>OV884059.1:96522992-97777567 GCA_930367215.1 Pollenia angustigena | reverse complement strand
AAACTTTACTAAGCGAAATTTAAAGTTTACATTCCGAAATCTAGCTTGTAAAACTTTTTATCGATTAATTTATTTTTGCGAAAAAATTTGTTGATAAAATATTGGTTTTAACTGAACAAAATGTGTTTATGATTTACGGAAAAAAATTAAGCTCTCTAGAAATATTCGTTAAAAAATAGCAGTTTGCGAAAAATTTCATGAAGATGAAAATTTTCTTATGATTTAATACGAAAATTTTCGCCAATTAAAGTTTTACTTAAATGGGTTGTCAAAAACACAGTTTTTTTTGTAAAAGCAAAACTTTTTATTTACGTTCTTATTTTTAAAATATACTAGCTGACCCGGTCCGCGTTGCTGGCCCTAAGCAAACATTAGTGTTGTATTACCAGACGATTTAAATTGAGCTTTAAACGTAATTTACTTCCGTAAAAACCTAAGTTGGACCATGGCGATGATTTTAAAGAAAAAATCGTCCAAACCGGTCAAGCCGTTCTCAAGTTATGCGCTTAATAGAAAAAGTGGGCGTAAAAGTAGGCGTGATACATTTTTCTTTTGATGAAAACGTAAAATGGATTAATACGAACATTTAAAAGAAAAATTAGTCAAATCGATGGAGCCGTTTTTGATTAAAGGTAAATCGAAAAAAGTGGGCGGGGGAAAATGTTATTTCCGTAAAAACCTAATTGCCATGATTTTAAAGAAAAAATCGTTTGAATCGGTCAAGCCGTTCTCAATTAATGCGCTTAATAGAAGAAGTGGGCGTTAAAGTAGGCGTGGTAAATTTTTCT
The DNA here is from genome assembly GCA_930367215.1 of Pollenia angustigena. NCBI lineage: Eukaryota > Metazoa > Arthropoda > Insecta > Diptera > Polleniidae > Pollenia > Pollenia angustigena. Next base: position 97,776,779 of record OV884059.1, on the reverse strand, counting down.
TTCGATGAAAACTTAAAATGGATTAATACGAACATTTGAAAAAAAAATTTGTCAAATCGATGGAGCCGTTTTCTGATTTTAGGTAATTCGAAAAACGTGGGCGGGGCAAAATTTTCTTTTCGTATAAATCTAAGTTGGACCATGGCGATTATTTTAAAGAAAAAATCGGCGGTGCGCAAAATGACCCCAGGAAATATGGCCCCAATATTTTACATGAGACACAACAACACGCAATTTTGGCGCATTTTTTGGTTTTTTGGGGTTATTTTTCATTTTTTCGCTAGGGTGTTCTTGCATTTTAAGTGGAATAAAAAATGACCCCAATATCAAGGAATGAAAAATTGCCCCAAATAAAATCACAATTTTTACTTTGGGGCTTTTTTTCGTCTACTAATAAAAAATGCAAATTTTAAGAAATGAAAAATCACCCCAAATATTTTTACACAAATTTAATAAAATTCTATGTAAAAGTTTCTAGGAATAGTAAAATAAACCCGAATTCTTATACCAAAGTAGAGAAAATTCTTGCCGGTTATGTAGAGATGCTTTAGTTAGCGAAGCCGGTGTTTGTTATACCATAGAGGAAAAAATCATAGAGCCCGACTAAAGGCCGGCTTTTAAGAGAAGCTTTACTGAGCGAAGCCAGCGTTCGTTATACCAGAGAAAAGAAATCCTTGCGTCCGGCCGCATGCCGTCTATAACGTGAAGCATTAGTAAGCAGAGCCATAGAGAAAAAAATCCTTGCGCATGGCCGAAAGCCCAACCATGCTATCAATAGTACGATTTTTAAAGCCAAAACTGTATAATTATCCGGATTTTGAAATCGGGATTCTAAATTTGTGATTTTTAGTTTTGGACATATGAACTCCACCGAAAATGTTTAATGTAACTTTCTTTGTGTTCTTTTTTGGGGTTCAAATTCATTACAAATTTTGAGGTGATTTTTCATAATGAAGAATAACCCCAAATTTAGGGTCATATTTCATTTTATTTTTAGGGTTATTTTTCATTTTTTTGGGGTAATTTTTCATTAAAAAAATGGCGCCATATTGCATTATGAAAAATAGCCCCAAATTTGGGGTTAATTTTCATTTATTTTTTTGGGGCCATATTTCCTGGGGCCATATTTCGCAGCGCCGAAAAAATCGTCCAAATTATTTAGAAGTCATTGGTGGTGCAATATGAAAATTGGATTTTGCCACGCCCTTCCGCCCGCAGATCGAAAATCAAAAATCGGACTTCACAGTGTCACCCGCCTGAATATTCTGAAGATTCCCTGAAAATTTCATCAAAATCGGACCAGCCGTTTTGGAGTCCATACGTTACATACACACATACATACATACATCCAATTTTATATATATAGATTTGAAATTTTCTTAAGAGTTAAGGTTAAATTTTTCATAAATAAGGCCTTTCAAATTAAAGGCTTAAGAACTTTTTCCTTATTGCCACAGATTTATTCCAGACCCTTAGCATTATGTCATGCAAGTAACACCCAATTCACAAGATGGCTTTTGCGACGTCGTTTTTTCTAGATTCCCTTTAGAAGGAACTTCCAAAATCGTACGATGATTTTTGTTTGCATGTATTTTTTATTTACAGTAGTGCCTTGATTATCCGTACTTCGATTAATCGGCAGCAACAATTAAAAGGAAAATAAAAAATTTGTTTGCAGTGATTTATGTTATCTCTATTACCCGGCTTTACCTCTGTTATCCGAAATTATATACATATTATCTATTTTAATGCTTACTTTTGAACAATCATAAAATTAAAATAAACAAAGAAAGAGAATTTCCCAACGTACTGGAAGCCGTTTGGCAACAAACAAAAAGAGACGTCGAAAAAGCGACGTCGTAAAAGCCCTCATGTGAATTGAGTGTTATTTATTATTTAAAAAAGGATATTTCTATCCCTTGCGATGCTTATGAGGAAACCTACATTGTCATACCATGTCTATTCTTGAATATTGTCTTTCATCTCCTGTCATCTCCTTTCTACCTCTGGTTATTTTTTTCTCTAATTTTCTTTAAGGGTATGTAGGTACTCGTAAAGATTCCATAGTTGTACACTGTATGCAGTAGTATCGACCATACGTAATTTTTAATGAATCTTGTCTTAATCTCAATATTTATGTCATGGCTAGGTAAAGCTATCTTGTGTTTATAGAATGCATCTCTTGCCATTTCTTTGCGACATTTTATTTTCTTCGATAACTCCCATTGTTCGTTGATTAGTACCCCAAGATATTTAAAACGTTTTAGGCTCTCGATATTATAATTTCGAATCTACAGAGTTATATTCTCATATTTGTTTCTTTTTTTATGCTAATTTTATACACTTTGCCTTCTGAATATTGATTTTCTGATCATATTTTTTTCACTGCATATATTTTTCTGTAACTACCCTAGAGGGAAGCGAACTGAAACCAAAGTAGTCTCGTGATAGGTCTTTGGTGGTAGAGACCGGTTCTAGTTCTCACACTTTCTATGAATAAGACCTATCACTTTAACATGGGGTTGTCATTGGAGGGGGTCAATTGACACCATTCGACCAGTCACACATCTATTCTAAATGGACGTGTTTAGTGACAGTTACTATAATGTAGTATTATTTCAATACAATGCACTATTTTTTCAGTAAAACAAGTCCTAGAACTAAATTTAAGAGCCAAATTTTAGAAAGTCCCAAAAAATGAGTCATTCCACCGGTGAAGACTGTACTGTAATTCATTACTTTTTCTAACTTTTTGTTCTTTATTAACCAGTTACATATTTGGTTCTCCTTTCACTGGTCACGAGTTATTACCTTTTGTACCTGTTCTATTTTCACAATTCCCAGGACCAGTCTGTTGGACCAATTTACACAAATTTCCCGCAGAGTAACTAGTTAAGCCCATTCATACCCAATCAGCCAATAAGGTTGTGCCAACATCGTATCTAATATTTTTAACATAGGCGTTGTTTAGTTTTAAACCCCCTCAAATATTCGCAATAGCCTCTTGAAAATTGCTATCGTAATATATATTAAATACCATAAGAGATAAAATGCAGCCATGTCTAATTATTCTTTTTAAAGTCTCCTTATCTGTGAGTTCAGCGCCTATGTTAATTTGAGCAGTTTCATGCCAATATAGACTCTAAATGCATCTAATTTCCTTCTCTTTTATTCCAAGAGAATTGTGATCAGTTTGTTGTGTTTTACTGTGTCAATCATACACATAAAAACGTCCCTGTAAACATATCTACGGTTCTGAGCCAAAACTTGGACACAAAATAAAGATTCACTCCCTGAATCCGAATCGATCATTTCCCATGACAGGTTCACATTTTTCATATATCCTTTGTATAATATGAATACTTATAAAAGGAATATTTTATAGCGTGAATAGGAATATTTTATAGCGAGTTCTATCTCAATTTATGTAATGTAATGCAGGCCGTATAACGTACATCTATTCTGGTTGATTATGATTAGCAAAGTTGATTTAATGATGTTCATCTGTCCATGTGTATGTTGGAATGGGATTTCTAAAGATCCCATATACTATAATGGGGACTAGGTTGTTATATGTTTATATCATATATTAGATAAGCTTGGCATATAAAATCAGCGTAATCGGCCTGTTATTTTGTCTAGCTCCCATACAAATATGATCCCGGATTAAGGATTTTGCCACGACAGCGCACATACTATATGATCTAGGGGACAATTTGCTTTAAAAAGATTAAAATTTTCGAGAAGTTGCTTACCATTCACCACATGTGGAAAGAGTATATAAAGGGTTTCAAAAATTGGGGTATCATTTTAATTTTGATAAAATAAACAAAGAGTGTTTTTGAGATATTAAAAATAGGTTTCGGTTAAAAATTAAAAATTTTTTTTGTCAAGTGACCCTAATGGCTTGGCAGGCTCCCAACCTTTTACCAAAATTTTCAATTGCGTTTTTCAATAAATCGTAGTCAATGGTTGAATTTGCTCGATAATGTTGTTTTTAAGCTCTTGAACTGTTGTGGGATTATTGCTGTACAATTTCGATATCAAAAAAACCTCCAAAATTATCACGATCTGGGTGCCCAATTCACATCTCCTCTACGAGGAATAATATTTATCTTGCTGTGTGGCAAAAAGTATCATCCTTTTGGAACCAAATATTCTATATGTCTAAATCATACATTTTCCACCACAAAAAGCTTCGGATCATCTCTCTGTAGCGATTTCCGTTGACCTATGAGACCTCAAATTTGAATACCTTCTATACTATTAGTCTATAAGATTCCGCCTGTAATTGCTACAATATTGATATTAGACCTTATAAAGTACATATCTTCTGAGTCCTTATAAGTAGCTAAGTTAATTTAGCGATGTTCATATGTCCGTCAAAATGTTTTGTTTTTGCTATTGAAATTCAGCCAGATCGGGTCTTTAACTTTTAATGTATTGTACATTTTTAAATTTAAGTTATTTGTTATTTTCTCCTTATTTTCAAAATCTTTTACCGTAGTTTGCAGTTACCTGCGGTAGGCTTTATAAAAAATGCATGTGTGGCATATATCGCTCATTTGCTGCAAAGTCGACATAACTTAAAAAAATTCATTTCGAAATAAACGTGTCAAAAGTTTTTTATTTGCTTGCAAGACTATAAAAAAATGACAAATATAAAAGATATAAAGATGAATTTTGCACACATTATAAGGAAAAAACATAGAAAACAATTCATTGTCACTGATTCCAAAACCTCGCTTTTAAAGTTAAAACGATGTTGCAGCAAATGAGCGATAATCGACAAAAAGCTGCTTTATTCAACATTTTCGGTTTGGGTTTAAGTTGTCAAGCGTCACTCTTAACGCTTTTCAAAAACAATTTCGGCAACGAAATCTTAATTTAAAAAAAAAAAAAAAAAAAAAATGGTACATGACAAAACACGCCGAAAATAAACCGTATTAACAAAAGTTAACACCAGTGTAACCATACAATGACGCGAATCATCTATAGAAAAGCGTATATTTTATCACACAGAAAAAAAATATTCATGTCAATTCTTCCCAAAATAACAGACAATAACAAAAACATGAAGTATTTTCTACAAGAAGTTAGCAAAAAAAAAAAAAGAATAAAATAAAAACACAAATGATAACAATGAAAATAACACCTGCAAAGTTAACAAAAAAAAAACAACAAAATATTAAACATGAATGTCGTAGCTCACATATACATACATACTTTTTTTTAACAACTTTATTAAAATTCAAAATGTGTACACAAAATTCAACTCATAAGCTGTAACATTAGGTTTTTTATGTTAAGTTGCCCTCAGTGCGTCTACATTTAATGCGCCATAAACAAACATATTCTACTTCAAATACATACTAACGTTTGTATTAAGGTTCGCCTATACATATGAACATTAGGGGTATAACCAATTTTTTGGCATAGTACCATGAGGTCAACCATGTCCTAGTAAACACGAAAATCATAATCTTTTGTAATTTTTCTCAAACCAATGCAATATTGAATATTTGTAATTCTATACGGTGTTTTTTATTCTTTTTAAATTTTTTTTTTTGTTAAAAAAGGTTAAAGATACGCTTTAGTTTGCGGAAAAATCTCTTACCATCTCCAAATATTAATGAAATTTCATACTTGAGCTATTTTTTGTTTTAAATAAACATATTATTGATTTTTCTTAACCAAAAAGAAAATTAAAAATTTTAAAAACTTCATCGCGGTTGGTGCGTGAACTTTTTTGACGTTAGCGAAAAAATAAATATACGTTCCCTTATAGTTGTTTATGCTCTATCGGACTGTGCTATGCCGATTTTGATATTTTAAAAAATTGTTTAAAAGTTATATCCCTAATGTACATATGTATGAATGCTTGTATGTAAAGTACACACGAAAAGTACCAAAAAACAATTCGAAACTATAAACATATCAGTAGAAACAATGTTATGGATATCTTGTCGTGTATGATATCCAAACGTGTATGAGTCGAGTGCTGTTAACGTACCATATGTAGACGGTAATTGTAACATGTATCCTGTCACATGGCTAAAGGTGTCGAATATAAAATATGTTTTATTATTTTTGCCTCAACATTTTTTTTTTAGAAAATGTTCAACAATATTTCGTTTACAAAAATGATTTTTGTTTGGTAAATGTTTTGAAGAAAATTAAATTTAAACTCTACCCATTCTGCTACTATTTCGAGATCTACAAATTGTATGAAATAGTTACAACGATGACAATTTTGAGAGTGAGAGTGCTAATTGCACTGTACAACACTGAAAAATAAAATAAGTTCAGGTCCACCGAGATTAAGATTATTTCAGAAGTGATATTTACATAGAAATCTATAAGTAATGAACCGATATTAATTGGAGGGTTCCAAGCTGAACCGAACCAAGTCATAAAATAAAATGCATATATGTATTTCAAAACTGGTGTGAAATTCTTCGCAAAGTTTAACTCTATCGAGTTCTGTAACGGACTAAATCAAAGAGTTTTTTGTTCCCAAGGTAACGGTAATAAACCCATGTCAATGGCTCTAGCAATTAAAACTGAACACACAGGATTAATATTCAATGCGGTTTTAGACATATTTATATCTATTTGAATGAGTTTATTGGCAAATAAAATAGCCGGCGTGTGCTACCACGTTCCCCCTTCATGTAGTGCCATTTTTGAAAACATGCATAGCTTATGTGTTTTTTTTTTTACTTTGATCCAACACTCAGGGGATGCCCCCTACTAATGCAATGCATTGTGTTGGTATTAGGAAAATAGGATATGAGGAAGAGGAAAGAGGGAGTAGTGATTTTGGGCATGTAATTTGAATTTTTCCAAATTGTAGCCGACTGGGAAGACTTCTGCCGGAACTCTATTCCACATGCGGCTAGTTCGACTATGATACGAATTTTCTCTATAATACGTTGTGCGATACATTGGACAGTCGACAACGAATGGATGTAATCTGCTGGAATAGCGAGTACTACGGACATGCACCCACGTCTCATAGATGAGTTCGCCCAGCTCAGCTGAACACTTACCATAGTAATATCGATAGAACAATGATGCACAACTCACATTCCAACGTTGATTCAATGAGTCAATAGAGCTGGATACCCCTTGCACCTGATCCAGAAGCCCCTGCCCAGAAATGGGAATTGTATTTCATTTTCGGTCGGATATAGGCGGTATAAATAGTGAGGAGATCAGAAGGAGTGAAGTTGTTTTTGCACCGTTTTAAGACACCAAGACAGTTGAATGCTTCTTTCGACACTTGAAAAACATGTTGGTTCCATCAAACATCACATTGAATTTTCACGCCCAGAACATCAAGAGTGTATGATTTCTCTATAGCTATGCCTGCCATGGAAACAGATGACACTGACTCCATAAGACGTCTGTGGGTCAACATACAACATTACATAGACATTATTCGCAAGACCCCACTCGGAGATTGTCGCAAGATCATGATTGAGTGTATATCTATGTAGGCAGATGTTTCTCCTTACTCCCCTCGAGTTGGGATCTATCTATATTTTAAATTTCATTAAATTCTGGTAGAAAGTTTCGCAGAGGCAGAAATTTCCCCTTCCTCTCCTCGGAGCACTCACTGTTTTATATGTTCACCTGTTATTCTGCTGCTTTTACCCGGCAATGCTAAACCTACAGCCGCCGCCAGAACTGACGAAGCTGAGGAAGCTTGGTAGATCAAACATTTTAAAGTATGTTACGAACGAACATGCGTAAAATGTCGGCAATTCATCAAAAACTTGTGATCTGATTTTCTTTCTAAAAGTTTTGTATCTATTTCTGTATAAACAAGCGGTAATCCAAACATCCTAATTTTAAGCTCAAGCGAGGCTAACTGGCTCTATTTAATATTTAAGCATACATATGAGAGAGATTTAAAGAGAAAAAAGCACGGTGTAGTAGCTTTGCCGATCTCTGCGCTATACAAAATATTGATAAAAAAAAAAATTCAGATTAATAAAAGTAAGTATTTCTTACATTTTTTATTCATTTCATTTTCGAATGGAATTTGATCTAATTCGCGTTGTTCGATAAAAAAAAAAAGAAATGCTTTCTTTAGTATACGTCTTAACGATAAGATTTTAATGTGTCAACTGGGCTTAAGGATTTCTTGAAGTCCGAAATTCGAATTTTTTTCTTTTTTTATTTAAGTTTGCTAATATCACGGGCTTCAACTGTTACTGTTGGATAAACTTTTGGCATTATATGCACTAATTCGTTATGAAAATTTATTAACTAACGCATTTGAAATTGGTCTATAGTTTTCTCGATAGATCTGAAAGTATGATGGGACATATCGATGGTTTTCTTCCGCAACCTCGTAACTCGATTTTTTATGATTTTTTGTTTTAACTGGGAAAGTAATCAGTAAATACCGCTTTACAATTTTGCAATTTTTTTGTTTGGCGGAATATCGGAATTTTTCCTAATTATTGGATTATAAAAGAATATGAAGCAAAAAGTTTCAAATATTTGGTTAAAATAAAGTATTTTGTCTCTCCTGAAAAGTAGTTGTTTTTGAGTTACGAGGTTGCGGAAGAAAACCATCGATATAGAGCCCTTATAGCAAAAATCATCCCAAAAAATAGTTTCAACTCTTCTTTCTGCTTACAATAAATTTCCATAATTTTATTTATGAATTTTGTTAGTGCGACGAACTCACAAACTTTATTGAACACTGCTAAAACAGATGGGACCTCCTCACTATCGCTAACCTTTGGGTTTAAAATCTGCTCGTAATTTTTATTGGGGTTTATTAGCCAAAAAATCTGAAAATTTTCTGAAATGTGCTGCTGAGAAGGAACATTATCAACACAGTAAAAAATAAAGGAAATCAAAAAATATTTTTCTTCAAAATGTCCGATTTGACTTGGATTGCCCCTTATATTCCGGGTCCTTATAAGTAGCGAAGTTGATTTAACGATGTATGTCCGTTGAAATGGGTTTTCAGAAGACCTCAGATGTGATGGGGATGTTCATTTATGTATGTCACATGTAGTCCGGAATTGTTTGCTATTGAATTTCAGCCTGATCGATTGGAAAATGGCTGAGATATGAGCAAAAAACCATGAAAAGCGTTCTTTTACTTTTTTATGTTCTTGAGTTATTGTGAGAAATATTTTGTCTTTGTTTAAAGTTGACTCTGAGCAAATGAAAACACTTATTGTATAAACACTAGGGAAATCGATTATTCGACTTTATTCAAACCCCGGCTTACGAATATTCCGAATAGCAGTTTTTAAAAACCGGTTTTTGGTTAAGCAATTTAAAAATAACCGGTTAACCGGTTTTAATTAAAATACATAAAAATACAAAAATCAAATAAGTGTTTGCAATAAAAAGTAAATTTGAATAAAAACAAAACAATTCACGACTGTAAGGAAACAACAAAATAAGGTGTGTTCAGACTTGATAAATATTTGAGCATAAAATCCAAAAAGAACGTGACTGATTAATCCAACATACCCTTTACTTTTAAAAATTTCTATTTGTTTACTAAACTTTATTTCTGAGATGATAATTGTATAATGTAATTTAGATACTGTTCAATAAAGTTTTTTCTAACCAAAAGTTTTGCAAAAGCAAACAATTCTTTAAGGAATTTTTGAAAAACTTTGGTTTTAAAAAATTATAAGAATTTAACAAATTTATTATTTGAGATATTCTCCCAAATTTATTTTAAATGAGTTTTAATTTGTTGGTGCCTAAGCATGTCTATATGAATCAGTAGATTTCAACCGTATTTTTTAAATGTTGCAAACAAAACCTCTTAGCCAGGATTATATATTTAAAATTATTTTCTTTCAGCAGTGTAGAAACGAATAGAATTATGAACATGCTTTTTGTTTGAAATATCTTTTAATTCGTCGATCACAATTTAAAACTGTCCATGACACTGTTTGATTCCTTCAATTTAGCTTTAAGTTCTTGGTGTTTTAATAAAAAAAAACATGCATTTTCCCATATCGTTGATGTCGCCGGTATGTTGTAGTTTTATGCATGAAGATATGCTTTAATTACTCAATGTTTTTTAGTTCCTAAACTGGCATTCCGTCCTCGGCAACACAGCAGGCTAATATTTCACCCATTGATTCATTTTTGGCAACATATTTTAGTACAGTCTTATTTGCAGTCTCTGAAGAACTACTTGGAACTGAGTCAAGTTTTGCTTGGCATAAATTTAAGCCAAGCTTGTGGAAATTACCCAATAAAAAATTTTATCATTTTGCGAAGCACTAAAGGTACATTTAAAAACTAAGCGCAAAATTATGCGCTACGCAATAAGACATACAGAAATGCAGTAAAGTAAGTGAAAGAACTCTCAACAACTTTAAAAAAAAAATAACATTTCAAGTGCTACGGCATTCCCTTACTACGAAGCAGGTTTGTAAGGGAGAATACTAAAAAATAACTGTATCAAAACATTCAGTTTTTAAACATGATCGTTACATCCAACAATGTTTATGTGCGCTGAATAATGTGCTTTATGTGTCACAAATGTATTGCTTCAAAGTGGGAACTCGCCATATAAAATTCATGTCTTCCGTAAGCGCAATGGTAAACGAAACTCCTATGTTTCTCCCTTACAAACCTGCTTCGTTGGAAGCTCCATTTTTTATTGGGTACTGTCAAATTGCTTATTACTTTTCAACCTTCATAAGGTCTTCAAATTTGCTGACGTTAACGGTCTTCGGGTCAAATTTTACCCAAATAGAAAATTTTATAAAAAAACTCACTTTTGTTCAATTAAGTATGTTTTAAAAGTTAATGGTGGCTATTCCAAAATACGCGTCGAAGAAGTGAACATTTACATGAAAACAAAAACCAAACAAAACCAAATCGATAAAAATTGTTTTTGTTTTTCATACAAAATTTACAGTTTTTAAAAGAGACAGAAACGCGTTATAACTCTCGTGTTAATTTCATTTTTGAAGTGTATAGATAACAAAAACAATTTTCGTCAATTTGGATTTATTTTGTGTTTGTTTTCATGTAAATGTTCACTTCTTTGACGCGTATTTTGGAATAGCCACCAATATTTTGTTTCTAGATTTATTCTGTATATTGAAGCTGTAGTTATTGTTAACATTTGTTGCGAATACAAAAGTACATTTAAAATAAAGTGGTTGTAGCTGTATTGTGACATAATTGACAACAACTTATTTTGGAATGGTAAACAGATTTTTCCTAGGTTTTGGTTGAAGATGGCGGGTGGTGTTCCTGCTCAGCTACTACATGCACTTTCTTGCAATTTCTCGTGAAAATTAGTGTTTGGGTAATGTTTTTTTTTTGACTACTTGATATAGGGTGCGACAAGTTGAAAACTTTAATTTTCTATGAAATGTCGATGTTTGGCAATACAGTTTTCGCTCTAGCCATGTTAAGCTGATGTTAATGATAGCCTTTAGTTACCAAAAGCACTCGTGGCAATTCAATCTTGTTTTTACATATAGTTTATACTAAAGTTACATGATTTTCTAGCAATTTTTGTCCCAATTAGTACGATGTAAAACCATTGTCTGTGACATTCCAAACCAAATCAAGAACTACATGCACACATTTGTTTATATCAGGCAAAGTTTCTATTGTATATTCCAGGCATAGCTAATCAACCCATAGATTTTATAACTCACGTATCGGCGCAAACTTCTCTAAAATTTGCCGTTCAATGGGAGTATACTTGTTGTCGAAACTTAGTATTCTCGAAAGCTTTTTGAATCTGTTTTATTTGATCTATATATACAATTTAGCTAACTAGAGAACCAATAAGTGCGAAATTTTGGTGTCGCCAACTGCAGTCAAATCAATATCAAATAAACATTAACCTTTATTATTAATAAACTTCAAAATAATTTATGTCACTGGAGGTGAAAAAAAAACAAATAAATAACAACTGTAAATTTCTTACGAAAATTAAAGAATTTTGCTACAGGTCAAATATGACCCAAACCTTGAGTGCAAAAAATTTTATAAATATTTTTTCCGCCAATATTTTTTTCTGAAAAACTAACGTCCTTGTTGGCATTTTAAATTAAATAAAAGTCATAAAATATGAACAATATAAGTCACTCACTCTTAGAAAAAATTAACCTTTTATTTTAAAATGGGTCAGATTTAACCCGAAGACCTTATGAAGGTTAAGCTGAACATTTTTTTTTTTAGTATTTTGAATAGTTTATGATTTTGTAACAAGAACACATGCTTATATTCAATTAGAAAAATACTTAAGAAAAATAAAACATTTATAACAAAAGTAAGGAAAACGTACATATATAAATTACACATTTACCAAAATAACCGTTTAAATATACAACTTGGGCAAACCTAAAATAACCGGTTTGCGTTACCAAAATACCTGGTTTATTTGATGTTCGAAAAATGGACATTTTAAAATATTCAACTTGGGCAAACCTAAAATACTAACCTCTCGATCTCCCTAATAAACTTAATGTAATTAAACATTGACTTTAAGAAATGTTATAAAACAACTTCAAAATTGTGGCGCATTTTTTTAAATTGATCATAAAATACCTCTTGTCACTTCTTAGACACACCTTAAAGAATCTTCTGGAAGTGCCTTCTTGGAATTGTCTGGAAGAATTTTTTTCGTATCCCAAAGGCGATGCTTTCACCTTTAGCCAGCTTTCCCTACGCAAGATTAGAATTATGATAGTTCGTTCTATGGTATGGTTGGCGATCATCTCAAAAGATTTGCGATTCTTTTGCCAAACTTCTGTAATATCAAATGGTTGCAGGGCATCAACATTACATGTATTAAATATGTGTGTATGTGTGAGTAATCGTACTGCCTACATGTTGTGTTTATTGTGGCTTTCCTACATACATACATATACGAGTACATCTCAAAACTTTCACTTGTGGTTTTTATTTAAAATTTAATTAATTATTTTTAATTAGTAACTAATTTTGAATTTGTAACCTTTCAAACTCATTTTCATTTCATGACATGTGATGCCGAAGTATCTATTGTTTTTCAAATTGTGTTCATAGAAAAGGTCATGCAACTTGGTTATTGAACAGAAATATAAAGGCAGGGTTTAAAACCCAATACTTCTCTTTAGCTAGCAGGTTGCACAAAATAAAAATACACATATTTTTTTGTACATATTTTATGGATGTACATTAATAAGCCTGCATAATAAATATTTAAGTGATACTTTGGGAAAATGTGGGTGATGAGGTGAATGAATACAAGTATGTACATATAATGGAAGTGGGAGTAATTAATATATCGACAAAAAATGTAATTTGTTAAAAAAAAAAAAAAAAACTAAGGACTGCTGTACTTGATAAATTTTTTAATACTAACGTTGCTCTATAGATGATTTAGAAAAATAGAAATTAAAATAGAATATTGTTTAAAAAAAAATTGGGCCAAATTTTAATATGATCTTTTGGAAATATAAAGTACTTTATATTCACTCTGCAAATTTTATGCAATCTCAGCTCGTATTTGCATTCCTCTTGAATAATTTCTTTTAGTGCATTTAAATGCTGCATATGTATAAGCTTTTATATATGTATATGCTGGGGTATGCTTTCAAAATAAAATTTAATTGTAAATGCAAATATGTCAGTATCTGTGCATCTGTCGTGTTAAGTAACTAAGTTGACACTGTTAAACTGGTACTGGGTATGCAAAACACGAACGCCCCTATTTTCAGATGCCAAACTTACATACATTTAACATTTAAAATTTTATTTTAAACACAAATTTCTTTTAAAATGACTTACAATAAGTTTAAAAAATAAATTGTTTTTTTTTTTTTTTTTTTTTGAACAAAAACTAGCTCATAAAAAAACTAATACGGAAACTTTAACAATAAGCCAAACTAAATTATTTTGTTTTTTTTTTTCAAAACAGTAAAATTAAAAAAAAAACGCACTGTAGTATATAAATAATTTTAAAAGCAAATGTGCGACATAAAAAAAAAGAATATAAATAACTCATGTTTTCGGTCATAAAAATGCAAAAAAAAATTAGCTTTTTGTTTAATTTGAATATAAATTATGCTTAAATAAAATAAATAACTTAAATAAATACTGATAAACAATTGATAAAATAAACACTTTTTACAGATTTAGGTTGGTGGTTAAAATTTTTAAAAAAGATTTTGTGTCAATTATTAATTAAACGTACATATTTTGAAAGGGTAATAGATTACCCTGATCTGCAAAAAAAAAGATATCGATTCCTGACACTGTTTCAGCTGATTCTTATATAAAATAAGCTTTTGGTACCGAATATGACTTTAGTTTCTGCAAACCGTTGCAAATCTGGGGGGTGCTTTAATACCATGTGAGATAAGGCCATGATGGCTTTATCTCTCTTCAATAGGGAGATAAAGCCTTTTGTTTATTTGAATTGGAGATAAAGCCATCATGGTCTTAGCTCACATTAGCAATATTAGAAAATGGCTTTATCTCTCATTTCAATTCCGGAGACACTAAAGTTAATTATTGAAATCTGGCTTCGCATACTAAAGTTTTCTTCTTAGGGGTTTTTTCCTCTAGTAGGACGCGGCAGGTGGCTTCGCTGAATAAAGTTTTCCTGTGTGCGTCACAAGAATAAAAATATGTTTTTCAATGATAACTAAGGATTTTCCCTATTACCGAATGTTAACACCATGCATAACAATATTCTGGAAAAATATGGCTATATCTCTCATTTCGCAAAATTTTAAATATGACCATACCTCTCAATGATTGGGCAATAAGGCCATTATGGCTTTATCTCCCATTAAATTGAGCAATAAAGTCATCATGGCCTTATCTCGTAAGGTTTTAAAGCACCAACCCCCCCCCCCCCCCCCATTTTAATATTTGGTATCCCTATATATGCGAAAAATTATAAGAAGTAAAGATACAATTAAATCAAAGTGACAAAAATGTAACAAAATTAAAATTTTTCAGGAGAGCGATAAATCTTTTTTAAAAGGCGAGACTACTTTTAACGCCCACACCGACATAGTAGGGAGAGTATTATGCATTTGATCTGATGTTTTTAGCACCTTAAGATATTGATCATATAACCACCCTTTAGTATACCGATCAACTTAGAATCTCTTTCTAAGCCTATCCAACGTTGCCCGTCCGGCTAGCTGTGAACCTTGTGCGCGAAGGACAGGTCGCAATCATACAAATTATTTGATGAAATTTGGTACAAAGGCTATAATTGGCACAAGGATCAAGTAAGCAAAGAAAATGGGGAGAATCTGGCCTTAATTTCACATAGCCCCCTAACAAACTTCTTTTCGGAATAGGTTCTTTGTGCTCAATAACAATCTTATTATGTTAGTACAGATTAGATTTGGACCCAACTTGATTTAATGCTATCTTAACCATCTCACCAAATTTTATTTAAATCAGTGGATATTTTAACACATAATACTATACACTTCCTAAAAATTCTATAACTTTCATATAAATATTGGTATTAACATCAAAGTTGTTAACAATAACTTAAACGATAGCTACTATATGTCATGACAAAATATTGTACTGGAAGGCCCGAAGTTAAACCCCATCCCAAAATCACTTAAAAGTAAGCAAATCTCATGTAGATGAGGAGATCTAAATTTCAGAACATAGTTTTATTTTGGTTGTTAATGGGTCTGAATAGGGTCCACTCTCGAAAATCAGTTCTTAAATATTGCAGAGTAGGGTAGGGCTCGATCGAGTATACTTTATTATTTCTGCTTAATTTTTATACCCACACCACAATAGTGGAGAGGGTATTATGCATTTGTGCTGATGTGTGTTACGCCTTAAAATTGTGGTCCTACTAGACCCACCTCAAAGTATACCGATCTACTCAGAATCACGTTCTGAGTCGAATTAGCGATGTCCGTCCGGCTGGGTGAGATAATTTGACAAAATTTGGGTCACAGGTTCTTATTGGCACAAGGACCAAGCCTATTGAAAATGGGCCGAATCGTAGGACCACGAGGGAAGATAGGCGGATATTTCTTCCTCTCAGAAACTAACAAACCGATTATACTGAAATTTAAAACACAGATAGAACCATATCTATATGGACACAAAATGTATAAATTTTTAAAAAAATCGGACCACGAGGGGAGATAGGGGCAATTTCTGCCTGTCAAACCAATTTTAATGAAATTTAAAACATATATAGATCCATATCTATAGGGACACATTAGCTATACAGTTTTTAAAAAATAGGATAACAAGGGAGGCAGGGGGCAATTTCTGCCTCTCACAAACTTTCAAACCGATTTTCATGAAGTTTTGAACATAGATAAATCCATATTTACATGGACACATAAGCATGATGTGTTTTTAAATACTGTGGTGTAGGGTATCATATGGTCGGGCTTGACTATACTTTCTTACTTGTTTTTATTAAGTTTTGCTTATTTTTTTTTTTTTTTTTTGTGCTAAAATGTTTCATATCCAAAAACGCGATGTGAGTTTAAAATTTTTCACTACGAAAAGCATCATGACTATAGGCTTATAAAACACATTCACATTCTCTGCTCTGGAGCGGTTTTGAATGTATGCTCTTGTTTTTTTTTTTTAATGTAAGCATTCCACTATTTTTCGATCTTTTATTTTTATTGTCTCTCCAATTTTCCATGTGAAATTTTCTTTTTGTATCCCTGCTACAATTAATATTTACTTTAGAAAAATCCGTTCGTAAAATTTTGCTAGTAACTTACAACGTTCTTCCTCCACTGACTGATTCTTTCTCAACTAAATTTTGATAGTGATAAAGTGATAAGTGATGTTCTGTATAAACAAAGTAAAAAAATTAGGTTTTGCATTAAGTGGCTTTTAGAGTGTTGCTTTGCTTCAATTAATGAAGGAATGGATTCAATTTGGCACAAATTAGTTTGATATTTCTTGAAATTGTATTACGTACTGAGAGCCGCTGCCGAAAAGGTACACTGGTACAATTCATCCTTTTTTGGCACAAATAAAGAAAAAGCTTACGAAGTTTAATAATTTCTTTCAGGTGGATTAACTCACTCTTTAAAACAATAAAACTTGTCTTAACATACCTCAAGGCCTGGCCTGAACTACAAAGTATTGCATTATTAATTTGTATTCATGATGATATCCTAATATAGTAAGTACATACATACATAAGTATATCCCTGTAGGACACTTTTGGCTGCCTTTGAAAAAAAAGAGAAGTATTTTGCAAAAATAATTATTTCGTATATCCACACCACAATAGTGGAGAGGGTATTATGCGTTTGTGCTGATGTGTGTAACATTAAAAAATATTGGTGCTAGACCCACCTTTTTGTATACCGATCAACTCAATATCACTTTCTGAGTTGATTTAGCGATGACTCTCAGTCTGGGTGGCTGTCAGATAGGACGTTTCCTGTGTTATGAAATTTTGTAAATTGATTTTAATTCATAAGGACGAAGCCTACTACAAATGGTGAGATTCGGTTCATAATTTCACATAGCACCCACACAAACCTTTTGCCGGAATAGTGATATTTAGATTTAATTGAGGCCTTACTCATTTTATTGCAATCTAAATCATCTTAACAAATTTTATTGGAATCGGTCCATATTTGACGATAGCTCCAATAAAAATTCTACTCCCGGAAAAAACTTTTAATGCCATACCTTCCTTTTAAATTTTGACATACAAATTGCCTACGACAGCTACTATGTTATGAAAAATTATGTGCTGGCAGGTCCAAAATTAACCATAGGTCCCATATAAGCGCCCTTCCTAAAATCATTTAAGGACAAAAAAATCTCATCAATATGAAGTTTTTAATCTGGTGAGTCCATGACTGCCCATTGGCCTAATATAGAGAACACTTTCGAAAATTTGTAATTATATGTGATGTAGGGTATCAAATAGTCGGGCTTGACCGGCTTTACATTTTCACTTCTTTTGGTTTTATTTTTTTATTGAATTAAACGTGTTATGAATTAATATCTTTGCTTTTTTATAAATATGGCGAAAGTTTGGTACAATTAATGCCAATTTGGGACAATTTTGTCATTGAGACGGTACAATTTAAGAGTTGTCATTGTAATGGATGAGCTGAATAGGTTGTAAGTTTTCCTAAGAATATAAATCAAACTGAGATAATGTGTGAGTCAAACAGTTTTGAGGTGGTATGAATATGATATCGACGTCTGTTTCATATGAACTACGACATTTACTTATAAATCAATGTTGTTTTGACTATAGATACATACTGAATGAGAACGACTGTATGAGTGTTTTATTGCATGAGGCCCGTGAAACTCTAGTATGAGTGATTCCCTGCATATTTAGATAACTTTGACCTTGGCACTTTTTAATGGCTCAGGCAGAATATTTGCATAACGACTAAAAGAAATTTAACATGTCAGCATAACAAGTTTGGACGAAAAATGTTTAAAACTTTAAAAGTAAAGCTTTTTTATGTTATTAAATTAAAAGTTGTTTAAATATAGGGCGTGATCGGAAATGAATTACTGCGCTGCATCTGATGCCCATCTGTGATTAGTACGAGGTGTTGCGATGCTCATGCAAATTAGCTGATACTTATGCTAAGTTTTGACAAAATATTCGTCAGCCATTTTTGTGATACGTGTTTAGGATTTCTTTGCGTATCATCTTCTATTGCTATGTATTTTCGAACAGCTGGCATTTGCAGTGATGCTAAAACGAACGCGCTTCTCATCAGATTCAGCAAAGTGATGCACTTCGGAACAGGGCCATATTCTTAATTATTTTTCAGTCAACAATACTCAAATTTATAATTGCGATAAACATTGATATGTTAACAGTAACTATAATATTGCTTATACTTAATAAAAATATATTATTACAATAAACATAGTATAGTTGCCGTAAAAACGCCGAACCATATTTTGTCTCTGCGTGTGTGCCTTGGTGGGTTGGTAGTGAGCTAGTAGTGCGAACGTTGCGGGTTCGACTCGCACCAGAGACTCTAGTCAGTTTAACTACCACGGACTGAAGGACTAAGTTTCTTTTGCTTGGTAAATTAAGTTTAACAATACATTGTTATCGTAACGCTTAATCTTTATATAAATAAAGTGATTTGCATCCCAATAAACTTTCTTCAATACAACAAAATGCTTTTTTTTAATAAAATCATTAGTGCATTTCTTCCCAACTCATATTGTTCCTTAATTACACTTTATTTTAATTTAATATCATGTTATTTAAAATATTTAGATACATAAATATTTTTTAAAATAATTTTTCATGGTTTTCTCATTTAATTTGTCATGGTTTGTTTTTTTCTTCATTACGTTTTACACGTATTTGACAAAACAATTTAAACAACTGAAATTGTTGTAAATAATATTCACATAATTTTTTTCGTTTTTAGTTGCATTCACGACTCTTTTTATGTTTTCGTCATGCACCTTTGTAGGCTTTAACTGAAAATTTTGACGTGTTGTCTCTAAATTTGTGATAAGCTTAAGTTTTTTACAATCTTTTTCTTTAAGATGATAAGTGAAAGTTTTCTTGCATTTTGTTTGCAATTTCATTTGTTTTTTTTTTCAATTTCTATAAGCAGAAAGTATTTTTTTTATGTTTTAAGGTTTTAATGAGGGAATTTTTTTAATATTTGGGGAAATTCTTTATGGCTTTATTAATTTTTGTTGTCTACTCTACATCGAAATATTTGGAAGATAAAGATTAGGTAGAACTAGCAATCAGTACTCTGAAGCACTTTACCCTTTATAATAGCACGAAGTTCCTCTTAACAGAACTCCCAGTCTTCTAATGAAGTTTAAAATACAATCCAGTTCAACACCGTCGATATCATACAATCCGTCAAAGGCTATGGAACCCATTTCTGCCAGTGGAGGATAGTGCCTAAGGACTCCTACTTGTTTTTGTCGTTGCAGCTGCGACAGTTTAAATAGTGTATGGCTCTCAGACGCTGTGCATAATAAGACCTATAAGTGTGCCGTGAAAGTGATACGAGTCTTTTAGTCCTTACTAAGAGGTTGGTAGGAGCCACCGCAGCGATGTTTCACATTTTGGTGTTTAATCGTCTGGGCAAATCAGGTGCAGTCAATACCAGGGACTCGGCAAAAATGCAGAATTAACAGATCTGAAGAGATCTTCATGATCTCATGCGATGGTGAGTGACCAGAGAATATTGCTTGAGGCCTCCGATAGTATGCTTCTTGAGGAATATGCTTTCTGTCTTACAGAAAGATTGTCTTTTAGGTAGCTTCATTTTTGGGGATCACGTGGTGTTTAACTACCCAAAACCGCGAAAAGGAATATTCTGAGTATCCCACAAAGGGGGTGATATTTCAACATATGTGTCAAAGTTCGGCGTGAATGAAGAGCATCTTTAGGTGCTACTGCCACTCAAGAGATGCTGCTAGCATTTTTCCAAAAGCAGTAGAGGGTACATAGCTTTAGCTTTAGTTGCTGGATTATGGACTTAAACTTTCATCTGGGTCTGTTGGTTGCGCTCACGCTCGAAGGCGGTTGATAGCATCATTGTTTGACACCCAGTTATTAAGAACAGCCATGGAGTATGACCGAGAGCAGGTATCCATAAAAATCTTTCAACAGATGTCCCTTTTAGGCATCTACCGTAGGGACCTGGTACGCCCATCATGCATGCGGGATCGTAATTTCCAGGGAGCAGTTAGAATAATGCTATATATAATCCCTACCTATATTTTACTTAAAATGAACTCAAATAAACTTGGATGCTAATTTGTTGTGACTTTGGCATAAACATCATCCATTATTATCAAATAATTTAAGCTTGATAATCAAATTTAAATCTTAGAATCCAAATAATCAATAAATTCTAATTTTCTTTTTCAACATCCCAAAATCAATTCCACTCACTTGCTACATTTTAGAAGCTATAAATTTTGATTTTATTTTTTCCTGGAAAAAAAATATATTCACAAACAACAAATTCTCGAAAAAAAATACAGTCAAATAAACAGGCAATAAATTCAATTACAAATTTTATCAGTTCGTAAAAAAAAGATGTTTTCTTTACCACCATTTCATGACTATTAAACTTATAAAACAAGCCAAAGTTGCTTAGCCAGCTGGCGGGTTATTTCATAGCGCCATGGACGACAGAAGAAAACGCTATAAAATACTCTTTTATTTTAACCTTTCTGGTTAAAAGGTTTTGGCATTGAGTTTACACACATATAAAATATACATGTTTATAACAAGTAAGAATGCAGTCTTCGGATGTGTCGAACGTTTGACACGAATAAGTTATTTTTCCGGAGAAGCCTTAACATGCCGTCTGTAATAAATTTTAAAGCCAATGCGAAATCTTATATCAAAATTGTAAGTCATATAGTAAACTAAATATAGCCAAAAATCACCAAACATATACAGTCCTTCGTACAAACAGATAAACACTTGGTTTCCGAAGTATATCTAGCTAATATACTGAATTTTCAGACATAAACACAGAAAACAAAACACAGGTTCATTATACTTCATGCCATGACAAGTTCTGCAGTAGTCATTGAAATCCAGATTGGATATACATATAGTGGTGGCCATATGGTTACAAACGATGTTTTAAGAAAAACCTACCGCTTCTACGAACTTCTTCGAATACCTTTACTGTTACTTAAAGAACCATATAAAGTTTAAAGTTTAATTTAGGACAACACAATTTTATTTACAAGATTCTGTTCGTCGTGCTTAATTCCCAATTTTCATTCTTGATAATAACACTGACATTTATTTTTGATGGGATAAGCTATTTTCAAAAACTACTTTGTTAACATTCAACATGCTTTATTTTTGATCTTCTTGCGAAAACAATAAAGCAAGTTGTTTTTTTTTCGTATTTTCTTAACCCTGCAAATAATTTTGAACTACCTGATCCATTTTGATCAAATGGACTACTCCCGGGACTGGTCAAATGTAATGCAGGTATGGACCATGTCATTGTTAAAAAGAGATTGTAGTGAAACGACATGTCTTCGTTTTTTAACGACATATTTTCGTTTTTAAAGGATTTCAAAACTAATCCTATGGAGTATACCATAGAGTTATATGGTCCTGCCCTAGGACATCGTAATGTTAAATATATCATGTTTTTCCCATACATCAGGGTTACCTTTGGACTAGTGCTAGTCCCTTATGGCCTACATTTTACATCGTGTATGGACTAGTCGCATTAATTGCAGGAAACCTACTTACAACTACAATTAATGTTGTTGTGGGGAAGGTTGTTGTTGCTTTTGTTGAAGCTTTAATATTGTTACAAGTAAAACTGTTGCTTATAATTCTTATTTGCTTAACAATTTTATTTATATAATATTTTTACTTTTTTAAAATCTTCAGATGAAGTTTCCTGATGATCTGGCCTAAGCAACCAGTGAAATACGCAGGGGAGTAGCTTATCCTATCAGCAATAAATTTCAGTGTTTTTATCAAGAATTAAAATCATGAATTAAGCACGACGACAGAATCTTTTTACTTAAAAATTTTGTATTCCCAAAAATTGCTTTGGTAAAAAAAATTTAAATTATTTTCCAAGCTGTTGTTTTTGGCTGGCCACAAAATATAAATCCGCCCGTCTTAAACGTATCTTTGACTGACAGATTACTACAATGATCCGGGAGCAAAAAGGGAAACTTCAAACCTAATTCCTATTCAAGCCGTCAGTATCAAGAATAATAACAACAAGATTTCGCATTGCGCATGTTTACAAAATATAACTGTTTATTATAACGACACATCAGAATTTTTTACACATGTTTGTTTGCTTGTGTTTCTATATTTAAGCTGTATTTATACGCTGATGCGCAAAAACATTTTATTTTGTAAAGCTGAATGCGTTATCTTGTTTTCTGTGTATCATGCGTCAGTATTAACCATAAGGGTTGGTTCTGAGCAAGCTATGCCCATGAACAACTAGTACCTATAAGCCATAATTCCTGCATATTGTGCATCTAATACATGTTTCGTGATGCAGTAGTTCACTTTACCAGGAAAAATAAAATGATTTACACACCTGATGTGGCAATAATTCAGCATACAATAGTATCACCATGCACGGGACCATAATATGGACCGGGAGATAGTAAATAGCTAATTAAAAGTTACTAAAACAATAAAAAGTAAAATGTTACAGATTTTTACCTACCGCGGCAACCAAATTATTTTTTAGTATTACACACGAAAGGACAAACTTAATACGCAACATTTTTACAATTTTTAGTGGTGGAGGGTACAGAAACAAAGAAAATTAAGAAAAGAAACTGAAAAGTAGGAATAAAATAAACAAAACCCCATCACCCACAAATGGCAGAAAACCGAAAAATAACCAAAACCTCTTTGTTTATTTCGTAATGCGTTAAGTGCGGCAAGTGTGTGCATATTTTATGTTGCATATCTTTAAAACTGACTTAAATTAATTGATCTGGTTTTTATTGATCTCCAATACTTGTTTGCTAGCAGTGAATTTGTTTAATATGACTTTTTCTCTTTAATGGCGTTTAACTAATAACATGGCCTGCAAACATTGAGGCG
This sequence comes from Pollenia angustigena, assembly GCA_930367215.1. Taxonomy (NCBI): domain Eukaryota; kingdom Metazoa; phylum Arthropoda; class Insecta; order Diptera; family Polleniidae; genus Pollenia; species Pollenia angustigena. The sequence goes on along the minus strand of OV884059.1, from coordinate 97,753,207 downwards.
TGTGTCCCACTTAAAACACCGTTTAATTTGTTATGGGTGTTTCTTTATTAAGTTTTAATTTTTGCTTTCCTTATATAAACAATTTTGTAACGATGCTAAATTTTATGATTATATAATAATGAGGAAGAAAGTTGTTAAATAATTATCTAATTAAAATTTAAAATATACAAACGAAAATTCTGATAGTGCATAGAAAATATTCCTGGAAAATATTGAAGGCATAAGACTATTTAAGTATAAAAGCTTTTAAAATTGTAATTTGACACATTCCAGTTAATATGAAAATAAATAAAATTTAAATCCTTCTACATATCTAAATTCTAACTTTCAAAATGTTTGTAAACCAGAAACGTTGGGAGAAACATGAAAAAAAGGTTTTTTATTTACATTAATACATTAGGCCCAATTAGCTTAACAAAAACTTATATATAAGAATCAAAGATACTTTTTTCCTTTGAATCAACGATTCCCTTGAGGTCTATAATAATATTCAACGATCCCGTAAGAGACGGCAAAAACAATTTTCAGTTTGGTTGTAACATTTGATTTTCGAATAGAATCAAACAATTTTAAATCTTCTATTGGTTAGTCTGTTAAAAATCATAGCTTTTTTGGGAAACAAATTATGTCAGCTATAAGTTTTTTACAAAGGACTTATGTCAGAGATAGAAAAATAATGTCAGCGATAAGATCTGAGAAAAAAGTTATGACAGCTATTATGAGACAAAATTATATCAGCGATAAGGTTTTTAGAAAATACTTATTTTGGTGATGAGATTTCTTTAGCAAACTTATGCCAGCGAAAAGTTTTTTACAGAAGACTTATTTCAGAGATAAATTTTCTTCAGAAAAATAATGCCAGCGATAAGTTCTCAGAGAGAAGTTATGACAGCTATTTTGAGACAAAATTTTACAAGCGATATGTTTTTAGAAAAGACTTCTTAAGAAAAATAATGCCAGCGATAAGTTCTCAGAGGGAAGTTATGACAGCTATTTGGAGATAAAATTATATCAGCGATAAGTTTTTAGATACGACTTACCTTGGTGATGAGATTTCTTTAGTAAACTTATGCGAGCGATAATTTTTTTACAGAAGACTTATTTCAGAGATAAATTTTTTAAAAAAAAATAATTCCAGCGATAAGTTCGCAGAGATAAGTTATGACAGCAATTTTGAGACAAAATTATATCAGCGATATATTTTTTATAAAAGACTTATCTTAGAGATACATTTCCTAAAGAAAAATAATGTCAGCGATAAGTTCTCAGAAAAAAATGATGACAGCTATTTGAGACAAAAAAATCAGCTATAAGTTTTTTAGAAAAGACTAATTTTAGATATAAACTTTCTTAAGAAAAATATTGCCAGCGATAAGTTCTCAGAGAGAAGTTATGACAGCTATTTTGAGACAAAATTATATCAGCGATATATTTTTTGGGAAAGACTTATCTTAGAGATAAATTTTCTAAAGAAAAATAAGGCCAGCGATTAGTTCTCAGAGAGAAGTTATGACAGCTATTTTGAAATAAAATAATATCAGCGATAAGTTTTTAGATAAGACTTATTTTGGTAATGAGATTTCTTTAGCAAACTTATGCCAGCGATAAGTTCTTTACAGAAGATTTATTTCAGAGATAAATTTTCTAAAGAAAAACAATGCCAGCTATTAGTTATCAGAGAGAAGTAATGACAGATATTTTGAGACAAGATTATATCGGCGATAAAGAACCCAACCAATTGTAGGGGGATGTAAGAAAAGATACGCTCACTGTTTATTGTTGATTTGTTATTTAAGTTTTGATATTGTTACAAGCAATTCGCTTTAGAGTTTTATTTGTTTAATATTTTTGGCTTTTCTATAATCTTTGGAAAATGTTTCCTGATGAGCTGGCGTAAGCAACCAGTGAAATGCGCATAGAAGCTAGCTTTCCCTCAACAATAAATTTCAGTGTATATATCAAATATGAAAAATTGGGAATTTAGCACGTCATACGGAAATCGTATTAATAATAAACTTTGTATTCCCGAAAATAACTTTGATGATAAATTTTTTAGATAAGACTTATTTTAGTGATGAGATTTATGTAGCAAACTTATGTCACTGATAGGTTTTTTTGGATAACTAACAATTGCGATAGGTGTTCTGGAGAAAAGTTTTGTTGCGGAAAAGAATATAAAAGAAAAGTCGGTATGTCAGTAATAGGTTTTAAAGAGAATTCATATGTCAGAGATAAGTTTTCTATCACAAACAACTACAGCGATAAGCTTTTAAGAGAAAAGTTATGTCTGCAATATGTTTTCGAAAGTAAACTTATGTCGGCAATAAGTTTTCAAAATAAAATTTACTCGTGTATCTTCGAAAACTGTTTTATCAAGAATATTAATATCAAAAACAAAAATTTCGCGAAAAATTAACAAAAGTTTTTCTCTCTCAAAAAAATTTTTTTTTGTTATAATTTTCCTATAGAATAATTTATATAATTTATGTGTAGAAATGTAATATGCCAGCGGTAACTTTCTTTAGAAAAGCAATGCCAGCGAAAAGTTTATTAAAAAACACCAACAATAGCGAAAAATTGCCTTTAGAAAAAAATGCCAGCGAAATCTATTCCATTAAAAAAGTTTTGCGAACAAAAACTTTACTACAGAAAACTATGCCAGCAGTACCTTTTCTATAGAAAGGCACTGCCAGAGATTATTTTATTATTCTATAAAAAGGTAACGACATCGGTAAGTTTTTTATTAAACACTAACGATATCGAAAAATTGTCTTAAGAAAAAATAAATGCTAGCGAAATCTGTTCTAAAAAAAGTTATGCCAGCGAAAACTTTACTATTTAAAAGTAATGCCAGCAGTATATTTTCTATTGAAATTTATTGCAAGTGATAACTTTTCTATAGAAAGCTAAAGCCAGCGATAACTTTGCTACAGATAGTTCTGCCACCGAACTTTCTTTAGAAAAGTAATGCCAGCAATAAGTTCTTTATAAAACACTTACAATATAGAAAAATTTGTCTATAGATATGCCATCGAAATCCTTTCTATGAAAAGTTATGCCAGCGAAATGTATAATAAAGTAATGCCAAGAGTATCTTCTCTATATAAAAAAAAACTCAGCTAGCGAAAACTTTTCGATAGAAAAGTTGCATTACTTTTCATTTTCTATCGAAAACAATGCTTTCAATAACTTTTCAATCAAAATAAAATGTTATCGACAACTTTACCATAGAAGAAGAATTGCTTTCGCTAAACGAAACTTTTTTTTTCTACAAAAAAGGGTAAAGATATCGAGAGCAAACCGATATAATTTGTACGAGAAATTAAAGTAAATAAAAAATTTGTTGTACAAAGAACTACGAAGATTTGTTTCGCGTTAATGCAAAAGAAATGTTCATAATTTTTCTAATTCCAATTTCTCAACCATTTTGATTTATTCAAATATAATTGACTTTATTCGTTTTTATTAAATTATTTTAAAAGCAAATTTTATCACGTCTTTAGAAACCTTTTTTTATTTCCTACAAAAGTTAATAAAATTTTTTTTTGCGTATTTTTTAATTGACTACGTGTTATTATTTGCCACATTTTTAAATATTCTATAACTTTTGAATTAATTCTTTTCACTTGCCCTTTATCAGAATGAAAGAGAAATTCGTGAAGATATTTTAGAGAATCTTTTTCAATTAGTTTATGTTTTATTAATGAACCTCAAAGTCTTTAACGCTTTGTTGAAAAGAAAATAATTTAATTTTTTTTCACTTGTTTTTCTTTTAAAAGTGAAGATTTTGTAAATTTAATAAGTTTGGGGTAAAAATCTTAGAGCAAGTAATAATGATGAAGAAATTGGTTTAAGCTAACAGCCGCAATAATGAAATTTGTGAATAATATAAAATTCTAAATATGTTAGGAATATTGTTGATAAGCAAATGTTAAGCAACATTAGGTTCGAAGTTGTAAAATATGTAGATGAATTTATGGCCCCTATTATGAGTTATATTCGCAAAACAATTTTCGCTGGCTATCGGTTAAACTATCGAATGTAAACGCAGAATTATGAGTTGACAGTGCTGTCGAAAATTTCGTTGTGCAACAAATTTTTAAACGAAAACAATTTTGATTTTGGCGTTAAAATAGAAGAGTAAATACACTCAATAGTGTATGTATGTAGGTTTTGCTTAAATGTCCTAATTATCCATTTCATAATATTGATAAATGGAAATTTATTGTTGATGGGATAAGCTATTCCTATGCGCACTTCACTGGCTGCTTAAGCCAGATCGCAAGGAAACTTTATACAAATATTTTAGAAAAAGTAAAGATATTATACTAATAAAACTGTTAAGCAAATAAGAATTATAAGCGACAGTTTTACTTGTAACAATATAAAAGCTTAAACAAAACCAACAACAATAAACAGTGAGTTTATCTTTTCTTACAATTGCTATTATCTTTTTGGCAACACTGGTTTAAACAGCTGATGCACGTTTCGTGTTTTGTTTAACTGTCAAACATCTTCAGTTTGGTCTATAATTTTACCACGAATCGTCTTGCAAACGAACAACGCTTGCAAACTATTCAATCTTATTATCAAAATGCGTGCTCTGTTAAGAAAGCTCATCGCGCACTTCTTGTGTTCGGCGACGAAGCTCATTTTGGGCTCAATGGGTACGTTAGTAAGCAGAATTGTCGATTTTGGAGTGAAGGTCAGCCATAAGCTTTGCAAGAGCTACCAATGCATCCAGAAAAAGTCACAGTTTGGTGCGGTTTATAGGCTGGTGGCATCATTGGGCCGTACTTCTTCAAAGATGATGCGAATCGTAACGTAACTGCGAATGGTGAGCGCCCCTATGAGATAATATCCAACTTTTTTTTGCCCAAAACGCAAGAGCTTGACTTGCCGGACATGTGGTTTCAACAAGACGGTGGCACATGCCACACAGCACGTTAACAATGAACTTATTGAGAGGCGATTTCGGTGAACATCCCAATAAAAAATTTTATCATATTGCGAAGCACTAATGGTACATTTAAAAAAATAAGCGCAGAATTATGCGCTACGCAATAAGACATACAGAAATGCAGTAAAGTAAGTGAAAAAACTCTCAACAACTTTTATAAAAAAAAAATAACATTTCAAGTGCTACGGCATTCCCTTACTACGAAGCAGGTTTGTATGGGAGAATACTAAAAAATAACTGTATCAAAACATTCAGTGTGTAAAGCTGATCGTTACATCCAACAATTTTTTATGCGCTGAATTATGCGCTTCATGTGTCAAAAATGTATTGCTTCAAAGTGGGAACTCGCCATATAAAATTCATGTCTTCCGTATGCGCAATGGTAAGCGCAACTCTTATGTTTCTCCCTTACAAACCTGCTTCGTTGGAAGATCCATTTTTTACTGGGATTTTATTTCACGGTCGGGCCCGGTCAATTGGCCGCCTATATCGTGCGATTTAACACCTTTAGACTATATTTTGTGCGGCTATGTTAAAGCTCATATCTATACACACATGCCCGCTTCAATTGACGCATTGGAAGAAAACATTGAAGCATTAATTCATGATATACCGGCCGAAATGTAGAAAAGAGTATGCCAAAATTGGACTAAGCGGATGGAACATTTGAGTCGCAGTCACGGTCAACATTTGCATGAAATTATCTTCAAACATTAAATTATATGGACAATACTATCGATTCAAATAAAGATTTCATGCATTTTTCTAAATTGTATGTGTTTTTTTTTTAAATTTCCTATAGCTCTTAAAAAATCACCCATTGCAATTGTTTGATTTTTTTCAACTCTAAGTGGGTAGAAAAAAATAATAAAAACAAATTTATTTTATTTATTATCAAAGTTTTTCTTGGGAGTCAAAAAACTAATAAACAAGGCTTCGTTTAAATGTGCTAAATTCCCATTTAAAATGAATAGCACATAAATTTCAGTTTATCAATATGAGTATGTAGGGTTGCCATATGGCCTGGATTGTCCAGTTTTGTTTTGGGTCTTGTTCAGTTGTCACCTTAAACACAATTTGTCCAGTTAAAAAAAAATTTCTTTAACTTAAAAAAATTATTATTACAGAAAAAAATGTATGTACTGCCCAAAGACATTTCATATAATATTCAAAAGTAACGTACAAAATTTATATTAATAAGCTAATTGTGTTTGTATTTTTTCTACTAAGAATTACGCTAACGCTGATGTGGTGGTAAAATATTTTCAAAGAAAAAAATTACCTAAATGATGACGAGCTGTAATTTTTCACCAGCATGTTTGTAGCTCCGCTCGTGCTAATTTGAGCTCAGCCAAAACACAAGTGAATAACAACGATCACGATATGAAAAGATCATTAGAGAATTAAATTTATAGAGCGCAATGAAATAGAGTATTTTAAAAAAAATTTAAGAAGAAGGTCAAATTTACCACCACCTCAACAGTTAAAGGTTAAAAAAGGCTTACTTTTTAATGAAAGTTTTCAACATTTTTAAACATTTTTACTTTCAACTAAAACAAGAGTTAGTTAATTCTGTAAATAACAATACATAATATGTGCATCGTTCAAAACGAATTTATGACTGAATTTAAATTTTAATGGACCTATCCATATTTACTGATCAACAAAATGTCAAATTTGTTAATTATGTCAAATATATTAGGTGTTCGATTTGATCGTAAGTCATTTTGAAAAGTTTTTGTTATACCAATTAATTGTAAACGACACACAGTGGGATTTTTGTGAGCAAAAATGGATATAATTCTGGATTTTATAAATATCTAATCTGATTAAATCGAGTTCCAGATGCTAGTTATGGACTTGTATTCAACTTTAAGTAAAGGATAATGAATTAATAGATATATGAGGAGGGCCTCCACAGGTTCCCAAATTAGGGCACCTCAAGTAATGCAAAAATTAAAAAAATACAGAATTATTAATTTTAGCCCGATTAAAAAATCTTATCAGTGGAATGTACTGCTTTAGTTGTTCACGTATTGAACAGAGATCTAAAATCATTCACAAAAACATTTTGGATTTTTCGGATAGATTTTAAGATTTAAGATAATAAATTACATGTGTTTTGTTTATATTTTTCGACTTGAGGTCTGTTTCATAAAATATAATAAAAATAAAAACTCTTGTTTTGTTTAAATTTTTATTATTTATTTATTCCAATATTTCGACCAACTTTGTTGGTCATCCTCAAATAGTTATGATTTAATATTTAATGCAGTGTTATCCGATGTTATCGTTTAAAGTTCTCTTCACTGACTGTCTAATAATTTTCTTTTGTTTATTAATCATGTGTTTGTTTATTGCCTGACGATATATGTGAGCGCAATTATCGGTATCAGTTTTGTAGTTAATTCTCTTTTCGTTTGGTGTATTCTCACCTTATCAAAGTCTGGTTGATGTCCCGTTTTTGCACAGTGGGCTGTTAGTGCTGTTTTTGTGTAAAAGGTTTGTCATTTGATTTTAAGTCGGATTTGTGCGATGATAATCTTGTCTTTAGTTTGTTGTTCGTTGTCATACATATGTCAGTATCGTCCCCTTTACATAGTAAACAAGTTTTTTATTCATTTCATTCTTTCTTAGTTTTGTATATGGTTTACTCTCTTCTTATCTTTTTGAATGTTTTATATTTGAATAAATGTTGTGCACTTTGAATAAAGGCAAATGAGTGAGTTATTCAAAGCTGCCCTCTACTATACATATAAAAATGAAAAATGTTTGTATGTTTGTTTGTTTGTTGGCTTATAGACTCCTAAGCAACTGAACCGATTTTCCTGAAATTTTTACACTAACATCACGTTAGCCCTAAAAATAAAAAAGGCTATTTATTTTTTCGATAGGGGCAGGGCAATTGGTACCCCCCATTTGATGCCAATATTAAATATCGCATATCTTAAAAGCCGCTGCACGCATTTTGTTGAACATTTGGTAGTAGGATCTTCTGAGCCCCAAAATTGAAATCAAATAGCAGCGGGGGAAGTGGTTCCCCCCATAGGACGCCTATGTTTAATAGTGCATAACTAAAGAATTGTTATAGTGAGAATGTTCAATCTTTGTGGAAGTCACTCTTCTGGTATACTACACTTTTGAAAATAAAAATAAAGCGGGTAGGCGCAGAGGGAAAACACCTCCCATAGGATGCATATATTAAATACCGCTCAACCGCAGATCTATTAAAGGGAAAGTCTTCAAACGTTGTTAAAGTTACTATTATGGTAAACTATAAATTTCAATATTAAAGGGAGAGTCTTCAAGCGTGGTTAAAGCAGTGTAGCGAAGCGCAGCTGGTTAAGCTATATAATATAATATATTACGATAATTTAAAAATAAGAACAAAACATTAAGTGCAATATTTACAAATACAAAAATGCCAATAAACAAACTACAAAAAAATAATGTAGTGTTTGAAATACCATGCAAGGGCGACAACAACAACAGCTGTGATTTAGTTTACATTGGGACGACAAAGAGAAATCTGGAGACAAGAATGGGAGAACACAACTCAGACATAAACAAAAACAAAGAAAGCACTGCATTATCACAACACATATTACAAACAAAACACAAACCTGATTTTGACAACATAAGAATACTGGATAAGGTAAATAACGTGAGAAAAAGATATACTACAGAGAGCTTAAGAATTCAACAGAAAATAAACAGAACAATGAATAAAAAAGAAGATACTGACAATTTAAGCGCCTGTTACAGAGTTGTTTTAAAAAACAGTAGATGACGACACTAGCTGTGGCTTTCATTATTTAAAAATTTATTAATGTAATACAAAACTGTTTTTTTAATGTAAGTTAGTTACATTTAATTAATTGTATTATTAAATGTTGATGTTTTTATTTTATATTAATAGACGAATCCCCTGAAAAAGTGAACATAAAATTCACGAAACGTCGGGAAAAATGAAATAAAAAAGTTTTGCATTTTATTTTTACAAATAGAGTAAGGCCTCACCAGCTAAGTATATATAAGCAAATATACAAATATAAATTTAAAAAAAAATAAGAACATTAAAAAAAAAATTTTTTTTTGCCCACCCTCCTAGATTTTATCCTGGCTACGCCCATGTATTCGTGTACTGTCATCGGGAATATGTATGCCTGCAAAGTTTGATCCATTTGCATTGTGCAAAAGGCGGTCAAAAAAGCATTTTACCAAAAAAAAAATTTTGTTGTCCCCCCCACCTAGATTTTATCCTGGGTACGCCCATGTATTCGTGTATTGTCATCGGGAATATGTACGCCTACAAAGTTTCATCCATTTGCATTGAGTACAAGGCGGTTAAGTTAACGTTAAGATTTGATTTTCCGAAGTGAAGCTAAAGAAAAGGTTTTAAAAAATTTTGCCCGCCTCCCCTAGATTTTATCTTGGCTACGCCCATATATTCGTGTACTGGCATCGGGAATATGTATGCCTGCAAGGTTTCATCCATTTGCATTCAGTAAAAAGCGGTCAAAAAAGCATTTTACAAAAAAAAAAAAATTTGCCCCACCTTCCACCCTATATTTTATCCTGGCTACGCGCATGTATTGCATTGAGTATAAGGCGGTTAAATTAACGTTAAAAGATTTGATTTTCCGAAGTGAAGCTAAAGAAAAAGTTTTAAAAATTTTGCTCCACCCCTAGATTTTATCCTGGCTACGCCCATGTATTCGTGTATTGTCATCGGGAATATGCATGCCTGCAAAGTTTGATCCATTTGCATTGAGTAAAAGGCGGTCAAAAAAGCATTTTACCAAAAAAAAAATGATTGCCCCCCCTCACCTAGATTTTATCCCGGCTTCGCCCATGTATTCCTGTATTGTCATCGGGAATATGTATGCCTGCAAAGTTTCATCCATTTGCATTGAGTATAAGGCGGTTAATTTAACGTTACAAGATTTGATTTTCCGAAGTGAAGCTAAAGAAAAGGTTTTAAAAATAGATTTTTAATTTTTTTGGTACTTTTGCCCATTTGGATTTTAGGCTAACATATCGTTAGCTACACATTCAAATGTGCTAAGTACATTTTTTTGAAAACTAAGATTTAGACGCAGTTCGATAGATAAACACCAAATAATATTTTGGAAAAAAAAAAATTTAAGTTTTTATTGTTTTTACTTAACGTTGGCAATGATATATAAATGTGCTAAGTACACAGCTGTAAAAAAGCACGTGCTATGTGACAGAAAATTTTAAATTAATTATTGTTTGTACAAAATAAAAAGTTAATTTGTTTCATTTTTACAAAAAGGTAAGAAATTGTTATTATTATTAAATTAAACAAGATTTATAACAGTAAATTATTACAGAATATAATGAATTTGAACATAAATAACAATGCAGCCCAGTTGCTTCAGCCATCCGATGATTATTTTGGGATAGAACCAGACGATTATGTTTTTGGGTTAGTGCCCTATGGATTCCATAGTGATTCTGACAATTCCAGTGATATGCCAATAAAAAATAAAAAGCGAAAGAAAAGAATTCAGGTGAAAAATGATGCATGGTTCCAGGCAAAAAATAAAAAAAGAAGGGAAATTGGCAAAAGTTATTGGGGTACTCGAAAAGAAAGTGGTTCGTGGAACTACAGAAACAAAAAGGAAGCACGGGCTATGAAGCCAAGATGTAAGTGCGCACAGAAAAAAAACAACGCTGCCATGAAATGCCCATTAATTACAGATCTTCAAAGACAAGAAATGTTTACCAATTTTTGGAAAATGGATTGGAACCAAAAAAAAATTTATATAAACACCTTAGTGAACACAACACATCCTCATCGACTCCACAATCGAACAAAGCCTACTGTCTCTAGGAGATCCCGATCTTTGCAATATCACTTGAAATTAAATAATGAGACTGTACGGGTGTGTAGAACATTTTTCATAAACACCTTGAATATAGGTAGGCGATCTGTGCTTACTTGGGTGAAGACGCCTTTGGTTGCAAATAAGAATGCTACTGAAAGTGTTAAAAAAATCTGTCCAAGAAAACAAAATTTAAATATATTTTTTGACAGCCTTCCACTGATGGAATCGCACTACTGTCGATCTGTGACTAAAAAAAAATATCTTTTGCCAGAATGGCGTTCTAAAAAAATGATTTTCGATTTGTATGCTACGGATTGGTGCTCAACTAACAATGTTCAACCGCTTTCGCCATCATTGTTTTATTCAGAATTTGAGAAAAGAAATATTAGCTTGTTTACACCGAAAAAAGACCAATGCGAGAAATGTGCTCTTTATTCAGTCGGAAATCTATCAAATGAGAAATATAATTGTCACCAAGAGAGAAAAGAAGAAGCGAGACTTGAGAAAAATAAAGATAAATCTGAACAGTCACATGTCTTCACAGTTGACCTTCAAGCAGTACTGATGGCTCCAAAGTCCAACGTCAGTAGCTTGTACTATAAAACTAAATTACAAGTACATAACTTGGTGTTTTACAACCTTATTAACAATAAAGGGTACTGTTTTTTATGGAACGAGGTTGAAGGGGGCGTTTGTGCCGAAGAATTTTCCAGCATATGGAGTTACTTCATTGAAAATAAAGTTCTTCCCAGCATTACTAACAGAGATGATGAGGTAAAGCTTATATTTTTTAGTGATGGGTGTGGGTATCAAAACCGTAATTACGTGATGAGTAACGCACTTTTGAACGCTGCAACCAAACACAAAATTGTTATAGAACAAAAAATTTTAGAGACTGGGCATACACAAATGGAGGCCGATAGCGTCCACTCCACTATAGAGCGAGCTATGAAGAACAGAAATATCCATGTTCCGGCCGAATATATTGAAATATGTAAAGCTGCAAGAAAAAAACCTGAACCATACGACGTAACTTATTTAAGTCATGATTTTTTTAAACAATTTAGCAAAATTGAGTTCTGTAAAAGCATTCGGCCAGGACGTGGAAAATTCGATGCCAAAGTGACAGATCTACGCGCTATAAGGTATACACCTGATCGGGAAATTTTTTTCAAATTAAGGTTCAGCGAATCATGGAAAATTTTACCCCAAAGAATTGATCGAAACATAGTTCCTTTACAGTGGTGTGATTTACAGCAGCTTTACCAAAAAAGGAAGCCAATAACTCGCAGGAAATACGAGGACTTACAATGTTTAAAATTGACTTTGCCCAAAGATCATCATCAGTTTTATGATGATTTACCACATGATTAATAGTAATTTTTTTTAATTTGACTAGCAGCAACGAAGTAAGTCTGCAAATTTTGTTTTGTGATAAATGTTTAGTCTGTATTTTTATAATGATATTTACAATAATGAAATTACTTTATATAGAAATAACTAATGTAACTAAGTAGCAGCAACGAAGTAAGTCTGCAAATTTTTTTTTTGTGATACAAATTAATACAACAATAAAAAAATTTTATATATATGTATGTACATATGTATATATGTATTTAAAAAGATTTTGTTTTGTTTGTATCATGGTTTTTATCAAGCAGGAAAAAATGTGCTATGTACGTAAACAAAAAAATAAAAAAAATATAAAAAGTGCTAAGTCAAAAAACATCTGAAAGAGAGATAATATGCAGCATTTATTTGTGTTTTACATTTTAATTGATCAAACAGGCAGACAAAGAAGAAGCTTGCATTTAAATTTTTATGAAATAATGATTTTTGCAAAAATTTATGAGTTATTTAGCTCTCCTGTAAAAACTGATATTTGTAACTTAGCACATTTGAATGTGTAGCTAACGATATGTAATATGGCGTAACACCTTATTTTAATTGTCACGTTTCCTTGTTTTTTTTTTTTTTAATTATATTAAATTTTACTTTTTTAAACTTTTTTAATTGTCCAGTTAGTTTACAAAATCCAGGTGAATTTTGTATAGTGTCCAGTTATTTGAATTTTGGTGTCTCGCAACCATAATAGGAAATGGGAATTTAGTACATTTAAACGAAAGCTTGTTAAAAACAATGTTCTTTTGTCTTTGACGACCACAATCGACATGGTTCTACATGATTTGCAAATACTCATTCTACATATAAAGTCTCTGCAGTGCTTGTTTTTTCGTGTTTTTATTTTTATACGTACATATGTTCATATATTTACAAGTTAAATTATCTAGTAGCCTATTCGCTCAAAAATATTTGAGAAACAGTTCAGTTCTCTTCCACGTTTGAGTGGTTAGAATTTCTAACATAGAAATACAAAGTTTATGTAATATATGCAATATATTTGCAACATTGTCCTTAAATGTCCTTAAAAATAAATGTAACGCAACCTGTCGGTTTGATTGTCGGTTTGATGAATGTTACGCAACCTGTCGGTTTCATAACCGTAAATATTTACGTTTTGAGCCAAAAGACCTTTCAAATAATTGAATACCAGAATTTTTTATTCGTCCCTCAGTCCATAAAAGTAATCAAAAACTCAATTTAAGTTAATTCCAACTGTGTGAAATATCAAAGGTATTTTTTAAGTTTTCCTTTTCCTAATTTGTCTTTGCAAGAAGAAAGTGAAATGAAAAAAAAAACTGAAAAAAGGTGATAAAAATATATATTATATTAAATTACTTTTAACCTACATACATAAAAGTAAGTGAAAAATAATAAAACTGAAAAAAGTTTTTTTTTTTTTTTATTTGTGAACTCCACAATGACAAAAATAGCAGCAGTTGAAAAAATGAATTTTTAAAGACACAAACTCATCTTAAGCAAAAAGAAAAAAAAAAAAACACTAAAAATACTACTAACTAATATTGAAAGTAAAAGTTTTGCTGTCTGGCTGTGATGTTGCTGCGGTAGGGACTTGTAATGTTGCCGACTGATGCTGGCTGTTTGGTTGGCTGTTCCTGCAATGTGAATATAGCTTAACGAATTCATAAGTAATAAAAAAAAGTCGCCGAGACATACTCTCTGTACACACAAGTTGCAATGACAGACTGCCAGCCAGCAACTAAAGATGGCATCTACAATACATACTTGCCACTTACAGTAGCCAAGTGGAGTGAGTTTTTAAACAACACTTTAAGCAAGTGGAGAAGAAGTGCGTTCGATGAAGTCAAATGTGTTTGGGTGAAAGAGTATAAAATTTATTATACCACCGAATGCTTTTTTTCCTTATACTTCTACTCTTCTTCAGTATCTTGTATATTTGTGTGTTTTTAGCCACATCTTCAGCAGTTTATTACCGCATTCTTTTTTTTAACGTTTTGTATGAAATAATAATGATAAAAAAAAATGTCCAAAGCCATAAATTGCTTTAGGCGACTTCGGGTCTGTATTACAAACAACAATTGTGGTTAAAGGTGTTTTCAATGGTTTATGTATCATCTTTTATTTTTTCGATATTTTTTTCTTCTTTAAACATTGATTTCTTTGTCTTGTTATGAAGATTTTTGAGTTGGGTTTACGATTTTTTTCCAATGGAGATTTTGTTTATATTGTTGTTTTTTTATTTTTGGTTATCTAAAAGTTTGTTTTCTTTAACACAAGTTATGAAAAAAATCAATTTTATGTAAGTATTATGCAATCTGTTGAATTAAACTGGTATTTTTTAGCTGTGGCTGACTTATTTAAGTAAAAGAAGCTGATGATTTTATCTGCTGTTATTTTATAGTGAAAAAATGTATAAAAAAAAGAAAAGAAATTTCATAAGGCTACTCAAGTTGTTTTTTATATACGAATGTATATATAACGGTTTTGCGAAATCTAATATACCCTCTATCATAACATTAGAAATGTAAAATTTTTAGACTTTTAAACTTAGTTTTTAATTCCAAAATATCTGTGTTTTTTGCAAAAACAGATATTTACAAAGTAAAACTTCTCAAATCGTAAGTTCGTCATTACGTTGGTAATATCTACGATATAAATCTAAGATATTAGGGACGTGGTTAAAGCGTTTGCCTTAAATACCAAGCACCTCATGGTAGATCCCAGCAGAGGATGAAAAATTTTCATCTTGGCTCTCGAATTTAAAAAAATAAGTGGCTTCAAAGATTAACAAGGTTCCCAACACTACACCGAAAAATACAGAAGGCTTTGTTTCTAGGCAACGATAGATGGTAGCTCCATTATGCTGGGACCTGCTACAGCAGACCAACAACCAATTAACAAAACTGTTATAATGCAAAATAGCAATACTGAATGGGTCAATATTCCTAGAACAAGGACATACTGAAATCTTACATGGGAAGACGTGAAAACAAATGCAACAAATCGTGTAAGAAGGATATGGCTTGTGGAGAAAAATATCTTAGATACAAAGTATATGTGACAGCGCATAGAGAAAGGGAACAGTAAAAACCACCTACGCGCGTTTTCAAGGTTGCCCAACAAGGTTGAGATGTGTCGCTTTCCAATGAGACCAATACCAACACGCTCAGTGATGGTACACCAAAGATACGCGTATTTAAATCTTTAAAATTGCAAAAATCTTAGGTCCCTTTCTATTTTTCGCGTCACATATATATTTCGGAACCTTATGTAGCGGAGTGAATTTAACTTTGTGTATGTTGAAATCAACTTTCGGAGGACCTCAGAGATGATGAGATCTTAAATATGATACCTTTATAAAATATGTAGTCTAGAATAGATTGCTATTCAAATTCAGACACATCAGTCCATAAATCGTTAAAATGTGTTCCAAACCGCTACTACATAAACTTTTTACACACAAAGCTAAATTTTTGTATATCCGTGACCGAAAATCTAATAGTTATTAAAAGCATATTTTTTATGATTTTGTTATAGACAAATATTTAGGTTTTACAAATTTAAAAAATTCTCCCAAAAATGTATTTTTTTAGACGAACAAGCAGACTTCAAAGTTACACAAACGTAATATATTATTTGTGAGAAAGTTTTATTGCATGTTTTCTTTAATATTATCATCTTTAAAAGAGGTGATATATGATAACAATTATTCCAAAAAAAAAGTTCCTTACATGGTTTGTAACAATTATGACAATTATTATACAAACATTTCTCTATAAAACTGAATTTCATAACAAAAATTATAAAAATTTGATAAAAAGTGCGTTTGCGATTTCCAGCACACCCCCCATGGTTTGTAACCTAAGGAAGAGTTTGCAGAGAAATATGTTGTTCGGATTAACGGTAAAGTTTTATTTTGTTTTAATCCTTATTCTGTTAAATTATTATGGAAAGAATTTCACATTCGAAATGTCACGTCCCGACACAGATTTTGGCTTAAAAAAAAATACAGAAGATTTTGGAATCAAACCAAAGACATTTTTATGTTACATTGTTATGTACGTAAAATTCTGAAAGTAGTTGGACTAAACAATTGTGCCAGGTTTCGCTGAATTGCGCCTTTTTTACATGGCCACAACAACTACTTCTATTTTTTCATTATCTTTAGCATAGAATCACGCCCTCCATCAACTTTAACATAGATAACAGTGCTTTCTAAGTGGTATAATAAGGGTTAAAACAACGTAAAAATATTTGTTGTTTAAAATGCATTTTGATAAGTTAATATAAATATGTTATTGATTTTTTTTTTTTTATTATAATAAAATAAATTGATCTTTTTAAATTGAACATTATTTATATTGGTTACTGTCAAAACAGGAGCTTTATTTATCAAAAATAATTTTTCATACAATAACTGTTAATTTTGGTAATACATACTCGTAAAAATATGCACTTGAGGTTTTTAAATCTTAGAAATTGTGAAAATTAAAAGTTTCCAGATTAATAAAGGTACACAGAATGAAAAACACTTGGGATAAATTAAGTTGTTTATAATTCTTTTAAGTACGAGTCGTACTTAAAGTGAGTATTTTAATATAATTTATTAAAGTCATCTTTCAGCAACGTATTTTGTAAGCGTGAACACGTTTGTGTTTGTCAAAGTTTGTTGTAAAAAAACCATAACTTTACACAAGTAGGAAAAAAACGATTTGCTTGTTTTGTGTAGAAACAACAGAACAATAGAACGGGAATAAAAACATACATTATTTTCTGTTAAAAAAAAAAAATGAAAAGCAAATATTCCCATTCTAAAATAAATAACTGACTGGCATGTCGCTAGTGTTTTATATTTGAGAGTTCTTCTGTGGTGACGTAAGGTGTAGAACGGGTAAGTAAATTAATCTAAATAATTTTCACTTTCTTTCTCTGGGGTAAGTGTTTTAAGTTAAAATCAATCTAATTTTACTTTCGGACTCATTCAATTACGAATTTTTGAATCAATATGGAATAGTTAAGTATTTCGTTCCCTGATAATTCAAACTTAAATCAATCTATCTGTACTGGATTCAAGAAAATCAGTATTTACCTTACTTTTGATACCGGTTCGGATTGATTTAAGTACGTTTGGATTGATTTTTCTTTTCAGTCTATAACTAGAACATTTATAATATTGAACTATATTATACATACAATACTTTAGAAAAATTTCTTTAATAAAATATCATAATTTAATTCTGTTTTAAGTATACTAAAGTGCTTTTCGGAATGCGGTTTTATGTGGGAGCTATGACAAGTATGATTCCTAGTCTCAGGAAACTAAATTGGACAAAATTTTTTCACAACATCATTTAGACGTATTTAAGTGTTTTTCATGAGTGTGCTTTATATGGGATTTTTGTTAAAATATGCACCGATCATCACAGAAGTACATGGTATTTTTTCTAGATATATAAACCAAATAAATTAATTTTTAATTCAAATTTCAATTACACATATCAATTCATTCAATAAACATCTTAATCGAATCGGACAAATAATCTGATTAAAATATAGATTTTTTGTTTTAAATTTTTTTATGGAATCAATTACCCAGTGAAAACTTCGCCTACAACATAATGTGTTGAGTAATCAGAAAAACATAAGAGCACTACTTACAATTTTACTGAAAGAACCAATGAATTTTACAAGGGATGTCCCAAAATGAACGCATTAAAAAGTAAGTAATTATTTTTTTTACCTGCATACATCCAGAAAAAAGTAGTTATAGCAGTTGTTATAGACATAGTTATAGAAGAAAGCTACAAAATAATGAGTTAAGGAAGCTATTCATTTTGAAAAAGTAGGTGAAGTTTTTACTGGGAAACTTCGCTTACTTTTTCAAAACGAACAGCTTCTTTAACTCATTATTTAGTAGCTTTCTTCTATAACTACATTTATAACAACTTCTATAACTACTTTTTCTGGATGTATTAAAGTAAAAAAATAATGACTTACTTTAAAATGCGTTCATTTTGGGACATGCCTTGTTTAATTCATTGGTTCTTTCAGTAGAATTGTAAGTAGTGCCTTCATGTTTTTTTGATTACTTGACCCATTATTTTGTAGGCGAAGTATTTACTGGGTAATAACCCGAGGATTTTGAATACAATATAGATTTTTTGTTTCAAATTTTTTTTTTATGGAATCAATTACCCAGTGAAAACTTCGTCTACAAAATAATGTGTTGAGTAATCAGAAAAACATAAGAGCACTACTTACAATTCTACTGAAAGAAGCAATGAATTTTACAAGGGATGTCCCAAAATGAACGCATTAAAAAGTAAGTCATTATTTTTTTACCTTTATACATCCAGAAAAAAGTAGTTATAGAAGTTGTTATAGATGTAGTTATAGCAGAAAGCTACAAAATAATGAGTTAAAGAAGATATTCATTTTGAAAAAGTAGGCGAAGTTTTTACTGGGTAACAGGTCAGTTTTTTGATAATTTTTAAATAAACATTTAAAATATTATATACTGCATAAAAAATTGAAAAATTTAAACGTTTTCAACCTTTAGTGATTCAAATATTTATATAATAGGTGCAAAATCAATAAATTGTTTGGTTGATTCTACGAATTTTGTGATTAAAATAAATTTTTATGTATTGATTGTATTCTCTCCTTTGGAAAGTTAAAATTCCCTTTAAAAAATTACTGCAAAAAGAATACAAAAAGTTGTTTTCATATTCTTAATTTTGATTTTTAATTATGACAGAAAAGTTTTGCAAACAAATTATAAAATTCGATTTAAGAAGAGCAGCAATAGCAATGTATAAATGATTCGGCCAAGCCAAATAAAGCAGTTTTACTTTAATTTTATAGTCTTTGGAAAGATAAAAGTAGTATCTAATACCAAACAATATCATGATAACATCCGTTAACCTCATTAGAGATAATTTTGAAACATTTTCAGCTTCCCAGATAAAATAAAAAAATGTTATTCATTCTATTTAAGTAATTAAATTAAACAAATATTCATATTTAAAATAAAAAAATCTTTGATCAGCTGCTTATTCGCTTTTTTTTCATATAAATTATTGGGCAATTGGATACCACGGTATTTGCATAGGTATCATCTTTGGCAGCTTATAGCTATAGAACCACTAAATATAGTAGTTTTCTAGATTTGAAGTTTAAACACTTCATTTGCATTGGGTTTAAAGCTGCGAACGTTTAAAGTATCTAGTAAGCAAACGAGGACCTGGTTGTGCGTTCCAGGGTTAAGCTTTCATTTTAAATAAAGCTTATATTTTAAATGAAAAATGTTACTTACTATTTTTATGACTCAATAAAGAATTTAACATACCTGTAAGTAAAAATATGAAAAAAATGTATTAATTAAATTTTAAAATAAAAGATTAAAGAAAGTTATACATTTAACTATGATTAAAACAAAATTATTCACATCCATATGTGGCTTTACTCTTAATTGAATATCTAATTGGTGTGTCACAAATCAGGCCTTGTTGCGACAGATTATTTATGAAATTTTCTATATGTATATACATATTGGTTTCTTTGGCTGCTATAAGAAGCAAATGGCTTAAATTTTATGGTGTAATTTTAAAATTGGCAGTACAATATTTAATTAAAATAATATTTTGTTTATACAAAAATCATAAGATAAGGCACTGTTATAAAAAAGCAAAAATAACGGGTTTCTTCCTGTACTCACTACTGGGATCCAAATGTTACCAAAAACCATAAAATTTTCGAGCACAGGGATGCTTTTAGGTAACAATGGGGCCCCAATTTTGAGAACAGGAACGACCCTGATAAAACAATTAAACATAATTAAGATCAATTTGTGTCTTTGAAATTTTGATCTATTTTTTAAAAACTGATATCAATTCTTTTAAAGCCAGTTTCCACCGGCACTTTTATGGCATGGGGACATATTGAAACAAAACGCTAAGGCTGGGCCTTTGTGATCTAAGTTAAACTAAGTTTAGTTAATCTTTGTGCCGTTATTACCAAGTTTATATACAACATTTTGAGGAACAGCAAAGTTCTGCTTAAAATGTTGGTCATTAATGAAATAATAAAAAAAAAAATCGCATTTCGCTAGAAAAATCAGAGTTTCAGACAATGTTAAAACAAGTTTAAGCTTAAACCACATCTCAAAAGCCCGGCCTTAATCTAAATTGATTCAACACCACTACTCCCTTTTGATATTTTTTTTGTTTGTTTGTTTGTTTGTTTGTTTGTTTGTTTGTTTGTTTGTTTGTTTGTTTGTTTGTTTGTTTGTTTGTTTGTTTGTTTGTTTGTTTGTTTGTTTGTTTGTTTGTTTGTTTGTTTGTTACTTAAGCTATGGTCACATTTAATAAATATTTTACCTCTACATTTGTTAATAGTAAGTGAGATTTAACAAAGTCTTATGGCCAATTTTCAGGATTGTTATTAAAACACATTTATTTTTAAAATCGTTTTAAATACAAAATTCCCTTCTTCACTAAAAACTTAAGTCACCGATGTGGTACACTTAATTTCAACTTAAATTTCCATTGTAATATTTTTGCAAGGTGGCCTCAATATCACAACAACAGGCAAAGCATTAACAGTCAGCTGTTTTATCAGACCACCTTGCAAATAAATACATTTTTTTGTATTTAGTAGTGCTACCATACTTTTATCTTAATTAAACAAAAGACTTTTCAAATTAAACTCAAAAAACGAATCTGTTTTAAATACGATTTAAGTTTGTTATGAAAATTAACTTAATATTGATTTAAATACTATCCTGAAAATTGGGCATTAGTATCACAAAATTAAGCTGCACGTAGCAAAAACATTTTTTTGTAAGATCTGGTGTCATAATTAAAATAAATAATTAGTATTGTGGCTGTTTTGTTGAACTATTTATGGTTTTTAATCCAAATTTTTTTCCAATATTCTCAATTAGGCCCAAGTTCATCAAATTTAATTTTCATTAAATTATTTTTATGAAGAAAGGAATTTTACAACATGAAATTAATTAAAATTGTTATTGATAATCTTTCATTCTTGACCGTGGCCAGGGCTCGAACCCCAGCCGGCAGGTTACCATGACATGTTTCGATCGCAACTACTCGATCTTCTCAGATGGATTTGCCGTCTTACACTCGCAGCCATCGACGACTGCTGACGTCAATAGTCAAACATTAATCCTTAAACCAAATTGTATTTTTTAACCTTTGGTAGATCGAAATTTGCTTTTTCTGAATGATTATCCATTTTATTTGATTTTACATGTTTTCTCCTTACTTCTTCTGTTTTCTCGTACTTTTTGTCAAGAATTCTTCTTGAAGTCCAAAGAACATTTTTTGTTTTGTCATTTTTGTCTTTCTTTTTTCTGTTGACCTTTTTCAGCACAACTTGAATAAATATTAGAATTAAAGAAAAGTATATATTAGGTTGCCTGTTGGTCAGGTCTTTTTCGTCAAATATTTGCCAAGTGTGGCCGTAGGCTCAGAGTTTAGACAGATCCCAGTCCAATATGTATTAGCATTTTTCATAAATGCAATGTAGTAAAAAAAATTGTCAGCACCTATTTTTCATCGCTTTGCAAGACCTATTAACTCATTTTCTTCATGCTTTTCGGCTTGTGCTTCACCCAATTATTTCCTTCCAGTAGAAAATGAGTTTCTGTGTCACAAGGGATATATTGCATAACGCCGGTCTTCCTCTAAGGCGAAAATGATGTTCGTCGACTTAAACGTTTTCGAAGACTTTAAGCTTCTGCCTTTACCACAAAAGAATCCTTTTGAAATTGAAAGCTCATGGCTTTCCTTATCATTTAAAAGTTTAAGGGGCCTGACCAGGCACAGGTAGAATTAATATAAAGGAAATTTTGTAAAAAACTATTTCAATGAGGAATACAAAAAGTTTCGTTAAAAAATCTTCAATATATTTAAAGGTTAAACCACATCTTTGAAAACATGTGTATGTACGTACTTACGATACTAATTACAATAAAATAAATTGTATTCATTTTACCATTTCATCAACAACAAAAAAAATATCTCTCCCCATAAACTTTTGATAACATCAAGAAAACAACATTTAAAAAAATTTGAAAATCATTTAACATCTTATTCGAAATTTTAAAAATCAATATTTAAACAAAACATTAAAGAGCATCTCTTTTTTTCGTAATTTCTTAAATTTTCTCAACATTTAATGAATAAATAAATTTAAACGACGGAAAAAAGGGGTGAAGAGCATTGGATAAGTTCGCTGAATGAATTATGCATGTAGGCTGCTTTTTTCTGACTTTCATTGATAAACTTTAGCAACAAACCCAGCAGCAGCATTCAACTACAGGCCGTATTACCTTGAAAGCAACACTTGTTTTTTGTTTACTTGTAGTTATTAAAAAAAAAAATTTATACATTTTTTCAATCTGTTAACTTTCTTTTAGGGCGCGTTGTGTATGAATACAATTTTATTTATTTGTTTATTATTAACAAAATAAAGATAAAAGATATACACCTTAAACTTGAACATGATTATAGTAAATACTTTTAGCAATAATGCCTAGGTGATTTTGAAATTAAATATTTTTTTTCAGTTTTGCTGTCTTAAACAAAATTTCACTTTTTATGTCATCATGTGATGATTATAGGTGTTTAATATTTTAAGATTTTGCAATACGTTATTGTTTCTGTTCAGAGAAATTTCAATTGTTAAATAATTATTCATAACATAAAAATATTTTTGGATTGAAATATGCTTGTTAAGCTGTTGTCCGATAAAACTTGAAATGGTTAAAAATAACAATAAAAATATACTTTTTTCAAAAACAATCGAAAGTAAAAAGCTCACACATTCGCAAGGACCTTAATGTGACATAAGTAAAAACTATGATGACAAGGTCTTTAAGATTGATTTATTGTATATGATGGCGCCCACATTCGCTTAAGGAGAAGAACTTATCCGATCAGAAGAGCGCTAAACATATGTGAACTGGAACCGTGATTAGGTAAACTACCATCCAGCATAAGCAGGACGTAAGCTAAATAATTATAATTAGATATGATTAATTATTGTTCGATCATATTTTAATATATTTCTGTAGGTACGATAAATAAGCATGAGAGAAAAAATTACATTCGAATTTTCATTAATCCGGGCATATGGGCACCGCGAATGTTCTTAGTTTTTTAAGAAATGATGCCGCCATTTTTCTAGCTGTCTTTATTCATTTCACCTAAGGTAAAAGGGGTTTATATAAGTTTGTCATTCCGTTTGTATTTTCTACAATATTGATCTTAGACCCCATAAAAAATATGAGTAGCGAACTTCATTTAGCTATGTCCGTCTGTCCGTGTATATGTTGAAATGGGTTTTACCAAGAGCTCAGAAATGATCGGGACTACGCTGTTTTATATTTATGTCATTTATGTTTCTGAAAACTACCACAAAAATTAACAATTTAACAATTTTTGTTTCAAATGTATTCAACTTGTAGATTTGTAACTTGTCCAGATCATCTAATTTTTATCAATAAATCTTAAATGTTAACCCATAAACCTAAAGTTTTCGAAGTCCTCTTATAACTTATGAACTTAATTTTTTTCAGTTTTATCTTAAACAACTTATGGCTAATTTCACCAAGTTCGGTTGCTCGAATAGTTAAACTGGTTTCATTGCCTTCAACTTTCTTATGGGCTAAAATGTATAAAATAATTTGTACTAATTTAAAAGACTTTTTAACCCTAGAAAGATAATTTGCGTAAATTTTACGCATGCACTTTCGAAATATTTCATTTATTTTTAATTAGCTTGAATACGTTGCTGTGCATTTCAGACATTTTATACGTAAGCATTTTTAAAATTTTGGTATTTCTATTTATAACAAATAATAAAATAAAATCCATATTAGTTTGTTCTTAATTTATCAAAAACAACAACAATATAGCAGGTTAAAATTATGCGTCAAATTAACGTATTATTATCTCTAACGTATGTCATGATATGATTATGTTTTAAGGGTTAAATGGCTATTAAACTTATCTTATATTCAGATTAAAGGTCCAATTAGACGTGATAAAAGAACGTAACCATGACCAAAGAAACCAAAATTCAATTGATTTGTATGTTTATGGCGTTATGATAAGTTTACATTCTACATGTTTTATATAGTGCTCATTTGCTGCAACGTCGCACACTGGGGATTTCGCGGAAAAAAGTCAAATTGTCAACATAGTCTTCAAGCAATATGCAGTGATATGTTGCAATTTTAGACTAAATGGTACAATCAAATCAAACAGATTTACTCCGATCTGACTGCCAGTTTTTTTTTATATCCGTCTCAAACTCAGAACTTGTGTGTTTTACCGAACCAACTTAATTTAAACCTAAGAATTTAAATACGAATATTATTTTACTATGTGAGCTAACGTTTTTCTTTTTTTTCTATTTAAAGTAGTATATTTCAGTATACTAAAATTGAAAAAAAAAATCTGCAGAGACTTAAGTTTTTTTTTTTTTGTATTTTTATGGACATATAACAAAAATCCCATTTTTCTCCAAACATTTGGACCTGGAATTTTTTCTTTACTTTTCCTCAGTTTGAAATCACACCGAATACATTGTCTTATATCTGTTTTAACATTATTAATCAATTTCAAGTGCCACCAGGTGCCACCTCTCAAGTTTTTGCATTACACAGTACAACATTTTTCAGCTGATTGATTCGGGACTCAATTGTGATAAGGCTCTTTTGTTTAACATAACTCGAGAACCACTAGTCGGATTTTGCTGAAAAAATTTAGAAAAATCAAGAATTACAATTACTTTCATCTGTTTATATAACATTTTGCTACATAAGCAACAGTTTCGCAGTTACAAATAAATGTATGAAGAAAAAAAAATATTTTTTGCCCAAAAAATTTAAATTTTTTATTTTTAATTCATAAAAAATCCAAAACAGTAAAAAAAAGTTTCAAGTTTTATTACTTTCACGTAAAGTCGCATAACCTATGAAAAAAATGAGACATAAATCATGAAAATCGATGAACGCGTTTCGCTTTTATTCACAATTAAGTGAAGGTATACATTTCAAAAATTTGCTCGAGATATGCACAAAATTCTTTGCAAAAACTTTATGACTTTTTTTATGATTCTCAGAATTAAAAAAAAAAGCAATAAACAAAAGGTTATTTGATTTTTATGATTGCGGTAGCAAAGTAATAAGCGGTAATAAATGTGCGTGGAAAATTGAAAGGAAAAAAGTAAGTGCACTTTTTTAATTATTTGGGTTTTTTTCGTTGGCTACCTGCATGATTTTTTTTACACAAATTGCACCCACATTTATGAGTGGTCATGTTTTAGAACGTTTCGAAAAATTTTAAACGCACACGAAACAGGACTCCCTTAAAAGATGCGCGAATTCATAAGTACCTTTCAGTAAAATGTTGAAACTTACGTAGTATTTATAGGTGTTCCCTGATCGATTTTTGTCATTCAACAAGTGCTGGCGAACGCGAAATTATTTAATTATAACTGAAACTAAGGACCAAGAGTTTTACGAAGCTTCTGGAATTTGACAAAGACAAAACAAAATTAAAACAGTTTTTGCAACAATTGCACGTTGGCTTAAACGATACTAGAGCATGTGAAATTTTGGATACAATATATAAACACTTTTACTATAACTTCAAACAAAGATGGCAGGATTCTAACCGTACGAAGTCGCGATTTGAAAAAAAGAATGTAAATTGGCTTGAAGGCACATTTACAATTAAGTTTACTGAGGCTGAATGTTCTACCAGTTCTGCACTTGGTCGGCCCCGCAAATCGTTTGAGGAGTGCTGTGATCGCGCCAAACGATACAAAAGGGATGAAGTTCGTTCTATGTTTCCTCAAGAAGTAATTGATTTTTCTTCTAATATTTCAAAAACCAACCACAAAATTTGTACATTAAAAACTTTGGGGATGTTTACAAAGCTTGAACTTACAAAAGAAAAATACGAGTATCTAATGCATTGGTTACAAAATGAAGGATATAACATACTCGTACCATACAAACAACTCACGAAAGAAAAAACTAACAGTTATCCTCTAGAAATTTCTATCACTGAAAGTTCAGGCAGTGTACCTCTGCAAAATCTGTTGGATCATACTGCTAAAAGAGTCCTAGAGACCAAATCAGTAAAGGAAATAAATAATATTGAAAGCGGAAATCTAACAATGTACCATAAATGGGGATGTGATGGGGCATCTGGTCAAAGCGAATACCAACAGAGGTTTTCAGATGATCAAATTTCTGACTCTCATTTATATATGACATCAGTTGTACCACTAAAATTATCATTGAGTGATGACATAAATAAATTAGTATGGAACAACAATAAACCTTCTTCCACACAATATTGTAGAACACTACAGTTTGCGTACGTTAAAGAGACACCTCAAGTTATACGAGAAGAAAAGAGAAGAGTCGATGAGGAGATATCTCAACTAAAATAATTTGAGTTAACAGTAAATAATCGTAACTTTAAAGTTAAACATGAATTATATTTTACAATGATTGACGGCAAGACAGCACAATCAGTAACAGAGACACCAGCAGCATCTTCTTGTTTTATTTGTGGAGCAACAAGATGAATAAAATCGAAGAAGTTCAAGCTATGCCCGTAAATGAACAAGCACTGCAATTTGGTATGTCACCACTTCATGCGCGTATTAAGCTGATGGAGTGTCTTTTGCATGTAGCTTACAATCTTGAATTTAAACGTGGAAGAGTCGACTCAAATACTCCTCCGATAAGAGAAGCCCGAAAATGTTTGATAAAGCGTGAAATTAAAGAGAAAATTGGAATACAGGTTGATACTGTTAAACAAGGCTCTGGTACGACAAATTCAGGAAATACGTCACGAAGATTCTTTGCTAATCCTGCTTTAATTTCCGAAATCACGGGTCTAGATGAAGACATAATCAAGAGGTTTTCAACAATTCTCGAAGCTATAACCATTACCGAGGCACTAGATCCGAAAAAATTTGGTGACTTTTGTCTGGAGACGGCAAAAAAGTTTGTTGCACTGTACGAGTGGTACAATATGCCACCAACACTCCACAAAATTCTGATTCATGGAAAATATATAATTGAAAAGTGTATTTTTCCTGTAGGCTTATTATCCGAAGAGGCTCAGGAAAGTCGTAACAAAGACTATAAAAAATATCGCCTTAGACACTCCAGAAAATGCAGTCGAATTGCCACGAACGAAGATATTATGCACCGAATGATGGTAACATCAGATCCCATGATCTCACACTTGACTCCTTCATTTAGCCAGAAAAAGCATAGTGATATAAGCGACGATGTTAAGGCTCTTTTAGAATAATAAATTAAAAAGTAGATTTAAAATAAATAATAAATTAAAAATTAAAAAAATCATTTAAATTTTTTGTTAGTTAGGGCTTTTTACATTGTAGGTAACGATATACATTTGTCTAGCTTTCTTTATTTTGATTACTTTTGTATATAACTATATAAATAAAACTAAGTTTGTGATGAAATTAAAAATAGATTTAAAATAAATAATGAATTAAAAAAATCATTTACATTTTTTTTGTTAGTTAGGGCTTTTTACATTGTAGGTAACGATATATATTTCTCTAACTTTCTTTATTTTGATTACTTTTGTGTATTACTATATAAATAAAACTAAATTTGTAATGAAATCATTATATTTTTTGAAAAATATACTTTTTTCCTCACCTCCATACAAAAATCCCCAGTGTGCGTCGTCATAATTTAAAAAAATACATTTCGAAATAAACGTATTTAAAGTAAAAAAAAAAAAAATATAACGACACATTCTCTTCAAACAGCGAACAATTTCGCATCACTAACTCCGAAATTAATTTTTTTGAGTTATGACGACGTTGCAACAAATAAGGGATATAAACATTTAAAAACAAAAAAAAAATATAAATTTCGTTAACGTTGTCCAAAGGTAACTAATTAAATGAAATATAAGCATTGTTCTTGGAAAACTATAATGCAGTATTTTGCTTAAAGCTTTAAGATATTTAATTTTTAGTTTGTAAAATATATTCTTTCGAAAAAAACATCGCTCCACTTAACCTGTTCAATGTTTTAAAAGCAAATTCTTTTGCGAAAAGAACTTATTCCGGAAATTTTATTAAAAACCGGATACGGTAGTATGTTTGTTATTATTATAAAGCTTTTATTTATGTTTGTATATGTAGATACATACATATTACATGCTATCAAAACAGTTTGCTTCAAGTAGAGATATACAAAGTATAATTTTTTTAACTATAACTTTACTGAGTATATAACAGACATTATGCGTCTACAACCATTATCCTTGTAATCCTTGGCAAATACTGTGCTAAGTAGTTAAGCAAACTACAACAATGAGTTAGTAAAATATAGCCAGGCACACGCACACACGCACACACATATTCTACGCTCTTCTTACACATCCACGCACTATTGCTTAACTATTTAAAAAGGCAAGAAAACAAAAAACGGCAAATATTGTTTTAGTTCAGCAGAAAATTTTTTTCTTAATTCCGTTTTTTCCTTTCAAACTTTTTTAACCTTTAGTTATAATTTTTGCTTCAGTGTTTTTCTTTTTTCTTTTATTATTCGTATTGTTGTTAGTGCTTGTATCTGCTTCTTGTTACTAGAAAACTTAAGCAGCAGCACATATTTTTGCACTAATTGCAGTAAATGAAAAATAATTTCTTCTTATAACAAGAATCCTTGTTGTAGATAAAATAAAACAAATAAAGTTTTGCAAAGAAATTTGTTCTAAAGTTTGCTAGAAGGAAAACTAAATTACGTAGATAAATTAAAAAAAAAAAAAAAACAAAGTTATGTAAAAAGCTAAGAAATTTTATTGTCATAAAATTTTTATTTTAATTAATAGTATTAATACTTTCAGATATACGTAATAAAAACTATATAAAATGTGGCCCAAAAGAAATGAATGGTCTATAATTTCATTATTTTATTATGATTTTTTTTCTTTTAAATTTTCCAAGATTGTTGTAAAGAAGACTTTGGAAATTTGAAGTGGTAGGGTACACAGTACTGTTCAACATACTAATATAATTGAATTTTGTTTTAAAAACCAACGAAAAAAAAAAAGGATTTTATACACGCAGAGAAAAAACATGTTTGAATATGGTCACCTCCAACAAAACAATTTGTAAAGATAATTTTAAACATATTATTTTTAACTTAACCATATTATTGTCAGATACAACCATATTATGGTTATTAGTCCTTTATCAAAAAGCCTGTGTCTAAAATGTTCTTTAAAAATGGTTTTGTTGGAGGTGACCATACTTAAACATGTTTTTCCCTAGGTGTACACAATCTTATAGTATGGGATAAAGCTCATTTTTAATTAAATGAAATCGCTTTGCCATTAAACAAAATTGTTAAATATTGGCAAGGGAGATTCCTAGGATAAGTCATCAGCATCAGCGGCAATTAAAGCCTCCTAAGGCTGACCCTGCACCTAAAAAGGCAAAACGTTTTTGTTTTTTAAGAGTCAAAAGCAATTGTTTGATGCTCACTCACACAAAAAAATATTTTTTTTATTTTTTTTTTTTAATCATTTATTTTTATTATTGAATCTTTCTTATCGGAATTTACAATATGTATTCAAATCTTAATTCTACTTGTTTTTTATTAGTTGTTGCCAATGTAACCACTAACCGCCTTATTCAAATTTTAAAAATGTCTTCTAGTTAAGCTGGGATCACACGATTGCCGCAATGCGCCAATTTTCACACTTTTTAATACACCAATCGTGTGACTGCACAACCAATTGGCTCATGTACCAATCGAGGACAATATTGTGCTTAGTTTTACCAATCAAATGCAACCCTGGTGCGGCAATCGTGTGACTGTTTGCTATGCAACCGCGCATCAATAAAAATAACAAAAATGCACCAATATTTATTGCCTTCTTGTGCGGCAATCAAACAACACAATACGCGCCAATATTTGCCTTTTTTTTTAATAAATTTTACGTTTTTGTTTCCTTTAGCAAGTAATGAAGATAAATATGTATTTATTTATTATGCATTTTAATAAAAATTGACTATTATTCGACCTTTACAAAATTTTATTAGTATTATTATTTTATGAAGCTTGAGGTCTCTTTTTTATATAAAACAAATTAAATATATTTAATCCAATATTTCGGCACTCCGTTGTGTGCCTTCTTCAGGGTTTTATATAAAAAAGAGACCTCAATTTTTTTTTAATTTTTGTTATTAACAAATATGTATGTACAATGTACATATGTTCACAAGCATACTATGTATGTAGCTGCTAAGTGCGAATATTTTTATCAAAGATATTTAATAAAACTAAGTATTATTTCTTTTATAGATATTTGTCGTAGATATTTTTTAATAAAGTTACAGAATTAAGTTACTGATATTTAAATAATATTATTTAAATATTTCATAAAAATTTTCTATGCAAACGTTAACATTCGAAATTGTTGAACTAATTTTTGGAATTTCATAAATTTTTCTTAAAATATTTTAAACAAAACTATGAACAAATTTTTCGTTTGTAATGAACATACCAACTAAAACTTCCAAACAAATAAAAAAGCTACCACAACAGCTGTTTTCGAAGTTGTCAAGTAATAACAATCGTGTGAATGTGCTGCGGCAATTATTGTACCCATTTCACTTTGTACCAACTAGCGGCAATACAATTTGGATAAAAGAGGGTAATCGTGTAATTTCAGAATATTTGATTGTTGCAGTTTCTTTATTGTGCGTCAATATAGCACAATCAAAATTGTGCCATATTGGTGCATTTGCGGCAATCGTGTGATCCCAGCTTTAGGCTCAACGTATCGGTTCTTTTTAGCCTCTGGTGACCTTCGAACTGAAGCAGACCCCGAGCGAGGAAGTTAGGGTGGGCCATTAGTTTATCGATGTAGCTAATTGAATATTTTTTAATTTCCTCCTGGATAGTGGGGACGTTGAGATCTCTGTGGATAATATCATTACGTATACACCATGGCGCGCAGACAATTTGTCGTAATATTCTAGACAGTCTTCTTTGAAGCTTTTGGATGTTAGATGCGCATGCAGTACCCCATAATTGGATGCCATATGTCCATATTGGTTTTATGATGGACTTGTATAAGAGAATTTTGTTGTCTAAAGACAAGTTTGAGTTCCGACCGATTAGTTAATCTAGTTTACCTGCTTTAAGTTTCATAGCCGTTATTTTCGCTTCAATATGACGAGACCAGGTCAAGCGTCTATCTATATAAATTCCCAAGTACTTAACATGGTTTTCGCCCGGAACAGTGATGTTATTTATTTTTACAGCTGGGCAGGTTTGTCTTCTGAGCGTGAAAGTTCAGTGAGCACATTTAGCCGGGTTAACCTTTATTCTCCATTTTTCTAGCCAGGCCTCTAGTTCATTGATGTGGTACTACAGATTTTGCGATGCGACTTTTGGATCATGGTTAACGCTAATAAATGCTGTGTCGTCTGCAAATGTAGAGGTATGCGTGCTCAGGTTTGTTGGCATATCCGCTGTGTATATTATATAGAAGCGGTCCTAATATGCTGCCTTGGGGGACACCAGCAGTAATTTTCTTGAGGGGGGAGTATTTATCTTGCGACCTTACTGTGAATGTTCTGCCTATTAGATAGCTCTTCGGAAGCTTGTGAGTGTTTTGGGGAAGCATTCGTGTTATTTTGATAAGTAGCCCATCATGACAAACTTTGTCAAATGCTTGGGAAATGTCTGTAAACAGGGCTGTGCAGCATTGCTTTTTCTCAAACGCCGATCTAATTAGGGTGACAATTCTATGCACTTGTTCTATTGTACCATGTTTCGCTCTGAATCCGAACTGGTGATCCGGGATGATATCGTGTTCATTTAGATGAGGAGTTATACTTAAAACGAATATTTTTTCGAAAAGCTTCGATAGGATTGATAATAAGCTTATCGGTCTGTACGACGCAACCTGGCTAGCATCTTTTCCTGGCTTTGGAATCATAACAATTATAGACCTCTTCCATGAGGCTGAAAAGTATCCGACTCTTTATATCGCGTTAAAAATGAGCAGCAAGCAGAGGATTGATGAAACTAAAAAAATATGGCTTATTAAGTTTTTGCCTTATAAGACAACCGGTAAGTACCTAGTTACATTATACGATTTTTTTCGTTGTGATTATTGTAGATTCTTCTTTAAAGTCGCTCTTAAGTACTGAAGCAGCGTTATTTCCCCTAAACTTCCTTAATAAGGTGTAATAAGAAACAAATAAGAATGTTATATTTGGAATTGGCGAATTTTTTATATCCCCCACCTAGAATTCAATCAGTCAGTCTTTCATCTGCAATAGATGTTTCACTCCCACGGAGAAAGGAACTTTTTGCACACAAATTTCATCAAAGGCGGATTGATGATACTACCCTAGAGGAAAGGGAACTAACACTTAACATGTCACGCGACAGTTCTATAGTGATAGGACTTGTCACTTTAACATGGCGATGACCTACGAGGGAGTTAATTGGCACATTTTTGACGCTTTGTAACAGGCCACAGAAACAACCTAAATGGACACATTCAATTTCAGTTAAAATAATGCCTGTCGCAAATATTTTCCCAAATGAACCATGTTATTAGGGCGGATCCCCTTCATTTAAATGAATATAACCAAATAGAATCAATCAGTCATTACCCACACAAAATCAAGTTAAATGACAAGTTGTTTGTCAATTACCTTCTGGAGTAACTACTCTTTTAGCACATAATTACAAGTTAAGTGATATGTTCTGTTTTAACCTACCATAATTCGTTCTTTTTATTATAAAACTGCTTTCACTTGTCACTGGATAAGTGCCTTCAAACCAATTGACACAAATTTCCCCGCAAGGCACCTGTGGGTAAACCAGTAAAATATGGACCATCAAAGAGGAAGAAAGGACTCGGCGGTCATAAAAGCTGTCCAGACTTCAGCTCAGGAACCTAATTGCTGTTAAAACTGACCACTGGTTCATTGGGAAAAACGCTTAAAGACTAGGGCTGCCTTTAAAAGACCTGTGTATAGCTTGCGGCAACGAGGAGGAGGAAGAGTCCACGGAACGCCTTCTCTGTCATTGCCTGGCATTCGAAGACGCAAGACTCAGACTGTTTGGTCGAAGCAATCTTAGGGACAAGACTTGTCTCTCTGACTTTGATTTGAACAGGATCCATTCCTTCATTTAATAAACTGGGTGGCTGGGTGAGAATGTCAACAGCCAGGTAACATATAATAGGGAACAAATTACTGGAGCCACGTAAGCTGTGCATGGTTGCGGCTGCCAATAGAACCTAAACTTACCTTCATCTGGCATCACAGTTTTCAGTCTTGTATATCTTATGTGTTCCAAAATTGATGACAGAATTATTTTAAGCTACGGTTTAAGACGCATTTAAGTGTATTCTGAGAGTACTCTTTTTCGCAAAATTTATTATGCGATTTACAGTCTTCTAAAGCAAAATTAGATAAATTTTCATTATGAAACATTAAAGTTTAAAATCAAATCTAGTAACTGTAGCTCGTCTAATTTGACCTCCATGTTGCAACAAAAGTGTTTTAATACCGTAAGTTCAATAATATGTTGAAATAAAAGGCCAAGTCCCATTTACCTGAGCCCTATTATTCAAATAACGAAATCATTAGAACTGCATAAGAATCCAGACCGACTAACAACTTTTCAAAAAAACTGGTTGGAACGTTTTAAGTCAATCGATTTATGGTCTCAAATTTGCTCCGTCCTACTACCATTATTTTCGATAGATGCAAAAACGCTATAACGCTTCACTTCAGAACAGGGTATCCGAAATTCACTTTAACAAATTTTCACTATCTTGACGCGTAATCCAAATATTACCCGAAAGACAGGAAATGGTTTAAGTTAATGATGACTTATACTTCAAATCAGGGCTGTGGAGTTGCAAACTTTTTCGGCACAAAAAATTTAAACATTTTTTTATTCAAAGTAATTTTTGGGAATACAAAATTTACAAGATACTGGCTGTCGTGCCTAATTCCCAATTTTTATTCTTGATGAAAACACTGAAATTTATTGTTGATGGGATAAGCTATTCTTATACGCATTTCACTGGTTGCTTAGGCCTGATCGTCAGGAAACTCCATCCAAAGATTTTAGAAAAACTAAAAATTTAAACCAAATAAAACTGTTAAGCGTATAAGAATATAAGCAATTGAAAACTTTTTATTTCTAAAAATTACTTGATAATAAACTGGCAAGTGCACGGCTTTTTTTTGCGAAAGCAATTTTGTATTGTTTTATTTATTTAATTAGTCACGGTCTATGGACATTTTATAAGAATACTTAATTAATGACTTACATTCAAGAACTCAGTAAAAGTTTTGCATAATCTCCTTAAGGGGTCAGCGTTTGCATAATTAGTTTGAAAACACTGTAGATGAAGTGGTGCGAAGTTCCAAGAAGATCTAAGAGATATATTGAAGTTAATTGTCTTCAGCAGGAACTGTGAGAAAATTGAACCATTTATTAAATTTACTAAAAAAGCACAGTTCGTGTCAGTTCGCCAAAAGAACAACACATAACCCTCTGCGCTTAATAATTCAAAAATAAAACATACCAAGTTACATACCTACGTTTTTCTTTGTGAAGTGTTGCTT
The DNA here is from genome assembly GCA_930367215.1 of Pollenia angustigena. Lineage (NCBI taxonomy): Eukaryota > Metazoa > Arthropoda > Insecta > Diptera > Polleniidae > Pollenia > Pollenia angustigena. The sequence goes on along the minus strand of OV884059.1, from coordinate 97,718,299 downwards.
TGAACAAATATATTTTTCATAAATCAGTGCAAACCTCAAAACTTTGATATTGAATATGAGGGACCGACCAGGAGGGGGGCATGACCCCCCTATCATATATGATAAATCAAAAAAATTATCAATTCTGACAATGGGTCCAAAATATTTAATTATGAAAAGGATAGATGAAGAATATCTTATCAATGAAAAAGAAAACAAAAACAATAACAATAACTCTGCCAACGATAAAGAAATTAAAACACTGGCCAACGTTTCACCTTTCTTAATAAAGAAGGTCATAGACAGCACATGTGAAGGTGAAGTAGAAGAATGTAAAAAACTAAGAAATGGTACAATTCTAGTAAAAACAAAAAACTTTATGCAAGCAAATAAGCTCATCCAATTATGCTCGTTAAGCCCAACAATAAAGGTAGAGGTATCCGAACATAATTCTCTTAATTTTGTTCGCGGAGTAATATACTCAAATGATATTCGTGGAATATCTGAAGAAGAGATATTAAGAGAATTAAAGAGCCAAGATGTTTACAAAGTCAGCAAAATTATAAGAAAAACAGAAAACGAATTAAAAGAAACAGGCCTAGTTATTGTTACTTTCGGAGCAACCGTTTTACCATTGGAGATATCAATAGGATATGAACGAGTAAGAGTAAGACCTTACATTCCTCTCCCCTTAAAATGTAAAAATTGTTTACGTTTTGGTCACCACTTTAGCAATTGCAATAACAAAAAGCTATGTAGCGAATGCTCAAATATATATCACCTCAACTTAGATACCAACGAAACTTGTTCACAACCAACATCATGCATTAACTGCAAAGAAAACAACATAGAGATTTTTAATCACTCTCCCAACAACAAAACATGCCCTGTATTTCTAAAAGAAAAAGAGATCCAGGCTATTATAACCTTGGAAAAAGTCAATAAAAAAACAGCTGTAAAAAAATACCACGAAAGAAATCCATCAAGTTCAAATAGCTATGCCTCAGTTACCAAATCAACAAACAACGCATCGCAGCCAACGTCGACAGCAACAGCAACAGCAACAAAAAATGAACATAATGAAAACAACAGAGCTTCTATCTCAGCAAACACTATGCCACCACCTACAAATCTACTTCCAAAGCGAAACATAACAAACTATACTGATATTGAAGTATCCGATCAGGACACAGATACCACCAGCAACTCTTCACAAGCCGGCGAATTACCATCGCAACCAGTTGAAGGCAAAATCAATATTTTACCCCTTAAAACATCAAAAAGACAACGTAGACTACTAAAAAAGCAAGCTGGAACGGAAAATAACACCAAACGGCAAAAAAACAATTAACGTAAATAGATTTATTAAACGTTGGTAGATTGGTTCGGTGCCCGTGGTCTAACTAGTGGGTCAGCCAGGTCCATTGTACACTGGTTGACCATACGATTGGGCCACGGGGGCCGAATCATTCTACCGACGTAAATGTTACCTCTTATAAATAACTTTATTAATCATTTTATTCAGTTTAGGCAAATTTAGTTTATCTGCAGAAAACTAACAATTTTTTTTTTTTTTTTTTTCTTTTTTATACCTATTTTTAATGGCACTTAATATCATTCAATGGAATATTAACGGACTAACTAACAATTACAACGAGCTGAATATTCTGATTAAGCGCTTTAATCCAAAAATCATTTCACTACAGGAAACTCATATACATAGCGGCTCAACTTTTTTTTTTTTTTTTTTTTTTTTTATTTATTTATTAAATTAAGTCTATAGATACAATCCTTACAGACTAACTATTAAATTTAACAATTTTTCTCAATATAACTGCAGTTACATGTTTAAACTTAAAATAATATTACGTTTAATAACATTAACATTTAAAGAAAAATCTACAAAATTAAACATTTCATTAAAACAACAACATAATTTCCTAAACGGGTCTGCCATCTCGTAGTTTGTTCTAAAAGTTTTAACATATAGTGGTTGATTAAATCTTAATGTGCGTTGAGGAACATTCAATGATATTTTACTTAAAAGAAAATCTGATAAAACATTTCCGTTTAAAAGATTTACTAGAAATGAAACGTTAAGCATAATTCTTCGGCTTTTTAATGTTGGCAGTCGAATCAAAGCAAGTCGTGATGAATAAGATGGAAGCGCATAATAGCCTCTATAAGCATCTCTTAAACAAAAAAGTAAAAACTGTTTCTGAACAGATTCGATAAGATTAATGTGAACGTTATAGTAGGGGTCCCATACAATTGAGCCATACTCTAAAATCGGTCTTACAAGTGACATGAATAATTTTTTGGTAATAAAGGGGTCCTTTCCCTATTCCTATTAATTATTCCCTCTATTCAATCAACACATCTACAACCCGTTATGGGGGTGTAGCACTGTTGGTCCACAAATCCTTACAGCATAGGAAAATAGATGTATCAAACGACTTTGATGCCATATGTGTCGAAATTCAATCCAAAATCAAATTCAAAATAATGTCTGTGTATATTTCCCCTGACAAAAATTTTACAAAAAACAATCTTGAAAATGTCTTACTTAATACCAACTCTTCAATACTAGTTACCGGAGATTTCAATAGTTGGCACTCATCCTGGGGATCACTCTCGAACAACAAAAAGGGTAAAACGTTATCTGAATTTATAAATCAATCGAATTATATTCTCTTAAATGACGGTTCGCCTACCCTCTTTAACAGCCACTCTACCTTCACAAATGTCGATTTAACTTTCGGCTCTCCCACAATTGCGTCCCACGCTAAATGGAATGTAGAAAATACATTGTATGGTAGCGATCACTTTCCCATAATAATAACTCTTTTCTATGATAAGAATATTGATATGACCCAAACGTTTAGACCAAAATTTAAATTAGAAAGTGCAAACTGGGAAACATACCAACGCCAATGCATTGAATCTGAGGCCAAAAGGCAAACAAGTAAAAATATCAACAGGGAAACTGCAAATGTTTGTAGGATCATTCGAGAATCCGCAAATGTTGCAATCCCTCAAACACGTCACAGATCTTCTTCCAAAGTCCCATGGTGGAATTCCGCCCTGGAAGAACTTAAACGGGAAAAAAACCATTTTTGGAGTACTTTCAAACGTAATATGACTACATCTAATTTAATAAACTATAAGAGGGCCAACGCGCATCTAAGGCGTGAAATAAAAATATCGAAACGGGAATCTATCTTAAAGTTTACATCTACCATAAATCCATCTACTAGAACGGAAAAAATATGGTCAAATATCAGGACATTTACAGGATATAAAGCAAAGACATACATACACTGCGTCCAATCTTTTAGCAACCCAAATAACATTCTAACCACAGACTCTGAAATAGCAAACGAAATTGGAAGCGTTTGGTCAAAAAATTCTTCCGATTCCAAATTCCCTTCTGACTTCCGCAGATGTAAAAATAACGTATTTACCACATTATGCTCCCTCCCACCGAGCCCTGAGGCATTACAAATAGAGGATGATTTTAATCTTCTTGAGCTTAATGCTGTACTAAAAAAAGTGAAAGGTAAAACACCCGGTAGAGATCGGATTTCATACCCGATGTTAAAACATCTACCTTTGGTAATGAAGCAACGTCTACTTAAACTTTATAACAATATTTTTAAAAATAATATACCTCAACAATTCAAGTTGAGCGTTGTGGTTCCTATACACAAATCGGGAAAAGACAAAACTTTAGTAGAATCCTACAGGCCTATTTCTTTAAACTCATGTTTAGCAAAAACTCTTGACAAAATTATTGCAAACCGCCTATGGTGGTTTATATCAACCTATAAGTTACTTAATAACCGACAGTTCGGCTTTATACGTGGTAGATCTTCAATAGATAATCTTCTGTACATAGATTATCATATTGCAAATAGTCTATCCAAGGGAAAACATACAACAATAATATCGTTGGACTTTGAAAAGGCGTTTGACAAAATTGGTATCCATACCATAGTTAATCAACTAGGAGAATGGAAAGTTGGCCCACATATTACAAATTATGTTAAACATTTTATGACAAATCGAAAACTGTCAGTTAGAATACGCAACCACTATTCTCCTTCATACCCAATTGATAACGGCATCCCTCAAGGATCGCCGTTATCAGTCATACTATTCTTAATAGCCTATAACAAGCTTTGCTCGGTTATAGAAATTAATAAGGAAATAGAGTTTACGGCATACGCCGATGACTTCAATTTAATAATAAATTCCAATAAGTCAAAAAATCCGAAAATTAACTTAGATTGCGTATTTAACAATATAAATCGGTGGTGCAATATTTCTGGAGCATCTCTCTCAACATCTAAATGCAGGTTTATACACATATGTCGGAAAAAACAGTGCAAATGCACCATAACTGCCTCAAACTCTCAACTTACTGAAGTTGATAACTTGCGAATACTAGGTATATACTTAAACAAGAGATACACTTGGGACACACACATAAATAAACTAACAAATTCGTTAAACAGATCTCTTAATGTCATTAAATGCCTATCAAACCATAAATTTAATTGTAATACATTAAATTTAATATCATTAATCAATGCATTAATAATTTCAAAAATCACATATTCACTCCCTTTTTTCGGATTCTGTGCAAAGTCCAAATTAAACCCTATAAACAAGATTCTAAACGCAGCGGTCAGATGTTCCCTTGGAGCATTTAGAACGACTCCTCGTAATAATATGCTCTATGAGTCAAACATACCACCCTTAGACACTCAACTAAAAATTGTACTGGCCAAACTATCGCGTACATTCTGCAATAATCCCAACAAACTGCTGGAATCTATTATGAAAAAAATCAGTAATTCAAAAAAAGCTCCAAAAACCCCATCTACAATTGCTAGAATAAAAACTATCTCTGATATGTTCCAACTAAGTCTAAAACCATTTAAAAGTAATCTTAAAGAAAAACCTCCATGGTTACTCAATCAAAAAAATATAAATATGTCGCTTCACAAACTCTTGAAAAATCAGCACAACCCTCTCCAATTTCGAACTCTATTTAAAGAACTGCAGGAAAACTTGCATGGTAATAGATTTATATTTACAGACGGGTCAAAGGCCGAAAATCTAGTTGGTTATAGTGTCACAACGAATCGAGAGATCATTAAAACCTCAATCTTACCACCTCATAGCTCAATTTTATCTGCAGAATTAATTGCAATATACCAAGCAACTAAATATGTAGGTAGCAAAAGTGGAAAATATTCTATATGCACGGACTCCTTATCTGCCATAAAAATGATCACCAATATAAACAACAATAATCCTTATGTCACACACATAAGAAACACACTAATAGCGAAACAAAATCGTTTAACTCTAATCTGGGTACCGGGCCATTGCAACATTGACGGAAACGAGTACGCCGATGCCATTGCGAAGAGCGCCCTCAGATCGCCACTCATCATTACCGAAAACTATAACACAAATGACGCATTAAAATCTATTAGAGAATACTTTATAGGGAACGATAATATTTACCCAAGGACATCGAACTGGTACAAGACTATTAATAAGGAAAAGACTAACATATACACGTATACCAATTCAGACATCAATGGAATGAATAGGATAGACTTCACTAAATTTCTAAGGGTCCGTTTAGGACACACAAAATTCACGCATGGCTCGCTGTTGAATATACCTAATATCCCTACATGTAACTGTAACATCACCCTCCCTCTAACACCAGAACATTTACTATCCCACTGTCCCCAATACAATAACATTAGACAACAGACTTTTAACCGCAATAACCCTTTAGAACTAATCTCGAAGCCAACGCTGAACAACATTACTTCCGTAATCAATTTTCTTAAAAAAACCTATATATATACATTTATTTAAGAATATATATCATAATGTTACGTATCTGAGCTGAAAGCCTATGCAGCTATTGCTCTTAAACTTTGTAATTAGCTTATAATTTTAATCATAAGTTAATTCGTAAATAAATAAATAAAAAATAAATACTAAAAAAGCAACGTTAATAGAGTTGTCAATTATTCGCCTTTCAACTTTGTTCGAATAATTGTTTTTGTTCGTTCGATCAAACGATTAAATCTAAAAAATTATTCGATTAATCGATGAGAATAAAGAATGAAAAATATTATTTTTACAAAAAAATTACGTTTTTTAAATAAATACCATTCCATTCCATTCACCTACCACTAACTTCTTTATTTTTATAATTGCTTGTCAAATATTTGTTTATTAAGAACTTAAAATACATTTTTGAAATACTATGAGTACTTAACAATGTTTTTGCTTACTAAACATTGACATATTTTTAACTTTTCTACATTTTGTAAAGGGTGGTCCAACCATTATGCACGATGCGAATTGTGAGTCGCACCCTAATGCCAATTTGTTTGCCAATCTTAATTTGACAATTTTTTGTTTCAGTATTTGAAAAAATCAACCGTGGAAGCCTTGAGCGAAAATGGGCGTTCAAATTCAAATGCATTTCGTGCACTTTATGATTTTATTCGTCAGCATAATCGACCAAATGTGTCCACAATCGAGAGAATTGTGCGTAAATTTCAGCAAACCGGTTCTGTAGGAAATGTGAAAAAACCTGTGCATGCTCGCGCAGTTCATTTATGGACTGGTGGCGTCATCGGGCCGCATTTCTTCGACAATGGTGTTCGCTATCACGACATGGTAACGGACTTCTTGAAGCCAGAAATTGATTACATGACCACGGAAGATATGTGGTTCCAACTCTTTTGCGCTCTTTTGGCTCTTTTGCGCGAGAAATTTAATGGTCGTGTTAAAAGAAAAATAGTATGTCAATAAGCCAAGAACAATTCAAGAGCTAAAGGATAAGATAATTCGGTACGTTAACGATATTGAACCTTAATTTTGTCTCAAAATCACTGAAAATATGGACCATTGGAAAGAGGTATGTCAATGTAGCCGTGGCGAGCATTTAGTCGATATTTTGTATCAAATATAGTTGTCATAAATCCTTTTATTTACAATTAACATCGTGCGTTTTGGTTGGACCGCCCGTAATAAAATCATTAAAAACGTATCAGAATAAATCAAATTCTAAGCTTTTATTTTATTTATTTTTTAATAAAAAAAATTGTTTGATTAATCGACATTTACTAATCGATTAATTCGTTATTCGAAAATCGCTACTTTAAAATTATTTGAAGAAGAGTTTGGTTTTGTTTGATCGAATAATCGAATTATTCTTAATCGGCTGACAACTCTAAACGTTAAGCATGATGCGTCTACTTTCTAAAGTCGGCAAATTGATTATAGAGAGTCTTGCAGAATATGGAAGAAGGTTTACATTTGCATGTATTTCCCAGACAAAATAAAAGAAATTATTTCTGAACAGATTCAATGCACTTCTTGTGATAATCAGTGTAGGGTTCCCAAACAATAGAACTGTATTCCAGGATAGGCCTTACTAATGATGCATACAAACGTTTGGTTATTATAGGATCAGTAAATTCTTTAGCCCACCATTTGATAAAAGCAAGCACGCCACGAGCTTTATTTACAATCAAGGAGAGCTCCTAAGTCTAGAAACTCCGTCACTAATTCTAGCTGATTTCCACCTAAGTAAAAGCGACTATTATCATTCCAATTTCGTGAAAATTGCATATGGCATATGTAAAGCAAGTTGTTTTTATTTTATTTTGTTTTTTCTTAACCTACTTACAACTACAATTAATGCTGGAAGAATTCCAGCCAGTTGTAGTGGGGCAATAAAGAAAAGATAAACTTACTGTTTATTGTTGATGTTAATGCTTAAACTTTGATATTGTTACAAATGGAACTGTTGCTTATAATTCTTATACGCTTAACAGTTTTATTTGGTTTAATATCTTTAGTTTTTCTTAAATCTTTGGATGAAGTTTCCTGACTATCTGGCCTAACCAACCAGTGAAAAAATCAGTGGGATAAGCTACTCCTATAGCTTATCCCACCAACAATAAATTTGAGTGTTTTTATCAAGAATCAAATTTGGGTACGACAAACATAATCTTGTAAACTGATTTTTTTTTTTAATATTTTCCAAAATAAACATTTTTCGAAATTGGCATTAGTCAAATAAGAACCTCAGTCTCACATCATTGTAGGAATAGGAGCCGGACTTAAAAAATGTTAGCTGTTGGAGTCGGAGTTACAACTATGTATTTTAAAAAATTTTTATAATATGTTAAAATTCCTGTAATTTAAAGTTATATGGGAACTAATAGAAATAGTGCACTTATAAAAAACTTTATACAAATGAAAGTACGTGCTAAGCTCGGAGTCGTTTGGTATAGTGGTAAAAATATCTATATGCAGCTATAGATTTCTTCGAATATCAAAAATATTTTTTCATATCGCTAAGAATAAAGGGCTAGGAAAAAGCTTTTTCGCCAAGTAAAATAAGTTCAAGTACGAATTTTATAAACACTTTAATTCCCTTATCTTTAAAAAACTTTTTGTCTTCCGTTAAAAATTTTCTGCCACACTAAAGTGACTAATTTAACATCCGTTTAATTAAATATTCATTGGAAAAATATTTCAATTGTCGCTTCTTTGCCACATCGAATAAATAATCTATGTATATAAAAAAAAGAAATCATTAACTGGCAAATAACTTTTTTAATCGTGTTTATTTGTTTAATCATCTCTCTTTTCCAGCTTTTGTTTTCTAGTATTAAAAACTTGTCCCTTTTATTGTCAGCAAAACTTCCAACTCTGCATTAATTAGATTTTCATTTTTTTCCGTCTACATTTTGAGCGTTAAATTTCTCTATTGTATAAGTTTTGTTGTTGTTGTTGCTTTTGTTGACATTTATTTTCTGTTCGCTTTTTTTTTTTTTGTTTTAGTAAAATCCTTTATTGTTTCAGCTAAATTTGTATGCTAAAATAATTTTTGTTATTATTAAGGATAATGAATGAACAAAAAAAAAAAAAAAAAAATTAAAGGATATAAACAATCTCCTTTAAATTGTTTTGAATATTGTTTTGTTGAATAAAAAATAAATAAGTGAATTAATTTTGAAAATAAAACAACGAGTGAGCTTGTGCATTTTAAATTATTTAAAAGGGATTTAATAATATTTACACAAGGCACATTCCGAAGGTATGTATATGCATACGATAAGAGTTATTCTCGCTATCAGTTTTTTATACACATATAATTTTAACGTTTAGGGCCGAGATCGGTAGTTACATATATGTGGTTACTCTTAGTAGTCCGTTCCAGATCCACTTAAAGATATATTTGTGATATATGTATTTTTGTTGTACAACTCAATCTGGTTTAAGTGTATGTTTTATATAAGATATATAAAAATAAAAAATTATTACAGTGAGCAAAAAAAAAACTTTAACACTTGTTAAATTAAAATAAAAACACAGAAATTAAAGTAAACCATAAGGAAGCGGAAGCACTTTATCTACGAATCCCAGTGCAGACAGATTTACGTCCATCACTAATTAATCAAAATTTGTCATAATTTTTTATCCGAATTTTCATATTTTTTAGTCAGACAAAAGTTCATTGAATTTAATTTGACCCCGGTCACTCAAAAGGAAATAATAAATAATTCAATAAATAATTAGTATTGTGGTTATTTTGTTGAACTATTTATGGATTTTAATCCAAATTTTTAATATTTTTAATTAGGCTTAAGTTCATGAAATTTAATTTTCATTAAATTATTTTTATGAAGAAAGGAATTTTACAACATGAAAATCAATTAAAATTGTTATTGATAATCTTTCATTCTTGACGTGGCTCGGGCTCGAACCCTGGCCGGCAGGTTACCATGACATGTTTCGATCGCAACCACTCGATCTCCTCAGATGGATTTGCCGTCTTACACTCGCAGCCATCGACGACTGCTGACGTCACTAGTCAAACATCAATCCTTAAACCAAATTGTATTTTAACATTTGGTAGATCGAAATTTTCTTTCCTGAATGATTATCCACTTTAATTGATTTTACATGTTTTTTCCTTTACTTCTGTTTTTTCGTACTTTCGTCAAGAATTTTTCTTGAAGTCCAAGTACATTTTTTTTGTTTTTTCACTTTGTCTTTCTCTTATTCTGTTGACCTTTTTCAGCACAACTTGAAGGACAAATGTACACATAGAGCTCGTGCCTTAGCTTTAACAATAATTAGTATTGTGGTTATTTTGTTGAACTATTTATGGATTTTAATCCAAATTTTTAATATTTTTAATTAGGCTTAAGTTCATGAAATTTAATTTTCATTAAATTATTTTTATGAAGAAAGGAATTTTACAACATGAAAATCAATTAAAATTTTTATTGATAATCTTTCATTCTTGACGTGGCTCGGGCTGTACTTGGACTTCAAGAAAAATTCTTGACGAAAGTACGAAAAAACAGAAGTAAAGGAAAAAACATGTAAAATCAATTAAAGTGGATAATCATTCAGGAAAGAAAATTTCGATCTACCAAATGTTAAAATACAATTTGGTTTAAGGATTGATGTTTGACTAGTGACGTCAGCAGTCGTCGATGGCTGCGAGTGTAAGACGGCAAATCCATCTGAGGAGATTGAGTGGTTGCGATCGAAACATGTCATGGTAACCTGCCGGCCAGGGTTCGAGCCCGAGCCACGTCAAGAATGAAAGATTATCAATAAAAATTTTAATTGATTTTCATGTTGTAAAATTCCTTTCTTCATAAAAATAATTTAATGAAAATTAAATTTCATGAACTTAAGCCTAATTAAAAATATTAAAAATTTGGATTATAATTCAATAAATTTTAATTTATTTTATGTTGAGAAATTAATTACTTCATAGAAATAATTTAATGAAAAATTAAATTTACTGAGCTTAAGCCTGATTAAAATATATAAAAGTTTGGATTAAAAACAATAAAAAGTTGAATAAAATAACCACAATACTAATTATTTTTGAAAATTTTTATTCTTCGAGTTCAATTCCCCGTTCAGTCAAAATTAAAATTTATAAAAAATTGTAATTCATTTCATGTTGTAAAATTTCTTTCTTCAAATACTATAAAGTAAACCATGACATTTGTTATATCGCTCCTGAAATCTTTAACTGAAATTATTTTCTTAGCAAGTTGATAATCAATAACACGTTTAAATTTTATAGTTTGCTTTAATTGTTATTGCGTTTTCAGTTCAAGCGGCGTAAAACTATTTGTTTAATTTCACTTATTTAAAAAAAAATTTCATTTGATAAATTTTCAGGTGTTAGATATTTTAACTCTTTTGAATATTGTCTCGTATTAGCCAAAGTAAATGCTGCAATATCATAATTTATTCTTTTTATTTGCAGGCTGTTTTGAAAGTGATTAGGTTTCACTCAACACAAAATTAATCTTAAAAGTCAGTTTTACAGTAGCGGAGTTCAGTGTTTGATGTTAGTGGTGTTGCGAAAGTGCAAATGCAAAATATTGTAGCTCTTCTTTGCAATCCAACAACAACCCAGTAAAAAAAATTTGGGTTTTTTGAAGCACTACAGAGAAAAAGCGCATAATCAAAAGCTTCAATAAGAATGCTCTTATAAAGCAGTAAATGATAAAGAATAAAACATACAAAAAAGCTGATATTTAAGTGCTGACAACGAAGAAGGTTTTAAAGCGAAAAAAATAAAAATATATTATGGTTTACGAAAATGATTGAAAAATGGCATTTAAGCAAGTAAAACCAAAACATTAAAGAATATGTTAATATAGTTAGCCCTTAAAAAGGCACTTTAGGAGCGCTTTGTTTGCATGTTAAAAGAAGCGCTTATTGTCAGCAGAAAACCGTCATCCAAACCGGGAACACCCCATCCAAAAATTAGGCATCCCATCAGCAGGTTTGAAGCGTTTTGAGGTATGAATTCATACAAAAAAACCTGCTCCTTTTGGAGCACATTTTTACTGGGAAAACACACAGAACTACAGAATTAATAAATATGTACATATCGTCTGAACAGCTCTAAACAATATCATGTGCTATTTTTCTCTGTCATTTTTGATTTACAACGTGTTCTATTTTCAAGTTGCCAAAGCAGCTGACATCAGCTGTTTTTTATTAACAAAATTGTTTGTAGCGGCAAAATTAATTAAAATTTTAGTATTTATTTATTTTAATAGTAAATAAATAATACAGAAATATGCAAATTTACTATTGAAAATGGTTATAATGCATTTATTTTTATTTTTGGTAGGTTATGTCGAATGTCCGTTATATACCAACATGTGAACATGTAAATTATAAACCTTTTGTAAAACTCAAATTTTGACATATACTTGAAATCACATGTTGGTAGAAAAGTGACATTCCACATGACAAATACACATTATGTGAACAAAGCTTAACCCTTCGATGTTCTATAAACTGAGTACCACTAAGTGCACTACATGGTCTGGCTGGCCAACGATTGAGAACCCCAGCCAAGTAAGTAAACTAAAAAAAAATTTGTACGATTGGCAATCTTTGTGAGAAGTTTAGAAATTTGCTTAGGGAACTTTTCTTTTTATAACGCTGAACTTGAGGAGTAATATTTGAATATGGATAAAAATTTGGTCAAAGACTTTGAAGAGAATTTCCCAAAATATCTCGTTTCATATTGAAGTGATTTTAGAAAGTGCCTATATATGGGATCTATCGTTAATTTCGGACATTCCAGCACAACATGACCCACTAACTCTTATTTAAGTTATCGTCGGCTAATTTTACATTATTTAATGCAAATGTTTATATGGAAGTTATGGCATGAAAAGCTGTTTTTGGAGGGGGTTAATTAACACCATTTGACTAGCCACACATCTTTTCTCAGTGAACGTGTTTAGTGACAGTTACTACAATGTAGTATTTTTTCAATAAAACAAATCTTAAGCTAAGATCCCACTATCGGCGCAATGTACCAATTTTTGGCGTATTTCATGTGCCGATAGTGTGAACGGTCAAAATGTTTTAATATGCGATAATCTGTGCCGAAATTGTGCTGACTGTGGACAATCAAAATTAACCTAGATGCGCCGATAATGTGAACACTATTTTTCACAATGTGGAGCAATCAAATTGTTTAATATGTACCGATTTTTATCGGCCAATTGTGTGCCGATCACAGTCGCCAATCAGCGCCGATACAAGGGATGGCAAAACGAAATTTTTAAATTGCACAAACTGGCTACTAAAATTTTACTTTTTTGAGCTTAATTGTACCAAAATTACATTTGTTTTATCTATTATTTATGTATTGAAACGTTAAATAGTACATTTGTACTACTAAATGAGAGAAAACAATTCGCTTTAACCAAACCATTGCAGTTGTATCGATGTTGCCATCCCTGGTTTGTAAACATCTGTTTACAAAACAACAATTACAAAAAAAAAGAACAAGTGCAGTAAGTTTAAATGAAATTGAATATATTTTTTATTATACATATATTATTTAAAATTGTTTAATAATAATTTAATATTCGGACGGAGAATTTTGCGAATTTCTAAAGTAAAATTATGTCTGCCAACAAGTAAATAAACAAACACATTTGATTTAATTTGCCCAAATAGCACGATAGTGTGACCGCATTTTACCGATTATTGTCGCAATTGAGTTTTGGCCGATATGAACCGAAAAAAATTTTCACAATGTTCGACGATAATGGGACCACCTAAGAACAAATTGTGCAATGTTTTTAAATGTGCGCCGATATAGCACGATAAAAATCGTCACAGATTGTGCTATTTGAGCCGATAGTGGGATCTTAGCTTTAGAATTAAATTCAAGAACCAAATTTTAGAAAGTCACAAAAAATGTGTCACACCAGCGGTGAAGACTGTACTGTAACTCATTACGTTTTATACCTTTTGGTTCTTCATAAACCAGTTAAATGATTGGTTCTCCTTTCACAGGTCAAGAGTTCTTTCTTTTTGTACCTGTTCTATTTTCACAACTCCCAGGACCAGTCTGTTGGACCTATTGACACAAATTTCCCGCAGGGAACATTAAGGGTGCATTTAAATGTTTATGGACCAAATAAAATCTAAATACCAGGATAAATAGATGGCTTATACACGGTATTAATTCCGTAAAGAAGTTTGTATGGGGCTATGCGAAATAATGGACCGATGATTACCAGTGAAAAAAGCCTTGGCCCTTGTAATAATAATAACATACACATCGCACTTCATTGAATTGTCGCTAAAATCCGGACAAAGTGTGGCTATGAACAGTTAACCAGTCAGCCGGATGGTTACCTTTAGCTCGATTAAGGTTCTTTGTCAATTCAGATTCTTAGATGTAATACACACATTTGCAGGAAGGAATCATACCCTCTTTTCTCTGTTTTTATGGGTACAAAAATGAATTTATTTAATATTTCGAAAATTTGCTAAAAAGCCAATATATATATTGCTTCCTTTAGTTCCTATAAGGAGCATAGGGCCTCATGCCAGTTTATCATCGCATTTCGCGCTTCCCTGCTTAGTAGTATCCCCACTCCACTAGACCGCTGTTGATCGGCTGGTTTTGCCAGAGTAGATCATGGTAAAATTATCAGATGTTGACAACTCTCCTGAATCCGGCCATCTGGTTTCACAAAGTCCTAGGAAGGCGAGGTTGTAAGTTTTTGCTTCCCTGCAGACCTGCGCAAGCTTCGAAGAATCTAAAAGCGTCCTCATGTTCCAAGTTCCAAATCGTGTCCGTTGTTTAAAGCTGAAGGTCGTCATCAGAGGGATCAATTGTTTTTCATTTACATTGTTTGAGGTTTCGGTAATCATTTGTTTTAAGATGAGTAGCTGATTGGGCTTCTGTATCCGATCCTGGAACTGGCCTCCAGGCGGGCTGTTGGTGGCAATTGGTTATTTGAAGGCGCCAATCTCTCGCCTTGACGTTCCGAGTATCATTGGCACTCAGAACTTGTTAGGAGTCCGGCGCCACCCGGAAACCCTCTGAGACTCTCCTCCCGGAACCGCTGATTGTCCGCGACTGCATTTGCAGCTGTTCCGTATATCTACGGAACTTTCCACTATCCGCAACCTGTGGACGCGCCCGATAGCACTCAGCTGTGCTTCCATCAGAGATGGCCAATAGTTGTTATATAAACACCGCATAACTGGCGGAGTATTATTTGTTTCTGCTAATGTGTGTTACACACCAAAATATAGGTCCAAGCCGATCGACTCAAGATCACTTTCTGGGACGATCTAATGATGTTTATTCGTCCGGCTGGCTGGTTGTCTGTCCATGTAAACTTTGAGCGCATGAAATAATTTTGTTGTGCCGAGGTAAGGATAGCGTCTCAAATAGGCTACACTCTCAAAAATGTGTCTGTTTATACTGTAGTTAAGAGTGTCACACCAACTTTACTTTCTTACTTGTTTAAAAATAATGGTAAAAAATTAAATTAAATATTTAGATAGAAATAAAATGGCTTAAATTCAGCCATTAAATTGGTTGCCTTTTGAATCGATCCTGAAATTTTTCCTAACTAAAGAGTTATTTTCGATATTGGTAAAAAGGATCTTAGAGCTTTTTCCTGATATACAATTTTCAGTGATTCTAATTTGTTTCACGTTAACTACCGCATATTGTATGCATCTTGATAACCGTGGATATTTGTTGCTTAAATTTCAATATTTGCAACTCACGGTCCTTATCACACTTTTAAAGAGTATTTACTTTAAAACAGATCTTATAAATTTCCCTTAAATTATTTATATTTATTAAAAAGGTGGATATTTTTTACTTAAATTTCAATATTTGCAACTCACGGTTTTTAAAACACTCTTAAAGAGTCTTCACTTTAAAACAAATTTTAAAAATTCCCCCTTAATTATTTATATTTATTATTATAAATACAAATTTCTCCAAAAGCACATAAGTTTGTTTAATTATCCACTTTTCATTTTAAATTATTCATTGTCTCTTGTGATAAAAATTTAATTAGTTTTTCTCATTTTGTTCTTTTACTCTAATACCCGTAAGGATATGGTTTTTCAAATCCTTTCATTGTTTCTTGCTATTTCTTTTGTTTAAAATTTTATGCTTTCAGTTTTTTTTTATCATTTCGTTTGCTTCGCTTTAAATAGTTTGACACAATACTTAAATCCCATTTTATTTGCATAAAATACTGTCAGATTTAAATAAACCTCTTTGTCACACAGAAAAAAAAAATATTTTAGAATCAAAGAAACAAAGCAGAAAATTATTTATTTTCTTATACATATGTACAATATAAAAAACTTTTAGGATGCCTACCATTTGTTTAAAGGAGTTAATGCAGATTTTTTCAAATTAGGAGGGAAAAACAATCACAAATATTTTTTGCCACACAAAACACTGTTAATCCTTAAAGTTGTGACTGCCTGGTTGGCTGGTAGGTTGGTTGCTTTGTTGTTCGGTCGAATTTAAAAGCTGATGACAATATTAATGATGATGACAAGGATGTTATTGCCACTAAAAAAAAACTTTACAATCTTTGTTTTAGCGTTTATACTTCCGGTTTTAAGTTGTAAACGAAAAAACATAAAGGAATTACAAGCAAACGGAAACGGATGTAAGAATGTTTGAAAACTTATATTTTTATTATTAAATCGTTGCACAAACAAAACCAATTCCAAGGGTTTCACTTTGAAAACTTTTAAGTTTTATTTTAATTTATTTTTTGTCACTTTTCTTTAAATATTTTAGTTGCAGACAAGTTTCTATTTGACTTGTCGTCTTTAGGAAAAAAAACAAAAAGCTTGTGGAACAAGCTGCATTTTTTTTTTTTTTTTGTTGTTAAATTTTAACAAAAAAAGAAGGTTTTCTACAAAAACCTTAAACGCGACAATTTCTGTTTTAAAACAACCGGCGATTACGTCTACGACCCGTTGCTTGCCACTTGTGAATATTAAATGCTGGTTGTAAGATGTTAACGGTTACTATTATAACAACCAAAAGCCAAAAAAAATGAGTTTTCAGTTATTTTCGTCTGGCTAACGGAAGATCGCACATGTAATACCGAAATATAATTCGGTTAACACAGATGATGTTGGTATAGTAGTCAGTTGGCTTTTTGTTGGCATTTTTTAGCTTGGCCAAGAGAGAGTTAGTTAGTAAAATGTAAGTGAGTGTAACGAAATAATGCAAATAAAACCGAAAGTGTTTTTGCTGGTAATGCCATGACAATGACTTACTCACCAAGTACATTAATACGTATTTCTGTACACCATGATCTTGTGCCAGATGAGTTTCACTCCTCAGAGAGTGTCAAAGCCTGGATTGCAAAAGAGGGGATCTCACATTTACACATGAAATGTAAACAACCTGTTTGAAGTTTAAAATATACAAACTTCATTAAAACATGCAAATTTTTGAATGCTCTTACTCTTCAAATGTTAAATAAGTGTTGAATATTTATTTTTACTTAAGCGGTAGGGAACTATAGAAACAGTTGATGCTTTATGAAATTTCTAGGTGTATTGATCGGTAGGAGCAGAGTTGAAAATATAAATGATAGATTTTACTTTCGCCACTTTAAGGTCTGTTAGTTAAAAGTAAACATAATTTTGGAAATATTATATAAAGTTTGCCGAATTTTCAGCGCTTATAAAACAAGTTATTTTTATGTAAAATTATCATGATAGCATATTATGGCTTCTTATCTAAAAGCATACTCCGGGTGTTGTTTGGCTTATGCTGGCTTCATATATTTTAATTGTGTTTGTCATAGATTCCCTGGAAATAAATTTGAAAAGTTGCCAAGGGCGTCCACATAAGTCCGAGCAGGGATTCTTGCCCTGAAATAACTATAAATAGTATCAGAATTACTCAACAAACCCGTGCTTAGTATCTTGGTATTCAATTACCAGCTGCACAAGTAAGAAAAAAGTTGCTTGCTAGCCATATTACATATTACTCTCTCATTATAAAACATTCAAAATATTTACTTTACGATAAAATTTTGAAAAATAGAAAACACTGCAATACAATAACGTTAAATATAACTGATTTAGAAAAAAATATAAAAAAGAACATTAAAACTGAAATAAAGCATAAAAAAATGTTTTCTTTATATCGTCATATGAATTAATAACGGTGTAAGCACGTCAAAATGACACAGAAAAACGTAAAGACCAATCAACTTAATTTTGGGCCGTAGAACACAGTGGTAAACTCCGTTTTATAAGACTAATTTTAATTTATTTAATTTTGAAATTTTGCTTTAATTGTTATATAAACGAGTCACTTTTGCGCTCGCGTTCTAAAACCAGGCAGTAAGTCAAAATCAAGAGGTATTCCAATTTTAAGTTTGTAATGTCTCGTAAGCGATTTTTATACGAGGCTTCGAAAACTATTTTGAAATAACAATGTTTATTGTTTATTTGATAGACGTCTGTTCTCAGTTTGACCTGGAATCAGTATTCAATCATATTCTTTTCAATTTTATTTTTCGTGTGCAATGGACCAACAGAAATCAGCATAGTATAGAGTCAATTCTCATCCCAGCGAACCGGTCTTCGAATTTCATTATAGTACTAGCTGGCCCGACAGACGTTGTCCTCTCCAAATTAGGAACATGTTTGCGTTCGATTTTTAAAATCCGTTAAAAAAATACGAACACTTGAAAGAAAAATTAGTCAAATCGATGGAACCGTTTTCTGATTTTAGGTAAATCGAAAAAAGTGGGCGGTTAAGTCGGCGGGGCAAAATTTTCTTTCGTATAAATCAAAGTTGGACCATGGCGGTTATTTTAAAGAAAAAATCGTCCAAATTATTTAGATGTCAATATGAAAATTGGATTTTGCCACGCCCCTCCGCCCGCAAACCGAAAATCAAAAATCAGACTTCACAGTGTCACCCGCCTGAATATTCTGAAGATTCCCTGAAAATTTCATCAAAATCGGCCCAGCCGTTTTGAAGTCCATACGTTACATACATACTTACATACATATATCCTGTTTTATATATGTATATAGATTTATTTCTCATGCTACTGTGGGAAAAGCAATTAAAACCGCTCAAAATTCATCACACCTACTTAAATTTATACTATCACACAAGTCTTCAAGTATTCCATAATACTTTGCGAGCTAGAAATCTAATGAATTTTGTTGCGACTGTCAAAAAATCTAATGTAATATTACAGTTTGAAGTCACACTATCACACATGAACATTCTTTTATGCAAATGCAACCCTGATCAAATGAAAAGTATTATTATGTAGAAAAATTAAAAAAAAAAAACGATGAAGTCGTATGGGATGTCAAATTTTTTCGTAATATTTGTCATTTTCATAACTCATTGCATTCATACTTCCACACTTTGACATATTACTTGAGCTTTTGACATGCATTTACCCGGCGCAGGTGGGATGGGTCAAAATTACCCGTCACTTTACGAATTGATTGTGGTTTTAAAAATGTACTTCTCTTCTCTACGCTCTTCTTAGAAGCTGGAGATATTGAATCTCTCTGAATGTTAAAAACTTCAAATCAGTCGCATGGCGATTGTACTTCGAGTAACACGTGCTTAAATCTGACCCATATGTCATGTTTTATTTCCTTAATAAGGTTAGATTTAATCTAAATTGTGGCTGTAGGAAATATCGCCCAAAGAAAAATGGCCCAAAAAAAAAAATGAAAAATCGCCCAAATGAAGAATCGCCCAAAAGAACATGAAAAATGACCCAAAAAGTTATATATAAAATTTTGCCCAACAAAAACGAAAAAGGGCCCAAAAAAAATGAAAAATGACCCAAAAAGCAAAAACGAATTTTTCCGAAAAAAAATTAAAAATTACCCAATTTGCAAAAAAGTGGTTATTATTCATATAAATTTAGTTCCATACAAGTGTAAGTTTTATGTAAAAAATTGCATTCTATCTTCAACAGCTGCTCGGCAGTAAGGACAGTACTACCGGCTGCGCAAACTTCGCTAAGCTTCTCTGCATAGCCAGCCTTCGGCCGGGCGCAAGGATTTTCTCCTCTATGGTATAGCAAACACCGGCTTCGCTAACTAAAGCTTCTCTGTATAGCCGGCCTTCGGCCGGGCGCAAGGATTTTCTCCTCTATGGTAGAACAAGTACCGGTTTCGCTAAGTAAAGCTTCTAAAATCTGCCTTGTTTTCGAACTAAGGCCATATACGCAGATAAGCTTTAGTTAGCGAAGCCGGTGTTTGTTATACCATAGAGGGGAAATCCTGGCGCCCGGCCGAAGGCCGTCTATACAGAGAAGCTTTAGTTAGCGAAGCCGGTGTTTGTTATACCATAGAGGAGAAAATCCTTGCGCCCGGCCGAAGGCCGGCTATACAGAGAAGCTTAAGTTAGCGAAGCCGGTGTTTGTTATACCATAGAGGAGAAAATCCATGCGCCCGGCCAAAGGCCGGCTTTGCAGAGCAGCTTTAGTTAGCGCAGCCGGTATATATTATATCCTTGAGGAGAAAATCCTTGCGCCCAAAAGTGTTTTCGTTATATATTTAATATAAACACCCAGAGAAAAAACAACAAACTTATTTTTAAATAAATTACAATTATATTAAATAAAGATGGCCCGAAAAAATGGGCTATTTTTCATATAATTTAAAAAACGAAAAATCACCCAATAATAACGAAAAAAAGCCCAAAAATTTTGGGTCACTTTTCATATGAATTAAGGCCCAATTTTACATGGAATTTTTTTGGGTGATTTTTCATTTTTTTTTTTTTTTTTGGGCCATTTTTCTTTGGGCGATATTTCCTACAGCCCTAAATTTTATATATTTTTTCATAAATATAGCAAAAAACCTCGAGTTTAATAACTGGTCATTATGACCCAACCCCCATGTTCGTGTAGCTTAAATCCAATAAAATAAGATTATATAGATAAAAAAAAAATGTTAAAACTAAAAATAAATTTGAAATAAAAATAACTATGTATATCCTGTTTAGTCATTTCCTCATTCACGACTTGGGGAAGGGTTAATAAAATATCGATTCCTTATGAAAACCGAACTGAAAAAATCGTTTTATAAACCTTTTTTTATACAGAAATATTTTTTCTGAATAAGTGGTAATGGCGGGTAGTACAAATTTCTTAAACAAAATTATTTGATATTTCTGAATATCAAGTCTCTTCTACATTCCCCAACCCAATTGCTTGGAATCCAAACCCATCATCGCGATCACCAGCAATAACCTTACACAACATTTCTTTAAATCTCATATACTTAATTTATGGCCAATTTCAAAAGAAAAAATATCTTTACCAAGAAATCGTTCACACTTACACATACACTTCATTCACTCTTACTTACATTTGCCTCTAAAAACACAACAGACAAAAATTTTACCCAACAACAATGAAACACTAAAGCCATATACATAAATTAAGAAAACAATTTCGATTTCATTTGCATCACCAACGTCGCGTCATCACAAAAACATGATCAAAGCCAGCAACAACAACAACAAATAGAGCCTCAATTTGAGTTGGCCAAAATAATTTTTTACCTAAATACCACAAAAAACTATTAGGATTCGGCCGCTGCTGTGCATAAGAAAACCGGTTTTATTTCAGTTAAAAAAGAGAGAGAGAGTGGGAAATACACTCACTCACTTATTCATTTGATCTGTAAAATTCACACGTTACGTTATTTACCTGTACAAATACTTTGTTGTTGCAACAAAAATAGAGCCGAGAACAAACACAATGACGATGTTGTTGTTAATGATTGTGGTCTTGGTCTTGGCCAGTCAATACACTCAAAACCAAACAGCTGCCATCACTTTTGCTTTCGTCCGCTCACTCACCACCTTCTTGTACGAAGGCAAATGTGTATGACGGCGAGTGAGCAGTTGTTGGGAAAATATTTAATTGTATCTTCTTACTATTTTTCTTCTCTTCAAGTTTAATAGTTTTACCAGTTTCTTTCCATCGCTGTTGGCACAAATTAAATAACATTTAACCTTTTTTTGTAACCATTATGACCTTTTTATTAAACCAGTCTTACAGATTTTGTTTTATTTTAACTGCTTTATGACCGGTGGGTGGTAAGAAAAATAAAGGAGACGTGAACTCGATACTTTGCCGAATAAACTTATCTTGTGGTTTAAAGTTTTTTAGAATATTTGTTGACTTTTATATAAATAGTATCGAAGAAATTAATAATACAAAATACATATACATAAGCAAAACTAAAGATTAATATAGTGCTTAGAATAATTATGGGCCTTACATTGTTGCAAAGCTAACAGAGAACCTTAAATGGATTTGTAATTAGAATTCATAATTTACACTTTTTGTTAACTGTGAAGGGCACCAAAGTCAAAAAATTTTTTTTTTAAAAATTACTTTTACCCGTTTTGCTAAAAAAAGGCCAAAAATTTATTTTGCAATGTATTCTTTTCATACTTAGTAGTTTTGTTAACAACTATAAGTAAAAAAAAATGAAATTATTGTTGGTAAATAATATAACGGAGAACAATTTTTGAGTAATCGTAAACTTTGATGTTTTTTATTGGAACACCACGAAATTACCTCAGTTTAGTAGAATACAATTTTTCAAAGTACGTAATTTATTTATTAAACCCACACCACAATAGTGGAGAGGGAAGATAGGGGGAAATTTCTTCCTCTTAGAAACTATCAAACCGATTTCAATGAATTTTAAAACATAGATAGAACCATATCTTTATGGACACAAAATGTATGCATTTTTAAAAAAATAGGACCATGAGGGGAGTTAGGGGCAATTTCTGCCTCTCAAACCGATTTTAATGAAATTTAAAACATAGATAGATCCTTATCTATATGGACACATTAGCTATACAGTTTTTCAAAAATTGGACCACAAGGGGAGGTAGGGGGCAATTTCTGCCTCTCACAAACTTTCAAAACGATTTTCATGAAGTTTATAAACATAGATAAATCCATATTTACATGGACACATAAGCATGATGTGTTTTTAAAAACTGTGGTGTAGGGTATCATATGGTCGGGCTTGACCGACTATACTTTCTTACTTGTTTAAGATTGGGTTACTTTTTGAAGTACTTTAACAGAATCTGTAAAAAAGTTTTATATTTTCCTGACGTGCATTGCATTCATATCTTGAAAAATTTCATAGAGGTAGTTTCATGGTACTGATTAAATTTGAAAAGATAAAGTTATAAATCTGTACTTTTTCTTTGATACTATTAAAAATTAACTGAAAACTTCGCTTCATATTTCAAAATGAGTAGCTTGTACTCATTATTTAGTAGTTAGTGCTATTTACGTTACATAGCATCAATTGCATAGCTACTTATTGTAACGTAGTATATAAGTCATTATCGTAATGAACATAATAATCACTTACAACGTAATGATTTACAAACGGGATTAAAAAAAAATAGAACTATTTTTGTTTAACCATTGTGTTAATACCCGGGTACCATGGTACCCACATACGTATATTAACATGAAAAAAATGTATTAAGAATTAAAATTTTTAAACAAGCTTTTGGATCGTCGTTATTTAACTTAAAAGAAAGCGAATTCAGATTCTTGATTCATTTTTTTGCTGCTTTTATACTGAAAAAAATTTGCTTTAACTTTAACCTTCGCAACATGTGCACCCGGGTTCCCCGGTACCCAATACAATACAATACACATTATGGGATAACGCAAGCACGTATCACACAATTACATTAGTTTAGTTTCCAAAGCGTTAGTATTATAATACGGGGAAGTCCCACTTACATATCATGTATGATCAAAATGGTCCAACTGTGATACCAATATATACTGTTCTGTATAAAAAATTTTAAATTTTAGCCGTTATGCAAAACAAAGCTGAAAAATCACATTAAAACATAAATTTAGTTTAATACTCTTTTAAAAAGTTTAAAAATGTAATTTTATTTCATAAAAATACGGATTACACAGCCCGACAAAATTAAAAAAGACTTTTGCTTCTTTGAATTTATCAACTGATTTTAGTTAATTTGGGTGCGCTGAATTCAAAACTGTAATCAGTTTGTCTCTATCAGCTCTAGTTTTCATGAAATAGCTTTTTTATACCCTCCACTTACCAATTACCCAAAAATTTTTTTTTCCAAAATTGTTTTTTTATCAAAATTTTTTATTTATTGTTATAGTTATTGTCAAAAAAAAAAAAAAAATTCTCAAATTTTTTTAAGTATTTTTTTTTTATTTTAATGAATCTGTATGAAACAGTTTTACTTCGTTTTATTTTTTTTTAAATTCCTATGGAAAAGTTTTACTTTTTAAATACTTAAAAAAATTTGGGATTTTTTTTTTTTTTTTGGCAATAACTATAACAGTAAATAAAAAGTTCTGATTTAAAAAAAATTTTGGAAAAAAAAATTTTTCGGTAATTGGTAATTGGAGGTCATAAGTGGAGGGTATAAAAAACCTATATCATGAAAACTAGAGCTGATAGAGACAAACTGATTACAGTTTTGAATTCAGCTCACCCAAATTAACTAGAATCAGTTGATAAATTCAAAGAAGCAAATTGAGTGGTTGGCCTGTGTTATTAATACAATTTGGTATATGGGTACCCGGGTGCTAAGCAAAGTGGATAAAGTTGGGTATTAACCCAAGGGTTAACGAAAATGGATTTTAGGCAGGGTTCAGAAATATGCATCTATGAATACTAAATTTCAACCATTCATGAGAAATTGCAATGAATATATGTATATGCAAAATTTTTTGTTTTATTCTCGCACTGTAAAATGAATAGCTAAGATTTTTTTTATTTTTAGCACATTCATAATAATACATTCGTTTTTTCTTACAATTACATATACGCGTATGTGCATAGTGAGAAGGAAAAAATTACCAATAATAAAATATGAGAGGCTAATCGTTGCCCTCATTAATGTTTAAAATTTATAATATAAATAGTTCCAATTATGCATTCACGTTTCACTCATGGTCATGAACAAACATTTTTAATCTCTGTTGTGTACTTTTTTCGTGTTTAACAAGACAAAAAAATCTTTTGCTTTATTAGTTCTTGTTTTTTGTAGTAAGTATGTATTTGCGTTGTTTTTATTTTTACAAAATACATGCAGCGCAGCCGTTGAAATTTTTCTTCTTTCCCAAAAGAGTATTTTGACGAAAAAAATAAGACTGTTTTTTATAAAAACAAAAAAAAAATGACTTCAGACAGTCAATGTTAAAAAAAACTTTACTTTATTTACTAATATTTTAAGTTATTCCATAAATAAAAAATATATACCTAAAACAAATAACGAATATGCTTATGAGTGATGTGATTACTATTACTACCCAGCGGGAAAAAGAAGGAGTATGGAGGCCTTCCAGAAGGCCTCTGTACCCCTTCTTTTGGATAAACAAGGCCTTCTCGCTCCATTACATACTCATATCTTTTTTACACGCGTTGTCATTGCGGAGAAGGCCTTCCCCTTTCCTTTCTTCCCCAGAGCTTCTTAAAGGCATTCAAATAAATGGCTCTTAGAAGGCTTTCCAGAGAATGACTGTCAAAAGGCCTTAGCAAAAAGGTAATCTTGAAGCGCTTTTAAGAAAGGTATGGTAAAAGGCCTTTCAATTAATGGCTCTTAAAAGGCCTTTCTGACCATCCTTCTACAAATGCATTAAAGGTCATATTAAAGGGCTATCAGTCTAAATCATTAAGGATCATATCAGATCTCCAATATAGAAAATGAACACTTAACTTTTTATATATGTATACCTATTTTACAAACGTACGTTTATATATTTTATTAAACTTATTGCAGTTTAATAACACATGTGATACCTATTTTTTTATTGAAATAATCAAACTTGCTAAATATTGTAAAATATGTATATAATAAAAACAAAGCTTTTAAGCACAAGTACCTATCTTCCTTAATGAACTCAACTAAAATGATTTACATTATTGTTTTTAATTTGTATTTTAATATGTACCTAATTTGTTACTTTGTTTTTATAACGGGATCTGATGAATTGTTTCGCTTTGGCGAAAAAAACAAAACAAAAAATTTTACTCTTTCTCTTTTCAACTTCAACTGAAATGATTTACAACATATGTTACTTTGTTTTTGTAAAGGGATCTGAACTCTTTTGCTTTTGCTTGTGCAAAAAAACAAAACAAAAAATGTTACTCCTTCTTTTCTCGCTTCTTTTATACCAAAGAGCCGAGGCCTTCTATAAGGCATTCTTTAGCAGTTACGTAAGAATAGTAATTAAATCAAAACATTTGTTAAGCAGGCCTTCAAAAAGGCCTGAAGTAAGAAGGTCTTCTGAGTTTTCCCGCTGGGTAATAACTTAACTTTTTACGCATACTAATTTTTTACTTGGGTATCACAGTGGTAACGCTGTACAAGAAGAAATAAAGCAAAATAATTTTTATCTTTTTAGACACGAATAAACCAACACACAACAAAGATTAAACATTTTTTGTTCATATCCATGTGTGAATAGTGAATGAATACTTGGAACTCTGTGCATGCATGCACGATGAATAAACGAAGCTTAAAAACAATTCTCACATGTACAAATGCAAGATAATAAAATCCTCTTATTATCTTATGTGTTTTGTAGAAAAAAAAAAAAACAATACAAAAACTTTTATACAAGAACGAATATATAAATTTTTTTTGTTTTTAACACGAGTAAAGCATACACAACAGCGGTTTAAATTTTTTGTACATAACCATGAGTGAATAGTGATTGAATATTTGGAATTCTGATTTTAGACAATTAAACACATTTATTATTTTCGAAGGAAATGTGTTACCACTTATTTTTCGGAAGTATGTAGGTATACAAAAGTGGCTCCATTTTGGAGCATCCCTTGTAAAATTCATTAGTTCTTTCAGTAAAATTGTGAGTTGTATTTTAACTTTTTTATTTGCATTATTTCATAGGCGAAGTTTTAACTAAGGGCCTTATTCCGCAAAATACAGCGTAACGCTTTAAATTTCATTGAAAGCAAAAACAAATTCAAAAATATTTAATATTTTTGTTGTTGATTTCTACAGAAATTCATATTGAATTTTTAAATTTCAAACACTTCATATATTGGGGCGTTGAAAATTTTACGGCAAAATATGAAATTCTATAGAAAGCAACAACAAAATTAAAAAATATTTTTGAATTAGTTTTTGCTTTAAATGAAGTTTTTGTGCGTTGCGTTGCGTTTTACGGAATAAGGTCCTAAGTAATTAAGGTACTAAGTATTTTTTTTTTTTTTTAATTAACCAGAAAAAAAAAATTAAGCTAATTCCTTATTTTTGGGGTTTGACTTTTTTATACTTATAAAAACCAAATGCGATATGCTGTAAGATATTTTTGCTTTACGTGTATAAACATATTTACATATTTATGTGTATTACACAAATAATTTTATATTAACAAATATTTATTTAAATTTAAAAAAAAAAATATTTTCATAATGTTAAAATAAATATATGCAAAAAACAAAAAAAATATCCCCATAGCGAATTTGCACAATATACAACGAATATAAATAAATGTCGAATAAAAGTCAAAATGTAACATTATTAAAAATAACAAAACGTAGCCAATAAACAAAAATGTTAAGTATATATCGATACCTTCCCGTAAGAATGTGTTAAGCGACATTTCTAAAATTGTGTAGGAAACGAAAAAACCGTCTTATATTTGGAAAGCGATTTTCAGAATACAAAACATATTTAAAAATGTGGCTTAGCATAATTTTTTTGGCGGATAATAAAAATTACAGGGCGCAACATTATTCCAGTGAGAAAGCTTGACGGTTGATGCAATTTTATTTTCACTTTAGTTTCCTTTGCATCCATGATAGGGCAGCGAAACCCAGACCAATATGTGGCGCTTAACTTCTAGTATAGTTCCACATCAAAAAGTCATTTTCGAAAAAAGTGTCGCTTAATACATTCTTACGGGAAAGTATCGATATGTACTCGAGATAAAAAAAATTACCCTGCACATAAATTCGTTTCTAGTGATGTTTTGGACCAGTAAAAATTTCGTATAGCGTTATATGGGCACAGTGGGACATTTTACGAGAAGTGGTAAAATTCCATAACTTTTGACTTGATCGAAATTTTTATTTTCTTAGCTCGATACGTGGGATGTTAGCCTTTAACTTGCGTTATAAAATGTAAAACTCGACTGAAAAAAACTTAAATTATGGGCAGTTTAAAATTCATTTTAATTTTTTATTGTTGAGTTTCAGTGTAAAAGATGAATACTTCATATGCAACTTTTGTATAATATATCTTGTATTTTACAACTAAAATATATTTTTTATTCTCGAACTTAGATCTTGTTAGACATTTGGCCCCTGTAAGTTTTTTAGTTCTAATATTCACATTGGCAAAAATTTGGCTTTTTACGACAAGACGAGTTGTTATAAGGTTAAAGCTGAAAAAGAACATTTTTTTAAATGTCCAAATAGTATTCTTGGATATCGATAAAATTGTAAGTAATTCAACTTTTATTTTTGGTTTAATATGTACTACACGCACAAATGTATTTATTTTATTTTTATCCCAGTAAAAACTTTGCGTACTTTTTTTAAATGAGTAGCTTCTTTCACTCATTATTTAGTATTGTTCTTCTATATAACTACTTCTTTAACTACTTATTTTTCATTACTTTAAAGTTTTTACTGGGATGTGTTAACTCAAATATGTATACTTAAATTAAAAAACAAATAACAGTAAAAATTTCTTTTAAATAGATTTGATTCCCATTTTTGTCGAATACTGGACATTTGTGGGACTTGTTATAAGATTAATTCATAATGTACTCCTGTGATAGATGCTGCAGTTTCTGGATCGGAAAATAAACTTCTTGCAGTAATTTCATCATTTGAATTACTTTCTAAATGCATGCATTTTTATACTCTTAAGAGAAGTTTTTTAAAACATCTTTTATTACCACTTCTTTGAAACACAAAAAACCGTTTTTGAACACAAATTTAATTTCGTATTAGCCCGTTTTCAGACTTTTAAAAGGATAACATGCCGGCAATAAATTAACAGGTAACTTATAGCTGCCCTGCGAGATATTTGTGTCAATTGATCCAACAGACTGGTCATTGAAATTGTGAAAATAGAACAAGTGCAAAAAGAAAGAACTCATGACCAGTGAAAGAAGAACCATATAAAATAATGAATTACTGTCAGTACAGTCTCCACCGGCTATTAACTTATGTTTAACTGTTTACCTTTAAATTATAATCAGGAATCAGTATTTGGTGGCCCTTTGTTCCTTATAGGAACCACAGGACATATTAATAATAATAACGTGTTAGTCAATTTATGTCGCCTATTCGTTTGCAGCATCCGTTCACCCACAATAAATTAAAAAAATACCAATAAAAGCAATTTTTACCTTTTCCAAATTAATTGATAGCCTGACAATCTAGAACTGTTTTAGCTTCTTTAATTTTAGTAACGTTTCCTTGCAAGATTTATTTTTTGAACCAAATATCTTACCTTGGATTTTTTTAAAAGCTTGACTAATATTTTGCCAGAAATAAGGAGGTTTTGCCAATACATTTAAATATAACTTGAAAACGGTTTCTCCGATTTTTATCAAAACATTAGCAAATGATTATGAATAAAATGTCCGATAAAAAAAAAACTGAATAGAAATTGGATTTAAGCGCATAAAACTCTGTATAGTTAACATATTTGTATTTAAAAAGACTTGATTTTTTTTTTTGTTTTTTGCACACCATTCTTATTAAAAAATCTCTTAAAATGATATACGAAAATTGTTATTGTAAGGGGTGGTTAAATTGTAAGGGCCGATGTTGAATGTGAACCACACCTAAACGCCAAGTTTTTTTCCGAATTTTATTTGACATTTCTCTATTTCAGACTTACTCAATTTGAAAAATGGAGAGATACACAATCCAACAACGTGTTAAAGTTATCCAGACTTATTATGAAAATTGGCGTTCAAATCAAAATGCATATCGTGCACTTCGTGATTTTTTTGGTCAATTTGATCGTCCAAATGTGCGTACAATCGCAAAAATCGTGGAAAAATTCGAGCAAACCGGGTCTGTAGAAGATGTGAGAACACCAGTGCATGCTCGTACAGCTTGTACTGCAGAAAATATTGCTGCTGTTCGCGATAGTGTGGCTGAAGAGCCGTCCACCTCAACTCGTCGTCGTGCCCAACAATTGCACCTCTCACGCTCGTCGTTGATGAACATTATGCATAAAGACTTGCATTTGCAAGCTTACAAGGTGCAATTGGCTCAAGAACTAAAGCCTCTTGACCATTCCAAACGTCGTGAATGGGCAGAATGGTGGCAAGAAATGGCAACAGTGGATGATCAATTTTCGAAGAAAATCATCTTCAGTGATGAGGCACATTTTCACCTCAGTGGATTCGTCAATAAACAGAATTGCCGCATTTGGGCGAATGAGAATCCAAGAGTGATTGTCGAAAAACCAATGCACCCACAAAGAGTGACTGTTTGGTGCGGTTTTGGGCTGGCGGCATCATCGGGCCGTATTTTTTCCAAAATGAGGCCAGTCAGGCAGTTACTGTGAATGGTGTTCGCTATCGTGAGATGATAACGAACTTTTTATGGCCCGAATTGGAAGATATGGATGTGGACGATATGTGGTTTCAGCAGGACGGTGCCACTTGCCACACAGCTAACGAAACAATGGCTCTTTTGCGCAACAAATTCAATGGCCGTGTTATCTCACGTAATGGCGATGTCAATTGGCTGCCAAGATCATGTGATTTGACACCGTTGGACTTTTTTCTTTGGGGTTATTTGAAAGAAAAGGTGTACGTCGATAAGCCAGCAACAATTCAAGAGCTAAAGGATGAGATAATTCGGCACATTAACGCCATAGAACCTCCATTATGCCTCAGGGTCATCGAAAATTTGGACCATCGGATGGAGGTGTGCCGCCGTGGTCGCGGCGCCCATTTGGCCGATATTTTGTTCCATACATAATTGAGTAATACCAGTATATCATAATAAAATAAAATTACAATAATTTCCTAAATAGTTTGTGTTTTATTCAAAATCAACATCGGCCCTTGAAATTTAAGCACCCTTTACTTTTGTCTGAATATGTAAGTAAGGTTAAGTATTTGTCCTTCATTTTCTTAATTTTTTTTCTTTTAAACAATTTCCCCTGAATGCGGCACTAAATTTCCGTAAATGGTAGAATTGAGAACAATTAGATTTCCTCAGATATTCCGTCATTGATTTTTTCCAAAGAAATCATATGAAACCTACACGCAAAGCTTTTTATGTACGTAATGGCTCCAATATTAAATTTTCGTGCTTTAAGATTTTTGTTAAATAGACGAGTTGTTTTTAAACAAATTTGAGCTTTAAGATGTACCAAACAAGTTGCGCTTGAAAGGCGCACAGACAGGTATTTGGCCCTAAAAGTCGCTCAAAAGTATTTTTTTTTTTATTCAAAATTTTTTATTAGTATTTTATTGGATTTACCTTTAGGGTATTTCAGTGTAGAAAAAGGCAAAAACATAATTATAAATCTTATTTATTCGTCATTTTCTACAGCATCGTCTTCATTTTCAATATTTACGTTACAAATGTGGTTTTCTTAAAGTAAATTTAAGGCTTCAATCAAAAGGGGTATCTTCTTTTTCGATTTGGTGTTCCTCATTCCTCTTAGAAGAGGGTCTGACGTCTAAAGCAATCTGTTTAGCACATCTTGGTTGCAATTTATTCTTGAAATTTTTCTAGAATAATCCGGCCTGTATGTGCGAACACGTTTATTACGCGCTTCTGCCGCTTCTTTGGAGTGTTGACCGATCGGCAGAATCGCATCCCTTTTTACAGCTGCTCCATGGCACAACACCTTGCCCAATGTCAGTGGCATAGGGTGAAATTGATAAAGGGAACCATACAATCCAGCAGTTTCCCTACAGTAAGCCTCGAACTTTTCGGTGTTAATTTTAATACCAAAACACATGGCATCCAGTTTTATTTTTAACCGGTATATAAAACTTTTGTCTATCCCAGATATAGCTGCTGATCTTTCGTATTCTTCAAAATAGCGAAGATCATGGTAAATACTTACTAAAATATGTTCAACACTTATAATAGCATGGTTGGTTTTTAACAATAGCATGTTGCCCTTGGAAAAGAGGAAAATATTATTGTTAATTTAAAAACAAATTACTGTCATATTTAACCATAACATGTTTAGAGGCAACCGTAATATGGTTTTGGCTTATTGATGAGGACTTATTCAACCCTAATATGGTTGTCGTTGACACTAATATGGTTAAATTAAATATTTAAACATGGTTTTTTCTATGCGTGCAGAAATGAACAGAAATAGTTTAAAACCTCCGTGATATAAGAAGATGTGTGTGTGTGTGTTTTTTTTTTTTTGCATTTGTAGTGCTTAACATTAAGGACAAAAAACTATTTAATAATTAGAATCAGTGTAAAACTTAAGTGTTAGATAAAGCACACACCTGATTGTACACAAGCCATAATAGGAACTAACACAAAATCTACTTTATCACAGTAAAATTAATATTTGAAGACAGTAAAGTTTTGAGCGTATCGAACAATCACACGAACACGTTTGTCCAACGGTTCCTTCCGACTGACTTTATGCAGCTGGTGAAAGGTTCAAGTGCCCCATATTGGTTCTATTGTTTGGAGGGGTTACCTGACTTTTACAAAACAACAGTACAAATTTTGTAGTGCTTATATAAAAAAAATAATTTTGAGCGACTTTTAGGGCTAAATACCTGTCTGTGCGGCGGTACAATTAAAATTGTAAAAAATCAAAAAAGTTAAACAGTATCATGATTTCCATCCTTGCACAACAACCAATTCTTCATTTCATTTGTTTGGGTTTTTCTTTAAATAAAGAATAACGGTGTAAACATGTACGCACGAATAAATTTTGGATCAAAACAGATCAACCCAAAAAATTACATATGTGAATGAATACAACAAATGGTTATCAAGTGAGTCAGCTTGTGAGTGAGTGAACAAATGAATGAAGAACTCCTTTAGTATATAGCAATTTTATGGAGTAACATGCATGACATACTTTTTGGATTTCTTGCATTGTATTTAAGTTTATTTTCCTTCCAACATTCTTTAACACAATGAAATCCAAAATGGAAAAGATAATACAAAATGTTTGGGAATGACATGTTGAGGCGGATGTTATGTGAGTGTGTCGCTGAAATGCTTAGGGTACACAGTGTTGTAGAAGGTGTAATTAAAGTTTTCAAATCAATATCAAATTCTATTTGAGTTTTTACTATTCTAATGGTTATTTATTATTAATAGAAAATTTTATTTAAGATACAGTACATACTTTAAAAATATCTTGTTTTAAGGGAAACCCTTTCTTTACATTTTTTTGTAGTGATACGTTGAATGATATGTCAGTTTTTGACAAAAGTTTCTGTACTTTGTTCACTCTTTTATTTGGTTTTTTTGCCACTAACATAGCGTCGAGATAAAGTCGTGACGTTTTTCTTATTTAAACTTCATTCATTAATTATTGTGGTTTTACCCATAAAAAAATAAAGGATTTATAAGTTAAAAGGTTTGTTTAATAAAATACACATCATTAAGAAAGTTAAATCTTTAAAAAACCGTAAATATAATTTCACTTTGTTTTCTTAATACATATGAATAATATTCAAATACAGTGCGCGTCAGTTAAGTAATGACACAATGGCATAAATGTCATTTGTAAGTTTTCACTTAAGAAGGCAGGAATTCCTCAGGAAAACTTTAAAAACAAAGCTTAATTGATATTTAAAACGTTAAAAAGATATGTAAAGCGTAAAAAGAATGCATTAGCAAGTAACTGCGAGATAAGTACAATATATCTCAAAATGTAATTAGCCCGCATGCTTAAAGGATGATTTTTTTCTTAGAAATATTTTGAACTGAATATTAAATTTGCGGTTATATAAGTCATTTAATTTTAAACCAATGGTTGTAGGAATTATTGCACGGCGCTATAACTGAACGACGGTATAACGATACTACAGAAATTATAATAGAATTATGATCTTCAATCATTCTATTCTCCCGGAACTTTACTTCGGTGCACGGTGCAAAGCACATATGGCACAAAGGCACGAACTGTATATTCTTTCTTTTTAAGCACCCACCCTAAGGGTCTATACTAATGGTTCGAAAAAAAGAAAATAGAGTTGGTGGAGGTTTTACCATAGAGGAACTGGATATGAAGATTGTTTTTAAGCTGTCGAATGGTTACAGTGTCCTGCAGACGAAACTCTCTGCTAAAAGCTATGTATATCGAGGGATTTATGTATATTAACTGAGGAGATTATTTTCAAAACTTGACTACTCCACTTTTTTGTGTTTTTTTTTTACAATTTGAGAAAATAATTTTTCAGGAATGACATTTTGAACTGGAATAATCTACTTTTGATGATATTATGCTTTTTATCATTTTTTGGACCGATTTAATTTTCGCTGAGCTTTTATTTTAATGTTATCCAACAAGAAAATTAAAACAAAAATTCAGTTCTATTGCAATTGGAATAGTCAAGTTTTGTAAATTATCTGCTTAACTGACAGAAAGGCTGTTTTTGCAGCCCTTGTGGGTGTCAATACGACATCAAGGCTAACTGCAGGATTTCGGATATTTTTAAATAGAATTGCGAAGCATTTGAAGTTAACGCTAATGTTGATACCATGGCATGCGGACTACCGGGGTAACCAATTAGTAGATGAGCTTGGTAAGGTAGTCGTCTGGAGTACAGACGTGTACATGAATTTATTGATTCATTGTCTTATAGTCGGGCACGAGTCTTATAGGCTGCCACATTTGGGAGGTACTCGTAAATCCACCAGGTTCTCAATAAAGCCTTTATGGCCTGGAAATGATGAACGGATGACTTACTCTCTACTGAGGTTCAATAGCTAACAAATTAGCACAGTAATATCGGTAATAAGTGGGCGATGCACATAGGGGTTTTTTTCCAATCTAGCCGGTTTTAGACACTGTTAAATTCAGGAAAGTTGAGTTAATTGCATGCGTGTTTATGACTTTTACGGCTTGGAGAGGTTTACAATCACACTTATCGTGTCTGGCGAAATTAAAATATGGCTGCGACTGTTTGGTATTAGATTATCACGATAAGGGTGGATATACTTTTTTTGTGGGTAAACGAATAATGATTTTACATTGATTTCTTTCTGTGAAAAACTAAATTAATAGCTAATAAGAAAAATTTCATTTTAAATTTAAACAAACCATTTTTTTGTTCACTTATTTGTAAAAAAAAAATTAAAATGTTTTCGAAAGTGAATTTAATTTAAAATATTCATCAAGATACAATTTGAAATCTCTACTTTTAAATTAAGACAAAATTTGCGCGTTATTGCGCCATTTTTTTTGCTGATTTTTTGAAAATTTTAGATTTTTTCTGTTTTTGGTAATTTTGCATAGGTACATATGATATAACCCCTTTCGTCGGTTATAAAATGTTTTGGTTGTCTTTATTTCTATTGGATGAGAACAAAACTATTGTTAAAGAGAGGAAAAAAAACTATCCATGAAAAATTTGGAAGTGAATAAGGGCTAATAGTGGATGTACCGAATACTAGATTTGGAAACAGTACGATGGTAACACCAGCAGAGGATGTTTTTCCAATCCAGAATTACCTGCAGAAATACTCTGGAATTGCATTGATTTATCTACCGAATCAAAGTTATTATTGAAGTAATTACTAGTAATTACAAAATGAATTTTCCCGAGTTTTCCAATTATTGCTTAGACACTGCAAAACGTTACTCTATACCCCTGGCATACTATGACACCTACAATGCACAAGGCACGAAATAAATATTTTCGGCTTAACAGGCATATTTTCGCTAGAAAGTTTTCGAGGGTTCAGTGTAACAAACATATTATAAGAAAGCTTTTGCTCAGTTCTCCACTGATTAAAAGCACAATTTCTTTTATGCTTCCACCTGTACTTGGCTCTAAAGATAATTCATCATCTAAGTGCAAAAGAGAATCTTTTTTTAAAATAATTTAGTTGTTATTATTTTAAATAAAATTTATTGTTACTTATCAAAGTATTTATTAGGAAAACAAAATTTTAATTTAAAAGATTTTGTTATTCGTGCTTATTTCCCAATTTTTATTCTTGATAAAAACACTGAAATTTATTGTTGATGGGATAAGCCACCTATGCGCATTTTACTGGTTGCTTAGGCCTGATCGTCAGTATACTACATCCAAAAAGATTTTAGAAAATCTAAAGATATTAAAATAAAACCGTTAAGCGTATAAAGGCACTGCTACACGGTCAATAAATATCGTGATATTTGGATCGCGATCTATATTGATGGATCACATAAAATGAGGCTTTTCTGCGATATGGATCCGCGATCCATCAATATTGCGTGCTACACGTTCAATAAATATCGTGATACTAGAAATATCACGATATTTATTGAACGTGTAGCAGTGCCCTAAGAATTATAAGCAACAGTTCTACTTGTAACAATATCAAAATTTAAACAAAAACATCAACAATAAACAGTGAGTGTTTTTATCAAGAATAAATATTGGGAAATAAGAACGAATAACAAAATATTATAAAAATTTTAAATTTAATTATTTTCAGATAAATTAAATGCTATGAAATATATAAAAGTCACATAAAAGCATACAAAAGGATATTTGTGGAAATTAGCAAAAAAACAACAAAAAAAAAAATTTTTTGACAGGGTCGTTCTGGGGGTGAGTTTTAAGGAATACCTCCCCCTGCCCAAAAAATTCAAAACTGCAATTCTCATGGTATTAACCCCACGTCTCCATGCGCTTTCAATTAGAACATGACATGACCATAACGCCGGCAGAGCAACGGTATTAATTTGTTCATGTTCTTGTATGTGGCGAATACGTGTTGATGTTCATGTTCTGATTGAACACAATTTTGTTTGTTGTGCGTTTGGTTGTATATAGAAAATACATTGTATGGCCAACATCATGGCGCACATGGATGCTAAGACGAATGCTTAGGCATCGATGGCAGCACATGGACGAAACATGAACATGAACAGTCTACACGAGTAGAATTCATGTGCGACATGCTGTTCTTACCAAGTTGATGGAAGGTGGAGACGGGTAGTAAGGCGTTAGTAATCTTTTAATATTTACATTTTGTTTAAAAATATTATTTCACGTAACTGCCCACAAAAGGGGGCGGGTATAAAAGGTGTACGATCTCCTGTGTCCAATTTGAGGTTTTTTAACTTACGCCGACGTCAAAAGTTGCATTTGCTAAACAAAAGTATGGGAAAACTTAAAAAAAAATTTATTTTTCAGAGGTTGGATTAGTTCTTCTAGGGGGAACTTTTTACTTCTTGGTTCGATTTTATATACTTTTGAGTCTTACCTGCCTAGGATCAGAACACATATCTGCCAAGTTTAATCGATCTAGGGGCACTTAATAACTTTTAGGAAGCAATATAAGCTTAAACAAAATGTAATGTGCAGCTAGCTTGACAAAATATCACTATGTGGGGTGGACGGTTGGTTGGGTCTCATGCAAGTAACAACATTAAATAGAAAAATAGTAAACTGTGTTTCATTTTTGGTTTCGATGTTCTAAAATTAAGGTTATTAGAAGGAGATACCTTCGGAAACCAGTCTTTATCTTTTTGGATGGTGTGTTTAGAACAGAACTAAAATTGCTTTTACCTTTTATTATGACAAAGAATTGGCTGAAATCTGCAGTATCACCTATTGACTAGGTGCTAAGTTATAACAAAGGGACCACTGACAAGTGAGCTGATTTCTGGATTGATATTCATGAAACCTAGCCTAACCTTGGGGGTATTATAGAAAATACATAGCACTCCCTCTAGGGTTTCCAAAATTGAAATCAACGAAATTCGAGCGTTTTTCCTAAATTCGAACTATTAAACTTTCAATTTAGTTTTTATACCCACACCACAATAGTGGAGAGGGTATTATGCATTTGTGCTGATGTGTGTAACGCCTTAAAATAGTGGTCCCAGACCCACCTTAAAGTATACCGATCGACTCAGAATCACTCTCTGAGTCTAACTAACGATGTCCGTCCGGCTGGCTGGCTGGATGTCCATGTAACTTTGTGCGCAAAGTGCAGGTCGCAATTTTGGAGATAGTTTGATTAAATTTGGATCAAGGGTTCTTATTGGCACAAGGAAAATGGGCCGAATCGTAGGACCACGAGGGAAGATAGGGGGGAATTTCTTTCTCCCAGAAACTATCAAACCGATTTTTATGAAGTTTAAAACACAGATAGATCCATATCTATATGGACACTTAAGCTATACAGTTTTTCAAAAATAGGACCACAAGTCGAGGTAGGGGGCAACTTCTGCCTCTCACAAACTTTCAAACCGATTTTCATGAATAAATCCATATTTATATGGACACATAAGCATGATGTGTTTTTATATACTGTGCTGTAGGGTATCATATGGTCGGGCTTGACCGACTATACTTTCTTACTTGTTTTTTAATTAAATTACTATAAAATGTGGTGAAAATTAATTTTCAGGAAAATGTAATTTTTCCCATTTTAATACCGTCCGGAATTGCGAATCCTTTTTCTCATCGTATCCCGCAACGAGTCAGTTTACTTACGTTTTTTAATATTAGCCTATATTGGAAAATTTTAGAATTCTGTGAATCGTAATTTGCACAGGTCTACCAATTTCGTAAGTTTTATATATAAAAATATTATTTCCTTTATTTTAATTTTTTTTGAAAAAAATTCAAAGGCGCCAAAATAAACTTCTTCGAATAATCACAGCTGCCCCTTGGTATGTTAAAAACTCAAATATTCACAAGGATCTCAATGTTCCATTAGTTAAAACTATGATTACGAAATAAAGGCTCGAATTGCACCCGAACCCACTAGCACGAAATATTTTAAATGATAGCGGCCACACTCGCCTAAGAAGAAGAGACACTGCAGCACTTATCCAATTAGATGAGCGATAAACAGCTACATATGTGAACAGAACCCGTGATGAAGAAAATTTTTGTCTGGCACTGGCAGGACATAAAATAAAGCATTAGGTTAAGATTTGATTAATTATTGTAAGTTCATATTTAATATATGAAGATTCAATACATAAATAATGCAAAAAAAAAAAAAAATTTAATAAGATAAAATAAAGTCAGTTCAGTAAATTGCACAATTTCGCCTTTGCAACTGTTTCAACAAACAAAAAATTAAAAAACGATGTCATAAGCTATTAAAACCGGGTAGGTAAATGAAAAACGAAAGACGGATCAATAATACTCTCACTCTACCTCCTTCATAGCCTGGATGGATGGAACAATCTCTTTTTTTTATTGTAAAGTATTTTTACTTTTATAACTTACTGTACTGTAATACCCACTGCAGATAAATACAAAGTACCCGCAACATTTATAGTTTTTGCATTTCACGCAAAATATTGTACTCAGCCACATTTCCTCATTCCCTCTAAAATATTATTTTTTTTTTTTTTTTACTATATGCATGTGTTTTTATTCACAAAACATTGAACATTTTATGGCCATACATAAGTAGTAAAATGAAAATGTTTTTTGTACCTCAAAGTAAAAAAACATACGTGTACCCTCAGTTATTAGGAGAGTCTGGTGCACTACACTGTGTCGACTTATATGTGCAATGATGCGATGTCAATGTACTTTTAAAGAAAAGAAAATACTTAATTGTATACGGTTAAAAAATGAGTACCGCTAATAGTCGAAGCTTTGTTAAAATCCTCATCAGTCTCTAGCCAGACTTTTATTTGACCTCCTTGTCCCACTAATTAGCACCCATTTTGACCTATTACGATTGGTTTCTATGATACAATATAGTAATTTGAATAGCGGAGATCTACCAATTTTAAGACCTGGACAAGTTAAAGATGTTTCCACACTTATGTTCCCTAAGACTACAACGCTTAAAGTGGGTGCTCGGCTTAAGCATCTCCTTTAGTTCTTTAATCTAAATTCGTAGAAAAATCCATCAAGCGTCACTGGATATGGGTAAATCCAAAGTGTTGAACGTGACAGTCGTACGCAGCAAAAATGCAATAACATTTTAAACAACAAATATTTTTACGCTCTCTTAACCCTTAAATAATAGCACTCAGAAAGCACTGTTATCTATGCTAAAGTTTATGGAGGGCGCGATTCTAAGTCAAAGATAATGGCAAAAGAAGTAGTGGTGGAACGTGAAAAAAATAGAAGTAGTTTTTGTAGCCATGTATAAAAAGGCGTAATTCAGCAAAACCTGGCACAATTTTTTAGTCAAACTTTTACGTAGCAATGGAACATTAAACTGTCTTTTGTTTGATTCCAAAATCTTCTGTATTTTTTTTTAAGCCAAAATCTGGGTCGATACGTGACATTTCGAACGTGAAATTTGTTCCATAATAATTTAACTGAATAATGACTAAAACAAAATAAAAATTTACCTTTAATCCGAATAACATATTTATCTTTGAACTTTTCCTTAGATTACAGACCATGTAAAAAATTTTTTTGGAATAATTTTTATCAAATAACACCTCTTTTAAGGAAGATAATACTGAAGAAAATATACCATAAAACATTCTCACAAATAAGAAATTACGTTTGCACAACTTTGAAGTCTGATTCTTCATCTAAGTGAACATATTTATGGGTAAATTTATAAAATAAGTAAAATCTAAATATTTCTCTATAACAATATCGTAAAATAATCAGCTTTTAATAACTTTTGAATTTTCGGTCACGGTGGACCTTTTGACGGAAATGCCCATATGTATAAAGCATTAAAATCTATTCTCTCGAGCACTGAGGTAATTCTTTGGACTTGGATAAATTACATTTCTGCACAAGTTTTTTCCTAAGAAATTATATAATATATGGGCTTCTTAGCTGCCAAGGTCTAGATTAATGACATTCAAATTAGTGTTACAAAAAAACTAGACTACAAGTAGCAGTAGCAACGAACGTATACTTAATATAGTCTACTGAGGAAATGTAAGAAGTTTAAGAGATATTTTATTACTACACTCACAATATTATTACAGTTACGGACTGTAGTTTATTTAGGAAATATTCCGTTCAGTCATTTTTAAATAAATAAACATTTAAAATTCCAAGCAAATTTATTTTTAACTGATTCTAACAGTTATTCAAAAAACTAAGTGCATATTAATACGGATTTTCAGTTGCAGTTAATATTGTTCGTTGATTGAGTAAAATTCTTCTTTATGTTAAATTAAATAAAAATGTAATTTAAAGCAACGAAAAGTTCATTTAATTTTTACTGTCAAAAATTCAACCGCGAATTCCGTAAAAACAGATGAATATTCAGTTATCTTATATAAATTAATCGTCAAAAAATTAACTACATATTCCGTAAAAACAAATAAATTTGAAGTTATTTTATAAAATTTTACTGTCAAAAATTCAACGACATATTCAGTAAAAACAATTAAATATTCAGTTATTTTATATAATTTAACTACCAAAAATTAATTTTTACTTATCTATAAAAAATGAATTGCTTGTTTTGTGTAAGCAATACCCATTTTCTATTTGTTAATATAATTTAGTTAAATACGTCAAATTTTAAAAGTAAAATAATTGCGAAGCCATATCGGTCATGCTGCTGGTGTCTTATAATTGAGAGTTCTTCTGTAAACAACGTGGTCAGTACAACAAAAGTAAAACAAACTTGTGTATCAGGGTAAGTAAATAATAATATTCTCCCTCTATCGCTTATAAGAAAAAGCGGACAGGTGTCTGTCTGGCATTTTTTAGA
Organism: Pollenia angustigena; assembly: GCA_930367215.1. Classification (NCBI taxonomy): domain Eukaryota; kingdom Metazoa; phylum Arthropoda; class Insecta; order Diptera; family Polleniidae; genus Pollenia; species Pollenia angustigena. The sequence continues at coordinate 97,676,518 of OV884059.1, read as the reverse complement.
AATTCGGCTCTTTTGTGGAGTAAACGAAAATTACTGAATTTAATAAAATAACTGAATATTTAATTGTTTTTACTGAATATGGGGTCAATTTTTTGACAGTAAAATTTTAAATAATAAGTGAATATTTAATTGTTTTTACTGAATGTGGTGTTGAATTTTTGACAGTAAAAATTAAATGAACTTTTTGTAAAAAATAAATGAATAATAAGTAGACCGATTTTTAATTAAATTTTCATTTATTTTATATTACAATTTCAGTTAATTTTACGTACAGAATATTGTGAGTGTACTATTGCTACCTTTACTCCTTCTTAGGAGTAGTTGTAGTCATAGCAGAAATCTTACATAATTGAAGTATCACTGTTCTTAGAATTAATTTGCTTATGCTATATTTATATGCTATATAGAAGCAGTTCTTAAAGCAATATTCTAATAATAAAAGCATAAAAGTACCAAAAACATCAGTAGAGATATAAGGAAAGTTGCAACAAAGAAGAGCCAATAATACAGCAATATATGTAAGTAGCTTATAATATAGCAATAAAAAACAATAAATAAGTTATTTGTATTGCAATTATATAAGGCAATACGATTATATGAAGAATATCTTTGTTCATTTCAGGAGTTTGTAAAATATTTGCATTTTTCACAATTCATAGCCGTATTCAAAAACATCAACGAAAACACATAATAATTTATTTTTATGCTGAATCGGTACTTATTGCAATTTGTTTTTTGACAAGTTTATTGCTACATAAAAAAATTATTTCAAATGCTAATTAAATAATCGTAATGCACTATAAATGAAGAGGTGAATGATTTGATTTTTAAGCTACTTTTCCCTTGAAAGTTAATGCTCCATTTCATATTAATTTCTTTCAATATTTAGCAATAGTTACACACAGAAAACAAATTGGTTGGGAAACGGTTGCAGTAATAAAATATTGATCAAGTAACATGATTTATTATTGCACCTATTAAAAATGTATAGTTCTAACTGATTTTTAATTCTCTTGATTATAAAAATGATGTTCCAACTGAAATATGATTCCTTCAATTCTTTTATTAGTTATGATAACTAATTTAATTAAGTTCTAAAAATTAGTACAAATGGTTAGAATCACAACCGAATTTAATATAGGGCAATACTGAATATTGGTCATTGCGATTAATAATTTGCTTTCGTCAATAAATTTTGTAATATAAATGTTTATTCATTTATTGCAGCTAATTATTGATTGTTGGAATTGATTCAATTCGAGTACAACAAATGCAAATATAATTATTCGGAATTCACAACCAAAAAATAGTTAAAAGCCCCAATTGCTTACTAAATTTTCTGTCAAAACATTTGATAGATTAAATTAATTTTTAATATTTTATTTAAAAAATATATTTGCGGTCAAAAATGGAAAATGTGAAAAACTTAATAAATAGGGGTAAGTAATTTACGTATTCTTATAGGTATGAACATATACACGTACATACATATGTATGTATGAATGTATGTATTATTTTTTATACCCTGCAAATTATATTGGACTTCTTGATCCATTTTGATCCTGGACTGGTCCAATGTAGTGCAAGTATGGACCATGTCATTATTAAAAAGAGTTTGCAGTGAAACAACATGTCTTCGTTTTTAACGACATGTTTTCGTTTTGAAACGAATTCAAAGCTAATCCTCTGGAGTATACACACAGAAAACAAATTGGTTGGAAAACGGTTGCAGTAATAATATATTGATCAAGTAATCTAATATATTATTGCAACTATTAAAAATGTGTAACTGTAACTGATTATTAATACTAATGATTATTAAAACGTTATTCTAACTGAAAAATGATTCTTTCAATTCTTTTTTTAGTTATGAAAACTAATTTCATTTAATACTAAAAATTAGTACGAATGGTTACAATCACAACCAAATTTAATACAGTTCAGTACTGAATATCGGTCATTGCAATCAATAATTTGCTTTTGTCAATCAATTTAATAATAAAAATGTATATTCATCTATTGCAGCTAAATATTGATTGTAAGTATAGTTTTAATTCGAGTACAACAAATGAAAATATAATTATTTGGAATTCACAACCAAAAAAAAAGCTAAGAGTCCCAATTGTTTACTCTGAGTACTAAACTAATTATTTTCATATTCAAAACGAATTTTCTGTCAAAATTAAAAAACAAATTTTCTCACAAACAAAAAAAAAACATTTGATAAAATAAAATCCAAAACGGAAACTGTGCAAAAATTCACTTAAAAGGGGTAAGTAATTTATAAAATAAGCAATAAGTATGTACATATGTACATATGTACGTATATACATATAAATGTATATAAACAAATACATTAATATGTAAATTATATCTTTCGGATGCTAATAATTAATTTGGTGTCGACTTTCTACATAATTCTCTGACTTCCAAGTAAAGATAAAGTGGGCGTAATATAAACGTTTTAAAAAAGTTCATGTAAATCCGTTCAAACCGGCCAAAGTCAATCAAACCGTTTTTACGCTGTACCGGCAGTTTCTGTTAGGCAACTTGAATATTAAAATTGTATGAGTTGTTAAACTTGTTTGGTGAAATATCAAAACCATTTTTCTTCCAGAGTACAACATGGTATTTTTGCTGAAGATAACATATAAAAACACAAGCTCCTTTGCTAAAATAAATTGTGAAGGCACGGCAAGTACTGATGAAATTCATAGAGATGGTATGTTTAAAGATTCAAAGACTCTACTTTTAAGAGGTTATTTTTGGGATTGCAAAAATCTGCATTCTGTGTATAAACCTAGCTAAAACGTTTTGTTTTAAAAAAATTAAAATTCAAATAAAAAGTTGTTAACGGTGTTACTCGTTTTTAAAAGATATAAAGTATTTCAAAGTGTGGAAACGCAAACAAAATTTAATTTTCGGGCATGTTATAAAATGTACACTGCGCTGCATAAGAAAAGCAAATTTTTTTTATGCCGCTAATAAAAATAATTATATCTCTTTTTATTGTGTGACTGTTATTTTTTTTAGAATATTTCGCAATTCTTTGGTCGACATTTGCTTTATTTAATATATTTTAAATAAATTTTAAAACGCAGTACGAATTTCTGTAGAAAGCAACAACAAAGTTATAAAATATTTTTGACTTTGTTTTTGCTTTCACATAATTAGGGCATACATTTTTATATGCTTAATTAGCAGTAATTATTTTTTATTCACGATCAATATTCAAGAAGTTAGTTGCTTGTTAAGGCCGTTATACACTATCCCAAAAAGTGTTTGACAGCCCTGTCATGATTAGTTGTTATTGTTTTTTTGCAAATGTTCAAAAAATAATTAGATCAGGGAAGCATTTTTGCAAAAATACTTTAAACTTTGTGGGATAGTGTGTAATTGTCTTAAGTTCGATTTAATTTTACAAGTTAAACGAAGTATGATGTATATTGTATATCGTCACCTAAAATGCAAAAGGGCGTAACACCCAAAAAATTCAAAATCAAGTTTCGGTTTATTTTGTTGCACTATATAGACTAAAATTATGATTATGATGCACTATAAAATTAAAAAAAAAATATGTTGTTACGCCCTTTTGCATTTTAGGTGACGATATGTAAATTTATTTTTGGTTTGGTTTCAGTAAGACTTTAGTACAACATGTCCATACAATCCTTTTAAACATGTACATTCAATCCTTCAACACATGTGTATACAATGCTTCAATGCTGATGCAAAAGTGCCTGGATGATTTCCATTTATTGCTTACAACAAATTTATAAAATGTATTGATTTATATATGTATGTGTTATAAGGTTGGAAAAAGAGATATCCTTATCTAAAAGTTTTTGCATTAAGCATTTCCATTATAAAAATATAAACGCAATAAAATAAGTATTTAATTTTAATAATTTTTTAATTACATTATATTTTAGTAAAACATCAGTTAAAAATTAAGAAGGAAATTAAGTTCAGTGATCAAAATCAAGAAATATCAAATGAAATTTTACAAGATTACGTCGCACAGTATTATTGCACACCTGGGTGGGGACTTATAGTTGAAGAAATTACAGAAGGTGAATATTAATTTGAAAAATTAAATTTTGTTATATATTACTTTATTTACAGATACAATAATTAATCAAAATATAGAGCGTGAAATTGAAGAAATTTTATCAGATTCAAGCGAAATATTTTTTAAAAGTGCAGAGTTAAATGACCCACGTCAAATTTTGAAAAATACATTGACAGAAGAAATCAATGATGCCAAATTTTCATCAATCAAACTGTCATCCATTATTAATGCAAAAGTATTTATTCCTACCTACACTTTAATGTTAATCATAAAAATTTTGTGCAATCGTTCATCAAAATTTAATGATCTTAAAACTTTTAAACCATATTTTTCTGAAATTTAATAAGTAGAAATATTATCGAATACATTTTTTTCTAGATTTTAACCTTTATGTGCTTGGGATCGAAAACTTACGTGGGCGGTCGGAAGACTACATTTGTAGTAACATTATTTTTGCTCTACTTTATCCTTTTAAACAAGAAAAAAATGGTTATATTTATTTTATTTATATTTCATTTATGTAGGTATAGGAAAGCTTGAACAAAACTATTTTAAACATTTATGTTTTATTTATAGAGCAGCATTTTCAAAATACGTAAATTTTGGAATGTGCATCGCACACCGGTTTCTTACACCATCTGCATTTTTTCGTGTGTTTTTGCGATTTCCAATTTCACATGCCTGACATCGTACAAGATGTTTTGGCAGTTTATCCTCATATGTATCGGGAAATTGATTAGTAGCTGAAGCGGAAGAAGTTGAAATTGGCGAGTGCCCTAGCGCCATTTTGATAGCGAGGCGTGTTGGAGTGTAGCCTATTACCCTTGGAATTTTTGACCGTTTTATAATTGCTGGCATAAACATCTGTTTTGCCAAACTTCTTATGAACTTTCTGCATTTGTCTGTTTGCTGAATATGGCTATTATTTTCTATATAGATGATATAAAGTAGCTTAGGCAGATATATCTAGCAAGTTGAAAAACATTGCCAATGGCCATCACAATGCTTTGCATTTTGAAGAATATGCTGACAGCATTTTGTCCATTGCATCGACGCCTCCTATGCTGACGTTATAGTCAAGTATATACTGCGGTTAGTTTTTTTCTCTGCCACAATATCATTATTCAAAGTTGTACTTGACAGTATAACAACTGCCTTTCCCTTTTTTTTGGCACATAAGATGATAGTGCAAACTTTGATTCCAAAAAACCAAAAACTGATGAATATTTTGCACGTTAACGGTCAGCTTTCATTTCGTTTGGTAAAAAGGTTTTGTTTTGGCGAACCGTACCAAGAATTGCAAGGCCTTTGGACAATAAATATTTACCCAAAAATTATCCCAAACTATTGTTTTTCCGGTATTCTCCCAGTTAGAAACCAGTTGTTTTACTACATTCTCTCCAACATTTGCAGATCTACTTCTATTCGGGTTCTTTCCTACGTAGATTTCGCTTATGAGCGGATAAAATGATTTTGCATCGCAAGCAAACCAAACTTGAATACCGTATTTCGCAGGCTTTGACGGTATGTCCTGGGTGAATTTGGTTCGTCTACGATATGGAAACAGTTGTTCATCCACTGTTATTTTTCCACATAGCATATAATATCTGCAAAGATTTTGGTTCATTTGGTTCCAAATGGTTGAAATTGGTGCTGCCTTATCTTATAGTAGTCGAGTAGCTCTAGTACGCTGGCTATCAAAACGAATAAATCGAAGTATTTGTTTGAAACGAGATTTTGACATTGATGCGCAACACTTTACTAATTTTTGCAATACAAAGAATAAAAAAACAAAACAATGTAAAATCATAAAAGTAACGTACACTTTGTATTTGCTCTATTGTTTTCGATGAAATGTTATTACTTTGATGCGCTATCAGCAGACACGTGATGCAAAGAATTCTTTTTTTAGCAAAAATAAAAGAAAAAACAAGGTGTGCAAATGTAATAAGCAACAAATAAAGCTTGTTTGCATACAAACCATATAGTGACTACAAATGTAGTCTACCGGCCACGAGATGGTCATTTGTAAACACATTTCTTTAGCACCTACGAAATAATTATTTTTACATCACTAACGTTTAAATCTGCGTAAGACAAGATTTTAGGAAGCTACCATAAACCTCAAATTGTTTGACTGACGTTTTTAATTTTTATTCGCTATTCTAATCAAAATAACTACAAATGTAGACTTCCGAGCACATAAAGGTTAAATGGTATTGAAGATTTAGATTTTAAAATCATAATAAAAAGTAGTTCCATGAACTATTTAGAGAATAGTGATCGCATTAAAATATCAAAAATAATTATTAAATATGTGCTTCAAAACGACGTTAATATAGAGTGAGTATTATTACCTTATAATATTTAAAGGTAGAATAGCTATTAAAGTTTAATTTCAGTATACAATTTACATATGTATGTACGTAATATACATATATATGTAAACACTTAATGTTCAATGCGGTAGATTTGTGGAAAACACAAACGCTAATAGTGTTTCTGTAGAAAATCATTAAAAAATAACGTTTCCCTGTTAGTCATCTTTCGAACACAAAAATATTACCGTTTTTATCAAAATCAACAAAAGATGTGAACATTTAATTCCGTTCGGTTTTTTTTAGAAAATCCACAAACTTCAATGTGTTTGGTTCGGCTCATTAATGTTCGTCCATTTGGCTGGTTAAAAAACAAAACAAACATTTTTTACAAAAACAAAATACACACACGAAAAAAACATTATAAAACATTAAAATATAATGTTTGTCTACAGTATTACTACAATTGTTCTGTTTTTTTAACGAAGAACAGTACACTGTATAGTGTTCGGTTCTTTTTGAAAATAGTTTCGAACGGTAGTAAGGGTTGTGTATGTCTACAAAATCACTAAAAAAATAGATATCGTTTCTGGGTGTGTGAGCCGAACGTTATATAATGTTGTTTATTTTCGAACACTGTTATAAATATTATTATAAAACAGATTTGTATTTTTTTAGATTGAATCGTTTAGAGTTTTTGTATCTAGCGGATTTAGTAAATACAATTTTTCCAAGGGAGCCTGTTGAACTTTATTATTCTCCTGCCAAAAATGGTCAAAAAGCATCAGGAAAACTTTATGATGCATACAATAATTATCGCAAAAAGCTTTCACAAATTGGATTGTTGAAAAGAAGAGGATATACTATAAAACATACAAATTCTTTAGAATGTAAAGGTAAGATGTTGTACTTCATATAAAAAGCAGACGCCTTAAATGCTTAACCGGCTTGTCTTTTTAAAGGCTTTTCCGATGATTCAAACGATTTTGAATTTATAAAGGCAAGCTTAATTCAAGATGACGAATATTCCATTAAATGGGCGAACTGTTTACAAGAAAGGCAAAACTTATTAAAAATTCAATCTACAACAACATATGATTTCATTAAGCTATTCCCAATATTTAGCAACAACGATAACTTTATCTTTAATTTGCTTAAATCGGATGTAATATCTTTATTTCCAAATTATTCTGGTATAAAAACTTGGGATGTTTTTTACCAAAGGGTTTTTCAAAAACTTCGTCACATAACTGATAAAACAGCTCAACAATATTTAAAAATTTCTGAAGATTTAAGTGAAGGTAAATAAAATACATAGGTCCATGTATTTTTTGAAAAGTATTAAAAAAAGAAAAGCATTCGTATCACTAGTGTTGCATTTTATCTTGAAATATACTATACACCAAAGTGTCAAATATCGTCACCTAAAACGCAAAAGCCCTTATCAAACATTTTGAAAATGTTACAGGAGAAGTAAAAAGCAATTTAAATGATAAATTGGTAAATTACCTTAAAATGTTTATAATTTATTTTTATTCTAATTTTCTTGTAAATGTTATCAGTTGTTTTGACAATTGTCAATGTTGCATAATATGCAAAATGTTAGTTAGGCCTTTTAACATATATATATTCTTGTGTATATGGAGCCTTGTGTTTTTGGCTTATAAAATTGCAAATTGCGGTTGAAAGATCAATGAAATCTATGAAAAAGCTTCATTGATACTTAGGACCTTTTGCGTTTTAGGTAACGATATGTTCTCTAAGATGTTAAAATTAGAAATTGCAAGTATGTTGTACGTGTATTTTTATTGCTATTAATTTGCAGAATCCAAAAAAGCCGTAGCATTTCTTTTGCTGCCTTATCTGTTTCCGTCGACGGTGTTACGAGCCAAAAGCCAAAACTATACAAAATTAACAAAAATTGAAGTACAAGAAAAGTTTATAACACATTTTGATGTAAGTTTCAATATATTTTAAAACAAATACATAATCATTACTAATTTCCATAACACAAACAAGTGACAGTAGTTGAAAATTGATATGAAAATCGCTCAATTTTTTTTAGCGCTTTTTATATAAATTTGCCACTTCAATCACCTGTTGGTATTGTGATACTCACACGTTAATTATTCTGTTGCTTTCTATTGAGCTTTTAAATAAACGTATCGAATTATTTGATTTTGGACCTAATAACGTTAAACCACCTCTTTTTGATACAGATTGTCTAAGCAAAACAAAATTTAAATTAACAGCATCCGAAATGCTATTAATTGTTAAATATTTTCCTATCCTGATTGGCGACCTTGTAAAATATAATATAGAATGGAAACTATTTCTTTACCTTAGAGAACTTATATATATATTGTTTAAAAAAAGTACATCATTTGGTTCACATATATATTTAAAATCGCTAATTGAAAATCACAATAAATTATTCATACACATTTCAAGTAGCAGTTTGAAGCCTAAATTCCATTTTTTAATCCATTACCCAAACATTATAAAAAACATAGGTCCACTTTTTCAAACAAACTCTATGAGATTTGAGAGCAAACACCAAGTGTTTAAAAAAACTGCTCATAACTCAAACAACAGAATTAACATTCTGAAGTCTTTGCATATAAAAAATCAATTTAAGATTGCAAGATTAATTTTATGTAATAATTTTGATAAAAACATTTCAATTGGCTCTTTTAAAAATAATTATATTCAAAATTATAAATTGAGTCCGACATCACGAGAAATAACTTATCTGAAGTATGATAGCTTATATTTTAAAAAATATGTAGTTGTGTGTGTAGATTTTTATGAAAATTACGAACCAGTTTTTGGGTTAGTTGAACATGTAATTTGTGACAATGATGATTTCTTTCTTTGTATAAAAGTAGTGGAAACATGGTACTTCGATTATCATTTCTTTGCATACAGAATAAACAGTCGAACTAAAATGTTTCAACTTGTAAACATAAAACAGATAAAACTAAAACATATTTCTCATATAGTTACTTCAGCTAATGGAGACGAATTTGTAATATGGGATTGCTAATTATTTTAAATATTATATCGTCTAGTGTAACAATTCAAATTTTTTTTTTACATTTAGTTTATAATGTATGCATATACAAGTACATATATAAATATGAATAATTAACTAACTATTAACTATATATGTATGAATATATTAATGTGTTTGAATAAAATTAAATAATGTAAAAACGATACATAAATATAACTTAATAAATATATGTAATAACAAAAAAATAAGTTTATTGGAATTATTTTGATTTTCTATCTAAAAAGTCGGGAAAATGGTTTATGCAACAGGCTAAAAAAAATAATTGATAAAGGCAATCAAATATTTTGTTATGAACACCAATTATGTGGTAATTCAGTTGCATCTATCATATATTCGGGTATAACCATATTTTTGTTTTCTAATAATTATACTAACAACTGAAAATATCTGTTGCTATAACTGATATTGTACTAAAATTCAAATGTGGCTATCAAAAATATTTTGCTAAGCAACGAAATTTTCGGTAATTGTAACTGAATTGTGTGATAGTACATGCAACTGACGAAATTCGATTGGCGCCAAATTCGGTTGTGATCACGAATCTGTTTTCTCTGTGTACCATGGAGTAGTTTTAAGACTTCCCCTTTGTAATGCAAGCTGGGTTATATGGTCCTGCCCTAGGACATCGTACTGTAAAATAACCAATTTTTTCCATTCATTGGGATTACCTTTGGACAAGTCCTTGCCCCTTATGGGCTTCATTTGACCGGTTAAAAAAAATATATTGATAACAACAATCAAATCTCTTGTTATGAACACAAATTATGTGTTAATTCAGTTGCAGCTATCATTTATTCGGGTATAAGCACAATTTTGTTTCTAATAATCATACTAACAACTAACAATATCTGTTGTTATGACTGAAAGTGTACTAAAATTCAAATGTTGCTATCAAAAATATTATGCTAAGCAACCAAATTTTCAGTAATTGGAACCGAATTGTGTGATAGTACATGCAACCGACAAAATTCGATTGGCGCCAAATTCGGTTGTGATCACGAATCTGTTTTCTCTGTGTATGTAAACTCAATTTAAGTAAAAGGCACTTAAACCCCTTGTGCTTTAAGCCCCTCATATGGAATTATAGGTAAAGTTCGGAGAAGTTGTTCCGAATTGTGACAACACTTACAACATGATAATATAGACATTCAGTTTTTTGACGTATTCGTAGTAGATGAATTGACAGTTGTCACAATGAATTCAATTGCGCTCGAAAATCTTATTAAAATAATTAAAATCCACTATTAAAATGGTGATTCTGTTAAAGTTACATTACACACAGCCAAAGAAACGATCAATTAATTGCAAACCAAATTTGCCGATCGTATAATTTAAACTAACATCAGCTGTAAAGTGGCAAGCCAGATCGTGCGATTTTACACAACTTGATAATTTCTTTGTGGGGCTATGTTAAGGACAGAGTCTATACGGAGCCAATCGAATCGATTGCAGCCTTAAAACTCAAACTCCGTGATGTGATTAAGAAAATAGACCCGCCATTTTGCCAAAAATGATTAAAAACGTTGATGAAAGAATCGACATCTGTCAGCGTGTTCGTGGTGGTCATTTGTCAGATATAATTTTTCATTCATAATTGCCGAATTTTTATCATTGTAATACAAAGTAGCCCTGGTAGGCTAGCTGGTAGCTAGCTAGTCTATCAACGCCGAGGTTGCGGGTTCGATTCCCGCCAGAGACTCTGTTTTTTTTCCTGCAGACAAGTATAGAGCTTCGCGGGATTAGTTTAGGAAATTAAAAAAAAAAAAAAAATGAATTTTTTGTTTTATTTTGTTTTAGAAAATAAAGTTCTTGTTGAAAAACCCGATATAAGCTTGTCATTCCGTTTCTTATTTCTGCAGTATTGATCTGATTTAATGATGTCCGCCAGTCCGTGCGTTGGTTGGCTCTGGGTTCTTTCAAAAATCCCAGATATGATGGCTACTATGCTTTTATAATTTAATATAACAAATAGTAAATTAATGTCGCATATAAAAGATATGAGTAAGAAAACACGGCTGACTCTAATATTTACCCATAACACCCTAATTTTTAATCACAAATGTTTTGTTGAAAGAAGTACATTTAGAAGTACATTTAGTATCAACAACAATCCTGCAAAAGGTTCATTCCAAGATTAAAAAACAAGCGTGTCAGAAAATGTATAAAAAACTAATAAATAAAAAAGTTAGATGTTTTTATTATTGTTACTCATCCGATAATCGTCAGAAGATTCTTTGAGGAGTAAGACAATCGTCTAACAAACATCCGATGCTATCTGGGCAATATCTTAGACATACATACATATGTACAATACATATACATGTACATATTGTTTATATTTTGCTCCGCGTGTACAGTGGTCAAACAAATATGTTATAAGTTTAAAAAATTAATTGATAAAGACAATCATTTATTTATTTACATCTATCATATATTCGGGTGTAAGCACATTTTTGATTTCGAATAATCATACTTACAACTAACAATATCTGTTGTTTTAACTGATAGTGTACTAAAATTCAAATGTTGCTATCAAAAATATTATGATAAGCAACGAAATTTTCAGTAATTGTAACCGAATTGCGTGATAGTACATGCAACCGACGAAATTCGATTGGCGCCAAATTCGGTTGTGATCACGAATCTGTTTTCTCTGTGCACAGGTAGTAGTTGTAGACTAATAGATTCAAGAATTTTCTATTCGAATCCAGACCATTCTGTTCGAATCTGAAATTCTACAGCTAGCAGATTCAAGAACCTTCTAGTGGATTCCAGAACATTCTGTTCGAATTCGAGTTTCTATAATTAAATCTAAGTTCTAAAATACAGTGTAGCAAATGATAATTCAAACTAATACGACATAAATTATAATAATACAAGACAACTTATAACTAAAACTACAAATAATTCTTAGATAAATCTACTATCGTAACAATATTAATTTTTGACCAAATGAATTTGGCGCCTAATCTTTATGCAAAATTGTCCGCTGAATCCGAATATGAAGTCAGAATTGTCAAAAGTAGAACAGTTTTTGAGATATTCCAAAATAACCGTTATTTGTGTTTTTAAAAAAGATGCTGTGACTGAAATGCAAATATCCAAAAAAATGAAATTTTAGCCTATTTCAATACGAACATTTTGTGAACCAGATCGGTGCAAAAATGACAAAGTTACAGAAGATTTATTGCATTAACCCACCACAAATAAATATACAAAGCTAAATTTTTAGTATCAATAAATATTAATAATTGATTGAAACTATTGAATTTCTATGTGGGTTAATTTACTAAATCTTCTGTAGCTTTGTCATTTTTGTTCCAATCTATGTCTTGTTGGGCGCAAAATGTTCATATTAAAATAATCTAATGTCGCATTTAATAAAACATTAGGATTTTTTAATCATTGGTTTAAAAAAAATAGCTTGAAAAGAGCAAAATTTAACAGAATCATAAAATTGTCAATGAAGCTTGAACTTTTGTCCCCTGTAACTCTGTAATTTCTTCACCAATCTTCACTAGCAATTGATGGTTATTTTAGAAATTTTATAACCTTCCACTAGAAAGAAAGAATTACATAATCCGTTAACAATTTTTGAAGATATTTGCACTTCAGTCACATCATCTTTTTTAAAAACATAAATAACGGTTATTTTTATTCTACTTTTGACAATTCTGACCTCATATTCGGATTCAGCGGAAAATTTTACATAAAAATTAGCTGTCAGATTCATTTGGTCACGACTTTGTTGAAATTTTGTCACGTAGTGTAATAAGTAAATCGGAGTTTTATTTCACCCGATCTCTGTACAAGTGACCTCCAGAACTAAGGGTTGACGATAAAGCCAATACAAAACAAACTAGAATGATAAAATAAAGCCGAAATAGTCTATACATAAGATTTGTTTGGTTTTAAGAGTACGATATGAGCTAAGACACAGTTCCCTTTTCAAAACTGTAGTAGGGGTATATTAGAATCGGCACAGTCGAACATATCACTTTTACTTGCCTCGACTATACACTTGACTATTTGCACACAGTGAACAACCATGATGACCAACCATCTCCGTTTCAGGCAGAATTCCGTCGTTCGATAATAATCAATTTATTTTACTTAAAATTTAAAAAGGTTGATAAAAAAAATAGTGTAGTTCCAACAAAACAGCACTAAGTGCTATAAAGAACATTCCACACTGACAAATTTGAAATAATAATAGTCTGACGCAGTTTTGACTTAAACTGCAGACCCTGATCAAAAATGGGTATTGAACGCAACTAAGGCCAATAACCTTGTTAAACTACTAGAAAACTAATGAAGAATGAAGAATGAAGGCTTACCGGCATTCTCGGATTAGAGTAGAACAGGGGATGTTAAAACACCGCTCCCCCGGAATTTTATTAAATTATTCAGCAAAATCTATTTTTTTCAACAAGGCTTTGCATAGCATCGCCCTGAGTAGGGTAAGCCCTAATAGCTCTTAACTTTATCATTTATACTTTTTATACAACACAATTTATTTTATATACATTTAATTTGGAAAAGCCCTTTGTTGCAACCTGTATAGAAAAATGTATATTGAAAAAAGAAAACGAAAAAAAAACGAAACTTTCGTTTGTTTCCTAAAAACAATTTTAACCTTGCCACATACACACCAGAAAAAAGCAGAAGATTTATTGCTTTTTAAATCCATTGAAAGGGAAAAGATGTGGTTTTGTATAGTTTTAAAATATCAACGCAGTAAGAGTATAACAAAAGCAAGATATTTATATGCATGACTATGCCCAATTAATATACACACATACAAATAATGTTTTAAAACACTCACAAAAAATATTCGAGATTTTATAAAATAAGGGTTCCTTATTTCCTGCTCGTGTTAATATATCAGTTGAGGCTGAGCTTGGCCTCTTTTTCTAAATCTTAAGCATCGTCTGTAAATCTCCTTATCGCATCGCAAAAGATTTTAGGAAAAATATTTTAATTAAAATGGGTATTTATTGTAAATATATTCTAGCTGATAACTACCAACATTTGTTTGAAATCAGAAAATTAGACTCTGCTGTTTCATTATTTGAAACATTTAATAAAGATTTTGTCAAAAATATATTTGACTTATTTCACTTCCCAAGGTCGTTCAAACAGATTTTAATTTTTTTCCAAAATTATACGTTTTCCCGTCTGTATTTGGTTTGTAACTGATAAATTCCTAAAACGCTGAGATTTCTATAACAATACCAGCTAACCCGGCAAACGTTGTTTTGCCATAAAACTTATTTCAAGTAAATATTTTCGGTTTTGATTAACAAGTACCGAATGTATTGTAAGTATATATATATATGTATATCACAAATAGGAGTAAAATGCTAAGTAACATGATGGGATTTCTGTTCGTTACATATTCGAAAGTTAAACATAAAAAGTGATGGATTTTTAATCCTGAAGTATAAAAATCTAACAAAGATAATCAATATTCCGTACGAAGAGCAATGCGTGTACAATATTTTTTTGTTATTCCGTCGCGAGAACATGCCGCATTATATTGTCCTTTGGAAAAACATGTCGTTCCCAAATCTAAGCCGCCAGCAGACATCGTTTTGCCTTGCGACTTATTGATTGTCATTGCAAATATAGATTGGCATAAGAATTTCAACGTGTTTGAATTCAATTCAATTGGGACGTCTGTGGGAATAATCGAAGTTTGTGGTATTGATAATGTTTTTCATTAATTTTTTAATTACCAATCGTGTACAAGCCGTGGTGGGTTCAAATTCCTAAGTAAAATAACTTTCATTCGTAGCATGTGTGCTGGCATGCCTGGCAAATCCAGGAAAGCTCAAAAACTGTGTTGGATAACTAACAGATTCGTTAACATCGCTAACTGTATCGCACTATTGGTATGATACTAAGTCGCCTGGTAAAGACAGCTGTATCTTGAAGTTTAAATCGCAAGACTTCAAACTATCATCATATAATTAATTAAGAAGACATGGATAGGACCAGCTTTTACCCGTTTTGTCCTATTTTACGCCCTTAATGTTGGGATTTCTAAAAAAAAATTCTATTTTAAAGTTCCTTTGAGATGTTTGCATGCCAAGTTTTGAGAAAACCGGTTGATTAGTTAAGAACAGTGTTCGAAAATAAACACTTAATATCGTTTCTTAATGTTCGGTTCGGTAGATTTGTGGAAACACAAACGCTAATAGTGTTTGTGTAGAAAATCATTAAAAAATAACGTTTTCCTGTTAGTCATCTTTCGAACACAAAAATATTACTGTTTTTATCAAACTCAACAAAAGATGTGAACATTTAATTGCGTTCTTTTTCTTTTTTTTTGAAAATCCACAAACTTCAATGTGTTCTGGTGAAAAAAAACCAAAAATTTTTTACAAAAACAAAATACACACACGAAAAAAAACATTATAGAACATTAAAATATAATGTTTGTCTACAGTATCACTACAATTGTTCTGTTTTTTAACGAAAATAGTAACGAACGGTATTAAGGGTTGTGTATGTCTACACAATCACTAAAAAATTAGATATAGTTCCTGGGTGTGTGAGCCGAACGTTAAATAATGTATTTTCGAACACTGGTTAAGAATATTGCCTTATTTCACGCCCTAAATAATAAAAATTATAGGATATAGTTCACTTTAGATGTAACACTATTTGCTTGCCAAAATTCAAGAAAATCTGTTGAATAGTTAAGAAGATAAAAGGAGGGGAGCTTTTTTGCTTTTTGCCATATTAAATATCCTTTACGACCTCTTCTCAACCGGAGGATTTCAGTTACAAACATGGTGACACGTGAATTTTATATAAAAAGAAATGCTGCCTGTTTTTAGAACGCGAGTGCAACAGAGACTCGAGTACAAAAGAGACCCGTTGTTGTTTTAAAAGTTAGTTAAACGAGTCAGTTTTGCACTCGCGTTCTAAAAACAGCCATATAGATTCTGACTTGAAAAATGAATACAAATACCAGCACCTCAAACTGCCAGAAGACACTTTATCATTTGAGGAGGTCCATAACAAAACACAAAAATTACCCTATAACTAGATTTTTTTTTCCCCGGAGTTTTTCGATTCCCGGGAAAGCGGGAAATTTTTTTGAATTTCCCGGGATCCCGGGATCCCGCTCCATATAAATAATACACAGTAAATTTGTTTCAAATAATGAAAAAAAAACTTTTTTAAAAAAACGTAAGGTAACTTGTTTACAAAGTAAGTAAAAGAAATCCTTAAATACTACAAAATTAAATGAAGATTAAAATAGGAACTTGAATTATTATTACCTTACGGTTTTATATGTAAATTCCGTGTTATTATTATGCTCTAGATACAAGATAAAAAATTAAGATAAACATAACAATTTAATTCATAAACACAAATTGAGGTACTCAAGATATGAGATCAAAAAGTTAATTCATAAAATAGATAAAATATTTTAAATAAATATATTAACATTTTTTAACGGCTTAGGAAATAACTTTCTGACACACTCAAAGCGCTTAGTAAGACGTCAAAAAGTATATTGATTATTTTATTTACTAATTACCATGTTTCCGAAAAATTTCGTTAATTTGTTTACCGAGGTTGGATAAATAGTTAAAAGTGCACAGTTGTAGAAGGCTTTTGATTCACAATAAGAAGCATTTTTTTTATAAACAACGTCTATATCAGTCAAATGTATGTCAAAAAATAGCATCAACCTCTTACAAACCTTTTAATTTTATTAGGTCTATCTGTAATCTTTAGGACAATGTGTTTTTCAAATTGAATGTTGTAGTATCTTACACGAGTTTCCAAATTTTTTTTTTATTTCCGTTTCCCCGCACTTCAAGGGTATATAAACCAACACAAATTGAAAAAAATTTGTGTTTATCACCTAATAAACATATCGCTCCTTCATTGCAACATAGTCATATCTCAAAAAATCAAAAATTGTAAGTTATTTAAGCAAAGTGTTCCTTCATGCCTTCTCGGATTTTATCTCAAACTGAACCGAAGTTATAGCAAAATATATCTTTAAATCGATACATTTTGAAAGCTTTAATCGCATTTTGCCAAGTTCATTTGTTTTTGTAGATATGACTATGTTGCAATAAAGGAGCTATATGTTTAGGTATCTGCTATTTTTAAGACTTGTCCATGGACAATTAAACTTTACTACCTGCATCTTATTTTGAATTAATGTTCTTTATTAACTTTTCACTTCACTAAATTAACTGCCTATTCTGCTTTGAGTAGATTTATTGCATCAGGAGACATTGATTTACGTATGTACTCACTTCTTGTAATTGAACTAATCGACAACCCATCCACAGATGCTTATTTTAAGAGAATAGAAAACTAAATTTCAAAGTATAAATAGCTGTTTTCTTAAACTATGAGGAATTTTTTATTTCCCGGGATCCCGCATGAAAAATTCCGGGAAAGCGGGAAATATAATTATTGACGGGAAATCCCGGGAAAAACCCCTACCTATAACAGATTTTTTGAATATTATTACAGTATACCATGACAGTATATAATGACAAGTTTTCGAGAGTTTACCTATTTTGGACCCATTAGTAATCATTGGCCTGCCCGAAAAAAATTGTTTAATGATATTAAGATTCATGGTAAAATTCTTTGTGCCACATATTATTTAGAAATTTTCATCCGTATGAGATTTTATTGCCTTTAAGTGATTTCAGAATGCGGGTTTATATGGGGCCTATGATTTATGTTGGAACAACAAGTAGAATTTTTTATCGCCAATTTGTATGTCAATACCAACATTAATAGGACAGTTATGGCATAAGTAGCTATTTTCTAATAAAGTATTTGTATGAGAGCTATGGTCAAATATAATCCGATTCCAATCAAATTTTGTTAGTTGATTAATACTGAAAACAATAAGTTTGGGCCGAGTTTAATCTCAATGCCCACAAAATAAAATGGTTTATGGGCATATAGGTTTTTCCGGAAAGAAGTTTGAAAACATAAGAATTAATTATTGCGTTTTTAATGACCTCCTCATTTGCTTTAGTTGCTCTTCTATAAATATGTTTTAGATATTAATAAGCCAGCAGTAAGTGCCATTTAATCTTATACAAACTTAAATAAAAGTTTAAAACTTATGGAACAAATTCCCGAAATTTTAAGTCTAAAAATTTAAGGAAAATTAAAAAAAATTTCTTGTTGAGAATTGCCGAGAACTCTTTCCCCTAATAAGTAGTATATACGCTAGTGTAATTATGCTTGTTTGTTCAAGTAAATCTATTTCAAAAGAATTTGAAAAAAATTTACTTATATTTCTGTGCGAGTGTTTAAATTTACAACATTTTCCCAAAAAACACTACTATTAAATAGGAGTAAGTACGAGAATTATTTGTTACAAAATACAAAAAATATTCTGAAAAAAATTCTTATGAATTTCTTTGTTTAACGCAAAAGAAATCAAAGTTGACAAAATGATATGAAGAAGCAACAAACTTTTAAATTTTTTTTAAACTTTTTTTTTACTGCAGTTAAATCTAAGCTTGTATTTATAGAAAGTTTTTGAGACCTGAGCAGATCCATTTATAGTGCTCTTTTATTTACACTCAGTCACCTTTTACGTCCCAGTTTTGTAATATTCATTGAGCATTTCGAATAGGTTCTGAATCATATTCGCTAAACTTATTTAAAAATATCTTCTAGGTTGCAAAACCGGTATTTTTTGGCAAACTGGACCCAAAATATGGTAAAAAACTCGCACTGATGCTGAAATAATAAAATGGGCTTAGTTTAAGGTTGTGAGTAAAAAGTGAGTACATATTTAAAAAACTTTAATTATAAAGTGTCAGAAGGATTTCGTTTCTAGATATGAAAAATCGGACATTAGAGGGGAAGGATCTGTTATTTCATAAATGTCACCTAAAATTTGAAATTAGATTATAACAAGTTAGAGTGCTATATTCGGCTGTGACGAATCGTTGATACCCTCCACCGACAGTTCGAATGTTTAAGGAGTAATATCTGCATGATGTTATTATTATCTTAAACTGTGACGATTTGTTATTAATTATGGTTTTAGGCGACTAAACTGTTTTCCGGTAGTAGTGTTTATATGGGGCCTAGGGTAAATTATGTACCGATCTTAACGAAATTTAAAAAACTGTGGCGTACCAAATTTTGTTACGCTAGCGTTATTTTTTACGGTCTTAGGCGTACTAAACTGTTTTCCGGGAGTAGGGTTTATATGTGGCTTAGGGTAAATTATGGACGGATCTTCACGAAATTTAACAGCGTGATTTCCATTCAAATAAAACAAATTTTTGCAAAGTCTTATCTCATTCCGTGCCTTGTTCCAGCATTTATGTTAATTTTTGGAACAAAATTATCAATTTTTTTAGGTGGTGGTTCCACATTTTGATTCATACCTCTGGTCCTACTGAACCGATTTTGCTGGATTTCAATCCCCAACTGCTTAGGATAACTACAAGCAATTTGGCACCAAGTTTGTTAACAGACAGACGGACATGGCTTAATCGACTTCGAATTACTCAAGGACCCAGAATATATATACTTTATATAAAAAAGTTTCACACGGATTGACAAACTTAATATACCCTCTTCACAACTTATTGTGGTGGAGGGTATAAAAAGCATTAAATACAGAACTGTCGCAGTTCGTTACGAATTACAAACCACAGCGGCTCCTAAGCCCAATAAAACCCGCGTCATCGGTAAAATTCAGCCTGATTTGTGAAATACAGGTAGCAAATTATTTTCATAGGAGACAACTCCTAGAAAATAAAATAAAGGGTGGTTAAATGGGCCGATGTTGAATGTGAACCACACCTAAACGTCAAGTTTTTTCTGCATTTCATTTGTCATATCTCAATTCCCGACTAACTCAATTTAAACCATTGAAAGATACACGATCGAGCAACGCGCTAAAGTTAAATTAAAATGCATATCGTGCACTTCGTGATTCAGTGCTGAGGCACATTTTCACCTCAGTGGACTCGTCAATGAACAGCTGGCGGCATCATCGTGCAGTATTTTTTTCCAAAATGAGTCCGGTCAGGCATTAAGTGTGGATGGTGTTCGCTATCATGAGATGGTGAACGATATGGGGCTTCAACAGGACGGTGCCACTTGCCACACAGCTAACGAAACAATGGCTCTTTTGCGAGACAAATACAATGGCCGTGCTATCTCACATGGTGGCGATGTCAATTGGCCGCCAAGATCATGTGATTTGACACCGTTGAACTTCTTTCTTTGGGGTTATTTGAAAGAAAAGTTGTACGTCGACAAAGGTTGAAATAATTCGGCACATTAACGGCATAGAACCTCAATTATGCCTCAGCGTCATCGAAAATTTGGACCATCAGATGAAGGTGTGCCGTAGAGGTCGCGGCGGACATTTGGCCGATATTTTGTTCGATATATAATTGAAACATATTATCGTAATAAAAACAAATGACACAAATTTACTAAAATCAACATAGGCCTTTAAAATTTAATCACCTATAAGAAAACTAAAATAAAACTAAGCTTTTTATATGCCATGAAAGTCTCTATTTTTATTTTTTCTATTTGGCAAAAACAACAATTCAAAATATTTAAAAATCATTATTTGAACATATAAATGAATCATATATAAATCCTTTTTCAATCACTCAAGTGATAAATCAGTTTTTAATCATCAAAACTGATCTATAAAGAATCATTTGGGTGATTTTATCGAAAAATAATCAGCCAAACGCTAGCTGGGATAAAACAAAAAATTTTTGTATACAGGGAAATATTTGTTTACAATAATACTTTGCTACCGTTTCACACACGCCCTTTCTAAGAAATTTTATAGAAATTTTTTAAAATTTTTTTTCTTTTTATTATCAAAAAAAAATTATGCCATATTTCTATATCGATATTCTTTATTTCTATTTATGTATTTTTATACAAAATTTCCTATTTATTAGAAATATTTTAAACATTTATATTTTTGCGGCTGCATCAATCTAAGCATATTTTGCCGCCGCTATCCTCTATAATTAAACGGCGACTCTTTTCAGTTTGCTTGCGGTCATTCGACTCAGATCTCTCGTATACTTGTCTTACATTAAATAGCCAAGTATTTTCTTCTTTCTCCTCTTTCTTTTACTTTCTGGTCTTTTTGGTGTTGGTGTCAGTGTGATTTAGATGTAGTAAAATTGCAATTCTTGCCAAGGGAAAGCAGATAAAGGAAAAAAAAGAACGAGCACCAGAAATTATCTCAAGTACATTTAAGTTAATAAGTAATTTGTGTGTGCGAATGTTAGAAGTAAGCCTTAAGGTGGTGGTAGCCAAAAATAAAAGTGATGCACTGCATCACAATGGCATTAAGGTCTTCTTTGTTTTTTTTTTTTTTTTTTTGAAAAGTGAGACAGTTGTTTTTAATGCTGTTGATTTTGGGCCAAAATAAAAGCACACAATACTGCACAAAGGATATTTAAGGTTAAGGGAAGGCTTTATTTAAATAAAGTGATCTTTAAATGGGAAATAATTAAAGAGTTAGTTAAAGATAGTTGGTTAAACGTGTTATATACTGATTAATATTTAAAGAATTATTTCTTTATATCGTAAGTCCTATTTTACACTATGGAAATTTCTTGCCGGAACAGACGAAGTTTGTTGGCGAGCGTGGTAAAAAGAAAAAGTGTATCACACATACAGCGCCTTCCCCTTACCAACAAACTACGTCTGTCCAGCAAGAAATGTCCATAAAATAAGTTAGGACTCCACTCCCTGCAACAATTATATTACATAAACAAAAATTAAAGTATTTATTTTACAAATTATACCCTCTTCTTCTCTTGTGGACCAAAACTTAAACTTAATTTTCTTAAAAACACAATTAGCTAATCGGCTAAATTTTTGCAAAAATAAATATCCGCTTAACGTAAGAAAAGTTTTCAGTTTGTTTTACACTTCAGCAATTGTATGACTCCGTTAAAACTTGAATTTTTTGTTGTTTTTCCATACAGCATCGCGAAGTTTTTACTCAATACTTTTTTGCCTTTCAAAAAATATTTACGCACATTGATTGTGTTTTGAAAACATTTGCACTTTCGCCAAAAATTTCGCATACAAATAGAATGGAATGGTTATTTATCTGTGTATCTATGTGTGTGTGTGCTGTTTATGTATTTACTTTATTGTATGTGTGTCAATGTAGAAAACATTTATGCAAGGTGTTATGGATGTGTTTTTGTCTAGTTTAATAAAAAATAAATGCGCTGAATGGGATATTTTTCAATAATACCTATACAAAAGTTCTCATTAAAAAGGTATCAGAACCTAACATAAAGTTCGCGTTTCTTTTTATATACATTTAGCACGTATTGGCAAAATTTAAAAGCCTAGAATGTTTTCAGGGTACTTTCATAAATTTAGTTTTAACCCATTTTTTCCAATTATTGGAATTGTTATTTAAAACTTAAAGAGTGGCTATTAAAGCTACTTAAGAAGTTTCCGCCTTTATTAAGAGTATCTCAAAGTTTTCTTAGTTAAAATTTATATTGGCTTTACGTTTAAAAGATCTTAGCCCATGTTCTGTAACTCTCGCATCGAGAAACTTTTCGATTGAAATGTGTGAAATGAAACAAATATGCCATATATTGAAACAAACAGCTGTTTTTCTCACTAAACTGTGTCTGTCACTTTTTTTTTGGCTACTACTAGCTGTCACATAAGGAAATTACTCGCCAATTTACTGAAAAATTGTGTCTGCAACATTTTTGTAATAGTTCCCGCTTGGAACGGTCAAATAAACTCACGAATAAAAATGGGGGAGAAAAAATGTTAGCACTAAAAATATACAAAGAATGATAATAATGGCACATTTTTTTTTACTGTTTTATTCGTTTGCTTTTAACATTTTTATAAAATATACGAATGTTTTCAAAGCTCGCTTGCAAACATTAAAGTCGCACTTTACATTATTTGGTGTAGCCGATGGTTGTGTTTCGTCGTTGAAAAATTTTTAATTTTAGTAAATCTTGGTCGCCGTCAACGATATGTGTTACTGGCGTTCTCAACGTCTGCAATGTATGATCGGCTTCGAGTGAAATGTTATGATATTTATAACGTAACGACGCAATCTCTTTTGATAGTTTTCGCCTGAGTTACAGACACACTTTTTTCTCACTTTTCGAGAAACGATAGAATATTTTGTTTCACATCTTTTCGATGCGAGAAGTTCTCACTATAGTTACAGAACATGGGTACTGGATTTCAAAAAATGCACAAATTTAAATAAATTGTGAATTTAGCTTTTAATCAATTTTTTAATTCATCACATACGTATGGCTTTCGCTCTAATTAATGACGAATCTGTCAAATAGATAAATTATTTCTTACATGTATCAAAACACAGTCTTAACTCGCTTAATATTCCCATATCGTAATATTTTTAAGATCGCCTTTCTCTTGGTTAAGTTTACGTCCTGTACGAGATTCTCAAAATTACCTCGCTAACGGAAAATCGGCCCTTTAACTTATCTTCTTTCTCGTGATTTTGGACATTAACAATAGTCACAACGTGATGATCAAAGGAGATCCCTGAACCGACTTAATCAACATTAAAAAAAGGAAACCCGGCCAATTTTAATTCTGTCGAACAACAATTATTGGCTCCACCTGGTTTACCGGAGGATGTAACACCAAAAGATGAAATATCCTTAGGATATACATATGTCTACATACCCCTGGCGGCGAGAGGATTCGCATCAGCTGCTCTCTTAGACATTTGGCAATTTTAAACTGAATGCTGGCTTTAGGAGTCGACTACTCCTATATATCCCGAGAGTGCGATGCCAAGAGGTAGAAGCTCAGCGTCCTCAGAAGAGGTAAATTTTTAGCCTTTTTTTTAAATTATATACCCAAAAAATGAGAAAAAAATTTCTCATTACACACATACATACAAACATAAGTGAAATCATTTTACGAATATCATTTTAATATCAAATGTCACATTAACTTTAAAATCTGTAATTTTGTTGTAATACTATGCAGACCACATACTAGGCCATAACAAGCCATAATGACTTTAACAAAGTTTTCTCTAAGAACTAAATTACATTTCCAACTCAATGTTATATTCGGAAAAATACAATTTGAAACTTTTATAATGGAAAATTTTCGAAAACGGAAAATAAACCCCCCTCCTCCTCCCCCTCAAATGTTTAAATGTTCAATAACTGAATTTCCCTTATAATCGTATGGCCTCTTTCGATGCAGTTGTTACATATGTACACATAGAAACACTTGTATCAGCATGTAGTTGCCATTGATGACACGGACAATGATGGCGCAGATAATGATGTTGATGTTAAGCATAACGATGATGACTGACCTGCGGCTTTTAACGCTCCACCTAAAATGACGACATCATATTGCTTTGATTATCACGTACTAAAATGCGTAAAGCGATGCAACGTTGCAATAACAAAAAAAAAAAAAAAAAAAAAAAAAAGCGAAATCATTTGTTTTGCAGTCTGTTTTGTTTTTGTTGTATTTTTTGAATTGTCTCTCCATAAGCAGAAAATACAACTGATGGTGACATAAGAGCCGCATTACTGTATCGTCAAATATTTGATGTTACAAATGTAAATGATGTAATCATCCAAATGTATTCGAGGCATTTTCTTATGCAGTTTCCGATTTAAACCTACGCTAGTATTGAAAATTTCGCTCATGCGTAAATGCACATTAATGCAATAATTTTTTATATGTAATTTTTAGGAAAATTTTCAGTATTTAAGAATTGGTAAAAGAAATTGGATGGATAAAAAAATGAATGCTAAAAATAAGTTTAAATTCAAAAAATAAATTATGAATAGCTCCATTAAGGATGCAGGTACGGCCCTATGCCCCATACAGTAGTAAAGGAAACAGTAAGCAGTGCTATATTCGGCTTTGCCTAACTATTTTATACCCTCCAACGAGAGTTAGTGGGATTTATAAGGGGTCTATGGTAATTTATAGACTAATCTTTGCCAAATACGTTAACTTGATTTCTAGTCATACAAAACAAATTTGAGCAAAATTCAATAACAAGCGTTGCATTCTGGGCCCAAATTATATTAGTTTTTTTAAAAATATTTTTATAATGTTTGTGCCACATTTAAGTCTATTATTATTTTCCTACTCTGCTAATTGTGCGCGATTTAAATCCCAAACTGCTTTGGATAACCAAAATTTTTCTTTTTCAGTCTTATGAAAGTAAGCGTATTTATAACAGACGGACAGATAAGTCTTGATCGACTTGGAGTTACTGAAGTACTTAGAACATACAGAAATGGGGTCTTAAATGAATACTAGGAAATTTCAAGACGAAATGACAAACTCACAACTAGTTGTGGAGGGTATAAACAATAATTAAAACTTAAAATATGTACTAGACGCCTGCACACTTTCAAATCAATGAACAGATACTAAACTCAATACAGTAGTACCGCTGTCACAAGCAAATACTGAAGAAAAGTATCGAGACAAATTAACTTAAGTGTATAAACGTGTAAAACAGTGGTGATCATTTCATAGAGCAATTGCTTTTTGGCTCCACCCATCACTTTGTTATGCTCTTTTAATTCAGTTGTCTATCAGACGGCAAATATTTTCGTACCATTACGAAAATTTTTTCTGATAAATACTGCATTTTGTATTGTTTTTTTTTTACCTTTAAAATGTAAGGAAAAATATTGTTTTACCAAATAGCAAATTAATTGTGTATTGAAGTATTTAACAGATTTTTTAAACCAAAACTATTTTTACGATTACATTTTTATAAAAATCTTTTCTTTTACTTTTTTGTTGTACTGTATTTCAAAATTTGTCTCAGTTTCTCACCAATACAAAAGCATTTAAATTTTGATCACCACTGGTGTAAAAGCACAAACCAAATGATTTACCATAGAACAGTGTACATCAACACCACGTAGACTATTTGGGAGAACATTAAAAAAGTACCCAACTTGTCAAAATTGTCACTACCCAACAAACACGGAGGTTTGATTTCAAATTGAAAATAATTTGAAATCAAACGTTTTCTCAAATGACAAACGTTTGATAATGATTTGAAAATCATAGCGTTCTCAACAAAAGGGGAAATTATTTTCAAATTGAGAAATGCCTTTATTTTCAAATTGCTTTCAAACGTAATTCTCAAATGTTTGTCAAACGTGGATTATATAATGTGGAATATAAATAAAAATATTTTATTTTTTTTAATTTAAATTTATTATTTATTTAAATAAACTGTGAGATAAACATTCGGCACCATAGCTAAAAGATGAAAAAATGTTCTTTCCGTCCTCTTATTCTTGGAAAGACAAACTACTTGCTTCCCTTTTATTTTGAGGATTGTAGTACCGCGATCGTTCAACAAACTTTCTCCATTTTCCCGTTTTATTTTCCTTTTTTTCGTATTTTTAATCATTGTAATTACTCACAAATAATTTTTATTTTTCACAAAAATTTATTAAATTTTTTTTTAATAGTAAAACGCATGTAACCACAAAGTAAAAATTTTTACTTTGATCGCCATTTTTAATGATCACATTTATTTTTCGCTTTAGTGCAATACTAAGTTTATTTTTGATTTGGATTTAACATTTGACATCAAATTGATAAAACATTTGATATCAAATGGTTATTTTCAAATCATTATCAATTTGAATTTAAATGTTAAATCAAACAATTGAAAAACGTTTGAGAATTGTGTTTGATGTCCAATTATAAAGTCATTTCATATCAAAGGTTTGACTTCGTGTTTGTTGGGTATATAAAACGAAACCAATTAAACACACACATGCACATATATATATTGGCTCATACATACAATTTTGACAACTGGGGTTTATGCCGGTCCGCTAATGAGTGTACCTTGTGTAAATGTGCCTTTATATAGTAAAATATTGGGTATAAAAATAAACTTAAAAATTAGCAATTAGTGTGGGAACAAAAAATCATAAATTCTTTTTTATTAATAATAAACTGAGATTTATTGTTCCCTCAAATCTCAGTGTATTTATACGATATAAAAAATTGGGAACTTAGCACGTCATACAGAAATCTCATTAATTATAAATTTTATATTCCCAAAAATAACTTTAATAATATAATAACATGTGCCCGTGCAAAAAACTAAACTGGCAAATTGGTTTTTTTTTTTTTTTGTTGTTTTCTTACGAAGACAATAAAATGAAGCAATTTGTTTTTTGTTTTTGCCCACTTACAACTGCAACTAGAGAAGAAAACAAGTTAGATACTATATTCGGCTGTGCCGAATCTTTGATACCCTCCACCGACACTTCGAATGTTTTAGGAGTAATATCTGTATGATGTCTATTTATTATTATAATCTTTGTAAAAACAGACATCTGCATTAAAATTTGTTGCGGTTTAGACCTATATAAAATTACTAGATGACCCGTGCGAATATTTCGCACCGTTAGTTGTCATTTTTGTAACATAAAATGAAAATAATTAATAGAAATTTTAGTAACTTCAATACATTTTAAAATATAATTTTTATCAATGAAAATATTAATTTTTCAATTTCTAATTATTTTTCGTCATTAGTGTTAGAAATAAGCTTTAAAATGAGATATCATTCATTAAATTTGATGCGGTGGTATGGGATATATTTGCAACCAACAAAAAAAAAATGCTTTAGAAATAATATGTATGAATGACTGACAATCAGAATCAATTTTAAAAAGCTTGAGTAGAATATCAGTTTAAGCTGAACTTAAATGATTTTCAGGAGAATAAATTATATAAAAGCCATGGTAAGCTATGAACCAATCATCCCAAATTCTGAGAACGATTTCTGGTATTAAAAAACATAAATTTCAATACAGCGGTGCAATTAGTTTAAGCGTTTGCAGTAAATTTCAAAAGGCTGCTAAAATGGAATCTGAGGAAAATTATGGACCGTATATCACAAAATTGCATAACATTTTTTTCTGGCCATATGAAGCTAAACTGGAAGAAAGTTTACCGCGTATTTAATTATTTTACCAGAGTGGGCTTTATATGAGGCCTATGGTAAGTTATGCACCGATCTTCACCAAATTTCACAGTGTTATTTCTAGTTCTATAAAACTGTGATGTATCAAATTTTGTTATGATAGCGTTATTTTTTACGTTTTTAGGCGTACTAAGCTGTTTTCCGGGAGTAAGGTTTATATGGGGCCTAGGGTAAATTATGAACTGATCTTCACGAAATTTCACAGTCTTATTTCTAGTCCTGTAAAACTTATATGTTCCAAATTTTGTTATGATAGCATTATTTTTTACGTATTTAGGTTTACTAAGCTGTTTTCCGGGAGTAAGGTTTATATGGGGCCTATGGTAAATGATGGACCGTTCTTCACAAAATTTTAAACTCTTATCTCTCGTTCAATAAAACTGTGATGTACCAAATTTTGTTATGATAGCGTTATTTTTTACGTTTTTAGGCGTACTAAGCTGTTTTCCGGGAGTAAGGTTTATATGGGGCCTAGGGTAAATTATGAACTGATCTTCACGAAATTTCACAGTCTTATTTCTAGTCCTGTAAAACTTATATGTTCCAAATTTTGTTATGATAGCATTATTTTTTACGGATTTAGGCGTACTAAACTGTTTTCTGGAAGTAGGTTTTATATGGGGCCTATGGTAAATTATGGACCCATGTTCACGAAACTTAATAGTTTCATTTCTAGTCCTATTTAACTGTGACATGCCAAAATTTGTTATGATAGCATTGTTAGTTAGGGTTTTAGGCTTACTATACTGTTTTCCGGGAGTGGGGCTTATATAGGGCCTAGGGTAAATCATGGACGGATCTTCAAGCAATTTTACAGCGTGATTTCCAGTTAAATAAAACGAATTGTTGCGAAATCTTATATCATTCTGTGCATTTTTCCACCATTTATGTTAGTTTTTGTAACAAAATTATCAATTTTTTTTAGGTGGTGGTTCCACATTTTGATTCATAGCTCAGATCCTATTGAACCGATTTTGCTGGATTTCAATCCCAAACTGCTTAGGATAACTACAAGCAATTTGACACCAAGTTTGTTTATTTCTTTTGAGTTTTTCGAAAGTGAGCGTGTTTTCAACAGACGGACAGACGGACATGGCTGAATCGACTTAAAATTACTCAAGGACCCAGAATATATATACTTTATAGGGTCTGAGATGAATAATAAAAAAGTTTCACACGGAATGACAAACTTAATATACCCTCTTCACAACTAATTGTGATGGAGGGTATAAAAAGCCAAACAATTGTAGGGGAATGTCAGAAAAGATAAACTCACTGCTTATTGTTGGTGTTTTGTTTAAGCTTTGATATTGGTAGAAGTAAGACTTATTGGCTTTAGGGTTTTATTTGTATAATATTTTTAGCTTTTATAAAATCTTTGGAAAAGGTTTCTTGATGATCTGGCCTAAGCAATCAGAGAAATACGCATAGAAGCTAGCTTTCCCTTAAACATAAGTCTCAGTGTATTTATCAAATATGAAAAATTGGGAACTTAGCACGTCATACAGAAATCTTATTAATAATAAATTTTGTATGTATTCCCAGAAATAACTTTGATAATTCTTTATATTTTTGTATGTGAGTTTGAAATATGTGTGTTAGAAATATTTTGTATGTTAATTTCTTTGATAATTTTTCAACAACAATTCATGATATGCGCATGATATACAAATAAACATAAAAAAGTTGTTTGTGTGCGTGCGCTACATGCGACACACAAGTAAACATCCTCGCCGACTTTTTTGTGTTTGGCTTTTCTTAAATTTCAATGGAAAATGTTTCCTGATGATCTGGCCAAAGCAACCAAGAACTAGGAGTATAGGCAAACAATTTTTAACGTATTGATGGGTTTTGAAAGAAACAAATACTGTCTGTAGTGTTTTTCTTTGAATTTGTATACCCTTGCTACACTACTTAAATTGTGCCAAGCACAGTAATGCATAGCAGATATCATTGTAGTTGTACACACATTTGATTTCAGTTGTATAATTGATTTTCAAAGGCAGTTGTAGAACTCTTTTGATGTAAGAAAAATGTAGCCTTAAGGTATCAATATACAGGGAGTTTAGACCAGTTTCTAAACAAAGCATGTAGTTTGGCGTATTGAATTTTAAAAGTAACATTTTCTTTATGAAGAATCGAAATAATTTTTTCACTTCATCATATTTTTGAAATCCCAAAATTTGATTTGCTGTCGTAATTCATCAAAAAAGACCAGCGCTGAGCGGCTGAGCCGTGCTGCGTTAGTTTTTGTAGCCGTCGCCGTTGATGGTATAGTTTTATCCGGCTAACATCAGTAAACTAAATAAAATTTATTTGGGATTTCCGTTTGAAAAATGGAAAATAGTCAGGTAAGATCTAATTTAATTTATTAAAAAAATATTTTTATTTTAGGTAAATATTTTTTTTTATTTCTATTCAATAAGCTGATTTAAATTCAAAATAGCACACTAAATTATGAGGTGTTGTTCATAACAGTCGTATTTTTTCATGTTATTATTTTAAGACATATGACTTTTTGACACCTTGTGAATCCTCCAAATGTATTCAGTGTATTAATCAAGAATAAAAAAGGTGGAATTTAAGCTCGGCTAAATATTATTTATTAAAGTATTCGCAAAACATAAAACAGGGAAATACCTTAAGAATTTATTAGAAAATATTATCAGGATATTATCGTCCTTCAAAATAGTCTCTGGGGCTTCATATGACCTTGATCTCCCTTTGAGAGATTTCGGATCAATTTTTTCAAAGCACATATTAACACCACCAGAAGTATCTTGCTCAAACTCATCCGCCAGTATGTTGTCAAGAAGGCCGATCCTTATGCTTTCTCCTCTTTCCACGATCCCTGCCAAATTCCTCTCCAGCACTGCAGATATGTCTTCCACCTCATCGCCGCTTTCCTCTTCGCTGGAAACATCTCAATCGAAGTTCAAAATAGTTTTAATATCTTTGTTTGTCAAGCCCTTCTCTTGGGGTCTCGTGTCTAAAAGTATGTAAATTTATTACCATAATTGCCCAAAGTTGCTCACAAGCAACTTGACAACTTTGAAAATTACTCACCTGTTGTTTGTTTGCAATTCTACGATTTAACTTCTACAAATATTTTACTTGATGTTGACTAAAAAAGATTCAATAAACATATTTTAAATTTTTGTTATAATTTTGAAAAAAAGTCACATGTATAAAAACCTCTTTCCAAATTCGCAAATATATTTGTCTTGACACACGCGCGTACTAATGAAAATAACTTTGCTAATTGACAATCAAATTATCTGTTGTTTTATTGAACTTAAAGAGAACACTTGTAGCTTTTGATATCGATACGGTTACACGAACAAAAACAAAAACAACGCTGACCGTTAGTCGTCAAACAAATGAAGTTGCCCACAAGCAACGTTGGGGCTGAAAGGGTTAACCCTTATGTGTGTGGAAAAAAAAACACCTTTTATAGGGTGGATAGGTACTTGGGTACCTTCATGCAAATTGTATGAGAAATCTAATTTTTTGTCTTGTATTGTACAAAAAATCGATGGTTAATGATATAATATTAGAATTTTAATCTGGTTTTCCCCTTTTCATATATTTTTTAAAATCCTACACCCCAAAAAAATAGTTTGTAATATAAAACGTATACAGGTACCCAGGCACCCTATTAAGGGTGCAAAAAGCAAATTGATATGCCACGCCCCCCCCCCCCCCCAACTGATATTGTATATAGACACCTATGAAAATATAATAATAACAAAAAGTTAGGAGTTCTCATGAAATTGTAGAATTGTATACTAAAATCTTATATAAAAAAATTCGATTTGAAAACGCAATAGGTACACAGGTACCTGTCCACACACATAAGGGTTAAAGAACTTAATACATTTATGTATATTTCCATAGAATATATTTAAATGCTTACCCCTGCCTTTTCTAATTCTAAGCAATTTAAAACTTAGCTTACACTGGCTATGTGCACAGTCTTATTGTAAATATTCAAGTTTTAATAGCATTTTCTCTAATATTTATACGTTTATGACTTCCTATCACTAAATAAAACCGTTTTGTGAAAAAAAATATATATATATGTATGTATGTTTATATATTTACAGTATAACCTTTGATATCGCAAACTTTGATTAACGCAACTCCTCGATAATAGCAACAACCAAATTAATAACACTGGTGACTTTGTTAACGAACTTTTTTTCTTTTCTCCATCGGTTAGTTTTTTTAATTTTGTTTTTTTTTCTAAATAAATTCTAAAACTACAAACGTACGTGCATGATGCTTTTACTTGCTAAGGTGGCTTCATTACATTGTTAAAATAAAAGCAGACAGAAAAACAAAAACCGCATCCATTTTTTATATGCAGTTAAATTTTGCTTTGGTTCCAATGATTCAAAAATCAAATGTCAGAATGCTCTCGAAAGGCTCATGGTATTACTTCAATGCGAGGAGGAGAATAACAATTGAAAACATTCGAAAAATTGCAGTTAACAAAACATATCTTATGAAAAAAAGCGAGCGGAAATTTTACAATTTTTAGAAAATTATTTTGTGTTTAATTATCAAGGCCCTAAATTAGTCACGTTAAACGAGGTTGCACTGTATAGAAATATTATTTTTAGTTAGCTCATACAAACCCAGCGGTAAAATTTTGGAAGCCTTCATTTATAAGGCCTTCTGCAAGACCTTCCTATCCTTTTTTTATATCCAGCACTCATGCTCGCTTGCATCCTCACGTTGGTCTTATGTAAGGCCTACCTACTCCCTTCTATATACACAGGCAACTAAACTGATAACCGTTAAAAAAAACACACATTCCAAAGACAAAACAACAAAAACTTTAAATAAATAATTTGCGATGAAGCGTCTGTGTGTTGTGTTAATTTTTTACGATATTACCAATAAAATTTTTATTAAATAATTAAGTCTGCTGAAGAAGGCCTCTTATCAGGCCTGCTGATAAACGGAACGCAGTAGTCCTTGACTGGCTAGAACATCGTGTGTAAAAAATGTATGAGTATGGAATGGAATGGGGTAGTAAGGCCTTGTGTGTGAGAAATAACGGCTTACAAAATGACTGTTTACCGCTGTTTATGTATGTATTTATATCAAAAGAAAAAAATATTAAATATTCGTCATTATTTGCTTTAAAGTTGCTGGGTGTGAACTTCTTTGTGAAAATGTTAATAAGCTGAAGAAAATTCTAGCAAATTATGTCTGAATTTCTGTTCAGCTGTCTGTCTACTCTGACATTTTTTACTACTTAAAAAATCAAAAAGTTCAAATGCAAGATAAATTTAATTATGCGCTTATGTGAAAAAAAACAGTTTTAAAACAAAATTTTAAATTATATACGAACGTACGTACATAAGTATGTACAAATGTTTATTGTAAATAAATAAATTATTCAAATATTTATTTCATGAATAATAAATTTAATGAATTACGCATTTCCTTCCCATGTCGTTAATTTTTCTGGGTTTTTACTTTTACACGCAGACAAATAATGTTTGAATATTATCATGGAACACTAAACAATTTTTTAAAGAATAATTTTTAAGTTAACGTCACTTGATATTATTGTTCCTGCATGTTCCTCTGCATGGCCGTCACAATAAAATTATCTTTTCCCAGGGTAATGTTATAAATGTCACAATCCCTTTAAAGTTTACTAGATTTAGTGTTGGGCAAAATACATGGTTTGCTGTATTTAAAATACAAAATACTTCAGGTTATGTATTTAAAATACAAAATACTTACACACCTGTATGTATTTAAAATACTTCTACAAGATACTTCCATTTATTGTAACCCTGTAGTAAATAAAATAGTCAGTTGGAAAAAACACTAACTATAAATAAACTTTTTTTTTAAATGACTACAAATTGGTTTAAATCTCATGCAGATATCAACCAAAAAGGCACACGTAAAACACAAATAAAAGCAAAATAAGTAAAACAAGCATACCATGAAGTCAAATGAAAAAAAAATATACAAACATTTTAAAATAATTAAAAATTAAATCAATACAAATCTGTTTATGTACTAGCAATTATGTGGCGTATTTATTTCAGGACTATTAAACATCATCATTTAGGGCAGTTTAATGCAAAATTTTCATAATTAATTATTTCTATATCAATATATATAAAGATATACATATGTATGTATGCATGTTCATATGTACATACGTATGTATATTTTTTTGACAAAAATTATTTACAATTTAAATAATTTATTATAAACTGACAATACTGTTAATTAATTACAAATAGGTTGAAAAATAATTAGTTAGTAGTCAGTTGAAAAGTCATGCAAAGATGGCCAATTGACTACATCCTATGACATGCCTATGTTAAAATAATGAGTCGTCGATAAGAAAAAAAGTCACTTAATCAACTAGATGTGGTTATAAAAAAACCAGTTTGAAGTTAGTTATAAATGTGTTTGACTTCCTACAGGGAATTATTTCAAATAAAAATACTTCCACGTCATGAACATGTATGTATTTAAAATACGAAATACACCATTTTTATTCAAACCAAAAAATACATTATATAAAACTAACTAATAAAACTAAGCATTTGACAAAGTTTGGCATGATGGGCTACTCATCAAAATAACACGGATGCTTCCTCAAAACACTCACAAGCTTCTGGAGAGCTATCTAACAGGCAGAACATTCATAGTAAGGTCGCAAGATAAATACTCCCCCCTCCAGAAAATTACTGCTGGTGTCCCCCAAGGCAGCATATTAGGACCACTTATATTTATAATATACACAGCGGATATGCCAACAAACCTGAGCACGCATACCTCTACATTTGCAGACGACACAGCATTTATTAGCGTTAACCATGACCCAAAAGTCGCATCGCAAAATCTGCAGTCCCACATCAATGAACTAGAGGCCTGGCTAGAAAAATGGAGAATAAAGGTTAGCCCGGCTAAATGTGCTCACTTAACTATCACGCTCAGAAGACAAACGTGCCCAGCTGTAAAAATAAATAACATCACTGTTCCGGTAGAAAACCATGTTGAGTACTTGGGAATTTATATATTTAGACGCTTGACCTGGTCTCGTCATATTCAAGCGAAAATAACGGCTATGAAACTTAAAGCAGCCCAACTACATTGGCTTCTCGGTCGAAACTCAAACTTGTCTTTAGACAACAAAATTCTCTTATACAAGTCCATCATAAAACCAATATGGACATATGGCATCCAATTATGGGGTACTGCATGCAAAAAATATTCAATTAGCTACATCGATAAACTAATGACCCACCCTAACTACCTCGCTCGGGGTCTGCTTCAGTTCGAAGGTCACCAGAGGCTAAAAAGAACCGATACTTTGAGCCTAACTTGAAGACATTTTTAAAATTTGAATACAGCAGTTAGTGGTTACATTGGTTACATCTAATTAACAACAAGTAGAATTAAGATTTGAATACATATTGTAAATTTCGATAAGAATGATTCAATAATAAAAATTAATTTAAAAAAAAAAAATAAAAAAAATGTTTTCTCTTATAAATATCAAATTTTTGAATGAAGCATCAGACAAAAAGTTTCTTGTTGGAGATTAAATAAAACCTGCTGAAGAAAACAATATTTCTACTGGTCCTGGTGAGCACAAACCTGTAGTAAATTCTATGAATACTCTTTTTATATTTCGATAGCTGTCAAGAGTGATAATGGTTTTGCTCTTGCCACTAAGGA
Source organism: Pollenia angustigena (assembly GCA_930367215.1). NCBI lineage: Eukaryota > Metazoa > Arthropoda > Insecta > Diptera > Polleniidae > Pollenia > Pollenia angustigena. The sequence goes on along the minus strand of OV884059.1, from coordinate 97,640,276 downwards.
AACTGACAAATTCCAACTCCAAACTTGATGTCCTAGATTCACCTTCATTACTATCTTCGAAAACAACAAAATCATCGTCTTCTTTAATGGTGCTTCTACTTCTGATATTTCCAGGTGTTATTTTAAGATTTTTGTAATTTTCCTCCAGAGTATAAATTGCAAGATTTTAGATTCTTTGCCTTTCTTCTGTCGTGATGTTTTTTTGGCAGCCAACGCATCGTTTACCCAGGATGATAACAGGAGGCGAAAATAGCTTGTTACCCTGAAGGTAGTCTAAAGCACTGGCAATAGGTTTCAAAACTACAATGAATTCCTGTAAATATTTCAGTTCTATGGCCGCGAAAGTGCTAACTCCCATTTATTATGTATTTAAAATGCAAACTTTTTCTATTTATTGAATGTATTTAAAATACAAAATTCTTGCACGTCATGTATTTAAAATACAAATACAAAATACGTATCTGTATTTTAAATACGTATTCCAAATACATGTATTTCAAATACTGCCCAGGCCTGACTACATTGATGTCCAAAAATGGTTTGCAGCTGTATTGGTTAGAGAACTTTCAAGTAAAATGACACGAAAAACAAAGCATTGGTTGGTTGCTAAAAATTTATAGTAATGCATTACATATTTAATTTTTTTTTTTTAAATTGACTTTCAATATTGTAAGTTTTGAAAATTTTTTAAAAACAAAATGTATAAGCATTTTCAATCCACCAATTAAGAAAAAGAAAGTTCAGTATTAAGTGTAAGAATGTTTGAAAATTAAAAGTAAGAATTGTATCTAAGAAAACTGTTATAAAATCTTCTACACTTATACATTTTCGTAAAAGTTCATTATCATTTATTTAACACACTGTATTGAAATTGATATTTATTCTTATTTACCAGTTACGAGGGAAAATTTCCCTAAGCTAAAAATGATAGCAGAGGGAGAGGATTTAGTTCAAACCATAGAGGGGAAGGAGGATCAAGAAATAGCAAGAAATAAATTAACAACTATTTTGGACAATCATTTAAACAAAATGAGAGTAGATAACAGGGATAGGTTTATATTAGATAAATTTAATAAGACGAAAAGTTTTTTTAAAGAGAAATAAGAATATATTAGTATTAAAGGCAGATAAGGGTAACACGACCGTGGCTATGTATAAAGGAGATTATGACATAAGAATTGATAACATCATAGAAGATGATACAAAACATAAGTTAATCAATAGGGATCCTACGAATAGATAAGAGAAAACTAATAATGAAATTATAGAAGAACTTTTTAGGCAAAAAATTATTTCCGTATCCGAAAGATATAAACTAAAAACGAATATTGCTACTTCTCCAAAACTTTATGGTTTACCAAAAATCCACAAGGTTGGTTTTCCTTTGAGACCAATATGCTCTTTTATTAACTCACCTTCTTATGAATTGTGCAGATATTTAACGAATACTTTAAAAAGAATAACTGAACATTCTATATATAATGATAAAGATTCATTGCATTTTAAAGTGAAGTTAAGTAATCATTGTATACAAACTAACGAAAAGTTAATTTCATTAGATGTGGTATCTCTTTTTCCTAGTGTACCAGTCACTTTGGCACTTGAAATAATAGAGCAAAAATGGAACATAATAGAGCAATATACGAAAATTGACAAGGGATTGTTTTTGAGAATTTTTAAGTTTTGTATAGAGGATAACAGATACTTTAGTTGTAATGAGAAAGTATATACACAACTGAAGGGACTTCCAATGGGATCTCCTGCTTCTCCAATTGTATCAGATATTGTAATAGAAAGATTACTTGATACATCCACTGAAAAATTAAATATTTAACCCAAAATAATGATAAAATATGTTGATGACACATTCTGCATTATTAATGAATGTGGGGTAGATAACTTGTTAGACACATTTAATGGGTTTAATAGTAATATAAAATTCACTTTGGAAATAAAAAGTAACTCAAAATTACCTTTCTTGGATACTTTAGTAATAAGAAAGTGAAATAATTTGTTAATAGATTGGTATCAAAAAAAACAGCATCAGGCAGAATTATAAATTATTATTCAGGACACAGTAAAAGGATTATTATAAACTGCTAGAAATGTAATAAATAGGGTACTTACAATTAGTGACAAAGTTTATCATAGGAAAAACATAATTAAAATTAGAAATATATTAAGGGAAAACAATTTTCCAATAGTTTAAGTTATGGATTAATTAATCAATATAAGGATAGGAGTAATGGGAATACAAGAATTACCAGTACAATAGAACCAATGATATATAAATCATTATCATACATACCCAATTTTTCGGAAAGAATAAAAGAATCGGGAATCTTTGACACTGACAAATATAAGGTAGCATACAAAGCTTATAGCACATTGAACAGTTTATTTAGCAAGAAAAAAGATAGAACTGGTAAATGGGATATGTCGAACATTGTTTACAAAATTCCTTGCAAGGGAAATGATAATGAAAGATGCAACCAGGTTTACATAGGTACAACGAAGAACAAATTAAAGACTAGAATTGCGGAACATAAATCCGATCGAAAATATAGGGACATTAATTCTAAAAAGACAGCATTAAGTCATCATTGTTATCAATCTAATCACTATCCAAATTTTGAAGAAGAATTGGTTTTAAAAACTGAAACTAACTACAAACGCAGATATATATTGGAAATGTTACACATAATTAATACACCAACGGCACAGAGAATAAATTTTAAAGCAGACACAGAACATATAGCGAATAATTATAGGAATTTAGTTATTAAGGAATAGAAGATTAGATATAATAATATAAATATAGATACCTATCGCAGCCTTGGAACAAGAGGGTTCAATTTGTTACTAAATAACATGAAAACTAGGAGCTTCTTGTCCTTAGGTCACGATATACATATTAGTTTGTAAGAATGAAAATAAGTTTAATTATGTATGTAAGATAAGATAAAAATAAGTTTAGTTTAAAAAAATTTTTATTTTATAGGAATTTTCATTAGCCAAAATATTTTTTTATTATTGTAAATATGGTTTTCGAATTAGGTTTATAGATAGGAAACTTTTTTAGTTTATATGAATTGTTATACTTCAGTTAATTTTTTTTTTTTTTTTTTTTTTTTTTTTTGTTGTTATGGTTTTTGAAAAAAAATTGTTTTTATGACAAATAGGTTTTTGAATTTTATTTATGACAAAAATTTTTTCATAATTTTGTTATCGTTTTTTGTTATTCCTAAAATTTGTAAATTTAATTTCCTGACGATGCCAACCAAAGGTTAGCGAAATATTGAAAAAAATATATATAATTTTTAATTTCAAAAGATTTTGTTATTCGTGCTTAATTCCCAGTTTTTATTCTTGATAAAAACACTTGGAATTTATTGTTGATGGGATAAGCTATTCCTATGCATTTCACTGGTTGCTTAGGCCAGATCATCAGGAAACTTCATCCATAAAGATTTTAGAAAAACTAAAGATATTAAACCAAATAAAACTGTTAAACGTATAAGACTTATAGCAACAGTTTTACTTGTAACAATATCAAAGCTTTAACAAAACACATCAACAATAAAAAAGTGGGTTTATCTCATCTTACACTCCCCACTACAATTAGTTGAAATTCTCTCAACATTAATTGTAGTTGTAAGTAGGTTAAGAAAAACAAAATAAAAAACAAACAACAACTTACAAAAGATGTTGTCAATTAAGTGTTTTTGTATTCCCAAAAATTGAAATTACTTTTTGATAATAAACAGGCAAGTGCACGGCCTAAAAAAACACTTAATTGACAACATCTTTTGTAAGTTGTTGTTTGTTTTTTATTTTGTTTTTCTTAACCTACTTACAACTACAATTAATGTTGAGAGAATTTCAACTAATTGTAGTGGGGAGTGTAAGATGAGATAAACCCACTTTTTTATTGTTGATGTGTTTTGTTAAAGCTTTGATATTGTTACAAGTAAAACTGTTGCTATAAGTCTTATACGTTTAACAGTTTTATTTGGTTTAATATCTTTAGTTTTTCTAAAATCTTTATGGATGAAATTTCCTGATGATCTGGCCTAAGCAACCAGTGAAATGCATAGGAATAGCTTATCCCATCAACAATAAATTCCAAGTGTTTTTATCAAGAATAAAAACTGGGAATTAAGCACGAATAACAAAATCTTTTGAAATTAAAATTTTGTATTCCCAAAAATTGAAATTACTTTTTGATAATATATAATTTTTTATAAATAAAAAGACCTCAAGCTTAAATAATTAAGAGTATGTAACACTGTATTTATAATATATTAACACAGCTACCGTGCATATGAGCTCGTAGATGTCTTATTTAATGACTCAATTAACCCTTAGATGTCCTACATGGTCTGACTAGACCATATTTGACTTTTATATGCAATATCTTTTTTTGTTTCGAAAGTTTTAAGAAACGATAGCTATGAGTTCTACAAGTAAGTTGTCCCAAACAAACAAAACAAATTTGGAATCATTTGGTGAACATTTAGGGCACAAGAAACCTCTTACAAGAAAAAGTTCACTAAGTGCACCTCATGGGCTGGCTGGACCATAGCTACTTTAAAGTTCATTACGGGGCCAAAATACTAACTTCGCAATACGAGCACACACGCAGAGAAAAAATATGGTTGGGCATGGTTACGGCAATAACACTATGTTTAATGTAACAATATATTGTTGTCGTACACAAATAATTGTTATTGTTATTTAATATCATTAATATTATAGTTACTGTAAACATATCAATGTTTATCGCAATTATAAATTTGAGCATTGTTGACCGAAAAATAATTATTTTTCTAACAACTAAATTATGATAACTTTCAAAACATTTTATATTTCTCAAAACCATATCATGATATTTAATAGCCATAACATGATAACTTTCTATACATTTATCATATTATTTTAAAGATGCAATCAAACTATTTTTACTCTAATAATATTATGTTAGCGCCATTTGTAAAATAATTTTGAATCAGTTGTGTCGTTTATTTTATATGTGAGCGGTTAAACTATTTAAAAAAAAAAAGTTTAAAGAAATTAAAAAAATTAAATTATTAGCGGAGTTCATTCAGTATTAGTGATGTAACAGTGCAAATGCAAAATATCGATTTTTTTTTTTGTAAAATCCAAACAAAACACACATTTTGTCATTACGATAAAAAATCGGAATTGATCCATCTTTTTTCAAAAAAATGTAAAGAGCATTTAAAATTAGGTAATATGGCATCAACATCTCAAAATTGGAAAAATGGAAATACGCGGTTGCCCATGAAAACCACAGATTTTGCATTTGCTCTTTTGCAAGCCTTATATTAAACTCCGCTATTTGATTAATATTAAGGAAAATTAAAAAAAAAAACAAAATAAACAAGTTAGAGTGATATATTCGGCTGTGCCAAATCTTTGATACCCTCCACCGACAGTTCGAATGTTTAAAGAGTAATATCTGTATGATGTTATTATAATCTTAAACTGTGACGATTTGTTATTAATTATGGTTTTAGGCGACTAAACTGTTTTCCGGTAGTAGGGTTTATATGGGGCCTAGGGTAAATTATAGACAGATCATCACGAAATTTCACAGCGTTATTTCTAGTCCTTTAAAACTGTGACGTACCAATTTCTGTTATGATAGCATTATTAATTATGGTTTTAGGTATACTAAACTGTTTTCCGGGAGAAGGGTTTGTATGGGGCCTAGGGTAAATTATGAACCGATCTTCATGAAATTTCACAGTATCATTTATAGTGCTATAAAACTGTGACGAGCCAAAATTTGTTATGATTGCATTATTTTTTACGGTTTTAGGCGTACTTACCTGTTTTCCGGTAGTAGGGTTTATATGGGGCCTAAGGTAAATTATGGACCGATCGTCACCAAATTTCACAGTGTTATTTCAAGTCCTAAAAAACTGTGACGTACCAAATGTTACATCACGTTATTTTTTACGGTTTTAGGCGTACTAAATTGTTTTCCGGGAGAAGTGTTTATATGGGGCTTAGGGTAAATTATGGACGGATCTTCACGAAATTTAACAGCGTGATTTCCAGTAAAATTTTGGCAAAATCTTATCTCATTCCGTGCCTTGTTCCAGCATTTATGTTATTTTTTGTAACAATATTATAAATTTTTTTAGGTGGTGGTTCCACATTTTGATTCATAGCTCTGGTCCTACTGAACCGATTTTGCTGGATTTCAATTTGCCACCAAGTTTATTCATTTCCTTTGAGTTGTTCGAAAGTGAGCGTGTTTTCAACAGACGGACAGACGGGCAGACAGACTGACATTGCTAAATCGACTTAGAATGGGGTCTGAGATGAATAATAAAAAAGTTTCACACGGAATGACAAACTTAATATACCCTCTTCACAACTAATTGTGGTGGAGGGTATAAAAATCGATGCAAAATAATGTTGGTTTATTTTGTATTTTTATGACAGCTACTATGATTGCTTATTATGATTAACATGACAATAATTTGATTACTTCTTAACTAAGTATGATTAACAGAATAATAATATGATTAGCGGAAAAAAATTATGACGTAATAGTACGAGTATATTTAGTCATAATATGATTCAATAATAATCTTAATATGGTGACTACAATCATGAATTTTATCATAATGTTGCTCTTAGAATATGTTTACCACAACCATGTTTTTTCTTTGCGTGTAAAATCTACAAATGAGCTGAATTTAATTCAGTACTAGAAGGTTGCTCAGGGATGGGGAGTTCCTTCTCATTTTAATTTTAATTTTTTTTTTTTTGATATTTTAAAAATTCCTTTAAATGTGTTTATCTAGCAGCAGTTTTCATCAATCAAAAAAGTGTGTGTATGTTTTTTACGTAATGTGAATATTTTCAACTCTAATTATCAGAGTAACAGCGAAAAACAGTGGTCTTCATAGACTTAAAGGGAATAAAGTTGTAATAAAGATTCAAAATAAAAACTAGAAAATATGAATTAGGCGGCATTTATACGATGACTTTAACGTCAGTTTTCTTTATTCTCTTTTAAACATGCAGCCAAAAACATTTAGCATTTTCGCGCTGTCTTTCCAAACATCTAGTTTTAATATCTAATTGTCTAATCTTCCTTAGATACATATAAACAAACACACAGAAAAAAATACCCATGTAAAATTAACATGGAAAAATGTTGATTGAGAATCATGTTAAATTTCAGAAAAATTATGCCCTTTACTTAAATTTATCATTATTTCATATTAATTTTTAATAAAAAATATCAAAATAACCTTAAATTACGTTTATTTAATATTATTCAGTGTTAAAAAAATAAAAAAAAAAAAATTAAAATATAAATAAATCTGGATTCAATATTGAACCCATAAAAACCTGTTATGTATTAAAATCAAAAGTTTATCTTGTTAAATTAACATGCATACATACTTAATTATGTACATTTTTTATTTTCACTTTTAAAATATGTTATAAAAAGAAGACAATTCCCGTATTCTTTTAATTAAAATTGTTTATTTAAATAGTACATCAAGTTTTCAAAGTAGAATGATGACCATATCGGGCGATTCTTCTGATGCTTCTGTTAACAAAGGAGAATACAAAATAAGTGAAACATGTGTTACAGGGTTTTGAATTATTCTTATATAAATGCAAATGTTGTCTGAAGCTTCTTCACACTGTTAAAATACACTCAAACCCATTTGATTCTACATGAAATTCACGTTGTTTCAACTGGAAATACCTTTCATTCAACGTGATTCCGATTGTTATTTCAATATAAATTACATTTTGCTCTAACTTTACTGCAATGTTAAATTAACATGAATTATAGTTATATCAAAAGAAAAAAATGTTGTTCGCAGTTATTGTAAAATCAGGTTGAATTAACATGAAACCCGTATGAAGCAAAATCACCACCGAAAAAATTTAAATCAACCTAGTTTTCGACGTTTTTAACTTGATTTTTTTCTGTGTGAACATAAAAACTCGTTTCGTGTCTATTTCGCAACACCTCTTTCTTCTTTAACGTGTTTGTTAGATATGGCTGAAAATACATCGTGAAAATTTGCCCTAAGTGTAAATAGCCTGTTGACCAAATTTATAATGAAAACGTCAGTTTTGAAGGAGAAGCTCTTAAAGTTTAAAAGTTTAGTTCAGTTGTAAGCTCAGTAATTTTTTTCTGCATAACTTTGGATTGGATTTGCCGATAAACTCCAAAATTTTACAGAATTTTAATAGAACAATACTAAATTCAAAAACCTTAAAAACTTAAAAGCAAGCTTAGTCGACTTAGCGTGTTTTGGAATTGAGCTGTCGAAATGGTACCGAATTTCTAAAAAAATTATATTTTTCCTGCGAGAAATTTGTGTCAATTGTTCCAACAGTCTGGTCCTGGAATTTGCGAAAATCGAACAAGTACCTGAAGAAAGAACTAATGACCAGTGAAAGGCTTACTACTCATTTAACTGGCACATGAAGAAAAAAACGGTAGAAAAAGTAATGAATTACAGTACAGTCTTCACTGGTGGTGTGACACATTTTTGTGGGACTTTCTTAAATAAGGTTCTTAAATTTAGTCCTAGGACTTTTTTTTTATTGAAAAATTACCATATTGTATAGAAATTATACTACATTGTAGTAAATGTAACTAAACACGTCCATTGATAAGAGATGTGTGACTGGTCAAATGTTGTCAATTGACCCCCTCCAATGACAACCCCATGTAAAAGTGACAGGTCTTATTCATATAAAGTTTTAGAACTAGAACCGGTCTCTGCCACCAAAGACCTATCACGGGACTACTTTGGGTTCAGTTCGCTTCCCTCTAGGGTTACTATAACATTTATAAGCCTATTTACTTTTCAAACAATTGGTAACAGTGGCACAAAATACTATAGAAGTATGAGTTCCAAAACATCTAAAATGATACCGTGCAGAGTTTTCCAATTTTATCTGTCTTAAAATGCACCAAAAAATTATTGATTCATGCACAAAAAGTAAACTGTGCATCGTTTTGCTTTATGATGCATTTTTGGATTTGACCGCAAAGTATTACGATGATATGGAACTCAGCCCGTCATGTGACGATTTACTGTCGAACAAGTAAATTTGTAGTGGATGATGTCCCGGTTGTTTCAAGCTGCGTTTAATTAAAAGGTGGCCTTAATTAGACGGCTGTTTATTTTTTAATTGTATATGTTTATATGTAAAGTGCCCTGAAGTTTAGTTAGTTATGTGTATTATGCATATCGTCGCCTAAAACGTAAGAGACCCTATCTAACATTTTGAAAATTTTACAGAAGAAGCAAAAACCATTTAAAATGATAAATTTATAAATCGCTTTAAGCTGTTTATAATTTATTTTTCTTGTTCAATCTACAAGTTGTTGTGACAGTTGATAATGTTGCGTATTATGCAAACTGTAAGTTAGGCCTTTTAGATTGGGCCTTTTGTTTTTTGTCAAAAAACCCGAGGGCCTTTTGCGTTTAAGGTGTCGATATGAAACTGCATATATATAAAAAACACACATCATCAAAATGCCTGCTGTTACTGTACTGAGGCCATCGTATCAAGTTAATATCTTATGGGTCGTTTTCTTGATTCACTTAGAAAATAAAAAAGAAGTAAAAAACTATAGCCGGTCAAGCCCAACCATATGATCCTACACCACAGTATTTAAAAACACATCATGCATATGTGTCCATATTAATATGGATTTATCTATGTTTATAAATTTCATTTAAATCGGTTTAAAAGTTTGTGAGATGCAGAAATTTCCCCCTATCATCCGTCGTAGTCCTACGGTTCGGTCCATTTTCAATTGTGGTGTGGGTATAAATAGTTTTTCTACTTCCTCTTACAGCTGTCGTAACAAGCAAGTCCCTCTTCAGATCCATTTAGAATATCCATCTATTGCATAAGTATTTGTATCTCTTTCAGCTGTAAGTAACTTTAATCAGTGTCCGAAAAAAAACATTAAAACAAAATAATACTGTACTTATCGAACTCAACAAAGGGATGAGCGCATTTAACTGCATTCGGTTTTTTTTTAACCACAAACTTCGTTGAGTTCGGTTCAGCTCATTAATTTTCGTTTGTACACGTAAAGAAAAAACATGGTTGTGGTAAACATATTCTAAGAGCAACATATTATGATAAGAATTATGATTGTAGTCACCATATTAAGATTATTATTTAATCATATTATGACTTAATATACTCGTACTATTACATCATAATATTTTTCCCTTCATCATATTATTATTCTGTTAATCATACTAAGTTAAGAAATTAATCATATTATTGTCATGTTAATCATAATAAGCTAAGAAGTAATCATACTATCATCATGTTAATCATAATAAATTTAGAAGCAATCATATTATGATACAGCACCTTTCATAGCTGTCATAAAAATACAAAATAAATTAAAATATTTTTTCATCGATTTTTTATTTTGTGGCTTTTTACAATTTTTCTTAATGTTAATAAAATAGCGGAGTTCAATATAAGGCTTGCTAAAGAGCAAATGAAAAATCTGTGGTTTTCATGGGCAACCGCGTGTGTCCATTTTTTCGATTTTATGATGTTGATGAAATATCGTAGCACTTTTATAAAATAAAACGAAATCTCTGTGTGTTTTGTTGTTGGATTTTACAAAAAAAACTACAATATTTTGCATTTGCACTATTACATCACTAATACTTGAATGAACTCCGCTAATATTTTAATTTTTTAATTTCTTTTAACTTATTTTTTTTAGGAATTCTATCTTTTAATTGTTTAACCGCTCACAAATAAAAAAAACGACACCACTGCTTCAAAATTATTTTATAAATGACGTTAACATAATATGATTAGAGTAAAAATAGTTTGATTGCATCTTTAACATAATATGATTAATGTATAGAAAGTTATCATGTTATGGCTATTAAATATCATGATATGGTTGTGAGAAATATAATATGTTTAGAAAGTTATCATAATTAAGTTGTAAGAAAAATAATTATTTTTCGGTCAACAAAACTCAAATTCATAATTGCGATAAACATTGATAAGTTTACAGTAACTATAATATTGTTGATATTAAATAAAAATAACAATTATTTGTATACGACAACAATATATTGTTACATTAAACATAGTGTTGTTGCCGTAACCATGCCTAACCATATTTTTACTCTGCGTGTCAGTTGTACTTCGGACCCTTTTGGTTGGCTGCTCATTGCTTTATCAATGTAAAGAAGTAACACTATGGAACGTTAAAATATAATGTATGTCTACAGAACTACTAAGATTGTTCTGTTATTTTCTTAACGACGAGTAGAACACTTTATAAAGTTTGATCGGTAACTAACCCAAACAATAAAAAAATAATATTTTTCTGGGTGCATGAGCCGTACGCTAAATAATGTTCTGTTTGATTTCGAACAATGCTTTTAATATAAACCACTGTGCAGATTACAAAAAAGCGAGTTGTCATTTATTAAGTGTGGGTTTGAGTTGTCAATGTGGATGTGCTTGTGAATGTTACATACATACATGTGAAAATGTTTAAATTATATGATAGAAGGAAATACATACATTTGTATGTATTTCTATGGTTTGGCAGGATTTAGATTATAATGAAATATTTCCGTTTTTGTTTTGTAGGTTGGAAAATAAATATTTGTATTTATGTATATACCATTTATATGTATGTATACATACACATATTTTTTTCTCAGAACGGAAGTTTGCGTCTGTGGTGCTATACATATAGCGGTGGTAACTGGTTTTTAGACACAAACATTCTTAGGTATAAACGTAAGTACCCTGCAGGAAATGTCACTAGTGAATCTATACTGATTCACTTTCACCAGATATCACCAGTGCTAGTGACTTATTATACCCCAGACAATGTTATAAATCGACTACTGACGTTGGTACTATTGCCTATGTAGTTCTTTTGGGAACATATGTAGACATTGGAACCAGAAAATCCCTAGTACATTTTAGTAAATGTAGTCTACACTTTTGTTACGAATACAAATTCATAATTTTTTTTTATATTGCTTTAAAAGCTTTAAGCTTTTATAGAAACTATACTTCTCAGTTGTTATTTATATTATTTTTTCGTATTGGAGGCAAAGATACGCCACTAATATGTAGTGTACTGTAGACACTGCGTTGACGATCTTACTAAAATAGTGGACAAAACTGGTGACTTGGAGACACTTGAACCCACCTTTCCTTCAGGGTATGTATACTGATACTTACACATTCCTACATACATAGAAATATTGAAAGGCAATTGAAATACAACCGTACGTACGTACAAATAAACATTCTGTTTTCATCTACATACATATATTTTTATCATCTATATGTGTGTGTATGTTCAAACTTATACCTTGTCGAATTTTCAAACTCATATTTGTTGACAAATATTTTGATTACGTTTCAATTTTTTTATTCCCCTATTTTTTATTCATTTTGACGTTGACATACAACTAAAACTTTTTTGCATTATATTTAATTTATTGATTGAATTTGATTTGATTTTTGGAGTTTGTATTGAAACTTTTTAAATCAAAGTATGAATCTAGTTTTAAGAAATCTATTTTCTTTTAAATTTTCAATTTCGAGGTGTTTAACAAAATAGTATGTAATAATTTAATGTTTCTGATTAAGCAAATATTAAGCTTAAAGTTGCTGCTTAGTGTCTTTGTATTAAACGACCACAATGAACTTTAAATGATGTATACAATTTTCTTCATTCAATCTTAGGCGTAAATTTCTTCCATATAACATTAGTTTTGTCTATAGCAGGGTAGGTATAACTTACAACTCATACAGGTAGCAATTTGAGTGTTAATAGAATTATACGCCCAGCCGCGATCTCAAGAGGTCTGTCAGTGTTGATTTCTTCGATTTTTTTCTTTTAGGTGCACCTTATTTCCAAACGTTAAACATGCCTTATGATGGGATATATGAAAGGGTAACTGGGCATTCCAGGGTGAAGAGAAACGTTGTGTGATATTAAAACTTTTAAATAGCATTGGAATAAAATTATATTTAGTCTTAAGTCTATATTTTTGCTTTAGTTAGTTCTAAGTTTTTAGCAAACAAAAAGTGATAGGAACCCTGCGGGAAATTTGTGTCAATTAGTCCCACAGACTGGTCCTGGGAATTGTGAAAATAGAACAGGTACAAAAAGAAAGAACTTATGACCAGTGAAAGGAGAACCAATCATGTAACTGGTTTATGAAGAACAAAAAGGTGGTGTCATAAATTTTTTTGGGACTTTCTAAAATTTGGCTCTTGAATTTAATTTTAGGACTTGTTTTATTGAAATAATACTACATCGTATTGAAATAATACTACATTTTAGTAACTGTCACTAAACATGTCCATTGAGAATAGATTTGTGACTGGTCAAATGGTGCCAATTGACCCCCTCCAATGACAACCCCATGTAAAAGTGATAGGTCTTATTTATAGAAAGTGTTAAAATTAGAACCGGTCTCTACCACCAAAGACCTATCACGGGACTACTTTGGTGTCAGTTCGCTTCCCTCTAGGGAACTTAAAGAAAATCGGAAGTCTGCGAAATAGATCAGACTGTTTGAAAGGGACACAATTTAAAATGATCTGCACTAATTTCCTTTAGCATTAGTGTTTATGGCGTTGAAAATTTTTGATAAGTGTTGACTTTTTTTTTATTTCCGCATTCTTTCTTCATTTTTAGCTTAATGCTCTAACTGAAAAATTCTTGCAAATATAACCTCTCGGAAACTGCAAACAAGAAATTAAGGAAAAGTTTCAAGTTTCAATTTCCCCATGAATCTGCGCCGGTTTCGTGAATTTTATAGAGCGAAGATGCGAAGAGTTAATTGAAATGAAAGGAGCGAGCTTCTACCAAATAATAAAATAATATTCGGGCTTAATAGCTAAAAGGGACAAAATTTAAATGTGCCCATTGTTTTCCAGGTATATTTTAAATCCTTCACCAAAGGTAAAAGGGTATATATAACAATATTGATCTTATATCCTATACAGTACATATATTTCTACAATTGGGTATGCATGGCAGCTTTGAATTTGGGAAAAAGTATTTCTTTAATGGAATAATGAACAAGCAGGTTTATCTAACAATCTTAACATTCGCTCTCATTAAATTTTTGTACGTAAACTTATGGTATCTACCTGGTTAGATAATGCCTTTATCCATTCAATTTATTGAAGACATTTTATGTATGTACAACATTTTTTATCAGAAAATCTAACATGATACTTAGTACACGAGTTGACGCAATGGACAAAATGTTATCCCAATACTCAACCAAACGAGCAACATGACGTTGACCTTTGGCGATGTTTTGTATTTTATTGGATATTTCAGACCTAGCAGCTTACCACATATATGTATGCTAAAAACAACACATTAATATCAGTTAAAAACTTTGAGTAGTACTAAAATCTGGATCCGAAAACCAGACGGTAACTAGTTAGTTTTTTATCCAAACTATCTCCCACGGTGTATATCCATAAGCCCACATATGCAAAAACTCAAAACTTAAAAAAACTTCCGCAATCTGGCTTTACAATTTTTTGGTTGTTTATTTCCTAAAAAGTAACCAAATATTGAAAACTGAGCTGAATGTAACTTAAAAGTTGGTGAAAACTGTGTAAGTTATAAAGAAATTAAGATCAAAATATCTACCCCGGTAGATACTATGAAAAGACCGATTTGAAAGAAAGTGTAGAGAATCTCTGCATTGAAGCAAGTCTCAAATCCTATCCGAATAACGACCCGAATAATTCAGAACTTGATGTGAAGATTGGTTGGTATAAAACTGTCCCAAGATGATCAAAAAACCTGCGCAAAGTCCAGACCTAAATTTCATTGACCATTCATGGGACGAATTTGGACGTAGGATGCAGAACGGACTGTGTACATAAAACAACTGTCGAAAACTGCTTTGTTGTAATAATATATTAGTCTCGATGTTTAGAAGAAACTAAGTAAATCGATGCCATCTACATGCTGTTGGGAATCAAAAATGTCGCAAAACAAAACACTTACTTTGTGATTTATTTTTAAGTACAATTAAATTTTTATGTAATGCCCGACTTTCAATGTGAGACAGAAAAGTGATATTTTCTAAGTGAAACCTTCATGTACATTTTATAACGCAACTTAGAGTAATTTTGTTGTTGTTTTAAAATTATAGGGTTTTTGTGATAATATAGACAAAATTGCTATGTATTTTCTTTTATTCAAAGCAGAGATATAGCGTGCAGATATATTTTCCTGCGTCTGTGCGATTGTATACCTGGAGAACGAAAGGAGCCAAATCTGCCTCATTTGCTACAAGCATCTTTATTATCAACACAACATCCAACAAAATGTGGGTGGGATTGGACAAGTGGGAATGGCACTCTCCATAAAAAGACATTATAAATTTCTGTTTATCTGGAGAACGGCAAAAGCCAAAGTTTCTAGATTAGGAACAAGCATCTTGGTTATCATTACACAACATCCGACAAAATTTGGGCAAGATTGGGAAGTACCCATACAAAGACATTATAGATCTGGCGAACGGCAAGAGTTAAAGCTTCCTAATTATGTCATATCATATTGGTTATCAATAGACAACACCCGACTAAATGTGTGCACAATATAGACTTATTTCATCACAAGAACAATATGTATATACATTTCTGTTCTTATCGCACCATGGTGAACGGTATATAAGATTCGGCATAGCCAAATATGGCACTCTTACTTGTTTTACTTTTATTTAAAATAAACTTACTAGAATATTGGTAATGAAAATTTACAAAAATTACCGAGTCATAGAGAAATAACTACTTCTTTTATTGGCACAATAGCGCCACTGCCATGTGAACTTGAAGAATCGAATTTGGCGCAGACATTTTTCCTTAATATAACACTCAATAGAAAAATGAATCCATCCGCAGTCAAACTAATCCGAGCGGTATTAATAGTACGGTGAGTAGGGATTTTTTTGAATCAAGTACAGAATTCATGTATTGATTGATTAATGTACGGATTTTCAATCGCAAAATACTTAACTTATCCATATTCGATCCCGAATTCGTAATAATCCGAAAATGAGATTGATTTAAGTTAAACTAAAATTTAATCATTCTCAAAATGCGCTTAATTCAAGTATTATCAAGTTGGTTTTATCACGAATTCGTGCTTGAAAAAAAAACCAAAAATAAATTAGAAAGTGCAAATTATTATGATTGACTTACTCAACCGTTTTACACCTTACAGATTGATAAAACACCAGCATCATGCCCGATATGGTTTTTATTTTAAAAATCGTATATATTTAACTAAAAATATAAACTATATGAGAAGCATGCGTTCAATTTTAATTTTTAAGCAAGAAAATATTTTGATTTTCTTCTTGTTCTGTTGTTTCGATTGTTTCTACACACAACAAGCAAATCGTTTTTTTCCAAATTGTGTGGTGTTGTTGTTATTTCTGCAAAAACTTTGAAATACACACGCGTATGCACGCATAAAAGAATGCAATGCTGAGAGATAAGACTAATAAGTTATTTGAGATTAAAACCTTCACTTTGCAATTTTACACTAAGAGTGGCTCTACCAACGAAAAGTACATTCTTATTTTAGGAAATATCGCGACTGATTTTCGAAAGTTATCCCATTTAGGATTAATTGTTTTGAGAATGTTTTAGTCTTATTCGTACATAAATTTTTGAGTACGACTTAAAATGAGTATAAAAAACTTAATTTATTCCGAGTGTTTTTCTTTCTTCATAGGAGTATAATGTGTGATATGGAGAAAATAATTTCGAAACGCTTGAAGGCTGCAGAGCTCATACCAAAAGCAATGATATTTGGTACCAAACTTATTTTTGCATCGAACCATTACCAGATGGATACATTACTACAACTCGGTATGTAAATCCTACCAGCCGAATTAACGTTAAAGCCGAATAAACACAGTGCCAAGGTAATGCAATGTTTTTGGTTGAGCTCAATGCAATGTTTTTGGTCGGACCAGATGATTCACCTGTAACTGTACTAAACACTTTTATTTCGTTTGGTATTGGTATACAACCACCAAGGATTTGCGACCAGACAAGATGCCGTGAAATTTCATTATATAAGAGCTCGTCTGCATGTTGCACGACCAGTTAAAAACTATTTGAAAAAAGTGATTTGGAAGTTTTGTTTGACCTCTACTTAATGACACTACCATTTTTTCGATATATGCTCAACGCTCCGACTGGAACACGCTTTACTTTGAAACAGGCCAAATTAACTTGATTCGTTTTTTGCCTTACAAATTGGCAGTTTGTTTGTTTGCTGCGGAATGTTGTAGTTAGGAAAGGCCGGTACTTTAAGTGCATTGTATATATTTTACCAGTGTTTCACAGTAAACACTAAAAATTATTCAAATATTCTGAAATTTTAACAAATATCTTCAAAATAATTCGATATCCTTAAATTTGCTTACTCAGAGTTATTTAATTATAACCCTACAATTTTTAATATCACATCTACATAAATTGTTTGGAACATACGAAACTAAATATTTTCTGCATCATCATCTTATTTTTTTTTTTTAATTATATTTACCAATTAAGATGTAATTAATTTTGATTTATGTTCATATTAAATAAAACAAATACTACTAATACAAAAATCTTTGAAATATTTCCCCCCTTAAGCTGTTTATACTATAACTTACATAATAAAGGCAAAGATTATAATAAAAATTCCTCAAGATCACCACAACGATGACGTGTGATTACGATTATTACGTCAGTGTGAATTTATTGGACATCAAATCATTTTGGTCATTGGAATGTTGTTGATTAAAAGATTAAGTCTAGAGAAAAAGAAAATGAACAGAGAAAAGAAAAAAATATTTGCTTATGAAGAAAGAAGACAAAACACGTTTCGTAATAAAGTGAATCCAATCAGATTTAACATGGTGAAAATGTTCAAACAATTTCAATTGATATAACGGCGGATATGGCGCATTTCTTAAATTTATTACCTCACGATGATGATGATGATAATGATGACTAAAATAAAAGAAATTTGTTATGTTTCGAATTTTGATACCTCCACTATTACCAGTTGTAAATGCGGGTATATTAAGTTTAAACGGCGCGCCGTACCACACTGGGTAATTAGGCCAATCTAGTGGCGGGAAAATTATATCTTCTAAACGAGTATTCCGATCCACAATAATTGTATCGAAAATAAAAAATCAAGCCACTATTTTTAATACAGTGGGAGTTTTATGTAGTAATATAGGACCAATTCTACCGATACAATTTTATAGTCGGCGGAAAACTAATTTCTTCAAAACGAATAGTTTGACCCACAAAAAATGTTTGGATAAATTATAGGAATAGATGAACGATATAAGCTCGCTAAAAATTAGGCAGATATTTTGAATACAGTGTGGGCTATTTTTTTTGGATAATAACTCTTTTGACGATAACATTCTTTAGTCGACAATTGAAGCACAGCAGCGAATAACGTTTTAAGTTACAAAAATATAATTTTTCAGGAGAGCAAAAAAAAAACGTTTTTGACAGGCATGATTATTTGTTTTAAAAAACGTTTTTTTCTATTATTAAAAATAATGATAGTAAAAACTTTTATGCAAGACCATTTCGGTTACATCATTTTAATAAAAAGTTTCAACGTTCTTCCACTGGCTGACACTTTGTATGTCATTTTGAAGACGTTAAGGTGATTAATTTTGGGTGATTTGATGTTTAAACTGTGTGAGAGAGCAAAGTTAATGGTTATCTGCTAAAAAAAACAGTTTTTGCAAGATGTGGCGTTTTCAACGTTATTCTTTTTATTGCAAAATATGTGAGAACTTGCCAAAGTACCCTACATGCAGTATTAATTCAATATAATATTCAATATTACTTCATTTAAACAAGTTTAATATTGAAATTTAAATTTATTTTACCCGTTAAGTCGCTTTTAAATTCGGCTTCTTCTTCGAAACTTGATTTTGAAAATAAATCTTATAAGGCTTGATGATGACGATTATTGTTTTTATGAGATGCCTTTGACGATATCGATTATGGTATACAGTCTAAAGTATAGCGATAAATATTAAATATATCCCTCATGGTTTATCATTCTAATGAGCGAAGCTACATTTATTATTTCAGCACTATAAATTAAGATTTTAAGAAGGCTGGAAAGCATGTTGTATCAAGGATATAAATTAAAATATAGCAAAGCTGTTCCAGTGGTTAGTTTTCTGAATGCTTGCACCCAGAGAAAAAACATAAAATATGGCCACCTCCAACAAAGCTATTTTGAAAGAAAATTTTAAACATATTATGTTTAATTTAACCATAGTTTTGTCACCGACACCTATATTATGGTTAAATTAGTCCTCCACCAAGCAGTCATAGTAATATTATGGCTATCTCTAAACATGTTATGATTAAATATTACAATAACTTGTTTTTAAATTAACAATAGTATTTTCCCGAAGAGCAACATGCTTTGGTTGAAATCCAACCGTGCTATTATAAGTGTTAAACATATTTCAGTTATTTTTAATCATAACATGTTCGGAGGCAGCCTTAATATGGCTGTGGTTTCTTGATGGAGGACTTATTCAACCAGAATATGGTTGACGGTCACAGTAATATGGTTAAATTAAACATAATATGTTTAAAATTTTCTTTAAAAATAGTTTTGTTGGAGATGACCATATTTAAAAATGTTTTCCTCTGGATGTAATTTCTGAGCTTTGGATCCAATTTCATATCTCAACCTGATCTATCTGTTTGAAAACTGCACTCACTACATTATTACAGTAACAGACTGTAGTTTATTTAAGAAGTATTCCGTACAGTCATTTTTAAATAAATAAACATTTAAAATTCCAAGCAAATTTTGTTTTTAGCTGATTCTAACATTTGTTCAAAAAACTAAGTGCTTATTAAAATGAATTTTCAGTTGCAGTTAATATTGTCCGTTGATGAAGTTAAATTCCTCTTTATGTAAAATTAAATGAAAATGTAAAATAAAATAACGAAAAGTTCATTTAATTTTAAGTGTCAAAAATTTAACCGCGAATTGCGTAAAAAACAAATAAATATTCAGTTATTTTATATAAATTAACTATCAAAAAATTAACTGCAAATTCCGCAAAAAAACAAAGGTATATTCAGTTATTTTAAATAATTTAACTACTAAAAATAAATAAACGATTTGCTTGTTTTTTGTAAACAATTCCCATTTTCTATTTGTTAAAATTATTTAGTTAAATACATCACATTTTTTGCTGCTGGTGTTTTATAATTATGAGTTCTTCTGTAAACAACGGGGTGTAAGCGGATGAGAAAATAATAATATTCTCTCTCTCTCTCTCTCTCTCTCTTTCATTAGAAAAAAGCGGACAGGTGTCTGTCTGGTATTGTTTAGAAATTCGGCCCTTTTGTGGAGTAAACGAAAATTACTGAATTAATTTTTTTACAGAATATGAAGTTAATTTTTTGAAAGAAAATTTATATAAAATAACTGAATATTCTTTAGTTTTTTACGGAACATGGGGTTGAATTTTTGACAGTAGAAAACAGTAGTTCACAAATTTTTTACTTTTTGCCATAACCTCAAAAATAAGATGTTTTCTCAGATAAATCGGGGCTGCTGAGTAGGAATATGTCATTCATTTATTTTTTTCAAGAAGCGTTTAAGAGATATCCGCGAAAAAACCAGCACTTCATAAGGCTGTTTTAAAAAATCTTTTTTTTTTATTGAATCTTTCTTGTCGAAAATTACAATATGTATTCAAAGCTTCATCCTAATTCTTATTTGTATTTGTTAGCCATTAGTGTCAAAAAAGCCTGCTAGGCTCAAATTGTCGGATCTTTTCAGCCTCCGGTGACGTTCGAACTGTATTAGATCCCGAGCGAGGTAGTTGGGATGGACCATTAGTTTATCTATGTATTCGACTGAATACTTCTTAATTTCTTTCTGGATAGTAGCGATATTAAGATCTCTGTGGATAATGTCATTACGATTATACCATGGGGCGCAGACAATTTGCCGTAATATCCTAGACTGTCTTCTTTGTAACTTCTGGATGTTTGATGCGCATGCAGTTCCCCATAATTGGATGCCATATGTCCATATTGGTTTTATGATAGACTTGTATAAGAGAACTTTGTTGTCTAAAGATATGTTTGAGTGTCGGCCGATTAGCCAATGTAGTTGAGCTGCTTTGAGTTTCATAGCCGTTATTTTCGCTTCAATATGACGAGACCAGGTCAAGCGTATATCTATATAAATTCCCAAGTACTTAACATGGTTTCTACCGGAACAGTGATGTTATTTATTTTTACAGCTGGGCAGGTTTGTCTTCTAGCCAGGCCTCTAGTTCATTGATGTGGGACTGTAAATGCTGCGATGCAACTGTTGGGTCCCGATTAACACTAATAAATACTGTGTCGTCTGCAAACGTAGAAGAATGTGTGCTCGGGCTTGTTGGGATATCAGCTGTATAGTATATTATATACAGTAACGGCCCTAACATGCTGCCTTGAGGGACACCAGCAGATATTTTCTTGGTGGGGGAGTGTTTGTTTTTTGATCTTACCATGAATGCTCTACCAGCTTAATACCTCTCAAGGAGTTTGTGAGTATTTTGTGGAAGCATTCGTGTTATTTAAATGAGCAGCCCATCATGCCAAACTTTGTCGAATGCTTGGGAAATGTCTATAAACAGTGCTGAGCAATATTCCTTTCTCTCAAACGCTGATCTAATTTGGGTAACAATTCTATGCACTTGTTCGATTTTACCATGCCTTGTTCTGAATCCGAACTGATGATAGGGAGTTATACTTAAAAGGAATATTTTTTCGAATAGCTTTGATAATATTGATAGTAGCTGATTGCTCTGTACGACGTAATTTGACTAGCGTCTTTTCCTGACTTAGGAATCATAACAATTGTAGAGGTCTTCCAAGAGGATGGGAAGTAGACAACTCGTAATATCGCATTAAAGATGAGCAGCAAGATTATTGAAGGTAAGTTTCTTATCGTTGAGCCTGTGATGCGGTCAGGACCGGGAGATTTTTTAATGTTGACATTTTCTATTACTGATTTTACTTGAGTTAATTAAAATTCTATTGGACCGTTAACTGTATCAGGAATAATTGAACGACAGGAACAAGTATGAGCATCATGGGGCGTGAACACCTTCTCCAAATGGCGTTTAATTTTTCATTTGTGTTTTTGGCCCAGGTACGGTTTTCCATATTCCAAACATATTTGTAACAAAATGTTTATTATCGGACAAAAATAAGAAAGTTGCAATATAATTAGCAAAAAATCCAAATTTAAATTTTCAATAAAAATTTTTTTCTTGGTTGAGTATAAAGTGTTAAGAGACAATTTAATTTGTTTACATAATTCTATTTTTGGTCAAAAATTTATATTTCTGCTCTTCGACTAATCATTTTATGTTGCATTGTTTACCCATCATGGTCTGATCGCAGTGGCGCTGATAATGCATTCCCATTACCGCAAGCCATCGGTGAAATCTTTCACCTTGTTCCTCACAATGAAACAAGTCTAAAAAGTGATGAAGAAAACGCATTCTCAATTACATGTGTGCTCCTGTAATTACAGCAAACCCATTTATGCTTCAAAAAGTAATTTCCCTGGGAATACAAAATTTCAATTTCAAAAGATTTTGTTATTCGTGCTTAATTCCCAGTTTTTATTCTTGTGGGGCAACATGCATTTGAAATTTTTTTTTGTTTTCATTTTGTTTTTCTTAATCTACTTACAACTACAATTAATGTTGGGAGAATTCCAATCAATTGTAGTGGATAATGTAAGATGAGATAAGCTCACTGTTTATTGTTGATGTTTTTGTTTTAACTTTGATATTGTTACAAGTAGAACTGTTGCTTATAAGTCCTATACGTTTAACAGTTTTATTTGGTTTAATGTCTCTAGTTTTTCTTAAATGTTTATGGATGAAGTTTCCTGATGATCTGGCCTAAGCAACCAGTGAAATGCGCATAGGAATAGCTTATCCCAACAACAATAAATTTGAAGTGTTTTTATCAAGAATAAAAACTGGGAATTAAGCACGAATAACAAAATCTTTTAAAATTAGAATTCCATATATCTTGGAGCGATTGCGATAGTAAAAAACGCGTAATCCGTTTTTCTTTCAAACATGAAGCGAATAATTTCGATTTCTCTTTTGTCAAGTTAAAGTCACGTTGTGAATCATTAAGTGCGCTTTGACTCATAGTTTTTATTCGCATCAGACATAGAATTAAATCTTTCCACTGTGCAATTTGGTCATGCAGATATAGCAATCAGTTATATGATCAATCAGATCCCACCATTCAACTGGCTCACCGAATGACAAATATTCCTCCATGGCTTATTGACAAATTTGGCTGATTAGCGAAAATAAAAACGTTTTAATCTTATACAATTCAGTTAAACAGTTCTTGAGATTTTTCAAAATAACTAGCTTAAACAATTGCAGAAAAACACGATTTTCGCGTATATCTCGAAAATGCTTCATGAGAAAAATAAATTTGGCTTAGAAAATATCTAATTTTTGAGGTGATTTTTTTTTTTTGTGGCGTAGTGAAATAAATGAACTTTTCGTTAAAAACAAATGACCGGTTTTTAACTGAATTTTCATTTATTTTATATTACAATTTCAGTTAATTTTACGCACAGAATATTGTGAGTGTATGTGCTTATTTCCTACTTTTTTACAATTCCCCAAAGTACATATGCTAACCAATTTTACGTGAATGAATGGCTTTCCTTATTGAAGGGTCTTTGACGGTATTATATTTTTATAATATTTTTATAACTGAT
This sequence comes from Pollenia angustigena, assembly GCA_930367215.1. Taxonomy (NCBI): domain Eukaryota; kingdom Metazoa; phylum Arthropoda; class Insecta; order Diptera; family Polleniidae; genus Pollenia; species Pollenia angustigena. The sequence continues at coordinate 97,616,359 of OV884059.1, read as the reverse complement.
AATAACATCCGTTTGTTTTACAAAAAAAAAAAAAAAACAAAACAAAACACAAACAACTAAATTAAAAATAAAACAAAGTAAAATGCAATTAATAAGATGAACAAATTTAATACATTTTTAAGTTGAGATATTTCGAAAAGCGTGTTTTTAAGAAGACATTTTGAAAAACAAATTAAAAATTCCCCCAAACACAAAAAATTTAAAGCAGGGCGGGACATTGAAAAGTTTAAATTTTTGTGGCGTGTTGTTTGTATTTTTGAAAACCTGACTGGGGAGCAGCTTACGCATCTCGTACGTATCTGCCTTATCTAACAAATAGTCGAGAAGTGTTTAGCTGTATGGGCAGGTATGAGAGTAGCTGTGAGATTGTTCAGCTATTTGCCATTGTTTATTCATTCATCTTCCGATTATGATGTAATAAATGGTATTTTGTTTTTCTTTTTACATATTTATGCAAAGCACACAATTCAATTGCACACACGTTTTTTCTGTGGACTCCTCTTAAATTCAATACAAATGCTTAACTCTTCCAAACCCCCCAATAGTCAGGTTGAAATGGTCATAAATTGATTGCGGCTTATATTTAAAAAAAGTATGTACCACGAAAAAGTTGCTGCAGCAGCACTTGCATATTAATGAGCAGCAACAGCAGTAGTGTACATATAATTTTGTTTTGGATGTAAATTTCTTTACTGTAATTTTCTTAGTGGTTTTGTGTGTTAGAAAATTGTTTTACTTTAAAGATATATTAATTGAGTTTGTTGGTTCAAATACATTTTGTGGAAGTAGACAAAATTTTAAATATTTGTTGTCGTAGTGCAGACAACTAACTAAATTAATGCATTCAACGTTAAAGAAAAATTTATTATTAACACAATAAATGAGAGCTGGTGGAACATTGATCAAACTGTTTATTAAAATATTCAATCTCATTTGCTGCTACGTCGTCATAACCCAAATAAATACATTTCGAAATAAACGATTGATTCTTTAGCTGTCACCTATCTTTGATACCCTCCAGCCAAGAATATCAATTATTTAAAAATTTTCTTTTTATGGGAATTGTCTTAAATTGCATGTCAATCTTTATTTAACCTGACATGACAATTTCTTTTGTGACGATAAGTCCGTAAGACAAATTTTGTCACACCCTATAACCTTGTTCGAAACCCTATGCTATTTTAATAACCCTTCTGCACTCCTTGGGTCAGTTTGACCCAACTTTGGGTTTTAAACACAATATTTGTCACTTTAAATATAAGATATGGATGTGAAGTTTTAAATTTAAATGAAAATCTTTTTTTAATCCAAATTTTAATATTTTTAATCAGGTTTAAGTTCATCAAATTTAATTGAATGAAAATGATAAAATATAAATTTTTCCTCCCCCTCCACATTTAAAAACACGATTTACACACATTTAATATCCTTTGGGTCAATATGACCCAACAAGCGATATTGAAAGTTTAATTCCACTTTAAAATTTTTTTCCTATTAAACACAATTGAATTGAGTTCATCTTCATTCAGAATCATCGATCAATCAATCAATAGAATCGCTTTTATTTTTTATTATACTTAAATTTGAAATGTTGTTTACATTTTATTGTTGGGTCATATTGACCTAAAGGATCATAGGAAGGGAACATATGCAAGGGATGCAGAAGGGTTAAATTGCGTATCATTATTTTTTGTATGCTCTGGAAGTTTTTATACCCACACCACAATAGTGGAGAGGGTATTATGCATTTGTGCTGATGTATGTAACACCTTAAAATATTGGTCCTAGAGTATGCCGATCGACTCAGAAACACTTTCTGAGTTGATCTAACGATGTCCGTCCGGCTCGCTGGCAGGCTGGCTGGCTGTCCATGTAACCTTGTGCGCAAAGTACAGGTCGCAATTTTGGAGATAATTTAAAAAAATTTGGCACATAGGCTCATATTGGCACAAGAACCAAGCCTGTTGAAAATGGGCGGAATCGTAGGACCCCCCCCCCCCCCCTCGTGCCTCTCAGAAACTATCAAACCGATAGTTCCGAGTCGGAAAGAGCCCAACCAATTGTAGGGTGATGTAAGAGAAGATAAACTCACTGTTTATTGTTGGTGTTTTGTTTAAGCTTTGATATTGTTACGGGTAAGACTTTGAGTGCTTAAAATTCTTATTCGCTTTAGGGTTTTATTTGTATAACATTTTTAGCTTTTCTAAAATCTTTGGCAAAGGTTTCCTGATGATCTAGCCTAAGCAACCAGTGAAACGCGCATAGAGGCTAGCTTTCCCTCAACAATAAATGTCGGTGTATTTATCAAATATGGAAAATTGTGAATTTAGCACGTCATACAAAAATCTTAATAGTCGATTTTAATTGAATTTAAAACATAGATATATCCATATTTGTACAGACACATAAGCTACGCATTTTTATAAAAATATGATCATGAGGGGAGATGGGGGTAATATATTCCTCCCAGAAACTATCAAACCGATTGTAATGAAATTTAAAACATAGATAGATCCCTATTAATATATCCATAAACTCTTGAAAATGTGTTTTTAAATATTGTGGTGTAGGGTATCATATGGTCGGGCTTGACCGACTATACTTTCTTACTTGTTTTAGATTGTGCTTATTTTTATCACACACTGTATATTCTTAAATAAATCTCAAGCTTTTGAACTTCACTATACCTAACCGGCATGAATTTGAGTTATAAACAACAATAAAAAGAGGCAAGAAAACAATATACAATAACAATACACAGCAGAATTGCATTGTCAGTTTATGCATGTAAAAAGTTAAAATAAGAAAATACGATCACTTTAATTGTGAAAAACAAGTACTAACATTTTAGAAGCGGAGATTGCATATCAAAAGCAACAGAAGCTTAAGGATAACTAAAAACAATTTGATGCCAATATTGTTATTTATTTTCTTTTTTGCACGCCAATGCTACAAGACAAAGTCTCTTTAATAGCATTGGGAAAATATTGTTAATAAATACATATGTACATTAGGGCTATAACCAAATTTTTGGCATAGTACCATGGAGTGGCCAATAATGTTTTAGAAATGAAAACACCTGTCTCCCGTCGTTTTGCGAAAAAAACCTCACGCAGGGAAGCAAATTTCTAAAACCTTCTAAGAAATTTTGAACCGCGATTAATTGTAAACCGTAGAAAAATGTTTAAATCTAAAGCAGTGGATAAATTTCAAAAGAGCATTTAAGTGATACGTATAGGAATATATACAAATATCAGGTGTATATTTTTAAAACTTCCGTGAGATAAAAATGGTTGTCTTCAAACTTCAACCCGATCCCTGCGTGAACTTTTTTAACAATCCGAAAAAATTATCATATTTTTTATTAATAACTTTTAATGTTCTACACGATTATACTATGCCGTTTTTGATATTCGCAAAAAGTGTGAATAAGTTATAGCCCTAATGTACATACATAGTTTTAATTAAATAAAAAATAATTATAGAGAATAAATTATACAATTAATGACAGAAATAACAAATCAAATTTTTAACAAAAAAGTAAATTAAATTTGAGCAAGTTGTCACAGGCATATTTATCGTTTGTTATGCTAAATATATATTGTTTTATCAATTTTTACACAGTATTAAAATAAAAATCATAGAAAGTGTTAATTAAGTTTAATATTTAAATAAAATTAACTCATCTTTGTTACGAAAAATACTTGAAAATCTCACATTTAAAGTGCTTTGCATTGCTTGTTGTTTGAAAATTATGAGGTAAATGGTTCCAGGGACTAATTGTGTGAATTAAAAAGTATTTCTTAGATTGCTCATCGCGATGTTGGATACTGGTTATCTTTTTCCTCCTATTTGATCAAAAGAAATTTTAGTTTACGATACAAGTAATAAGGCTGCTTTGTGTATATAATCTTGTGTAGTAAAATTAACAAACGGCACTTTAACAGGTTATGAAATTTCTTTTGAGTTTTTCGAAAGGCGATCAGAAGGACAGACAGAGGGACATGGCTGAATTAACTTAAAATTACTCAAGGACGCGGAATATATGTAATTTATGGGGTCTTAAATTAATATAAAAAAAGTACACAGAATGACAAACTAAGTACGGTACAAGAACGATTTACAAGTTTTCTGTAGAAACAGCAAGAATACTATAAGAATAAAACAAACATTTTATTGTTTTTATGTTTAAAAATTAAAAAATTTTAAGAGACGGAAAAATTCCCGTTTTATATTTGTTAAAATTATTTTTTTTAAAAGAATTCTAATGCATTCCTTGGAATCGATAAGGTAATTTTATCAGACCAAATAATTATGCATTGAGTACTACCGTGACTACTATTCGTGTTTTTTATATATTTTCTAAATAAAACTTCGTTATTTTTTGCTGCCTTTATGTCGTTTATATATTGTTATCAAAAAGGATGCATAATTTAATTCATTCGCATCTATGTTTTAAATTTCATAACAATCAGTTTGAGAGGCAAAATTTGCGCACAAGGTTACATGGACAGCTAGCCAGCCAGCCGGACGGACATCGTTAGTTCGACTCAGAAAGTGATTCTGAATCGATCGGTATACTTTAAGGGACCAATATTTTAAGGCGTTAGACACATCAGCACAAATGCATAATACCCTCTACACTATTGTGGTGTGGTTATAACAATTTTAGACGATTAATTGTTCGAATAATATAAAATTGCTAATTTCGATTTAAGAATTAATCGAAGAATTTATACCGATTAATCGAATGATAATAATACATAGTATTTCTGTTAAATGTATAATTTTTTAAAAGTTTTAACTCGAATAAACAAACCAAATGTATGTGTCCGTTGGAATAAAAAGAAAACAGTCATGTTTGGTGAGTAATTAAGCTTATATTTTTGTTACAAGAGATATTTTCTTTTATTGAATCTTTCTCGTCGAAAATTACAATATGTATTTAAAGCTGAATCCTAATTGTTATTTATTAGCCATTACCAACGTTACGGCTATTTAATTGCATTCAAGTGTCAAAAAAGCCTGCTAGGCTCAATGTGTCGGTTCTTGTCAGCCTCCGATGACCTTCGAATTTTATTAAGTCCCAAGCGAGGTAGTTGGGTTGGACCAATAGTGTAGGATGGTAGGGCTGTTAAGATATCTGTGAATAAGGTCATTACGTATATACCGAAGGCGATTTGTCGTAATATCCTATACAGTCTTCTTTGTAGCTTCTGGATGTTTGATGCGCATGCAGTTCCCCATAATTGGATGCCATATGTCCATAATGGTTTTATGATAGACTTGTTGTCTAAGGACAAGTTTGAATTTCGACCGAGGAGCCAATTTAGTTGAGCTGCTTTAAGTTTCATAGCCGTTATTTTCGCTTCAATATGACGAGACCAGTTCACGCGTCTATCTGTATGAATTCCGAAGTACTTAACATTTATGTGCTCGGTAGTCTACATTTGTAGCATTTTTGCAGAAACAGTTGAATATAAAAAAAATTTCCACAACAACAGGTTCCGCAATTTTCAGTAGCTTCCTAAAAATCAATTCTAAGCAGTTTTGGCTACTGCCACGTGAAAAAAATAATTAAGAGCACCCCCTAGACCCTACTTTTCGAAATGGCCATCTTTTGGCAGGTAGTCTACAAACTTAGACACCATATAAAATATGTATGGAAATTCACATCGTTCTTTTACTCAACTCGAACTTTTTTGAATGGGGCATGACGAACATGTAGCTTAGTATTTGTTTTAACTTTTGGTTTCTTGTGCACGTTTGTGTATGCATGCGTGTGCTTGCCAGACGGGCTTCATTTGGCTTGATCAAGAAAAAATATAATTTGCCTAGCTTAACCGGAATTTTAAAAATTGTTCCATTAAATTGCTAAGAAAATCAAGAAACGATAACAATTATTGATCTATTTGGTATTTTTGGGCGGCAGTTATAATGTATTTTGTTGGAAAGAGCTGTGGGAATTTGTATCCCAAGGAATTTTGAATTGTTAGAAGAAGAATGTTTAGCAGGACTATCAGGCTCTATTTTGTTTTTCATTTATACCAAAATCCATTCATTTGAAGCAAAAATATTGGCTTTAGAAAGCAATTTTGGATTAACAGATATTATACGAAGTATCGGAGTAAAATTAACTCCTTCTATCCCATATTGAGTGAGCGTTCCTGTACCAAAACCGTGGTTTCTAAAAGAAAGATCATTTATTTACCGTTTATTTTAAGTTTATGTTATGCAAATGTTAAAAAATAAAGTTCATAATGTTTAACAAGACTTTCAAAAGTTAAGTTTTATGAGTAAAAATTAGAGGCAGTCATAATTTGTTGCGGATTCCTCAGACATTTCGTTGGTTGATTATTTAATTGTCGTATATGAATACAAATTATATACGACAATTAAATAATCAACCGACGATTTGTGGATCGATATGACCGAATTTCAATTGCAAGCTATCCCTGACTATAAATACATATTTTCTTCAGAAAACCCATTTCAACGTTTACACGGACAGAAAAGCGACGGACGAATAGACGGGGACATTAAATCAACTCCGCATTTATTAGATCAATATTGTAAAAATTATAAACTTATATAAAAAACGAACTTACGTATGCATGTCCACCTGTCTTGGAGGGTATAAATAATACAAACTTTTTTTGTAAATTTAACCGAAATATTAATTGTAAAGAAAAATCAAGCTTTTTTCTTTTCAATGCCCAAGCTTTTTGCCGATTTTGATCTGGCAAGCCTAGTGTGCTTACATATTTCACCTTATTATATTTTACAAATATGCATTAAAGTATAACACTCTCCTACTAATGTTTGTTTAATATATGGACATAGTTTTCCATTCAAATACATATTTGCTACAAATGTAGACTTTTGACCGCCAACGTAAGTTTACAATCCCGAGCACATAAAGGTCAATATGGTTTTCTGCCGGAACTGTAATGTTATTTATTTTTACAGCTGGGCACGTTTGTCTACTGGGCGTGAAAGTTAGGTGAGCACATTTGGCTGGATAAACCTGCATTTTCCATTTTTCTAGCCAGGCCTCTAGTTCATTGATATGATATACCAGAGATATGTTAACGTAAAGATTTATATTAACTTATCGGGTATGTTCTAGCAATCGAAATGAAGTGAAATTGAAATTGAGCGATAATTTAAATTCAATTGCTTACAAAATGACCGTAGTTTTTCTTAATTTGAGGTGTTGTTCTTGCAAAAATAATAGATACTAAAAGAATAAAATAGATTAAATATAATATTTTTACGAACTTTCATTACTGGTTCGTTTTTGAAATTTGCTCGATTTTAAATCTACTTCATTTCGATTTCTAGAACACGCCCGTTTTTTTTAACAAAATAGTTCATGTGTTTCTCCCTTTAGAACAACTCTTCAACAACTTCACTAATGTACCACTTACACAGTGACTATAACATAGTATTTGAAGAAGCTGCTCCACAAACAAAATCAAAGGGGACTACAAGTGGTCCAATGAATAAATATTTTTTACAATATACTTCGATCGATATTCAAGAGGAAATTATTTGCAGAAGCATAGCGGAGGATGGAATATCCGTGAAAAGTTAAAAAAAAAAAAACTAAAGTTATATGACAATTTGGAGCTACATTGAAAAGTTTTATTAAACAAAAAATGTTTATTAACTCAAGTACTTATTTCTTCTAAAATTATCGAAAAAAATCTCGTAATTTATAAAATTTCCGGGTGTAGAATTATTCGAATAATCGATTATTTTTAAAATTTTATTCGTTTAATCGCATAAGTTCAAAGTGCTATATAACGAATAATCTTTTAATCGAACAAAAATAAAACCCGATTAATTGAACACCCTAATACATATGATGTGTAAAGCTTCACCTCACTGCTGGTCTGCTTTGGCTTAAAAAGCTAAAAGTATGACAAAAATGTTCGAAGTACGAACTCGAGATTAAAGACACTTAGACATTCTGGAATCAAGCGCAATTTGAGATTTATTTTATCTCACTTCTACTTTTATTTACCCCTATAGTAATGACCGTTTTCTGATTAGGAATATGGCTAAAGGTAAGTATTTGGCACCTGAATAATCCTTACTTGAATCACGCATTCTGTGTTTAGTTAAAGTAAATAGAGAATATTGACCCCACTTGGGCTTGATATAATCTAAGTACGAATTGATTGATTGTATTTTGAGTGAAGTGCCGTTAATGTATTAGGTCCATAACTGCCTCTAGGTCCAAAAAGGAAAATTATTTTTAAATGCTCTAAGCATATGGTAAAATGAATGTATATTATTTCTAGGTATTTAATGTATTTAAAAATTTGTTTGGTTATTTATGTAAAAATTAAATTAAATACGCTTAAAAATAATTTTAATTATTCAAAATATTATTTTAACACATTTAATTATTGCACTGTTGCGTATATTTATTTTACTTTTGCACGAAAACTTTGGCCTAATCCATTAAAACTTTATTTTAAATAAAACATATTACATCGAAAAAAAAACAGGTACCTTCATTAAAAAAAAGCTTAACCTTTAGTGTAGTTGTACTTCATATTTAATGTACGAGTAGTTGCATTTACACATGTACAAAACTGTGTAAACAAACTTATTATCGAACATTTTTTATTTGTACTTCTTCACTTTATAAAATTAATTAATGTTTGTAAATAAAGAGCTTTTAAAGTTAAATGGTTTATAAAAACAAAATTTAAGTTACAAAAAAAAAAAAAAAAAACGGTGAGAGGAAAAACAAGAGTGTTAAAGCTGGTAATTGTTTTAAAAGTAAGCAAAGAACAAAAAATATTTATGTTGAACAATTTTAAGTACATTCAGAGAATTATCTGTAAAAATAATAATAGTGATATTTACTTGAAAAGCAGGTCAATTCATTCTTAACATTAAAAAATTCTCCAATTTCAGTGAATTCCGACGAAAAGTGTTTTCAAGTCAGGTACTTAGAAAAAGTAAAATTGATGCGAAATGTTTTCAGGTTTTCTGGAGCACAACCCTCCGAAAAGCAGAGCTTTTATAATTTTTGGAAATTAACCAAATCATTCGAAATCTAAAGAACGTGAAACAAAATCGATTGGCATTGCAAATACGGAACCAAGACCATTCCGATCAGAATGAGGGACATAGCTGATAGTTTAAGTGGTTAGTAGGTTTGAACATATGATATCATCTACTGAATACCCCTACTACAAAATAGATAAACAAGTGCGTATTTAATTATAATAATGTTGTAGTCATATTTGTTGAACAAATGAACTTAATGTTTATTTATAACATTAACAACATCAAATAACAAAAAAAAATAAAAAAATTACGAAAATTAATGTCAATACAAGCAAATAGATGTTAATGTTTATATTAATAAAATTGTGTTTTGCCATTTTTAATTCACTTGTTTATTTACTTTAATTACAAAACAAACAAAAAAACAAGAAAAACAACGTTTTTTTTATTGCTTTTCTACTATTGTTCGACTAATATGGTCCAAAAATGTTAAAAGCGGTGGTAGTACAAGCACATTTATTTTTAAATTATGACAAATTGTCTAACTGACACACTTTATTTAATGTAAGGCTTTCCGAGTAGTCACGTTGTATGGCAATACATATGAGTGTCCACTGTGTTACGAATAAGAAAACAAATCAAGTTTAATTGGTTATTGTGATGAAATAATCAAAAAGAAGATATTTTTGCATGCGTAAGGGAATAAATAAATTGGGTCAGTGTGAACATTCGTTTCGAGGCATTTTTTTATTTTTCATATATAAAATACAAAAGTTTTGTTAACAAAGTATAATTAAGAAAATTCGGGAGCAAGAACTCTGTTATGTAATTTTAATTGTCGCTATATCGGCTTGTTTAATTGAAAGTGCATTGGCAATAGAATTTTCATGTTAAAAAGTGAAAGTGTATTGGCAAAAGAATTTTCATGTTTAACCCTTATGTGAATGGCAAATAAAACACCTTTTACAGCATTGTAAGGTAACCGGGTACCTATATGGAAATAACATTGGAAACTAATTTTTTTCGGCGAAAATATGTGCATTATGACAGAAAAGAACTCTGAGACTTACAATAGATGTTCATTTTCAGTCAAATTTCAATATTTTGTAAACGCCGTGGGTTATGCAACGTTCTCTCTAATATTTCTCTATGCATATCAAAGTTAATAAATGTGAAACAAAAAAATTGTAAATATTACACCGGTGATTTCATTTATTGCAAAGATGTAACCATAAAGAGAAGAAAATAAAAACGACTTCAACACAAACAGAGGCAGAGCCATTTCTTGTAGAGTTGCGGAAACCTACTCACTTGCCCTTTTTAGACAGCAATGTCTATCTGCAGATTGAAAATTATGTTACATTGCATACGTTTTGATAATGATGAAACCCGCTTATTACGAGTAGAAACTGGTAAAGCTGCTACTCTATTTTTGGATATTAAGACAATAGTGACTGAAAACTTACGTCAGAGTTAGAAACCTTTATTGGCTTGCGATGCTCTAAACTCTAAATAACGAAATAACGGTTTTAGATCTGTATTTTCCATACAAAAACTCAGGAATAAAAATGTAACTTCTGGCACTTTTTTCCTTATCTCCCAATCATAAGTCAAATCTGTAATACAGAGTGTGCTTGGGAAAAATTTTGACATCAACATCTATTGTAATAACGCTAGAATTACGCTTCCAAATGGCACTTCTTCTATTTTAGGAAGCTGATTTCTGGTTAAATTGCCCTTTTTGGAGTACAGACAATGCTTAGTCCGTTAGCGAATCTACCTCCATTATAATTGATTGTTTGGTGTGGTTTACACGATCTTTCGAAATGAGCAAGGAGCTCGTGTAATAATAACTGAACTTTTGTTTCCAAAATTAATCAGCTAAACATCAACAACATTTGGTTTCAACAATATGTTAACAACATTATTTCTAGACGTGATTTTGTTCACTTAGCCCCTCGTTTGTGCGGGTTACCGTCACTGGGTTTCTTTGAATGGCCAGCAGCTCTTGAAGCATTGGAAGCCAATATTTTCCTTCTTACAGCCGTATTCATAACAAAAAGTTAGCCACAGTTTGTACACTACGTACAATGAGCTGCTATCTAGAATGTCGATTAAGCTTAGCAGCTTGCTGGCACAAAGTTAATTCATAACGAACTTTTCTCCATCTGCCAACTTTTAATAAATCAACTCTGAATTTTTATGATGCCACATTGTATTACATACTTAAAAATGCAACACGTTTTGCATAATCGTCGCTGAATTTCTCATTTTTTCTTTTTTTGTTTTTCGTTTCACTTATAAAAATTTTAAAAAGTTTTTAAAATTAAAATAAATTAAGTAAAAGACAGTTAATTAAAAAAAACAGTTATTTAAAAAAAAAACAAAATGGTTTGACATTAAATGGCTCTTTTTCACAATTTGGCCAACGTTTGGCAGCTCGTTAACAAGAGTTTAGTAAATTGTTAGCCAGAGTTTGGATAGTGTATTATGAATAAACTTTTTGCTAACTTCATGCCAAATTTTCATTATGAATACGGCCGTTAATCTTTAAGCCCCTGCTATAATCGGCTTAGCAAGGAATTTGCAAAACGTCATGTCTACAGTTTTTAGTGCTCCTAAGCAGTTTGGGGTTATAATCTGGCACAATTCGCCCAGTAGAAAAAGTTATGGACCCAAATGTTGACCAGCCATTATAAAAGGTTTTTGATTTATTTCATTATTTTGGTAAGAAATATGCAGTTTTTCATCAGAATTGATCGTTTGCGATTATGAATTTGTATACCCACACTACCATAGGTGAATGGGTATAAAGTGTTTTCACTAATGTGTGTTAGACCTTAATATATGGTTAAAATGACAATTATTAGTATACCGATCGATTTAAGGCCTATAATGCCCTATTAAGAAGTCACAAGCGCTAAAATTTCAAAATTGAGATAAGGGCATATTCGGAACCGCGAATGTGTTTCTGATTTTTGTTTTAAGTTTAAAAGACCTATTTCCAACTGTAAATGACTGAAAACCGTTATGCTCACATCCATCTAAATTCCAATTACTATCAAAAAAAGTCACATTGACCAAATTTTTAAGCTTTTAAGGCCTTTATCCTTAGTAGCAATATTTTTAATATATAATAATAAATAAGTTCTTGCAAACACCGACAAGTTCGGAAAAGTTTTTGAAGCCAGAGATTTGGTTCTTGGATCTGCGAATATCATCTCAGAGTAATCCTGAGTGGACAGTGAGCAAAAAATGGAAAAATCAATAAGGATCGCTCGTTTCTTGATATCGTATGAAATAAAAAAACATATTTTGTGCATTAGTGCAAGCGACCCGGAGTACACACAAACAATCATTATTACAACAACAATAATTAATAAGATTTTGTTTGTCGTGTTAAGTTCCCAATTTTTATTCTTAATAAAAAACTGAAATTTATTGTTGATAGGATAAGCTATTCCAATGCGCATTTCACTGGTTGCTTAGGCCAGATCATCAATAAACTTCATCCAAAGACTTTAGAAAAACTAAAGATTTAAACAAATAAAACTGTCAAGCAAATAAGAATTATAAGCAGCAGTTTTACTTGTAACAATATCAAAGCTTAAACATAAACAATAACAATAAACAGTGAATTTATCTTTGCTTACATTCCCAACAACTATTGGCTGGAATTCTCCCAACATTAATTGTAGTTGCAAGTATAAGAAAAAAAAAAATAAAAACAAAAACAACTTGCTTTATTGTATTCGCATTTGATAATGAACTAGCAAGTGCACGGCCTAAAAAAAACTGAACTGGCAACATGCTTTGTTTTTTGATTTTCTTGCGAAGACAATAAGCAAGATGTTTTTGTTTTAATTTTGTTTTTTTTTCTTTACCTACTTATAACCACAATTTATGTTGGAAGAACTCCAACCAATTGAAGTGGGGAATGTAAGAAAAGACAAACTCACTGTTTATTGTTGTTGTTTTTGTTTACGCTTATTTGCTTAACAGTTTTATTTGTATAATATCTTTAGTTTTTCTTAAATCTTTGAACAAAGTTTCCTGATGATCTGACTTAAGCAACCAGTGAAATAATAATAATAATTTCTTTAACAGCTCCCTGCTCCCAGTGGACAAAATATTATTATAAAATGGAACAAATTATAATAGGTGAAAAAAAGACATATCACTTAACTGGTGATAATGTGTTTAAAGTGTAGTTACTCCAGAAGAGAGGAAATTGGCAAAAAACTATACATGTGTTTGGATTTTTTGCGGGTAGTGGCTGATTTTATCTGATTATTTTACTCTACATAAAGAGGATCTATCACACTCTTGAGACATTTGGGACAATATCTGTGACAGGCATATGTTTACCAAAATTTAATGCGTCCGTTAAGGTTATTTCAGTCACCTGTAACAAAGTGTCAAAAAGTGCCAATTAACCCTCCTAAGATTTCGCCATGTTAAAATAACAAGTCCCCTTCATGTACAATGTTAAAACTAGAACCGGGCCCTTAAACTTTAGAACTGTCAAGCGAAAAGTTTGGTGTTAGTTTCGGTATCCCTAGCGCCATTATGACATTTCAACTTTATACTGGTCAGGAATAAATAGTATCATAAAAATGTAGATATTTGTGTTCTCTCCTGAATTTTTGTACCGCGATCCCGCCCATCTTTTCACTGAAACTCTTCCAAATTTCATGTAGCTGTAGATATTGCTGATCTGCCGAAGTGTGTGGAAGTACGTGCTTATAGGTGGTGTGTAAGTCTGATTTTTCGTTGATTGTGTTCATCGCACTGACGATGGAAGTGTGAGAAATATTGCCTTTTAGTATATTTTTTAACCTTTTTTTACCCTAGATACACTTTCTTCGTCGCAAGGCCCATTGAAAAGGTCTGCGCAAGAAGCCTGATGATCATTGTTTATGTTCTTTTTAGTTGTCAAAAGTTGTTTACTTTTTGTGTATGTGTGACAAATACACGTTTTTTCCTTTCGCTTTGTATATGTGGTAGTAAATTTTTGACAACTAAAAAGAATCGTTTTTTGTTTTTGTACAAGTAAGCAGACCTGATAGATGGGCCTTGCTTCGTCGTATTGACGAAAAAAGCCTTGGCTTGCTTTTGTTGTGTTTTTAGAATTAAGTTTTCAAGTAAACTATAAGATACTGTTTAGAATGAATAACAACTTAAGTATTTTATAAACTAAACAAAAATGTTCGTGTTTCCTTATATTGGGTGGGTTTGGGGCCAGATCATAAATGGACTTCGTCGATTCGACGAAGAAAGTGTGTAGTGTAAAAAAATAAGAAAGTGTATCTAGGGTTAAAGATATTTCAACTTATGGTTTTACATCCTCTAGGGAAACAGGTGCAGCCAATATCTGGAATTTGGTAGAATTCGAAGTTGGCAGATCTCTTGATATCCTCGGCAGCCAGTGACCACTGTTTTCTTGATACCAGACTTACTATTGGTTAAGGCCCTTAGAAGTGTGAGGCTTTGTGAAAATTAAAAACGTATGGCTTGGCCAAAATAGAAAAAAAACTAAAAAATGCTGTATGGAGATATTTTTATAAAAATCACTCTATACTTTCTAATTAAAATGTGTTGAACATTCTTAAGCCATAAACTATCATCAGAAATTTCAGCTTTCTAATATGATTTGTATTGATTTTTTTTTTATTATAGATTTATTTTTTAACTACTCGCACTTGTTAATAGTTAAACTACCTTCACCTTAAGCATGAGGTCATTAAAACCATTTCGAAGGTAGATATTTTAATTACTTATTTCATATTTCTTTTTTTAAGCATTTTATAATAACTGTTGAATGTTTAGAAAAAAACAGAAATTTAAAAGAAAGATAAAGAAAATAAAAAAAGAGAGAAAAAACTTTTGTGTAATTAAGTCTTTTTGTGTGTTTTCTTCCAAAGTAATTTCTTTATTACAACTGAATTGAAATATAAGAAATTAGGGAAATTTTACTGGGATTTAATTGAATATTATATTAACATTTAATATGTACAATTACTTACAGACATCTACATGAAGGCAATTATGGATACATAGTAAGTTTTTAACAGTGGGGTGTAAAATTAAAATAACATTAGTTTGAAGGTTATTTTTCAAGATAAACGCTACGCAGAAATGGCTAACATTAGGTCTGTTCAATAACAGAAAATTATTGTTTATTTTAAATTCTGTGGTTTTTATGGGCAACCGCGTATGTCTATTTTTTCGATTATGTAATGTTGATGCCATATTGCTTAATTTTAAGCGCTCTTTACATCTTTTTAAAAATTTTTGATAATAATTAGTATTGTGGTTATTTTGTTGAACTATTTATGGTTTTTAATCCAAATTTTTAATATTTTTAATCAGGCTTAAGTTCATGAAATTTAATTTTTATTAAATTATTTTTATTCCTTTCTTCATAAAAATAATTTTAATTCATGAACTTAAGCCTAATTAAAAATATTAAAAATTTTTGATAATAGATAGACCCATTCCGATGTTTTAACTCAATTACAAAGTTCAAAAGGTGCAATGCCTAACCCATGGTTAGGTTAGGTTCCATGGGCAGCCATCAAAAGACAGCTCACTTGGGTCCTTCAATGGTCCCTTTGTGATACCCGGCGCCAATGCCCATCCCTAAGAGCAGTTACTCAGATGGCGTCACTGCAAGTTCCAACCACTACGTCTTCCTGGTGAAGAGAAGGAGCGATTTTAGTTCCATCATGGACAGATCCCCCAAGCAGGAAAACACCGGTTCCCCAAGGTATTCTTCCCTAATGCTCCGCAATCCAGGGCAATGACAAAGGAAGTGAAGCACAGTCTCCTCTTCCTCCTCGTTCTGACAACTCCTACAGTAGTCGTTAAATTCCAGACCCATTCTTGCAGCATGAGTCCCCACCGGCCAGTGTCCAGTCAAAACCGATATCACCGTCCTAATCTGGTTTCTGTTGAAAACAAGTAGAGAGCTAGTTCTCCGTTCATCATATCCAGGCCAAAGGATCCTGGATATAAAGCAGGTGGACTCACAGGTCCACCGCATCTGCGCAACTCTATACGACTCGCGCCTGATAAGTAGTTTACAGTGAGCCATTGGAAGACCAACAAATTGATCGATGAATACGTCATCGATGCGACCACCTTGTCTGGCCAGCCCATCTGCCACTAGATTACCCGGACACTCCGAGTGACCCGGTATCCATATAAGCGTTACCCTTGAATGTTTCGCAATCTCATCCAAAGATATCCGACATTCTACAGTTAACCTAGATGTCGTGTAGACACCCGCTAAGGAAGCAAGGGCAGCCTTGCTGTCAGTAAATATACGTATATCTCCCGATTAGCGATGATACCTCAGCCAGTTTGCCGCCCGCCTTATAGCCGAGATTTCCGCCTGCAGGACACTACATCCATCCTGCAAACGAAAGGAAACCTTCACATCAAGTTCCTCTATGAAGAAACCTCCGCCAACCCTCTCACCTTTCCTCGAACCATCAGTATAAACCCCTAGGGTTGGTTCTCGGAAAGTATCCGACAGCACGTTGCCGTGCGCCACTTGTGTCACGAACCCCGCACCAAAGAACGGCACTGGGGCTCAGTAATCCACTCCGTCAGGGACAATCGTACCTCTGATTATCCTGGCGTGTCCATAGTCACGGGTCGACCAGTCGTTCGCCGCGTGTAGCCGTGTCGCCGAGCAAAGAGCAAACTGTTTGGCCGTTATGTCCACCGGGAGCCAGTTCAATATCGTAAACAGCGCCTTCGTGGGAGTAGATCGCATTGATCCCGTGATCATCAACGCGACAAGTCTGTACTTTCTCAAGCATAGCGCGGTGTATGCTCTTATCCAATGCAGTCCACCATACAACGACCCCATAGTACAGGGTCGGCTTTACCACAGCTTCAAAGATCCAATTGACACACCTCGGGTTCATACCCCAGTTTCTGCCGATTGCACCCCTACACGCATATATGGCAACTATTGCCTTTTCCACTCTCATCCGGACATGCCTGCTATCCAGAACCACCCCCAGATACTTGGCACTGCGAGATATCTGAAGCTCAGTTCCATTTAACCTTGGAAGTCTAAAGTCCTCGGTCCTATACTTCCTCGTAAAGAGTACCAGCTCCGTCTTAGACGGATTTACACCCAGCCCGCATGATGCACTCCAGATGCTGAGTACCTTCAAGGCAGCCTCCATACACTGGGACATTACTCCCAAATGCCTCCCTGTGATGGCCACTGAAACATCATCAGCATACGCCACTGCTTTGATCCTCATGTTGTCTATGCCTAACCCATAGTTTGATCTAGAATGGTTGTTCGGCTCTACTGAAAAATTTTATTTTAAGACATACGCGGTTGCCCATGAAAACCCCAGAATTATTGTTACAATTGTTCACGTATTCGGAAAGCTTGCCAGGAGAGAGTGAAAAAGGAGCATACATTTGAGGGACAAAAAAAAAATTTTAAAAACTGCTAGTAAAAATTAAAATCCTTGTTTCATGTTTTTGTTTACAAAAGATGAATAAATTTCTTATTATAAGTGTTGATCAGAGTTTTTTCAATCTTTAAAGGTCATTAATTAAATGAATGAAACAGATTTTTTATTTCATTCTCAATAAAATCCGACGTTTCGTTAGTATTCTTGCCAACTTCTTCAAGGATTGAGTTTTTATTAGTGTAAAACATAATCTTTTTTGTCACTTACCATTATTTATAAAATATATCACAGTACTTTGTATAGGTGGACAACGCAACACAAAACTTAAAATATTAAAAGCGATGTAAAAATAATATCACAGCAAATTCGTAATTTTTTTAATCACAATTGTTAGTATTACTTTCATATTTTTAAATTTAAAGTTTTTTAATAACATAAAATACTTAATTATTTTGCTTAAATTTAAAAACAATATTTTTGCTTAAAGAGTTCAAATAAGGGATGCCAATCGGGATCCCGATCCCGAAATTTTGGGATTTCTGGATCCCGGGATTTTTCGGGATTTGATATATTAAAAATCCCGGGATTAATAAAAATAAATCCCAGGATTCGAGATTTTTCAATCCCGAAAAATACTGGGATTTCGGGGTTTCCCGTTTGGCATCCCTAGTTCAAATCAATTTAATATCTAACAGCTAAATTTCGTCGATATTCTTAACTTTTTTTGTAAATTTCTGCAAGTTTCAGCAAGTAAAGGAAATGAACAGACCTATTATAAATTTAAGAAACTTGGTGTACAGTAAAATAGAATCGAGTTTTTCAAAAAATGGGTCTAATATTTTACTGGATAGAAATATGCATTTTATTTTGTTTCTAACTGTTTAATCCACTTATTTATTTTACTCCTTCAAGGAAAGCTAATTATACAAATTACGTCTTTTTACATATTTACACAAAAAACATTTTCAAAACAATTTAATCAATACAAAATTGGGCTTGAATACAGTTGCACGTGTCTGGTAGAGATTCCTTTAACCTAAATTTTTTTTATTGTTAACATACATATGTTGTTTTCGGATTTTTATACACACACTACCGTAGTGGAGATGGTATTATGCGTTTATGCATATTTGTGTTACACATAAAAATATTGGCACTAGACCGACCATTTTCAGAATAACTTACTAAGTCGATTTTAGAATGTCCATCTGGCCGACTGAATATCAGTGCAAAAATGTTGTGCGCAAAGTAAATGCAGCAATTTTGGAGATCATTTTCTACAAAAAATGTGGCATTTTATATAAAAAAAATGTCACATTTTTTTGTAGAAAAGAAAACACCATTAATTTCTAGCTTCCTTAAGATTATTAGTCAAGAATTGATCAGTGTTCCCATATTAACCCCGCCACTAACATTGAGTAAAGACCGAAAGATCTCCTAAAATTTTTAATTTATATGTTACTAGCTTAACTCGGTGCGCTTTGTTACCCCCATCGAAATAAAATTAGTAAAAAAATTTTAAAACAAATCTCGTGTATTGATAATTAAGCATCTTGTACTAAATTTGTATGATTTTGCAGTTACCGTTTTACAGATATTCAAGTGCAATCGTATGGGAGGTTCCACGCCTACTTTTCCCATTGAACCTACTTTCAAAATATGTTGTGTGCTATCATGTAAGATATTTGTACAAAAATGGAATACTTCAACTATGTAAAAAACTTTATTGTCATTGTATCAGAGGTGCCACGCCCACTTAAAAATAACAAAATATTAACCGCCTATGTTAAGTGCTGAGTAATCCGAAATAACTGTAAATATTTCAGGAAAATTGGTTCAGTAGTTTAGGATTCTTTAGCGAACAAATTTACATACTCTTTTTTATTTACAGTAGAATCCCGATAGTTCGTAATCGCAAGGGACCGGCCATTTCTCACGAGTTATAGGGGTTTTTGTTTAAGCGGGGTTTCAATTTAACGTGGTTAAAATAAAATATATACTAACTAACGGGGTTTTTTAAATTTATTTACTAAAACAATTAAAAAACAAAAGACAATTGTTAAAAATAAAATATATACAAATTATTCAAAACTGATCTTAAGAAAATAAGCACACAAGCAAAAGCAAAAACCCACGCAAAAGAAATAGCGGTAAACAAAAAATCATTCTTTCCATGTTTCTGTTGTTTTAATTACGAATTATAAGTGGTATTTAGCAAACAATTACGATTTATAAGAGGTAAAGAAGATTTTATTTGCAAAAAATACGAATTAGCGAGGGCACCAAAATGTATGAAAATTTTACGAATTAACGAGATTTGTTTTAAGGACCGACAGTTTATTACGAAGTAGCGGGAATAACGATTTATCGGGGTACGAATTATCGGGATTTGACTGTATTTTTATTTATTGCTCCCGCTGCACCTTCCCCCTTTATTTTTGTTTTGAAATGTGTAGTTTATCATCAGATGGTTCCTACAAAGCTTAAAGACTTATTTTTATCTTTAGATATTCGGAATATGATATTTTCGTTCTATGGGGATACTGCTACTCCTCCATCCACATACCCCATTTTATTTTGTAATTTATAATTTACCATAGTAGTTGCTTTAGCCTCCCTATGCTCTATGCTCCACTGGAGTTAGTATAGTAGTGGTTTTAACCACGTTTAAAGACTCTCGCTATAATATTTATTCAATTACTTTAGGATTAAGGCCACCAGTGGGAGTTAGAGGAATATATATGTATATATATACATAAATATAGTATTGGTTTGAACCACGTTTGAAGACTCTCTCTATAATGGTTCTTCAATTGCGCAATATTTAATATATGCATCGCATGGTGGTATTGCTATTCCTGCTCCTACCATATTTATTTTTATTTTAAAATGTTTAGTTTACCATAAGAGTGACTCCTACCAAGTTTGAACATTCTCACTATAACTGTTCTTAAGATTTACGATATTAAACATTGGCGTCATATGAGGGCCACCACTTCGCCTGCTGCTATCTTTTTTCAATTTCGGAGCTCAGAAGATTCTATTACAAAAAGTTCAAGAAAATTGGTGTAGCGGCTCTTAAATGCGATACTATCCATTTTATTTTTGTGGCTCCCGTGATCTTACTATAAAAATTTCAGGAAAATCGGTTTAGCAGTTTAGGAGCCTATATGCCAACAAACCAACAGACAAACATTTTTAATTTTTATATATATAGATAGGTTCCAAATACGGAGCACTTAATATTGTAAGAGTGGGCTTTGGAAAAAGTGCTTAAGGGTATTCTTTAGTTTTGTTGGTCATTTTAAACTTTGAAGGTTATCTTGAAATGTATAAATTTAAATCATCACTTCTCTTCGGTTTTAGTTATTTTTAAGTTTTATTCATGAACCGAACTGTTAAATATCTGTCTAAAATGGTTTGCCATTTATAAAAATGGATCGTTTAACAACCAAAGAAATCGTAAAAATAGTTCAAACTTACAATAAAAGTGGTGGTAATGCCAACAGTGGTGGTAATGCTAGATAAGCGAACACGTCTTAAACTTTTCTATCAATGCGTGTGATTATGATCGTCATCATTGATCAACTGTGCAAGAGTTTGGAAAGCTTATAAAGAAATTGTGAGAAACTGGAAGCGTTACAGATTTCTGTGTCTGTGCATTATCTATATCAATGGTTTTCAATCGGTGGGTCGCGACCCCCGTGGGGGTTTAATTTAATTTTTTTAATTCAAAAACATAAAAAAAAGTTAATTAAAAAACATAAGAGTACTGATATTAATGTGAACGCTGGGCTTGCTTATTTTTAAATTAAATGCGAAAACGTGGTTGCAATTGTGACACCTAAACAATCAAATCATTTGCTAAATCTAATTTATTTCTTTTTTTTTGTTTTAATGTTCACCATTTGTAAAAAAAAGTAATTTCGCACAGATAATATGTTGAAAATTGAGTTAATATTTTAAGTGCTTTTTTTTAGCTAGCTCAGGGTATTTTGACTTAAGCTTTAGCCAAAATGAAGTATTATTTTGCGATAAATATTCCATGTTGAGCATACTGTCCGCTGCCAGCTCACATAAATTTTCTTTCAAATTAGTTGCGTTCGAGAACACAAATGTTTTTCCTATTTTTTACTTAGCTTTACTGCATTTTACGAAATTGCGTTCGAGTACACAGAATGCAGTAAATGAGACCATAAATTGGGAGCGAAAAGTGACAGCTCTTGTCTGAGTATTTACAAATTTTTATTGCAGAAATTTTTACAGTAAAATTTAGTAAATCAAAAAAACATATGTTTCAACAGGTAAACAAACAAAAGTAACAAATAAAAAGCATACAAATTGTGAAAAAATTGTTAAATTAAAGAAAAGTTGAAATAAAAATTAAATCAAAACAAAAAGTGAATTAATATTAATTAATTAAACTTGTTTGTGAAGCATTTATTTGGCTAAATACAAACTTGTGAAATTTTTTTTGTTATGTTAATTTTTTAGAGTTGTAAAAGTGTGAAGTATTTGGGTACTTAAGTAATCAATAGCAATACAATTATTCATGTAATTTTAAATAATTAAACCCGCTAAAAATAAGTAAAATCAAATAAAATAAAAAACAAACAAATATGAAAGATTACCAGGGACCGAAAATAACAGTTATATCGGAATTTTAAAACAAAAAAAGCATGTAGAATTTAATGTCGAAAAACTGATTCAAGTAAACCATATTGTTCCTCATGCACTTGTCAATGATAAAATATATTGATTTTTATAAGTTTGATTTTTATATTTTAGATCAAACTTAACGCTTATTTTTTGATTTTTATTTTTTTTTAACAAAAATAACTGTTATTTTTTGATTTTTATTTTTTCGATCAAAAATAACTGTTATTTTTCGATTTTTATTTTTCGAGCAAAAATAAAAGTTATTCTCTAAATATGTAAATGTACGTTATTTAATAATTTAGTTGACTTAAAATTTTTATTTTAGTGTGTAATTGTCATTGGAATTCCTTATGCACATTAAAATAATTATTTAATTCATCTAAATTATTAAAACACGTACATTTATTTAGAGAATAACTTTTATTTTTGCTCGAAAAAATAAAAATCAATAATAACTGTTATTTTTGTTCAAAAAAATAAAAATCAAAAATTAACTGTTATTTTTGATCGAAAAAATAAAAATCAAAAAATAACTGTTTTCATTTGACTTTTATGAAAAAAGGCATTACTGTTACGTTCCCTAAAGATTACATAAAATAGTTTGTTTGTATTTTCCAAAAATGTTCGTGTTATAAAAAGTATTTAATCGAGTACCGATAAGAAAACGAGTTAAGTGGTCAAAAGTGTCAATATTTTTGAACACTTCAATTATTTGCCATCAGCTGTTGCCTTTATGTTACGAATTTTTACAAATTTTGCGTTCGCGTACTTTTTTGGACAACAGCTTTTTGTGAGAGCAAATTTTTTAGTTTACTCATTTACTGCATTTTACTGTAAATGTACTCAATCGCACCTATTATTGGCAAGATCGGCGAACTCAACGCAGTTAGTTATGAATGGATTTAATACCCAACAATCACCATTATCTTCTTGCATCTCTTTTGGAAAATAGCGGCATAGGTAGTTCCTTGTTCCAATTCCTCGGAGGAAATTTCTGTTGCAACACTTTCAAAGCTGGTGAAAGAATCAAATTTTAGTTGTTGCAAAGATGTTGACCGCATTTAAATTTGTTATTTATATGCGAATTTTAAAAGTCACTTAGGATTATTAAACAAATTTTCATATACATTGAGTCTCATAAATATGTTGCATATTTTTTTACTCCATAAAGATTTAATTCATTCCTCAAAATGGAGTACAAGTTGTTAAATTTTTGAAAAAATAGTCCATTTATTACGTAGGTGTTACAAAGTAAATATGATAACAAAATTACAAAAACTTGTAATTTCGTGGCCTTTTTCTGACATTAAAACTATTTTGACCCTAAATTAATACTCACAAAAGTATTTTTGGTTAAAAAAAAAAAAATCATATTATCCTTGAAAATATTGTTATAATTTTTACATTTTATATGGGCTTGATTCGTTTATACGTTTCAATCATATTTTCGTACGTATAAGATAATATTCTCAAGGTATTTTGATATTATTTATCTAATTAAAATTATGGACAGACATGTGTATCGGTCAATTCATAAAGAAAACCCTAACGCTAGTGTTGATATAATGGGACTTCCAGCAAAAGGTTTTTATTTTCAACAGGACAACGATCCCAAACAAACAGCCTTAGATCTTAAACTGTGGATTCTTTATAACACCAAACATTTGTCAAAGCCCGGGCTTGAACCCAATAGAAAATTAATGGGCATATTTGGAGGAAAAGGTTCGTCAACGCCATACAAGAATGTGGAAAAATATCTCAAGGAAAGTGCCAAAGTTTGATGAAATCTATACCACGACGATTGGCTGCAGTTTCTAAAAACAACGGATATGCCACAAAGTATTAACTGTGACATATCCATTGTTATGCGGTTAAAATACGTGATATTTTTTTAAAGCAAAATACTTTTGTGACCTTAAAAATGCACTATATACTTCTAAAATCTCGTATTAAGAGTATAATAATTAAGATGTTCTAAATTTTTTTTTATAATTTAATTCTTTGTCTTTCTCCTAACACGTTAGTTAGGAGAAGTTGCGTTTTCGCAACGTTCACTTAATCCTCCCCTCAGGCATTTTGTTGTTACGTGATATTGTTATAAAGCACAGTGAAATAAAATTTAACTTAATATCTAATCGACCTGTTTTTAGATTTGTATCATACATAAGTTTTTTTTATAAAAATTTTGAATTTAAGTTTTTAATTTTTCCTGTTTTTTGAGTATTTTTGAAAAAAGTTAAAAAAAAAATAAAGTAATATATAATATACCTATCTGAAACTTCTGAAGGAGGTAGCTAACATACGAACAATATTATTTCTACTGAAAAATCCAATCATCGTAGACATCTGAGACTTTTTTTATGATTGGATATATCCGTGATGCGAAAACGCAACACTGGGCCTATACCATATACAAATAACATAAAATTATCAAATAAAATATATTTATACAATCAATTGCTATTTAAAACAACAAAATAAAAACTTGTATATATGTTAATTATAAGTTGTTGTTATTTATGTGTTTTGAAATTTTCGATTATTTTTCCACCTCTTTCAAACTAATGGCCAATTTTTAAAATGCAGGATATTTCGCAGTAGGTAAATTCTCTATGACAATTTCTTTTTTTTTCTCTTATGCCAAAAGTGTATTATTTTCCTAGAAGGAAGCGAACTTACTCCAAAGTAGTCCTATGATATGTCTTTGGTCATAGAGGCCGGTTCTAGTTCTAACACTCTATATGAATAAGACCTATCACTTTAACATGGGGTTGTCATATTTCAATAAAACAAGTCCCAAAAAAAGTGTCACACCATCGGTGAAGACTGTACTGTAATTCATTACTTTGTTACCCTTTTTGTTCTTAATATACCAGTTAGATTATAAGTTCTGCTTTCACTGGTTATGAATTCTATCTTTTTGAACTTGTTCTATTTTCACAAAGCCCAGGACCATTCTGTTGGAACAATTGACACAAACTTCCCCCAGGGTTACTTCAATAGGTACAGTAAGAGAATATCGAACAAGTAGTGTGAAATTATCCTCTCCCAGGATATTAAAGAAAACTAGTAAGAGTGCTATATTCGGCTACGCCAAATATTTGATACCATCCACTGACAACTAGGATATTTCAGGAGTGGGCATTATATTGAACCTGTTGTAAATTATGAACCGATCTTTACGAAAGTTGACAGTGTGATTTCTAGTCATATAAAACTGTGACAGAACAAAATTTATTTCAATATAATTATTTGTTATGGTTTTAGGCGAACTAAAGTGTTTTTCGAGAGTGTGCTTTATATGGGTCCTATGGTAAATTATGGACCGATCAATTACAAATATGAGAAATGTGACGTAGCAGTGCACCCAAAGTGCTTTGGAACATATCATAATTGAATAAAAAATGAAATGTATATGAATATCTTTTTTAATTTTTTTTTCCTAAATGCAAATGCGCTTAATTTTTATATCGTTAACGTGGGTTATCTGGGCTCCCACGTATCCGATTTGCCCAAAATTTGTTTTCTTTCATATTTAGGTATAAACAATAAAATTTTAAAAGATTCATCATTATACCTCAATGGGATCATGGCTCGGGCCGTAATGGGTTAAAGGAAATTCCTGTTTAATATAATAATTAAATGGATCTCAATCAAGTTTCTTCTAAGAAGTTTATTTTTCATATATGGAAAATAATTATGAGACTCACTGCTGGTGACTAAAAATTAATCTCGTCTAAATTACCTTAATGAATAGGAAACAAGCAATGTCATATTTTTGCTTTGCTTTCATTGAATTTTCTTTTTTTAAAGTAATATTTTTAACCTTTGAGAGCAAGAACGTTAAGGGGTCGCCAGATTTTATGAAAATCATTTTGGGGCCGCGGCTTCAAAAAGGTTGAAAACCACTGATCTAAATGTTTTCACTGCCGAAAATATTGATTCTGTTAGTGAAAGTCTGGTGGATAATCTGTCGATTCCGCACCTCAGAGTGCTATGAACGTATGATAAACTATTTTGCCTGCAATGGACGATTATGATCTGGACGATATATATGACTTCAACAAGACATTTCTACGCGCCAAACAACAAGATCGATTTTGGCTTTATTGCATGGAATGTTTGCAGAACGCGTAATTTGACGTCAATTTGCTGCCAAGATCATGCGCTTTGCAGCAGTTAGGCCATGTCCCCTACTGTATAATTTCCTAACACTAGATCTTTTTAGAACCAATATTTTTCAAGTTATCGCGGAGAAGCGAAAAAGTGGTTAAAAACTATCTCTAAAGGATAGACTGCTGTTTTTCCTTCTCCAATTTTTTCAATTAAATTTCAACGTGAGAAGAAAAAAAAAGCTCCCCGGAAATTTTATTTTATAGCTGATTTGAGTATGCATACATATATTTATTTCAGCAATATATAAAAATTAATTTAAAATCTACAAAACATATTAAAGAAGGAGAAAAAAGGTTTCATATTTCGTTTTTTTATTGCTTTAATGTTCAAGTTTATCAGCATCAATGTTGTTGAGGCAATATTTTTTATTATTGGCAGCAGGTGGTTGCTGTACCAACGCACAATTACGTAGTAAAAGTGTAAAGCACATAAGGAACAATCAAATATCGTTAAATTTTAATATCATTGAGAGCATTTTGATGCAAAATATGTATAAAATTTTAAATCCAACTAATGACATGTTTCGCTGGTTACCCTCTTAAAAAATAAAAAAATTGCTTTAATTATTTTTAAGGTTTCTCATTACATACAATAAAAATTTTGCAAATTGCTTCAGAGGAGTTTTTTTTTTAACAAAATCAATTGCAATCATTAGTATTAGCTACATATGTAAAAATAATATTTATTTTATAAATGTTTTAAATTTGATAATAATTGTAAACAACCACCAAAATTTATTTTCAATTATTTTGTATTATGACGCAAAAATGCGATTTGGGTAAGTTATTATGATGCATATTTACACACTTAAGTTAAATTTCATATTATTAAAAAAAAAACAACTGAAAAAGAGTGTCCTTCCAAGCTTTCCAATAGCATTAATGAAAAGCTTTTGACAAGAGACTTTTTAACCCTTTATTGCCCGGTACCCGAAAACGTGAACCAATTTCGTTGAAACTTTGCTCATATTATTTTTTTGGTTTAACTAAAATATATTTTAAGTTTCAAGAAAATGGAACGATTGGTTGCTGAGATATGAGTTGTTAAGTCTACTTACCAGTGCACACTGTGGTAAATCACAAATCTAGGTGGACAAAATAAAAAAAAATAATGTCTCGCAACATTCCTTCTCATCGTTTAGTGAGCTTCTCAATACAATAGGTAACTGGAATTCATGTTTTGTTTTGTTTGTTTTTAGCTCTGATTAGGATAAATAAGCTTTAAAGTCAGTTGTTGTCAGCACGTACATTCAGATTTCAAAGGGAAGCGTATTTTTTGTGTGACTTCGGTTTATGATTAAAAAGGCTACAGTGATTTTATTGTCATAATTTTTTTTCATTATGATAAAGCTCTATTTCAAGGAAATATATTACAATTTTCATTCAATTATTTCCATTGTAAGTAGGTATTAAAAAAAAAAATTTTTTTGTAAGAAGTTCAGAAAGTGCAAAAAATAAAATATTTCCTTTTTTCAAGTAGAGTTAAAGCTGTTTATTCCGCATAATTCTGGCGTAAAACTATATTTGGGTTAATCTTTGAAGTGTTCACTTTAAGATAAATAAAAAACATCTTGCGCGTTTTTGCTACCGCCATACATTTTTTTTTTTTTTTGCTTTTCCAGTATGACCTCCACTCTTTGGCGAAAGGAAATTTTTGAAGAATGGGTAAAAACTCCCAAAATACATCGGAAAGACGAATTATTGACGTTAGTTATGGTTAGATATGCCCTTCAAGATATACTAGAAGTAGAGTTTTTTTCCCGACAAAGCGGGATTTTTTTTTTTAATTTCCCGGGATCCCGCTCTATATTCATTTATACATTTGATGTCATTTTTTATTTAATTCAGGAGTGAGAAGTAAACCTAACGTGATTAATAAATTTTGTCCAGCTAGATTTGCGATCTACCACATTGTGCAGTGGGCCGATTTGTTAAGTATTTTTGGAAAAATACAATAATCCAACCTCGCAGATTTAAATTTTCAAGTTGGTTTAAGTAAGAAATCAATCCACCAAGGGATAGTTCATAACCAGGTGGCGGACGTTATTATGTCAATTGATTATAGGGTGATTCATCGTAATGCTATCACGTAAATGTTGGCCATGACAACGTCTGAGGTGGTTCATTTTGAACTCAATAAAAATCCGGTGTTTTATCGTGAAATTTTGTTAAGTGATGAAGCACATTTCTAGAAGAGTACCATTAAAAAAAACGGCATGGTGGGATTTATGTATAGGCTGGTGGAATCATTGGTCTATATTTCTTCAAAAATGAGAAAAATCAGAATGTTTTCGTCAATGGTAACCGTTATTGCAGCATGTTAACGGACTATGTGCTTCCTGAAATTTAAGCCCACGGTCTCGGTGAGCTCTGGTTTCAACAAGACGGCGCTACGATACATACAGCGCGGGAAACAATCACCTTGTTGAGAAATCATTTTGGTGAGCACTTAATTTCACGTTTTGCTACGGTAAATTGGCCACCTAGATCGTACAATAACACACCTTTCGCCTATTATCTCTAAGGATATGTAAAGTCTGAGGTCTTCAGGAATAAGCCAGCTACGATGGACGCTTTGGAAGCCAATATTACTCGTGTTGTTCGCGAGAAACCAATCGCTATGCTCGAACGAGTCGCCCTAAATTGCACTTCATATCATTTTTAAACAGTAAATGACAAAAATTGTTCTTTCATCCGATAATCAAACCTCACGATGAATAACCCTTTATAAGACCATTTTATTTGGAACGCAAAATTTTTAAATACCATCAAGGCAAATTCATAACTCGCCCGAATTAGCTCTGAAAAATATCTAGCTTATTTCTTAAAAACCCCAAGGTAAATTAAATTTTTGGCAAACTTACAAGGCGAATTAGAACAAAATACACGGAGCAAAAAATAGTCAGCTGATCTCTAGAGTTCACATGTAGTAAATTCGCCTTAAATACCATGTAAAAATACTGAAAAATTTAGCTAACGGCGAATTGAATTCGCCATTGCCACCACCTTATTCAATGCGCCTTGAACCAACCATAACGTTTAAAAAAAAGTGATATGCTTTTGTTCACGATTCTTATTAATCTTGCCTAATTTTCTATATGTTTCTGACCAATGGTAAGTAAAATTACGACAAGGATAGTTGATGTCTATAATATATAATTTTTGTAGTTGATTCAAAATATGGTCTTTTTGGAGCTTAGCGAAAATCCTTCCTAAAGGCTAGATTACACTATTATACTTTGTATTAATACATGTCAAAATCTCAAGTAATATGACAAAGTGTGATAGTGTGAATGCAATGTGTCACGAAAATGAAAAGTATTATGAACAAAGTTTGACGTCCCATACGACTTCATCGTTTTTTGATATCTTTGAATATCTAAACAATAATACTTTTCATTGGATCAAGGTTGCATTTTTTTTTTCATGTGTGAGTGTTTATACTTTGTGGGATGGTGTGAACACAAACTGTCATTTTACATTAGATTTTTTGACAATCGAAACAAAACTCATTAAATTTCTATCTCACAAAGTATTATGGAATACTTAAGACTTGTGAGATAGTGTAATCTAGGCTTAAACGCGAAAGGATAACAAAAAACAAATATCCTTCAAATTGTTTTCTTCAAAGACATTAAGTTAAAGTATAAACCAAACGAAAGTTAGATATTTTTTATACGAAAGGATTTATACTTGACTTAAGAGATGGTAAGTAAAATTACCGGCTGGACAATAATGGGTAATTGTCCCAGTAACACCTGATACTCATACAGAAAACTATTATTCTTATTGAAGGAGGATTTAGTTCCAAACAATATTTTTTTGTCCGCAGAATAAAATTTTTACTGAGCGTGTTCTGCAGAACGATTCACCGATTTCGGAAAATTTGTGCGGAAGAACAAATCAACCATATGGTTTTATTTTGAACTGTATTCCAAAAGTGTGTTAAAGAAAACGGACGAAAAAAAATATATTATTTTTTTTATTTAATTATTCGGCAAAAAAACAGTAATTTCTACTTTTATGTATAAATTGAAAAAAATGGCAACGCAGTTTATTTTGTTTTGATCAAAAATTAAAACTAAACCAATTTAAGAAAAAGCTTGCCGAAAAAATACTTTCTTTCATTCTTAAAAGCAGACCTGTAAATGAATCATCCATTTTTGAATTAATTTGCGAATCATTCATGCACGGAATTAGCAAATTTTCAATTAATTCTTTTCAAAAAAAAAATTAATTGAGTGAAATTTTGTGAAAGAAAAAAATCGTATATTAAAAAAGAAAAAAAAACACCTCCTTCAAAGTTTCAGTATTTTTAAAAAAACAGTTTAAAGTATTATACAAAAAATCAGCCAAATAAAAAAAATAAGTTTTGAATATGACATAACTTTTCAAAAAAAATTGTTAAATTTAAGTTTAAGTTTAAAAAGCATTTCAATTTAATTAATTTGATAATTGAATCAATTATTTTTTTTTTATTGTTGAAAGAAAATTAAAAATATATTTTTGATTTAGTTACCATTTTAAAAAGTTGTTTTGAAAAAAATGTTTAATTAATATATTAACTGCATAATTCACAAACAATTAAAATGGATGAAAACAAAATTTATTTGAACATTTTGGCTCAAAACACATTTTAAACATATTATATTTTTTTATGAATACAGCAGTAATTAAATAACAAAAAATCTTAGTTGATATTTTCGTTAAAAATAAAACAATTTTAACTTGTAGAATTGTTGTTGGGAATTGTAAAAACTTAAGCTATATTTAATTAAATCAATTAACACATTGTTTAAAGTGGCAAAGTTTTTTGATAATTATCAAAAAGTAATTTCAATTTTTGGGAACACAAAATTTTAATTTCAAAAGATTTTGTTATTCGTGCTTAACTCCCAGTTTTTATTCTTGACAAAAACACTTGAAATTTATTGTTGACGGGATAAGCTATTCCTATGCGCATTTCACTGGTTGCTTAGGCCAGATCATCAGGAAACTTCATCCATAAAGATTTTAGAAAAACTAAAGATATTAAACCAAATAAAAACTGTTAAACGTATAAGAACTGTTGCTATAATTCTTATACATATTATATTGCCGAGTGTGAAAGGGGGCTAAGTGAATATTTTCTTCCCGTTTTCCTTAGCACGACAGTGCACGTATGTACGAATATAAAGGCTATACATTAGTGGGTCCAAAAAAAAAAAAAAAAAAAAAAAAATGGGGCTCAAGCATGATATAAAGGATTTAAGGGTAAAGTATTTCTGAGATTTTTCGGAAGAGGGTTAGAGGCTGCTCAATTCAAGTATTTGCCAAAATTTAATTTAACGGCATTTTTTAAGTTTTCGTCATAACTTTCTCAAAAACTACGATTTTTCTTTCTCTTAAAGCTTTATTTTTGTGTGCAGAAACTATAAAAAATACAGTTTGTAAAGGTGATACCTGCACTCACTAGTTTTTTTTATGCGTTCAATAAAGCGCATTTTTTGTCAAAAATGTATTCCTTTAACCCTTGTGTTAATGCACAACTTTATCCACATTGTTTAGCACCCGGGGTACCCGGGTACCCCTATACTATAATGTATTAATAATCAATATTTTTATGAAATAAAATTAAATTTTTAATCTTTTTAATAGCGTATTAAATTATACTTATGTTAAAATATGATTTTTTAACTTTGTATTGCATAACGGCTAAAATTTAAAATTTTTTATACAGGACAGTATTTATTTAGTATGTATAACACTTGAACATTTTTGGTTATACTTGATATGTAAATAAGACTTCCCCGTATTATAATACTAACGCTTTGGAAACTAAGCTTATGTAATTGTATGATACAGAATTTAGTTTTTTGAATTTTTTGAGCAGTTCGAACGTGTTTGTGTTATTCCATAAAGTGTATTGTATTGTATTGGGTACCGGGGTACCCGGGTGCGCATGTATCGATGGTTAAGTTTAAGCAAATTTTTTGGAGTATTAAAGGAGCAAAAAAATAAATCTAGAATCTGAATTCGCTTTCTTTAAATAACGACGATCCAAAAGCTTGTTTAAAATTTTAATTCTTTAGAAAATTTTTTCATGTAAATATGTATACCTAGGTGGGTACCATGGGACCCGAGTATTAACACAAGTGTTAAAGTAAAAATTCTCCATATAAAATTCATGCTTACCGTTAGCGAGATGATGAGGGAAAATTTAACACATCTCACCTAAAAAAAGGTTGAAACTTAATTTTAAGTGGGTTTCCTTATTATTCAGTTGCTAAAAATAATAAAAACAATGAGCGATATCAACAGTAAAAGTGGGTTTCACACTATACAACTTGAGTGACAGTGATAAATTTCTTCAGACAACATTAAACCACAAAATAATTTGTGTGATCATTCATGATCAATCAAAACTATCACTCATAATAAATATTGCTTGAAACCCTTTAATTAGAAATATTCATACACACAGAACCACCAAAATACTACAAACTAAGCAACAACAATCATAACAACAAGAAAGTACTCACACCAAATGTATGAGCAGATATATTGTTGCTGACGTTCCTTTAATTGTTCTACTGAAACAAGTTTTCAAACATTGCTGTGGCGTGAGTAGTAGCAGAAAATATTCGTAATACATTTTAATCCTCTAACGTGTCATTAAAATATTACCCGATTAACTGATCGGTTAATTTAAAATTGGATTTTTCGATTAACGATTAAACCGATGTAACAAAATTTTTAATAGTTTGTAGTATTATAACATAATTTTTTGTGTTTCTAATAATTTGTTTCGTCTCAAATACAAAAGGTATGTGCTTAGAAAATATTTTGTTGTACAATACATTTCCTTCTAGCTATACATTCTTCGGAAATAATCATTTTTGCAAAATGTTCTATGCTGAGCTTTGCCAGGATGAGTCAAATGATGACCAGACAACAGAAGAAACTCTCGATAGAAACACAAACAATCTTTTAACAGAATTAATCGAAACAATTAGAAGAGTTAAACGTTTTAAAAAATTAAAACAGGACTCTAATGGCGTAATGGAAGTAACACAAACAATCTTTTAACAGAGTTAAAAATTAAAAAAAAATAAAACAGGACTCTAATGGCATAATGGAAGATTTTATATAATTTTTATAAATCCAGGAAAAGGGCTGAGAAATTCGATATTCTGTATAATGTGCTGCTTTCGATTCCTCCAACATCTACGATAATTGAAAGAATATTTTCCAAGTCAAGTTTTATCAAATAATTAATAATTTATGCATTTTTATTCATTAATGTTACTTAATTTATACAAAAAACTTTATTAATCGGTTAACCGATCAATGACAAAATTAACCGATTATTAACCGATTAAACCAAACCTCGGTTAATTAATCGAGCGATTAACCGATTAAAGCAAAAGCCCGATCAAATGAATACCCTAATACGTATGCAGCACAAAAAGCAATTTTTTAATTTTTTTATAAAACTGGCGTATGCGGCAAAAAACATTCACCCCTATCGTGAATAACAAATGGAATTTTTGTTCCCATGAAATTTTCATTCCCCTCGAAGGGAAAAAAGCAATCGTGAATCTCATGTGAAAAAATTTTCACGCTATCAGTTCCAGTGAATGCAAAAAAAAGAAGAAAGATTAAGAAAATTTAAAATCAATGAAATTTTTGTTAAAAATTATACAAGTATATATTTTAAAGAAAATATAAAATAATAACGCAAAATATTTAGTATTGGAGGGATAGTTTGGTTACAACGTTAGTTTTTTGCACTTTTTAAATTTAATGTTGTAAAATATTTTCCAAAATTCTGCCACCAAGTCAATCGAATGCTTTACAAATCCGCAAGCAATCGACCTGTTGTTTTGTATTTTGTTGAGCAATATATCGGTTTATAACTTTTTAACTTTATTAACCCTTAATATTCGATTTATAGGAGGAGCTTCTTACATACATGTTCTGTTCCCTAGCAAAAATAAAGTGAGAAAATCTAAGGGAAATGTGAACAAATTACGAAGGAAAAAATTTTTCACGATAGGGGGAATTTTTTCTCGTGAACATTTTTTCACGTTATTATTCTCCTTTGAATTACATTTTTTCATGGGAGTTGTTCATGATCGCAAATATGTGAAAAGGGGAAAAATTACAAGGGAAAAATTTTTCACGATAGGGGTGATTATGTTTCACTTTCAATAAAATACTATTAACTTTAAGCTTCATTCACGAAAGTTCATAAAAATATAAATTTTTCTTCAAACCATATTCCGGAAGTAGCGGTGAAAATATAAAAAAATCCAAATTTTTTTTTTTTTTTTTTTTTATAATTAGGCTTTTAAGTTCATCAAATTTAATTTTCATAAAATTATTTTTATGAAGAAAGGAATTTTACAAACATGAAAATCAATTAAAATTGTTATTGATAATCTTTCATTCTTGACGTGGCTGGGGCTCGAACCCCGGCCGGCAGGTTACCATGACATGTTTCGATCGCAACCACTCGATCTCCTCAGATGGATTTGCCGTCTTACACTCGCAGCCATCGACGACCGCTGACGTCAATAGTCAAACATCAATCCTTAAACCAAATTGTATTTTAACCTTTGGTAGATCGAAATTTGCTTTTCTGAATGATTATCCATTTTTAATTGATTTTACGTGTTTTTTTTCCTTTACTTTTTTCTCGTACTTTTGTCAAGAATTCTTCTTGAAGTCGAAAGTACATTTGTTTTGTTTTTTCATTTTTGTCGTTCTTTTTTCTGTTGACCTTTTTCAGCACAACTTGAAGGACAAATGAATACATAGAGCTCGTGCCTTAGCTTTAACAATAACACAGCCCGACAAAATAAATTTTGCTTCTTTGAATTTATCAACTGATTCTAGTTAATTTTGGTGCGCTGAATTCAAATCTGTAATCAGTTTGTCTCTATAAGCTCTAGTTTTCATGATATAGCTTATTTGTGTTTTTAAAAAAGATGATGTGACTGAAATGCAAATATCTTAAAAAATTGTAAACAGATTATGCATTTCTTTCTTTTTAGTAAAAGGTTATAAAATTTCTAAAATAACCATGGATTGCTTGTAAAGATTGGTTAAGAAATGACAGAATTACAGGGGACAAAAGTTCAAGCTTCATTGAAAATTTTATGATTTTGTTCAATTTTGTTCTTTTCAAGTTATTTTTTTTTTTTTAACCAATGATTTAAAAATCCTAATGTTTTATTGCATACGACATTAGATTATTTTAATATGAACATTTTGAGCCCAACAAGACATAGATTGGTACAAAAATGACAAAGCTACAGAAGATTTAGTAAGTTAACCCACATAAAAATTCAATAGTTTCAAGCAATTTTTAATATTTATTGTTACTAAAAATTTAGCTTTGTATATTTATTTGTTGTGGGTTAATGCAATTAATCTTCTGTAACTTTGTCATTTTTGCACAGAAATTAGTCTCGTTGGGCGCAAAATGTTCGTATCAAAATAAACTAATGTCCCACAATAAACTTTTCAGTTGTTTCATTTAAAAAAAATAACTTCAAAGGAACAAAATTGCAAAAAATCATAAAATTTTTCATAAATTTTCAAATTTTGTCCACTGTAACTCTGTCATTTCTTGACCAATGTTTACAAACGACCCATGGTTATAGAAATTTTATAACCTTTCACTAGAAAAAAAGAATTACATAATCCCTTTAAAATTCTTGAAGATATTTGCATTTCAGTCACATCATCTTTTTTAAAAACACAAATAAGCTATATCATGAAAACTAGAGCTGATAGATAATTGATTTTCATGTTTGTAAAATTCCTTTCTTCAAAAAAATAATTTAATGAAAATTAAATTTGATGAACTTAAGCCCAATTATAAAAAAAAAATTGGATTAAAAACCATAAATAGTTCAACAAAATAACCACAATACTGATTAATATAAAAAAAATTCTATCGGGTATGTTTGGAGAAATCTCCATGTAAACGTTCATTATCGATTTTCTCCACATCGACTTTTTGGCATATGTTCCAAACCAATAATGAGCTGACGAATTGATGCATAGCTTAGTATTTTTAACAGAAATATAAACTTCTTTAGGGTGGTTGGTCCACATTTGGGCTTATAACTTTTTTTGCACTCAACCTTTTTAGGCTGGATTTCAAACCCGAACTCCTTAGGATAACTAAACTAAAAATTTTAAACTTAAACTATGTTTTGTCTTTCGGAAATAAGCTTGTTTTTAATAGACGGAGAGCCAGATGGACATACCTAAATCGACTTAGAAGTACTCAAAAACCCAAAAACTTATGGAGTTTTAGATATCACACGGTATGACAAACTTTGTATACCCTCATTTACCACTACTGGTAGAAGATACAAAATTAGCAATTTTTGCTCTAAACTTCTAAAAAGGAAAGTTGTTAAACATGCATAATTTTAAATATTTGTGTTTATACTTATGCATACTCTCGTAAATATTTATAACTATATAATTTATACATACGAATATAGATTCAAAGATAAATAAATATGTATTTAAAACAAATGAACATCTTTTGAGAGTTTCAACACTAACATCGTTACCATCATCTGATGTTTAGTTTGTGGTTTTGAAATTTATTCTATTATAAATTTAAAGAAGACATGCTGAATACAAACAAACTGTTAGGAAAAACAACATAAAGTGTGCGAACAAAATTATACAAAAACATATAAACACATATGTATTTTATATAAGAATATCTTAAAGATGCAAAAGAGCAATCTTTAGAAGAATTGACTTTTATTAAAAAATATCTTTTAACATTTTTTGTTACCAATTTCATAAAAGGTCTTATTGTTTGTTTGGAATTGTTGATTTTCTCATAAAACTGTAAAGCAAATATTTTTTACATAAATCGGGTATTCACCCTTAAAAAAAAATTATAAGCGGAAGGCGGAAAGCTTGCAACGGTTGATACATATAATATTAAACTAGCTGTTTGCTCCCGGCGCTGCTCGGGATTTTCTAAATAAAATTGAAATACTGTACAATTTCGTAAATAACTTGTCCCCAGCGCTATCTACAATCAATAACAAAAATTTAGATGTCACGACAACAGCGCCACCTATCGGGAGTTTCTTTATAAACCATCAGTGAAAGTAGACCTTTCCAACGCATGTACTCGTCATAAGACAAACATATGACAACTTATTTTTATATATATATATATGGGGGATTCACAAGGTGTAATAAAGTCATATATGTCTTAAAATTATAACATGAAAAAAACGACTGTTGTGAAACACCCCTCATAATTTAGTGTGCTATTTTGAATTTAAATCAGCTGACTTAAAACAGATATAAAAAAACAAATATTAACCTAAAATGAAAAAATTTTTAATTCTTATCCATTAATTAATAAATTAAATTAGTTCTTTCCTGGCTATTTTCCATTTTTCAAAAGCAAGCTACAAATAAATTTTATTTTGTTTTTTCACCAAACATCAGAGTCCTAAGCCGATCTTATTTGACCTCGCAATTGTTTTGTTGAAAAAATTGCTTGCCGCAGGTTGAATTCGGATGTTAGCCGTATAAAACTGTGCCATCAACAGCGACGGTTACAAAATCATACCCGCTCGGCTCAGCCGCTCAGCGCAGGTCCCCTGCGGGAAATTTGTGTCAATTGGTCCAACAGACTGCTCCTGGGAGTTGTGAAAATAGAACAGGTACAAAAAGAAAGACCTCATGACCAGTGAAAGGAGAAACAATCATGTAACTGGTTTATGAAGAACAGTCTTCACCGGTGGTGTTATACATTGTTTTTGGACTTTCTTAAATTTGGCTATTGAATTTAATTCTAGGACTTGTTTTATTGAAATAATACTACATTTTAGTAACTGTCACTCGTCACGTCCATTGAGAATAGATGTGTGACTGGTCAAATGTTGTCAATTGAACCCCTCCAATGACAACCCCATGTAAAAGTGATAGTTCTTATTCATAGAAAGTACCGTTTTTAAAACCAAAGACCTATCACGGCACTACTTTGGTGTCAGTTCGCTTCCCTCTAGGATCTCTTCTGATTAATAACGACAGCACAATATATAGGTACATAGCAAGAAAAGTTTTATTAACTTAAGACACTTTTTGTTTACAAAGCAACAACAATATTTTTAAACCATTGTTAAATGTTAGAACATTTTGACAATACAACATGATAGGACACCTTGTGAATACCCCAATAGATTATAATAGTTAAACCTATAACAAACTTAAGGTTTACAAATTCTGATTTCAATTTTGAGACATTTTAGGGTAAACAAAAGTGTTTCAAATAGTTTACATAACTGTGAACGCCCCTATTATGACCTAAACTATTTAAAATTATTTATTTTTTTTAATCTTCTGTAGTTTTCTTGCTTTAAACAGAAATTTGTTTCAACATCTTCTATGTTCTCTTGCCACCCAATCTTTTTTAGTGGAATAAGTGCCTCGTAAGTTTATGTTGTTTATTTTTCTTTTGTTGTTGTTTCTCTAGATGATCAAGATAAACAAAAGGCAACATTGTATTAAACAATAAGCATTGAAATTTTCAAATACTCATACGTATTCCCAACTATGTATGTATGTTGTATTGCAATCAAAGCATAAAGGAATGTCAATGTTTGTGTACGTTCATGCTGTTTCCAGCATTTTGTCTTAGGAATTCTCTTGAGAAGTTGCTTAATTTTATGCAAAACTTTGTGTGACACTTTAGTTTCTTATTTAACTCATAGATAACTATAGTATGTTGTTTAATTTTAACTTTTTTTTTTGTTTGGCTTGTATTAATTTAATTACACAGTACAACATTTTTCAGGTGATTGATTCGGGACTCAATTCTGATAAATGCTTCTGAAAGTAGACCCAAACAGAAGAACTTCTGCATCATTAGTTGGTCATGATAGCTCAAAAAATAGTTTAAAAATTAATTTGTAGTTAGTAAGTATCGTATAGGGGAATTGGTCACGTTTTAGGCTCTTTTGTTTGTCATAACTCGAGAACCACTAGTCCCAATAAGCTGAAGCAAATTTAAAAAAATTAAGAATTACAATTCCTTTAATTTGTTCATACAACGTTTCGCTACAAAAGCAACAGTTTCGCAGTTATAAATAAATGTATGAAGAAAAAAAAAATATTTTTTGCCCAATATTATTTTTAATTCATAAAAAATCCAAAAAGGTAAAAAAAAGTGTCAAGTCCCACTACTTTCACGTAAAGTCGCATAACCTATAAACAAAATGACACATAAATCATAAAAATCGATGAACGCGTTTCGCTTTTATTCACAGTTAAGTAAAGGCATGAATTTCAAAAATTTGCTCGAGATCTCCACAAAATTCTTTGGAAAAAACATTAATGACTTTTTTATTGATTCTTTATTTTGCATGAAATAAAACATTCCGATTCATATTACAGCTATTCTTACACAGAAAATATGAAATTTGTATATGTTATCTATGCATGGAAACAAAATTTAGAACATTTTCAATTATTGTCACTATCCATCCCCGTTGAAGTTGGAAAACCGCCCTTTAATACAATGCTTTGTATTATATTGACAACCTTTAGATCGCAACAAATCTTCCATTTGTGTACATTGTAGTTGATTTTCTCCAA
The DNA here is from genome assembly GCA_930367215.1 of Pollenia angustigena. Lineage (NCBI taxonomy): Eukaryota > Metazoa > Arthropoda > Insecta > Diptera > Polleniidae > Pollenia > Pollenia angustigena. The sequence goes on along the minus strand of OV884059.1, from coordinate 97,576,413 downwards.
AATTACTTCCAATGTTTCATACGTTTCCTTCATAGTTGTGCTGAATCCGAATGGAATGCACGGTTTTTTGTTCGTTTTGTGCAATAGCACAGCCTTCAAATTTAAAACTGAACCATGGATGAATAAACGCCAGTCGCCAGCGATATAATCCATTCCGAATTTGTTCACTAAACCTAGGATATCATGGGAGTAGGTGAACGTATTTGCTTCGTCAACGGAATAAAATTTCTGAAAATCAGCTTGGCGTTGTCGGTATGATGTTGCGCTGACATTTTGCTGTGTCAGTTTTCTGCTTTTCAAAAATGATGTCAACATTTCGGAGTTTTGTTGTGATAGTCCCATCTTAGCCACAATGCTATCCATTTCGATTTGTGTTAGCAGTTGTGGTCCATTATTGGCAATATCGGGTGTCGAATCAGCATCATTCAAATTGGTCGGATTGGTAAAAACGGTTTCGGCTTGCAGGGACACAGTATCCATACTCGGAGGTTTAGGTGTATCAGTACCAGCAGCGCGTTCAACTGGAAGTGTGACAGTAAAAGCAGCAATGTATTCTTTTGCTTTAAGATTTTTTCTGTTTAATCTAGCACGAGAATTAAAGCATGCGTAGCACCTGGATTCATCATGTCCAATTACGTCTTCCACCCAAATTATTGGCTTCATAAAAGAAAACTGTTTACCTTTTCCATATATCCACATTATAAGTGTATTATAACAATTTTTGCACACTGTGTTCGGCGTAAAATTTGCACCACTTAAATCTGCTTCATCAAAGTAATGACAATATGCTGTTTTGAATTCCACAGTAATCAATTTTTTTCGATCCAGTTGGCCTCTTTTTGGGACGATATGACCACAAACGTAACAAAAATTATCCAATTGTGGGCACTTGTTATTTTCCATATTTGAAAAATATATTATATGTTTTGTTATTATTCACTTTTAAAAACCGGGGAAAAGTTCACTTGTAATTCTCGCGTTTGTCGACTCTTGTTAAATTACAAAAATCGATCAAAAGCACCTATAAATACTACAAATATTTCAATATTTTACTGGCAGGTACTTATGAAATGTGTTTTCGAAACGTTCCAAAACATGAGCACTCATAAATGTGGGTGCAATTTCTGTAAAAAATCGTTCAGGTAACTAACGAAAAAACCCAAATAATTAAAAAATTGCACTTTGCTTTTTTCCTTTTAATTGTCCACTCACATTTATTAACGCTTATTGCTTTGTTATCGCAATCATAAAAATCAAATAACCTTTTGTTTATTACTTTTTTTTAATTCTGAGAATCATAAAAAAAGTCATCAATGTTTTTTCCAAAGAATTTTGTGGAGATCTCGAGCAAATTTTTTAAATTCATACCTTTACCTAATTGTGAATAAAAGCGAAACGCGTTCGTCGATTTTTATGATTTATATATCATTTTGTTTATAGGTTATGCGACTTTACGTGAAAGTAATGGGACTTGGCCTTTTTGTACCTTTTTGGATTTTTTATGAATTAAAAATAAAAAATTTTAATTTTTTGGGCAAAAAATATTTTTTTTTCTTCATACATTTATTTATAACAGCGAAACTGTTGCTTTTGTAGCGAAACGTTGTATGAACGAATTAAAGGAATTGTAATTCTAAATTTAAATTTAAATTTGCTTCAGCTTATTCGGACTAGTGGTTCTCGAGTTATGACAAACAAAAGAGCCTAAAACGTGACAAATTCCCCTATACGATACTTACTAACTTTAAATTAATTTTTAAACTATTTATTGAACTATTATGACCAAACTAATGATGCAGAAGTTCTTTTTTTTGGGTCTACTTTCATAAGCAATTATCAGAATTGAATCCCGAAATCATGTGTTGTACTGTGTTATACAATAAAAATTCGATATAAAATAATGTCTTCGTTTAGAAGGGGTAACATTTTTGATACATGGGAATTTTATCATTTTATTGATGTGTTAACGTTTTTGTTTTTTCTCTTTTAACTTAATTTGAGTTAAAGAAACCTTTAAAATCTCCAAGGATATTTGCTAATATTTTTTAAGATTTTTTTTAAATTTTATTCAAAAGATAAATAAAAGACAATTGTGAAAGGGGCGTCAAACTACACATATACTTTGTTCCGAATAAAATCTTTTTTTGAAATGGTCTTAAAAGTTTTTAAGGTCGCAGAAATATTTTTTCATAAGTTTTCTGGGAGAAGGGTTGAACAAAAATCATTAAAATTAATGATTTAATTTTAAATTTCTTAAAGAGACGGTTAATCAAACGTTAGCTCAAAATAGAAATTTAATAAGAGAAATTGTTCGCTACACGCAGAAAAAACACGTTTTAATATGGTCAACTACAACACAACTATATGTTAAAAAAAGTTTGAACATATTATGTTTAGTTCAACCATATTATTGACACCGAGAAAGATATAATGGTTAAATTTGTCCTTCATTACGAAGCCATAACCATATTATGGTTAACTCTAACCATGTTATGGTAAAAAAAAAGACAATTATTTGTTTTTAATTAACAATTGTATTTTCCTCTTTTCCAAGAGCAAATTGTTAGGCATATTTAAGTTATAATTAACGATAACATGTTCGGAGGCAATTATGATATGACTGCGGATAATTGATGGAGGACTAATTAAACCATAATATGGTTGTCTGTGACAATAATATGGTGAAATTAAACATAATATCGCTCCTTTATTGCACCATAGTCATATCTAAAAAAAATCAAAAATGTCAAGTTACTTAAGCAAAAGTGTTCCCTTCATTGCTTTGTTGGAGGTGACCATATTTAAACATGTTTTTTCGCTGGGTGCAGTTAAAAGTTTATTACAAGTAGGAAAGGGAGAAACTAAAAATCCTTCTAGAAAACTAAAACCTATCGGAGGCTCAAAATGTTCTATTGCAAACAATAGATAATACCTTTCTATTCGAAACAGACATCCATTATTATTTTAAAATGTTCTATAGAAAATGAAAACTTTAAGTTTTCTGTAGAAAAGGAAAACAGATCGCCAGCATCAAATTTCCAAAAGTGAGAATAAATAGCTAGTTTAAAATTTCTTATAAATACCGGAAATCTATCGCCATCCAAAATGTCTCTACTTTTTTTCCAAAGAAAATGCAAATCGGTTGGTGGCTCAAGATTTCGTATATAAAATAATATTCTATTGCTACCTTCAAGTTTTCTAAAAAAGGGCTTTAAATATTCTATAGAAAAGGGAATCTGATCACAAAAAATATCTCCCTTTTTTATAGAAAACGAAAATCTATCGCCATCCAAAATTTCTCAACTGTTTTGTAAGAAAATTGAAAATCCATCGGAGCTTAAAATGTTCTATAGTAGATGAAATACCATCGCTACCTTCACTTTGCCTATAGAAAACAAGAATTCATTGCTCACTCCTTTAACTTTCTTTAAAGGGTTCCAAATCTTATTACAAATGTACAAAATTTTAATACAATAGCATTATTTATTATGCTTTTAGGCAAATAAAATTATTTTCCGAGAGAAGGCTTTATATGGGGCTTATGGTAAATCATAAATCGATTTTCAAGAAACTTGATAGTACACTCACAATATTCTGTACGCAAAATTACCTGAAATCTATATACATAAAAAGAAGTGTACACTTTGATGTCGCCACTAACTGCGAAAACGGGTAGACCGATTTCAACAAAAACGTTGGGGCACGTTTGGGATATTCTGTAGATGGTATGTAAAGTTTGCATGAAATCGGCCCAGTAGTTCCGGAGATATGGCATTTAGATTTTCCTGTATATTCTCATACAAATTTCAACAAAATGCCCACCATTTTGAACTCCTTCGAAACGGCTTGGCTGATTTTTATGAAATTTTTTATATTTTATATCGCTAGAGGGCACAAAATAGGGAATAAGCTCCCCCTTCCTATATTTTCAACCTGTTTTCTTAAAATTTGGCATGTAGGCACTGTAACCTCTGAAATAAAAACGGTAATAGGGCGTGAAATAGGGCAAGAGGGGTAAAAGCTCTCCCCCCCCAAATCTTTTAAACTCATCAACCGGGTTACTTAAAATTTGGCAGGCAGACACTGCAACATCTGAAAAGAAATAGGGTGTGAGATAGGGCAATAGCGGTAAAAGCTCCCCCTCCCAATATCTTCTTGAAATTTCGCAGGTAAATAGTGTATTAGCTGGAAAGTACTATAGCCTATAGTTTTTATTATTTAGGGCGTGAAGCAAGAAGGGCAAAAGTTTATTTCCCAATATCTTCTTAACTAATCAAGCGGTTTTCTTAAAATTTGGAATGCAGACACTGTAACGTCTGAAAGAGAAAGCGCATGAAATAGGGCAAGAGGAGTAAAAGCTCCCCCCATATATCTTCTTAACTAATCAACTGATTTTCTTGAAATTTGGCAGGCAAATAGTGTAACATTTGGAAAGAGCTAAAGCCTATAATTTGTATTATTTTCTGAACTAATCAACCGGTTTTCTTAAAATTTGGCATGCAGACACAGTAACATATGAAAAAATAAGTTATATGGCAAAACAACGTTTGCCGGGTCAGCTAGTTTTAATATAAAATAAATGAAAATTCAGTTAAAATCCGGTCTACTAATTTTTTTATTTATTTTTAACGAAAAGTTCTTTTAATATTTACTGTCAAAAATTCAACTCCATGTTCCGTAAAAACAAATGAATTTAACGTTATTTTATAAAAAATAACTATCAAAAAATCAACTACATACTCCGTAAAAAACAAAGGAATTTTCAGTTATTTTATTTAAAATAACAACTATCAAAAATTTAACTGAATATTCCGTAAAAACAAAGAAATATTGAGTTATTTTATTAAATTCAGGAATTTTCGTTTACTCCTGTCCGCTTGTTTTTCTAATGAGAGAGAGAGAATATTATAATTCACTTACCCTGTTACACACGTGTTTTTTGTACTTTTGTTGTACTGACCACAGAAGAACTCTCAATTATAGGACACCAGCAGCATGACCGATATGGCTTCGCAATTATTTTACTATTAAAATTTTAAATACATCATTTAACTAAATTATTTTAACAAATAGAAAATGGGAATTGCTTACACAAAACAAGGAATTCATTTTTTATAGATAAGTTAAAATTTATTTTTGGTAGTTAAATTATAAAAAATAACTGAATATTCATTTGTTTTTACGGAATTTTCGGTTGAATTTTTGACATTAAAAATTAAATGAGCTTTTCGTTACCTTAATTTACATTTTCATTTAATTTTACATAAAGAAGAATTTTACTCAATCAACGGACAATATTAACAGCAACTGAGAATCCGTATTAATATGCTCTTAGTTTTTTGAATAACTGTTAGAATAAGTTAAAAATAAATTTGCTTCGATTTTTAAATGTTTATTTATTTAAAAATGACTGAACGGAATATTTCTGAAATAAACTACAGGCCGTTACTGTAATAATATTGTGAGTGTAGGATTTGTAATCCTATAAAACTGTGACGTACCAAATTTTATTACACTTACATTATTTATTACGGTCTTAGGCGTACTAAGGTGCTGTCTGATGGCTGGCTTTATATGAGGTATATGGTAAATTATAGACCGATCTTCACGAAATTCACCAGTATGGTTTCTAGTCATATGAAACGAATTTGTGCAAAATCTTATATCAATCCGTACGTTATACCATCATTTAAATACATTTTTGTAACAAAATGATTAATTTTTTAATGGATTATCCAAGATTCTAATACAAAACTGCTTGGGATAACAAGAAGCAATTTGATACCAATATTGTTCTTTTCTTTGGATTTGTTTCAAAAGTGAGCGTTTTTTCAACAGACGGACAGACAGACGGACAATGAGCCAAAATACATATATTATATACTTTATGGGGTCTGAGGAGAATAATAAAAAAGTTTCATTCGAAATCACAAACTTAGTATATCCTCATTCACGACTAGGGGTGGTGGATGGTATAATTAAGAACTTTAGCAGAGCGGTAGGAGTTTAATAAATATCTGATAATTAATTAAAGTGTCAGAAATCAACACAAAACTAACTTTTTATGCAACAACTTGCACTTTAAAGGAAACAACAATCAAACACCAATTTAAATATTTACTTGAGAGTTTTACATAAAAAAATAACAAATGCGAAAGTAAATGTCATTTGAAAAAACTTTATTATTGATTTGTTACGGTTATTTTTCGGTTAAGAGTTTAACTGTGGACTAATAGTTGATGTTCAAAAACAAACAATAACTGAGAGCAACTAATAATTATGTAAGTGCTTTATCTGCTTTAGCACACGCACTCTTCCATAATGAACATTTTGTGCAGCGGTATATGGGTAAGTCAAAAAATCAACAAAAGCAGTGAAAGTTTATTGAACAACACGCACAAGGCGAAGTCATTACAGGTGAACTTAACAGCGCAGCAGATAATTTTTTTTAGCTTTCTTATTGTTGGACGCCAAAATCTGTTTAAAGTTTTTGTTAAGATTTAAGCTGATAAGCTGTTTTTGACATTGTACAATTATTTTACAAAAACAAATTGCTTGTGGTTTTTATAAGAGTTGTACTTGTTGTGGTACCTTGTCATGAATTCGCCTTGAACACGCACTTGAATTTGTGTACAACCATAGCTGCCAGATCAAATTAGTAGAACATCGTCAAGTTGCAAAAAAAAGAAAAAAATTATCAAATTAATATAGCTAAATCAACATAAAAATTACTACTAGGCTGTTTTCATTGCCCCTTAATCTTGTAAGTTTAAAATTTTTTTAAAATCTATTGCGTTTACATTACAGCTTTTTCAGATTTGCAATATTTTGCTTTCATACACAGAAAAAATAAAAAATTTTCTCTGATCACCAAATCTATAGAATCAACCCAACAATTTCTTGATTTTTCACCTATAACCAAATTTATTTTTCAATAAATGATATTTTTATACCCTCCACCACAATTAGTTGTGAAGAGGGTATATTAAGTTTGTCATTCCGTGTGAAACTTTTTTATTATTCATCTCAGACCCCATAAAGTATATATATTCTGGGTCCTTGAGTAATTCTAAGTCGATTTAGCCATGTCCGTCTGTCTGTCCGTCTGTTGAAAACATGCTCACTTTCGAAAAACTCAAAAGAGGTGCCAAATTGCTTGTAGTTATCCTAAGCAGTTTGGGATTGAAATCCAGCAAAATCGGTTCTGTAGGACCAGAGCTATGAATCAAAATGTGGAACCACCACCTAAAAAAATTGATAATTCTAAATAACATAAATGCTGGAACAAGGCACGGAATGAGATAAGATTTTGCAAAAATTTGTTTTATTTGACTGAAAATCACGCTGTTAAATTTCGTGAAGATCCGTCCATAATTTACCCTAAGCCCCATATAAACACTGCTCCCGGAAAACAGTTTAGTACGCCTAAAATCGTAAAAAATAACGCTAGCGTAACAAAATTTGGTACGTCACAGTTTTTTAGAACTAGAAATAACACTGTGATATTTTGTGACGATCGGTCCATAATTTACCTTAGGCCCCATATAAACCCTACTACCGGAAAACAGTTTAGTACGCCTAAAACCGTAAAAAATAATGCAATCATAACAGAAATTCGTAGGTCACAGTTTTAAAGGACTAGAAATGACGCTGTGAAATTTCGTGATGATCGGTCTATAATTTACCTTAGGTACCATATAAACCCTACTACGGAAAACAGTTTAGTCGCCTAAAGCCATAATTAATCACAAATCGTCACAGTTTAAGATAATAGTAACATCATACAGATATTACTCCTTAAACATTCGAACTGTCGGTGGAGGGTATCAAAGATTCGGCACAGCCGAATATAGCACTCTAACTTGTTAATTAAAAAAATGTTCAAAAAACTTTGCCGTTTCAAAGAATGTATTTATTTATTTAATTAAAGGTAGCTCAGGTTTTGACTATTCCCAACACCAATTTTGCAAGTTTAAATAATGTTATTATAAACGATCAATCAAGATTTTTGTTATTTAATTAATATTTTAGTTGAAAATTTATTTCAAAACAACTTAAATGTTAATTAAATCCAAATTATATTTCTGTGGCCGTATGGAAAAACTAGATAACTCCATTTTTTTTTAAAAACACGAGAAAAACACACTCAAAGTTTTAAACATAATTCGCTAGTTATTTAATATGAATTTATGATATTATGCATGCGCTTTAACAAACCATAATTTTATATAATGTTAAAGATTTCTGGTTCCATTAAACTAATGTTTGGACATTAAAACCGAAAATCAATGTCAGTTATCTTGTTTTTTCGAAAAGTGGAGCTATCTAGTTTTTCAAAAAAAAACTTTTTTTTCAATTTATTTGAACATTCTCCGGAATTAAGGCAACTTAAGTAATGATTTGTGGATAAACATTTACTATTTGACTCAGCACGTTAAATTACCCGTTTATTTTACGAAAAATGGAGTTACCCGGTTTTTCCACAAAATATTTTTTTCCTTGTATGCTTATATATCAAAAAGCTGGCATAATTTACGCTACTTCAAGAGCGTCTCCCTTTCTTTCGTGGGCATATCGCTCCATTATTGCAACATAGTCATATATATTAAAAAATCTAAAATTTGCAGTTACATAAGCAAAAGGGCTCCGTTAAACCTTCCTTATATGAAAAAAAATCAATTTTATATATCAAATTGAACCAAAGTTACAAAAAAGTACCAAAAAATTCACCCACAGGTTCTTATCCACTTAGGACGTTGCATGTTTATAGGTAAAATATTAACTATAATTAAAGAAAGAACCAGTTGTCAAACAAAAAGCTAAAGAAAGGAATTTAGTTTTCTCTTTTTTGGTACTTTTTTCGCCACATTAAAGTATCAGAAATTGCAATTTTGTAGTGGGAGCACAAAAATTAACGTCAGAGTTTCGAAAAATTAGGTGAGAAAAGAATGTGATTTTAACTTTATTTCAATGTTTTTTGGTTTTACATACAGGTTTCACCCGTTTACTCCCTAAAAGGGCCAAATTTCTAAAAAGTACCAGACACCTGTCCGCTTATCTTTGTAGTATAACGATATTAAATTTTTTTTGTATCTCTTTTAGTTCTGGAGATATTAGGTTACGGAATTTAGTCGTTGTTACCCTCTTCATCCCCTAAACATTCAAATATTTAATAATCCCGTCTGAGCGGATCAATTTGGGGAGAGACAAACCTTAAGTTTTTAGCTTCAGGCTATGCGATGATGAATCAGTCAGTAACGTTAAAATTTTATATATATAGATAAGGTTTTCCTTTAATGGATTACCCTTCATGAACTTCAGAAAATATATAATATGCATATAAAGAATGCATAAAATATTCTTTGAATTCTCTTTGTTCTATTTCGCTCTTTCTCTCTTAGTTTTTTGAAACAACGTCGTTTTAAACTTCTAATTTTCTGTTTTTTAAGACACTATGGAGTTGCCTTGTTTTTTAAAAAAATGCATGAAGTTATCTAGTTTTTACATACAGATTTGTATTTTTCTGATTTTTGTTTTTCGAATAACTTTTAAATGAGGAACTATATCAAAATTTCGATCTGACAGAGTGATAGTAAATGAAACAATTTTCAATTTGGAGTTGACTAGTTTTTCCATACGGCTACAGATTTGTATTTTCTTTCATCATAAAAAATAATTATCAAATTAAATTAATTACTGATAATTTTTTCTGTGTAACTAACATCAGACTGACAGCTTCATTTATATAGGAACAACTGACAGAAAACGGCCCAGCCGTTCTCATTTTATGAATTACTATACATTTTTCACACCATTTTTATGTATGTATATAGATAGATTGTGGTGTATGCACCAAACAAGGTTTTGATACCATTTAAAGCCTTTATGCATTTGTTTATTTTGTACATCTTAACATTAATATATGTATTTGTTTTTATGGAAATATGTTGTATATTAAGTTGTTTTATCTCAATTCCATAGCTTTACTAAAAACAGTACCAAAAAAAAGCGCAAAATACCCGCATTCAATTTAACATACCAGCCCATCACTGCTTTACAACTGTCACGTAACAACGGAAGAAACATCTGTTTTATACAGATCGAGAAGATCCGTCAACGCGACATTTAAATGCAGTAAGCATTTTCATTGCTTGCAAATAACAAAACGAACCAGACGTTCCGTTAAGAGAAGTGGACGATCGGCTAACTCTGTCTTAATTTAAGTAAAACTAAGATTGAATCAATCTCAAAATGCGCTTGATTCATGTTTTATAAAGTTGATTTTTCCCGAATTAGAAAGAAAAAATTATTTTGATTGATTTACTTACCCGTTTTACTCCTTACAGAATGATAAAACACCAACTTTATGCCCGATATGGTTTTTTCTTTAGTAATCTTTTGTACATATTTAACAAAAAATATAAACTAAATGAGAAACAAGAGTTTAAATTTAATTGTTAACCCTTCGTGGTACAAATGAGTCTGGCCAGACCTTTTTCAATGAGTATAAAAAACATACGTAAGCCGGAGGAATAAACACAATGAAAAGTTTAATATTTTTTTTTTACTTCATTTAAGAATTTTATACTTATTTCAAGAAATTCGGGATTGATTTTCGAAAGTAATCCCATTTAGTATTGTTTTGAGTACATTTTAGGGTTATTCGTACTTAAATTTTTGAGTACGACTCGTACTTAAAGTAGTCATAAAAAAACTTGATTTATCTCGAGTGTTTTTCTTTCTGTTTACTATTTTCATAAAATTTTTTAATATTGATTTAAAAGGTTTTGTTATTTGTGCTTAATTCCCAATTTTTATTCATGAGAAAAACACTGAAATTGTAAATTAAAGCTACGTTCACAATCAAAAAAACAATTTCGTTTTTTCTTCCCAAAGTATTTCATATATTTTCCTTTCATTTTTAGAACAAAAATGTAATTAAAACTTTTTTAAAAATGTAACTAAAGTTGAGTCAACTAGAACTTCAGCAACAATTTGTATGAAATTGTTTCTGACGTTTAAAATAATTTTATTTAGTTTTGAATGAAAATTTTAACAAAATGCTTACAGAAATAAAAATAAATGCATAATATTGTTGTGGCTAAAATTTTCGAACGGTTTCTTGGTGCAAAATGTGTGTAGTTACAAAAGAAATTGTTGCTCTATTATGAACACCAGGTGAAAATGTTTTTTTGATTGTGCACGAAGCTTAAAATTTTGTATTCCCAAAATTTATTTTGGGAATATTGGCAAAATTTCAATTGCATGTTGCCAATAAGTTTTTTCAGGCCGTGCACTGCCACTTTATTATCAAAATAATTTTTGGAAATACAAAATTTTAATTTTAAAAGATTTTATTATTCGTGCTTAATTCCCACTTTTTATTCTTGATAAAAACACTTGATAATTTTTTAATTTTGTAAACAGTTTTAACAAGCCACCATTTTTGTTTTCTTTTTTGTAAAAAGGTAATTTTTTCTTATACAGTAAAGTAATTTTTGAGTTCTCTATGGAAAAAATCATGGTTGCATTAACTAGTGTTACTAGATTTCGAGTCGATTTTGTCAAAATCTAGTCACAAAATAGTTTTTATTTTGTGTCGGAAATCTTGTAAAAACAAATAGATATTGCTCGAAATCTCGTTAGTCTTACAAAGAAAAAGATTATTTTAGCTATTATAGTTAGTTTTGCCAATTTTAATCTCTTTATCAACACTTATAGGAAATTTTTGACAGTCAAAGTATTATTCGGGCCTTGAACTCGTTCGGGATTTATCGTCAAATATGTTCCTGTCCATACTTTTAATTTGATTCTCATTATTTTCAAAATACCCTCCTCAGCTATACTGGTTTAATAGAAACATACATAAACATTAGGGTTGGCCGATTTGTAAGGACAAAACTTTTTCGATATTCTCCCATCAAATTTTCGAGAGCAATAATAATAAGCTTTGATATTGTTACAGGTAAAAGTGGGGCTTATAATTCTTATTCGCTTAACAGGTTTAAAGGTGTACCTCAAGGATCGATTTTAGACCAATATTATTTTCAATTTACGCTAACGATCTGCCGCAGCAATTAACTCACTGTAGTGTCCACACGTATGCAGATGATGTACAATTGTACTTGAGTAGTCCAGTAGAATCAATTAAGGAAAACATTGACAAACTCAATTACGACCTTAACAACATATATCATTGGGCATATCCACGAAATCAAAATGTCTTGTTATTCACAAAAATACCGTCACACCTTTAATCGAAAATCATATCCTAATAAATGAGAAAATTGACATCGTAAAAACGGCAAAAAATCTGGGATTAGTATTTAACAGCAACTTATCGTGGTCTTGCCATATAAATACAATGGTGGGACAAATTTATGTTAAGTGCCGTGTGGTCCGTACAATACTTTACACTGCTGAGTGTCAGAATCCTACTTGCAAAAGCTTTTTTGTTTCCAAGCCTCACATACGGATGCGGGTTGTTTTCTCAATGTGATTTTACTTTCTAGTACAAAAAACCTTGAAGTATTATATAACAACAGCATTAGATATATGTATATATGGACTTAAAAGCCGTGACCAAGTTTCTGCATACTCGAAAACTCTCTATGGAGTTTCTTTCGAAAGCCTTCTTAAGATAAGGGTTCTTTTGTTTTTGCAAAAAGTTATTTACACCGAAAAGTGTAAATAAGATTTGCTAGATAGCCAAGGGGTAAATGTATAATATTTCCGAAATTTCAATGCCTAGTTTCCGAATGGCAATTTTTCATTAACGCAATTCGTCTTTGGACTTCTCTTTCTTATCACTAACAAATAAACAGCAACGCAATTTCTTTTAGGGTATTCCCATTTAAATATTTTTCCTAATTTATTTTTGTATACATACAAAATCCTGCACTGTAATTAAAAGACTTAGTTCTGTTGTGCAGGAAATCATAAATAAATAAATTTGAATAATATATTTAGTTTTTCTGAAATCTTTGGATAAAGTTTCCTGACGATCTGGCCTTAGCAACCAGTGAAATGCGCATAGGAATAGCTTATCCCATCAACAATAACTTTCAGTTTATCAATAGTATGAAATGGGAATTTAGCTCATTTAAATGAAACCTTGTTAATTAATTTTTTGAATCCCTAGGAAAACTTTGGTAATCTATATATATAAAAATAAGTTGCAATGTGTTAGTAATTGATGTTCTCTGTGTGAAAGTTCACGAGGAAGGTGACGTCAATACCAAGGTTTTTATATATCAACGGTCTTCAAATGTGTATTGGTTCATGAGTTATTGAACACTGAATTCATTCCAAAACACGTATTTTTTTTGCATGGAAATTTTTCGAATTTGACTTAATATTTTGAAAAACTGAAATTCAATTAGTTTTTAAATGCATTACAATTCGATTTTTGTCAAACCATTACGTTAATTAAGCTACTTAGGTATTGTAAATCACATCTTCATAAGTAATAGCCATTTAAGTGAACACTGCTTTCATCTCGAAACATGTATTTTTTCGTGCATGAAAATTTTGCTAATTTAAGTTTATATTTTGAGAAACTGGAAGGCGTCTTCTGGCTTTGCAGCCACTTTCTTAAATGGTGGTCGCACAGCATATTCTGCTTTGAAATTGCCATTGAATTACCAAGTTAATGAAACTCCCACATGTAACGTTTCAAAAACACCTGAAATGGTAAAATTATTGAAACGTTGCGGTATCATTATCTGGGATGAATGCATTAGGGTGAATAAGAAATCTGTTGAAGCATTGGAAAGAACAATGAAAGACCTTCGAGGTAATTCAGAGTTGTTTGATGGTGCATTGATTTTATAGATCGACAGCTGCCGATGAAATTAACGCTTGCTTTAAGTCTTCATGCTTATGGAGATTTGTAAAAACATTGAAACTCATAACTAACGTTCGTGTTCAGTTCCAGAATGATCCATCTGCTGATAAGTTCTCTAAGCAATTGATGAAAATTGGGAATGGTGAATGATTTTTGCCATTTCGTACAGTCAAAAGAGTAAATGATTGAACGTGCGTTCCCTAACATAGCACAAAAATATACATGCCGTACATGGTTAACATGTGACAGAGCAATTTTAGCGGCAAAGAACAAAGATGTTAGTGAATTAAATATGGCTATGTGAATTATCCAACAGAATTTTTGAATTCGCTGGATTTACCAGCATTGCCACCGCAATTGAAAGTTGGAGTCACTATTATTTTGCTTCGCAATATCAATCAGCATTGCTTTTTTATGGCACAAGACTTGATATTTTAAGGTTTATGGTTTATGTAATTGAAGCTAATATTTTAACTGGACAAATTCAAAGGCGAAGATGTATTCATTCCACGCATCCCAATGACTCTGTCTGATATGCCATTTGAACTCAAACGACTTCAGTTTCCTGTTCGGCTTGGGTTTGCGGTTACTATTAATAAGGTGCAAGGCCAATCATTAGGAATTTGTGGAGTGAATTAAGAGTATCCAGTTTTGTCACATGGACAGTTGTATGTAGCCTGTTCGCGCGTTGGCAAACAATCGGTTTTGTATATTTACACCGAAAATGGAAAAACAAGAAATGTTGTGTACCACAGAGCATTACAATAAAAACAATTTATCACTATTATTAATTGATTTCTTATTTTTTTTACACAACGAAGTGAGCAGGGGTTCGCTAGCAGATAATATTTGAAACAAAAAAAAAAAAAATAAAGCGGACGATTTGTTTTATTGCCTACTTAAAAATCTTAAAAATAAAATTTAGAAAAGTTATAAATTAAATATAAAATAAGATTGGGATGCCTCGAAAATGATTTTTTTGATATGTCGTGGCGAAACTTTTTTCCTCATGCCAAAAGCTATCAAAAAATCGATGGCCCAATATCGATTGCTTAATCGACCCACCCTTATATACATACATTTAAATTAACTAAGCTGTGTGGTTTAAAGTTTCTTCCATTGAAAAATAAATCTGGCAGCCCTGTATTCAGCACTCAACTTGAAACCACAGCGTCGAACATTTTGTCAGTAAAGAAAACTATAATTTTTTAATACAGGGAGTAGTAACTATTTACAGCTTGTAAAAAAAAATCATTAAACACAGATTTGAAGAGGAGTTTTTATAAATAAATAAAAATAAAAGATTAAAAAAAAACAAATCATTATATTTAATAAACCATCAAATAATACATCAAATAATAATAAAAAACAAAGTACTCATCTCTCAAAATGTACGTCCCTCGTATTTTATCTAATTGCATAACAAATAGAGTGGGCTGATTTGAAATAAATTTGTATGAGAATTTTTTTGAAAAAAAAAAAAAAAATAGTTTTAAGTTTTTTTGAGCATTTTCAATATTTTAGTATCCATTACGCTTTCAATTTGTAATTTTGCATTGAAAGTCAACCCGAATTTACCAAATTTTAAGATGATCGGTCCATAATTTACCAGCAAACTTTAACTTCAACTTTTTCAAGTTTTCAAATACAGAAGTTTAACATACAATAAGACTTTAAAAAATCATAATTTCTTTGGTACTAAAGTAGACATAAAAAAATTTATAGGGAGAAATTTCATTTTCACACATTCCTTAACCCACTGTATCTTGTGCCATAAGCAAACATAAGATGCTTTTGTTGTCCACATGCGTGTGGCTGCTCATACAAATATTCGGTATGGTATTAAACATAATTAATTTACAGGTATCAGATATTTAAGAAAGTTACACGTCACACCTTTTTGATTTTATTACTTAATTTTGCTGTTATATAGTGTTATTATAAAAAAATTTAAATCTGTTTATAAAGGGTGTCCACATTTGAGGTATCAATGGTCAATGGAAATCGCTACAGGGAGATAATCTGAAGCTGTTTGTGGCGGGAAATTTATGATTAAGGCTGAGTTTTTAAGATCGGATTTAATCATTTTAACAAAGTTTTTCTTGGGATTCAAAAAATTAATTACCAAGGTTTCGTTTAAATCGGCTAAATTCTCAATTCATACTTTTGATAATAAACTGAAATTTCTTGTAGATGGGATAAGTCTGTGTTCATACGGCTCTTGTCTTATTGACATGATTGCTACTTTATAGGCGAGAGGGATGAGGGGAAAAGAAACGAATACACAGATGCATGTACTGTCTTAAGTTTTGCTTTTTCATTCGTTGTTTAATTTTATTATCGTTTTCAATATCAAAAAAGCACATGTTGACGACATGACATGAATCATTTGAACGCCAATTCAAGTTCAAAGAAGAAAAAGGAAGAATCTTGTCAATAAGACATGAGCCGTATAAATTCAGACTATGTTATTTATATGCGCATTTCTCTTGTGCTTAGGCCACATCGTCAGGCAACTTCATCCAAAGATTTAAAAGATATAATACAAATAAAACTGTTAAGCGAATAAGAATTATAAGCTGCAGTTTTACTTGTAACAATATCAAAGCTTAAAAAAAACAACAACAATAAACAGTGAGCTTATCATTTCTTACAGTCCCGACTACAATTGGTTAATTTTTTTTCAACTCTTAATGTTGTTCTAAGTGGGTATAGAAAAAACAAAAATAAAAACAAACTACTTAATTTTATTTTGCCAGTTCAGTTTTATTTACACTGCCACATGCATATAAGCTATCAAAGTTTTTCTATGGATTCAAAAAATTAATTAACAAGGTTTCGTTTAAATGTGCTAAATTCCCATTTCATACTATTGATAATAAACTGAAATATATTGTTGATGGGATAAGCTATTCCTATGCGCATTTCACTGGTTGCTTCGGCCAAATCGTCAGGAAACTTCATCAAAAGATATTAGAAAAACTAGAGATAGTATACAAATAAAACTGTTAAGCGAATAAGAATTATAAGCCCCAGTTTTACTCGTAACAATGGGTTTAGTTAATCTAAAACAGATTTGTTCCATCATAACGAAGTTTGTATATAAAATTTTGACGGAACAGCTTAGTTTTGCTTAAAATTAAATATGCAATGTCTGTCTTCTTTGCTGTTGCGCCACAGTTCGTATGCAATCAAGGTCATGATTAACGTAACATTTATGATGTATTTATCCTGTTGGTTATCAACAACAAACCATACAAAGCTTGTGTGTATTTTATATGAGCACTCATTTTATAAGACACTAGCTGACCCGACAGACGTTGTCCTGTCCAAATTAGGAAAAATGTTTGCGTTCGATTTTTAAAATCCGTTAAAAAGATACGAACATTTGAAAGAAAAATTAGTGAAATCGATGGAGCCATTTTCTGATTTTAGGTAAATCGAAAAAAGTGGGCGTTAAACTGAGCGGGGCAAAATTTTCTTTTCGTAAAAGCCTAAGTTGGACCATGGCGATGATTTTGAAGAAAAAATCGTCCAAATAAGTCAAGCCGTTCTCAAGTTATGCGCTTAATAGAAAAAGTGGGCATAAAAGTTGGCGTGGTAAATTTTTCTTTCGATGAAAACTTAAAATGGATTAATACGAACATTTGAAAGAAAAATTTGTCAAATCGATGGAGCCGTTTTCTGATTTTAGGTAATTTTGATAAATTTTCATTGATTCAAACAAAAAGTTTGTTGACCTAAAACGTTATTTTTAACAAACTGTGTTGTTAAAAATTTTATTGAGATATTTTTTTCTGCGCGAATTCTATAATAAGGTTTCTAATCTTCTCTTCTTCTATCTTCTATATTCTATATATATATAAAATAGGATGTGTCTATGTGTGTATGTATGTATGTATGTATGTATGTATGTATGTATGTATGTATGTATGTATGCATGTATGTATGTATGTATGTATGTATGTATGTATGTATGTATGTATGTATGTATGTATGTAACGTATGGACTCCAAAACGCGTGGTCCTATTTTCATGAAATTTTCGGGAAATCTTCAGAATATTCAGGCGGTTGACACTGTTGAGCCTGATTTTTGATTTTCGGTCTGTGGGCGGAGGGGCGTGGCAAAATCCAATTTTCATATTGCACCACCAATGACATCTATATAATTTGCACGATTTTTTCTTTAAAATGATCGCCATGGTCCAACTTAGATTTATACGAAAAGAAAAATTTTCCCCGCCCACTTTTTTCGAATTACCTAAAACCAGAAAACGGCTCCATCGATTTGACAAATTTTTATTTCAAATGTTCGTATTAATCCATTTTAAGCTCTCATCGAAAAAATTTACCACGCCTACTTCTACGCCCACTTTTTCTTTTAAGCGCATAACTTGAGAACAGCTTGACAGATTTGGACGATTTTTTCTTTAAAATGATTGCCATGGTCCAACTTAGGTTTTTACGGAAGGAAAATTTTGCCCTGTCCACTGTTTTCGATTTACCTAAAATCAAAAAACGGCTCCACCGATTTGACTAATTTTTCTTTTAAATGTTCGTATTAATCCATTTTAAATTTTCATCGAAAGAAAAATGAACCACGCCTACTTTTACACCCACTTTTTCTATTAAGCGCATAACTTGAGAACGGCTTGAATTATTTGGACGATTTTTTCTATAAAATCATCGCCATGGTCAAACTTAAGCTTTTACGGAAAGAAAATTTTGTCCCGCCTAGTTAAACGCCCACTTTTTTTCGATTTACCTAAAATCAGAAAACGGCTGAATCGATTCGACTAATTTTTCTTTCAAATGTTCGTATCTTTTTAACGGATTTTAAAAATCGAACGCAAACATTTTTTTTAATCTGGACAGGACAACGTCTGCCGGGTCAGCTAGTATATAATATATATAGAAAAGTAATATTCATTATCTCTTAAAAATACCAAGCCATTGACGGATACTGACGGATTTCTTCAAGATTGTTAATTACAAAATTTTCTTTTAATAATTTTTTAATTTCATCAAGCCTTACAAAAGTGTTTGGGCTTATTGTATCGGTTAACTAACGTAAACGTATGTAGTTAATGTGACCTTAAAAAAATGCCTTTTGGTGTTACTTCAGGACTGACAAACTTAGTATACTCTGATTCGCTATATTAATTGAATTCTTTATTGTTAAATAATTTATGATTTATTTGTTTCTTTAATTACAATTATTTAATAAATTTTCTTTAAGGTTCGTTGAGGCCAGCACATGATGTATAGATTTTGTTGATTTTATAAACGATTTTATTTTATTGTTATTTATAATTTTTTTTTGTAAATAAAGTAACACCTTAACCTTTTTTTAGTTTCTTTTTATTGAAGTTGTTTCATTATTTTTTCTATAGCTTTATGATTTTTGTTTATAAATTTTTATTTTAAAAACTTTTTTTGCTTAATTTGATTTTTAACTCATCTTTAGAGGTGAAAGTTGCAAACAATAATCATATTCAGACACATTGGTCAATAGTTTTCATCTGCTTTTAGTTTCTTTTTTTATTCGTACGTACGATGAAGTCCACAACTTGATTTATTTTAATATCAAATTTCCGTATGAGCTGAAGTTTTTTTTTTTTCAAAAAATGTTTATTTTTGTTTGTGTTAAATTTAATATTTACCGAATACGACAATAAATAAATATTTCTCACATTTCATAAGTAGCAAATCTGCGACTTATGACAACATTTAATTATTGATTGCATTTGAAAGTGTTACAATTGTATAAATATTTTCATAAGAGTGTGCAAGATAAATTACGAATTTTATTGAATTATTTAATAATTTACTATCTTATTAGTAAATTCCAATTAAAGTTAATTCTTCTTTTAAGTAAACTTAAAAAAAAAAATACCATCAGGGGTGTTCTGGAAATCGAAAACGCAAGAATTCGGAAGCTGTTTTTTAATACATTTTTAATTTAATTCTGTTTACTAGAGAAATATTTATATAGGTAATAATCTATCTGGTTGACTGGGGTTAGTGCTTAAGTATATCTGTGGCTTGGTGCTAAAAGGGCCAATGTCAAAATATTAACTTTTGAGAAAATTTAATTAAATTGTTTTTATAGAAGAGTTCTTACTGAAATTTGCTAGCAAAACCCTTATGAAGCTGTTCTGGGCTACAAACATTGGCTGTTTCATTAAAAAAAAAAAAAATATTAAGAGAAAACACCCAATGCAACGATTAACTCAAAACAGAAAAATATTGACATTGGCCCTTTTAGCACCAAGCCACAGATATATAGGTTTCCGTCGGTCCTTTAAGGATCATAGGGCCATAATAATTCTGTTCTATTGAGTTCTGGGGAAAGTATTTAGGTTAGAATCAATCTTATCTCACTTTCGGATTATTTCAAGTACGAATCGATTTAAAACCATCCTAGAAATTCTGGAATCAATTACAGTTTGAGATTAATTTTATCTCACCTTTACTCCTTTTTTTTTTGGGGCACTTGAAAAATACGCACTTGAATCCGTATTTACTGTGTTATTGACACCGCTTCAGCTTGATTTAAGTACGGATGAATTTCTTTTCAGTACATGGCCAATCATGAACCCACCAAACAGAATTCTTATTAAAGTTCTTTGTGCCGAATATTATAAAGGTATCAACATCTATGCGAGATATTTTATAGAACTATTCTTACCGTTTTCAATTGGCAGAAGAGTTGAAAAGCTCACGTGTGACATAATCAAGGTCCATAAAATTTTACACAAATTTTATAACATTTTATGTTAAAACTAGCTGGCCCGGCAAACGTTGTTTTGCCACATAACTTATTTCTTTCAGATGTAACAGTGTCAAATTTTAAGAAATAATTATAGGCCATAGTTCTTTCCAGAGGTTACACTATTTGCCTGCCCAATTTCAAGAAAATTAATTGATTAGTTAAGAAGATATAGGGAGGCGGAGCTTTTACCCCTCTTGCCCTTTTTAATGCCCTGTCCTCTTTCCGATGTTACAGTGTATGCATGCCAAGTTTTAAGAAAACCGGTTGATTAGTTAAGAAGATAGAGGTAGGGGGAGCTTTTACCCCTCTTGCTCTATTTCAGGCCATAAATAATAAAAACTATAGGCTATAGTTCTTTCAAGCTGTAACACTATATGCCTGCGAAATTTCGGTTGATTAGTTACGAAGATATAGGGAGGGGGAGCTTGTAGCCCTCTTATCCTCTTTCACACCCTATTCCTTATTCTCTTTCAGATGTTATATTGTCTGCATGTCAAATTTTAAGAAAACCGGTTGGTTAGTTTAGAAGATTTGGGAGTGGGAGCTTTTGCCCCTATTGCAATATTTTACGCTCTCTAGCGATATAAAATATACTCTACGACCTATTCTTATACCTAACAAATACACATACAAAATTTCATAAAAATCGGTCAAGCCGTTTCGGAGGAGTTCAAAATGGAAAGCATTTTGTTGATACAGTAGAATCCCGATAATTCGTAATCGCAAGGGACCGGCCATTTCTTACGAATTATAGGGGTTTTCGATTTAGCGGGGTTTCGATTTAACGGGGTTAAAATAAAATAAATACGAATAAACGGGGTTTTTCAATTTATTTACTAAAACGATAAAAAAACATAAAAAACAATTGTTAAAAATAAAATATATATAAATTATACATAAAAATTATGCATGTAACAAACTGATCCTAAGAAAATTAATCCACACACAAGCAAAAACCCACGCAAAAATAAAAAAAAATGGTAAGCAAAAAAGCATTCTTTCCATGTTTTTGTTGTTTTTATTACGAATTGTTAGCAAACAATTACGATTTATAAGAGGTAAAGAAGATTTTATTTTAAAAAAAATTACGAATTATCGAGGGAACCAAAATGTATGGAAATTTTACGAATTAACGAGATTTTTTCAAGGGACCGACAGTTTATTACGAATTATCGGGAATTACGCTTTATCGGGGTACGAATTATCGGGATTTGACTGTATTTGTATGGGAATAAAAATACATTTTTCGGAATGAAAGCAGTGTTCCCTAATGGCTATAACTCAAAAACCAATACCCTCTTAAGACCCCTGCATTAACCCGTTGAATTTTTACATTTCTTATATATTATTTACACCTTTTGGGGAGCAAATAAGACAACTGTATATTTTTTTTTTTTTTTTTAATTTTATTTGAATTCTTAGAAATTAAGGGTACACATATGTGTACCTCAGGTCTTAAGATATGAAAAATTTCAACGTAAATTCTTAATTTCTTAAGTTCTGAACAGAACCGATTAAGTAAAGGGCTTATTAACTATTTGTTTTATCTTATGAGGTGTAATTTTAATTTCGGTTTTTATTATTTTTTTTTTAATTTTTTTATTTAAAGTGGTAGAAAAAGAGGTGCACATATGTGTACTTCAGATCTTAGCGATTAGTTATTGAGGAAAAATATCCCAACAGTATGATTTTTTCAAACTGTTAAATTCAAATGTAAAAATAATGGCTAAAACTTCTAAACCCTGCCATCTTTTGGTATTGTTTTGAAGCGCAGTATCTTAAAGCAAGTAATAAAACTGTTTCTATTGATCACACGATGTCGCTAGTCCTAAAAACTTGTAATTAGTTAAGGTGCACATATGTGTACCCACGGTCTGAAGAGGATACACATTTGAAGACCGTTGATACATAAAAACCTTGGTATTGACGTTACCTTCCACGTGAACTTTACATACTTAAACAAAATCGGTTCACGCATTTCAGAGAACATAAATTACTTACACAATGCAACTTATTTTTATATATGTATATAGATTTCTAGGGATAGTATCAAAAACCCGAATTCTTATACCAAAGTTAAAAAAAATCCTAGCCGGCTATGCAGAGATGTTCTTGTTAGCGAAGTCGGTATTTGTTATACCATATAGCAACATAATTCTTGCCCACGGCTGAAGGCCCAACCATGCTATCTATCGTGCGGTCTTTAAAACCAAAACTGTATAATTAATTTAGGATTTTAAGTTTCGGGCATAACCCAAAGTTTTTAGTGCAATTGTTAATGTAAATGAAGAATAAATCCAAATTTAGGGTCATATTTCATTTTATTTTTAGGGCTTTTTTTTGGGGTAATATTTCATTTAATAAATGGGGTCATTTGGGGCACAGAATACTAACAGAACTGTAACGAGACGAAAGTTTTTGCGTTTTTTTGTCTCTTTCTAAGAAAGCTGCCCTTTTGCATTTCTCTTTTCTTCATATTCTTTGCCGCAATACAATGAACACCTTTGCCGCAATACAATGAACACCTTTGCCGCAATACAATGAACACAAATTTATTTAGTTATAAGATTTATTTGCAAAACTGTTGTAAAAATTAACTTTTAAAAAAAGCAACGTTTGTTGAACTAATGCATTTATTTAACGTGATTTGTGTTTTGTTATTTTTGTTTTGATAACGCCATTTGTGTTGACTGTTGCGGCCTGTTTTTACAGCTTGCCACTTCACTACCAAAAAAAGCTTTCTGTCTCTTTCTTCGAAAGCTACCCTCGCAACTGATTTGGGCCTTTTTCACACGTCACTTTTTACAGTTCTGTGTATTCTGTGATTTGGGGCCAACTTTAATTTATTTTTTGCGGCCATATTTTGCAGCGCCAAAACTCGTTATTTATTACAAAATTTTAAAACTTTAAATAACACTTACAAATGTATTTTGAGATAGTATGATTTTGTTTATAAATTTTCATAGAACTTATGTAGGGTAAACTCCCGAAAAATGTTTAAAACTCCAATTATAGCATTCTCAATTTTTATAAATAAAAAGAAGAACCCTAATGAAGTAATTTGCTTGCTATCCATTCTGCACCGTTAGGCATTTTTCTGGCTGTTGTCATCTGTCAATAATTTAAAAGGAGCCAAAATAAATGTTAATGAGGTCTTAGATTAATATTTTGTTTCTGCAAATTAGAAAAACTAAAATGTCGCCAAGTTAGAACTTACTGTGAAATAATAAAACGCTTTTAGTCAAATAATTATTCTTATTATTCTTTATTGCAAGTTAACTTAGAAATAAATGTTCGACAAACTTTTTTAATTAATAGAATAATAAAGTTCATTGTTAATTACACTGTATTACACAAGAAATACATATCTTTTGCTTTGTTGGAGTCCTTAGTTTTATTTTATTGTTGGCAAAAGAAATTTGCAAATTAAATTCATAAACTTGGCATTTGGAAAAATTAAAATTCAAAATTACAAGATTCTTATATATATTTGCTACCACGGGAGTCGGTGAGTCCTGGTGACACGACAGCAAGCTGAGGGCCTTTCGGAGATTACGTCGTGGTTGCGGTTTTGACTTAAAGTCGCGGGAAGGGAGATCTTAAAAAGCATACTCTATAGATTCTCCTGATATTCAACAGGTGCTGCTACCATATTCCAAAAGCAGCGGAGCTTAGATGTCTTAGCTCCTAAGAAAAGGGGTGAGTATATTTCTCCCTGATATGTTTGCCTGATATGTTTGATTTTTTGTTAAAGATAAACTCGTTTCACAGGTTTTTGACTTTGGCTTATGTATATGTTTTTGATTAAAATTTGCTAATATAAATTTTTAATATTTTTAATTAGGCTTAAGTTCATGAAATTTAATTTTCATTAAATTATTCTTATGAAGAAAGGAATTTTACAACATGAAAATTAATCAAAATTGTTATGATAATCTTTCATTCTTGACGTGGCTCGGGCTCGAACCCTGGCCGGCAGGTTACCATGACATGTTTCGATCGCAACCACTCGATCTCCTCAGATGGATTTGCCGTCTTACACTCGCAGCCATCGACGACTGCTGACGTCAATAGTCAAACATCAATCCTTAAACCAAATTGAATTTTAACATTTGGTAGATCGAAATTTGCTTTCCTGAATGATTATCCATTTTAATTGATTTTACATGTTTTTTCCTTACTTCTGTTTTTTCGTACTTTTGTCAAGAATTTTTCTTGAAGTCCAAGTACATTTTTTGTTTTTTCATTTTGTCTTTCTCTTTTCTGTTGACCTTTTTTCAGCACAACTTGAAGGACAAATGTACACATAGAGCTCGTGCCTTAGCTTTAACAATAATTAGTATTGTGTTATTATTAAAAATTTGGATTAAAAACCATAAATAGTTCAACAAAATAACCACAATACTAATTATTTGTTAATATATCTTAATTCTGAGTTCATATTTAATGTTTAATAAATGAACAATTCTTGATACCAAAAATATATTATCGGCGACGAGGATGGGATGGAGATATCAATAGAGGAAATTTTGGAAAGCCAGCAAGCAGTCTTAGACAAAGCAACTGCTTGCACAACAAAAACAATTTCTCGCAGAAATCTTAAAGCAGCCAATTGCTAGCCCTGGTAGTAGTATAACTACGAATAGCATAGCAGTGCCGAAGTTTCAACAATTTGATGAAGATTCCAATGATTTTGACACCTACAGGAGACAATTAGAAGAGCATTTACAGACATACAGCGTTGAAGATGAGGAAAAGAAAAGGTAATTTTTCTTGTCATGGATCGGTGACAAGAGTCATCGGTTGTTGTAGAAAAATATTGGAAAACATAGTCTAGGAGTTTTATCGTTTTCACAATTAGTCTCCAATTTGGATGCTCACTATAAGAGTAAAATACATAAAATAAAGTCAAGGTATGAATTTTACAAAAGAACCAGGCTTGATGGATAGATATGCAATCAATAGGTAACTGAATTTAGAGGAATGACTAGAGAATGTAAATTTGTATGTAAAAAAGAAACATGCTGTAGTGATTTTTCTGATGAACTCATACGAGATATTCTAATTTTATATACACCGGATTAGCCCGTTAAAACCGCAGCGTTGCAAAAAGATGAACCAACATTGCAAGAAGTATTACAGATTGCAGAAACATTCGAAGCTACACAAAAGACAGTTTAAAGTATAAAATCAAACATAACGATTCCTCCTCGACAAGATTTAAGATTGAACTCTCAAATTGACACCTGTTGGTTGACTTAACGCACAGGGGAACTCTTTCTTTAGGGAAACTTTCTTTAATCACTTAAAACCTAAACGTGAACCGATTGAGTAAAAGGTTTTTAACAACTTTTTTATCTTATGAGGTGTAATTAAAATTTCGGGTTTTATTTTTTTTTTATAATGGGTGATTTTTTAAGAGCTATAGGAAAGTTAAAAAAACACATAAAATTCAGAAAAATGCATGAAATCTTTATTTGAATCCATAGTACGGTCCATATAATTTAATGTTTGAAGATTATTTTATGCAAATGTTGACCATGACTGCGCCTCAAATGTTCCCTCCGCTTAGTCCAATTTTGGCATATACTCTTTCCAACATTTCGGCCGCTATCTCATGAATAAATGCTTCAATGTTGTCTTCCAATGCGTCAATTGAAGCGGGCATGTGTGTATAGAAATGACCTTTGACATAGCCCCACAAAAAATAGTCTAAAGGCGTTAAATCGCACGATCTAGGTGGCCAATTGACCGGTGCCGAACGTAAACTAAAATTTGCACCGAACTCGCCTCTCAATAAGTCCTTTGTCAAGCATGCTGTGTGGCATGTTGCACCGTCTTGTAAAAACCACATGTCATGCAAGTCAAGCTCTTGCATTTTGGGAAAAAAAAGTTGGATATCATCTTACGGTAGCGCTCACCATTCACAGTTACTTACGATTCGCATCATCTTTGAAGAAGTACGGTTCAATGATGCCACCAGCCCATAAACCGCACCAAACTGCGACTTTTTCTGGATGCATTTGTAGCTCTTGCAATGCTTCTGGCTGATCTTCACTCCAAAATCGACAATTCTGCTTATTAACGTACCCATTGAGCCAAAAATGAGCTGAACACAAGTAGCGCGCGATGAACTTTCTTAATAGAGCACGCATTTTGATAATAAAATTCATTAATTTGCAAGCGTTGTTCGTTTGTAAGACGACTCATGGTTAAATTATTGACCAAACTGGAGATGTTTGGCACTGAAACAAAACACGAAACTTGCGTCAGCTGTTTAAACCAGTGTTGCCAAAAAGATAATAGCTAAAAAATCACCCTATATAAAGTGGTAGAAAAAGGAGGTGCACATATGTTTACTTCAGGTCTTATCGATTGGTAAGTGAGGAATAATATCCATAGCAGCATGTGTACCCAAGGTCTGAAGAGGATAAAAATAACATACGTCATCCTGCGGCGGACAAGTCGAATGGCTTCCTGATAAAAGATATAAGGTTTCAATTGTAAACACATTGTAAATAATTAATTTGAAATTGGAAAAAAAACATTTCTACTTTTTTAACTTTTACTTTTTAGCACAAATATCAGGCGCAACGAGCTAAGCACACAATGAAATAAGACCCAAAAGAAAAAATTAACTAATTCTCCAATTTTTTAACAGAGAATAACAACAATAAATTTTGGGGGAGTTTGTTAATTTTTTTTTTTTTAAATATTTAATTTTGGATAAGGGATTGTTTCATATGAAGTAAATCAAAAAATTTTGTAAGTGAAATAAAGCCGAATTAATATTTGTATGTAATAATTTCTTCTATCATTCAAATTGCATTTAACATTTCAAATATTTGGGTTTTATGCCCGAAACTTATAATCCTGAATTCAAATTCACAAATTCCAAAATCCCGATTCGCTAGCTAAAGTTTCTGTGCATAGTCGGCCTTCGGCTGGGCACAAGGATTTACCCTTCTTTGTTATAACAAACACCAGATTCGCTAACTGAAGCAGTGTTCGAAAATAAACAGTACATTATTTAACGTTCGGCTCACACACCCAGGAACGATATCTATTTTTTTTATGTGATTGTGTAGACTTACACAACCCTTAATACCGTTCGTAACTATTTTCAAGAAAGAACCGAACATTATATGATGTTCGGTTCTTCGTTAAAAAACAGACCAATTGAAGTGATACTGTAGACAAACTTTATATTTTAATGTTCTATAATGTTTTTTTCGTGTGTGTATTTTGTTTTTGTTTAAAATGTTTTTTTTTACCAGCCAAAAGGAACGAACATTAACGAGCCGAACCGATCACATTGAAGTTTGTGGATTTTCAAAAAAAACCGAACGGAATTAAATGTTCACATCTTTTGTTTAGTTTGATAAAAACAGTAATATTTTTGTGGTCGAAAGATGACTAACAGGGAAACATTATTTATTTAATGATTTTCTACACAAACACTATTAACGTTTGTGTTTCCACAAATCTACCGAACCGAACATTAAAAATCGATATTTAGTGTTTATTTTCGAACACTGAACTGAAGCATCTAAATTCAGGATTCGATATCGGGATCATTGTGGAAAAGGTTACATTTATGGGGTTTAAGTAAATTTTTTTATGGGATCTTGTTTCATATTTTTGGTTTTTTTTTTTTTTTTTTTGTTTTATAATTTGGGGTTTTAGATTATGAATTTATAATAAATTTTTAAAATTAATTATTTAAAATATAATAACTTAAAATTTCCTAATTTTTATGAACTAGCTCATTTTTGTTTTCGGGGCTTTGTTTATTAGGGACTTAGTTCGTAGCACCCGAATTTGCTCCTAGCTCTAGAGCATTTCGAATTCGTCCAATTTAACATCAATAATTTCGACATTAAATGAAAGCTGGCTTTGGAAACTTTATATATGTGTTTTGAATTAACGACCATTTCGCTATTTCATAAAAAACATAATGATCAAGAAATAAATTTTTAATGGTTTCATGATCTATAGAGTCCACCAAAGTATAATATGAGAACATCTGAATACTGTGCCCATGTTCTGTAACTCTCGCGCCGAGAAACTTTTGGATTGAAATGTGTGAAATGAAACAAAAATGCCATACATTGAAACACACAGCTGTTTTTCTCACTTAACTGTGTCTGTCACTTTTTTTTTGCGACTACTAGCTGTAACGTAAGGAAATTACTCGCAAATTTCCTGAAAAATTGTGCCTGTAACATTTTGGTGATAAAAGTTCCCGCTTTGAACTGTCAAATAAACTCACGAATAAAAACGGGGCGAGAAAAAAATTTTAACACTAAAAAACAATTAAAAATGCAAAATGCAAAGAATAATAATAATAATATTTTGTTCTTGGCACATTTTTTTATTGTTTAATTATTTAAACAAAATATACGAATGTTTTCAAAGCTCGTTTGCAAACAACAAACATAAAAGTCGAACTTTACATTATTTGGTATAACCGACGGTTGTATTTTCGCCACCGTCGTGGAAAATTTTTTTAATTTTGGTCGCCGTCAATGATATATGTTACTGGCGTTCTCAACGACTGCAATGTCACATCGGCTTCGAGGGCAATGTTTGGACATTTATAACGTAACGACGTAATCTATTTAGATAGTTTTCGACATGAGTTACAGACACAGTTTTTTCTTACTTTTCGAGAAACGATGAAATATTTTGTTTCACATCTTTTCGATGCGAGAAGTTCTCACTAAAGTTACAGAACATAGGTACTGTGTTCCTTTAAATACTTTTGTTTAACTGTGTTATTTTTCCATATTTCTTGTATTCCACTTACACCCCAGCCCGCCTTAGACTTTTTACTTTCATTTTCGTTCAGTCAATTTCATTGATTTCCTCTTAGCATCTACTTTTCAATTTAAAGAAATAAACAATCATATTTTTTGCTTCAGTTTTTTTAATTGAATTTAATTAATTAACTAAAATTTAATTTTATCTGCAGCTTTTAAATACTTTAAAATAAACAACAGAAATTCTCTTTCAAATAATAAAATTACCTATATATGTAAATGTATGTGTTAATATAAATATGTACTTATGTATGAAAGAATGTGTATGTGTAGTACATGGAAAATAAATAACAATGGGAATAATAGTTTTTTTTTTTTTTTTTTGTTTTTGTGGCTTTTTGTGTTTAATAAGGATTATTACAACAACAGTTTTTAATTAACGAATGTTCGTAACAAGATTTTGCATACATCAACGTACAATCGTTGTAGGCACACTGTGGAGGCTTTTGGTGAATAAAAGTACCTGAAAATAAAATTTAAAAAAAAACTCATTAAATTATAATTCTAGTTCATTAAGGTGTAACACAAAAATTTTACGATCAAAAAACCCACATACAACCATTACCTTATTTTGTCGTAAGAGAGCATTTATTTAGTGAGCACTATTGTGCCAATAGCATCATATTAGTCTACTCTATGGATGTATTGTAGGGGAAATTATAGAAGAGCTCAGCTCAACACAAAAAATATATTTTAGTATACAATTTAATTGGGGACTATGTAAATAATGGACCGATTCGTCATGTTACCAATTTCGTAAGAAATTTTAAAAAACAAAATATTTAAACCTAGTTTTGTTTAACGAATTTATGGCGTATGACTAGAGTGCTTCCCGTACTAACGTTTCTTGGACATTTGAAATACCAGACAAACTTTTTATGCATAAATTATTTTGATTAAACATTGCATATATCGTTTTCTGTGTGATCTATATATTGAAAGGATATTTGTATGAGTGTAATTGCCTGGTTCTCCAGATCATCAGGAAACTTAATCAAAAGATTTCAGAAAAACTAAGATATTATAAAAATATTCCTTCACCATATTATTGGCAGCGGAAGCAATATTATGTTTAAAATTGTCCTTTATAAGGACGTTAAAATCAACGTTGTTTTCAAAAAGAATTTTGTTTTCTAAAATAAAATACAGCAAAAAATGTTAAAGAAAATGATTCAAATTTTTATTGTATTATGAAGAGAAAAGTTTAGCAATTATGAATGAAAAATTATGTCTGGCAATTGTCCACCACGAGCACTCTGACAGATATCGATTCTTTCATCGAAGTTTTTAATCACTTTTTGGCAAAATAGCGGGCCTATTTCATTAATCACATCACGGATTTTGAGTTTTAAGGCAGCAATCGATTCGATTGGCTCCGTATAGACTCTGTCCTTAACAAAGCCCTACAACAAAATAATAATAATGTTAAATCACACGACATGGATGGCCACTTAACAGCTTATGTTCGTGAAATTTTGCGATCGGAAAACTTGGCTTGCAATAAATTGATCGTTTCATGGGCTGTGTGACATTTGGTACCGTCCTGTTGGTGTTTGCGCATTTTGTATCGAGCCTGTCGACTCAAATTTAACGACCAAATTCTTAATAGCGGTCTCAGAAGGTCGGTTAGGTTGCCCGAATATATCTCGAGTTATACGAAATGCAACTTTAACAGAGCCACTAGTTTCATAGTGGCTTTTTATTATTTTAACCTTTAACTGTGGCCGTGAAATTTTGGGACATACCTTATGACGTGGTGGTAAATTTTACCCCTGTAAATTTTACTAAAAAAAAATTTAACATTTTTAATTACAAAAAATAGAGAAACCAAAAATTATTTTTATTTGTTTAAGCAAAACAGGTACTTTACTTCACAAACCTTTTTTTTAATATAAAAAAACGATATATCAAAAACTAATCAAAAAAACATGAATTAAAAAACAGACAAAAACTTAAAGGGCATTTTTTCACTGCCAAATGTATATCTTTAAAGATATAAAAGAAATCATGAAAAAAATATTTAGGTGTAGAAACTACAGGTCAACCTTTTTGAAGGTTTTTTACTCGTCAAAATCTGCATCCCATACACATTGGCTGACTACATTGCAGACAAATCGGCAAGACCAAGTTTCCAACTTTGGACAAAATATCTTGGTTAACAATTAACAACATCTAGGCGGAACTGGAGAAGTGGGCGTGGCACCTACCAAACAACTACCTAATAGATTTTTGTATATCTTAAGAATGCCAGGAGTCAAAGTTTCGAAACAAGCATCTTGGTTAGCAATACACAACTTCCGACCAAATGTGGGTGGGATTAGAGAATTGGGCGTGGAACAAAATACATTTTTTTATATCTAACGAACAGTAAGAGAAAAATAGTCTAAATTTGGAACACACAGCTGGGTTATCAATACACAACCTCTCTACAAAAAAAGCCGGGATTGGAAAAGTGGACGTGGCATAAAACAGATTAATTTATATCTGAAGAACGGTAAAAGTTATAAAATTGCTCAAGCGGTAACAGCTTAAGTTTCCAAATTGGGAACATATAGCTTAGCTACCAATATGCAACATCAGTCAAAAAGGAGGCGGGATTAGACAAGTGGATATGGCACAATATACATCTTAACAACGATAAGTGTAAAATTTTCCAAATTTGGTATAAATAGAATGGTTAACAATACCCATCATCTGTCAAAAATGGAGGTAATTGGAGGAGAAAATCCCTCAAAAGGTAGACCTTCAACACAAGGATCCAGTGGATTTCTGTATAAGTGAAGAATGGTAACAGTGACAGTATTCAAACTTTGTACAAACAGCTTCCTAAACAATGCACGAGGTTTAATAAAATGTCCTTATTTTAATGAGACACTTAGTTAAGATTGTCATATATAAAATAACGTTTTTGAAATAAATAACTTTTTACCAACTAGAAAACGGACAAGTGGTAAAAATAATTCCATGAAAATATCGCGTTAATTTTGATGTGGGGTAAATTTTTTTCTACTAAATACTTACGCTAACGATGACGTGGTGGTTTAATATTTTTAAAGAAAAAATTACGTAAATGATGACAAGTGGTAATTTTTACACCAGCATGTGCGTAGCTCCGCTCGTGCTAAGTCGAGCTCACCCAAAACACAGGTGAATAACAACGATCACGATATTAGAAGATACTAAGAGAACTAAATCGATTGAGCGTAACGGAAGAGAGTAATTTAAAAAATATAAAGAGAGGGTCAAATTTACCACCACCTCCACAGTTAAAAGTTAATGCGATTTTCGAGCGAAATTGAATTCATTGTAAAAATTGCCAATGCATCTTCTACGAATACGCCAAAAAAAAACTAAATGTCAAAACTATCATGATTTTTGTTAAAAGTCAAAGTTCTTGAGGAAAAGCCCGATACATTGTGTTTGCCACGACCATGTTATGGTTATTAAAAACACAACATGCCGTGATCTGCAGCAAAGATCGTTTATAATAAAAATATTTTGATTATAAAGACTTAAAAGCGCTAAGCTGTCCTGTGCCCATGTTCTGTAACTCTCGCTTCGAGAAACTTTTCGATTGAAATGTGAGAAATGAAACAAAACTGCCATTAGTTAAAACAAACAACTTTTTTCTCACTTAACTGCGTCTGTAACATTTTTGGCGACTATTGCTCTCACGTAAGAAAATTACTCGCCAATTAACAAAAAAAGTGTGTCTGTAAAATTTATGTGAGAAAGTTCCCACTATAAACTCACGAAAAATAACGGGGCAAGATAAAATTTTAACACAAAAAACGTATAAAAAATGCACAATACAAAGAATGATAATAATAAAATTTTGTTCTTGGCACATTTTTTCATTGTTTAATTATTTGCTTTTAATATTTTTAAAAAATAAAAAAGTTTTCAAAGCTACTTTGTAAACAACAAACATTAAATTCGCAGTTTACATTATTAGGTATAGCGACGGTTGTATTTCCGCCACCGTCGTTGAAAATGTTTAAATTTTAGTAAATTTTGGTCGCCGTCAGCGATATGTGTGACTGACGTTCTCAACTTTTGCAATGTCACATCGGCTTCGAGTGAAATGTTATGGCATTTATAACGTAACGACGTAATCTCTTTGATAGTTTTCGACATGAGTTACATAAACACATTTTTCTCACTTTTCGAGAAACGATGGAATATTTTGTTTTATATCTTTTCGATACGAGAAGTTCTCACTATAGTTACAGAACATGGGTACTGACTATTTTAAATATTAATCAGGCTTGAAAACTTTAAAATTTCGCAAAGAAATCATATATTGTATATGGATACCTCTAAGAAAACTATTTTAAACAAAAAATATTTTGACATGTTATGTATTCTTTTACCTTATTGTTGCTAGAGATAACAATATTATGGTAAAAGTTGTCCTTCAGTAGGACGTTGCAAATATATTGTGTTTGCGTCGACCATGTTATGGTCAAAAATAACACAACAAACACTGGTCTGTAGCAAAGATGGTTTTTATTAAAAATATTTGAATTATTGAATTAATCCGTTTTCAGATTTTTTTATCACTTCTAGTTTTTTTTATGGGCTGGACTTATTCAAGACCGAAATAAGTCGGGTCTACTAATAGGTGCATTTGTGTACTTTTACAGTAAAATGCAGTAAATGAGTAAACTGAAAAATTTGCTCTCACAAAAAGCTGTTGTCCAAAAAAGTACGCGAACGCAAAATTTATAAAAATTCGTAAAATAAAGGCAACAGCTGACGGCAAATAATTGAAGTGTTGAAAAATATTGACACTTTTGACTTCTTAACTCGTTTTCTTATCGGTACTCGATTAAATACTTCTTATAGCACGAACATTTTTTGAAAATACAAACAAACTATTTTATGTAATCTTTCATATTTGTTTGTTTTTTATTTTATTTGATTTTACTTATTTGTAGCGGGCTAAATTATTTAAAAGAACATGAATAATTTTTTTGCTATTGATTACTTAAGTACCCAAATACTTCACATCTTTTACAAGAAATTAACATAACAAAAAAAATTTCAAAAGTTTGTATTAAGCCAAATAAATGCTTCACAAACAAGTTTAATTAATTAATATTTATTCACTTTTTGTTTTGGCTTAATTTTTATTTCAACTTTTCTTTTATTTAACAATTTTTTCACAATTTGTATGCTTTTTATTTGTTACTTTTGTTTGTTTACCTTTTGAAACATATGTTTTTTTGATTTACTAAATTTTACTGCCAAAATTTCTGCAGTAAAAATTTGTAAATACTCAGACAAGAACTGTCACTTTTCGCTCTCAATTTATGTTCTCATTTACTGCATTTTGTGTACTCGAACGCAATTTCGTAAAATGCAGTAAAGTTGAGTAAAAAATAGTAAAAACTTTTGTGTTCTCGAACGCAACTTATGAATCAAATTAACATTTTCCACCGATTTCATTCATTTATGAGTTATTTTATTCACAATATACCTCTGAGAAATTATAAAAAAAAGTAAAATCTTTGGCATTTTAATAATTTAATAATTTAATTTTGCATTGAGAATAGAGTTTTTTTTCCCGGAGTTTTTCGATTCCCGGGAAAGCGGGAAAAATTTTTAAATTTCCCGGGATCCCGGGATCCCGCTCCATACAAATAATACAAAGTGAACTTGGTTTTATTAATGAAAAAAACTTTTATAAACAAACGTGAGGGAACTTGTTTACAAAGAAAGTAAAATAAATGCTTAAATACTACAAAAATTATTTGAAGATTGAAAGCGGAACTTGAATTATTATTACCTTTGGCTATTATAAGTAAATTCCGTGTTATGATGACCTAGTACAAGATAAAATAAACATAACAATTGAGGTACTCAAGATATGAGATCAAAAAGTAAAATCATAAAATATATAAAATATTTTAATAAATATATTAACATTTTTTAACGGCGTAGGAAATTACTTTCTGACACACTCAAAGCGTTTAGTGAGTCGCCAAAGAGTATATTTCTGATTTTGTTTACTGATTACCATGTTTCCGAAAAATTTCGTTTACTTTTTAACCGAGGTTGGACAAATAATTAAAAGTGCACCGTTGTTGCATGCTTCTGATGTCAAGGTTGATGCAAAAATCTTTAATCTGTAATCTGTATCTTTAATTTGTAATCTGTAACCTTTAGGACAATGTGTTTTTCAAATTGTATGTTTTAGTAACTTACACGAGTTTCATTATTTTTTTTATTTCGGTTTCCCCGCACTTCCCGGATATATTACCAAGCTCGATTTTTTTTTTGTAGGTACGACTATGTTGCAATAACGTAGCGATATGTTTATGTATATCCTATTTTTAAGACTTGTCCATGGTCAATGAGAATTTACTGCCTGCATCTTATTTTGAATTTATGTTCTTTATCAATTCATCACTTCACTTAATTTATTAATTATCAACTGTTGCACTGTCCATTCTGCTTTTAATAGATTTATTGCCGCAGGAGACATTGATTTACGTTTGTATAATTGATCTAATCTTATAATTGATCTAATCTACAACCCATCCACAGATGCTAATTTTTAGAGAAAAGAAAACTAAATTTCAGAGTAAAAATAGCTGTTTTCTGAAACTATGAAGAACTTTTTACTTCCCGGGATCCCGCAACAAAAATCCCGGGAAAACGGGAAATATAATAATAATAATAATAATTCCCGGGAAAAAACCCTAATTGAGAACAAAGGTAAACTACTTTGTTTTGCCGCCATTTTGGTAAACATTAGCCTTGACAGTTCATATTTGGCAGTCGTGAAGTAGACACGTGGCAAATTTATTATGGAAAATATTCGATAAACCAACGTGTTTTAGTCGTTAAACATTTTATCAAAATCAATCATCGATTACTGTGACGATGAGAAAGTTACGCGAAATTTTTGGGAGAAACAACGTGCCAACAAGACACACTATTTATCGTGTAGTGAATGATTTCGAAGAAAGAGGGTCTGTAGGTGATAGGCCCAAGCATAGACCACAATGTGCTGCAACATCGACAGAAAACATTACTGCTGCTTAAGAAAATGTTCAAAACAATCCATCAACGTGGAATGTGTGAGAATGTAATGAAAAATGTGTTCAAAATGGCTCGCATTTGTGAGGCTAACAGAGGCTTTAGCTCGCTAAAGTCAATTATTTGCACGATCAGTAATTTAAAAGAATTTCAGGTGGGCGCTTAAGTATTATGTGCTTTGAAGTTATGGTACTTAAATTTTAAAGCTCACTGCCGGAAACATTTATAATATCGTTACTTAAATTATGCTGACAATAAATGTTGTAACCTTAATATGGTCCTATGATGGTAGAAACTTCTATAAGAATTCCATTATTATGAACCCATACGACATTTTCAAAAAGTTATAATTTTTTTTATATTCATACCCTTCACCGAAGATAAAAGGGTATATATATATATATATATATATATATATATATATATAGGTTCGTTATTCCTTTTGTGATTTCAGAAATACTGATCTTAGACCCTTTAAAGTATATATATATATATATATATATATATATATATATACTGAGCGCTTATTCGCTAGATTTGACAATGCTCTTTTGTCCGTCAGACCGTCTGTCAGTGTGTATGTTGAAAGGGGTTTACCAGAGACCCTAGACCTGATGGGGACTAGCTTCTTACTCATTGTCAGTAACTCTCTAATTTTACCCATAAATCCCTTGTTGTTGCTTAGGTACAAGTGTCTAAGTTATCAATATACAAAATCTGACAACATGTGGGTGAGGTTTGTGAAGTAGGCGTGGTATTTTCCATACAAAGACATTAAAGATTTCTGTAAATCTGCTTAAGGCTAATGTCAAAGTTTCCAAATTAAGAGCAAACATATTGGTTATCAATGGAAAACATCCGTTAATGTGTGGATGGGAGGGAAGATACGGGCGTTGCACGAAATTACGTCATTTATGTTAAACGAACGGCAAGAAAAAAATTTTCTAAATTTGGTTCACTGTAAAAGAGATTCGGCAAAGCAATATAACACTCTTACATGTTTTCATATAAAATCAATTTCGAAAAAATAGTTTAAAGTTTCTCAATTTTATAAATATTTTTTTTTTTATTTCAATTTCGTGATCATAAAAGTATCATTTTATTTTTTTGCAGCGATATGTTTCTACAAATTATTATTTTAATTTTGGGTAGAGGCTATCAACGATTCGTTACAGCCGAACTAATATTCTTACTGTAGTAATAACTATATTTATGCTTCACGAAATTACTCATTTTGCAGAAAAATGTATGACAGTCAAATGAAACTTATAAATGAACGAAATCAACAAAGTAAATGTCAGGGAAATGAAATAAATTCAATGAATGAGTATAATTGATTTATAACGCAAATAATTATAAATATTAAAAAAGAGATAAAAAAACCATTAAAATACCTGGAAAATCACAGCAACATGAATCATGTATTAATTTATGTGAACAATAACTATAAACCGATGAATCACACAAAGGACAACCATTCGGGGCAGATGGTATTGCAGGTGGCGGCAACACAAAACCATTATAGGGATATTGACGAGTTTCGGGCTTGAGTTCTTTAACAGTGACGGTGGTGTTTTTTATTTCCGACGAAGTTTCTGAAAAAACATTTTAATTAATAATTATGTTGTGAGAAATATTAAATTTATTTCAATTATTTATTCACCTATAGTTTTCAAAGCATTAATTTCACTTTTAGCCGAAGTACTTGGCATTGCCGACGCACTTAGCACCGTCAACACTATCACGATGATAACCAACATCTTTGACGTTGTTGTCATTGTACATATTTCATGCCATCTTCTATTATGCTGCCGTCTTAATGTCACTGTGTTTAACATCTTGTGGTTTATTGAATACGAGTAGTTTGGCTTGTGTATCTTGTTATCTGGTTATTACACAACTAAAACTTTGTAAATTTTTTAAAAGATCTTAACAACTTTTATTTTTATTTATTTTTTGCTTTTTCACCCAGACGACAACAAACCGGCCAACCCAGCAGCTACATTGTTCCCCATATAGAAAGACGAAACATTTACACCATGTGGAAGTACATTTCTTTTTTTTATTTTTAAAAATTTTGTCAGTTCATTTCATTTCGTTTTTTATCTTTTCTACTTTTTTTAATTTCTACATGTTTTTTGTGTTTGTCTGTGTCCATAAAGACCTGTTCAATAGGTTTTGAGTACTTATCCCACTAAACATTTGTAAACATTTCTGGTTGTTTAGCTTTATATTTAGTCTTGCCCAGTGGTTCTCAAAGTTTTTTTTTTTTTTGCTTACAGGGTTTTCTACGAAGTTAAAAATGGCAATGCAATTTTGTTTTAAATTGTCATTTTCTTTATTATTGACACATTATGGCTATCTAAATTTAAGGTATTAATGGTCAATATAAATCGCTACAGGGAGATTTAGACGTAGATAATATTTGGTTTCAACAGAATGGCGCCACTTGCCACACACCAGAAGAAACAATGGACCAAAATTATACAGCAATAATTCCACAACAGACTAAGAGCTTAAAAATAACATTATCGAGCAGATATCAACCATTGACAACAGTTTATTGAAAAACGTGATTGAGAATTTTGGTAAAAGATTGGGAGCCTGCTGAGCCAGGCGGGGTTGGGGTCAGTCGACCGACATAATTGTTAGCCTATTTGGAATAAACTGAAATAAAAATATTTTTAATATCTCAAAAGAAGCTGATATATCTCGATTTTTGAAAGCCCTTTACTAAGCGTCAATGATAATGACGTATGATTGCCTCCAAATATGTTATGGTTTAAAATAACAATAGTTTGTTTACAACAAGTCAATTTAACCGTGTCTGTATTTCTGTCCGTCCGTCCGTATATTTGTCTGTCAGCCTGTATCTCTCTCCGTCTGTAAAAAGCATGCTCACTTCTCAAGGTCTCAACATTAAAAGATTATTTTGAATCAAATTGTTAATAGTTACCTAAAGCAGTTTGGGATTTAATTTTTATGTGCTCAGGATTGTAAACTCACGTTGCCGGTCGGAAGTCTACATTTGTAGCAAATATCTTTTTGTAAGGAAAACTATGTCCACACATCAAAAACACATAAGTAGGAGAGTGTTATACTTTAATGCATATTTGTAAAATATAACAAAGTCAAACAAGCAAGCACACTAGGCTTGCCAGATCGAAATCGGCAAAAAGCTTAGCATTGAAAAGAACAAACTGTTAAATTGACAAAAAAAAAGTTTATATTATGTATACCCTTCAACACAGGTGGACATACATACTTAAGTTCGTTTTTTATTTCAATTTATAATTTTTACAATATTAATCTAATAAATGCGGAGTTGATTTAACGATCCCCGTCTATTTGTCCGTCGGTTTTTCTATCCGTGTAAACGTTGAAATGGGTTTTTTGAAGAAGATATGTATTTATAAACACCGGAATGGCTTGCAATTGAAATTCGGCCAGATCGTACCACAAATGTCTGAGATATCCGCAACAAATTACGACTGCCTCCAATTTTTACCCATACAACTTAATTTTTAAAAGTCTTGTTATACATTCTGAACTTTATTATTCAACTTTCGCATAAAATAAACTTAAAATAAACGGTCTATAAATGATCTAGTTATAGACAAATAATTACCTCTGTCTTCTATAAATCACGGTTTTGGTATAGGAACGCCCACACAATAAGAGATAGAAGGATTTAGTTTTACTCCGATATATCGTATAATATCTGTAATTCCAAAATTGCTTTCTAAAGACAACATTGAATAGATTATGGTATAAATAAAAAGCAAAATTGAATCTGATAGTCTTGATTACATTCTTCTTCTAACAATTCAAAATTTCTTGGGATACAAATTCCCACAGTTCTTTCCGACTAAATACATTATAACTGCAGCCCAAAAATATCAAATAAATCAATCATTGTTATTGTTTCTTGATTTTTTTAACAATTTAATGGAACAATTTCTAAAATTCCGGTTTAGCTTGGCAAATGATATTTTGCTTGATTCGTGACACTCATTGAAAAATCTTAACAATCAAGCCAAATCAAGCCCGTTTGGCAACCCTAAAGCACACGAATTCATACAAAATCGTGCCAACAAAACAAAAGTTAAAAAAAATACTTAATTACATGTTCGACATGCCGCATTCAAAAAAATTCGAGTTGTGTAAAAGAACGCTGTGAATTTCCATACATTTTATATTTTGTCTACGTATGTCGACAACCGGCCAGGAGATGGTCATTTTGGGGGTGCTGTAAAATATTTTTTTAACGTGTCAGTAGCCAAAACTGCTTAGAATTGATTTTTAGGAAGCTACTGTAAATTTGGACCCTGTTGTTGTGGAAATTTACTTTTATTCCACTTTTTCTGCAAAACTGCTACAAATGTAGACTACCGAGCACATAAAGGTTAAAGTTACAACTTTATATTTCTGTTGAGAAATCTAATACAAATTGCGAAGCATACACCGATTTTCACTTAATTTTGAATAAATGCGTTTTATAACAGATTGGTGCATAACTTTAATATACCATATAAGTCCCACTTTTAAATATTTTTACTCTCGTTTGAGGGTATCAAAGATTCGGCACAGCCGAATGTAGTGCTTTTACTGGTTACTTAATTGTTTTTTTTTAACTCCACAACTATTTCAGTAAATAAATAATAAAGATTTTAAATTCAATTACTTTTTTTTTGATTTCATAACATTATTGTTTCTACTTAACATACCCCCATTTGGAAACTATTGATTATATAAAACATAATTGTTTAAGGGATTTACCTAAAGCAAAAAAAAAAAAAAACACATCAATGAGAAACCAAATTTCAACAGGCTTTTGACATTTTAAGATAAAGAGAAATTGTTAATGGGCTTAAACTTCCAATTTGTATGAGAAGTTAATGTGTTATTAAAGTACGGACCTTTCAAACTTTTAAAAATTGCCTTAAAACAATTTGAAAAAAACGCATCTTGTCTTAAAAACAAAATTACCTTGCAATTTTTTGTTTTCACCCAACACCCATGAAAACAACTTCAACAACACAATCTCTTATTAAAATGTATAAAAGTCCAGTGTTTCAGATAGCGAAAGGCACTTAGATGATCTAGAGGCCGATAAAAATAATAATTTTCATTGCTTTTCAACGCTTTATCAGCTCAATAACTAAATAAGTAAGTATTTAATATTTGGCTTTACCGAACATTTAATACCCTCCACCAAGAATGACAATTTTTCGGGATTGACAAAAATATATAAAATATCAATTTGAGATTTGAAGTACATTATAAAACAATCTTGTATCGCAATTTATAGCCATAATTAAGCTAACCTATACCATATGTTATCACAGTATCACTTTTTAGTATGAGTAAAATTCAATTGAAAAAAATTTTGAAATTAATTAAATTTGCACCAGTAAAGAATTCCTTAGTATCAATTAAATATTTGTTGATATGTATTAACAACATTTTCTGCAATAACAACATTTTTAATTAAAACTGATTTTAATTTTTGATTAATGGTTTAATAGAAAAAACATTGGGGAGAATTTTTCTGTGTATTTATACATATATACTTGATCGGAGTTTTAAGTGAATATTTCTTTGTTTTACATACGGAATGACGAACTTAATATACTCTTATTTTCCACACATGATTACTGAACGCAAATAGTAACAATTAAATACAAACAAAAAGTTATTTAGCTTCATTAAGCATTTGATGTATTATTGTTTAAAAGAATACATCACCTGTTTATTCTGCTTTACACTGTTCTCTCTTTAACCCCATTTCCAGTTTTTTTTTTAACAAATATTCAATGAGTGTCGTGTTACATGGGAAAATGAAAGTTATTTTATTGTCTCTTCTCTTTGAAGTACATATGTATCTTTCTTTTTTCTGGTTTGTCTTTGGGCTCTCTTTTGGGTTGTGTGAAGTTGTTATCTGACTTGTGTATATTCATGTAATAGTTTTAGGTACACATGGTAAGTTGTTCTGGTTGTTTCTATGTTTTCTATATCTCTTAACCAAACATTAACGTTTATGTTAATTTATGTTTGTAAATGTGTGTTACATTTGTTAAGTGTTAACAGTTGCCGTTTGTTTTGTTGTTCCATTTCTTTTAAAATTATTTGGTTTATTTTTGCTAGAGGCATTTGGGTTTCTTTAAATGAAATGGTTAAAGCTTTAAGGTGAATGCATTTGTTGGCGCTTAACTACTGTTTTTTCCATTATGATTTAAAAATGTGTGTGGTTAAGGTTTG
The DNA here is from genome assembly GCA_930367215.1 of Pollenia angustigena. Taxonomy (NCBI): domain Eukaryota; kingdom Metazoa; phylum Arthropoda; class Insecta; order Diptera; family Polleniidae; genus Pollenia; species Pollenia angustigena. Next base: position 97,533,661 of record OV884059.1, on the reverse strand, counting down.
ATAAAAGGTAATGGAAGCTTCTGCGGGCTTAAGAAGTTTTTTTTTTTTTTTTTTTTTTTGTAGATAACATGTTTTTTATTATGCTTGAAGTTTGTTTAATATAAAGATTATGGTAGGGATTTTGTCAGCAATATTTTTACTAAGTTCTCATATGCGTTACTAACAGGTTTTTAGTAGGGTATACTCATACACATTATTTTTATTCCATCAAATACAGAGAACTTATTAAGCGATTTTTATGTATGTTGACTTGGTGTTGAATTTGCTTGTTGAACTATGTTTAGATATTCTGGTTTACGTGTTTGATTTGTCATAATCAGAACAAATTTTGAAAGTGCACATATAAAATTAAAAATATTCAGTGGAAAAAAGTGAATCTGCACTACAGAAAGCATAAAATATACAAAAAAAAAAAAACAAATTTATGCCTCCCAAAACTATAATGAAACGTTCTCTAAATTTTTATTAAATACTAGCATTTAAGCTACAACTTCGTTAGCGTCTCCTTTTTCTTCGTGAACATATTTGTATGCCAAAGTTTATTTTTCCAGGTTTTAACTTGTTCAAATTCTAGCACTTAACCCGTTACTTTGATATAAAGGCCTTTTCTTTCATAAACATATTTATATGCCAAAGTTTATATTACGAGGTTTTAACAAATTTAACCAATAATTTTGTGTTTCGAAGATCAAAAGTATAGAAAATTCAAAAAGTTCCACTCGTAGAACATAAAAGCAAATGAAAGAAAGTTAATTTCCCGTATTATTCCAAAATATGTACAGGTTGTACGCTCAGGAGTTTGCATCTTGAATTTTATGTTTCTAGGTCCAATACTTACAAAAATTCAAAAATTACCTGTTAATGAACAAAAAAGCACCAAAAAATTCCCTCATAGATTCGTATCCACTCAGGACATTGCATGTTGAATTTTATGTTTTAGGGGCCAATATTAACGATAATTTAAAAATACCAGTGCTAGAACTTAAACGCTGAATAAAGTTATAAAATTTCCCGTATTTTCCGTTTTGGTACTATTTTTTCTCCCATTAAAGTATCAGAAATTGCAGTATTTGAGTGGGTGCCCAGTACGAATATATCAATAAAGGAAGGAAAATGTTTTGTAAAAAAGTACCAAAATTGCTTACGATTTTCACCCCTTAAACGTCCGAATTTCGAAAAAGTACCAAACTTGTATTTGTATTTTTTTTGATAAGTTTTGAATGTTGTACAAACTTTATTTCTAGGATTATTGGCTCAAACGAAAGATGGGCTGACAAAAACGTGCCAAAATTCAGGGAGAACCCGTTTCACCCTAAAAACGCCGAATTTCAAAAAAGTACCAGACACCTGTCCACTTATTTTTCAAAAGAACAACGATAACTATTACAGTTTTTTGTATCTCTTTTAGTTTTGGAGATAAAAAGTTTCCGAATTTACCCTTTTTTACCCCCTAATTATTCGAATTTCCAAAAATCCCGTGTAATTGGACTCACCTCCGGTCCAAAATTCAAGTTTTTGGCTTCAGGCGCTTAGGCTGTGTGATGATGAATCAGTGAGTCAGTAACGTTAAAATTAAAAATATATAGCTTAGGGGACTGCAAATAAAGACTATTTTTTAAATTTAAACCAAAAAAACTTAACTAAAAGAGAAGTACTACGTGTAAAAGGAGTTCACCAAAATAATCATTGCTATATGGACTACACAGAAAAAATTATTTTTCCAATTCAAACAAAAAATTTGTAGAATCAAACAATTTTTTGTCTAAAATCGGTCCTACAAACAAATTCGCATATTCAAACAATTTATTTGCATTTTGTTTATTGAAAAAAAAGCCGATTTTTTCAAACAAATAATTTTACAGAATCAAACAAAAAGTTTACTGAAATTCATATAAATTTCAAACAAATAATTTTGCTGAATCAAACAAAAAAGTTTTGGCACAAGCAATGATGCGCACACAATCAAGCACTGTTGGCGAAGACGAAGCAGAACAGAGCGGCCGGCTGGCTTTGAGACACATTTTTTTGTTGGAATAATTTTTGAACGAAGTCATATTTATACTCACAGTGTTTTTTTTCATCACTCACTGTTGCTTTATCTTTTCCTTTGCTAATGAAGAAGAAATGTAACCAAAAACGGCGGCAGACCGACTCGATATGTTTTCCGCCATCATTCTATTTTTGTATTTGATGTATTTAAACAAACTATTTGAAAAAATTGAATACGGGATTTTGTTTTTTTTTTACCAACTTTGAAACCAACCAAAAATTTATGTTGTTTTTTATAATGTTTTTTCTGTTGTTTAAAAAAATGAAACGTTTTCTTTACCTGCTATTGTTTTTGTTGTTTTTTTACTACAAACCTCGTCACGCTATTTTATCATTTTTCTTATTGCTGTACTTTTTTAAAGCGTCCAAAAATAGACTGCATGTGTTTTTTGTTGTAGTTCTTATATTTCACATAAAGAAGTGTTGCTTACAATCAATAAAAAAATGCAAAAAGACGACAACATTAAAGAGCGTTAAATACTTCATACAAAATTATGAAAACTTCAAACCAATAGCGCGCTTATTAAATTTTTGAAGAGTTGCCCACATTTTTGTTGGTTAAATAAAAATCAAACAAAAATATTGATTGAATCAGTAAAAAAATTTGTAGAAATCAAAAAAATTTTCAAACAAGCGTTTGTTTGAAAATAATTCGGCAATAATTTTTTCTGTGTACCTTTAGATGTATGTATTCATTTTTATTTTGTTGTGTTTTATTTTTTAAAAATATAAAGTTTACCGATTATATGCGAGTTTTATTTATTCCTTATATCATTCATACAGGAGTATAGAGTCTCAACAAACACGTTCCAACGTGATTTATCTTGTGCGATGAATTTTATTAATACCGAGCTTTTGGTCATGGCAGCAGCTTCGATGTCAATTTTTCGTCTCCATGTATGTGCGAGTCTCCCAACACTTCGGTTACCCTGAGGATTTCAGTCGATGGCGTTTCTAGTGATGCCATGTGCGGGTCTTCGTAGATTGTGGCCAATGCAGTTCCACTTGCATTTCTTTATTTCTGTTGTAACTGATTCGTTTCTGCCAACAACCTGACAACATAAAATTGATTAAAATTTATTGATCATTTTCATTCTTGGCTGAACTGGGGCTCGAACTCAGGTTGAATTTACGTTTAGAGAATAACCACATTCTCATCATCAGAATTCTATGTAGTTGTTGCTACACATTTATTCAAAATTTATTTCAAAGTAACTAAAATGTTATGAAATCAAAATTATATTTTTAATTTTTAAAAAAAAAAAAAAAAAAACTTATATATATAATTGATTAAATTATCACATTAATTAAATTGAAATACTTTTTAAGCAACTGCAAAGAAAATAAAAGCTATATCCAGAGTTTTATATATTTCTCAGAAATATAAATGATTTGTTAAGTATTATTTTTTTTAAATAGAAACTGGGAATTATTTCCTTCCGAAGGTTACTTTATATTATATTCAACATTTTTAATTTTTCGAATTTATTCTATGAGCTAAATTTCAGTTATGTATTTTATAAAGCTTTTTTTTGTAATAGCTCTATTCCTTCAATTTTTCAGAAATGACTTTATACACTACCAGAAAATACAATATAATAGTCTGGTAGTGTATAAAGTCATTACCCTGGGAAAACAAAAAAAAAAAAAGCCGCGAAAAAAAGCACCAGCAATCAAATGTTTTGCATAATTTTTAACTTTTCTCTAACGAACTATATAAGTCTTAATTAAAGTAATTTAATTGCATTTGAGTTTAAATTAATGTTTTTTTAATATCTTTCCTAATATTTTCCCATTTCTAGTAATTTTAAATAAATAAAAGCTAATTAAGCGTTTAAGCATTAAATGGATTATGATTGGCGTTTAAAAAGAAAAGTAGCGATAACATTACAGAACACATAATAATATAAATACTTTCATCATTAATTCCCACATAATTATTTAATAGAAATTGAAATGGAATACAATCAACACAATTATACAGACCATTAGCAATTAGTCATTTGAAAAATTGTCAAACCTTTTTGTAACAAAACTTTTGTTCAAACAAAAAAATTAAAATTATTAAATGGTTGATTTCCAGCAATAAACACGAGCTGAATGTGTAAATATTTACGATGATTTAATCGTGCTATAGAAATAAAAAAAAAACTTTATACAAGTTATACACTGATAAAGAAAAATAGAGTTAAAGTAACCTACTTACATAGTTACATATTTCAGGGGTTCAGATCAATGAAAAACTCTCAAATTTTGTGTACAATAGCAAGAAATAATGATTTAATATTGGTATTTTTAAATGTATTGCGCAAAAGCTTAACTAAGATGTTGTGGCCATAGTGGGCGGACTCCTTGTCAAATCAAATCAGTAAGCAACAATTCAGATTAGAGTATGCAACAGTGGGACATTATGGTGTTTTTTTTTTTTTTTTTTTTGCAAAATTTACACATATGGGTATTTCCACAGAAATGTCTACCTTTTGTCACGTTACGTCACCAACCATTTTTAATTGTTTCTCAAACAATATTATTAACTTTTTTGCATTTTGGTGTAAAGCTTTACATTTAGTGAAAGAGAGGAAAAATTTTAACAACATGGTTCTAAAATACAAGAATAATTGCTAGGTTGCGTGACGTGACAAAAAGATAGTTTTTTTGTGGAAGTGCCGATATTTAGTGTTTTTGTGCATAAATTAGAAATAAGATTCTTCTTGCACGAAAGAGACCAAACTTTTTCTTCGCGCAACAGCACAGTGGTCCCTATGACAAATTTAGAGCAAAAAAACTCATAACTCTTTTTTATAAGTACATATATGGATAAAAATTAGGACGAACAATTGATTTGGTATGACAAGATCTTACGCCGATAATAGACGGATTCGATTGCGTTAGTGTGGCGTTTTCCATATAAAATTAACAGACATAAAACCTAAAAAATCAATTCATAATACAAGGGAACAAGGTTTTTGGTGATTAAAAACTAAATATTTGGGACGCTAAATTCAAATCTGCACTTGGTTTTTTTCTATCAGCTCGACTTTTCGAGTTATACCCTTATGGCCAAAATTCCGCTACATATATTGGAATAACTTGAAAATGGGTCACCATATTCTGTACAAAAAAAAAATCAAAATTAGTCAACAATGTTATCTTAAGGCCGTGATATCATTGCTTTTAAATTTGACCAGTAGTTTAAAAAAATTTAAATTTAAAAAAAAATTGTTTTTTCATAATTCATAAAAATAAAATTTCAGACTCCCAAATAACCTTAAAAACAACATTCAATTCTTAATCAACATAAAAAAAGTTCAATTTCAATCCGCTGTGTAATCTTATAAGGTGGATATATATCAGTATTACGTTTTTTGGCGCTTGCACGCATAGAAACATACGACCTTTTTGAGTATTTTCCTTCAATGTAAATTGCCAGCGCTTCTTCATGTATTGCTTATTTAACCATTTGATTGTTTTCAATGCCCTTTCTGGAGAAACCTCTATGGTTCTAACAACGCCTGCAGCAACTCTTTTGACTGCTTTATAAAGCCTACTTTCAGCAGCAAATGTTAACTCTTCTTGGGAACAAGTGTTTACAAGAGACATAATTTTCATATGCTTTGATCTTTCCCTCCTTCTAAAAACGAGTTGATTGGTCGTTCGGGTCTTTACGGCCCTTCCTCCGAGTCTTCTTCTAACAAACATGACGAGGCTTTACTGGGAAAGAGATAAAATTCATCCAACCAATTTTAAAGATTGACTCGAAAACATTATTTGTTCTGCGTGCAGTCATCCACTTCTTCGATAGTTTGCTAAGAAAAATTTGAGATTTTGATTGCTTTACTTCATGCTTATGGTCATCATCTTCATAATTTTCTATACCACTTTTCAGAGTACCAAACATTAAACAAATCCCTTTTGGTGATAGACATTGCAACCTAAAGATACGATAGGAAATGTTTAGGCAAAAATAGGCAGCTAATTGTTTAAACATTAAGCAATGCATATGTTATAAATGATTAAAACACATGATAGGAACACAATTGTGTCGTACGTCGTAGGACGTATCACCGTAAACTTCTACAAACACGCTTCAATTACCCATAATTCCTTCGTAAACGTACTTTGTTTTCTGTTGCGAAGGATATTAGAAAATTCCATTTTAACTCCAATTGTTGTTAATTTTTTTAAACCGTAGGAACACAATTGCACCGTATGAACGTATTAGCGTACGACGTACAGACGTTGTCAAATTAAAACGCAAAACATTTTATACAAAGGCACACAATAGCTGATGTAGACGTAAAAGCGTATCTACGTCTTACGTCGACATAGATCTAATTATATTTCATACACCGGTTACGACCGTGTAGAAAACTAAACAATAACTTTAATAAATTTGAAGTTTTTAATATTATTTTCAAAAGAAAACAAAATACGTTTACGTCGGCATTGTGGGTAAGTGAAGCATGTTTCTAAAAAACATACGGCGTTACGTCCTACGTTCAAATGAAGTACGACTCAATTGTGTTCCTAGCAAAAATATTCAATTTAAAATCACAAAAATAAATTCATTTTGTATTTTGAATTTCCTTTTTCTATGACAATACGGTCGTAACTGGCGTATGAAATAGAAATATATCTTAGTTAGCGTACGACGTAGATATGCGTCCTTTGAATAAAATATTATACGTTTTAATTTGACAACATAGCTACGTCATACGATGCAATTGTGTTCCTACGGTAAGAGTGCTATATTCGTCTGTGCCGAATCTTTTGTACCCTCCAACATCAGTAAGAATATTTAAGGAGTGGGCTTTATATGGCAGCTATGGTTAATTAAGAACCGATCTGCACTAAATTGGACAGTGTAATTTCTAGTCATATAAAACTGCGACAGACCAAAATTTGTTAAAAATCATTATTCGTTACGGTTTTACGCATACGAAAACTTTTCGAAAGTAGTATTTATATTGGAAAGAGGGTGTGCGAAAGTTATGGACCGATCGTCACAAAATGTACGTACTAAAGTGGTTTTCGAGAGTGGGCTTAATATGCGGCCCTTCGTAAATTATAAACCGATGTTTAAGAAGTTTGAAAATGTGACTTCTAATTCTTTAAAATGTTTTCTAGTCAAATAGAACAAATTTGTGCAAAATCTTATGTCAATATGTGCATTCCTCCACAATTTGTGTTCTAAGGGTGGTTGTTTCACAATTGTCTAAGAATTACTCAAGGACCCAGAATATAGATACTATATGGGGTCTTAGATGAATTTTAAAAAGGTTTCACACAAAATGACAAACTTAGTGTACCCCCTTCGCAGCTAGTTCTGGCGCAGGTTATTAAAACGGCACAAAAAATGGTCTTCAATTTAAAAATTTAATAAGAAGTGCTGTAAATTAGTTATATATTAAATACAAAAAATCAAAACTCTTTAACATTTGACTTTGTGTTAATAATTCAGGTTCAGAGCATTGACAAATTAAACGGTGCGATCGTGCCTGGTCGCAAGGTGTAGGAATACTCTGAATGAGCTGATGGAGGTATTTACATTAAGGCTGCTTTGGGTACCCGGACACTGCAGGGGGTGTGGTAAAGAGGTGGCGGAAGAACTCGCAAGAGAGGTATCGAATCTTAGAGACTTAGAGGTACGGAAGGGGGTGTTAAGCCCTCCTTACTTCACTGCAATGAGGTCCTGGAGGGATATAACGGATTTAAGGGGCAACCAGGGTTCTATTAGGATTGGAAAGGAGTTCTCTCAGGACCCTTATAGGGTTCTTGACTGGTCATAGTTCTTTAAGGGCTTTTACGAGTAAATGGGAAAATACCATACCAGACTTCTGCAGATTATGCGAGAACGCTGGGGAGCTAGAGCCGATACTGTGCCATTGTAATTGGATGCATGGTCTCATCCAGAAATGGCTAGGAGGAAGATTTCACGATGAACTGGGGTATGTCGCTGGATGTAATCCAGTCGATCTGCTGGGGCTCACCAGAGAAATAATACGGATATTTCTGATGAGGGGACTGTAGGGGTAGTTTGGCTCTTTCTATTTTCTACTTACTACATACATATCTTAAATTTATCTGTCAATTCTCTTCTTCTTTATCACCCGTTTGGTAATTTCTTGACCTTTCTTCAAGACGAATGCGACGTATATAAAAGTATAAAGTAATCCTACTTCGATAATACTAAGTATTCCACGCTTATGCTGTGCAACTTGTCAATACAATTTTACACTGATTATATTTCCTTGACAGCTGCATAAACGCATAAACACATTGAACGTGTAAAAGCCATTCACTTGAAAAAAACCATGCTCTTTTTATTGAAAAGGTAAAAAATTAATTAAGAAATTTTTTATGAATTCGTGTTTATATGGAAATAGAGATGTGAGAGAAAGTGTTTATTCAAGTATTTTATTACATAATAAACATATAATGGGACCTTCGATTTAAGTTTGTTTAGTGGTTTTATAAATTATTATTTTTTATAACTTAATAGCTGACCCGGACCGCGTTGCTGGCCCTAAGCAAACATTAGTGTTGTATTACCACACGATTTAAATTGAGCTTTTAACGAAACTTACGGCCTTTAAATAAATTCCATGGAATACCTATCACAAGTTTTTTTTATAGAATAACTTACATATGGTGTAGATATGGTCTCAATCAAAAAAGAAACGCATGCATTTAATGCAAATTACAAATTATATTTATTACTTCCTCTTAAGGTCAGCCGATAGACAATGTTTTTTGTTTTTTTATTTGATGTCAAAACGTATAAATTTTTTTGCGTGCCAACTCGGGAGCAAGCCACATACAACTGCCTGTTTAAGCCAGCAATAGTCAATTATTGGCATTGTGCTTTGCTGATGGTAATAGCAAAGGCAAGACGCCAAGGGAATTGGAGCGGCTTGAATTGGAATGGTAAATCGTTGGAAATCATCGGAATTCGTGGATTTCGAAAGTTTTAAAAATTTGATATTGGATCATTATTAACATAGGTTTTCTTTAAAATAAAAAAAGCAAAAAAAAATAAATATATGTATATGTCATTGGTGGTGCAATATTAAAATTGGATTTTGCAACGCCCCTCCGCCCGCAGACCGAAAATCAAAAATCAGACTTTAAAGTGTCACCCGCCTGAATATTCTGAAGATTCCCTAAAAATTTCATCAAAATCGGTCCAAGCCGTTTTGGAGTCCATACGTTGCATACATACACACATCCTGTTTTATATATCGAGCCCTAATAGCAAAAATGATGTAAGCGACATCATTTTCAATTTTAGTTTTTTTTAATAAATGTCTTTATTGGCAACGCTTGCATCATCTCCTAAAATGTCGTTGTCACATTAGGCACCGTTACGATTTTATAGCAAGAACAATTTTGAGGTAAGCGACAAATTTCATGATATACTCAAGAGGATTAGTTTTGAAGTCGTTTTAAAACGAAAACATGTTGTTTAAAACGAAGACATGTTGTCTCACTGCAAACACTTTTTTAGAATGACATGGTTCATGCTTGCATTACATTGAACCAGTCCAAGGAGTATCAGGTTGTCCAATATTATTTGGACTCGAATCTTCATTGGTGTCACACAACAGATACATTTACGGTAGCTAATTCTATAAAAGATGTCCTTTTCCTTTGCGTTTTTTAATTTAACGTGGGTTTATTTGACCTATTGATGATCGGTCTCAAAGTCTAAATATTTGCTTTATCATATTACCTTTTCATTATTTATTCATTCTAGAATGCAGCATTTTGTTCTTTAGCTTTCGATGGATATTTTTTCTTAAACCTGGATGGTAACTGTTCCTCGATTCGACAGAATTTATTTACTTTTTATCATCCCAGTAAAAGCTTCGCTTACTTTTTCAAAATGAATAGCTTCTTTAACCTTTCACTGTGGAGGTGGTGGTAAATTTTACCCTCTCTTTATATTTTTTTAAAATACTCTCTTCCGTTGCGCTCAATCAATTAAATTTTCTTAGTACACTGAGAAAATTAAATCGTAAAATCAAAGAAAATACACTTTGTTGCAAAGACTTTTATTGGTCAGATTGTGCCCAAAGACTAAACATCCTTACCGGAAAGGCGCGAAGATCTTTAGATTCTCATGAAATATATACTTAAAATCAAAGATTTAAAATCTTGTGGCAAGGATGTACGTCTTTGGAAACACATGAAAAAAGTCCTTAAATTAAGGAAAAAGTATTTTGGCACAAAGACTTTTTCATTCGTTAGTCTTAAGACTTGAATTTTTAATTTTAAGTACAATTTTCATTGTTACAAAGACGTATTTTTTTATTTTTTTTTAATTCCCTATGCTAATCTAATCTATGCTTTACGCTTGTCTGCAGGAAAGAAACCAGAGTCTCTGACGGGAAAATCGAACCTGCAACCCCGGGGTTGATAGACTAGCTCATTACTAGCTAGCCTACCGGGCTAGAAATAAACGCAATTAAATTCAACGAAAAAGAAAAAAAAAGTCAAAGACAAGGCGCACATGCACAATTGAGCATTGAAGACAAAATTCTTTAAAGTTACAGACTTTGTCTTTGTAGCAAGGATGCTTAGCTTTAAAAAAACAAAGAAGAGTCTTTAATTTTAAATACGTTTTTCAATCCCTTATTAGTAAAGACATTAATCGTTGTAGCAAATATTTTATCTTTACGGAAAAGATAATTTCTTTGATTAAGCTTCAAAGAATTTTAGTCGTTTGTGTTGAAGACGCACCATTTGCTTGTTTAAAGAATAAATCATTGATGCAAGGATTTTTTCCTTCTAACAAAGAAATTTTCGTTACAATTTTACAAAGACGTTTTTTCTTTGACTTTAAAGCTTTTAATTTTCTCAGTGTATCTTCTAATATCGTGGTCTTTGTTATTCACCTGTGTTTTGGCTGAGGTCGACTTAGCACGAGCGGAGCTACGCACATGCTGGTGTCAAAATTACCACTCGTCATCATTTGCGTAATTTTTTCTTTGAAAATATTATACCATTACGCCAGCGTTAGCGTTAGTATTGAGTGGAAAAAAATTTACCGCACACCAAAATTAACGTGATATTTTCATGGAATTATTTTTACCACTTGTCCGTTTTCTAGTTGGTAAAAAATTATTTATTTCAAAAACGTTATTTTATATACATAATACAATATTAACTAAGTGACTCATTAAAATAAGTACATTTTGTTAAATCTCATGCATTGTTTAGGAGGCTGTTTGTACCAAGTTTGAATACTGTCACTGTTGCCATACTGCAGTTATACAGAAATCTATGGGGTCTTTGTATTGAAGGTGTACCTTTTGAGAGATGTTCTCATCCAATTCCGACCATTTAGGCAGATGATGGGTATTGTAAACCACTGTTTTTGTACCAAATTTGGAAAATTTTACACTTGTCGTTATTAAGATGTATATTGTGCAATGCCCACTTATCTAATACCGCCTTCTTTTTGACTGTTGTTGCATATTGGTAGCTAAGCTATTTGTTCCTAATTTGGAAACTTATGCTGTTACCGCTGTTACCGTTCTTTAGATATAAATTAATCTGTTCTATGCCACGCCCACTATTCCAATCCCGGCTTTTTTGAAGAGAGATTGTGTATTGATAACCCAGCTGTGTGTACCAAATTTAGACAATAGTTGTTTAGGAGGTGCCACGCCCACTTCTCCAGTCCCGCCCAGATGTTGTTTATTGTTAACCAAGATATTCCCTCCAAAGTTGGAAACTTGTTCTTGCCGATTTGTCTGCAATGTAGTAAGCCAATGTGTATGGGATGCAGATTTTGATGAGTAAAACACCTTCAAAAAGATTGACCTGTAGTTTCTACTCCTTAATATTTTTTCATGATCTCTTTTATATCTTTAAATATATACCTTTGGCAGTGAAAAATGCCCTTTAAGTTTTTGTCTTTTTTTTAATTCATATTTTTTTGATAAGTTTTTGATTATATTAAAAAAAAGGTTTGTGAAGTAAAGTACCTGTTTTTTTTAAACATATATAAATAATTTTTGGTTTCTTTATTTTTTGTAATTAAAAATGTAGTAGCTTATTTTTCAAAAACAAATAATAATAAAAAAATTTTTTTTAGTAAAATTTAGTGGGGTAAAATTTACCACCACGTCATAAGGTATGTCCCAAAATTTCACCTCAGCAGTTAAAGGTTAACTCATTATTTAGTAAGTTTCTTCTATAACTACAGCTATATCAACTTCTATAACTTCTTTTTTCTGGTTGTATTTAAGTAAAAAAATAATGACTTACTTTAAAATGCGTTAATTTTGGGACATCCCTTGTAAAATTCATTGGTTCTTTCAGTAGAATTGTAAGTAGTGCCATCATGTTTTTCTGATTACTCAACACATTATTTTGTAGGCGAAGTTTTTACTGGGATATAACTTTTCTGTGCGAAATCAAAATAAAACCCCTTCCTTCCAGGGTTAAACCGAAAAAATTTTATGAATATAATTTATGAATTAAAAAAATTTTTGCTTAAAATTATGGGAAACAAAACCTTCTATTTAATACAAAATCTTATTATGAAATTCGAGATATACAACTTTCGAAAATTTCAAAAATATTTTCTGGAAATTCCCGTTAATTTTTTCCCATAAACAAATATTTTGTTAATCACTGATAATGTGAGTTTTTTAAAAAGTATTTTTATACCCTTCACCGAAGGTAGAAAGGGTCTATATAACTTTGTCATTCCGTTTGTAATTTCTACAATATTGATCCTACACCCTATAAAGTATATATATTCTTGGTTCTTATGAAAAGCGAAGTTCAAAACCGGTTGTCCGTCTGTCCGTCTGTCTGTTGAAATGGGTTTTCCGAAGCCCCCAGAAATGATGGGGACTTGGTTGGGGTATCTTTATGTCAGGTATTCTTATTATAATTTTGCTATTGAAATTCAGCCAGATCGGTCCACAAATGGCTGAGATATGAGCAAAAAACCACGACTACCTCTAATTTTTCCCAAAAATCCCTTGTGTTTGTTGTATTTTTATTACTTTTTGCTGTATATCTGGGGAACGACAAAAGCCAAAGTCACCAAATTAGGTACACACATTAAGGTTGTCAATACACATCACCCTACAAAATGTGGGCGGGATTGGAGAAGTGGGCGTGGTACCTCCCGTACAAAAAAATTAAAAATTGTATAAAAACCTAAATTTTAGGGCTGTCATATGTCCTATGGATATGACTTATATACCAAAATATCGGAAATTTTTAGTAGAACATATTTTATAAAAAACTCGGGAAAATCGGTTCAGATACAAAAAAGTTATGACCAAAATTAATTTTTTTAAATACCCATTTTCGGTAACCATGGATCTTCCCGAGTCCAAGTTTTATAACACAAATAAATGGTAAATTTCTTGCTTAACACGTCGGTATATAAATCTGTCATATCGGTTAAATAATGGCTGAGTTATAATCAAAATACTGAAATCCCAAAAGTTACTCTTTTTATAATTAAGTTTGTTTTTTTTTTTTATAATTAAGTTTGTTTTTTTATAGTTAAGTTTGCTTAAATATATGTACATATATGTAGGTATATATACATATATGCCTATAAGCCAATTTAATGGAAATTTTATTTTTAAGCACGTTGGTATATAAATCTGCCAAATCGGTTAAAAATGGTTAAGTTATGTGCAAAATACTCCAAAAAAGGACTAAAAACATTAACATTTTTATAAAAACTAAAATTTTAGAGCTGTATTATGACCTATTCATACGTTTTAGATATCAAAATATCGGAAATCTTTAGAAAAACTCGGAATATCGGTAAAAAAAAGTAATGTCAAAAATATAGTTTTTTTTAATACCTATTTTCGTGAACCATAGAACTTCCCGACTACAAGTTTTATCACCAAAGTAAATGGTAATTTTATACTTTAAGATGTCGGTATGACCAAATACTGAAATTCGATCAAAACTTAACGTGCTATATATTAATTAAACTTCTAATATATTTAATAGCATGCAATCATGTGCAAATAATTAAATAAAACTAAACGATATATATTTTATAACATGTGTATATACATATATTTAAATATATATATAAACTTCTGTTCTTTCCAAACCATGGTGAAGGGTATATAAGATTCGGCATAGCCGAATATAGCACTCTTACTTGTTTTTATCTTAAACAGTTCGCTTATATACATATGAACATTTCCATGAGAATGTCAGCAACGAATTAAAAAAAATAAAACTCTTGAAACTTATTTTTAAATATGGTAGGAAGAAAAGAAATACACTCAAACCTTACAAGGCATATGGGCAAATCCTGCGTAACGAACGCTACATTCGTAAGCGTTTTCTAATTAATCTATAAAAATTTGGTGGTCTTTCAAAAGAGATAGCTTTAACTTGTATATCCCTCTAAAAACTTCGCCTACAAAATAATGTGTTTAGTAATCAGAAAAAACTAAAAGCACTACTTACAATTCTACTGAAATAACCGATGAATTTTAAAAGGAATGTCCCAAAATGAACGCATTCAAAAGTAAGTCATTATTTTTTTACTTAAATACACTGAAAAAATTTTCTTCACAGATCCAATGAAATTTACACTAAAATTCAACCACAAATTTTGTGATTTTTTGACAAAAGCCGTGAACCCTTTGGAACGCACGCTTCACAACGAACGCTACAGTTTTTCCAGTAGTAAAGGGTGTTTTTTTTATAGAGTGATACAAGTTTAAATCATAACAAGTAAGAGTGCTACATTCGGCTATGACGAATCTTATATACCCTTCACCATGATAACATAAGAACAACAAGTTATATACATAAATAACGTTCTTTAGATAGGTATAAATAAATATTAATTGAGCCACGCCAACTTTTCATTTCGTCATGCCGAAGAATATAAAAAAACAAAACATTTATATATGTACCTAAGCCCGTTTCCTCTTTTTCCAAAGTAGATGCTTCAAATTCGTTTTATAATCTTAAAATCGTTTTTTAGAACATAAAAAAATTAAATCAAAACAAGTAAGAGTGCTATATTCGGCTATGCCGAATCTTAAATACCCTTCACCATAGTGAGATAAGAACAAGAAGTTATATAAATAACGCTTTGTTGTTTAAAATAGTACATAGTACCGCTTTTATATGTTTAAACACTTTTTCAGCTGTGGTGAAGGGTATACAAAATAAATTAAAATAAAAATAAAATTTCCACCTGTAATAAAATTAAATAAGAATAATAAAAAAAAAAAACACAAATAATAGTGCTATATTCGGCTATGCCGTATCGTAGGGTAAGTGTACCAGTAGTCACTTTAACTTTTTTTTCTTTTTTAAACTGGTGCCATAACGTACACAAACGTGATACTGGGATGGCAACTAGCCACTACAGTTCAGTAATATGTATATTTTCGATTCATATAAGAGTTTTTAGACACATTCTATATTAAATTTGAGTAATTTTACTTTTTCCTAAAATACACGGCATTTGCCAGTAGTCGGCATACGATCTTCCAATCCTCGGCATGTAATGATCCTATTGTCGGCATGGTCATTTTTTTAAGAAAAAACCCAATTTGTTCACGACTTCAATTGATAATTTATTGAAAATTTAAGCTTTTTACTTTCTAAAATGCTTAAAATGTACATTTGTACGTTTAAGTAGGCATTACACGCAAAGACAAAACATGTTTTAATATGGTCACCTCCAAGAAAACCATTTTTAAAGATAATTTTTAACATATTATGTTAAGTTTACCCATATTATTGTCTCCGACAACCATATTATGGTTAAATTAGTCCTCCATCAAGACGCAATACCCATATTATGGTTGCCTCAAAACATGTTGTGGCTAAATATGACAATAATTTGTTTTCAAATTAACAATAGTATTTTCCTCTTTCGCAAGAGCAACATGCTAAGGTTGAAAAACAACCATGCTAATAAAAGTGTTAAACATATTTTAGTTATTATTAACTATAACATGTTCGGAGGCAACCATAATATGGTCGTGGCTTCTTGATAGACGACTTATTTAACCATAATAGGATTGTCGGAGACAACAATATGGTTAAATTAAACATAACAAGTTCAAAATTTTCTTTAAAAATAGTTTTGTTGGACGTGACCATTTTTAAACATGTTTTTATCTGGGTGTACACACGTAGAAAAAAAGTTTCACCTCCAACAAAACTATTTTTAACGAGAAATTTACTACATATTATGGTTAGTTTATCCATATTGTTGTAGTCACAACCATATTTTGATGTTATGTCTAAATATGACAATAATTTGTTTACCACTAATAGTTCTATTTAACAATAGTATTTTCCTCATTTCCAAGAGCAACATGCTATGGGTAACCATGCTTTTATAAGTGTTAAATATGTATATTTTTGTTATTACCCAAAACATGTTTGAAGGCAACAATAATGTGGTTGTTTCTTCTTGATGAAGGACTATTTTAACCAAAATCGCCGGTGACAAAATTATTGTTAAATTAACCATATGATTAAGATTTTTTTTTTAAATTAGTTTTGTTGGAGGCAGAGCTATAAAAATCTGAAATCAAAATGATTTCAACCAAACTGATTTAATTTTTTGATTTCGAAATGATTTTAAATTTGTAAGGAGAGTCATTTGAAGGAAACGAAGATTTTGATTCTGATTTCATTTTTATTGCAATAAGTGAATTTGAATGTAATATTTTATTGGAATCAATTAAAATATAAATTTAATAAAAAAAAATTTTACTTTCAACATCGGAAAATTGATAGTTTGATTTCAAATTCAAATCTTACATATGGAAATTCAACCATTGGGACTTATCTTATCGCCATTACATATTTTGGACGGATCATCCAAAATATCAACAACAATTTGTTCGATGAGATGGTTTTTCTTCAGGGACTTTAGCTCGTCCTTTACTAATTGCCTCTGCTTTCTTAACAGCTAAGCTTAAATACAGATTCAAGGACGATAAATTTTAAAATCGCTTGAACTGTGTTCAGAATGTAATAAATTTTTACCGGAAGTTTGCATTTGGAGAGGACGAGCCACTATTTTACTAACTTATCCTGTTTAGCATTTGACTAAACTTGTATTCTGTCCTGTAAAATGGAGCTTGGAAAGCTTCATTTCTGGCTGGCACCTAGTATAGATATCAAACCTTTTATTTGTAGGGCCACTTCAGTAAATCTAAAAATTAACATTTTTTTCTTACTTTTCATATTTAAGTTTACTGAAATAAGTGTGTAAATGAAATGCAAGTATCTAATAGTCCTTACAAATTTTAAAAAATATACTGTTTTGGGACCCCATATACAGTTAAACTAGAAATAAAATTGCTGCCGACTTTAGGACAACACTTATCCTATAGTCGGCAGGTCATGAGATACTCAAAAGAAATCATGCCGACTACTGGGTAAACTCCTTTTAAAATCATTTTCTGTTATCTCAGAGGCAAGAGGCACGATTGATGAACAATTTACTCAAATTTGAGTGTAATCAGAGAAAAATACTGATTTGCCAGTAGTCGGCACCCAATGCCGACCAAAGGAAATTTTGAAAATTTTTGTTCCTAATGTCGGCACCCAACAAAATTAATAAAATATTTACTTTTTGTAAATTTTTTTACTTTTACGACAAAATTGAATAGACTTTTTACCTTTTTAAACTTTATAAGTAATAAACTTCCCATAAATAATATGACTATTTGCCTTTTAAAGTTAGCTCTAACACTAATTTTTTTTTGAAAAACAAGGGTCACCGCACAAGTTCAAGAGCTTGTCACTTAAGACTTCAAAATTTGGCAAAAATACTCATCTTCCTCCAATTTAATTATTACTAATGGAAAGATGAGTAAATTTTCTTGACAAACTTGATGCTATTTATGAATGTAAAAACCGCATTTCTTATTTATTAACGTTTAAATGCAAAATATGCCGACTACTGGGACATGCCGACTTTAGGAACACTTACCCTATGTAAGAACAACAAAAAGTTATATATAAATATTGTTCTTTAGATATAAATAAATATAAATTGAGCACCGCCAACTTTTCATTTCGTCATGCCGAAGAATATGACAAAATCAAAAAATTTATATATCTAAGTCCGTTTCCTCTTTTGCCAAAGTTGATGTTTGAAATTCGTTGTATAATTTTTTATTTAATCTTAAAATCGCGCATACAAAAATTAAATAAAAATAAAAAAAAACTCAGTTTTGAGATTTGAACTCGCAATCTTACGAGCCTTAAGCGAGAACTTAGACAACTCAGCTACGAACGGCTTTAAGCTGAAGGTCCACACCATGCGTTTATGCGTCTGTCCTTTTTATGCATTTGACAAAAAAGTTGAATCAGTGTAATTGTATATGACAAGTTACACAACAAAATGCAAAGAATGCATAGACGCATCAACGCATGAAAGTAGGTTTACTTACTACTTTTGTATCCGTCGCATGTGTGGTGAAAAAAAGTCAGCTGTTATTGATGGCCATGGATGGCAAATCATATTTTATTTTCAATGTTATCGATAAATATGTTTGTGTGGTGGATTACTTTTTACTATGTTTTTGCATTCAAAAAGGTTTTTAATAAGAGAAAAAGCTTTCGTTATAAAGATTGTATAAACTTTTATGAATAAAATACATTAAAATTAATTTTTAGCACAATTTAACAAGAACAAAATTTGCCATTCTACTTATCGATTGCTTTTATCTTCTGAGTGTCATCTTTGCTGTGTTTATTATTTTTTTTAACAAATGCCATGAATTGGAAACATATTGATACCGTGAAAAATCACGAATATTTTTATAATAAAAGCTTACTCCCCTATGAATTCTATTAAATAAATTCTATTAAAATATCAATTACACTCTCAATTTCTTGCAAAATTGTTTTTAATTGTTAAACATATTAGCACAACAGCTGATAAAAAAAAAAATTTGGCGCATGAAACGCATTGCATGTAACTTGAATTTAGAAACGCATAAAATGCACAAAAAGTATCATACGCATCTACGCATGAACGCATGGTGTGGACCTTCAGCTTTACTGAAGGAGCGTTAAATTAAAATATATTGAGAGCATTTAATGAACATACTTACATACATGTGTATGCGTAAAAAACACATTAAAATCCACCACTTGTGGTGAAGAGTATAAAAAAACAACAAAAAAAACCGCAAACAAGAGAAATGCAAGAAGAGATCAACGTAGCAACAGCTTATTAGCAGGGTTGTCAGATCGATTTTGACCTTTTTCGCCAAATTCAATATCAAAAATCGCAAAAATCGCCAAAACCTTTGTTTACAAGTTTTTGAGAATAAAAAACATATTTTTTAAATTATTAAAAATATTTTTTTATAAATCCTAAAAACAAAATTAGTTCCGTATCGCTTAAATACGCCAAAAATTCAAAAAAAGTCGCCATAATATATATTTTGCTTAATTTTTATTTAGAGCGAAATAAAAATAGTTAGTGAACACCAAAAAGGTACGATGTTTACTATAAAATAATTTATAGTAGTCTACTTAAAGCAACAAAAAAATATTTTTTGCGGCTAGTACTTAACAAATATTAAAAATGCACTATATACAATAGTTGCAGTTTTATTATATATCTAAAACGCTTCATTTGGAGTACATTGTGAGGGTATTACATTTATTCAACAAAAGTACAAAAGAAGTGCAACATGTACTATTCCCATTCATACAACTTATCAGGCATGTTCTGAAAATCACTTTTTGTGAAAGTGATTTGAAATCAAAAAAAAGGTGTTCTGGACAAAATGCTTTTTTCATAAAATCACAAGTGATTTGAAATCTTGTGATTTTCAGAACATGCCTGTATAACTCCTAATAACGCGTCAAGAAGTTCGTATTGCATTATAATTCAAAGGCGAGTTTTAGTGGCGTTCATAGTTTCAACACAGGCATTACTAGTTGTAATAACCGCATATTACGGACAGCCAAAGTAAAGTCCTTAAAATGTTACGTACCTGCCGTATCCTTGTAGCTTTAAAATGTTTTCCTGAACTTATTTAGTTATCTTTCCAATTAACCAACGCTTATTTTTCCATTGTGTTTCATAAACGTCCAAAGGTATGATAGGATTCATAAAGATCTTTAAAATATCAATAACAACAACATATTTTATCTGTGATAATAAATTGCCACATACATATGGGTAGTTCCAAAGTGTTGAACGTGACAGTCGTACGCATCAAAAATGCAATAACATTTTAAGGAAAAAATATTTTTACGTTTTCTTTACCCTTAAATTAAAGCACTAAGAAAGCACTGTTGTCTATGCTTAAGTTTATGGAGAGCGCGATTCTAGGTCAAAGATAATGGCAAAAGAAGTAGCGGTTCGAACGTGAAAAAACAGAAGTAGTTTTTATGGCCATGTATAAAAAGGCGTAATTCAGCGAAACCTGACACAATTTTTTAGTCAAACTACTTTGAGAATTTTACGTAGCAATGTAACATTAAAATGTCTTGGTTTGATTCCAAAATCATCTGTATTTTCTTTTTTTTAAGCTAAAATCTGGGTCGATACGTGACATTTCGAACGTGAAATTTTTTCCGTAATAATTAAACTAAATAATGATTAGTGACTTTGAAACAAATTTATTCATAATAGTATAAAATAGATAATAGAACATAAATTAAATTAATTTTTTGAGCGAATATGCAGTCCGAGCTGCTTTTATTCGGTCACCTTCACATGAAAATGAATGTAGTTTTTGAATGCCAGGAATTTTTTGTATATCCTTCCATTTATTAACCAATTGAAGGGAAAACTCTTCTATTTGGTCAGACGAGATGTAATAAATATCTACCCCATGAAGATTATGCCTTGCACATTCGACAAATGAATAAGCATCAGGTAAAACTAAATTTTTTGATTTGGTAATTTGCCAAATTTTTCGTTTTAAAACTGCTCCCACTCCATCAACAGCGCCTTTTCCATGCGAGGTAGCGAAGAAGTTCCACTCCATGTACCTGCAACCAAATTGACTTACAAAACCAGGTAGACTCGAAATAATAAATTTGTTTTTGAACTGCTAGCTGCTTCCATCTGAGAACACAAACATTTTTGAGTAGCCACCATATTGGTTTTGTATCTGTTTTATAAGTTTCGTTAAGAAACAGAAAACATCATCTTTGCAGTGGCTTAATTTGTCACTGACTACAGAGAAAGACTTTGTTTCTCCAAAAAACCAAGCCACACAAGTAAAAATAGTTACCTGCCTGTAACTAAAATGAGCACTCTGAACCTCATTTTGTGCAATGAGCCGGTAATTTTCAGCAAAATTAATTTGCAGAGCTACTTCACCTGCCCTTATATTTTTTTTTATTTCATCGAAATATTTCTGTTGGGTGCGTTTAATAAAAAAATGCAATTTAAATGCGGGTAGTTGTGCTTCTAGTTCGTGAACAAGCTCAGATAATGCATCCATGGTATAAGTTAGCGAAACGCGATCATCGATTTTCCGCCAATGTTGCCATTTTACTGTTTCATCCATTTTATTTAAAAAAAATAAAGGAACTAATTCATATTTTAAATCCCTTGCACAATTTTACTGATTGTAAAAAGCATTGGAAATTGTTTGGAAAAGACGGTATTAGTTTCGCGCAGCCTTCTAATAAAAAAGCAAAATTGGCATGATACATGCAAACACACATGTTATGCGGCATCTTATTTGTCAAATGTACATAATTAGGTCTTGATTTGAAAAATGTTTTCTTGCTTACGCTTTCGTTCGGAAAATCAGTTTTATATAATTGATAAGCCTCTGATACCGTCATCAGCATAAATCGTTTGGCAACTATTTGACCACCATACAATATTGTATCTTTCTTTCCAGCAGCTTGCACGCTAACATAATCGCTTGTATAAAATTTTACAATGGCTTCTTGATAATTTCCCATGTTGCTGGGTTGGCTCTCACTGTTGCCAATAACATTTTTATATTTTTTAGTCAAAACGTCCAGAATTTTCCATTTTTTATTTATGTCCTTAGGCAATGCATTTTCCACTTTTTGCATTGCTTTTGACAATGTTTGTTTACATTTATATGACACAGGCGGGCTCTTTACTACTTCTTTCATTTTGTTTCGACTATTTCTCTTTCTAACACGATCTTTTTCTCTCTTCTCTATAATCATTTCTTTATTTTTTTTAGCCAATGCTTTCCCTGTCGTTCTATTCTTTTGCATTCTTTCTTTGTTTTTCAAAAGGTAAGTCTTTAGCTTTAATGGATCTTTCTTCAAATTTTCTCTCCATTGTTTGCATTTTCTCTTTATTCTTATCCTCACACTTTGCACTCATCTAAATTTATGCAAATAATAAAACGTGTATCCATACATATAGTAAGTTAGAATATGTTTTCAACATCTCAACAAGCAAATTTGATACTTACGGTGTTGAACGTGACC
Organism: Pollenia angustigena; assembly: GCA_930367215.1. Classification (NCBI taxonomy): domain Eukaryota; kingdom Metazoa; phylum Arthropoda; class Insecta; order Diptera; family Polleniidae; genus Pollenia; species Pollenia angustigena. The sequence goes on along the minus strand of OV884059.1, from coordinate 97,511,167 downwards.
AACTTCGGAAAGTCGAAAACAATTAAAATTTAATTTCTCAACAATTTACTTATTGTTGTTTAATAGTATGTAAAAAAACTTTGTTTAAATTAATATTTTCACAAACCTCCTACTTGCAGTTATGACGCAGTGGTAATAAATGATCTTCTTCAGGGTTGAACATGACATTACAAAATGATTAAAACAAAATAAAAATTTACCGTTAATCCGAATTACATATTTCTTTTCGAACTCTTCCATAGATTACACACCTTGTAAGAGAAATTTTTTGCAATATTTGTTATCATATATCACCTCTCTTAAAGAAGATAATATGTAAGAAAACATACAATAAAATATTATCACAAATAAGAAATTGCCTTTGTACAACTTTGCAGTCTGCTTATTTATCTAAGTGAACAAATTAATGGGTAAATTTATAAAATTTAGTAAAATCTAAATATTTCTCTATAACAATATCGAAAAATAATCAGCTTTTAACAACTTTTAAATTTTCGCTCACGGTGGACCTTTTGACGGAAATGCCCATATAAGTATAATGTGAAAATGTTTATAGAGTTAAAACATATTCGTGTTTTAAGGAATTCTATTTATTGATTTTTTCAAGAGCAATTTTATATATAAAAAACTCTTTTCTAAAAGATTTTCATTAACTTCATCAGCCATTTTAACATACCTTCAAATACCTATCATATATATGATTGCCTGAAATTTCGTTCATAAAAATACGAGAAATAAAATAATATTATTTCTATGTATTTTAATTAACGGATTTCAAAACAAATTCATAGGTTATCAAAAATAGCCAGTTGGCGATTTAAAAAATTTTATAAATCGCCATGTCGCCAAATCAAAAATTAGGTCGCCAAGCATGTTTGAAAATCGCCACGTTTGGCGAGAAATCGCCACATCTGACAACCCTGCTTATTAGACGAAACTCAATAACAACAATTACTACAGCACAGGGATGATAAAGTTAGTACAATTGTACTTTTTTCAGTACTATAAGCATTTCAAAAGTACTGAAGTACTCCAATGACATTTTTAGTACAATTTAAACATTCAACATTGAAGTATTCTGTTCTAGGGTTGGAGAATTGAAACATAAAATAAATACCTAAACTTATGTTTCCAGATATCAGTAGAATTGCCAAAAGTATATCATCTATACCACATTCGGCGGTAATTGTGAAACATAATTTTTCACACCATAATTTAATAAAAAACAAAGCAAAGAAATCTTACTTTATTGTAATACTACAGTATAACCCGGTTAATTACCCCACGCTTAAGTGCCTTTCACGCTTATTTACCTCGAGTTTTAAATCCCCGATTTTTTTTCTTCCATTTTTTAAACAAAAATCCACGTTTAATTGCCACACGCTTAATTACCCGATTCGGATAATTGCCTTAAAAATTTAACTCCCAAAACAAAATTATACCTAAATTTGATTCGTTTAATTGCCTGAGTACTACATACATATTTGACAAAAACACAACAAGTAATGTAACCAAGTTTTACATGTTAATAATTTGAAAATATGCACTAAATTTTTTTTAAAAAAATATGCCTAAAAAACAAAATGTGGCTTGATTGAAAGCAAAATATTCAACAAATTAATATTTGCATTAAAAGTTATGTTATGCGATCAAGATTCATATAAGAGTTATATATAATCTAAATACACCAAATTTATAAAAATTTTGTCTTAAAGAGATTAAACTTTGAAGTTTGCATGGGGACTATGTTTCTTTTTTATGACAATTAAACGTATTTACCCAATTTTATCAAATTATCTTAAAACTGCTACCTTAACTTTTCGCACAAGGTTTACATGGACATACAACCAGCAAGATGGATGGACGGACGGACGCACACAAAAAGATTACATAAACAAGTGTTTCTGATTCTATCGTTTACTAAACGATGCGTCTAGGTTTCTATGTTATAAGTTGCGAAAAACATTTATCTTCATCAAAAACTTGCTATTACTTAAAATTGTACAGTGAAAATTTAATGTAGGTGGCGAAATTAAGGCAACAGAAAATTCATCTGTTAACCAGATTTTTAAGCATTTTTATTTATTTTTTAAAAACTTAAAATATGTGTGCAATAAATATGCAGCAATGGCTACAATATGGAAATTATTTACAAACAAATCGATACCAAAATTCATTAAAAGCTCTAAACGCATAAATATATTGTTTCTGCATTCATTGGTCGCACAAGAAAAACCATGTAATTGCATATTTACGTCTTCCATGTGTAGTAGTAGGATATGACAGGACATCTCAGAAAGCACTACAGACAAAATATAAGACAACAAATCCCATTGTTTATGCCATTGCTATCTCTTAAGATTAAGCTGATACAAGTAAAAATTCCTTTCTTAAATTTTTTCATACATCAAAGTTAAGTTATCTTGTAAATAATTAGTATTGTGGTTATTTTGTTGAACTATTTATGGCTTTTAATCCAAATTTTTAATATTTTCAATTAGGCTTAAGTTCATGAAATTTAATTTTTCATTAAATTATTTTTATGAAGAAAGGAATTTTACTACATGAAAATTAATTAAAATTGTTATTGACAATCTTTCATTCTTGACGTGGCTGGGGCTCGTTACCTCACTGAGGTATTTAAACGAATTCGCTTAATTACCTCAATGAGGTTGTTAAACGTATTCTTATTATTACCTCAACGAGGTAGTTAAGCGTATTCGTTTAAATGCTTACCCCGCTTAATTACCCAAAAATATTGGCATTTTTGTCGAGGTAATTATCCGTGGAATTGTATATCGAATTTATTTCAGACAAAATGTTGACTGCAGTCTAACGAATTTTGTTGCAATAGTTTTAAATAAGCAAAAAACTTATCGTTACTTTAATTTACACCTTAGCTTTTTTATATATTCTTTTTATCAAGTTTTATGTCACAAACCTAAAAAAAATTATATGTTAGATACGAATTTTCTAAATTAAAGCAACGTTATGTAGAAATTTATCAAAAAACTTATTTCCTACATCAATCGGACTTTGATCTCCTAGAAAAATATTAAATGATTTTATAAGATTTTTTATGTATGTATACTTATGGCGTTTTCTTTTCGGAGTAAAATTCTGAATTCATTCTACCTTTTACATTTGTTTATGTTCTTTTCTGAAAAACATGTGTTATTTTAAAAGTGTAAAGCGTTCTTTTCGGAGAATGTTCCCTTTAAAATTAAAAAAAATACTACATGTTCAACGCTCATTTTAATTAAAGGGGCATGAGTACAGTACTAGATCAAGGCGAATTGTTTTATGCCGAAATTTGTGTTCATTTGTAAACGCAAAATGTGCAACGCTTCTTAAAAATTAGGAGAGCATTTAAAAATGTTGCCAAGTCACATGTAACAGTTATGCAACACTTTTTTAGAAAAGAAAACGCCATTAGTATGAACTATATGAATACTTTTATATGGGACTCAAACGAAGACTTCTGAGTTTGATGTTTGACAGGACTAAAAATCCAAAAGCAACTTACTTTCTAAAACAACTTACTTTCAACTTACTTTCTAACAATACCAGCTTTTACCAGCTTTACACCAAATAACAGTTGAATTTAATTAAAGTTGCTTATACAATTGCCTTATGTAAGCAGTGTATAACAGAAATCTTAACCTTTGTTAACAACTAAAACCAGCAAAAAACTAATTTGTTTGTCTTGACCTGTATAAAAAACCAGGACAATTTAATAGTGGACCAGGACACCAGGACAAGTCGTCTAAAACCAGGACGTATGGCAGGCCTAGCCTACGTGTTTGTTTCTTTATTCTGTTTATGGGCTTGTATGCGTAAAATTAAACGCATTAAAATAAAAAAAATAAAACAACAACTACAAGGGTTTTTTTTTTTGGAAAAATTAGAGGCAGGCTTTTTCGTCATATCTCAGCCACTCGTGGACCGATCTACCTGAATTTCAATAGGACGAAATGGTAGACTATATGTAACATAAATGTAAAACAACCTAGCCGCTAACATGTCTGGAGTCTCCGGAAAACACATATCAAACGTAAGACGGACGGACGGATATCGTTAAATCAACTTCTCTCCTCATAAGGACCCAGAATATATATACTTTATAGGGTCTAAGATCAATATTGTAGCAATTCAAAACGGAATGACAAACTTATATATACCCTTTTCCACCTGTGGTGAAGGGTATAAAAAATGAAAAAAAAAATCTTTTTGGGATTCGAACTGGCGATATCATCAGTCTCAGGAGAGAACTTAACAACTCGGCTACGAATGCTTTTACTAAAGAAGCGTTAAATTAAAATATATTGAGTCTATGAGTTTGTTTCTTAATTTGAGCGGCATATCATATACATGCACACAAAAAAATAATCTAGGTAATTTTACCAAGGGGCGCATAGGTAATTTATTTTTATATTAAAAATAAAAATTTTAGTTTAATTACCTAAGATAATTGGTAATACATACAATAAGTATTGCCTAAAATTTTTGTTAATAGTACTAATTGAGTAAGGTATCTTCTTCGAAATTTTTATATACATAAGTAGCTTTATTTTATTTTATTGTCAATTAGAAAATTTTTTTGGGGAAAAACATTTGAATTTAATTATAAAATAAAAAAAATATTTTAAAGATAAATAAAAACCAAACTACGAATCCCGCTTAGAGGGCGAGTAAAAATATAGTAAGATTTTGTAAAATAAAATAAATTATAAAAATATTTATAAAAGAAAAATCCAAATTTTCTATGTATTTGATAAAATAAATTAATGTGTAGGAATCTTAATTTATATATGTATGTATTTATAGCTTTCCATTGAATGTGAAAATATCTTTAGCACCTGATGGTTTCTTCGTGCAATGACCTATGTCGCCCATGCAATATTATTCGTGGGTAATACTATATTAATGTAACAGGTTGTACATCGAACAATGAAATAAGGCTGCATAAGTTTGCATTAGAACCCTCGTATTCACAAACTAATCAGTAGATGCACTAACTACCTAATATCAGTTAGCAATTTATTCTCGAATACGTTACGCGTTCTTGAGCTAACTATATAGTTATATGTATGTAAAGTTTTAATTATTTTTAGAAAAAATCTTTCCTTTTAAACTTATTTATACAATATCTATGTCGCTTAATTTTATTTTATACATACATACATTCTTTATAACTGTATAACTTTGTTCAAATTATAAATTGGTAAATAAAATGTTATAATGAAATTAAAAATGTGGTTAATTTTAAAATAAATTAAAAAAGCATATTTTAATTTATCTAAAATCTAAGTTCTTGTACAAAATTTTACTTAGATAATTTACCAAAAATAAAAACATACATTTACTTTGCTATCATAGGTAGTTTTTCAAAGTTTTTAAGTAATTTTAACAACAATTTTGGAAACATTTTCGAACATGGTAATTACCTAAGTTAATAGTTATATTACCTAAGAAACTTAGATACTGCCATGCTACCTTTTTGCTTAGTTAATTTTATACCATATTTTTAGGTAATTTTACCTATGAATTTTTTTGTGTGTGCATTAATGTGTATGTGTATTAGACTGGTCGAATTTTTTTTTTAAATTTAATTGTTTGCGCTGCTTAAAATATGAGGTTGGGTGTAAGAAATCATGATCTAATTTTTCAGGTCAATCCGACGGTGCCTAGCCATGCCATGTGGGGCCCAAAGTTCCCCATATAATAAAAAAAACATATTTTCTATTAGATCTTTATAGTTACACTACTTGAAAAACCGAAAATCAAAAATATGGCTTCGTTACGATCTTCCGCAGAGAAAGTACTTCAAGTGTGCCGAATTTCAGCTTCCTATATCATCATATGGCTTCAGACATACTAAGAAATTATATATTGTATAGATAGATTAAAGTATTTGCTGTTTAATATTTTAGTATGATACGAACGAAAGATTTTGAACCTAATTCGGGGTCGCTGAATCCAGTGGTGCTAGCCGTTGCTTAAGGTAAGCTTTGGTTTTCGAGATATACCGTTATTTCGAAAATTAAGGGGGTTGCACAACATATATTCGCGTAATTCAAAAACGCGTTAGCTTATTGAAAAACTAAAAAAAAACCGAAATTCCGCAATAAAATTTACTTTAAGAAAGTTAAAACTTTTTATGTTGGCTTTGGTTTTCGAGATATACCTTTATTTTGGAAATTAAGGACGTTGCACAACATATATTCGCGTAACTCAAAAACGCTTAAGCTTAGTGAAAAACTAAACAACCCGAAATTCCGTAATAAATTTGGAACACTTAAAGTACTTTCTCTCTGGAAGATCGTAACGAAGCCATATTTTTGATTTTCGGCTTTTCAACTAGTATAACTATAAAGATCTGATAGAAAAGATGTTTTTTTTTTTAATAATATGGGGAACTTTGGGCCCCACTCGGCATGGCTAGGCACCGTCGGATTGACCTGAAAAATTAGATCATGATTTCTTACACCAAACCTCATATTTTAAGCAGCGCAAACAATTAAATTAAAAAAATAATAAAAAAATTCCCATACAAGATGCGAAAAGTCTAATGTGTATGCGAAAACTAAACACATTACAAATAAAATCCACCACTTGTAGTGAAGGGTATAAAAAAACAACAACAAAAAAAAAACACATTACCAACATTGTATTACCATAGCCACTGTATGACCGTAGAAACCAAAATTTAATTGGTTTGTATAGTATGTTTATGTCGGTTTGGTAAAACAGTGTTGGTGTGGTAATGTCACGTCTAATTGGACCTTTAAAGGAAAAAATTTGAGGCAGTCGTGGTTTTTTTACTCATATCTCATCCATTTGTGGACCGATCTTGCTGAATTTCAATAGCAATCAATTCCGGACCATATGTGCCATAAATGTATAATAACCTGGCCCCCATCATATATGGGGTCTTTGGAAAACCAATTTCAACGGACAGACGGACATCGTTAAATCAACTTCGCTCCTCGTAAGGACCCAGAATATATGTTCTTTTTAGGGTATAACATCAATATTATAAAAATTTCAAACGGAATGACAAAATTATATATACCCTATTCACCACCTGTGGTGAAGGGTATAATAAACGAAACGGTCTTTATTGGATAGAACATTTTATGACACCGAAAAACAATTATTAATCTCCCTTTGGAGCCTTTTTATCTCTGAAGCCGTTTCCCGTTGACATGGAGGCAAATTAAATAAAGTCTTAAGCTGACTTTATTTTCATATTGTGCTTTTAAATTTCCCCACGCAATGTCGAAATTTTCTGCTGTAAGGGCAATATTTCTATTTATATCACGGGCCTCATTATCCGTTTTTTGAAATAAATAAAACAACTTTTCTACCAGGCTAAGTCTAGAATTATTTATGTAGATTGCCGTAAACATGTCCCTGAAGGTGGGTCACGAAACGTAATTTCCATGAAAAACGCCAGTATCACAAGGAGGGACAGGTATAGAACACAGGTTGGGAACCACTGTTTTATTTTTTTTTTGGCTCTCTTCTTCCAATACCTGCCTAGCCTTTGCCAAAATATTTATACATTTTACGTATATTTTCCGCACCTGAGGATATTTTGTTTTAACCGCTACTAATTCTTTTTTATCCGCTATTGTGTCCCCGGAACACTCTTCAAAAATTTTCTCAAACTTTTCCCATCTTTTGTCTACTTCTCTTTTTTCGAAATCTAACCCGTCTTTGGTATATGTTGAAAAGTCTTTGTTTTTCAACATAACCTCGAAATTTGTTAGCTCATCTGCCGCCCTTATACATTTTTCAAATATAGACATCTTTTATTAGTTGTTTACTCGAACTACACAACAACAAAATATGTGATTTGTTTTAAGAGCAACAAAATCAAAATTCCCAGCAAAAATTAATCAAAAAAAAAAAAAAAAAAAATTCACGCGCTGCCAACACTTTTCCTTTTATTTATGAAATAAAACAAATTCAGGCAAAATTGTTGTTCGATTTTTTCCTTTTATTTATAAATTCAAATAAATTGACGCAAATTTTACTGGGCAACAAAATAAAACACCAACAATTCGACGAGTAACGGGTAAAACCGGCGAGTAAAAAAAGATGGCTCTTAATTTCTGAGGTTTTATTTTTGGCGCGACGTAACCTCACTTCTTTGAGACATAATATGGCGCGACACCATATATATATATAATTTTCAAATTCCACAGAGTACGTACCTTTTAATAATTCCTTACGGAAAATTTGACGAGTCTGCTGTAGGTTCTATATTAAGCACCTAAAATAATGTTAAATTCATGTATAACATTAAATGATCAGGGGTGGGGTAGCGTTTGGTAAAAATTATTGTATAAATGATCGTCTAAATACATATTTTTTAATATAAAAATGAAATTATACATCTAGTCTTACACATATTCCATTAAAAAAAAAAAACTTATTTGAAAAATTTTTGGTTGGTGGACTGTTTCTGGGATTTGCCCATATGTATATATTCCATGAGGAAAGACCTTTGAATTCTTTATTATAAATATTAATTGAACTGTATATTGAACAACATACTAAGACTACTTCAGAAATCGATTTTAAAATCGGTTGAAATTTCTCACACCTGCTAAAAAAGATAATTTTGAAAACGATCGTTTTTCATCAAATGACTTTCATTTGCTCGATATTTTGGACAACAAGGTTCCGAATGTGTTAATTTATACCCTCTAAATAAAACATAATGATTTGATAAACAATCTTTTCCAGTTACTCCTTTTTTTGTCACGTACGATGACATGGAAATACCCATATGTATACAAATATAAAATATTGCTCATATCTCATTTTGTGACTCATGACCTATGATCATTTTTTTTATCATGCCTTGTCATAAATAACTACGCAAAATGAGTGAAGTACACTTAAAACTATTTAAGTCTTCTCATTACTGGCTTTCTCTACTCGATAGTTACTTGAAAGTTTAAAAATCTTTTAAAAAATAGCAATAGAAAAAGAGCAAATAAATAAACAAAACGAAAAAATCAAACATCTTTACTATGTGTGTGTGTATTGGTCATAAATGAATTGGCCAAGAAGTAGTCAATACTACCCTGCAGTTTACGAAATTAAGATTATAAAAGGCAAAATTTGTAGATAATTGCCGCTTCTTTGATGCCCTTCACCACTACTGAAGAAAAGGTTATACTGGGTTTGTCATTCCCTATGAAAGTTTTTATATATATACTTATTACCCCAAATAGTATTTATATTCTGGGTCCTTGATAAATTCAAAGTCGATGTCCGTCTGTTCAAATTTAAAGAACAATATAAAGGCCAAATTGCTTCCAGTTTTACTAGCGGCATGGAATTAGATTCCAGCATAAATGGCTCTAAAGGAAAAGAATTATGAATCCAAATGTAAAACAACCACCCAAAAAAGTTGATAATTTTGCTAAAAAAGCAAGCAAGAATGCACCGACTGCTACTAAATATTACACTGCACAATTTCCTGAAAATCGGTCCATAATTTGCTATAGGCCCCATCTAAGGCCCACTCACGATAAATATTTAAATACATAAAGTAATAAGAATAGGTATGTCATTTTACTTTAAATAACACTCAAACATTTCGGGAAGATAGGTTTATAATTTGTTATAGGCCCCATATAAAGAGTAGAAAAAAAAAGTTTTTGCTTGTTGTAGTTGTTTCTTTGGCCAGAGTGATGAATTTATGAATGTTATTTTTGTCAAGCTAATAAGGCCTAAATTTCTTCAATGTAAATAAAATTCAATTTTTAATTACAATATTTTGTTCCCGACGTTTCGTCGATTGTTTGTCGACTTTTTCAAGGGATTGTCTATTTAAAAATTATAAAAACAATAATGTAACACATAAAAAATAAAGGTTTCAGTAATCATTGGATTTCAGATGAGTAGGTGATTGGCCAACAGCATCCTAGGCTGGTGTTGGGGCTGCCAACTTTTAGCCTCCAGTCCGACATGGCCCTATGTTCCAACTGGGAATTTTAAAGGACTAAATATATATATAAACAATAAAGACTTACAATATGAAATTTAATCACATTAAAAAGTTTTAGATGTTGTAACGTGCCATTACAAACTTACCCTACATTTAGGACACTGCTACACGTTCAATAAATATCGTGATATTTCTAGTATCACGATATTTATTGAACGTGTAGCATCGCAGATTGGCCTAAAATATGAAATCCAGATTGCGGATCGTGTATCGCGTGATAAATATTGAACGTGTAGCATTTTCATGATATTAAATAGTCATGATACGTCAGTAAAAAGTGTCAAAATAAAAGAAATAAAATACGCAGTGAAAAAATTAAACAAATAAAAAGTAAAACAATTGACAAAATTTGTGTAAAGTTTATTGAAATAAAGGGTAATGGCAGAAGACAGTGAAATCGAGTGGGTTCTGCCGGTGTAATCGCAATTAACCAGTGAAAAAATTATTTTTAAAAGATTTCATTTTTAATTTGGAGGCATTGCCGGAATCGTGAACTCGTCGGCTAAAGCTTATTCCGACAAAATAAAAAGAGCGACTGCACTGCAAAAATTATTTAAGGTTTTTAAAAAAAGCAAGCAAAATAGCTAAACTGGCTTTCTGTTGGTCTTCTCGCGACATTGATAAACGACCCGCACAGCACAAAAATAACATAAATACTGACGCGATAAATATTGAACATGTAGCTTACGCTCGTGATCCATCAATATTTTAAAATGGATCGCGATCCAAATAACACGATATTTATTGAACGTGTAGCAGTGCCCTTACATTTAATCCTAACAGTATAAAGTATAAGTAACCTAACACCGTGAATACCCTTACTATTTTACTTACCAATATGAATACCCTTACTATCTGCTTACACAACTTTTTTCACGTTATAAGTCTCATGTAGTTAATTTTATTTTTGAAAAAGCAGACCAAAGTTGCTCGAAACAGGGAGAGTAGATATTGCCCTCAACCCCAGTATTTACTCTCGGTAGTTAGTAGTAACCGTAGTTAGTCTATTAAGCCGACTGCCGGTGCCTCCGAATTCCATTCGGTCGCCGACTAAATACAAGCCCGTATTTTTACCAGTAATTAGTCGTGTTCAGCCGACTGCCGGTGCCTCCGAATTTAATTCGGTGGCCGACTGAATGCAAACCAGTAATTAGTCGTGTTCTGCCGACTGCCGGTGCCTCCGAATTCCATTCGGTAGCCGACTAAATACAAGCCCGTATTTTTACCAGTAATTAGTCGTGTTCAGCCGACTGCCGGTGCCTCCGAATTTCATTCGGTAGCCGACTGAATACAAACCAGTAGTCCACGTATTCTTACCAGTAGTGAATACGAACCACCACTCAATCCGTAGTTAGTCGTGTTCAGCCGACTGCCGGTGCCTCCGAATTCCATTCGTTAGCCGACTGACGACAAACCGTATTTAACCGAACCTGATTAACCAGAACCGTATTTAGTATATTGCCTGAAGTACCCTACGCAGTAGTTAACCAAACCGTATTTAACCGAACCTGATTATTTAACCCGTATTTAACCGAACCTGATTAACCAAACCGTATTTAACCGAACCCGATTAACCAGAACCGTATTTAGCCGAACGTCAAGACCTCCTAAATCTCTTTGTGTCCGAAGTATTTTTAACTGCCTATTTCACGATGTCACTCGAACGTTTACGTTCGCACAAATAACATAGAAAACAAAATACAAAAATTTGTTTTTGGTTTACATGTTATTTGTGCGAACGTTAACGTTCGAGTGACATCGTGAAATAGGCAGTAAGTTGTTTCTTGTATTTTATACCGTAGCTAGCCGAACGCCAAGGCCTCCGAAATCTTTTGGTGTCCGAAGTATTTTTAAGTCATTTCTAGTATTTAAGACCGTAGTTAGTCACACCATGGCCAGACAACCGTCAGCCACCGACCTATGCGAGGCCGCAGTTAGCCGAGCACCCGAGGTTGCGAGATCCTCCTGTGTTCGAAGCGCTCGGCCCAACTAGTCGAAGTAGTTAGTCGTGTGTACAGCCAACTACGGGCGCACCGAATGCTGCGTACACGGCATAGTTTCGATCGTAGATGTAGATACTAACAACCTATAACCGAAACCCGTTTATTATCTTCTCTGCCAGATCGAATACTCAGTAACTAAACGATGCCCCACGGGGCGCCACCGTACGTGCCTACTGGCAGCAACATCTAGCCGTTTCCTAACGTCATCAGCCGTACGTGCACCGAATCACGCTGCCTCAGCACCCGTTCCCGTCTACAGCCACGCCGAATCAGTCGAAGACCGTCGTAGTTCTAAGTATTTAGAGTAGATTAAGGCCCTAAATATGTAAAACGCAAACGCAACGCCAAAAATTATATTGAAAGCAAAAACAAAATCGAAAATAATTCATAATTTTGTTGTTGTTTTCTATAGAAATGTATATTGAATTTTTAAATTTTAAACGCTGCATATATTGTGGCGTTGATAATTTTAAAACGCAATATGTATTTCTGTAGAAAGCAACAACAAAATTTTGACAAATTTTTGACATTGTTTTTGCTTTCAATGTTATTTTTGTCATTGCGTTGCGTTTTACAAATTTAGGGATTAAGATTTCGTAAATAAAGCTTTGTTAAAATTATTGTAAGGGAACATACACGAAAACATCCCGTGTTTCATTTCTAAGGAAGCAGATTTTCGAATTGACCCTGGACAGACTGAGTCATACCTCAGCTGGGAAAGTAAACTGCGTTACAATACAAACCAGTATTTAACCAGAAGTTCGTCGTATTTAGCCGACTGCCGGTGCCTCCGAATTCCATTCGGTAGCCGACTTAATACAAGCCCGTATTTTTACCAGTAATTAGTCGTGTTGAGCCGACTGCCGGTGCCTCCGAATTTCATTCGGTTGCCGACTGAATGCAAACCAGTATTTAACCAGAAGTTAGCCCTGTTCAGCCGACTGCCGGTGCCTCCGAATTCCATTCGGTAGCCGACTGAATACAAACCAGTATTTAACCAGTAGTTCGTCGTATTTAGCCGACTGCCGGTGCCCCCGAATTCCATTCGGTAGCCGACTAAATACAAGCCTGTATTTTTACCAGTAATTAGCCGTGTTCAGCCGACTGCCGATGCCCCAGGATCATACAAATTTTAAAAAAAATTTTAATATTTAAATACATCGGTAGCCGACTGAATACAAACCAGTATTTAACCAGAAGTTCGTCGTATTTAGCCGAATGCCGGTGCCCCCGAATTCCATTCGGTAGCCGACTAAATACAAGCCTGTATTTTTACCAGTAATTAGCCGTGTTCAGCCCACTGCCGTGCCTCAGGATCATACAAATTTAAAAAAAATTTTAACATTTAAATACATATTACTTTAAATATCACAGCTCAAGTAATGGCAACAATATAACTCGCATTTATGTTGTTCGTGTCTTCCTTTAAATTCATTGTTCTCTTAATTTGTTGTTGGATTCTTAGGCTTTCAATTGTGTACCACTTTCTTTCTTTATTTTCTTTATCTAGAATTTTTACATCATCGAACCTAATTGTGTGACCAGTATGTAGGATGTGTTGTGCTAGTGCTGTTGTCTCTTTTCTCCGCATTATGTCCATCTTGTGTTCTCCCATTCTTGTCTCCAGTGTACGTTTTGTTGTTCCTATATAATTAGCTCGCATTGCTGTTTGTCATTTCCTTCACATTGTAATTCGTATACAATGTTACTTCGTTTTTGTTTATTAATTGGCGCCTCAACTCTAGAAAAAATTGTACTTAATGTCAAATTGGGTTTGTATGCAAAACAGATGTTTTTTGTTTTAATTGACGATATTATTGTTATCGATTAACCCAGGTATGTATTTTACACTGTAAAATTGGTTCTCTTCTTTTTCATCGAACCTAATTGTGTGACCAGTATGTAGGATGTGTTGTGCTAGTGCTGTTGTCTCTTTTCTCCGCATTATGTCCATCTTGTGTTCTCCCATTCTTGTCTCCAGTGTACGTTTTGTTGTTCCTATATAATTAGCTCGCATTGCTGTTTGTCATTTCCTTCACATTGTAATTCGTATACAATGTTACTTCGTTTTTGTTTATTAATTGGCGCCTCAACTCTAGAAAAAATTGTACTTAATGTCAAATTGGGTTTGTATGCAAAACAGATGTTTTTTGTTTTAATTGACGATATTATTGTTATCGGTTAACCCAGGTATGTATTTTACACTGTAAAATTTGTTCTCTTCTTTTTCTATGTTTGCAGATTTGTTGTGGTTATTTATGTCCTTATCCAATTGTTTAATCGTATTGTCTATCAATGTAGATGTGAGTTTGGTGGGAAAGCTATTGTTTTTTAAAATGTTTGTTATAATGTGTTTGTTTTTATTATGAAATTGTGTATCACTTATGTTGTATACCCTAGAAATAAAATTTGTTGCTGTGTTTATAATTTGATTTTTGGGTTGTGTAGCGTGGTAATTCATTCCTGAAGATGTTTCTTAAGTGTACCAATCAAACAGAATGTTATTATTTTTGCGTATAATTTTTGAGTCTAAGTACGCGATTTCTCCGTTTTTCTCAATCTCAGTAGTAAATTGTTTTAGGGTGTTGTTTGTTAAAAATTGACAGAATTGTGCCCTTGTCTTCTATGCGAGTTATCGCCAAATATGTGGACGACATATTTGGCGATATATTTAATGTAAATATTTTTATTTTCTAGTTCAGTAATTGCATCGTCAAGTAGGTTGTCAAGTATGATATCCGATATAGTGGGTGATAGTGGGTTCCCCATTGGCATACCAAAGATTTGAGTATAAATATTTTCACCAAACCTAAAATAATTATTGTCATTTAGACAAAATTTGAGTATTCTTAAAAATTCTGAGCTGGACATCTTAGTATGATTTTTAATAATATTCCAATTTTTCATGATTGTGTTTATTGCCGTCTGAATTGGGATGTTCGTGAAATCACGTCAAACGATATCATAGTTTCATTATTGTTAATTTTCACGCCTCTCAGTTGCTCCGTTACTCGTAGCGAATTTTTAACATTATATTTTTCAGAAATTGTGACTTTAAGAATATTACCAACGTATTTTGATAATTGGTAACATGGTACTTGAACTGAGGTCGTAAGGGTGTCCCTTCCTTATATATTTTGGGTAAGCCATATATTCTAGGTGCAGTAGCCGCAGAACAAAGAAGTTTACGTTTTTCCCCTGTATTAATAATATTATTTTTGTAGAGATCAGAAATAATGGTATAGTTTTGTTTCTGAAGTTTGTCAGTTGGATCTGCTCTTGAAATTCTGTAGGTGTTTTTGTCTCCTATAAGTGCTTGCATTTGTTCGGCAAGCTCTCCGATGTTAATTTATTGTTGTAGTTGTTTCTTTGGCCAGAGTGATGAATTTATGAATGTTGTTTTTTTTTTGTCAACCTAATAGGGCCTAAATTTCTTCAATGTAAATAAAATTCAATTTCGACGTTTCGTCGATTGTTTGTCATATTTTTTTTTTGCTTATTTAGGAAAATTTTCTGAAAAATGATTTTTTTCTCTAGATATATATAAATAAGAAAGTATTTGTAAATTTAGAACGGCAAGAGCCATTCTCAAGATATGATTATTATTTCTGTAATTTTAATCGGACGCAATACCAGAGCACTTGCAAACAATTTTTTCGAACTGCTGGGTAATGCTTAACATTATTGTGTTACTCAAAAATCAAATTGAAATTGAAAGTTGTTATTTTCTTAAGTAATTAACATGTTTCTTTTTGATTGGATTAAGACTTTGATTTTTCTCTGTTTGTTGTGTTCGTTTTATGTTTTTATACAGCCTTTAGAGCTTAGAAGTGGATATTTCATTAGAGATTTTTAATACCATTAGCAACATTCAATTGGTGTTTATTTAATCCGGAAAACTCTTAAAGGTATCTGTGGCTTATAAGAAATTAGTTTTTAATCAAATTATTTTAGAACTTTCATGTTGATAATGTAGTTTTATAAAAACCCTGTAGTAAATAAAATAGTCAGTTGCAAAAAACACTAACTATAAATTAACTATTTTTCAAATGACTACAAATTGGTTTAAATCTCATGCAGATATCAATCAAAAATATTGCATACAGGCACACGTAAAACACAAGTTAAAGCAAAATAAGTAAAAAAAGCATGCCATGAAGTAGGGTTGCCATACGTACTGTTTTAAGCAGTACATGTACTGATTTTTTGCAATTGTACTGTTTTATGCACAACTCCTAAAACAGTACACAAATGTACTGTTTTTTACACTTTGTACTGTTTTTTGTACTGTTTTTTTTTTGCTCAGTCTATATTTAACAGAACTGGCTTACAAAAAATTATGTTGTGTTAAAAAAAAAGTTCTAAAATAATAAGAGTTATTACGCTGTGGTCATTGTTTTCTCATAAATACCAGTAGAAATCT
Organism: Pollenia angustigena; assembly: GCA_930367215.1. Taxonomy (NCBI): domain Eukaryota; kingdom Metazoa; phylum Arthropoda; class Insecta; order Diptera; family Polleniidae; genus Pollenia; species Pollenia angustigena. Next base: position 97,494,711 of record OV884059.1, on the reverse strand, counting down.
AAATTATAATGGGTGGCTCGTAGCAGTGGTATATTTTCGTGTTGTTATGATTTTATGGCTTCCTCTTCCAATAGTCTTTCCCATTCCACACCTGAGAAAGACAAAAATAAAATCTAAATTTTTTTAAGTACTAAAAAATGTATCGTTAGTTATCGTTAATTTTTAGAACTTTTTTAATTTTCGGGCATGTTCTGGAAATCGAAATCACGTAAAATTGAAAACAAATAAATTTGGAAAATTATCCGTGTTCAAAATTTATAAAAATACCTAATACCTTTGAGGACCACTTTTCTTTACCTAAATAACTGAAATAAGAAAAAGATAAGTAAATTTTTACAAAATTTTTTTTTAAAATATTCATCGTTTTCAATTGCACTTGATTTTAAATATTTTCAGATTTTGTGAAATAAAAATAAACCAAACTATTTTTTTTGGATTTTATAGATTAATGGCCAATTTCACAAAGTTCAGGGGGCAAATTATGGCAGTCGTGATCGAATACTTTTTCGATTCGAAAGCAATTATATTTCTAATTCTCTCTGTCTATACTGAACGGATCGAAATTATTTTTTTAGTATTGTAAAGCATTTATTTTAGTTTTCACAACACTGAAAAAATAATAACGATTCGTTCAGTATCAACTGAAATAACATTGCATTCGAATCTAAAAAGTATTCGATAGCGACTGCCATAATTTGCCCCCAGGTTTAATTAACTTTCATTATAAAAGTCAAAAAACCTATTGTTTTTATAAAAGTTAATTATAGCTGAACTTGGTAAAATTAGCCGTAAATAATTTAAAAATTATTTAAAATTGGAAAATTAATTTAGGAAACAAACATTTTCTCAAATTCTATATGATTTGTGCAACTATGTGTGTAGTGAAAATTGCTTTAAATACGAATATGTTTAAAGAAAATCGTACTTACAAAATCAATGAGTTGATTGTTTTGAGCTAAGTAAGGCTTTTCTCTGGCCAAATGCTTCGTTTGTGGTGTTTGCTTTTTAAACGCAAATGGAGTAATTTCATATGTATATTTATGAAATGCCATAAACTGGAAATAATTCCTTTGACGTTACACATTTTAAGTGTATTTCTTTCTTTATATAATTGTTGTTGCATATTCAATCAAAAGTTTAAAATATTTACCCCAATTTCACCAAGTTCAGTTAAAACTAACTATTATTTTAACTTCCAGCCTACAATATGTTTGAACTTGGTGAAATTGGGGGTTACTTATTAAAACAAATGGTAATGTTGTCGTCAAAAAAATGTACTGTTTTTTACTTGATTGTACTGTTTTTATGTATTCAATGTACTGTTTTTCCGAATTTAAAATCTGGCTACCCTACCATGAAGTCAAATGAAAATAAAATATACAAACATATTTAAATAATTTAAAATAATTAAAAATGGAAGCAATACAAATCTGTTTATGTACAAGCAATTATGTAGCGTATTTATTTCAGCACTATTATACATCATTATTTAAGGCCATTTAATGCAAAATTTTCTTAAATAATTATTTCTATATCAAAATACATATATAAAGATATGTATATATACATACAAATGTATGTACATATATTTTTTTGACAAACATTATTTAAAATTTAAATAATTTATTATAAACTGAATATGGCGGAATGAAATAACCCCCCAAAATATAACCCCCCAAAAAAATAATAAAATAACCCCCAAAACGTGGGGCCTTATTTCATATGCAATAAAGCCCCATTTTTGAAAATGAAATAAGCCCCCAACGAAATGAAATAACGTCCCAAACATAAATGAAATATTTCCCTAATTTTTGGGGGCTTAGTTCATATGAAATAAAACCCCAATTTCTGAAATGAAATAAAGGCCCAATATATGTAATACAATTAATTATACATTTTGTTTTAAAGAATCACGCGATATATATAATGGTATGATATAACAAACACAAGCTTCGCCAACTAAGGCTTTTCCGCATGAAATAATAACCCAATTAAAAAAATGAAATAACACCCCAAACAAAATGAAATAACCCCCCAAAAATCGTTTTTGTTGTTCTCTGTACAAATTTTTGGGCGGTTATTTCATTATTTTTTTGGGGGGTTATATTTTGGGGGGTTTTTTCATGCCGCCACTGAATATACTATTAATTAACTGTAAATAGGTTGAAAAATAAGTAGTTAGTAGTGAGTTAAAAAGTCATGCAAAGATGGCCAATTGACTACTGCCTATGACATGCCTATGTTAAAATAGTGAGTCGTCAACATTGAAACAAGTCACTTAATCAACTAGATGTGGTTATAAAAAAACCAGTTTGAAGTAACTTAAAAATGTGATTGACTTCCTACAGGGAAGTAGAGAACATTTTGAAATTATTCTTTGTTAATACATGTTGTATTGTTGTTTATATGTTTCTTTTTAACAAAAGAACTTTTCAAAATTTCACAAGACCCTAGCAATTTTTATCTGAATATTGTACAGATGTACATGCTAAATTATTGAAACATAAACAGTAAATAGAAAAACATGCAACTTTGTGTCACAAAAAATGTTCTTATAAAAAATAAAACAAGCAAGCTTACAAACATTTTTTTAAATATTACCATATTACGTTTAATATATCTTTACTCTGGTAATCAGTTAAAAAAAAGGAAAAAATTTAATAATACTTTAATCTTTATACATAATAATGATTTGAAGTCTGTTACCCAATCAGATAAATTCCTTTGCAAAATATTATACTTTGAAACTCGTATGCATTTAATATTTTATTAAATAAAAAATACTTCTTGTTTTTTTTTTGTTTCTCAAACTTGAACTCATTATAATTTCTCTGACCTGCTGCTGCATTAAATTATTTTGATTTACTTTGTGTTTTTTATTGTTAACAATTAAAGGTTAAAAGTAGAATAATAAAACAAATTTCAACTTTTAAATCAAATCAAAACTTTTGCCCATAAAAATTCTACACAACTAAATCGTGCTAAATGTATACTCTATACAATGAAGATGACTGAAATAGAAGGAATATTGTTGGCTTAGTGGATTAAAGTGAATCACTACAGTCTGTGTCTGTAGCAGGGATCATTAAAAAGAAAGGACATACACTAGTGTTAAATAAGTTCTCTATCAAGAAGGCAAAATAATTGTATGGTTAAAATTAACAATGATGTGCTTGCCACTAATAATTTTCTGTGGTTTGGTTTCCTAACAGAGTGATTTAACCATAATATGGCTACCTCTGGCGAAAATATGTTGGTGTAACCATATAATGTTTAAAAATTGTGCGTTTTTCAAAAGAAAACGTTATGAGTATGCCTGTAGATGAAAGTTTTAGTCAATTTGACATTTGTTTCCCCCACATGCCCAATCCAAAAAGAAATCAAATTTGTCAAACAAAAAAAAAATTAATTTAAGTAAAAAATTCTAATAATTCAACAAACCGATTATTATAACATTAAAACAGTACTGTTTTCTTTTATGCCCATGATTTTGATGGAAAATTTTGATCAATATCGAGTGGTAAAAAGTGACAGTTTTGCCATTTTTGTAAAGAAAAAAAAAAAAAAAATAATTTTTCCGGGATTGGCAATTTGGGGTATTTCTTAATCAAAACTGGGGATGCTTTTTAGATAACTGTTTTAAACTCTTTTCGGTCTACATAACTTCAACCTTTCATTGTGATATCTCTATCCATGTCTGATTGATGGAATATCAAAAATTAATATTATTATTTCTATAGTGAAAATGAATGAAAGGACATTCATTCATTTTCACATTCTATAAATCTGAGATGAACAAAGATATCATAATGAAATTTGGCAGTTATACAGATTTAAATGTTTTTAAGTCAGTGCAATTAAAAAAACATCCCCCTTTTGAATAAAAAATAATTCTCAATCACAATCAAAAGCATTTTCTTACTAAATGCTAAAAAACATCAAAAGTTCAACTTTGACCTTAAATTTCTCAATAACTGCTACACAGATTTTAATGAATTTAAAAGTGTAGTTAGTTCTCCAGCAAAAAAAAAAATGCAATATTATCCCTATCGGTTCAAAAGTTACAGATTTTTGGCCGATGAAAAACGATTGTCAGTCACTCTGCGCCGTATGAAACGTAGCGCCATCCTGTTGAAACCACCTATCGCCCGGCTCAATGTTATCTACAATTATCAAACAAAAAATCATTGATTATAGTGCGTAAATGATCTTTGTTCATTATCCGTAAAAAGAGCTTGCTTTATCTTTAAAAAAATAGACCCGGTGAAGCCAGCAGCCTGTATACCGCACTAGACGGCGCATTTCTCTAGATGTACTGGAACCTGTGGATTATTCTCATTGCAGCGTTTAAAAAACTGCAGTCAAGATGGAAATACTGCAATTTCTTTCACTTCTTCACGTGTCATTGGCAACAAAGAAACTGTTGCTTTTACTTCGAATTCATTAAATGTAAACAGTCACTGTCAATCTAACTCAAAAAGCGAAAAGTTGTACACAAATTTTCGTTTTTTGTTCGACAGTTGTTGGTTTCGACTGCAGTTTTTAAGCCCTGTCTCAATGCATTATTGCAAGTTTGTTTTTTCAAAAAAACCCGTTCAAATGGATGATTATGTATGCCATAAAACCAACGAAGTCGTCCGTAAATTCCACGAATCTTTGACAGATTTTTAAAGTATATTTGGATAATTTGGAAGCTTGAATCTTTCACGATGATTTTCCAGATATGCTAATAATAAGTGTCGAAGAGAAAGCGCAGTTTAACAGCGAACTTGTTCTTAATCTTTCCAATCGGGCGTAATAAAACACCGTTTATCATTTCTCTTTCATCATTATAAATTTCATATGATAAACATTAAGTATTTATATAAAGTTAAGTATTTATATATCACATATATTTCTTCTTGACCTTTAGGAACAGTTTTTGGCATGATGGAGTCTACACGAGAGAAGTAAGGAAAAAAGCATGCCATCTTTTCTTGTGTCAGCTAAAATGGATTTTTCAAAGACCACAGACGCGATGGGAACTAGGTTGTTATTTACTTTTGTCGCATATGGTCCGAAATTATTTGCTATTGAAATTTATCCCAATCGTTCAACAAATGGCTGAGAAATTAGTAAATAACCACGACTGCCCTTGTTGCAATTTTTTATGTGTAGCATTTTGGTTATCAATAGGCAACATCCGATAAAATAGTGGCGGGAGTGGAGAATCGGGCGTAGTACAAAATCGATTTATTTATTTTTAAAGAACGCCATTTATAAAACTTTCTGTTCTCATTGCAAGGGTATATATCCTTCGGCACAGCCGAATATAGCACTCTTAAGGAGCATATAGACGACATGTTTTTGTCATCTGACATGCCAAATTTCCCAATGCAAAACACATACATGTCGTGTGTTACCTTTTTAGCTTTGCTTCTGCAAAAGTCAGACGCAAAGTCATCTGACAAAATTTCAATTAGAGCGTGCTCTATTTTCTTCTGACAAACCATCTGACATCAGAAATCTATGCCGGGAAGAAACTGGCAGCGGCGTCAACTATTGACGGAATCATTAGCCGGCTGAAGTTAATATTTTACAATACCAAGATATGTATGCTAATCTCACCATTGAATAGAATTTATGTAAATATATACATAAAAACCGTTTAATTATAAAATTCTAACTTGGTATCTTTAAAATAAAAGAAAAAAAGTTAAGATGGCTAAATTATTTTACGGCGCAAATAAATATTTTCGTGGCGGCAGCAAGCTATTTTGAAACCGAGAACTACTTTGGTTTCTGCAATAACAATGCGAAAAAAACAGAGACAATGTCAAAAGCAAAGTACATGTACGTTTGTGACCGAATATTATAAACCTTATGTAAAACAGCAATTTTGACAGACATGAACAATTACATGTGACTTGAAAATTTGACATGTCAGATGACAAATACATGTCGTGTACGGGCGCCTTTACTTGTTTTATGTATATTTATAGTCTAAGATAATCTAATGACGTCCATCAATTTGAGTGTTTAAATCAAAATAGGGGCTTGTAAAAAAAAAATCCTAACGCCGTATATATTTCTCCAAAACAAGGGTATTGGTGCGCCTTATTGTAGGGTATAACATTAACAAGTATAAAGTGTTGCCAGCTTTGGCACTTAATGCCTATAACAAACCACGTTCTGACAAAAAAATAAAAAAAACAAAATAAAGTTAACTATTAGCCATTTTGATTTAGAACATTTTTGGACCGAAGGCTGTTATTGTTGTTGCACCACCAAGACCTGCAGAACAAGAATTGCTGAGTTGACACTTTTTGGTCGTTGTTGGTGGAACACCGAGTCGTTCCGGTACGTTGAACCGGTTGTCGTGGTAAGGACTAAAATCTGCGATCAATGCTACTGAGATTATGATATGACACTGAATTTTCTTTTGATTCATACACGTAAACGATTTATACCACAAAAAAAGATGATTTTAAATTTTTTTATTCAAACATTTTATTATATCGCAGAGTTGGCAACACTACATGTATCTTGCTACAGTGAACAAGTATATTTTTCTAAAACTTTGTTAATCAAATTTAAGAACAAAATATGCAACAACAACGAATAGACAAATAAATACATTTAAGACAGACTTAGCTATAATAGAAAATAAATTTATTGATTTAAACAAAAATATATAGATTTGCTTAAATTATATGCAAATCTTCTAATGTACTACTACTCTTCTGAAAAAACGAAGATATAATTTTATGCAAATTTTTGTTTTTAAGTATGGATAATTTAAACAAATATATTTTCATGGCAATTTCTATTTTAGTTTAATGTAAAAAGAAAGATTTATATATTTGCATAAACAAACAAAATCCATCAAAGTATTTTGTCCATCCATCTGTTATGACAATCTTACAGAAGCTTGAGTATTTGCCTTGTCATACCCTTCAGCTCTTTAGATACAAAAAATTGGATAGAAAAAACAAAAAGTGAAAATCTTATGTAACACTTTTTCGATTATGAAATTTTTATTTAACATATTTTTAAATGATTTTTTTTTTTTTTAATTTCATTTTCATTGATCAATAAAAAACAGAAGACTGAAGACATCAGCAACAAGACAAACACACACTTTTGAGTACATTTTCGGCTGGTATGTTGTTTAAGTGCTGAAGACGATAATGAAAGTAGTTTGTGTTGTTTTTTTTTTTTTTTATAATAAGTTTTAAAATCAAAACAAGATTTTTAAATCTGGAATTTATGTTATGTCTTTCTTTTTCGATTTTTTTTTGACAAGTTTACAAAATGAATTTACAACAAAAGTGGTTAAAAAAATTTAAGGAAAAATTTTATATAATTATAATTATAAGCAAAATGTTGCCCAACATCTTAAATGGGGCAGTTGTTATTATTGACCTATTTAAAGTTAACAGCCCAGAGCACAAGAAATAATGTAGAAAACTTGTACAAATTAGGCATTTAAATCTCTTTTAACCAGTGTTTGTGGGAAACAAAAACGTTTATAGTGTTTGTTATCTTTCGAACACAAAAATAATGCTGTTCTTCTCCAACTCAACAAAAAGATGAGAACATTTAATTCCGTTCAGATCATTAGTGTTTGTTCGTTTCTGTTGTGCTAAGCGCCCGTTTGGCTGGTAAAGAAACCAAACATTTTTTACAACAACAAAATACACATACGAAAAAAAAAAATGAAAAGCCAGCTAAATAATTTTACACAAACAAAACATATACACAGACAAGCTGTTCGTGCTGCGGTCGATGCTAAAATTTTTGGTTGGTTAATTTCTTCAGCGTTTAAAAAACTGCAGTCAAAGTAGAAAAACTGTAATTTTTTCCACTTCTTCATTTGTCACTGGCCAAATAAAAACTGTTGATTTTACTTCTGATTCATTAAATATAAACAATCGTTGTCATACCAACTCAAAAAGCGAAAAGAATAAAAATTAAGCAGGAACTGGAAAAAACAAGTTAATGCACTGTAATCGGCTGTGCTTAGTCCTCGATGCCCTTCAATGAGAATTAGAATTTCCAGGAGTATCCTTTATATGGGATCTATTAATTAAAAATAAACACTTATTATTAATAATAAATAATTTTTGTTAATATAAATTTTTTCTTAATAAATATAATAAAATTAATATAAACAAGTAAGAGTGCTATATTCGGCTATGCCGAATCTTATATACCCTTCACCATGATGACATAAGAACAAAAAGTTATATACATAAATAACGTTCTTTAGATAGGTATAAATCAGCGGTCATCACAAAGAGAGCCAGTTAAAAATGTGTATGGTGTGTTGAGTGCCAAGAGAGGAAAATAAATTTACTAATTTGAGACATTAACTATGTGTTTTGTTCTTGTTTTTTGAAATTATGGCTTTTTACAATTGTTTCGTTAACCTTCGTGTTGTGTGTGTGTTCACGAAAAGTGCTCGGCCTCCGGGGACATAGCGTGATGATCGTTGGTATAAATTAATACAAATTGCGCCACGCCAACTTTTCGTTTCGTCATTCCGAAGAATATAAAAAAAACAAAAAATGTCTTTATGTACCTAAGCCCGTTTCCTCTTTTGCCAAAGTTGATGTTTGAAATTCGTTTTATAATCTTAAAATCGTTTTTTTGAACACAAAAAAAATGAAAAAAATTCTCTTTGGGATTCGAACTGGCAATATCATCAGTCCCAAGACACAACTTAACAACTCGGCTACGAATGCTTTTACCAAGGAAGCGTTAGATTAAAATATATTGAGTCTAAGAGTTTGTTTCTTTATTTGAGCGGCATATCATATACATGCATTAATGTGTATGTGTATGCGTAAAATTAAACAAATTACAAATAAAATCAACCACTTGTAGTGAAGGGTATAAAAAAACAAAAAAAAAAAAAAAAAACCACATAACCTACACTGTATTACCATAGCCACCATAGTATGACCGTAGAAACCAAAATTGAATTAGTTTGTATGGTATGTTTACGTCGTTTTGGTAATACAGTGTTGATATGGTAATGTCACGTCTAATTGGACCTTTAAAGAAAAAATTTGAGGCAGTCGTGGTTTTTTACTCATATCTCAGCCATTTGTGGACCGATCTTGCTGAATTTCAATAGCAAACAATTCCGGACCATATGTGACAAAAATGAATAATAACCTGGCCCCCATTACATATGGGGTCGTCGGAAACCCCATTTCAACGGACAGACGGACTTCGTTAAATAAACTTCGCTCCCCATAAGAACCCAGAAAATATGTTCTTTATAGGGTCTAACATCATTATTATAGAAATTACAAACGGAATGACAAACTTATATATACCCTATTCACCACCTGTGGTGAAGGGTGTAAAAATGATCCCCAGCGTAAACAAATTAATATATGTACAAGAGTGTTTTTTCAGATTTTTTGGAAGAGCGACCTCTAGCTCTAGCCGATTTTTTTCCAAAAATCTGGTTTGCCGGCATTTTTTTTAGTTTTCTGCATAACTTTGTTAAAACCCACTATTTTCCACACTTTTTAAGATATAATTTAAAAGAAAAATGTCCAAGCTTTATTTTGGTATACAAAAACTATAAGTTTTTAAAATGCTTTTGCTCATTAAAGCCTAGTACTCTGTTCAAATTTGTGAAATATTTTGTCCAACATTTATTATTTCAGACGAAAATTTTGACATGTATCGATGTTCCCTATCGTGCGAGTTTGTGCAATTTGTCGATTTTATTCCTGCAAAGTATGCGACATTGTTTTGCGTACGTAAACAAACCCCACATGTATTTTACTAAAAATAATTTTTTTTAATAAAAAATTTAATAAAAAAGAAAGTAAATAAAGACAAAAAACTGTTACCGGTGAGTTATATTAATTTTTTATTTCTTAATAAATAATCACTTCGTCCTTTTTTGCTTTTGCTTAAAATTCCACGGAAATAAGTGCAGCTTACTTTATTTCGCAGTTGTAAAAAAATGTTGCCAAAAACATTTCGGAACTTTTTCATAAAATGAACAGAGTACAACTCTATCAACATTATTTCATAGATATTCCGCACAATTTTTTTTTTTATATGCGTTTTGACAGCATTTTACGTGAAATGTTGAACAGAGTTCCAGACTTTAGGCAAAAGCAAAACGTTTGATTTTTATTTGTTTGTTGGGTATGAGTAATAATATCATAAACTAAGTACAAAGCTGAAAATCAATATTACTCAGGAACTGTAAACGAATTGAAAAGTATGTGTTTCTAAGTTATTGAGAATAAATTGATCTTTCAAACTGCATTATTGGGTTGTTTCATTTTCATAAAAATTTTAAAAATTACAAAGCGTTAACACAAAATTTATGGAAAAATTACAAATAATTGTAATGTAGGGTGCCTAAATGACCAAAAGAATTGCTCCAAAAATCTGAAAAAAAATCTCAAAAATACTTTACTGTTTTTTTACAGTTTTTACTCTTCACCTTCTTCCTTGATTTTTTTTCAAATTATGAGAAAACATAAATACGTTTTCCCATGCCTCTAACATAAGCAGAGCCATAAGATATATTGCTCTGTCATTCTGCCGACGTTATTGCCAAATTTCTGAGATATTTATCTTTGTGTAGACCTGGGCTAAGGAAAATTTTCATTGATTTTTATGAAACTGTCTTTTGTTAAAGCAAAGTGTGAAATATTCCGTACGGAATCAAACGTTTTTAGGTACATTTGATAGGCTTTCCGTTATTTTTTGACATTAGCTCATGCATATTACGGTTGGGCATTTAATCTGAGCGTTTTTATTTTGATAGCAGCCTTAGCGTTGCCAAAATTTTATCGATGAATAATAAATCTGCTGATGGTAGTTCAGATTAGCTCAAACTTTATATCGATAAATTTACTTGTCATCATTTGCGTAATTATTTCTTTGAAAATATAATACCACCACGTCAGCGTTAGCGTAAGTATTTAGTAGAAAACAATTTACCCCACATCAAAATTAACGTGATATTTTCATGTAAATATTTGTACCACTTGTCCGTTTTCTAGTTGGTTAAAATTTATTTATTTCAAAAACGTTATTTTATATAATACAATCTTAGCTAAGTGTCTCATTAAAATAAGTACATTTTATTTAATCTCGTGCATTGTTTAGGAAGCTGTTTGTACCAAGCTTGAATACTGTCACTGTTACCATTCTGAAGTTATACAGAAATTTATGGGGTCTTTGTATTGAAGGTCTACCTTTTGAGAGATGTTCTCCACCAATTACGACCATTTTTGACAGATGATGGCTATTGTTAACCATTAAATTTTTACCAAATTTGGAAAATTGTACCATGCCCACTTATCTAATCCCGCCTCCTTTTTGACTGGTGTTGCATATTGGTAGCCAAGCTATTTGTTCCCAATTTGGAAACTTAAGCTGTTACAGCTTGGGCAATTTTATAACTTTTACCGTTCTTTAGATATAAATTAATCTGTTTATGCCACGCCCACTTTTCCAATCCCCGGTTTTTTGTAGAGAGGTTTTGTATTGATAACCCAGCTGTGTGTACCAAATTTAGACAATTTTTCTCCTACTGTTCATTAGATATAAAAAATTTATTTTGTGCCACGCCAAATTCTCTAATCCCACCCACATTTTGTCGGAAGTTGTGTATTGCTTACCAAGATGCTTGTTTCGAAACTTTGACTCTTGGCATTCATAGGATATACAAAAATCTATAAGGTAGTTGTTAAGGAGGTGCCACGCCAGCTTCTCCAGTACCGCCCAGATGTTGTTTATTGTTAATCAAGATATTTCGTCCAAAGTTGGAAACTTGTTCTTGCCGATTTGTCTGCAATGAAGTAAGCCAATGTGTATGGGATGCAGATTGTGATGACTAAAACACCACCAAAAAGGTTGACCTGTAGTTTCTACACCTTAATATTTTTTTTCATGATCTCTTTTATATCTTTAAATATATACCTTTGGCAGCGAAAAAATGCCTTTTAAGTTTTTGAATTTTTTTTAATTCATATTTTTTTGATATGTTTTTGATATATGGACACTTCCACAGAAAAGCTTTTTTTTTGCCACGTCACGTCACCTAGCAATTATTCTTGTATTTTAGAACCACATTGCTCAAATTTGTCCTCTCTTTCACTAAATGAAAACCTATTTGCGCTCTACACCCAAATGCAAAAATGTAAATAATATTTTCATTATTCTTTGAGAAACAATTAAAAATGGTTGGTGACGTTACGTGACAAAAAGTAGACATTTCGGTGGAAATACCAATATCTTTTTTTTATATTAAAAAAAGGTTTGTAAAGTAAAGTACCTGTTTTGTTTAAACAAAAAAAAAAAATAATATTCAAAATTTTTCGAATAAATTATATATAATGTAACCTTCGAAAGGAAATAATTCCCAGTTTCTATTTGTTAAAAAAAAAATAATTTTTGGTTTCTCTATTTTTTGTAATTAAAAATGTAATAGCTTATTTTTCAATAACAAATAATTATAAAAAAATATTTTTTAATAAATTTTTTTTGTAAAATTTGGAGGGGTAAAATTTACCACCACGTCATAAGGTATGTCCCAAAATTTCACCTCCACAGTTAAAGGTTAAGAAATGTAAGTGTTAGAATAATTTAGTTGACTCTCAACACTTATATGAATTTATTTCAGAAATCCTTAATCTACAAGATTATTATAAGAACAACATTTCTTTAGAAAATTACTTTTGATTTTGCTAGTAGCTTACCAATTTAGTGGTCCCACTTTTTTCGAATGTTTTTTCAAATATTTTTTAAGTGTGAACATACCTAACAGTCATAAAATTTTTCAAATTGTTTCGTTTTACTATCGGGCTTGAACTCATTAGTTTGATTTATGCGTTTGTTTTATTAATAATTTAAAATGAAAACCCGTCTTTTGTTTAATATTAAATACTTAAATATTGTGTGACATTTTTGTACAAAATCGACTAAAGAAAAATGTATTAATTAAAAAGCAAGACAAATTAGTTAAATGATAATAAAAGCTTTTTGGAAAGCAAAGAAATTTGTATATTGTATGCAATATTACATCACATGATGGTTGGATTTTATTCAATTTCGTTTTTCTTTTTGTATGTATATTCTTCCAAATTTTATTATGATAATGGATTGATTTTGTCATTGAAATTGAAGTTCAAACATCGAAATAGCTATCGAAGATTTTATTAACCCTTGTTTTATTAACCCGGGTACCGGGGTACCCACCTAGGTAAATTTACATGAAATGTATTAACAATTAAAATTTTTAAACAAGCTTCTGTATCGTCGTTATTTAACTTAAAAGAAAGCGAATTAAGATTCTAGCTTTAATTTTTTTGCTCCGTTTATACTCGAACAAATTTGCTAACACTTTAACCATCGCAACATGCGCACCCGGGTATCCCGGTACCCAAAACAATTTGTATGGGAAATATGAATCAAAAACTAGTAAAAAATTATGTGAATAATTTAATTGTTATTAAGTCACAAAACTATTTTTCTATATTACATTCTATACATTTAATAACGTCTTCAGAGTGTTCAGCACAAACTGGCCGTCTATAGTCAGCGCAGCTCTTCCGAGTTTTGCGTCTTCATTTTTTTTTTTTGCTTGTATCACATATGACAAGGTCCCGTAACTTTTTTCTTCCTGTTTTATACAGCTTGTCAAATTTATAAGAAGCCTCTGCAATGGGTGATACTTTGTAACCCAAAACGCTTTCAATGGCAATTTTCATTGTCCTTCGTGTCTTAATCGTCGGCTTAGGAAGCTCTTCAGAAAGCTTACGCATAAAGAGGCATCACTAAGTTTTTTTCTTCGAAACTATTTTATTGTTCTCATAGCAAATGATGTATGATGGGAGTAAAGCAATATCTAACATATAAAAAAATAATGCCACTGGCCACCTCAAACTTCGCCGCTGAATTGTGTATCTCCTAACCATTTGATCCATAGTGCCAACTCCACTATTGTACTTATTATAAAAATGTATAAAGTCAGGTTTCTTTTTGATATCGTCACTTAAAGCTTTGTCTGAATACATTGTGGATAAAAGAACTACAGCTTTTTTTTTGGGTACATATGTATATATTTGATGGAAACCAAAAACGGTCAAATATAGTTCCCTTGATTTATTTGCGAACATTCCATTTTTAATGTAAGGCTTATTTTTCTTTAGTCTGCCAACAATGGTAAAATTCCAGATCATCAAGTGCTTTACTTTTCGCAGAGAAGTAAACAAATTCAATAAATTAAATTACTTTAGTTAAGTTTCTAAAGCGTTAGGATTATAGCGCGGGGAAGTCTTATTTACGTATCATGTATTAAATACTGTCCTGTATAAGAAATTAAAAGTTTTGGCCGTAATGCAATTCAAAGTGAAAAAACCCTATTTTAACATATGTATATATCATTTAATACGCTTTTAAAAGTTTAAAAATTTAATTGTATTTCATAAAAATATTGATTATAAATACATTATAGTATATGGGTATCCGAGTACCCCGGAAGCTAAACAATATGGATAAAGTTGGGTATTAACACAAGGGTTAAGAAACCATGTTCGTCTGCCTGTATGTCCATCCGTTTGTTAATTTCTTAGGATATTAAAGTCACGTAAGATATAGGTTGCAATAGAATTACATACGGTTATAATAATTCAAGACACATTTTAGCTCCACTCAAAAAATCCCCACGATTAACTATTTAATCTGGCATTATTAGTTTTGGTACTATGTATAAACACTTGTCAGAATTATAAAAAGAAATTAATTGTCAAAAAGAGTCACATATTTGTCAACGAGCGTTCCATAGCCTCGGCCATTGTAAGGTGGACAGACGGACGGACGGACAGACGGACGGACAGACGGACGGACATCGTTAAATCAAGTTCTCTGCTCAGAAGGACCCAGAATATATATACTTTATAGGGTCTTAGATCAATATTGTAGAAATTACAAACGGAATGACAAACTTATACATATATACCTTTTCCATCTGTGCTGAAGGGTATAAAAATATTTATTTGATTAATTGTTAACTAGATATTTCGCTAACTGATAACTTTTTTTTTATTGAACCAGGGCTTGAACTCGGGTGCATTAGCATGTTTTGAGAACAACCCCGTTGTTATTGTTATAATTTTAATGTATTAATATATCTGGAAATAATTGTTTTTATTAAATTTAAAAGCCTTGTTTATTTTATATACAACATCTATAAGAAGCCATTGCAAAGGCTGTTACCTGTCGCCGTCGAGACACATTTATTTATTATTGATAATTGGCCTAGTGACTTGGCCTAAGTCGGTTGATTTTTTCACACTGTCCCCATACAAATGTTTCTCCATAATAAGACTTTTGAAATAATAGCAGTTTTTCTGGTCAATTCACGCTTAAAAAGAACCAGTTTCAGGACCCCTGTGATTATCTGAACCTACTGATGGTCCCATCCAACACAGATTATCCCCTTGGCGCCATAGATATTCCGCTGCTTAGCCGGGCTTCACATACGATTTTTTGCTTTTTATGTGTTCCTAATACATCTGTTTTTCATTGCTTATAATAAATCGATGCATAAAGAATTTCTGTTGTGGCTTTGAATCAGCATTTTGCTCGTCTTTCAATGTCATACGGCTTCAACTCGGATGGTACTTAATTTACTTGATTTTTGATTAAAGCTGCCGCTTAAGGCAAAAAACCCAAATTTCTACATATGGTCACTTATAAAAAACAATTTGTAGCGAAACATGTGTATGTGCGGACAGTTAAGGGAGATATATTTCGCTATGGACCTGCTACTCCAAAGTTTTGTAAAAAAGATAAACAGCCCAATTATGAATACAAATTACACCGGGAGTTTTCTTCCTTCTTTCATTTTTCCTATGTTAATTCATTTGAAAAATGGGAAAATGGAAAAACTCCCGGGGAATTTATATTCATAATTAGGCTGTAATCTCTTCCGAGAAAAGTGAATTGGCTTGGAAGTTATTTCCGCTTAGTTTTGTAACTTTTTTTTCAACATAAAAGCTCTTTAATTTTAATTCATATTCCGTCATTCTTTAGATACTGAATTATGACTTTAAAATGTTTTATTTTTGTTACTTAATTTTCATTTACATATATTTTCTAAAATTCATATTTCTCTATTTGTACATTCCCAATTACCTTAATACTCAGCAATCTTTTTAATCTGTCCGAAAAACAATATTTTTCAAAGAATAAGCTTTGTGTGCTTTGAATCAGAAATATGGTGAGATCTCGTATAGTTATGCGCTACAATTTCATTATGATGAAATCCAATTGCGATTCCTTTTTACACAGAGAAGTAAAAATATGTATTTTCTGTGAAACCATGATTAAAACTCAAACAACAAATAAACTTTTGGTTGAATGGACAAGTTTGCATTCACTCACTCACTCACTCACTCACTCACTCACTGGCTTTGCTGCTGCAGCATCAGCATTCATATTAAAATGCCAGCACCCACCCATTTACCCTTGCGATATAAGTCCACAATGGCTAATGGCACTCTTTTTAAATGTTGAAGTCAATTTACAGTTTATAACAAGAGAAAAGCCTTCGCAAATAAAGACTTGCAAAAGAGAAGAAAAACAAAAAAAAAACAAAAAATAAATAAAACATATGCACTTCTCTAGCAAACACATTCGCATGCACACATTGAAGCGTAAAGGAAGCCGGATTAAATTTACATTTATATGCGTAAGTATTTTTGTGTCAGGATTTTATACTGAAGTCGCAAATTGTACTGGTAGTTGTGTGAATTTTATGGGATGATGGTTTCAACAAAGAAATTTAATTTAACTTTTGTTACCTCGTTTGAAATTGTGTTTAATTTTATGCTTTTCTTTAATAAATTTCAATAAAAATTTTTCTGAAATAAAACAACTTTTAAAATTCCGTTTTCTATTTAATTTCAAGTTGTTAATAGAAAATAAAGTAATGTTCTTTTACTATAATTAAAAGATTCAAACATGATTAAACTGAACTAATTATAATAAATTTAAAAGCTTTTATTTAAAAGTAGAATATTTAGTTGTCTGTTAGCATAGTCAAATTACATTCTCGAAAAGGGTTTAAACATTTTTCAGAATATGATGTTGATTAGAAACGCAACAAACTGGGTGAAAAGTTCTTTTGGTGCGGGACTTATCTATGAGAACCAATTGGGAAAGAGTTACAATTAACTAAGGCAAATAACTTCACTTTTATTAAACCCTTCTAATGGGTGATTTTTTAAGAGCTACAGGAAAATTTAAAAAAAAACACATAAAATTCAGAAAAATTCATGAAATCTTTATTTGAATCGATAGTACGGTCCATATAATTTAATCTTTGAAGATTATATCATGCAAATGTTGTCCGTGACTGCGCCTCAAATGGTCCATCCGCTTAGTCTAATTTTGGCATACTCTTTCCAACATTTCGGCCGGTATCTGATGAATAAATGCTTCAATGTTGTCTTCCAATGCGTCAATTGAAGCTGACATGTGTGTATAGACATGAGCTTTAACATAGACCCACAAAAAATAGTCTAAAGGCGTTAAATCGCACGATCTAGGCGGCCAATTGACCGGTCCCGAACGTGAAATAAAATGTTCACCGAACTCGCCTCTCAATAAGTCCATTGTTAAGCGTGCTGTGTGGCATCTGGCACCGTCTTGTTGAAACCACATGTCGTGCAAGTCAAGCTCTAGCATTTTGGGCAAAAAAAAGAGTTGGATATCTTCTCACGTTGTTGAGTAACAGAGGCCCAATTGCTGCGAACGGCGAGGAATCGATAACACTGGTTTACAGCCAAAAAATACCAAGAACACCACCTGACCATCAATTACACTGCTTTACAAATTTTTAATTTGGAAAAATACCAAGAACACCACATGCCTCCTGAACACGAAAATCGCTGTAATTTTGTTTTCCTAAGTACCGTTTTTTAGATAACGGTACTTTTTTGTTTTTCGGTGTATGGTCCCACTCAAACCCTTGTGGAGCCCAACCAAAAAGTCCGATCGAAATAAATGGCATATCGTTGGAAAGGTAATCGAATGCCTTTTCCATCGATATGCTACAAATTTCTATCTGATAAGAAATGGCTGAGTAATGGCACCTCAAAATTCAAAAAATGTAAATTTTTTACGTTTTTTTTCAAAATTTTTCATTTTCATTTTCATTTCGTTTTTTTACTACGTTATATTAAATATCTGGATTGTTTTATTTCTTAACCAAATAGTATATTTAATTACCAACATTTTGAGCTGGGCTCCACAAGGGTTTGAGTGGGACCATACACCGAAAAACACAAAAGTACCGTTATCTAAAAAACGGTACTTAGGAAAAAAAATCACAGCGATTTTCGTGTTCAGGAGGCATGTGGTGTTCTTGGTATTTTTCCAAATTAAAAATTTGTAAAGCAGTGAAATTGATGGTCATCATTAACACTGGCCGATACAGCTACGATATTTTCTTCACTTCTCACTCTACGTAAGCGTGTTGGTGGTTTAATGTCCAACAATGTAAATTTGGTGCGAAATTTAGTCACAATAGCCCGAATAGCCGCTTCAGTGGGTCGATTAAACTGACCATAAAATGGAAGAAGCGCGCGATGAACTTTCTTAACAGAGCACGCATTTTGATAATAAAAAACAATAATTTGTAAGCGTTGTTCGTTTGTAAGACGATTCATGGTTAAATTATAGACCAAACTGAAGATGTTTGACAGTGAAACAAAACACGAAACCAGTGTTGCCAAAAAGATAATAGCTAAAAAATCACCCATTATTTTGAATCATTAAGGGTAGACTTAAATATAATAGATAGCCAACACGAGGACGGCTCATTTAAGTCCTTATAGCGGTACTTTTCTGATATTCTGAACCAGTGACCTGTACTTTAGCTAGATTATTCCATGGTCCACTCTACAGCTTGCTTGAAAGATTGATCTATGTCTTAACTCAGCTAGGATTCCTTGTCTTCCAAATTTCCTTACCTTAATATTCCTAAGACCAGGGAATTGGAAGAAAAAGTAAAGTATCGTCTCTTTCTTCTCTCTTTTCTGACAGCTTCTATAGTATCCATTGTAATTTATACCCAGTCACTTTACATGGGTCCTTTTCAACTAGTGACCCGTAATGGCCGATGTCAGGGTTAATTTGGTGAATACTAAACCTGATTAGCACGCGGGTCTTCTAAGCATCATTTCTACGCCATAGAATTATGGGCAAAGAGCAGGTCATGTTGAATAAGAGTAACAAGTCAATGCAATGCCAACTATGGTGTCTAGGAATGTGTGGTTCTAAAGGCAACCCTGTTAAGTTAAGGCATTTGCAGTGAGGTTTCCCCGACAGCCACTATATCCTGGGATTCATGCCACATTCACCTTGGAATGTTTCGTTATCTTCTTGCATTCTGCAGTTAACTTTGATATCTGAAAGCCTCAAGCTAAGGCTGCATTGGTAGCTTTTCTATTCGTAAATATCTGTGTATGTTTGGGTTTATAAATCTATACCATGGTAGATAGTCTTGATAAAATACTTACTGACCACCGTCTGTCTTTCGGATCGAGATTTTGTTTGTGATACGCGAAGATTTGTATCCAAGGAGTTCAAGAATAATCTAAGACGAGATTTTTTAGCTGTATGTGTGTGTTGTTTTTGACATATATATATATATATATATATATATATATATATATATATATATATATATATATATATATATATATATATATATATATATATATGTTGTAAGCTGTAAGGGCTGAAATATACAAAAAGTTAAAAAACATCGCCAGAGGTCAACGTCTCGTGGCTCTCTTGGTTGAGGTTTTAGACAACATTTTCTTTATGGTGTCAGCTCTTCCACTAAGTATTCTTGTTATATAAAATTTTTTGATAAACAATTTTGTACATACATTAAATGCTTTACACAAATTAAATGGACAAAATCATTATCTTCCCAGATAGATATCATGAGTTCAGGCACAAAAATGACTTTATGAAAGCGAAGGTTAATGAAAAATAAACCCCTCAATTTAGGTAGAAACTCCCAAATATGGCAACTCTGTGTCATACATCATCGTACAAAACATCATCAAACATCATCTAACTATTTCTTATTTATATTGTCTTGTTTTCTAAAAATAATAAATGGAATTTAATAAATCCCAGCTATGATGGTGTTGGCAGTGATTCATGCCATATTCGGATATAAACGAAAATTATTTAGTTATTTGATTGTATATTTTCTTTTTGACAGCCTAAAAATATGTAACAAAAGTATTTTCCATTTAGTTTTTTTTCTTGTTTGCAACCATAACAGTAGTGGCTTTTACAATAAATATGCATCCAATTTATTTTTGCAAAAATGAAATCTATATATATAAAAATGAAAAATGTTTGTATGTGTGTTTGTTTGTTTGTTTGTTGGCTTATAGACTCCGAAACTACTGAACCGATTTTCCTGAAATTTTTACAGTAACATCACGTCAGCCCTAAAAATAAAATAGGCTACTTATTTTTTCGATAGGGGCAGGGGAATTGGTACCCCCCATAGAATGCCAATATTAATTATCGCATATCTTAAGAGCCGCTGGACGCATTTTGCTGAACTTTTGTAGTAGGATCTTCTGAGCCCCGAAATTGAAATAAAATAGCAGCGGGGGTATTGGAATCCCCCATAGGACACCAATGTTTAACATCGCATATCTTAAGAACTGTAATAGTGAGAATGTTCAAACTTTCTAGAAGTCACTCTTATGGTATACTACACTTTTGAAAATAAAAATAAAGCGGGTAGGCGCAGGGGGGAAATACCTCTCATAGGATGCATACATTAAATATCGCTCAACTGAAGAACTATTAAAGGGAGAGCCTTCAAACGTGGTTAAAGCTACTATTATAGTAAACTATAAATTTCAATATAAAAATGGGCGGGAGAGACAGGGGAGGAGCAGTACCCCTCATAGATAGAAATATTAATAAGAGCCATTGTACGCATTTTGTTCAACTTTTGGTAGTATGATCTTCTGAGCCCCGAAATTGAAATAAAGTAGCAGCGGGGGAAGTGGTTTTCCCCATAGGACGCCAATGTTTAATATCGCATATCTTAAGAACTGTTATAGTGAGAATGTTCAAACTTTGTAAAAGTCACTCATATGGTATACTACACTATTGAAAATAAAAATAGATAGGGGAAGGCGCAGGGGGGAAATACCTCTCATAGGATGCATATATTAAATATCGCTCAACTGAAGAACTATTAAAGGGCGAGTCTTCAAACGTAGTTAAAACACTATTATGGCAAACTTTAAATTTCAATATAGTAATGGGCGGGGTAGACAGTGGAGGAGCAGTTCCCCTCATAGATAGAAATATTAATAAGAGTCGCTGCAAGTATTTTGTTGAACTTTTGGTAGTAGGATCCTCTGAGCCCCAAAATTGAAATAAAATAGCAGCGGGGAAGCGTTACGCCCTATAGGACGCCAATGCTTAATATCGGATATCCGAAAAACTGTTAAAGTGAGAATGTTCAGACTTTGTAGAAGTCACTCTTATGGTATACTACACTTTTAAAAATAAAAATTAAGCGGGTAGGCGCAGGGGAGAAATACCTTCCATAGGATGCATATATTAAATATCTCTCAATCGATAAAGTGGTTAAAGCAGTGTTGCGAAGCGCACCGGGTTAAGCTAGTACATAATAAAAAAAAAAAAAATACAATTTTACAACCACTTAACCACCACTCCAGTGTTTGGCTTTACTAGTAAAAAGTATGGAGACTTAAAGTATGTATATGTATGTGTATGAGCATGAGTATGAGCATATCGATGGTCTCATGTAGAAAGGCCCTAACTCACATAAATGCAACTGTACAGGAGAAAGCAAGAACATAATAGAAACTGTATGTATCATAATGTAAAATGGCTTCTTCAATTGCTTGTTAAACTGATATTTTTGATGCTATTGTATTAAATTTTTGTGACGAGGTGTATTTGTGGGAAATGTATTGGGATCACTAAAAAACCCAATTTCGAAAAAAATCGAGTTAGGGCCTTTCTACATGAGACCGACGATATGTAAAGAAATAAACGGCTATAACGAACTCGAAAGAAGCAAGTACTGTTATGTGTTACCAAAACTTTCAAGAAAATTTCAAGTACTTTCTGGATTCGAAAGTAATTTTATTTCTAATTCTTTCAGTCGATACTGAACGAATCGAATTAATTTTTCAATATTGTGCAACTCAAATTAATGCTTTACAACACTGAAAATAATAACTCCAATTCGTTCAGTATTGACTGAAATAATTAGATATTAAATTGCTTTCGAATCGAGGCCAATCAGGCCCCTGACTTCAGAAATCGATGAACTAAAACATATTATTTTCTGAACATATTTTGATATAAAGAAGTTCGTTATGCTGGGTACACACTATGCAACGCGTTTACGCAATCCAGTGAATTAAATTCATTTTCATTCATTCTAGATTGCATCAGCATCAAAACGCTTTGATATTTTAAGGTTGCATTGAAACAGATTGCATGTAGGTTGCATTGTGTGTACCCAGCATTACAGACGTTTGCTAGTTCTCTGTATTCGCGTTTTTAGAGACATAATCATAATCATTACACGCGGAGAAAAAACATGTTTAAATATGGTCACTTCCAACAAAACTATTTTTAAAGAAAAATTTCAACAAATTATGTGTAGTATAACCGTATTATTATTACCTACAACCATATAATGGTTAAATTAGTCCTCCATCAAGAAGCCACAACCATATTATGGTTACCTCTTAGCATGTTATGGTTAAAATATGACAATAATTTGTTTTAAAATTAACAATAGTATTTTCCTCTTTTCATGGTTGAAAATCAACTATACTATTATAAGTGTTAAACATGTTTTTGTTATTTTTAACCACAACATGTTCGGAGGCAACCATAACATGGTTGTAGCTACTTGATGGAGGACTAATTCAACCATAATATGGTTGTTGGTGACAATAAGATGGTTAAATGAAACATAATATGTTTAAAATTTTCTTTTAAAATAGTTTTGTTGGAGGTGACCATATTTAAACATGTTTTTTCTCTGGGTGTAGAAACGTAGAGATTTGATTGAATTTTTAAGTTAAATTAATGGTACATGGGGACTTGGGTTATTTTCGGTCCTCTTCGCGATCAAAAATAACTAAATATGATGCATTCTTTCATGGCTTGACAATATAACAAATGGCTTAATCAAGTCACCAAATGGCAAAATTAGCCACTCTCGTTGTTTAATACATATTATTGGTAATATTCTGTATTAGTTATATACGTGTTTTACTGTATACAGAACTATTGTACTTGTATTGGATTTTTTTCACATGTCTATACATTCACGTTTGAGGTCAGTCAATCAATAAATAAAATGATGTTTTATTTATTTTCTCTTTTTTGTATATTTTTGCATTATTTATATATTTTTATATTTTTTATAGTTTAACAAATTATTTATTGTAAAAAATTGTATTCCTGTTTAAGCAGGAAACCCCAAAAATGAAAAATATTACAAACGGAAACTATTCGTTAAAATAAATAACAGGGAAAAATTGCTGAAATCAAAATGCATGTGAAAAAAAAACACAAGCAAAAAAAGAAAAATTGTATTGAACATAAATAAACGATTGCAACTAACAAATGGAAATTGAAAAAAAGGACAAAATTGAAAAGAAGGAAAAATTGCTAAAGTAATATTAAAAAAAAGAACTTAAAAAATGGAATTCTCCATTTTTTTTTAGCAGAATGAGTTTGTGCCATTGTAAAATTCTCATGTAAATTGACGATTAATCAAAATACCACTGTGAGATATTGTGTTGCTGTAAATTACATTTGTCGCCAGTTTTATTTAATATAATTATTTTTATTTTTTCATTTTTATACTGGGAATGAATGAGAAATGAGCTACATGATTATATTAAAAAAGGGAAATTGAAAAAAAGAAACTGTTATTAAGTAAATGTGTTTATTTATTTCCTAGTTTGCTTTTTAACCCTTCTGCACTCCTTGGGTCAATTTGACCCAATTTTGGCTTTCAAGCGCAAAATTTGTTCCTTTAAATATAAAATATGGATGTAAAACTTTAATTTATGCATTACAGGGACGAATATTATAAATTTAAATGAAAATTAAAATAATAAAATTTTAATTTTTCCTCCCCCCTCCACATTAAAAAACACGATTTACACACATTTAATATCCTTTGGGTCAATATGACCCAACAAGCGATGTTGCAAGTTTAATTCCACTTTAAAATTGTTTTCCTGTTGAACATAATTGAATTGAGTTCATCTTCATTCAGAATCATCGATCAATAATATTTTAGTCATATAATCAATAGAATCGCTTTTATTTTTTATTATACTTAAATATGAAATGTTGTTTACATTTTATTGTTGGGTCACATTGACCCAGAGGATCATATGAAGGGCACATATCCAAGGGATGCAGAAGGGTTAAAAAAGTTAAAATATACCGTTGTAGTTGTTTCTTTGGCCAGAGTGATGAATTTATTAATGTTATTTTTGTCAAGCTAATAGGGCCTTAATTTCTTCAATGCAAATAAAATTAAATTTTTAATAACAATATTTTGTTCCCGACGTTTCGTCGATTGTTTGTCGACTTTTTCAAGGGATTGTCTATTTAAAAATTATAAAACAATAAAATACCCCCGTATTTATAAACGATTATTAAATTTAACAAACGTTTATTAAGAAGAATTTTCATACAAAATTTGTTTTGTAAACCTTTATTAAATTTAAAATTTTTTTATAAATACAGGCGATAATATGAAGTTTAATCACATTAAAAAGTTTTAGATGTTTTAGATCAGGAGCATACAAATATAAAGCATAATTTTAATATATAAATACATGTTACTTTAAACTTTAAATATATCACAGCTCAAGTAATGGCAACAATATAACTCGCATCTATGTTGTTCGTGTCTTCCTTCAAATTCACTGTTCTCTTAATTTGTTATTGGATTCCTATGGACATTTTCTCAATGTATCGACAAACTGTCTGTTACTTAATGTCAACATAAATTTATTGGAGCGATAAACTGTCCGTTAACGATTTTGTGTTTCTCAATATACCGACAAAAACATTGTTTTCAGCTGGCAACGCCACTCAAGATACATGAAAAAGTTGGGTGTCAGCTGATTTGAAATTTATCTGCACATATGTACATAATTGGCAGATGAGTGCCGGTTAGCTTTGCGATAAAATCGAAGCAAATGAGACATTGAGAAAACTAAATTTCTTTAACCCTTAACAACCCACAAGGTCTCGCGGACACATTTTTGAATTCCATTGCTCATAAAAGCTAAAATATTTATTTTTGAGAAACCCCGTTTTACCTATTCTACCCCGATGGTCTTGAGAATAGAAATGAGCAATAAAAATATTTGTAGAATGTATTATTTATTATCAATAAACAAAAATAGTAGCGCACCAACCCCCAAGTGTCCAATAGACACATTAATATATTATTTGCATCAAGTCGCCCAAGTTTCATACAAGTGACTGCGGTTCTGAAACGGTCTAGTGTGCCATGTCAGGACATGAGGCAGGTGCTACACTGCAAATAATTCGCCATAGTACGGCGAATTGCAGTATTGCAAACAAGGTTGCATTTGTTTTGACATACACCTGCGATGTAATAGTAACTACAGCCAACTTCACTTGACTTCGTGTTTCCGGCATCTTGGGTTTTTCTTTCTATTTTGTTCGAGAAGCGGCGCAGTCAAGTGGAAGCCATCCTCATCTTTTACATCACCAACGAAAAGTGGGCTGACTCACCTTGTGTTCGTTGTGAACAGCCAGCGAAGAGCTGGACGCAAAT
Organism: Pollenia angustigena; assembly: GCA_930367215.1. Classification (NCBI taxonomy): domain Eukaryota; kingdom Metazoa; phylum Arthropoda; class Insecta; order Diptera; family Polleniidae; genus Pollenia; species Pollenia angustigena. The sequence continues at coordinate 97,468,802 of OV884059.1, read as the reverse complement.
TGTGTTCGGAAAATAAAGGGAAACTGTAAGTATGAAGATCGATTTTATGGTAAACCATGTTAATAGTGTCTCTATAGGCGCGGCTCTTGGCACTAAAGTCCAGAGGACAGTTGGACCAGTGTCTGCGTGATACCGGTGTATGAGGCTGAGGAGCATTGTATTCGTCGCTCAGGCTTGGGGCCTCAGCATCACCAGACTCCGTGCGGGGCAGGTAACAGAGTGAAAGTTGGACGGAAGTGTGCAAGGCGGTAAGAAGGCATTTAAAGTCAACCGTCGCCATTTAACAGCCCAGCTCGGCAGTAACACTGTAGGTCATTCGGCAAAATAGGTTGTGGTTCGTCACCATTATAACGGGGTGCTACTGATTCGTAGACACCTGCTTTAACGCCCCATTTCAGCACGGCTGTCACAAAGAGGCAGTTCAGTACTACCCCGATGCCTTTTCGTAACCCCGCCTAGCCATTCGTACAGCGCCGACAATACGTTCATCAACACCTCGTGTGACCAACAACACATTGAACAACATCATCTAGCCAAACATACGTCGGTATCACAACACATTGGCCAACATCATCTAGCCAAACATACGTCGGTATCACAACACATTGGACAACAGCATCTAGCCAAACATAAGGCGACATTTTCGTAACAACAGCATCTAGCCAAACATAAGGCGACATTTTCGTAACAACAGCATCTAGCCAAACATAAGGCGACATTTTCGTGACAACAGCATCTAGCCCAACATAAGGCGACAACATTTTTGTAACACCACCTCGCCTTTCGTCGACACCACGTGCGCCCAACGACGGCAAAGGACAACACCCACAACGCTGGACAACAGATAAGTGTTTTTTTTATTGCCTTTTTTTTATTTAATCGACTGGGGGGGGAATATGGAGTTGGTTATGGGGTAGAATCCTAATCACGCGGGATTAAAGGATCGCGTATCTACGATTTAAACCAACACAATTTCAATTTACCGAACACGATGGATTAAACACATCATGTCTATCGAAAACGAATTTCATATAAAGTCGTAAAATTTAGTATCAAAGAAAAAAAAAAGAAAAGAAATTACACAATAAGATCATACCGAGGGGAACGAAAACCAACCCCATGTAAAGTAAAATCATCGTCTATGTTGGGAAAAATTATCGAACATTTTAAAAGTAAAGTTGATATAAGGTTATAAATATTTGTTATCCATAGAAAAAATTTACCGAACTGAAAGGGGACCAACCCAGTGTAGGTCGAGAAAATTGGCAATCTTGAAAGTCTTATCGGGCATATAAAGCCGATTGAATGTAAATTTGTAAATATTTGTTGTTCCAAAAGAAAAAAAAAAAACGAATTATCGAACTAAACGAGAAACAACCCCATACGGGTTTAGGTAATAATTAATTTTGAAATCGTATCAAATAAGAAAAAGAAAACAAGCAAAGAAAGAAAGAAGAAAAGAAAAAAAAAACCAATTTCCTATGAGTTGGTGAATATATGTATTGCAAAGAATTATATCGTACTGAACGGGAATAACCCCATGTAATTTAAAAAATAATTGCCAATTTTGAAAATCTTGTCGAACGTGTCGAAAGCAAATTTAATATAAGGTTGTAAATAGTTGTTGTTCAAAAGAGAAAAAGAAAAAATTGTCGAACTGAACAAGAAACCAGCCCAGATAAGCTGAAATAGTAGTTAATTTTGCAATCGTATCAAACCGATCAAGAATAAAATACATGTAAATTCGTAGATCGGGGTATTTATTAAAAACTTTGGCTTGTACGCAAAACCGAATTAAGTATCCCGTACCTCGTACAGAAGGCAACTTAAATTGTTTTCGAAGTTTAATGCCAGAATACACCGACGCAACCCTCGGGTAGATTTAAAACATAAAATTCATTGTGGTGTTTCAATATCTCAAGAAACAAAGCAGATCACACCGGCAATAGATTTTAAAAATACTTTAAGTTGATATTCGTACGAACCCTCAAATGAATCGAATATGTATACCTATTGAGGTATATTCGTTATAGATTTTAAATTAGCCCTGTTGAACCCTACCTTGTAAATTTTTTTTTGAAGTTCTTTTTGAAAGCAATTGAAATTAAATATGCCTTTAAGATTTTGTAACTGGTATCATACCTTAGAGTCTTAGAACCCCTTTGGGGTAATACTTTTAATTAACACTTTTTATTGTGGTTTATTATGAACTTATTATGGCCGGTTCCATAGGAACCTGATTAAACGTCGGTAAGAGTGACAGTTTTGGCAGGACGAATAACTAGATTCCATCAGTATTAGCGCTAATATAGGTGTTTGAATAGATTACTAAGCCGAATTTTCCCTCTGACGATGTTAGTATTATTTTAAGTTGTCACTTTAGTATTGTAAAGTACGTTGACCGTAACATTTATTAAATATATACTACTTAAGCTATTTTAAGATTTTTTTTTTTTTAATAAATTTTTTTGAAATTGATATTGAATGTTAATAGACAAAACGGTTTTATTTTGAAAATGGAAGTGTGAAGAGGATGAGGTAGGTATTTGGTGGTGAAAATGTTTTTTAGGGGTAGCTACAACTTGCGGCTACTATGCTACCATGGTCGAGCATCAGGATGGATGCTGAGGGAGGGCCAGCCAGGGGTTTAATAACATCTTAACCCCCTACAACTAAAGGTATTGTATCCCAGCGATCGGTCTCGGTACATTTCGGTTTCTTTTCTTTTTGCGCCCCTTTTTAAATTTTTCGGTAATTTAGGCAAGATGCACTGGTACATAAAATAATGTTTTATGCACGTCCGTTTGCAACGAACACCCGCCCATGCCCGACGAGTCATAGCCCGGCTGAAAATTTGTTAGTTACCAGTGTGACAAATGGACAGTGCACGCGAACCGTGCGTGTGGCAGCGGCCACTATCGCATTGAATCGTGACAGTATATATATTTTTTTTTGGCGCCCAACGTGGGGCCCGAATGGAAATTAAATCATTTTATCTTTTTATATATCGCGCGTTTGTAAAGTTTGAAATTTTTTTTGGTAAAAACATTTTTGATTGTCTGGCGGTACATAATCGACTTTGCGTAAGTTCAGGACTGATGGGACATCGGTTTATTCGCGACGACGAGTGCGATTAGGGAAGTTTGTCGATGACCGTAAGTCGTAGTAATTGGGATTTGACCGGGATTACTAAACGCGATAGGATTCGGGAACTTTTGCCAGGGCGGAAAGTAGCGTATGCTCCGTGGGTTTGTACTTCAATACCGCGTCGCGACGTTATCTTGCACCCATTACGACGGTCATGCAGAACCAACATTCGCAAACATAACTATGGGAAACAAGACCTTTGTTTTGATATTTATTTGTCTTTTCACCATCCAAATACCCACACAACACTGAAACTTTTGTAATTTTTTTGGTATCTTTTAGCTAATTTTGCGGTTCATAGAATTAAAAACGCTTTCAATTTTATTTTCGGTTTTGTTTACGTAGATAATCACATAAATAATTGTACACATTTTTTGGTAATGTTTACTTTATTGGTCAAAATTATACATTAACAACTATATTTTACATTTCTTTTGATTTTTAGTTTAAAATTTTCTTTTATCTGCTTAGTTCTTATTTTCACTATATACATATTAATATTGATTTCTAGGAGTAATTTTTCTTGAACAAAAATATTTAAATTTTTCCGATTTGACAATAATTTTGGTTGAAATTATTCTTTGTTTACTTTTTATTTTGATTGTGGTTGTCAAAATTTACAGAGTTACCATCGGGTCAAAATTACCTGTGGCGATTTTTCGATTTTTATTGCGACGATGTTAGTGAACCAGTTTGGTGTGATTAAAATTGAAATTGAAATTCTTCAGCATACTTGGCAAAACTCTAATTAGCAAACGTTCATCGTTTTTGCTAAATTTGTTTTCTGTTGGTTTTTAACCTGTAAAGTTCACGTTTTAGCCAAAATTCTTATAAATTTTGATCGGACTATCCTTTTATTGAAATTCCATTTGATTGTTTTTATTCGAAATTTTGGGGTCAAAATTGTAAGAGTTGCCAGTTGGCTAAAATTTGTTTGACAATTATTCTCTATTCTTTTAGGATTTCCTTTTTGCAAAAAACTCTAAATTAATTATAATTGAAAATAATAAGAGTAATTTGAATTTTTTTTTGATTTTTTACACATACATTTATCTTGATTCTTAAGGCTTTAATTTTTTTTTGATTAAACAGGACGGAATTTTGTTTTGATTTCGGGTGTTAAAATTTCAAGAGTTGCCATCGGGTTGTAATTTCTTTTGGCAATTGTTTGATATTTTGGCTAATTTGTAAGTACGAAGTAAAAGTTTGGTGCGTTATCAAGTTTATAGTTGAATTTTTCGGCAAAATTCAGTTTGTTTGAATTTACGATTTAAATTTAAATTTTTGATTTTCAGCACAACCTTAACTGGGGTAAAAATAAAGGACTTTATAGCTTTAAAAATTGTCAGGTTGAGTTTACCATTGGGTACAACTAATTTTGTTGGTTGCATATGCAATACAATCCAATCGGTATCGCGGTTTATAAATTTTTTTGATTGATTAGGCGATAATTTGTGGGGACGGTAATCGATCATTTGTGGTAGTACGGTTTGGTCGCGACATTTTATACAGTTTTGGGAAGTTTTTGCATTTTTGGGAATACATTTTGGGGACGTTTGATAAATCTTGAGAACCTTGTTCGGTTTTAATGGTAAGGACCCGTAGTGGATTGAATACAAACAACACAATGGGACCAGGTGACTCAGCAGCGGGAATTACGACCGCCACTACTTCGTCAGCGATGGCATTGGCATCGTCGATAACCACCTCGGCTATAGTTCACTCACAGCCTTATCAACTATTTACGACGCAAGCTACTGGCTTAGCCATGGGAGAAGCTGGCCCGAATATTTCTGTTGTACAGGAGGAAACCGAGCAAAACCCCTCAACGGCTAACGCATCTTTAAACAGCACCATAACCTCTCCCGAGTTTAGTAGCGTCACAGCCATCGGAGTTCAAAGGGAATTCAGAGGAGCGAACACTTATCACCCGAGGTCAGAAAGGCTGATGGAACCATTAAGAGCAGCAGAAGGATTGAGGCAAATTGAAATTCGTAGATCGGTAGACGCGAGGATAGAAGAGTTAATACCGGCGATCGTACAGGCGACTGTAAGCGCGATGTCACAGGCAAGTGGAGCGGGAGGAGCCCAAGTAAATCAGAGCTTCGAAGAGCAGAGGGCAGTTAACCATCGACCATCGTTCACGTCTCACCAACCACCACCACCGAGAAGAAATTCAGTGAACAATTACCAAGCAGGGATACCCCAAACACAGCGTCATAATTACCGAGACAACAGATATCAAGTTCCACCAACACACGTTAACAGGAATAATTTACCAGTTTTTGAGAATCAACTACCTCGTTTTAGTGAGCCACCACCACAGATGTATGCACCGCGGAATCAACGTAACCATTATGGAGAATCATTTAACAGAATCGATAAATGGGGATTGCAATTTGACGGGACGACAAAAACACCAAGCGTTGAAGATTTTGTGTTCAGAGTTGAGACACTTCAGTCGGATTACGGTTGTTCTTGGGCAGAAGTCATTCGTAGTTTTCACCATTTGTTAAGTGGACCAGCATTAGATTGGCTATGGGATTATAGGCGGATGAATACGACTCTACGTGACTGGCCAACCCTTAAGAGCGCCTTAATTAGATATTTTCATAGATATGAAAGTGATTTTGATATTCAACGAAAAATTCTTGACAGGAGGCAGCAACCATTGGAATCCGTTGATGATTTTTGCAACGCAGTTATTCGTTTGAGAAACCAACAGACTAACCCCATGTTAGAACAGGACTTAGTAGAGATTTTGAAAAATAATTTGAGACCAGCTTTATCACAACTTTTGTTTGCCGTAAGACCATTGGGATTGAGTCAATTTAGAACTGAAGGGAGAAGAGCAGAGAGTTTGTTAAACAACCAGCGATTGAGTAACCCGAGATATCAGGGAAAACATATAAATGAACTAGATGTGGAGGGAGAAATATTGGAAAGCGAGATGTCTGTTAATGCATTGACAAACCCAGTCCGCAAACTTGTGTGCTGGAATTGTAAAGCTGAAGGACATATGTTTATGGATTGCCCGTCGGAGCGTAGAAGATTATTTTGTTTCAAGTGTGGTTACGATAATACAGTGACTCCTAAATGTCCAGTCTGTCAGGGAAACAGGGTGGCGAACAATCCTCGTACTGGGATGGAGGGTCGTTCGAGAAATGTAGCAACCCAGGCTCAACAAACACCGAGTGCACCACCGACGAATCAGTCGAACCCTACCTTGTAACAGAAATTTTACCAACAACCGTCGCAGCAGAAACGCAGACCGATCTTACAACAGTCCCTAGTTCTACAGAAGATTTAACAAACACCAAACCAATTGATATTTTGCTTAATGAACACCCACTTTTACCTTGCAATACCACCAAAGTTGACATTAACCCTAGAAAGCCATACCATGTACGATTAAAGGAATATGAAGCAGCAAGAGAAAGAATTTTTGGAACGCCATCGAGAAGAATAATTAAGACCCGACAGCGTTATAAGGAACGGAAACAGATACGTAAAGAAATAGCCTCAGCCAACTTAATTGAAAACTCGGATAGGAGGATTTATACCACCATCTCTATTAATGGCGAAAAAGTACAAGGTCTGCTTGACAGCGGTGCAACAGTTTCTTGCTTAGGCGAAGGATGCCTTGATGTAGTTGAAGAAGCTAAGCTAGTGATACATCCGTATATTTCGAAGATTTTCACTGCTGATGGCAGGGCAAACCAGATTATAGGGCGCGTAAGGGCGTTAATAGAATTTAATGGGCGTTCAGAGTACGTTAATTTTTACCTTGTTCCTTCCTTAAAACAGAAGCTATTTTTGGGCGTAGATTTTTTGAGAATGTTTAATGTTTTTCGTTTTGAGATAAATAGTATTACACCTGACAACGGCGATTTGCAGGATGATTCTTTAGCCAATTTTCCTAGTCGACACACTTTAACACCTGAACGACAACAAATTTTGGACAATGCCATTCAAGAATTCCCTTCATTTGCGCAAAAAGGTCTTGGCAAAACATCGTTGGAAACACATAGTATAGACACCGGAGCAGCTATTCCCATCAAAGAAAAATATTATCCAATTTCACCAGCGGTACAACAGCTCATGTATGCCGAACTGGATCTTATGATTTCTCTGGGCGTTATAGAGCCAAGTGAAAGTCCCTGGAATAATAGGGTTACGTTCGTTCAAAAAGGTGAAAAGGTTCGGATATGTCTAGATGCGCGACGGCTGAATGATGTTACCATAAAGGATGCATATACACTACCTAATATTGAAGGTTTATTGAGCAGACTGGGAGATACCCATTTCATTTCTAGTGTTGATTTAAAGGACGCGTTTTGGCAGATACCGCTAGCAGTCTCCAGTAGGGAAAAGACGGCGTTCACGGTACCTGGAAGGCCTTTGTACCATTTTACGGTCATGCCGTTTGGGTTGTGTAATGCAGCTCAGCGGTTATGCCGTTTAATGGACAAAGTCATCCCTGCGCGCCTTCGCGAGCGTGTTTTCGTCTACTTGGACGATCTGTTAGTTGTATCTGCTTCATTCGCGGAACACATCGATCTTCTAAGGGAAGTAGCAATTTGTTTGGCTAGTGCTGGTTTGACTATAAACGTTGAAAAATCCAAATTTTGTTGCAAGGAACTTAAATATTTAGGTTATATCGTGGGAGGAGGAATTCTCAGGCCAGATCCAGACAAGATATCGGCAATACAAAATTTTAGCTACCCAACTACACCAAAGCAAGTTAGGAGTTTTATGGGAACCACTGGTTGGTACCGACGTTTCATAAACGACTACGCGACAATAACAGCTCCAATTTCAGAAACACTTAAGAAAACAAAAAAATTTGAATTTACTGCGGAGGCGAAGCTAGCGTTTGACCAATTAATTCACTGCCTTAGTACAAGTCCCGTTTTAACTCATCCTGACTTTTCGAAAACTTTTTATATACAGTGCGATGCGTCTGATGTTGGAATCGGGGCAGTCATATTTCAAGAAGACCCGGAAGGTGGCGAACATCCAATCGCTTATTATTCTAGAAAATTGACAGCAGCTCAGAAAAATTATTCTGTAACTGAGCGTGAATGTTTAGCGGTAGTTTCAGCGATACAAAGATTTCGTCCATACATCGAGTTGATGCAGTTTGTAGTGATCACAGATCACTCAAGTCTTAAGTGGCTCATGTCTCAGAAAGACCTCAGTGGTAGATTAGCGCGATGGAGCTTACAATTACAATCCTTTAGTTTTCAAATTCAGCACCGAAAAGGTTCACAGAATGTTGTACCTGACGCGTTATCGCGATATACCGTAGATGCATTAGATAATTTTGGGTCATTTTTAATTGATTTAAATTCACCAGAGTTTAGCTCTGATGATTATAAGGAATTAATCCGTATCGTTCAGGAGGAAAAAGCTAGTTTACCCGATATTAAAGTTATTGACAACTTCGTTTACAAAAGAACAAATATATATAATGGCGACATTTTGTTGGAAGATCATGCCTGGAAATTATGGATGCCTGCTTCGTTAACCGAAAGCATAATTGAGAAAGCACATAGCCCACCCAGTATGGCTCATGGGGACATTGCAAAAACAATTAGGAGAATTCGGGAATACTTTTACTGGCCTCATTTGAACATTCAAGTTCGAAAATTTGTTAATCGTTGTAACGTTTGCAAGGAATGCAAACCAGCTAATACTATACTCAAACCACCTATGGGAAAAGAGGCAGACGCAACCAGACCTTTTCAGCGTATTTTTATAGATTTTTTGGGGCCGTATGTTCGTTCGAAGCGTGGTAATTGTTATATTTTTATTGTATTGGATTATGTGACCAAGTTCGTGCTATTGAAGGCAATGTCTAGAGCAAATGCTCGCAATGTAGTGGATTTTCTGGTAAAAGAAGTTTTTTATAAATTTGGTTGTCCCGAGACAATAGTTTCGGATAATGGACCACAGTTTGTGGGCAAGGAGTTTGCAGCTTTAATGGAAACCTTTGAGATAAATCACTGCAACACAGGAGTATATGCACCTCAAGCAAATGCGTCAGAGCGCGTTAATCAATCGATACTGTCAGCAATTCGTTCGTATCTAGGAGAAAACCACAACGAGTGGGATTTGCACCTCTGCGAAATAGAATGCGCACTACGGTCAGCAGTTCACTCGGCTATAGGCATGACTCCCTACTTTGCGCTGTTTGGCACCAACATGATTACTCATGCGTCGGCATATAAAATAGCCCGAAGATTAAGCGTTGTCGATGAACCCGATATCAGATTTGAGAACCGGCACGAGTTTATGGAAATCGTTCGAGATAAGCTAAAGGAAGGATTACACAAAAGCTATGAAGCTAACGCGAAGAGATACAACATACGTGCGAGGATCGCTAAGTTTAAAGTAGGACAGGAAGTATTCCGCCGAAACTTTCAGTTGTCGGATTTTGCTAAACAAGTATCAGCAAAACTGTGTCGAAAATTTCTCAAGTGTAGAATTGTTCGAATGGTTGGCAACAGCCTGTATGAGATTGAGACTTTACAGGGGAAACCATTGGGTGTATTTCATGCTAAGGATTTGAAGGCATAGCTTGATATTTAACTTTTATCATATTCGCAATATGATTGCGAATATGATAAAACTGATCAACACCGGGAAGGTGGGTGGTGTGCCATGTCAGGACATGAGGCAGGTGCTACACTGCAAATAATTCGCCATAGTACGGCGAATTGCAGTATTGCAAACAAGGTTGCATTTGTTTTGACATACACCTGCGATGTAATAGTAACTACAGCCAACTTCACTTGACTTCGTGTTTCCGGCATCTTGGGTTTTTCTTTCTATTTTGTTCGAGAAGCGGCGCAGTCAAGTGGAAGCCATCCTCATCTTTTACATCACCAACGAAAAGTGGGTTGACTCACCTTGTGTTCGTTGTGAACAGCCAGCGAAGAGCTGGACGCAAATTGTGTTCGGAAAATAAAGGGAAACTATAAGTATGAAGATCGATTTTATGGTAAACCATGTTAATAGTGTCTCTATAGGCGCGGCTCTTGGCACTAAAGTCCAGAGGACAGTTGGACCAGTGTCTGCGTGATACCGGTGTATGAGGCTGAGGAGCATTGTATTCGTCGCTCAGGCTTGGGGCCTCAGCATCACCAGACTCCGTGCGGGGCAGGTAACAGAGTGAAAGTTGGACGGAAGTGTGCAAGGCGGTAAGAAGGCATTTAAAGTCAACCGTCGCCATTTAACAGCCCAGCTCGGCAGTAACACTGTAGGTCATTCGGCAAAATAGGTTGTGGTTCGTCACCATTATAACGGGGTGCTACTGATTCGTAGACACCTGCTTTAACGCCCCATTTCAGCACGGCTGTCACAAAGAGGCAGTTCAGTACTACCCCGATGCCTTTTCGTAACCCCGCCTAGCCATTCGTACAGCGCCGACAATACGTTCATCAACACCTCGTGTGACCAACAACACATTGAACAACATCATCTAGCCAAACATACGTCGGTATCACAACACATTGGCCAACATCATCTAGCCAAACATACGTCGGTATCACAACACATTGGCCAACATCATCTAGCCAAACATACGTCGGTATCACAACACATTGGACAACAGCATCTAGCCAAACATAAGGCGACATTTTCGTAACAACAGCATCTAGCCAAACATAAGGCGACATTTTCGTAACAACAGCATCTAGCCAAACATAAGGCGACATTTTCGTGACAACAGCATCTAGCCCAACATAAGGCGACAACATTTTCGTAACACCACCTCGCCTTTCGTCGACACCACGTGCGCCCAACGACGGCAAAGGACAACACCCACAACGCTGGACAACAGATAAGTGTTTTTTTATTGTCTTTTTTTTATTTAATCGACTGGGGGGGGAATATGGAGTTGGTTATGGGGTAGAATCCTAATCACGCGGGATTAAAGGATCGCGTATCTACGATTTAAACCAACACAATTTCAATTTACCGAACACGATGGATTAAACACATCATGTCTATCGAAAACGAATTTCATATAAAGTCGTAAAATTTAGTATCAAAGAAAAAAAAAAAGAAAAGAAATTACACAATAAGATCATACCGAGGGGAACGAAAACCAACCCCATGTAAAGTAAAATCATCGTCTATGTTGGGAAAAATTATCGAACATTTTAAAAGTACAGTTGATATAAGGTTATAAATATTTGTTATCCATAGAAAAAATTTACCGAACTGAAAGGGGACCAACCCAGTGTAGGTCGAGAAAATTGGCAATCTTGAAAGTCTTATCGGGCATATAAAGCCGATTGAATGTAAATTTGTAAATATTTGTTGTTCCAAAAGCAAAAAAAAAAAACGAATTATCGAACTAAACGAGAAACAACCCCATACGGGTTTAGGTAATAATTAATTTTGAAATCGTATCAAATAAAAAAAAGAAAACAAGCAAAGAAAGAAAGGAGAAAAGAAAAAAAAAACCAATTTCCTATGAGTTGGTGAATATATGTATTGCAAAGAATTATATCGTACTGAACGGGAATAACCCCATGTAATTTAAAAAATAATTGCCAATTTTGAAAATCTTGTCGAACGTGTCGAAAGCAAATTTAATATAAGGTTGTAAATAGTTGTTGTTCAAAAGAGAAAAAGAAAAAATTGTCGAACTGAACAAGAAACCAGCCCAGATAAGCTGAAATAGTAGTTAATTTTGCAATCGTATCAAACCGATCAAGAATAAAATACATGTAAATTCGTAGATCGGGGTATTTATTAAAAACTTTGGCTTGTACGCAAAACCGAATTAAGTATCCCGTACCTCGTACAGAAGGCAACTTAAATTGTTTTCGAAGTTTAATGCCAGAATACACCGACGCAACCCTCGGGTAGATTTAAAACATAAAATTCATTGTGGTGTTTCAATATCTCAAGAAACAAAGCAGATCACACCGGCAATAGATTTTAAAAATACTTTAAGTTGATATTCGTACGAACCCTCAAATGAATCGAATATGTATACCTATTGAGGTATATTCGTTATAGATTTTAAATTAGCCCTGTTGAACCCTACCTTGTAAATTTTTTTTTGAAGTTCTTTTTGAAAGCAATTGAAATTAAATATGCCTTTAAGATTTTGTAACTGGTATCATACCTTAGAGTCTTAGAACCCCTTTGGGGTAATACTTTTAATTAACACTTTTTATTGTAGTTTATTATGAACTTATTATGGCCGGTTCCATAGGAACCTGATTAAACGTCGGTAAGAGTGACAGTTTTGGCAGGACGAATAACTAGATTCCATCAGTATTAGCGCTAATATAGGTGTTTGAATAGATTACTAAGCCGAATTTTCCCTCTGACGATGTTAGTATTATTTTAAGTTGTCACTTTAGTATTGTAAAGTACGTTGACCGTAACATTTATTAAATATATACTACTTAAGCTATTTTAAGATTTTTTTTTTTTTAATAAATTTTTTTGAAATTGATATTGAATGTTAATAGACAAAACGGTTTTATTTTGAAAATGGAAGTGTGAAGAGGATGAGGTAGGTATTTGGTGGTGAAAATGTTTTTTAGGGGTAGCTACAACTTGCGGCTACTATGCTACCATGGTCGAGCATCAGGATGGATGCTGAGGGAGGGCCAGCCAGGGGTTTAATAACATCTTAACCCCCTACAACTAAAGGTATTGTATCCCAGCGATCGGTCTCGGTACATTTCGGTTTCTTTTCTTTTTGCGCCCCTTTTTAAATTTTTCGGTAATTTAGGCAAGATGCACTGGTACATAAAATAATGTTTTATGCACGTCCGTTTGCAACGAACACCCGCCCATGCCCGACGAGTCATAGCCCGGCTGAAAATTTGTTAGTTACCAGTGTGACAAATGGACAGTGCACGCGAACCGTGCGTGTGGCAGCGGCCACTATCGCATTGAATCGTGACACTAGTCGGCATTGAAATCATTGTTTCTTCTTGATTCTCTTAACAGGTCGTTTTTACTTTTTTAATAAATGAATCAATCGCAGAGCATATTTCCTCACAATATTAACTTTACAAACAGAACACAGGGTGAAATTGAACGTGCCCTTTCTGAAATTGACAATGAAGATAAACTAATTAAAGTTAAATAAATTAAATACCTAAGCAAATATTATCAATAAAACATGTTTTTTAATGTATACTGTCTTTGTTTTTCTTTAAGTATCATTAATTTCTTTAATGAGTCCTTTGGACACTACTGGTCAGTTACGTTACAAAAGCATACTGGGTAAAAAGATAATCGCCTAATGAGAAAATTGCCATTAGGCTTTCAATTGTACACAGACATGTACACAACATGTACACAGAAAGAAAAACACTTGGGATAAATCAAGTTTTTTATGATTACTTTAAGTACGAGTCGTACTCAAAATTCAAGTACGAATAAGACTCAAACGTACTCAAAACAAACCTAAATGGGATTACTTTCGAAAATCAATCAATTTCTTGAAATAGGTATAAAATTCTTAAATCAAGTAAAAAAAACGATTAAACTTTTCGGCTTACGCATGTTTTGATTTTCTATAAACATTGAAAAAAGATCTGGCTAGACTCGTGTGTACTATATATTTATATTTTTTATTAAATATGTACATAAGATTTCTAAAGTAAAAACCCTATCGAATATAATGTTGGTGTTTTATCATTCCGTAATAAAGGTAAGTAAAGAATTAAAATTATAATTTCTGTTTTTGGTATTTTTCAAGCACGAATTCGGGATAAAATCAACTTTAAGATTGATTCAATCTTTGTTTTACTTAAATCAATCTTATTGAATCAATCTTTCTTTACTTGATTCAAGAAAATGCGTACTCAGCCAACTATTAATACCACTTCGGATTGATTTGAGTACGGATGGATTGATTTTTCTTTTGAGTGTTAGTGTGAACGTTATAAATTTTTAATATTCACAAAAACATGCTTCATTCATATTTGTGTGTGGATTATTTGTGCCTTTAATTAAAAATATAAATTGTTCCAAAAAAGCAAAATTCAGCAACATTCCCAACTATCTCTAAAGTATTGTTGAAAAAACCATTATAGACATGTACAAGAGTTAAAATAAATTTGTTAAATTTTCCATTTTTTATAAACTTTATTCTATATGTGACTTTGACCAATTGTTCAATTATTTTAAATTAGAGTAATCTCACGATCACTCTCCGCTTACAAGAAAAAGAAATGTAATCCCAAGCGCTTACACACGACGCAGTTTGAAGTTCTAACGATCTCGCATGATCACTAATAAATTTAATAAAATTTTCATGTTGTAAAAAAATTCCTTCCTTTAGTAAAAATAATTTAATGAAAATTAAATTTGATGAACTCAAGCCTAACTAAAAATATCAAAAATTAAAAATTAACAGTTCATCTAAAAATCACAATTGTTCTTAAAAAAGACACAATGGGCACTCACCAGCAAATTAAAATTTCGATGTTTTTTACTTCAAAGAAGCTCATCGTGTTGTTGTAGATGGCTTTCTGTTTTTAATTTGGTTTGTTTTTATGCACTCGTTTAATTATACCCCCACCACAATAGTGGAGAGGGTGTTATGCATTTGTGCTGATGTGTGTTACACCCAGTGATGTTATACGTAGGGAACAATCCCTATTGGTAGAGACTTTCTTCTAAAAAACATAGCCGTAGGGAAAAAAGGACAGATTTTTTGAAATCATTAAAATGTAGGGACTTTTGAATAATGTAGCGAACATAGAATACAAATAAAATTGTTAATACGACAACATTTAAAATTGCTTAATTTCTTTGAGTCGTCGCTTGCCGTCATTTCAGCTTTGATTTTAACGTTAATATGAAAAAATCGCTTTTACAAGAATGGAGATGTTTTGAAATCAATTTTCCAGAACAATAAATACGCAATTTGTAAAAGATGGGTATCAAAAAGTTTTGAATTAAGGTCACCAAAATTAAAATTTTGAATGAAGATAACTGAATTATCACTGCCACATGCCAATACAAATAGCGAAATGATTTTTTATATCATCACTGATGTGTTGGTGCAAAGCAAAGAAATGAGTCATAAGATTTTATCTTCAATTTGCATAATCCGCTCTTTTACAAGACGAGTGTAAAAACAGTGTACCAAAACTTATTTAAATAAAAATGGTATCCTTACACCTGTACAAATTGATACGGGCAACCAATTTATTTTTCTAGTATGCAAACAAAATCCAAAAGAACATAATGTGATTTTAAGTGAATTTCTATCACTTTTTCGAATATAAATGATACACTCGTTGTGAATCCAATGAATCACATCAAATAATCATTTTTGATTTTCTGATCCCAATTTAATTGTAGTTTTTATAATAATTTTATTTTTGGTATTATTTTTCAATCGTAAATTATATACATATATACTTATGAGGTTTTTGATTATATTTTAAATCATTTTTTATCGTCATATTTTTGAATTTTTTCTCTGGTAAAAGCAGCACCATTATGGCTTTTGATGTTTTGAACAAATTTTATTTTAGAACCAAACAAAAGTTATCGGGTTCTCGTTTTAATTTTTTGATTTTCATTAATTGAAAACAATTTTTGGGCTTCATTGATCAAGTGATAAATCAGTTTTTAATCATCAAAAGTGATCTGAGAATACTCATTTAGGTTATTTTTACAAAAAAGACCGCTGAAATGCTTGCTGGGAACAACTTTAAATAAAATGTATATACATTAATACAAATGATCTTATTTGTATTTATATTTAATCATTTAAAAGTTGTAGGGATTTTTGTAGAGACAAATCTTTTAACGTGTAGGGCAAAATAGGGATTTTTTACGGGCTGCGTAAGGAATTTTCAAAAAAGTTTATAACATCACTGGCTACACCTTAAAATATTGGTCCTAGACCCACCCACCTTAATGTATACCGATCAAACTAACGATGTCCGTCAAGCTGGCTGGCCGGCTGGCTGGCTGGCGGACTGTCCATATAACATTTTGCGCAAAGTACAGGTCGCAATTTTGGATATAATTTGATAAAATTTGGGACATTGGTTCTTATTGACACAAGCACCAAGCCTATTGAAAATCGTAGGAGGACAAGGGAAGATAGGGGCAAATTCTGCCTATCAGAAACTATCGAACCGATTTTAATGAAATTTTAATCATAGATATTATATGGACACATAAGCATGATGTGTTTTTAAATACTATGGTGTAGCGTATCATATGGTCGGGCTTGACCGACTATACTTTCTTGCTTGTTTTTGAATTGAAATTAAATTAAAAAATTTTAAAAATTCTAGTTTATGTTTTTTTATATGTATGCTTTGTATTAGTTCTTTCGATGAAAAGTACTAACTGGGAAGTGCCCATCCAGTGTATCTTCTAAGATCCAATATTTTCTAAATAATTAAAAAAAAAAAGAAAAAATTGCCAAAATTGGTACGCAGCTGATTTTTTTGTTACCATTTTACGCATCATATATTTTTTCTTATCAAAATCGGTGTCCTTGGGCATTTAAGGGTTAAGACCAAATCATCTTCCTTATTTCTTCTTCTCTAAATCTTCAGTGAAAGAAAAGAAATTAAACTTTTTACAATCCGTCGATTGTATTCTGTAGGTACGGTGTAAAGAAGGCAACACTATATAGTTTCAGAAAAATAATGTACCATACAAAATTAATGTAAGAGTTAAATTTGGTAGCACTACAGTGTTAACGATTAAACGGTGGTGTTTTTATTATTCGAAGCAATGTACTGTTAGTAAAAAACTTATTAAATTAACCCAATTGGTCAAAGAGAATTGAAAGCAAAAGTAGACATTTAAAAACTTTTTAAAATTTCTTTTAACCATTTTACCTGATTCTTATGTTTTTAGCATGCAAAAGTCGTTTTTCAAATCACGTCACATTTATCAGATAACGGTACATCTGTGGTTTTCGCTCTTAAGTTTTTTTTTCTTCATCCAAAGTCAAAATCTAGTTCATTTAATATAGGATTTTTAGTTTTTATGCGATTTCGGTACATTATGGCTTTAACATTTTGTATTCAAAGGGACTATGGAATAAAATTATAAAACTATGGTTTTAATTCTGGTATAGAACATCTTCCGAAATACAGTGTATAACGGAAAAATGTTTATAAGAAAAAAAAAAAAACAATACGGATGTTTAAATTTTAGTTCTTTTTAATTTCACGAAAAGTAAAGGTTCTTTAGCAGTAAGGGCTGTCCTAGGCTATCTAGGAATATAAAGCTTAGATATCAAGGTTGTATAGATTGGTTACCATTATATTTCCCACAAACGAAAGAAAATAATTTTTGGAGATTTTCGAATGTTTTTTTTTTTGGGAATTGTGGGATAAGTTTTAATTTTTGGCTGGTTTGTGTTAAACACTACGAAATAAATTAACATACTGCAAAATTATAAGCTAATAGAGATTTTATTGTGTAATTAAATATTTATATTATTGTCTTTCTTGTGGCGGTATCGCGGAATCGGGATAGACAATAGGCTCATGAAAGTCCAGTCCTACAAAAAATTTTTAAAAAAGTTACTAGAAAATGACGAAATCTTTTGTTTTTTTTTTATTGGAACATATTGCCTTCTTCGCCCTTAAACTGAAAAAAAATATTGCACAGCTTACTTGTTTAGCATGTGTCATAAGTTTCGTTTACTCAGTTGCAGACTTGTTGTTCACAGAACTTGTGTAGTGTATGGCAGGCAGGGCTGTCAGATTTTTTGAGCTCCATCGCCAAACAGGTTGTCAGAAATCGCTCAACCTCAATTCTGTTTAGTTTTCGTAACATTTTTTTTTTTTCTAAATTAAATTTTGCATACAAAAAGTGCTAGTATAATATTTCAGTCAAAAATCGCAAAAAACTGAGAAAAAATACAAAAACAAAATCGCCGAATGTAAGTTTTGTCTGGCTTCTGTTATTATTTATTTCAATATGTAACATAAAATGCAGATCATATATTCAGTTAAAAAAAAAAAAACTAAAATTAAGCGCACAAGTCGTACACTTCATCCTCATCGATTTCCTTATTTGTGTTTTGACCAGCATACATACAACATATTAGAATTAAATAGTGACTGAATATAAAATTCATTTAAAAAAATAACAAAACAAAAATCATTGGAAAAAAGTTGCCAGCTTTTTTTTTTTTTTAATCAGTAATGATAACAAAAAATGACAAGCTGTTAAAAAAATCGCTGAAATAATATAAAAAATGTCACCAGTCGCCAAATGGAAAATCCCCCCTCCAAACACGTTTTAAAATCGCCACGTTTGGCGAGAAATAGCCATATCTGACTGCCCTGATGGCAGGCATTATCTTATCCCATTTAAATTTTTCGTAATTTACTTTTTTTAGATTTCATATGCCTGGATTTACACTATGAAAGTTTTCTTTCAGAAAGATAGTTAAAAGAGGTTGAGATAAGACTATGCTTCCCTACTACGTGCTCACGAATAAACTCAGACTTTTGCCAGACTATGGCAAATGTGGTCTTTGGAATCGACGGACTGTTTTTTTGTGTTCTTCCCTTTCCTTTTGCTTTTATTGAATTTTTGGTTTGTACTGATTTTTTTTGTTTTTATTGTAAACCTAAATTTGAAATAAAACGAAACAATAAAAACTTAGAATGGATTTAGATCTAATATGTTTGTACTTAAAATAAGTTTGTACATACACAGGAAAAATTCAAATATGTCTCTAATCACCAAATTCATACCAAATTCCTCGATTCAAGCAAACAATTTGTTGATTTTTCACCTATTACCAAAATAATTATACAGATTACATTTAAAATTGTGAATATATATATTTTTTCAATAAATGATATATCTAATTTTAATAAAAAAAAATTATTAAAAAACTTTGTCGTTTCAAACATGTATTTATTGATTTAATTAAATATAGCTCAGGTTTTGACAGCTCCCAACAACACTGAACCAAAAATCCAATGAAAATGTACGTTTAGCAAAGGAATTACGTTTATTAAAATATTTTCGTTGGCTCAACGAATTATTCGTTAATATAATCAAAATAATACCTAATGAAAATAAAATTTTCATTATGTTAACGAATAATTCGTTGAGCCAACGAAAATATTTTAATAAACGTAATTATTCGTTAATATAATGGAAATAGTACCTAATAAAAATAAAATTTTCATTAAATTAAAGAATAATTCGTTGAGCCAACGAAAATATTTTAATAAACGTAATTCGTTTGCTTAACGTACATTTTCATTGGAATTTTGGTTCAGTGAACAATCATTGAAAAATCATTCTTTTTTTAACGAAAAAATCAATTTTTGTTAATTAATTAATATGTACTTTAATTAAAAATGTATTTCAAAACAACTGAAATGTTAATTAAATCAAAATTATATTATAAATTTTCTTTCAACATAAAAAAAAACAAGTAAGAAAGTATAGTCGGTCAAGCCCGACCATATGATACCCTACACCACAGTATTTAAAAACACATCATGCTTATGTGTCCATGTAAATATGGTTTTATCTATGTATATAAACTTCATGAAAATCGGTTTGAAAGTTTGTGAGAGGCAGAAATTGCCCCCTGCCTCCCCTTGTGGTCCTATTTTTTAAAAACTTTATAGCTAATGTGTCCCTATAGATATGGATCTATCTATGTTTTAAATTTCATTAAAATCTTTGATAGTTTTTGAGAGGAAGAAATTTCCCCCTATCTTCCCTCGTGGTCCTACGATTCAACCCATTTTCAAAAGAACCTATGACCCAAATTTTATCAAATTATCTCCAAAATTGGGACCTGTACTTTGCGCACAAGGTTACATGGACAGCCAGC
The DNA here is from genome assembly GCA_930367215.1 of Pollenia angustigena. Classification (NCBI taxonomy): domain Eukaryota; kingdom Metazoa; phylum Arthropoda; class Insecta; order Diptera; family Polleniidae; genus Pollenia; species Pollenia angustigena. The sequence goes on along the minus strand of OV884059.1, from coordinate 97,448,815 downwards.
CAGCCAGCTTGCCAGCCAGCCAGCCTGCCAGCCTGCCAGCCAGCCTGCCAGCAGGACGGACATCGTTAGTTCGACTCAGAAAGTGATTCTGAGTAGATTGGTATACTTTAAGGTGGGTCTAGGACCTTTATTTTAAGGCGTTACACACATCAGCACAAATGCATAATACCCTCTCCACACTCAAAATATTATGTAGTTAAATTCAAACGAAAATTCATTTTAAACAAATTAAAATTCATTTAAAGAACGGATCATTTACATTTCATTTAAAACAAATGATTTCTTTATTAATTTCTAAATTTATTATCTATTGCACATCATATTCCTTAAAATTGAATAGTTTTTACTTAAAAAAATATATTTTAACCGACAAAAACTAAACTACATAACAAAATAAATATGGAAAAACATTATTTTTTGGTAGTTTGTTTTTTGAATAACAAACATAAATGTTAAAAAATAAAATTATTCGTAAAATAACTATATTTTTATTCAATTTTAACAGTACGGAAAACGAATTTAATAACCCACAATCAGTTACGGTAATAATTTTATGAGTGCACTATTGTGGTGTGGGTATAATTATTGAGTCAGTTATCACATTTGTTAAATTGAAATACTTTTTAAACAATTTTCCTATTTTTTTTTTCTGTTAGAACCAGCTTTCAGGGGATGACCCCTACTAATGCATTGCATTGTGTTGGAACAAAGAAAATAGGTTGTGGGAAGGAGGATAGAGGGAGTAGTGTTTGTGAACATTCGATTTGAACTTAATCATGTTGTAAGTGAGAGGGAAGACTTCTGCAGAAAGGTTATTCCACATACGAACAGTCCGGTAAAAAAACGAATTCTCTATGTAATGCTTTGTACGATTCACCTGCCAATCGACCACATAAGGATGAGCGATGAGGATGAGAAACCAGATCAATAATTTCGTCAGAACACATCCCATTGTAGTAGCGATAAAACAGGCAAATACAACCCACATTGCGACGGTGCTCAAGGGAGTCTATAGAATTGGATTCCCTACTGTCGCCAATGAGAACCTTCGCCCTCTCCTGCACGCGGTCGAGAAGCTCCAAAATAGACTTTGAAGCACCGGCCCACACATGAGAGTTGTATTCCATACGCGGTCGGATATAGGTGGTATAAATAGTAAGGAGATCAGATAGAGTGAAGTATATCTTACACCGTCTTAGAAAACCGAGGCACTTGAATGCTTCTTTCGACACCTTGAATACATGTTCTGTCCATCGGATATCACATTGTATCCTCATGCCCAGAACATCAAGAGATTCTGATTCCTCAATAATTATACCACTTATATATACAGATAAGGCACCCCAGTTAGTCGCGCGTTTATGCGTCAGCACGCAACATTGGCTTTGATACAAAGCTACTGATAATTTTTTCTGTGCAAGAATATTAAGCTTTTGAATTTGGTTATATAGAAATATCGATATTTTTAATTAATAAATATCAGTACTCTTAAAAATATCGTTATAAAGATATATTTTTAAACTTGTCCAACCCAAGTCTTTGGTATTTTTTTCAAAATTTAAAGTTTTCCTTAACGAAAATAAATGTTGCTCATGTTTCAGAATTCTGCGTCAACTCCCTCTTTGCTTGTCCCGTCGTTATATGAGAACATATCACTGTGCTACCTTTGCACACTGTACTGTTAAGTGAAGAAGCTAATATTTAGTTAAAACATACGTCAACAAGAATAATTGCCGAGTACGGAGGAGAACAATCCAAGACAATAAAATTAAATACAATTACACCAACAAAAATTTATTTATTGTTTAGTGAATGTATATTTTACTCAATATCATTATCAGTTCATATATCTTTTTAAATCAGGTAGGAGCTGCCATTGCCGTTATGCTGCATTCACTATGGGTGAATGCTCAATAAATTTTTGTTTCTAAACATCAATGAGGATGCTTCCAACTGGCTTTTTTGTCTTAGAATTCAAAGATTTATATTCAAATGCTTTAACCCAGTAAAACGTTAGAAAACACTCCCGAATAAGAGTTCATAACATTAAATATATCTACATATGTATATATTTGATATACATATATATATATATATAAGATAAATACTCATGTATGTTTCTCGCTACCTTAAAGCCAAAGCTTTTCAACTAGTTAATAAAAAATATACTTTTTTTTAAAAAATTACTTTGTTAATAAAAACACTTTAAAAATTCATTGAAAGCACTACACAACTAATTTCGAATCCTTTAAGAATCCCGGCAAACTTTTTCCTTTGCAGAGGCGGTATATTTACTTTTACATTTCTTTTAAAAACACCATTAACTCAACTATCAATTTATTTCGTTTTCTTAACGTCATTCCAATACTTAATTAAAAGTATATTGAATTTACATGCATGTGTCAATCGAGTGTTTAATAAAAGAAATGCCAAATGAAAGTTCGTTCGTAAGGAAGTATTTACGAAAATGTACAAAAAAAAAAAAAAAAAAAAATTTAATTTAAATAAACTTTATTTAAGATTAAATTGAAAACAGAAGACATATCGGGTTTTGTGCTGTAATGCATACATATTTTTTAAAAAAATTGCTTCAAACTTAAAACTTGAAAGTGAAAATTTTAATTTTACTTTAATAAATAATTGATGTTAGACAGCACAGTGGCGAAGTATTTTCTAAAAGTTTCTGCAACCAAATTATTTTGGCCGGCAACTATGTTCTGATAAATAAGTTCACCAGAAAAATGTTTTGGGTGCCCATGATCATTTTATAGTTGTAACATATTGCTCTTAAAATATAGTTTAAATAAATAAATTAAAAATGGTTTTGTTAAATTTTAACCTCGGAATGGCCTTGGCAAAACCAACATGGTTGTGTGCACACATAAAATATTCAATTACAATAAGAATGATTAAATAATCCATACTGTTTTTAATAATATCGAACAATAAATACTGTGCCTAAGAGGGAACTTGGCTCAACGTTACGTTGCTTGGGAGATCAAGGACATACCGTGACAACCTTGAATATGGTACAACAGATTTTCAAACGACCTAGTGATTATGTCACCCTTTACATGGACTTTGAAAGGGATTTTAAAGTTTAGGTGCGAATAAAGCAGGGGAAATTATGGCATTAGGGTTAAGATGGATACACCCATAAAATTATTACAGTAACTGATTGAGGGTTATTAAATTCTTTTTCCGTACAGTTAAAATTGAATATTAATATAGTTATTTTACGAATAATTTTATTTCTTAACATTTATGTTTGTTATTCAAAAAACAAACTACCAAAAAATAAAGTTTTTCCGAATTTATGTGGTAAGTAGTTTGTTTTTTGTCGGTTAAAATATATTTTTTAATAGTAAAAACAATTCAATTTTAAGAAATATGCTGTTTAAAAACTAAAAAATTAATGTAAAAATTATTTGTTTTAAATGAAATGTAAATGATCCGTTTTTTAAATGAATTTTAGGTTTTAAACTGAATTTTCGTTGGAATTTAACTACATAATATTTTGAGTGTAGTTCCAAGATGAAATGTGGAGTGGGGTCCGGCATTATCCTAAGAATCTGGGTTCACAAAACTCATATCGTCTTTTTAATGAATATAGTGTCCCCAGGCTGAAATTCCTACTTTTAAGTTAGCATGTACCCCATATTAAGAACATTCAGTTGAATATGGATATTCTTGTCAAAAGCCTGGTGGCGCTCCTTCCACTCCGATCTTATCATAACACATCTTTGATAGTTCGACAGTATAGAAATGAAATCTAGAGGTTTAGTCGATTGGGGGCATCACCCTCGTCTGGGTTTCTGCAAATAGCAAGCACTATGGTAAAGAGGAATGGTGTCTCATAAAGGTGCACTTGTGTGAATAGCTATCTGTCTGTTGTCGAATTGAGGATAACAAGAAGCGATTCCTTTGACTTGAATTTCCCAAGCAACTCACTACTTTCGGTCTTGTACCAAGTATCCCTTGGTAATGCAGTTCACATACCCATCTGACCGCAGCTAGAGTGAGAGGGCGGAAAATGAAGTAGCCTGAATGGTATACTAAGAACGTTTCGTCTCAGGTTACTAGAGGACAATCAACTGGAAACAGTCACTTAAACTCAGTTGTTTTTTTGCTTTTCCGATTTATGGCTTACCTGCTTAGAGTTTGCTGGCAGCCCTTACAATTGGATCGAACAAGGTGGCCCAATAAGTCGCTTTGTCTTAAAAAAAGCACTTTTAATAGAACCACAACTAATATTAATTAGTATTAAATATAATACAGTGGTATCCCGGCTTAACGAATTATATATTTTCAGGCTATTTCGTTATATCGAAAAATTCGATAAATCCTGAAGTTTTTTTTAATACATTTGTATAAATAAAACAATAGTATTTTAATAAAACAAAGCAAATTCGTTTATTTCCATACTTAAAACAAACAGCTGATATTTATTAGATAAAGCACTAAGTCGCAGGCCCTTTCCATAGTCGTCAATAATGTTTAAATTTTCTATAAGAATTAAACGTTTTCTTTTGGGCATTTTGATGTCAACTTTTGAAAAACTTCACAAAACTTACGTAAAATTTTAAACAGACAACAAACGTTTGTTTTGCAAACAAAAGTAAAAAAATGACTTTGTAACGTACAAGTTTTTATTTTGGAGAGCAAGTATTTTCTTTGCTTTCTTTGTAAGAAAAGGAAGTACTTTTCAGTAAAATCGCTCTTAAAATATGGTCAAAATGTATACAAAAACAAGTAAGAGTGCTATATTCGGATGTGCCGAATTTTATATACCCTTCACCATTTTGCGAAAACTTATTTTTTTAAATCGTTTTTGAATATAAAAATTTAAAAAAAAATATGTTTTTGAAAAACCAAGAAACGAACCAGGGGACTGAACCATGAAGGAACGTTGTTTGAATATCATTAAAATGAAATATGCCCCGTCTTATTGTTCACAACTCAACCCATTTGAGTTGTAATTATTTTTGATGTTTTTGTTCACCACAAGTTAGCAAAGTTGTGAACCATCATACAAAAATTACAAATCAAATTATTTGAGTTGTGAACTGTAATAGGGGCCTATATTCACCAAAATGGTTTGTACCATGTATGTGTGTTTGTTTGTTTTCTTTTAGTATATATAATATCAATATTGTAGACATTACAAACGAAATTACAAACTTATATATACCCTTTTCCACCTGAGGTGAAGGGTATAAAAAGAGTAATTTTTTTTGACAGATTTATATACAAAAGTAATAAAAATACCACAACAACAAGGGATTTTTGGGAAAAATTAGAGGCAGTCGTAGTTTTTTGCTCAAATCTCAGCCATTTGTGGACCAATCTTGCTGAATTTCAATAGCAAACAATTCCGGACTATATGTGATATAAATCTATAATTACCTGGGCCCCATATTATATAGGGTCTTCAAAATCCAATTCAACGGATAGACGGACTGACGGGGTGGCATGTCAAAACGTCCAGTGTTATAGTGTCCATGGACTTTATGACACTTTTAAAAACGTCATAGTGTCCATGGACTTTATGACACTATTAAAAGTGTCATAATTTCCATCGGAGAAGTGTAATAATGTCCACAACTTAACTTATAATCAAAAATGTGTAAAATTTTTTTTAAAATACCGTTAAAATTTCAACTGATTTTTTTAAAGAAACGAATTTAACCATAATATGGTTGTCGGTGACAATGATTTGGTTAAATTAAACATAATATGGATAACATTTTTTTAAAAATGGTTTTGTAGCTTTTTCTCTAGGTGTATATATTAAATATATATCGAAAATAAGGATTTTCTCTTCTATGGTATAACAAATACTGGCTTCGCTAACTAAAGTTTCTGTGTATAGCTTCTCTGTCGCAGGGATTTTCTCCTCTATGGTATAACAAACACCGGCTTCGCTAACTAAAGCTTCTCTGTATAGCAAGGATTTTCTCCTCTATGGTATAACAAATGCCGGCTTCGCTAACTAAAGCTTCTCTGTATAGACGGCCTTCGGCCGGGCGCAAGGATTTTTCCTCTATAGTATAACAAACATCGGCTTCGCTAACTAAAGCTTCTCTGTATATCCGGGCTTCGGCCGGGCGCAAGGATTTTCTCCTTTATGGTCAAACAAAGACCGGTTTTGCTAAGTAAAGCTTCTAAAAACTGCCTTCTTTCCGAACAAGGCCGACTACGCAGAGAAGCTTTAGTTAGCGAAGCCGGTATTTGTTATACCATAGAGGAGAAAATCCTTGCGCCCGGCCAAAGGCCGGCTATACAAAGAAGCTTTAGTTAGCGAATCCAGTATTTGTTATACCATGGAAGAGAAAATCCCTATTTTCGATGTATATATTTAATATATACACCCAGAGAAAAAGCTACAAAACCATTTTTAAAAAAATGTTTACCCATATTATGTTTAATTTAACCAAATCATTGTCACCGAACCCAATTTATGGTTAAATTAGTTTCTTTAAATATAGTTTTGTTGTTTGCGACCATAATAAAACATGGTTTTCTCTGCGCGTATGTAGATATTTTTTTGTATATAACTTCTTAAGTAATTATGGACCTTATATCACTTTTAAAAGTGACATAATGTCCATTTCCAAAATGTCACAGTGCCCACGGACATTATGACACTGTTAAAAGTGTCACAGTGTCCATGGACACTATGGCACCTTATGACATGCCACCCACAGACGGACATCGTTAAATCAACTTCGCTCCTCATAAGGACCCAGAATATATATACTTTATAGGGTCTAAGATCAATATTGTAGAAATTACAAACGGAATGACAAACTTATATATACCCTTTTCCACCTGAGGTGAAGGGTATAATAAAATAGAATGGATGTGAATTTGTTTGCATTCATTCTATTTTTTAAGAGTACAAAATTTGCTGTTTGTTCGTTATATAAGGTACTCAATGGTATACTCGTTAAACTGAGTATACGTTAAACCGGGATACAACTGTTTATATGGTTATGTCGGGGCGGTCTAACTACCCAGGCCAGGCTAGGCTTACGATCTATACACAGCGTGACCAGTGGCAATACCCGTTGGAATGAGTTGAAGCTAAATTTTTGGCATAGCTCTCCTATAATGTGAATCGTACAAGACATCTTTTGAGCAACGGTCGATTGGCTGATTGGATCTCATGAAAATATATTGGGTTCACCATTAAACGTATATTTTGGCAATCTCGATGAAACTCAGATAGAGGCCAGGCGTTAATGTGTGGTCTAATTTTGGGCTTTTCACTAAAAATCACACTACCGAATTTTGTGATAAGCGATCCAATATAAAATCCCCTCCTGAAAATCACTATAATATTCCTTATAATTTTTCATTTTTCGAATTTATTCTAAGAGCTAAATTTCTATTCCTTACAATATTTATTTTTGGCGCTATGGTCTGGCGTAATTGTCTGGCGTAAAAGCAACAAATAATAACAATAATATATCTGAAATAAATCATGATATTTGACTTAAATTAAAGAACGAATTTATATATAAAATACTCTGAGATTAGGTTTTGTAAACATTCGGCACAGCCGAATTAAGCACTCTTGCTTCTTTTTCAAGGCCTTTTAATCCGGGCCGTGTAGTGCACTTAAAAGACAAAGAACGTCTTTGGATTTCGCAATGTACTTTATGGGACGATGATTTTTTCGATGTGTTACAAATGCATTGACAAAGCTAAGCTGGCTTTCATCACTTTAGAAGTGGGTATAAAAACAACACAATTGAAAAAAGTTCAGTTTAAACCAGAGAAGATTTTATCTTTGAAAATAACTAAAAATTAAATTTTTATTTACAATTTTCTCTATCGATTTGTATTTATTACTGTTTTTTTTTTTGGTAAATATTAAATACTCTAACTTAATTTTGACAAAAAACATAATAATATTTTTATTCCAAAAATAATTAAATTCTAATTTGTTTATTTTATTGTTTTATTTTATTTTATTTTATTTTATTTAAAAAAAACAAAACTAATATTTATCAAACCACAAGCAAAAGCACTCCCACTTGCTCTCAATATTGAAATGAAATTCTATGCATATTTTTTCTGGGTGGCAGGGAAAAAGTACCAATCAATAACATTGCAAATGTACTCAAATGAACACGATAGAACGTGGGTGTGTATGTGTGACAGCCTGAAGAGTAAACAAGAGTGTGTTTGTATAAGGCTGGCCTTTCATTTAAATTGAATTTTCTACTGTTTAAAGAGTGACACGGGTTGAGTGGCTTTTGTTGTATTAATGTCTAACGTTGTTGTGTGTGCTAATATTAGTTAGTTTTACTATTGTTCCATTTATGATTGCATGCATTTGTGTTTATTTGATCGTTGTTATTTTCAAAAAAATTGTGACCAAAGTTTTTAGGTTTTCTGTTTGTATTTGATAACACGTTTTTGTTGACATCGCTGGTTATGTAGATATTGTTTAGATCTAGTATTTTTATGGTCAATATTATTATAATTAAATCTATCTGTGCAAAAATAAAAGTGAAATTGATAGATTCAAGTATCATGGATACATGTTTGTTTTAGGTCAGCCGAATTGTGCAAATGGAAAAATTTTGTTATTTCAACAGGAAAAATGCATGAAATAACTAATTTAAATTTTTATTCAAAAACTATATTTCTGTACTTGAAACAGAAATATATAATTCGGATAAGTACACGGAAAGATGTTTTCAAGTACACGCAGAGAAAAAATGTGGTTGGGCATGGTTACGGCAACTACAATATGTTTATTGTAACAATAAATTGTTGTCGTACAAAAAAAAAAAAAAAAAAAATAGTTTTAAAAATAGCTGACCCGGCAAACGTTATTTTGCCATATATCTTATTTCTTTCAGATGTTACAGTGTCAGCATGCCCAATTTTAAGAAAACCGGTTGATTAGTTAAGAAGATAATAACAATTGAAGCACAGCCGCGAATAACGTTGTAAACGTCACATTTTGCAAAAACGGTTGTTTTGCAGATAACCGTTGGCCTTACTCAGTTTAAACATAAAATCAAGCAAAACTATGCAAGTTACTAACAATATGATGAAACCGAAATGGTTTTGCAGTGCGGAATAATGTCTAAAAAGCATTTTGCATAAAAGTTTTTATTATCATTGTTTTTATTAATAGAAAAAAAAAAAAATTTTTTAAAACAAATAATGCTGCCTGTCAATAAACGTTTTTTTGCTTTCCTGAAAAATTATTATTTTGTAACTTAAAACGTTATTCGTGGCTGTGCTTCAATTATGGGCTATAGTTCTTTCCAGATGTTACACTATTTGCCTGACAAATTTTAAGAAAATCAGTTGATTAGTTAAGAAGATATAGGGAGGGGGAGCTCTTGCTTCACACCCTAAATAATAAAAACTATAGGCTATAGTACTTTCCAGCTGTAAAACTATTTGCGTGCGAAATTTCAAGAAGTTCAGTCAATTAGTTAAGAAGATATTGGGAGGGGGAGCTTTTAAACTTTTTACCCCATTTCACATCCTATTCCCTATATCATTTTAGATGTTATAGTGTCTACATGCCAAATTTTTGGGAAAACCCGTTCATTAGTTTAAAAGATATAGGGAAGGGGAGCTTTTACCGCTATTGCCCTATCTAACGCCCTATTTCCTTTCAGATGTTACAGTGCCTGCATACCAAAGAAATCAGATTGATTAGTTTAAAATGTTGGTGAGGGATAGTTTTTACCCCTATTGCCCTATTTCACGCCCTAAATAATAACAATTTTAGGCTATAGTTCTTTCCAGATGTTACACTATTTTCCTGCAAAATTTCAAGAAAATCGCTCGATTTGTAAAGCAGATATAGGGTGAGGGAGCTTTTACCCCCCTTTTCTTGCCTTTTTCAAATGGTTTGACTAAAATCGAATTGTAATCAATTTAAAAACTAATTGAATTTCAGGTTTTCAAAATATTAAGTAAAATTCGCAAAGTTTGCATGCAAAAAAAATATATGTTTCGGAATGAATAAAATGGCTATAACTAAAGGGTGGTTAAATTGTAAGGGCCGATGTTGAATGTGAACCACACCTAAACGCCAAGTTTTTTTCCGAATTTTATTTGACATTTCTCTTTTTCAGACTTACTCAACCATGGAGAGATACACAATCCAACAACGTGTTAAAGCTATCCAGACTTATTATGAAAATGGGCGTTCAAATCAGAATGCATATCGTGCACTTCGTGATTTTTTTGGTCAATTTGATCGTCCAAATGTGCGTACAATCGCAAAAATCGTGGAAAAATTCGAGCAAACCGGGTCTGTAGAAGATGTGAGAACACGAGTGCATGCTCGTACAGCTCGTACTGCAGGAAATATTGCTGCTGTTCGCGATAGTGTGGCTGAAGAGCCGTCCACCTCAACTCGTCGTCGTGCCCAACAATTGCACCTCTCACGCTCGTCGTTGATGAACATTATGCATAAAGACTTGCATTAACACGCTTACAAGGTGCAATTGGCTCAAGAACTAAAGCCTCTTGACCATTCCAAACGTCGTGAATGGGCAGAATGGTGGCAAGAAATGGCAACAGTGGATGATCAATTTTCGAAGAAAATCATCTTAAGTGATGAGGCACATTTTCACCTCAGTGGATTCGTCAATAAACAGAATTGCCGCATTTGGGCGAATGAGAATCCAAGAGTGATTGTCGAAAAACCAATGCACCCACAAAGAGTGACAGTATTTTTTCCAAAATGAGGCCGGTCATTCAGTTACTGTGAATGGTGTTCGCTATCGTGAGATGATAACGAACTTTTTATGGCCCGAATTGGAAGATATGGATGTGGACGATATTTGGTTTCAGCAGGACGGTGCCACTTGCCACACAGCTAACGAAACAATGGCTCTTTTGCGCAACAAATTCAATGGCCGTGTTATCTCACGTAATGGCGATGTCAATTGGCCGCCAAGATCATGTGATTTGACACCGTTGGACTTTTTTCTTTGGGGTTATTTGAAAGAAAAGGTGTACGTCGATAAGCCAGCAACAATTCAAGAGCTAAAGGATGAGATAATTCGGCACATTAACGGCATAGAACCTCCATTATGCCTCAGGGTCATCGAAAATTTGGCCCATCGGATGGAGGTGTGCCGCCGTGGTCGCGGCGCCCATTTGGCCAATATTTTGTTCCATACATAATTGAATAATACCAATATATCATAATAAAATAAAATTACAACAATTTCCTAAATAGTTTGTGTTTTATTCAAAATCAACATCGGCCCTTGAAATTTAACCACCCTTTAGAAGACCGTTGCTACATAAAAACCTTGGTATTGAAGTCACCTTCCGCGACGACTTTGCAGAAACAAAATCGGTTCACGCATAACAGAGAACATCAATTACTAACACAATGCAATTTTTTTATATATGTATATAGATTAGCAATATTTAAGTTATTGTAAAAATATAATTAGTATTGTGATAATTTTGTTTAACTATTTATGGTTTTTAATCCAAATTTTCAATATTTTTAATCAGGCTTAAGTTCATCAAATTTAATTTTCATTAAATCATTTTTATGAAGAAAGGAATTTTACAACATGAAAATAAATTAAAATTGTTAATGATAATCATTCATTCTTGACTGACCTGAGATTCGAACCCAGGCGGCTGGTTGCCCTGACATGTTTCGATCGCTACCACTCGACCTCCTCAGAAGGTTTTGCCGTCTTACACTCGCAGCCATCAACGACTGCTGATGTCAATAGTCAAACATCAATCCTTAAACCAAATTGTATTTTCACCTTGAATGATTATCCATTTTTAATTGATTTTACATGTTTTTCCTTTACCTCTGTTTTTTCGTACTTTTTGTCAAGAATTTTTCTTGAAGTCCAAAGTACATTTTTGTTTTTTCATGTTTGTCTTTCTATTTCTTGTTGACCTTTTTCAGCACAACTTGAAGGACAAATGTACACATAGAGCTCGTGCCTTAGCTTTAACAATAATAAGTATTGTGGTAATTTTGTTGAACTATTTGTGGTTTTTAATCCAAATTTTCAATATTTTTAATCAGGCTTAAGTTCATCAAATTTAATTTTCATTAAATTATACTACGTGACAAAATTTCAACAAAGTCGTGACCAAATGAATCTGGTAGTTAAGCTTTATGTAAAATTGTCCGCTGAATGAAAAGTAGAACAGTTTTTGAGATATTCCAAAATGACCGTTATTTGTGTTTTTAAAAAAGATGATGTGACTGAAATGCAAATATCTTCAAAAATTGTACACGGTTTATGTAATTCTTTTTTTTAGTGAAAGGTTATAAAATTTCTAAAATAACCATGGATTGCTTGTGAAGATTGGTCAAGAAATGACAGAGTTACAGGGTGCAAAAATTCAAGCTTCATTGAAAATTTTATGATTTTGTTCAATTTTTCCCATTAATTCCCATTTTAAATATCTTAAAATTTCCTTAACAAAAAACTAAATACTCCTTTTACAATTGATTGTTATGGAGAGATTATGAAGAAAGAGTGTAAACATAACATATTTCTTGCTTGTAAAATAGGTATATAAAAATGTCTTTAAAAGTAGAAAAATATAAAATTTTCCAGTTTCCAGCCCAATTTCCTCAAGTAAAACTGCTGAGATTTGCTATGAAACCATTCTTTTATAAGAACAAAGACTTTTTTATAATAAAAAACAATAAAAGACGATGATAATCAACATTTTATTTTTTCATCCTGGTAGACCTTTCTGGGGAAATGCCCATTTGTTGTAAATCATTTAAGTTGACGTTAAAAAGAGAAAGAGTACAATTTTTTGTTTTGTTTTTTTTCGCCAAAGCGAAAGATTTCAGATCCCCTTATTAAAACAAAGTAACAAAGTAGGTGCATATTAAAATACAAAATAAAAACAATAATGTAAATCATTTTAGTTGAGTTTTGTTCATTAAGGAAGATAGGTACTTGTGCTTAAAAGTTTTTTTTATTATAGGTATACTTTTATTTACAATCTATTTTACAATATTTAGCAAATTTGATTATTTCAATAAAAAAATAGGTATCACATGTGTTATTAAACTACAATAAGTTTAATAAAATATATAAACATACGTTTGTAAAATAGGTATACATATATAAAAGGTTAAGTGTTGTTTCATTTTCTATATTGGAGATCTAATATGTACATGAAACCTATTCATTCTTCTAAGTTCATTTGTAAGGAAATATTCCTTGATGTTTTAGACTGATAGCCCTTCAATATGACCTTTAATTAAGGGCATTTGTAGTAGGATGGTCTGAAAGGCCTTTTAAGATCCATTAATTGAAAGGCCTTTTAACATACCTTTCTTAACCTTTTTTCTAAGGCCTTTTGACAGTTATTCTCTGGAAAGCCTTCTAGAAGGCCTCCGTACTCCTTCTTTTTCCCGCTGGGATTGTGCTTTGTACACAGGCATACACACACACACATACAGCCACGTCAGCATTACAGCTGAAATTGCTCAGTGTTGTATTGTGGTGTATTATATCCCCACAATATCCGTTAAATTAAAACTTATTTACCATTCAATACGCTTTACCATATATCTATTTATCCACTACTAAAACAATAATACAATAAAATACAAATAAATAATACAATTCAATATACAAAACAAATAAATCATACTAATACCTCATATAAAAAAGATGATTTTGTGGTGAGCAAAACGAGGCCAGTGACTTTGCTCGCTACAACTTTGAAGAATTAAATAACTCTCTTACCTTAGTAGTAAGCAAAAACGTTTGAAACGTTTGAAACCTTTTGCAACTTTTATCAAAATTTAGGCTTACTACATTTGTTGGCTTTATTCGGTCATATGAATGGATTCCTCTGAGTAAAGATTATTAGAAGAAGTATTGCTAGTTGGCATGACTGACAAACGAGATCAATTTATGTTAATTTTTTACGTTATTTTTATCGCATTTTAGAAAAACTCTACCGCATCTTATTAATTGGAAAGGGTTAGTAATGGATTTTGTTCCATACAATAAAATAATTAATAAAAAAAGTAATTGTTCAAAATTAAATAGTTTTTTAACTGGATAAATTGCATTGTAGCTGGAACCTGGACAGCACAAAAAAAATGGATAATCCAGGCCATTCCAGGCCGTCTGGCAACCCTAGTGGGTACTGAAACATAATTCTACCATCGTTTATTTATCCTAAACAATTTAAATAAATTATTATTAATTAGTTTTACACATACATATTTTTAATTTTTTTTATTGGTAAAATAAGATTGCAGAATATATTTTTGCCGCATTAAATAGATAAATTAGGTTTGTATCTGATAAGCTCTGCCGAATTGAATGACAGCCCGAGTAATTATTTTTTTGTTTGGTTACTCGATTTTAAATGCTTTCGAATCAAATTACTACACATTTCATACGATATCGAATACCATGATATGAAAAATGTGGATACATTTTGTTCAAACGAACGAATCTAAGTAATTTTTTAGTGTTGTGAAAACTTTAATAAAGTTGCTCGATAATCGAAAAAGTATTTGACAACGACTGCCAGAATTAGGCAGAAGGAATTTTTGATTAAGCACGTATGAGTCATATTTGTATGTATTGTAACACATAAAAATATTACTCATACGCACAAATAATTATGCCTACACCCCAATAAGTAAAGGGGTTTGTACGATTGTGCGAATGTGTGAAACACATACAAATATTATTCCTAGCCACTCCTTTTTTAATACCAAGTGACTCAGAATTACCTTCTGTCCGTCCGTCCGTCCAGCTGGCTTACTGCCCATGTAAACTTTGTACAAAAAGTACATGTCGTCATTTTATATAAATAATTTGGTGTATACGTAATTTCCCGTACAAACTTCTTTGCGGACTAAGACCTTTGTGCCTATAAGCCATTAGTGTATATTTGATTTTAGCTCGTATACAAATACCAATACCTCAAATAGCTTTAAATACTTAAATATTTATATATATTGATTCCTATGGTTCCAAGTTGGAACAAAGGGCCGTAACGAAATTCTTCCATTGGGATCTGTCCTGTGCGATTTGTCTGATCTCAGACCAAGTTCTTCTTGTTTCGCTAATTTCGGATTCTAGTTGCCTTCTCCAGGTGTTAGCTGGTCTACCTCTTCTTCTGCTGCCATGAGGGTTCCAATCAATTGCCATCTTTGATATATCATCATGGGGTCTTCTCAAAATATGACCAACCCAGCTCCATTTCCTCTTTGCAATTTCTATGCGAATTGGTATTTCACCTGTTTTTTGCCAGAGGTCTCTGTTGGAAACTACGTTCGGCCAAAATATTCGCAAAATTTTTCGCAAGCAACGATTAACAAATACTTGCAGGGATTGAATGTCGCTTGCAGTAGAGTTCCAGGACTCACATCCATATAGCAGGATAGAGCGAACATTAGAGGAAAAAAGGCGAAGCTTAGTTTTTATATGTATTTGTGGTGACTTCCATACTCTTTGTAATGCACCAAAAGACTGTTTTGCTTTCCTTATGCGATATGCAATATCATCACGTGAGCCGCCTGTTGTTGATATGATACTTCCTAAGTAGCAAAACGATTGGACGTCCTCGAGTTCTATGTTGTTTACTCGGAACTTGGAGAGATTAGTCGAATTGATACGTAGAACCTTAGTTTTGTCGAAAAAAAATACTTAAATAGTAGCTTGTTAAGCATGAAAAAATCATAGGTCCAATGTTAGCTTCTTTCTCTTCAATCAATTTTATATTGATAAATGTAGATATCTAGTTAATATTAAGCACAAAGAACTTTTATATAAATCTTAACCTCATAATATAATTTTGTTTAGCCGGGCCCATGATTGCCCGTTGTAATGTGCTTTTCGGGATTAATGATATTTTATATGCAAATTGTTTTAGTATTATCTTTTGAATATACTGTTGATTGAAAACACGAAAAATTACAATGGAGAAAAAAATATTTGAGAACGTAATAATTTAACATAGCGCTTCATAGCTTTACAAATATTTACATTTATAAGAACAATTTTTGATTTTTAGTTGAACACAAAGATCTTCTGACGATAGAAAGTGGTGTTTCTTGAAACATGTAAAGTTCAACCCGGGTTCAAATCCCACCTCAGCCAAGAAAAATTATCAATAAATTTTAATAAAAATTCCAAGTTGTAAAATTCCTTCCCTCAGTGAAAATAATTTAATGAAAATTAAATTTGATGAACTCAAGCCTAATTAAAGAATATCAAAAAGTATTTACATTTATTTTTATACGAATTAATTAATAGTGAAATACTTAACCGTCTAAAAGTAATGCCTAGTTTGAGTTGCAAGTACCTTGAGGCGGTGCAAACAACTGGCAAATAACAAAACACCCACTAGGGGGTCATAAATTATTTTTTTATTAAAGACAATTTCATAAACTAGTGGTAGTCCTTGTCAAGATACTAACATTCTTTTCCGTTTTAACTTGGATAGTATCAACATCTTTCGGTTGACGTTTGTGCTGAATTGCAAATTTTAAGTTCAAATTTGTAAATTTTTTTATACCACAAAGTTCTTGGAGATCACACAAATTTCTCCTACATGGAGAAACCTTATGCATATAATTTTAAGAACTGAAAACTTAGTATAAAATATATAAAAAGTGAAAATGTAGTTCCATTGAAAAACGATTAAACTTTCAACAACAGCAAAAAACTTCGGTGTTTTTCAATCGAGTGTTTGTTATTTAATTTTAAAAGCAGTGTTCGATTTATTAAACACCAGGCACTATTTAGCATTTTTGTTTTTTTCCCAGAAAGGCTAACTGAATCATCTTATATTACCATAGTATAAATTCTTCATGCATTTGAATTACAGAAATAAATTTATTTTCTTTTTGCTGATCAATAAAATGTGGACGCAAAATCAGCGTTTTGTGAGATATGTTTTTCGTGCGATTAGAGGAACTTACGGGGCGCATAATCGACCTACTAAAACAACTATCGCTGACATCATTCGCAAATTTGAGTCCAAATTTTATGAAATTAAATGTAGCAGCTGTAGCTGCGAGTGTAACCATTGGTCCATATTTCTTCAAGATTGAGGAAAATCGGAATGTAACCGTCAATCGTAACCTCGCAGCATATTTTCTTATTTATTTTATGTTAGGACCAGCACTTAGGACATGACCCCTATTTTTGCATTCCATTGTGTTAAAACTAGGGAAGGAGGGAAGAGGGAGTAGTGCTTATAAACATTCGACTTTAATTTATTTATGTTGAATTTGAGAGGGAAGACTACAGCATGAAGAGTTATTCCATATACAAACAGTCCGGCCAAAACACGTATTTTCCCTGTAATGGGTTGTATGATTTACCGGCCAATCGATCTCAAAAGGATGGGCTGTTGAGCAAAAACATGTTTTACGAACAAACGCACGGGACTCGGTCTCGGCCAAGCGTATCATTCATGTTCTGCCTCATAGCAGCAACATCGGAAACGCTTAGTTTATAATCAAACGAATACGAATGGCAAAGGTTCTGTCATTTGCAAAAGAGTAGAAACCCTAGAGGGAAGCGAACTAACGCCAAAGAAGTCCCGTGATAGGTCTTTGGTGGTAGAGACCGGTTCTTTTTTTAACACTTTCTATGAATAAAACCTATCACTTGTACATGGGGTTGTCATTGGAGGGGTCAATTGATACCATTTGACCAGTCACACATCTATTCTCAATGGACGTGTTTAGTGACAGTTACTATAATGTAGTATTATTTCAATACAATGTTATATTATTTCAATAAAACAAGTCCTAGAATAAAATTTAAAAGCCAAATTTTAGAGAGTCCCAAAAAATGTGTCACACCACCGGTAATTCATTAAATTTTTTACCTTTTTGTTCTTCATAAAGCAAATATACGATTGGTTATTCTTTTACTTGTCATGAGTTCTTTCTTTTTGTACCTGATCTATTTTCACAACTCCCAGGACCAGCCTGTTGGACTAATTGACTTAGAAGATTGACATAGAAAAATAAGAAATAGAGTGGGAGAAAGAACGGAGCCTTGCGGCACCCCTAAATGAATTTGAACTGCACCCGTATTCCGTAATTCGCTTAGCTAAAGCTAAATGTCTATCGCTAAAATGCCTTAGAAAATACAAACTTTAAAAATTGTAGTCATGACAATAAAAGCTAAAATTGCGGTGAATTAAATTGTTATGGCATTGCCAAATTAAGTAATGCACGTTACAGTACTGCATTCGTAGCCAAAAATCGCTAAATCAACTTTAAAGATTTTTAGCGATAGAGATTTAGCTTTAGCGAATTACAGAATACGGCCACTGGTTTGACGAACCCCATCTATAACAACTCGTATAGTGTGAAATCTGAGAAAGTTCGATATAAATCGAGAGAAATTATCACCGACAGCAAATGCAACTAGTTTTGACAAGTGTGCACCATGCCACCCGCCTTGCAAATATCTATAGCAATTTACTTAGTTTCGCCAAAATGGTAAATGGAATTTTTCCGATAACAGGGCCAGTAGATCTCCAGTAGAGCGACCTAAAAATCAAGCGCATGGTCTCGGTGAGCTTTGGTTTCCACAAGATTGCGAAACGAATCATACAGCGCGAGAAACAATGCCATTGCTGAGAAATAATTTTGGAGAGCACTTAATATTACGTTTTTCTATGGTAAATTTTGCGATATAACACCTTTGGACTATTTCCTCTGGGGATATATAAAGTCTGAGGTCTTCAGGGAAAAGCCGACTATGATTGACACCTTGAACGCCAAACATTTTAAGTTCGCTTTCAAATTTATGTGTTTTATTTTACATTATAATTCAAACCTCACGATATATTTATTAAACAATTCTTTATTATCAGTGCTGTGCCAGCCGGATAATCGAGGTTCAACTGTATATTTTTAATTTAAATAAATGCCTTGTTCTAGTTGTCTTTAATTAAATAAAATGAATTTGTTGCAGTTTATAAAAACTTAGGTTTTCCATATTTTCCATCTATAGGAGCAATAAAGCAAAAATGCTAAATAGTGCCCAATGTCCTTTTTCTCAATTATCTCACAAACAAAAAATCTAAAAAAAATTGGACTTCATATTCGTGTTTTCTAGTGCCAAATGATCTATCGACCACCAAGTTTTATAAAGTCACTCGAACAAAAATCCCTGGGACGAAATTTCTAATTGAAAAACTATCTTTGGAAAACAGCTTTGCAATAATATTTTTAGTATTAAGAAAGTATTTGCTTAGGGATGCATTAAATATTCCATATTGGCCTCATCTATGATCTACTTCATCATTCTGTCTATACTAGCAAGTGGTGTAGGGTATCACATTGTCGGATTCATGTATCTTTTCTTTATGCCATTTCTTTTTTTCTAAAGTACTGCCAGCTTAGAGAAATCTTACATCTCATAAACCTTTTTTGCACCATAATTATCTGTAAATTTTATATTACGACTTTAGTCTTTTTACACCTGTACAGTGTGCACTGGGCATATTTTTAGTAATTTTATTACCTGAAAAAAATTGTACAAAATGGAAAAGGGATACAACAAAGAACAGCAATAACCTTAAACTATATAAAAGCATTTAAGGCAATAAAAATTTGTAATCAACCCTTCTTTTTTATTTTTCACATAAGCACATTACATATTTGCATAAATAACTTGCCAAAAATTAAATTACAAATTTTTGGCCTAAAAAGGACACTTAATTACAATAAATTAAAAATAAAGTAGAAAAAAGAAATTTGTTTAATTTTAATGACGATTAAAAAAATAAACACCTGCGTTGAGCTAGACTGAATAATGTTTATGACCCATCTTGTAGAAAAATAAAAGTTACAACCATCCTTACAAAGGCCATGCCATGGTAAAAACAAAACAGCCCTGCCAATAATGGCAGAGCGTGCAAACACTATTGTGATGACAACTGTTGGGATAATATATAAAATTTGTAAAAAAAAGAAGAAAAAAATCAACAACATTAACAGGTCGGTAAAGACAAGCAAATAAACAATGTTAATGATGTTGGGAAAAAGATTAAAATTAGTGCAAAGAAGGAAAAAAATACAATATATATGGTAAAAATTAACATTTAGGGTCCTTACCATAGACATGGCTGGCATGGTTAAATAATACCATAAATTGTTTACCTTTATTTTATTTTGTTAAGTTTCTTTCTGTAGTAAATTTTGTTATTGTCGCTTCCTTGGCAAGTAAATATTATACATAAATGCTACTAAACAGGAACACTTAAAAACGTTTAACATACAAAGCATTTTATGACTACAATCGCAAATTATACAATTTTATACAACTTCCTTGTGTTTGACTTACAAGTAAATAAAGTGAAATAACAAAAGCAAAAATATCATAAATATGGGACAAAATTTGTGCTTTCTTTTTGGTGGAAGAGAAAGTAACCTTTTTTAATGTCCTTGATAAGATTAGTAAAATGTTATATACGCGCCTATAAAAGTCCTGTTATAATTAGGCATAATAAATAAAGATTGTACAAGGGTCCAACTCTCCCTCTCTCTATCTCTTTTTTTCTACTTCGGCAAAGAAAACAAAAACAAAACAAAAAAAATATAAAAAACAAAACTAAGTTTTTTTTTCAAGAAACCTTAAAAACAAACAGCAGTTTACAGTGTCTTAGAAGACCTTTTTTAGATTAGAAAAAAAATCATTAAAAGCGATAAAGTGTATTCACATGGAATAAAGGGAATTATTTGTAATAATTCGTCCGGTTTGTTTTATCTAGATTACGAGTAAATGTGTGAATACCATAAATAACAATTAAGAGCGTTATATTCGGCCGTGCCAAATCTTTTATACCCTTCACCATGATTCTTTAGATATAAATTAATTTATTTCAGTGTTCGAAAATAAACAGTATATAATTTAACGTTCGGCTAACATACCCAGGAACGATATCTATTTTTAATGATTGTGTAGACATACACAACCCTTAATACCGTTCGTAACTATTTTCAAGAAAGAACCGATGTTTTTTTCGTGTGTGTATTTTGTTTTTGTAAAAATGTTTTTTTTACCAGCCAAAAGGGACGAACATTAACGAGCCGAACCGAACACATTGAAGTTTGTGGATTTTCAAAAACAACCGAACGGAATTAAATGTTCACGTCTTTTGTTGAGTTTGATAGAAACAGTAATATTTTTGTGTTCGAAAGATGACTAACAGGTAAACGTTATTTTTTTTAATGATTTTCTACACAAACACTATTAGCGTTTGTGTTTTCCACAAATCTACCGAACCGAACATTAAAAAACGATATTTAGTGTTTATTTTCGAACACTGATTTATTTTTTGCCACGCCCACTTCTCCAATCCCGCGCACATTATGTCGGCTCTTGTGTATTATTAACCAAGACGCTTGTACCTATTTTGGAAACTTTGGCTCAAGCAGTTCTCAAAATATACAGAAATCTATTATGTATATGTACGGTATGTGCCACGCCCACTTCTGCAATCTTGAACATATTTTTGGAGAGGTTGTGTGCTTATAACCCATCTACATGTGCAACATCAAACCGTTCTTAAAATATAAAAAAAAAATATTTTTGTCACGCCCAATCCCGCCCATATTTGGTAGAATGTAGTGTGTTGATAAGAGAGCTGTTTGTACCTAAATTGGAAACTTTGGTTTTTGCCGTTCTCTAGATATACAGAAAAAGTAATAACAAAACAACAACAACAATGGATTCAAGGGTAAAAATAGAGGCTGTCGTGGTTTGTGTGTTTGCTCATATATTAGACATTTATTAACCGATCTGGTTGAGTTTTAATAGAAAACTTAAACGGAGTATATGTGACATGCATATAAATAAAACAACCTAGTCCCCATCATTTCTGCGGTCTTCAGAAAACCAATTTCAACATGCACATGGACAGACCGACGTCGTTAAATCGAATTCGCTTATCATAAGGACGCAGAATATATCAACTTTATGGGGTCGCAGATAAATATGGTAAAAGTATTAAACGGAATGACAAACTAATATTATGCCTTTTACCTTCGTGAAAGGGCATAAAGAGTTTAGGATTTGATTATGCCTACATTAATTATTAAGTAAAACACATAATATCTTGTGTTTCAGTTCATTTTATTTAATTCATAGTATGAATAAATCAAGGTGAAAAATTATACAAACAATAGTAAAAATATGAATAACCGCACAACGTCTTGTTTCGTCAAACTCTCTATACAAACTCCCTCTTCAACTGCACAAACACGCACGTCGCCAGGGGTGCCAGAAGCTTTTGATAAGAAATACAAATTGTTATTAAAAATTGTTATAATTTAGAACACTTCAATCCCAATGTGCAGAAAGCCCTAGAAATGACCGCTAAAAAAGCTTTAGTATAAGTGGTGAAATTATGTAAACATAAGTGCCGCCATAAATCATAATAGACGATATAGTGGGGAATAAGTAAAGCCTCGAACCTTCGAGATACATTTCGAATGCTTTAGATGGCTGAATTACAGTATAAATATTTGCGGCGGCTAGCATCAAAAAACAGTATTAGTTCAGACTTTGTCAAATTTACTATAAACATTGAAGTATTTTGCTTAAAATAGTGAGTTGTAAACGTAGCAATATTTTTAAAAACAAAACAGAAATTTCCCCAAAAAAGAAAAATAGTTTTTTTTTTTTGTACATTCTCAATATAAGCCCGAAATGAATTTTTTTTAATCTAATACGAGATTAGAACCCCAAATTTGGTTGCTCGATTTAAGTGAACTGTTTTACACAATGCGAATTCATTTGTATATTAATTCGCCTTGTTTTTGACGCGACATGACTGAAAAACAAAACACTATGTTGTTTTTGATTTGTTGACTTATCGTTGTCTCACCGCCACCTATAGTAAATTCGCCTTGACTTTGGCATTAGCTAAGTGAAAAAAATTTTTGTAATTGGATTTCTATTTGTTTAAAATTGATTTAAAAATGATATCAAAATTTTAATTTTAATTAATTTTTTATAAATTTTCCCCAATTTTATGCTAACTAGTGTTATGAGCCTTGAAGCGAATAAAGTCTCTTCCAAGTTTGTCAAGGACTTAAGACTGCAAATCAGAAAACAACCCAGGCTGTGCTAATATTGGCATAAGAAGCACTAACCTCTTGGCGTAGAACATTTGTCTGAAGCTTAAATAAGCAGATCTCCGACCAGCAATTTTACTAGTACTACGGAAAAAAGTAGTCCGTATTGGTACTGGGCTAATTTCGCTGATCACGTGGAGGCTGTGGCTTGAATCCAAGGCTGCCAGCAAAAAAATCCTTGCCCAAAAAGCCCAAACCAATATGCCCACACGAAAAATGGCTCAAGGGAAACGAAAAAATGGCTCAAAAAATAAAAATGGATATTATATCCAACAGTGTTGAAAAAAGGCCCAAAAAATAATGAATAATCACCTAATTTTCATTTTCAAATTTTTATTTAAAAATTTTTACACTGAAAGAATTATGCTTCATAAATTTAATAAATCAATTTCATTAAATTTTTTCATTAATCCAATAAAAAATTTCATTACGAAAATGAAATTTTACAAATTAACACTTCGAAAATTAGTTCTTAATTTCGTTTACATTTTTCACTAAATCAATTTCAACTTAATATCTCTTTCAAAAGAAAAATTTAACTTATTGTTATACATAATTTCAAAAGGTTTTTTGATATTAAAATGAACTATTAACTATTAAGGAATCTTTTGTAACTTTATATTTTCCATGATAAATGTCACTAAATCAATGAAAACAAGTAAGAAAGTATAGTCGGTCAAGCCCGACCATACGATAACCTACACCACAGTATATAAAAACACATCATGCTTATGTGTCCATGTAAATATGGATTTATATATGTATATAAACTTCATGAAAATCGTTTTGAAAGTTTGTGAGAGGCAGAAATTGTCCCCTGCCTCCCCTTGTGGTCCTATTTTTTAAAAACTGTATAGCTAATGTGTCCCTATAGATATGGATCTATCTATGTTTTAAATTTCATTAAAATCGGTTTGATAGTTTCTGAGAGGAAGAAATTTCTTTCCCCCTATCTTCCCTCGTGGTCCCACGATTCAGCCCATTTTCAATAGGCTTTTTCCTTGTGCTAATAAGAACCTATGACCCAAATTTTATCAAATTATCTCGAAAATTGCGACCTGTACTTTGCGCACAAGGTTACAAGGACAGCCAGCCATCCAGCCAGCCTGCCAGCCAGCCTGTCAGCCAGCCGGACAGACATCATTGGTTGGACTCAGAAAGTGATTCTGAGTAGATCGGTATACTTTAAGGTGTGTCTACACTCACAATATTCTGTACGTAAAATTAACTGAAATTGTAATATAAAATAAATGAAACTTCAATTAAAAACCGGTCTACTTATTTTTCATTTATTTTTAACAAAAAGTTCATTTAATTTTTACTGTCAAAAATTCAACACCATATTCCGTATTATCAAATAAATATTCAGTTATTTTGTAAAATTTTACTATCAAAAATTCAACACCAAATTCAGTAAAAACAATAAAATATTCAGTTATTTCATTAAATTTTCGTTTACTCCACAAAAGAGTCGAATTTTTAAAAAATGTCAGACAGACACCTGTCCGCTTGTTTTTCTTATAAGCGAGAGAGGGAGAATATTATTATTTACTTACCCTGACAAACAAGTTTATTTTACTTTTGTTGTACTGACCACGTTGTTTACAGAAGAACTCTCAATTATAAGACACCAGCAGCATGACCGATATGGCTTCGCAATTATTTTACTTTTAAAATTTGATTTATTTAACTAAATTATATTAACAAATAGAAAACGGGAATTGCTTACACAAAACAAGCAATTAATTTTTTATAGATAAGTAAAAATTAATTTTTGGTAGTACAATTATATAAAATAACTGAATATTTAATTGTATTTACGGAATATGTAGTTAATTTTTTGACAATTAATTTATTTAAGATAAATGAAAATTCATTTGGTTTTACGGAATTCGTGGTTGAATTTTTGACAGTAAAAATTAAATGAACTTTTCGTTGCTTTTAATTACATTTTTATTTAATTTAACATAAAGAAGAATTTAATTCAATCAACGGACAATATTAACTGCAACTGAAAATCCGTATTAATATGCACTTAGTTTTTTGAATAACTGTTAGAATCAGTTAAAAATTCATTTGCTTGGAATTTTAAATGTTTATTTATTTAAAAATGACTGAACGGAATATTTCTTAAATAAACTACAGTCCGTTACTGTAATAATATTGTGAGTGTAGGACCCCTGTTTTAAGGCGTTACACACATCAGCACAAATGCATAATACCCTCTCCACTATTGTGGTGTGGGTATAACAAGATAAAATTAATTAACTGCCTCCCCTTGTGGTCCTATTTTTTAAAAACTGTATAGCTAATGTGTCCCTATAGATATGGATCTATTTATGTTTTATATTTCATTAAAATCGGTTTGATAGTTTCTGAGAGGAAGAAATTTCCCCTATCTTCCCTCGTGGTCCCACGATTCAGCTCATTTTCAATAGGCTTTTTCCTTGTGCTAATAAGAACCTATAACCCAAATTTTATCAAATTATCTTGAAATTTGCGACCTGTACTTTGCGCACAAGGTTACAAGGACAGCCAGCCATCCAGCCAGCCTGCCAGCCTGTCAGCCAGCCGGACAGACATAGTTGGTTAGACTCAGAAAGTGATTCTGAGTAGATCGGTATACTTTAAGGTGGGTCTAGGACCCCTGTTTTAAGGCGTTACACACATCAGCACAAATGCATAATACCCTCTCCACTATTGTGGTGTGGGTATAACAAGATAAAATTAATTAACTTCAAAATACTTATAACTAAAAAATATTCTTCCTATAACTGTTAAAAACGTTTTTTTAATTCAATTTTTAACGCGGTAGACATGAAAATATATGAAAACAAGTAAGAAAGTATAGTCGGTCAAGCCCGACCATATGATACCCTACACCACAGTATTAAAAACACATCATGCTTTTATGTCCATATAAATATGGATTTATCTATTTATTTTGTGAGGGGCAGGAATTGCCCCCTACCTCCCCTTGCGGTCCTATTTTTGAAAAACTGTATAGCTTATGTGTCCAAATAGATATGGATCTATCTATGTTTTGAATTTCATTAAAATCAGTTTGAGAGGCAGAAATTGGCCCTATCTCCCCTCGTGGTCCTATTTTTTAAAAAATACATCCCTTTTGTGTTCATGAAGATATGGTTCTATGTAAGTTTTAAATTTCATTAAAATCGGTTTGATAGTTTCTGAGAGGAAGAAATTTCCCCCTATCTTCCCTCGTGGTAGTACGATTTGGCCCATTTTCCTTGTGTCAATATGAATCTATGTCCCAAATTTTATCAAATTATCTCCAAAATTGCGACCTGTACTTTGCGCACAAGGTTACATGGACATCCAGCCAGCCAGCCTGCCAGCCAGCCGGCCAGCCGGACGGGCATCGTTAGTTCGACTCAGAAAGTGATTCTGAGTCGATCGGTATACTTTAAGGTGGGTATAGGACCAATATTTAAATGAGTTACACACATCAGCACAAATGCATAATACCCTCTCCACTATTGTGGTGTGGGTATAAAAATTTTAAATTTTAATGTTTCATAATATTAATGAAAAAAATTCATTACGATAACGAAATACTGATTTTAGCTAAATGTAAGAAATATTTAGGTTCAGAAACAAACAACGCGAAAGAAAAAACAGTAGCACAAAATGCTCACATTCTTTTTTCTTTAATTGTTAATTTAAGTACACAAAATTTTCACAGTAGTCCAAGCCAGAAAAATGGAAAGAAGGCAGATGAAGGTCGTCGCCGGCTGAAAAATGAATGAAATATAAAAACGAAATAAAATTAATCAAACTTGATGATTTAAAATAAGATTAAAAAAAAAAATAAAAATCGCAGCAACTCAAAACGCACATTGAAAAAATGGATAAAATAAATTAAAAATTTCATTCAAATATAAAAATATTTATATTAAAATAATAGAAAAATTTCTTTAAACGTTTGACATTAAAATAGTGCAAAATGTTCATTGATTTTATGAAACATTTCATTAGGGGGGGGCTAAGGTAACATTCCAATGAAGGGTTACATAGGTTGAATTTTAATGTAATTTTTCATTGGATTAATGTCAAAATCCATTGGATCTGTGAAGAAAATTCTCTCAGTGTACAATGTAGTTTTAAACCAACTTACTTATTTGGATTGGGGTCATAAGCCCGAAACATAAAATGCCGAATCAACAAACATCGGCTTGGCTACCTAAAGCTTTATCGCATAGCCAGGCGCAAGGGTTTTATGCTTTGTATAAAAACAAGCACCGCCTTCGGTTATCAAAATTTTTCTGCATAGCCGACCTTAGTTATACCATAGAGGAAAAAACCCTTAAGCACGGTCGAAGGCCAGCTGTGCAGAGAAGCTTTAGTTAGCGAAGCCGGAGTTTGTTATATCATAGAGAAGAAAATCATTACGCCCGGCCCAAGTACGGCTGCGCAGAGAAGCTTTTGTAAGCCATTTGCGATTTTAGAATTCTGTAAGTACATGCTCTGCAGCTCAAACCAACAATATCTCAAAAATTTAAGTTTAGGGGCAACCTTGGTTAAAGATGAAGTCAAAAAACAGAACCTGAAGTTTAAATATTTTTGGCTTTTAAAAAATAACTCTATCAGTCATTTAGTAAAATTTAGGCTTATGAGTTGGTGTCCATACTCTTGGGCACATTTTGTCTTCTCGGTTCTTAAATCACCGGAAAATATAAATACTTTTATTAATTAAACTACCTCCATGAAGTAAAAACTCGTAATAGTTCTTTGCATAAAGTAATGCAAATTTATGTTACTATCAAAATACAAATATACCACTGTGGGCTTTTGATTCCCAAAAATACAAACAAGCCCATGATTGTTAAATAATTAATTTGCTGTTGTAGTACGAATAGCGGTCACAGGTTAAGTGCTGTCACCAATTCATATAAATATCAAACACTTACCACCTTTTTACATTAATTGTTGCTAGTATTGTTATTTTAAGTTTTGCAGTGTAAAATACGGTTATAACGACCACATAGTTTAATTTTAGTTCATTGTAAATACAAGCAGAGAGTTTACTTTCTAAGGACATATGTATTCATAAGAGATAGGTGTAAGCCTAGTCATTAATATGAAATATTATCTTTGGGACTTCAAAATGTATTGGATGCTAAAAAGGAAATCTTGCAAAAATCATAAGAATTTTTAAAACAAAATCAATAGTTCCGAAGGCACCTGTTTGTCATAATCGTTGTATGTTTTAACCGTGTTTTAGTGTATTTTGAATTTTATTTTTGTTCTTGGCCACTGCTAATGATTTTGACTTTTGTTTAAATACCCTACACTTTACTGAGATAAAAATAGACGAATATATAGAAGCTTTGATTCAAAGTAAGCCAACGTCCTTATTGTGTATTTTACTCAACTGTCATACAAAATTTTAAAACAATTTAATTTTAAAACCTTCTGCTACCACTAGTGGTAAATAAGGGTGCACTAAGTTTGAGATTCAATGTGAAACTTTTTTCATATTCAACTATGACCCCATTAATATATGTATATATATATATATATATATTCTTAGTCGATTTAGTCATGTCCGTCTATTGACAACACGCTCCCTTTCGACCAACTAAAAAGAAGATAACATGAACCGAATTATCATTATTCACAAAAAATTAACATATATTGGTAAGAGAATGCTCCGATTCTTACAAAATTTTTCACAAATTTCTGCTTAATATCGGGTGATTTTTGAGCCATTACCTTTTTGGCAACAATGGTTTAAACTGCTGACGTCCGTTTCGTGTTTTGTTTCACTGTCAAACATCTTCAGTTTGGTCTATAATTTAACCATGAATCGTCTTACAAACGAGCAACGCTTGCAAATTATTGAATTTTGTTATCGAAATGCGTGCTCTGTTAAGAAAGTTCATCGCGCGCTTCTTGCGTTCAGTGACGAAGCTCATTTCTGGCTCAATGCGTACGTTGATGAGCAGAATTGTCGATTTTGGAGTGAAGATCAGCCAGAAGCATTGCAAGAGCTACCAATGCATCCAGAAAAAGTCACAGTTTGGTGCGGTTTATGGGCTGGTGGCATCATTGGACCGTACTTTTTCAAAGATGATGCGAATCGTAACGTGACTGTGAATGGTGAGCGCTACCGTGAGATGATATCCAACTTTTTTTGCCCAAAATGCAAGAGCTTGACTTGCATGACATGTGGTTTCAACAAGACGGTGCCACATGCCACACAGCGCGCTTAACAATGGACTTATTGAGAGGCGAGTTCGGTGAACATTTTATTTCACGTTCGGTACCGGTCAATTGGCCGCCTAGATCGTGCGATTTATCGCCTTTAGACTTTTTGTGGGGCTATGTTAAAGCTCATGTCTATACACACATGCCCGCTTCAATTGACGCATTGGAAGACAACATTGAAGCATTTATTCATGAAATACCGGCTGAAATGTTGGAAAGAGTTTGCCAAAATTGGACTCTGCGGATGGACCATTTAAGGCGCAGTCACGGTCAACATTTGCATGAAATAATCTTCAAACATTAAATTATATGGACCGTACTATCGATTCAAATAAAGATTTCATGCATTTTTCTGAATTTTATGTGTTGTTTTTTTTTAAAAACTTTCCTATAGTTCTTAAAAAATCATTCATTATATGAACAGAAATCACACTACACAATTTTGTGATAGTGGTTTAATAACTTACCATTGGCCCCATACAAAGCCTACTCTCTGAAAACACTTAAGTACGCCTAAAGCCGTTACGAATAATGCTATTTAAGTAAAATTGGGTGTGTCAAATACTTTTTAGATTAGAAACCCTTCTGGCTAATTTCGTTAAGATCGATAGATAACTCACCATAGAGACCCCATATAAATCCTACTCTGAGAAATCATTTTTATACGAATAAAGCAAATATGGAAAAAGTGGTAAAATTTGTACAATTAAGTGTCATAATAACACAATGGGGTTTTGTGGTAATCTTGAATACTAGAAATCACTCTTGCGATCTGATGAACAATCTTTAACTAACGATCGGCCCATTATAAAATCCCCTTCTAAAAATTACTTTAATAATCCTAATAATATTTCTGAAACAAGTCAAGATATTTTATCTAAATTAGGCAACGAATTGTAATTCTCTATCGCTTAAAATCTATAAAGTTGATTTAGAGATTTCTGGCAATGAATGCATTTCTGTAACGTGCATTGCTAAATTTGGCAATGCCGTACAAATTTAATTTGCCGCGATTGTCATCGCTAAAATTTTCAAATGTTGTATATAGCTAAGGGAAGTACAGAATACGGTAGCAGACTTTATTAAGATTGGCTTATAATTATAATTTATGTCACTGCTAAACTATTTGAACGCTAGCTGGAGCCCTTTTACTTGTTTTATATTAACTTTCCCAATCAAATTGTATGCGAATTATTTTATTGTGTCAAATTATAATATTTTTTTTTAATTTCAATAATTATATTTCCCGCTTTCCCGGGATTTTTCATGCGGGATCCCGGGAAATAAAAAATTCCTCATAGTTTAAGAAAGCAGCTATTTATACTTTGAAATTTAGTTTTCTATTCTCTTAAAATAAGCATCTGTGGATGGGTTGTCGATTAGTTCAATTACAAGAAGTGAGTACATACGTAAATCAATGTCTCCAGATGCAATAAATCTACTTAAAACAGAATAGGCAGTGCAACAGTTGATAATTAATAAATTTAGTGAAGTGAAAAGTTAATAAAGAACATTAATTCAAAATAAGATGCAGGTAGTAAAGTTTAATTGTCCATGGACAAGTCTTTAAAATAACAGATACCCAAACATATAGCTCCTTTATTGTAACATAGTCATATCTACAAAAACAAATGAACTTGGCAAAATGCGTTTAAAGTTTTCAAAATGTACCGATTTAAAGATATATTTTGCTATGACTTCGGTTCAGTTTGAGATAAAATACGAGAAGGCATGAAGGAACACTTTGCTTTTACAATTTTTGATTTTTTGAGATATGACTATGTTGCAAAGAAGGAGCGATATGTATATTAGGTGATAAACACAAATTTTTTTCAATTTGTGCTGGTTTCTCTACCCTTGAAGTGCGGGGAAACCGAAATAAAAAAAAAAATTTGGAAACTCGTGTAAGATACTACAACATACAATTTGAAAAACACATTGTCCTTAAGATTACAGATAGACCAAATGAAATGAAAAGGTTTGTAAGAGGTTGATGCTATATTTTGCATGAACCTTGACATACATTTGACTGATATAGACGTTGTTTATAAAAAAAAATGCTTCTTATTGTGAATCAAAAGCCTTCTACAACGGTGCACTTTTAACTATTTATCCAACCTCGGTAAAAAAATTAACGAAATTTTTCGGAAACATGGTAGTTAGTAAATAAAATAATCAATATACTTTTTGACGACTTACTAAGCGCTTTGAATGTGTCAGAAAGTTATTTCCTAAGCCGTTAAAAAATGTTAATATATTTATTTAAAATATTTTATCTATTTTATGAATTAACTTTTTGATCTCATATCTTGAGTACCTCAATTTGTGTTTGTTTTTATTATTGTTTTATGAATTAAATTGTTATGTTTATCTTAATTTTTTATCTTGTATCTAGAGCATAATAATAATACGGAATTTACATATAAAACCGTAAGGTAATAATAATTCAAGTTCCTCTTTTAATCTTCATTTAATTTCGTAGAATTTAAGGATTTCTTTTATTTAATTTACTGTGTATTATTTATATGGAGCGGGATCCCGGGAAATTCAAAAAAATTTCCCGCTTTCCCGGGAATCGAAAAACTCCGGGAAAAAAAACTCTAATTATGATTGATCGTGAGCATACCACTTTTATTTTTGTGCAAATATGCTATTTTTCTAAAGATGTATTCTGGCAACACTAAAAACTTCTGGCAGCACTGTAAACAATCTGCATTTGTTTACAATTATACACAAGCAAATTAAAATAAATGATTTCTTTTCAATTAATTTAAATTGAATTCTCTATTTTATTTTACAATCTGCGAAAATGTTCAAGTTATAAGTTTTCTTAAAATCAACATGGCATTTAATATGTCAAATGTTATTGCTTACATTTGCAACTGAGCAAATATGCACTACTAACTTTGCTCATGGTTTTTTAGTGCAAACGAAGTAAAAAAGAGCAAATTGCAAATACATACATTTTGTTGTTGTGCTGTGCAAATGTGGGTATTTTTGCACGCATTTGCATCGTTTGCACACTTTGCACTACCCATCGCGATTTCCCCTATTATTAGAGTGGTTGTCGCTATGCACATTTATTATATACATATCTCACTTTTTGACTAATGATGTGTGTTTATAACATGGTAATTCAATTCAGGATTATTTACTTTTCCTGTTACTACTCTCTAAACTTATACAATTCTCGAATGAGTAAAATTTGGTCCGGTCGTTTTCATGGTCTTAGCATCTGAGCAAATCAAGATCCATTGTTATATACATACATATAACCAAAATAGTACACTGAAAGAAGTTTATTTTCAACAATAATCAATTTCGTTTCTTAAAACAAAATCCAACAATAACTTCATGATTTTAACTTATTTCGTTCGAATTGAGTATCATTTTCTTAAATAAAGAAACAGTTTTTCATGAGCAAAAAATTCCCGGTTTTGGTATATGATCAAAAACTTCTTAAAGCAAGAAATAAAAAGAAGTTTTTTTTTTCAAATAAGAAAAATATTTCTTAAATAAAGCTGTATTCTTGATCTTTAAATAGAAAACAAACAAATGGCAGGGATTTCATTAAATTTTTTAGAAATTTCTAAAGAAAAATTGGTTTGATTCAATTAACTTTTCATTTGAATCGACGTGTTAAGCAAAACAATTAAAAGTTTCTTATTTTTATATTAAGTTTTCTTAAACTAACTTATTCTACACGTAAAAAATTTAGGCTTTTCACGGTTTGTTTGTAAAATTTTAATGGCCGATTTCACCAATTTATTAATATATAAATAAAAATAAAACTATATGAAAAACTATATTTAAATATGAATTCATTTTTAAGTAGAATTGGTAAAATTAGGCAACTCTTATCTCTCTGCGCGCTTTATTTATTTATTTTTTTTTTAACACACAATATTGTAAAAATTTTTAATGTGTCATACACCTTTTGCTTTACGCTTTCCTTTCTAAGTAAGAAACGTCACGCAAAGCGAAGAAGTTGTATATGACACGGCCTAAGTGTTCAAACCGAATTAAGTCTTCAACTTTTTGTAAAAATCCTAAAGCCCATAATTAATACGCCGACGGTAACTTCAAATTCTCTTTCATTTTATTGTTCTATTATTTTAATTTTTTATTTTCTTTTGTTTTTCATTTTCTGCTTACCAAATGTATGGAATGTAATGAAAGTAGCATTGTTGGGAGAATACGTGTCTATAGGTGAAAGCATTAGAAACAACTTTTTCAAAATAATAAAGTTTTACTAGCTGACCTGTCAAACGTTGTTTTGCCATATAACTTATTTCTTTCAGATGTTGCAGTATCTGAATTGCAAATTTAAGAAAACCGGTTCATTGGTTAAGAAGATGTAGGGAGGGGGAGCTTTTACCCCTCTTACCCTATTTCACGTCCTATTCCCAATTTCCTTTCGGATATTACAGTGTCTGTATGTAAAATTTTAAGAAAACCGCTTGATTAGCTAAGAAGATATACGGAAGGGGAGCTTTTACCCCTCTTGCCCAATTTCACGCCCTAAATAATAAAAATTAAGGGCTATAGTTCCTTCCAGATGTTACACTATTTGCCTGCCAAATTTCAAGAAAATCGGTTGATTAGTGAAGAAGATAGAGGGAGGGGAAGCTTTATCCCTTCTTGCCCTATTTCACGCTGTATTCCCTATTTCCTTTCAGATGTTACAGTGTCTGCTTGCCAAATTTCAAGAAAATCGGTTGATTAGTTAGGAAAATATAGGGAGGAGGAGCTTTTACCCTCATTGGCCTATTTCACAACTTATTCCGTATTTCCTTAAATATGTTAAAGTGTCTACATGCCAAATTTTAAGAAAACTGGTTTGTTAGTTAATAATATAGGGATAGGGATAGGGAGGAGTTCAATTACAAACACCAACACACGAGAATTTTATATATAGGTTTATTTCACAATTGATTTCGAAGCCTGCAATAACTATTTATTTATTTGGTTTTTTCCCTTCCTTTCTTTTGCTTATTTTCGATTTTTTTTGATAAAATTGCTTTTGCTCGCAGTTGTCCAAGCTTTACCCGAACAATAAGGAAACAGATGAAATCTTTCTTATTAAATTTCCACAAACGGGCCAGTATTTCTTGTAGTCCTAAGAAAAAATCAATTTAAAATTGTTTAATTTTAAAATGCTAATTTGGTCATTATAATAAATAATTTTAGGGTGCTTAATAATTTCATTATCCACTTAAAATCGTATACTCCTTTATCTGCCCCTGCGGAAGAGCTAAAATTTTTAAAAGACGAAAAACAAAACCCACCATTAGCAGTTGTTGTGGCAGCTACAACAGAGGCAGGGGCAGCAGATACATACCAGACCATATTTATTAAGTTTTATGAGCCAACTTAAATGTCGACCAAAAAAATCGAATCCAAAGAAAAAACAACTGATAGGGAGGATGATGACGACAAAAATGTCTTCTTACCAGTTTGGTCATTAAAAAAAGCTTTAAGTGGCGCACTTTCGTTAATTTATCGCCTACAAATATGCTTAAACGTTTTATGGCCAAAAACACGAATTAAAAAATTCTTACAATACTAGTTAAAGGAATAAGCCAAACCAACCAACCAACAAACAAAAAAGAAAAATGAGAAAAAAATATTAAAGCCAAAATAACAGTGAAATATAACAAAAAAATAAAATAAATTGTTGGCCAAAGTGAAGAAAAAGGAAAATACTACAATATTGTATTACCGGATTTTAACTAAAAAAGAGAAGGACACCAAAAAATTAAATATTTTTATTTTTTTTTTTAACCAACAATACAAGACACAATTGTGCCACATTTAAAATTGTTGTAAACTTTAATAAATTAATGTTATTCTTGTTGTACCTCGATGGCTGTTGCCGCAGTTTTGATTTTTACGTTTTTTTGCATCAACAGCAATTTTTGCTCGAATCTTTGTGGCAAATGAAAGTGGTTAAGCCATCTGTGGTAGTGGCGGTTTAAGTTTCTAAAGTACTTATTCGCCTATATGGCATGGGGCTGGGCCACTTTTTGCAAATTTTTCGTTTGTTCGCTTTTAAGCGATTGTGTGTTAACGTTTTCCAACAAGGTTATTTAAATTAATAAGTAAAAGATGCTTAACACGTTGACGACACTTTACATTGGTGACGATGATTATGATTGTTATCATTTAAAAATTGTCTTTGTCATTATCATCGTCGTTAGTATTTTGAGCAAAACGTTGGCCACGGCTGGCGGCAGCGTCAGCCAGCTACTTATACGCAATACAACAATAACAAAATCATTGCTTAAAGGTTGTGGCCTCATTTATTTTCTCTGCAAATGTTTCTCTTTTATCTGAATACAAGTGTTTCGAAATCTTTTTTTTTTTTTTTTTTTGTATGTTTTTATGTTTTTGTTCTTTTCTCTGACTGTGGGCAGCAAAAAAGACATGAAAAATAAAGAAAATAAAATCTTTTCCATGGAAATTGTATAGATTGCCTTGAGCTTAAGATGGAAATTTGTTTAAAGGCGTTAATATGTAGATAATTTCAGTCTTTATCGTGGTTTCGTAAAACATCAGCTGAGCAAAAAAAAAAAAAAAAAAAGCGTACTTATCAGTTGACAAAGGTAAGTAGTAAATGATTTAATTAAATTGAAATTTCTACAAGTAAAATGGAAAATTGTAGCTGGAAAATTGTTTCGGCGTAATGATCATTAAATATGTATTTTTATGCATGTGAATAGAACGTTTTGTTAAATTTTTTGATAACATTTTAAGGTAAAAATTGTCCTCCAAGAATTTCATTTTTACTTTAATAATAATAATGAAAATGTAGTATTCGGTTATTCCGAATCCTGAAATTAAAATTTTTGAGAAGTTTTTCGCTTTTTGAACCGAATTTACAAGAAATTTTGGGCTTGATATTGAGCCTTTGCACATACATAGAAAAAAATCAATGTTAAATCGTCGAAAAAAGGTTGATTTTACTATTTTCGGTAGTGATTTTGCTGCATTGTTACTTCCTGCCTGTTTAACGATTTCGAACGTTAACGTTCGCATAGAATATTACGTTTAAAACAAAAACAAATTTTCGAATTTTGTTTTTGTTTTAAATATAATTTTCTATGCGAACGATGACGTTCGACATTATTAAACAGGCAGTTCATGTTAATTTAACACGATTTTACAATAACTTGCGAACAACATTTTTTTCTTTTAAAATAACTATAATTCATGTTAAATTCACATTGCAATAAAGTAAGAGCAAAATCTAATTTTTTTATATTGAAATAACAATCCGAATCACGTTGAATGAAAGTTATTTCAAGTTGAAACAACGCGAATTAAATGTTGACTCATATTGGCTTGAGTGTGATATAACAGTGAGAAGAAGCTTCAGAGACAACATATGCTTTTATTTAAGTAAAATTCAAAACACCTACCTCTGTAAACACATGCTTCACTTATTTTGTATTCTCCTTTGTTAACAGAAGCATCAGCAGAATGGCCGTGTATGATTTTCGTCATCATTCTACATATTTCGAAAACTGGATGTACTATTTAACGAAATAGTTTTAACTAAAAGAATACGGGAATTTGAAAATGAAAAAATTTATGTTTTTCTTTTTATGGTGTGGTTTTTTCTATACAAAACAAGTAAAACAGTTTTTTATGGTTTCAACATTGAACAATGTTATTTTAACATTTTTTATATAAAATTAATTTAAATCAATGGTAATTTTCTACTCTTGCAGAAATTTACTAAGTTTTTTAATCAACATTGCGCCATGTTAATTTAACATTGATAATTTTGTTTTTGTACATGCATACACACAAGCATACATATGCACCTACATGCATACTAAGGTATGTATGCATGTTATTTTAACAAGATAAACGTTTGATTTTAATATAAAACAGGTTTTTATGGATTCAATATTGAATAATGTTATTTTAACAGTGAATATTATTAAATAAACGTGATTTAAGGTTATTTTAATATTTTTCATTCAAAATTAATATGAAAAAATGATAAATTTTATTTAAATATACTTTTGCCGAAATTTGCTCTGATTCTCAATCAAGCATTTATAGTAAAATTTACCATTGTGAGTGGCACTAAGAAAGTTTGCCAGAGGGAATTTGTCCTAAGATCGGTCTGGCCGATCCTAATTTTACAGCGTTTTCTTAAAATAAATAAGTTTAATTTATAACTTTAAAGTGCTTGCCTACAAAGCCAAGCACCCCAGGATCGATCCCTGACAGAGGACGAAAAATTTTCATCATGGTTTTCGAGTTTTAAAAATTTCGATCCCCCTACAAACAGTCAATATAAGAATCCCCCTGACTTTCGTTATATCTGA
This sequence comes from Pollenia angustigena, assembly GCA_930367215.1. NCBI lineage: Eukaryota > Metazoa > Arthropoda > Insecta > Diptera > Polleniidae > Pollenia > Pollenia angustigena. The sequence continues at coordinate 97,411,105 of OV884059.1, read as the reverse complement.
AAAAGGGCATAACATCATGGCAAAGGTCAAACGTTAATTAAGGATGCACCCAGAAAGCTTCAATGTAAACAAGCACAAGTTTGCGTAAACTTCAAAATGATACTATTGCAATATGGTTCGGATGACCACTTTCTGTAGCCAAAACTATTTAAGGGCGAAGTTCTTACCCAGAATCTGGAAACTTAAAAAAAAATTCAAAGTAATTCAAAATATTATGAAACTTGGAAAACACTTTCAGCTCAGCTTTAAATGCAATATTATGATCATCAAAATGGGCAGTGCAGTACTCATTTAACCACATCTTTTTAACCAAATCTTATGAAACTTGGTTAACAAATTGGCCTTAAATCACCCCTGTGTGAAAAACCACAGATAAGGAATAATTTTTACATGATATACAAAACAATTGTTGAGGTACACTTAAGAAACTTCTTGACTTTGTTAGCAATATCAATTAAGTACTGAAAACACATTTTTATATTAAAAAATATTTTTAAGTAACGAAATATTTCATAAACTTACGTAAGTCACCCTCGTGTATGGTTTTCCACACATATGTAGTTTCTATGTAATTTTCATTAGAGAAAAATTTTCTGTCGGCAAGTGTGACTATTTTTGATATTGTTGCGAACTGCATGCAATGTATGTTTTATAAAGTGAGTGCTTATGTAAAATACACATTAGCTTTTAAGGTTTGTTAGTGATCACCAACGAAATGAATACGTCATTAATGTTATGTAAATTATGACACAGCAAAGTAGACAGACATTGCATTTGTGTAAAAACCCACACCCGAAGGTAACGTTAGTTATTTTGAGGGTGATTGAGCCATATTCGATGCATACCTCTAATACATAGAGCGTAACTTTTGCAACTTCTTAGTTTCTGACTTCCTATCCAGGAAAAACTTTTTGATTTTTGTAATAGATGGTAGTTACTGCATACGTTACCTTGAAAGTACTTGTCATTACAATTGTCATTAATCTGAAAACTTCAAAAATAACTTACTAGTAATCAACTCAGCAACTACTTATTACTTCTATTATTTTCGCTACTGAACATTTGCTTACTCATAATTAGCTCAAAACCTACTTATTAGATGTGTTGTTTTCAGTACTGAATATTTACTTACTGGTAACGCACGCAATAACTACTTATTAGGTCTATTAACTAGAGATTTTTTGGCTTTTGCTAAGTATTTTTAAAGTACTTACAATTCAACTTACAAGTAGTTAAATAATAACTACATATTTTTTGACTTCTAGTAAGTGTTTTGTAAGTACTGAATTTTGTGAACACCTCGAACAAAAATAAGTAGTTATTCGGCCGAAAGATAAACAGTGATTAATATTCTCCAACATTACTTGCTAGCTTACCAGGTAAGCAAAGTTTTTTTTCGGCAGTTCTTTGTGTCACAACTATTTAATTGTTTAAATAATTTAAGCATTATAAATTACTTTGTAATTAAAAAGCGTTTTCCACGTCCATGAAAATTAATTTCTTTGTCACTTACAATCTTTAAATAAACTTCACAATAAATCAAACACAGCCATACACACACACTTTTCTTTATCCATCATTATGCTGACCACCATAAAAAGGTAGGTATGTTGTTTTTTTATTCCATTTGTAACACATTGATATAGTTAATCATTGGCCACTCCATTAAAGTACCATTATGATGATATATAGATGAGTGTTTAAATTTGCCTGCCCTTAAACTTTTTGTACAAAAAATGTTGAGTTTTTTTCGCTTAGTAATCAAAATAAGCCGAATTGATCAAGTATTTCATCTGGTCCCAAAACACGCGATTTAGAGGGAGATCTGTTTTTACTGAAAGGAATTTTGTGTTGGTATTTTAATATTTTAAAATACCCACACCAGAGTAGGGGAAAGGGTATTATGCGCTCGTGCTGACAATTGTAACACCCTAAAATATAGACACATCATCTTACCAAACTTTATTGTAATCGGTCCATATTTGACTATAGCTCCCATACAAATACTACTCTCGAAAAAATCCTTATATAATAGCTTAACTACCAAATATATGTTGGCGTTGGCATACAAATTGGCGACAATAACTTTTTGTATCGCAACTACATATGTCATGATTTTGTACTGGTGGGTTCAAAATTACCCTTGGAAAGTAACATGACTGATCACGGATTTTCGAGAAAATCGAGTCCAAAGTTTTTTATAAAAAATCAGGCCTAATATCGATGTCTGGTAAGAAATATGATTGCATTGTTTTTTCTCTAGCGCTTTTAGTTTTCGAGAAAACCGAAGTCTATCATAAAAATTAGACTAAAAATCGATGTTTGGTAAGAAACGTGAGTGATCACAGATTTGTATCCTTCAAATTTTCAAATTGAAGAAAGAAACGTTAGTAAAAACAAATTTTCATTGTTTTTGGTCTTGCGCTTCTAGTTTTCAAGAAAATCGACTTCAAAGTTTTTCATAAAAAACAGTAAAACAATTGATGCTTGGCAAGAAATATGAGTGATAACAGATTTTCATTGTTTTTGCTCTAGTACTTCTAGTTTTCGAGAATAAAAGTTTTTCATACATATAAACCCCTTTTCATGATGCCGCTTAAAGGCAAACAAATCCCATATAGATGAAGATATCTGAATAATATTTGGAAAAAATAACTTTTACATGAATCCACACCTCATAACACAATTTTGTTCTGGCTTGCCAATGGGTCCCATGTAGGGTAAAGTAATGAACATTTATTTGAAAGCAGTAATCTATGGTCGGGCTTAACCGACTAGACTTGATTCTTGTTGATGATAAAATCGGTCCAAATTGGTTGTTGCCCCTAATGGGGACAATGTTTTGCATAAAAAATGCAATTACCGCAGAATCCTAAATTATTTTAACTTAAGTTAAATTGTTAGACAATACTGTATGAAAACCTAGAAAAATAGTTCTCCAATTCACAAAGTCTCCCATTATTGCTTATCTTTAAAACAAGTATGATTTCTGTTTCCTTCTTTTTAATTAAAGTTGACATTTACATTATTCGATACCATGAAATTAAACCAGGAATTGGAGTTTTAATTGATTGATTTGAAATGTTAATAAATATTAATTTACAAACAAGTTTACTTAACCCTTTCAGACATTTTGTCCAATATATTAGACATTAAAATTTTTCTCTTTGAAGTCATGTAGAATTGACGCAAATCAACCGATTTTTTAGTATTTACCGTTATAAAAAGAGTGTTTGTTATACTTTAAACACATGTGTTTTAGAAGTGATATTTTTCATTAATTTAAATGTTTAATTGAGTGATATTCAAAAGTTCCTTTGCAATTGTGAAATATAGTACTCTTCAGTGCTAGTTTTAAGTGAAAATAACGTTATTTTACACCTAGAAAAAAATTTGTTAGTATTACTTGAGTAGTTCTTAAGCTATTAGAATGTTAATTCCATTTAATTTTAAAATAATATAGCCTTTAGACGCTTTTAAATGCACGTCCATTATATTGTACAAATTGACTTTCTGGTTGCAGTTTTTGGATTTGGGAAGAACATTTATTTTGCCAGAACTGGTGTTCATTTTACGAAATGGCTTTAAAACTACTACTTAGTGAAGAAGAAATCCTGAAACTTTTAGAAGAATCTTCTGATGAATCTTGCGATGCTAGAGCAAATGATGAGCTTTTCTCTTAGTAAGTTTCTTGAATTTAGTACAAACTCCTGTGGGGTTTTGTTGATGCACAGACGCGTCTGGACGGCCCTAAGCTAGGGGATAGAACGAGGGTCTATGTTGAAAACACAGAAACCGAGATATTCTACCGTCTGCCGGATAAAGGCAAAAGCTTCCAGGTGAAGTCCATGCTAATACGGAATGTATGAGATGAATGGAATCGAATATGGGGCGATTAGATGCCAATATATTTACCGACAGCCAAAGGGCAATTAGGGCGATAGCAGTTAATAGGCTTAAGTCCAGGAATTTGACGAGTTTAGAGCGTTTGGTGAGGAGAGCGAGACGCTGAACACTTTTACAGCCACTGTCAGGACTTCGTCAAATTAAGATCGGAACACCTCGGGAGCGATGTCATGTTGGACTTAGGATCCGTGAGGAACGCTGACTGGAAAACCTTAGGAATTACGTCTGGAATACTGAGTTTCTTAACGCCAGACGTTAATACCCTCCCTATAGGTGTGGTAGCACTACCCACCTTAATCCCCATGTTTCCTAAGGAGTGCACAACAGGACCAGTAGTGGCCTAGGTGTATATCGTACTGAAATGAGGTTGTATCTTTGATGCGTCGTCCTCCTTTCGACCTACCCTTACCTTAATTTTTTGAAACGGTGGTTCAAGACCATGAAGCATTTTCAGAAGAAATTGAAGATGAAGAAGTCTAAGGAGAATTGAGCTGACCCACATTGTGGATTAAGTACCACAACCAAAAATTATGAAAGCACCAAAATGAAATTTACTGAAAATCTATTGTATGGAAGAATAGGCCCATGCGAAATCAAAAACTATTCGAATTTGTTCCGTCAAATGATAATATTATTACAGAAACTCCATTTTAAATATTTCCAAAAATATGTATATCGACAATAATTTTTTGACAATGCCACATGTTACACAATTTTATATGCCGTTCAGCAGGGCAAGTCATCTTTTAAACCATCCATCGCTGATGAAATACGTGTATTTTTGGACTTCATATTATGATGAAAAATGGTCCGTTATTACCAGTTGCCCGTGTAGGAAAATATTTACTTGGACGAGCAAATTAATCCATTCAAAGCAAAAACTATTTCTTTCTACTGAGCCATTGCAAAATTCAATCAAGCACAAAAAAAACAAGCGATGTTCACAACCACTAACCAATATCTAAGGAAAATACAAACACTGGTCGCTACAAAATCGTCGGTTATTCAAAAGAATGATTTTTTATTTGCAAAACCTGCTTTGCTAACTATCACACAAAATAGATTTTTTTTAATACCTTTGTCTCATTAAATTACACCTTTTGACTATAAGTTTACTTAGAAGAACCATGTCCACCGACTAACTTTGTCCAATATATTGGACAACACTTTGCGGCCAGCTGAGACAACCTACCTGTAATCTGACTCCAGATTCTTAATCAGCACTCCCAAATTAGCTTACACTGAAAATTTCAGATTTTTATCTCAACTGGTTCTATTTAATGTCTGAAAGGGTTAAATTCACTTAAAAATAATTTGAAATAAATTAAATTTTAAATAGTATTCATTTAAAAGAATAAAATTTTTTGTGTTATTATCACATTCTTAAAAGATTTTTTCAAATCTACTCAACAAATCGAGCATTTCCAGGGCTGTGATGCGATTCCCTAACTTTTAACGATCCGACAATCGTAATATTTGTCGACATTTATATTTGCTTGCAGTAACGATAGTGTGATTCTGTATTTTTTTAACGATAGTATACAGCTGTTTTTTGTAACATCTCTGTCTACAAAATGGTTAAAAACAAAAACGAAAAGCACAAAAGAGAATAAAATAAAAACCAATGAAAATTGTTACACATATTTTTTCAATCAAAATGCATTGAAAAAGGTCTGGCCAGACTCATGAGTAAGACGAAGGGTTAATTTGTGGTTTACATACATATATTTTTTTTTTTAATTTTACATTTAGAATTTTGTTCTTAATATGCTTTTTTTGTAAATTTTTTAATTTATTATTTTGTTCCCAGCGGGAAAACTCAGAAGAACTTCTTACTTCAGGCCTTTTTCAAGGCCTGCTTAAAGATTTTTTTGATTCAATTAGTGTTCTTATGTTACTGCTAAAGAATGCCTCATAGAAGACCTAGGCTCTTTGGTATAAAAGATAAGATACACCTTCCACACTCGGTTCTATGAGAAGCGAGAAGAGAAGGAGTAACATTTTTTGCAAAAGAATTCAGCTCCCTTTACAAAAACAAAGTTAAATACATATTAAAATACCAAATGAAAACAATAATGTATGTACATTAGGGATTGCTGTTCGGTTTTAACCGAATTCGAAACCGCGGTTTTAAGTGCTTCAAAACCGAAACCGAAAACCGACAAAAAAAACCTCGGTTTTAGGTTTTACTTCAACAATAAATTTATGCTTGAAGAAATTGCAAATTATACATAATAATCGTACTTCATTTACAAAAAAGTTATAGATAACAGCCTGCAACAATGACAAGGTATTTCAAAGTTCTTAAAATTCAAAAAAAGTACTAAGAAGAACAAATGTTACCTTTTTAACTCTTAAGTAGACACCAAATTTGAGTGGCACAAACTACCACCTGGGCCTGTCTAGGACCACTAGTATTTTGTATGGAGTTTTCGTGACAATAGAAAAAACTCACACTAACTAGCGCCTGGGCAAGGCTCCCAGCTAGCAAAATAATCCGACGTCGTTCAGATATCTGAGGGAAACGTCGGCAAAAAAGTCGGAATCGTATACGAATTCTGTCAGATTTCTGACCCAAAAACGTATGGTGTGGTTGACACGAATTCTGACAGACATGTCGTGGGAAATTTTGGTTTTTTATCGGCATTTCTGATAGATATCTTACAAAAATTTAATGAAAAAGGCATGGGAAGTTCTGATGTGTTACCCGAGATTTTTTTGCTTTCTAACTGATAGCTGAAAGAAATAATTTTATTGCAAAATATGTATGTACATAATTATAAGTTTTACACGTACGTACCTTTTTTATGCTTTTTATCTTGAACAAATAAAATAAAATTAAAATTATATCCGACTTAATGACAATTGTCTTTAGACAAATCTGAATGAATTCCGTCGGAATTCTATTGGACATATCTGTACATAAATTCCCCCCGATATATCCATGCGAAATCGATCAGAAATCGGCCAGACAGTAAGAATATTCAATGTCTGACAAAAATCTGAACGAAATCTCTAAGAATGAAGTCAGACATTTGCACGAAATGTCTGATTCCGACAATGACGAAGTATTTTGCTGGCTGGGCTGGGACTACTTACATATGTATGGAGTTTTATGGCTACAGCAGGAACATTTTGTTTGGAAATAGAATAATCCTTTGAAAAAAAAACAGATACGAAAGAATTCTTGTAATGTGTATGCTTTTTGATGCGTTTCATTTTGATTTTATTTACTGCAGCACATATATAATAGGCCTGGACCTGGCCAGGCCAAGGTGGATACAACATTCACAAAATTTTCATTTGGGCAATTGCGACGCCCACGGTGTTTGAATTGACAGTTTTTTCTCATTTTCTTGTAAAAAACACTTTGATTGAGGAACACATAAAGTTTCGGTCTAATATACTTAATAATTATATAAAAAAAGCACTGAAAAAATTATGTTTTTGTATGATGTTTAACTTTGATATTTCAAAACCGAAAACCGAACCGAAACCGACCGGTTTTAATCATTTTAAAACCGAAACCGCGTTTTCACATTTTTACGGTTTTTAGCAAACTCTAATGAACATACATAAATCATTTTAGTTGAAGTTGAAAAGAGAAATAGTAATATTTTTTGTTTGGTTTTTCGCCAAAGTAAAAGTGAAAGAATTCAGGTCCCGTTATAAAAACAAAGTAACATATCAGGTACACAAAAAAATACCAAATAAAACCAATAGTTTAAATAATTTAGTTGAGTGTGGTTCATTAAAGAAGAAAGGTACTTGTGCAAAAGTAGGAAAAGTTCGAAAAATTGAATTTTATATTTTTAAGTTTCAAAGACTGACGTGTTTTTTTTTAATATTTTTTGTTTAATTTTATATTTTTTGTTTGTATAGTAATTATAGTTTGTGTAATTCTGTAAATAAATATATATGTATACTAAGCTAAAATTATAAAACACTAAACTTTCTTTGGAAATTATGGGAAGGCTTACAAGTAGGGATTATTCTGCAGGCCTTCTTAAATGCCTGCAGCTGTAGGCCTTTTGACTGTCATTCCCTGGAAAACCTTATTAGAGCCATTTTGTTTAAATGCCTTTAAGAAGCCCTGGCGAAAGAAAGTAAAGCGGAAGGCCTTCCCCGCATTAACTACGTGTGTAAAAAAGATATGAGTATTGAAAGGATCGAGCAGGCCTTATACATCCAAAAGAAGGGGTATAGAGGCCTTTTATAAGGCCTCCGTACTCCTTCTTTTTCCCGCTGGGTTTTTGTTCACACATATACTTATGAATATATCTTTGTATGTATGTAATCTATTTTAAACAAAAAATATTTTGTCGATTAAATAAACACAACCTAAGTTATTGTCGCTAAAATAACGACAAAAAAATTGCTGAAAGTAACAGCTGAATTTAAACGACAGCGAATATCGTAAAAAATTTTACTGAATACCATATTCGAAAAATTTTCGTTATACTAATTTTAAAGATTCGATTATCGTTATAAAAGTTAGTGAATCGGACTAGTGGTATGAATACAACATTTTTCAAAACACATAAAAATCAATCGGATAATGAGATTTGTTTGAGTTTTGTATGCAAATTACCAACAATAAAAATAATATATTGTAAAATTCAACGATTATACTAACAATACGACTTTACTACGAGCTTGTGAATTGGACAAATATTTTATAAAATGTATTTCTAGACTACTAGTTCATTTGGTATTGAATATTTCCTTCCTGTATAAAGTTTAAGCACGGTAACGAAATTGAACTTTATTTATATATCGGTCTTTTGTGTCTAGATTTCCTTTAAATTAGAACTTTATCATAATTCTGGTTACATTCAACAAATTAAGAAGTTAAAAATTGATACAAAAAGCTTTGTTAGGTATTGAATATGCTTCAAATTGATATTGCTATATACCTATCCTTCACGACATCAACAAGGGCCGTGATAAGAAGCTGATGATCTGAAGCTTATGATGATCAAAATCGGTTCATGCTCGTAATTTTCAAATAGATATCAAGCTGAGATATCTGTGGTGTAATAAATTTTTCATAATTTTAACACGTATGTCTTACTTACTGGTTAAACTGTAGTGTATTTTCCACTATCGATTTTTGACAGTTAATTCAAAAAATGTATAAATATAAATTTATAAATATACAAAACATAAAGGAAAAAACACGTAGGTCAAATTAAAGTTGAATTTGTTTGTTGAAATAACGGGCATCATTGTTTTACCTCTACCCGTAAACAAATAATTTCTTTTCATATTTTTTTTTGTAACTAGTGGAGTTGTGTTCAACCAATTCGTCAGTGCCAATTGTAGCGATCTCATTTATTTTTATTTTAAACATTCTACAGCTTCTGTTTGAATCAATGTTTTCAGCATTATGACAGATTTATTTAATAAAACCGCCGAACAAATAAGAAATATTCTACCACTTTGTAATTAAATATTAATTCAATTCTTGTTGTTTTATTCTTTGCACATTTCAGTCCCATTATCTGCATTTAACATTTATATCATTTTAAAACAAATTTATTTTAACTGCCCGCATAGACCTGCGCAAAAAAAAAAAAAACGTTTAATAAAAATTAATGACTTTTAATAAAGACATCAATTTGTAGTTTGTTTTTCAATGCGACTCGTTTCAGTTTGATTTGGTTGGTGGACACACAAACAATTTTCACAAAAGTGACATCAACGGACCAATTTAAATTATTTACTTAACCAAATAAAAAATTATCATAATTTCTCCATAAATAGTCATCGCACCAAATTAAATATGAAATACACTGGCAGTTTCTGTGATGCTGGATAGGCGGATGGACGGACTATCGTTTGTAGGTTTGTTAAATTGGTTTTATTCGTATGTGGAATATATTGTATGTAAAGATTTTATTATATAATTTATATTTCATTTGCATAAATACTTATGTATGTATTTTGTGATTTTTTTTGTTGTTGTCGCTATTCAACTCAATTTAAACGTCAAACTTTTGCGGCGTGACAGGGACGCAAATGTGTGTTAACAGTAAATAATAATTAAAAGCAAGTACGTTTCAGCTTACTATAATTTGGATGAAAATGGTCAATAATAATTTTTTTTCAAAGTTTATCTTGAGAGTTAAAAGTTCATTAACAAGGTTTGTTTTAAATGTTCTAAATTTCCAATTCATACTATTGATAAACTGAAATTTATTGCTGATGGAATAAGCTATTCCTATGCGCAATTCACTGGTTGCTTAGGTTGCCAGATCATCAGGAAACTTCATCCAAAGATTTTAGAAAATCTAGAGTATTATACAAATTAAACTGTTAAGCAAATAAGAATAATAAACACTCAGGGCATAAACAAACCGACAAAAATAAACAGTAAGTTTATCTTTTCTTACAGTTCTTACTAGGGCTTCCAATCGGGATTGGTTTTTTGAATCCCGGAATCGGGATTAAAGAAAATATTTCGGGATCCCGGGATTCACGGGATTTTTAAAAAATTTTCGGGATTTATTTGTTTTATTATTGGGGGTCTAATTTCCCGGACTTTTTCTATTCCCGGAAAACGAAACGAAAAAAATCTTATTCCCGGGAATCCCGGGATTCTTTGAATAAAACAAGGATTTCATTAAATGAGTTTAAGACGAAAGTTTTTCCTTTTTTAAAAATTAGCTTGATTAAAGCCACTGAAAACCACAACAAAACCAAATAAATTCTTACATTCATACGTGTATGTATATATTTTTTGGGAGATCACGAATATATTGTATATTGCCTGCTTCCGAAAACGTGCTCTCGCTTTCTATAGACGTTGGTTTATAGTGAGAAGCGCATCATACAAAGATTTTAAATTTGTTGGCGTTTTACCCGTGACTTCATAGACGTCAAATTCTTTTTTAAAGATATTTTCCGGCTTTTGTATTTTCTTAACAATTATTTTTTTAGAATTTGTTCATCATCTTGTGTTGGTGTTGGTGATGGTGTATCGTGTACATTTTCATTTTCTACTTCAAGAAGCTTTTTAGACATTTCATCAGCAATTAAATACACGGTTGATTTATTGGCGTAGGAAAAATAGTTCGATTTGAAGTTAGTTTTTTAGTAATTTTAGTAAATAATATATTTTTATTGCTCGTTTTTGATTTTAACGATGTAACAAATTAAAATTTAAAAAAATATAATTTAAAATTCCCGAAAATTTCCGGAAAACAGTTTTCCGGGATTAATTAAAAAAAGTGTCCCGAGATTCCCGGAAACTCTTTCCCGCATAGCAACTCTATACCAAATATAAAAACTTTTTAAACTGTATGAAAAAAACTTAATTTTAAAGTTAATACTCATATTTCATGAACATACACTTAGGTATTATTTATTTGTAAAAAATATAATAAAATAAACTAAAAATAATAATTGATCACAATTCATAAAGATAATGTAATAAAAACGTAACAAAAAAACATAAAAATCTTATTTTTTTTATCAATATTTGATTATTGATATTGATTGATATATTGATATATATGTATTTTAAAAAATTGTGTATAGGAAAATATTTGGACAATTTTGAATACAATTGCACAATTTCTACAAAAAAAAAAAAATAAATGGAAAATTTAATTCAAATCCTTTCAACTTATTTAATCGATATATTTTAAACAAAATTTTTTGTTATTAATAAATTGAACACATTAGCCCAATTCACAATCTTGTGCAAATGGTCTTGCATCGTAGCATTTGCAAAATGGTATAGTGAATACTGTAGTATACTTTTGGGATTATAGTAAATACTATACCATTTTTCAGATGGGCTTGGTTCACTGAGTGTTAGCTGTCGTTTTGCAATCAACTCGAGTAAAAATAAATTGGTTTTAGGCGTTGCATATTTGCAAAAGAGTAGCAAGTGCATTGCTGTATATTTTGTTGGTGTAGAGCAGTGATAACCACTCCATAAGTCAATAATCGCAGTTTTCACACAGACACGGTCGGCAATTCACATGTATACAACAAATTTGTTCGTTTCAAAACATTAGGCTATCATCAGTCTCTGCGACCGCACCCAAGTACATAATATCTTTGTGTGCGTGCGTTCGGGGCTTGGTTATCACTGGTGTAGAGTAAAAATATACTATACCATTTTGCAAATGCTACGATATAAAGTTATGGTTTTAACCATGATCCCAAAAGTATGCTATGGTATTTACTATTCCATTTTGCAAATGCTACGATGCAAGACCATTTGCACAAGATTGTGAATTGGGCTATTGTAATTATTGTTTTCTCAAATGAAAGGTAGCATAGTTTTCGGTATCCCGAAAATCCCGGGATTAAAAATCAGAAATCCCGAGATTCGGAATTCACCTAATCCCGGAAATCCCGGGATTTCCCGATTGGAAGCCCTAGTGCTTACAGTTTAAAGGCAAATTTTGTTTACTGTCTATTTTTTCGCATGAAAATAACGTAAAGCAACATATTTTCTGTCTGTGGATATTTAAATCAGTACCAACTATTCCTTTTATATAAAAAGTGTTCCGACTTAATTTGTTTGTTGCTTTCTCTACATGCTTGTTGCCAAATTATTAGACCCAATAGACTATTTTGTGCTACCGAGAATTCTTCGTTCAAAGAAAGAATTTGTGCGTAACATTCTTATTTAATCCCCAATTGTCAATATTATGCTACAAATTTTTTCCTTGGGAGACAATTGCATGCGGAATAGGTGGATTAATGGATCGATTTGGCCCATTTTTAATACCGAACAGACTTCATTAGCACATGCTGGAATTAAAAAGTATAAAAAACATATAAAGGTTATACATGAACTATCATACTACGGTCACTTTTTGATATTTATACATCGTAATGTATAGATTCACGCTGGAACAGCTCTACCAAATTATCTAAATAAACTTTGAAAATCAGTCACGGCTTCGCGAAACTTCCTGATTCTTATGCCGCGCGGCTCATGTTGTCCCTAATGTGTTTTTTAGTAAACGAAAATTGCTCATATGCAGTGCGACAAATCATCGGACCTTATTTCTCCACAAAAAAAAAAAAAAAAAAAAAAAAAAAATTCAGAAGAGTCGCTGTGACCATGAAAAAGATTTTTTTTTGGGCTCAAGCATAATTTTAAAGTTTATGGGGTCAAATGTTTTTGAGATTATTTTTAGATTTTTCGGAAGAGGTCGCTCAAGCCAAATTTTTGCTTAAAATCGGTTTTGTCGGCTTTTTTAATTTTTCTGCATAACTTTGTTGAAAACATGTTGTTTTAATTTTTTGACCAAATATTTTAAGAGCTTAATGTCCAAATATTTAGCTCTTAAAGCTCCAGCAATATTTTTGCCCAATAAGGTACCATATATTACGTTTTTTTTTAACTTTTGGATATACATATGAGCAATTCCATGTCAAAACGACGAAGAGTGGGACATGACCCCTTCAGATTTTAATGAAATTTGGTGAGAAGGTTCCGTTTATCTTATTAAGAACATATATGACCAACTACATATGTACCGGGAAATCACCAATGGGTCCTGAGATACGACAAAAAAAAAGAGTAGTTAAGGATCTAACAGGTCCTTTCCATAAGAGGTGGCGCACCATCACAATAGATAATTTTTTTGCCACTCTTGATTTAGCGGAACCTTCCCATTTTGTCGCCACTATGCATCACGATCTGCTATTAAATGCTGTCAACGCAAACCGATGCCCACAAATATAACATTTTAACAATAAAAAAAGTTGTTAAAAAAACAAATTTATATGTTTTATCGATCAAATTTAAAATAACCGTGGTAATTTGTAAGGAAAAACAAATAAAACTTGAAGGTGTACCGCGGTACCCGGTCATTGACTCGCGTAGGTGTCGAATGTTAAACGGTTTTAAACAAAGATCTGGCTATATATATATATTTTTTTCTTTTATAATGTTTTATAAGTCCTAAATAGCGACGATTTGTAGTTTCATCGCCACATCTTCGTTGTGAAAGAATTGCGAGCATTTTTAAGTTGAAAAAGTTACCCGGGTACACGGTTAGTTAAAGTTAAAAGCATAAGTTCAGTAAAAATTATATTTATTTACTTCTTATTTAATTGCGCTTTTTAGCTGTTCTAATTGTGGTCTGGCCAGACCAAGAGGAGAACTTAGTGGAAAAATTACCAAGAATTCTAGGGTTAAAAAGTATGACAACTAGTGATGTTGTTTCAAAGATGATAGATTCTATAAAATCTAAAAAATTGGGGTTAACCTTAATGTTCCAGAGTTATACCATTTTTAATGATTGATGTTCTTGACCTTACAAAACCGTCGACAAAAGTACAAATTTTTAAAATTGTATCCAATCGAAAAATATACTGTCGCAAAGAGCAGCAGTATAATAGCAGAACTTTTAAAGATTTGTGGAAAACAAATCAAGAGATCCGCAAACTTTCTCGTGTAATGGTCAAATTGTACTCGAAGTGGGTAGTTTTAAGTAAAAATAAATCTAGAAAAACGACAATGAGAGCTTGTTTGGAGAAAAAGCTAAACCTTCCGGAAAATCTAAAGGATCAATATTTGGAAAACGAAGAAATCTGCAGCATTGATAGCAATGGTTTGGAAGATTTTTTCTGTGCAACTTTCACAAAAGAGTACCAGCTTCGTGCAAGTCTTGACAGAACCGGAATTAAATGCCGTAAAGCTTCGTTTATAGTGAATTTCTGCTCAGACCCTGGTCAGATCAACGCAAAAGTTGCATGCTAAAAGAGTTCAATTTGGAGGAAACGTATAAAAGAGCAACAGATTATTGCAGATTCCATTAAAATTCGTTTGAGGGCCCAAATTACATAACAGTACATTGGATGAAAAAAAATGCGCGACTTAAAGAACAAAAGGAAAGAAACAGATCGGGTTTCTATAAGCGCACGCAGAGACAAAATATGGATGAGCATGTTTTTTGTATCAATATATTGTTGTCGTACACAAATAATTGTTATTTTTATTCAATATCAGCAATATTATTATAGATACTGAAAACATATCAATGTGTATCACAATTCTAAATTAAAGTATTGTTGACCAAAAAATAATTATTTTTCTAACTCGCAACCATATCATAATATTAAATTGCCATAACATGATAATTTTCTATACATTTACCATAATATGTTTAAGATGCAATCAAAATAATTTTACTCTAATAATATTTTGTTAGCGCCATTTGTAAAATAATTTTCCATCACCAACACCATAAGGTGGGCAGCTTAATAACTGTATACATCGCAAAATTGTTTTAGAAAAATTATCCCGGAACCAATACGTGAAGATTTGTGCAATTTAAATTAAGGCCAGCTTGAAGACATGCAACCAAGAAAAGACTTTAAATAATTGCTTCATCGGAGCCTTATCTTTATGGATGATAGATCTAAGCCCTTTGCAATAGTAAAAACTCCTGAAACTGTTAATCGGTCTGGCTGGATAACGAAAATTATATATTCTTTAAAACTATGCATTTTGAAACCTGCAATATAACATGGACAATTCAAAAATGTATCATTAATAAGATTTCTGTATAACGTGCTAAGTTCCCAACTTTTCATATTTGACAAATACACTGAGATTCATTGTTGAGGGAAAGCTACTTGCTTACCTTGCTTGAATTTTTTTTTTTTTTTTTTGTTTTTATCTTTGACAACTACAAATGAATTGCAGTTGTTTATTTTATTTGGACATAATAATTTTACAAATTTCAATTTGGCCTCAGCGCCAAGAAGGCATTTTTGAGGCAAGTTGGCAAAATAGTTACAAAGTTAAATGTACAAATAAAATACAAGGTAATAAGTAACTTATAGAATATATGACAAATATATTTTCACAAAGCAAAAATTATATTTCAATAAAAAAAGATAAAAAAAAAAAAATTAAGAGAAAAAATTTTTAAATTAAAAAAAAAAATGTTTTATATTAGAAGCGTTTCTATTATATTATATAAGTGCTCTTTACAAGAAGACTTAAAAATGGAAATTCGATCAATTGATTTTAAAGCCATAGGCAAATTATTGAATTTAATTCCGCCAATATAATCAATTCGCTGTTTGGTTGTTTCTAACCTGCATCTAGGAATTCTAAAATTTGTTCTATTCCGTGTATTGAAATTTATTTGATTTTGCATGAATGGTATAGTATGGTAACCAATATTATTAATACATTTAAACACAAACACTAAAACTTGATATTCATGCAACCCATAGATTGGTAATATTGTTTTGCATATTTCTTTATATAATAAAATAGTTGAATACAACAATGGTAAATTGTATACAATTTTTAATGCTTTGTTTTGCATACATTGTAGAGATTTAAGTAAATTATTGTTTTTATTGTAAGCATATATAACAGCCAAGTAGTTCAAATGAGATTGTATCAAAGATTGATATATCATAAGTTTTGATTTTTTATCCAATTTGTTCTTTAATTTATATAAAATTCCAATCGCTGGAGCTATCTTTCTTTTCACGTCACTGATATGCAGATCCCATGACAAGTTACTTTGAAGAATTATTCCTAAATACTTTATTGAATGGGTTTCATACACAATCTTTCCATCAACATATACATTAAAGTTATTATTTATACTCAAGGAATGTGGTCTAAATCGTATTAGATTGGTTTTACCAGGGTTTAGCAGTAATTTATTTAATCTGGCAAATTCAAAAATTAGTGTAGCATCCCTCTCAATTTGCGTTTTTAGTACCAATTCATGTTTATATGGATACAATACACACACATCATCAGCAAACATACACAGCTGACCACTTAAGTTCAGGTTTTTAATATCATTTAAATAAATTGAGAATAATAACGGCCCTAATCCGCTTCCTTGTGGCACACCATATTCAACAGAACCAATAAAACTTTTTGCATGTTTTATATTTACATATTGTTTTCTGTTTGTAAAGTAACTTTTAAGAATATGTTTATGTGAAAAAATATATCAAAGATTGGTACCTCTGCTAATGCCCACGATACGCTGTTCTCACTGATCTTAATCTATTAAAGCAGTTGGATAACTACAAAATTATTAATGAAGCAGTTGCTTTTCTAGGTCATCAGTGGCATTTTACCTCAAAGTTGGCAACTTTGGCTTTTGATGAACGTTTCGATACCAAAACTTTGCATTTAACCCTTAAGCTAACACCAAAATGATTTAACGCAAACGAACCCCAGAGCCTGGCTGGGCCACATTGTATTTTATATGGAGCTTTTTGTGGCTATAGAAAAACTCACACTAACGAACCCCCGGGCCTGGCTGGGACTACTTCTATATGTATGGAGTTTTATGGCTAAAGCAGGAACATTTTGTTGGGAAATAGAATAATTCTTCGAAAAAACAATAAACAAAGAATTTGTATGTGTTGCGTATGCTTTTTGAAAAGTTTCATATTGATTTTATTTACTACAGTATATATATAATATTTCAGGGCCTGGCTAGGTCCTGGTGTATATAATATGCACAAAATTTTTATTTTGCCAATTGCCACGGTCACGGTGTTTTAATTTACACTTTTATTGAGGAAAACATAAAATTTCATTCCAATACATTTAATAATTATATTTAACAAACTGGAAAAAAGTCAAAAATGCCTGACCAGGACCTGGTGTTCGCTTAATGGTTAAATGCAAAGTTTTGGTATCGAAACGTTCATCAAAAGCCAAAGTTGCCAACTTTGAGGTAAAATGCCACTGATGACCTTAATCTGCAAAGCAGCGGGAATGAAGTAGTCTTCACGATTTAAATAGGAGACAACCTTTAAAATAGAAAAATTTCAGAATTCATTCCCAAAGCCAGTCAATTTTTTTTTTTTGGTTTTTTTTGAAGCTTGCAATATTAAAATTTTTTTTTTTTTTTAAACAGATCCAGAAAATTGGGAAGCTAAAAAGTCATTTAAAGATGCAAAAAATTAAGTTTCACAACTACAAGTGGTAAATGATGTGGCAGATCGAAATGTAGATTTGCCTTACACTTAGATCAATGTCACAACTTCTGAATCTGATTTTCAGAACTTAGTGCAGGGTATGAGTTTTAAACAGGCTAACAGCTTATAACCAGTGATGCCAACTTTTTGAGAGCAAAAAGAACTTTAAAATTAAAAAAAAGCACTAAAAAGCACTAAGCCATTTTTACAATTTAATCAAACACAAAACAAGTTGCTTTCGGCTGTGCCGAATATTATATACCTCCAAAACTTAAAAAAGCGACCGCGTTGATGGGAGCCAATTTCATTTAAGATTAAATAATAAACATATCGTCGCAGGAATTAAAGAACCTCGTTACTGACAAAATATAAAATGTTCACCAGAGCAAAAAAAACCTGTATGAAAGACAGTAGAAAAAAGTTCATATCACAAAAACTATACAACTTAGGAACATGATTTTAAAAACGTATTTTTATTTTATCTCGCTTTATATATTGGCTCTAAACATTTCCTCTCAAGTTTATTGTTCCGGTGATTCTGCTGCTTACAGCAAACGATTTTTTTTTGCGTAAGTGAATTCTTTTTCATAATACAAAAATGGAACCGGGACCAATTGACGCAGTATTTTTTTCTGATAAAAATGGTGCAATAAAAACTTTTTTCGATTTTTTTCAGTTGCAGCGTTCTTTAATTCCTGCGACCATATTTAAATTTGTATATAATCATTTTTAAATGTATTATTATTATCTTCAATACAAATAATATCATCCAAATCATTTGGAGTTTAAATTGACCATAAAACAGTTTTAAAGTAATGCAGTGCGAGCGATTTTCGTAACTCGAAAAAATCTTGCCTGTTGCAATTACCGAAAATTTGCAATGTCCAGTCATTGTTTATAAAACTTAATGACAGCATATATTTAAATAAAAATCCTTATATTTTATCGTCTAAATAAATCTAAATTAAAATCGTGCAAAGCTTAACAAAACAATTGGCTTATGATTTTATCCAATTATTTTAACATACGTACATACGCTTCTGAATAAAGAACACGCATAAGGCGCATACTTAGTCAAACATTTTATGAATAGCACCAGAGGTAAAAGTGCAAAACACTTGGAAAACTAAAGCGCGTGAAAAATGGCAGGTTACACAACGCTCGTTATAAAAGTATTTTCTGTCAGCTGTTTTTAATTTATTTGACACTTTGCATATACCAAGCTACGGCTCTTTTTTTGTTTTTAAAGTCTTTGCGTTTTTTTGCACGGTTTCCAACTGCATGTTTTTTAACAATTTCTAATATTTTCCAATCCATATTCTATTTTTGAAACAGTGTCTACATCGTTAAAAAAATGTTTACCGAAATACATCGTTTTTTATTACGATTACTAAATATCTGTTCAACGCTTAAAAGTGCAACGTTCCGTAAAATTTACAAATTGCTAGGAAGCCTAGCTCTAACCTCGTAAATTAAGTCTTAGGTAAATCGAATGTAACTTTCTTGTATCACGTTTTTATCAATTGAAATCTTTAAATCTTTACAAGCGTTCTCAAAATTGTACCCCAAATAGCAAAGTTGAACTTAAGCATCCTCTATATAATCGTAGTTTTAAAAAATGGTAGAAAAAAATATAAAAATTGTAAAAAGTACTAAAGGCACTAACGAAAAATTGAAAAAGCACCAAGTTAGTGCTTTTTTTTAGTTTGGCACTATGGATAAAATTTTGGCGTTTTAAGGCATCAAAAAGCACCATAAATAGTGCCAAAAGCACTTAGTTGGCATCACTGCTTATAACATTATCATAAACTGGGTAAAAAAACCATTATAACAAAGAAGCGGTAAGAGAAAAATCAAAAATTGTTAAATCTAATTTATTAAGAATTAATTCGTCTTACAAACTGCGTGGTTATTTTTTTTTCATTTTCATGAGCAAATTCATTGCAAACAGACTTGGTTTTTGCACACAAAAATAAAGCTTGGACATTTTTCTTTTCAACTGGTTCCTCAAAATTGAGGAAAATCGCAGTTTTTGACACAGTTAAGAAGAAAACTCAAAAAAACGCTGAAAAACGCGATGTTTGATTACTTTGTCCAAATTCGGGAAAATTTAAAACATATTATAGTTAATTTTGAACATAATATCATTAATTTTTACGTATATTATGGTTAATATTGACCAAAATATGGTTAACTTTGAACAAATTACTGTTAACATAACCTGCAAACATACACACTAAAGCCTGTATTCATAAAAATATACAAAATTTGATAAATTTGTATTAAAATTTTCCTTAATAACAGTTTATGAATACGGAGATATAAATATATTCAGATTCTGTGCCACTTCAATCTATAGGTGAATGTTTTTTCATTATTCCTCGAATTCTATGCCAACAGCTTGTGTTTTATATAAAAAAATATTCCGCTTACTTTTAGAATATGTAAAAACAAATTTCAAACTGTTTAAGCTATTTTTGGTAAAATTTTTTTTAAATGTTAGTTTGTGTTCTGGCAAAGTTTATCAATGAAAACCCAATTAAAACTTTAACTGATGAAATTGTTTTTGGTAGTTGCTGTTTTTATTATTATCCATATGTTGTTTGTGCTTTAATTCCCAGTAATTTACAAATTGTTCAATTGTAATTAAATTTGTTTTCTTTTGTAAGATTTTTGCTCATTTAAAATAGTGATGGAGATGGCCTTGTAAAACAAGTACACAAATTAATACACATAAACATAAACGCACTCGTCCAAGAACAGATGGAGATTACAATATTGTTTTGCATAGAGTATTATTCGTTAACTTAATTGTATACACAGTCATATTTTATATACAACTTTACATACATACAGATTTTGTTTGTATACTTAGTTTGTATTATTTGTGTTTCGTGGTCGTACGAAGTATTTGGCTTGCGCGAATTCTCAAATGAAGAATAAATGAATTTTAAAGATTCACTGATAACACAAAGATATTAACATATAGACCACAACAGAACGACATGCGGCATTTAACATTGCCGTTCATCTCATTGCACTCACTTACACATTTGCATATTTATTTATTAAAAAATTGTCTGTTTTTATATAACTTTGTCTATGAATGCAATCACACATACATACATGCGTTTTTAATAAGTTTTGCAATTTCGTTAAATGGAACAGTGCATATTTTTCACCAGGGATTTGTACGCTCAATAATGAAATTGTTCTTCTGCAGAATTAAGGAAGTTTATTAATACAATCATTTATAAATAACTGTTTAATAAAATTGAAATTAATATTTTGTTGTTGTTTTTTGCAGATTAAAAAGTAGCGATTTGTTTTAAATGCGAAGAAGAAAAAATCGCTTAAAGTGATTTTGTTTATTTACCTCTAGCAAACACGTCTCTTTTGTTTGTAGGCGATCGGGGTGGAAAAGAAAGAGGGGTTGCCAAACAGACATGAAATGAGTTTTCAAGTTTGTTTATAAGAATTTTCATGTTTTCTTGCTCTCAAAACCTTTTTAAGAGTATATTACGTTCCGAAGTTTCCGAGGGAACAACTGTCGTTGTAATGCTGGGTACACACTATGCAACACATTTACGCAATCTAGTGAATTAAATTCATTTTCATTCATTCCAGATTGCATCAACATCAAAACGCTTTGATATTTTGAGGTTGCATTGAAACAGGTTGCATGTAGATTGCACTGTGTGTACCCAGCATAAAGGTTTGCACTGTTTGGGTTTCAATTGTGCCATGGGGTACTCATCCAAAAATGGCATTATATCTTATCTTATCAAGATAGGGTGTCAGCTACTCACTTCAACACCAAGGCTTCTAAGGGTTGCTAAGGAGTCATTTACGGATGATTGGATTCTTCTGATGGAATCACTATCTTCCTTTGTTGCTGATAGTATGTCAAACAAAATTTTGAAATGGTTGTCAACCAAAACACGCTTGTTTTCGTGTCGAGTCTCTAATGCCCTCCATGCGAGCTCAAAATTGTCATGAGAAAGCGGATATCTTTGAACTATATCACCCGCTTCACCTCTTGTCTTATATCGGAGGTGGAATAGTCTCCATAAAGTATAGAACTTTTGATGATTATGGTTTGACATCTGAGAGTGTTTTTTTGGCGCCCTATGCTCCAATGGGAGTAAGAGGAACACATATATATCTGAGAGTGTCAAACTGTTTTGACATTTCTCTTCAGTAAGGTTTGGCAAGTCATCACGAATCGCTAAATCTTCCAAATTGTAAAAATTTACTTCGAAAATAAGAAATCTGTTCGCGAACGTCAGAGAGCACGTTGTCCATTTTACAAAGCTTATTTCTGGTTTAATTGCCACCTGAATAAGCAAAATTTACGTATTTGGAACAAAGACAATCCTTAATCAACATTATTTCCTTTAAAATTTACTGTTTGGTGCGGTTACTTGCTCTTACGAAATAAGCAAGGAGCTGCCGATACTCTCCGCCTACAATAGACATGTTAACGGAGCGTTGTTAAAACATATACGTCACCAATTATATTATTACTACATAATAATAACCTCATATGGGTGTTACTGTTGCACATTTCATGTCTGTTAAAGACTGGAAGTTACGGTAAATGCCAAGCGCCATTGAGCCATGATGACTGAATTTTGATTCTAAAAAATAATTAGCTAAACATCAACAACAACAACGCGCTTTACAGTTATTGCTAAATTATTTATGTGACAACTTTATTACCATAAATGATCCTGTTTACTGGCTCCTCGTTTGTGCGATTTAACTCCTTTGGATAACTTTTTATGGATTTATGTGAAGTCAATATGCACACAAACAGTCAACTTTTGAAGCATTGTAAGCTAGTATTCAAGCCACAATTAACACCATAAAGGCCGATTTTTTGGAAGAACTGGTTACAAATTGGACCATTATAATCAGTGTTGCCAATTTAGCCATTTTTTACCCTGTTTAGCCATTAAAAAAATGAGTTTAGCCATTAGCCATTTTTTTTAGCCATACATTTTTTTTGCCGTTTTTCTTTTAAAAGAATAATTTTTATTTTATTATAAAAATGTATAAAAGTGAAATAAACATTTTGAACCTTTAAAATGCCTTTAATTTTAAACACAACTTTTACAAATGTTGAAAATCGCTATAAACTATGACGCATTGACTATAAAGTTGCTCTCTCTTCCATGGTCTAATGCTGAAGTAGAGAGGGTGTTAAGCCAAATAAACATCGTTAAAGTAATTTGAGAAATAGGTTACATTAAGCAACCGTTAATGCGATTTTATCAATTAACAATAGTGGATAGGATACTATGCGTTTGTGCTGATGTCTGTAACACCTTAAAATATTGGTCCTTAGCCCACTTTTACGTATAACGATTGACTCAGAATCACTTTCTGAGTCGAATTAACGATGTTTGTCCGGCTGACTGGCTGTCCATATAAACCTTGTGCGCAAAGTACAGGTCGCAATTTAGAGATTATTTGATCAAATTTTGTACAAAGGTTCTAATGTGGTGTAGGGTATCATAAAGTCGGGTTTAACCGACTATACTTCCTTACTTGTTTTTTATTGTAGATCTGGACTCAAAAGGTTGGGTAAATGTTGTCGTGATTATGATTTACCTTCAAATTATTTAAAACTTATGATTAGTTGAAACTAATGAGTGATTCCTATGAGATGAACAATAACGACATCGAATTTTTCGATGATTTAGGCCCTAAATTTGTAAAACGCAAAAGCAACGCCAAAAATTATATTGAAAGCAAAAACAAAATCGAAAATATTTTATAATTTTGTTGTTGTTTTCTATAGAAATGAATATTGAATTTTTAAATTTTAAACGCTGCATATCTTGTGGCGTTGATAATTTTTAAACGCATTATATATTTCTGTAGAAAGCAACAACAAAATTTTGAAAAATTTTTGACATTGTTTTTGCTTTCAATGTTATTTTTGGGATTGCGTTGCGTTTTACAAATTCAGGGCCTTAATTTTTTAATATTAATTTATTTGAATATTAATTCTTATTTAACAAATTGATCTTTACTCACAATTGCATCGTAAACAACTTTAATTATTTTTTTTCTGTTTTGTTATTGAATTTTAATGTGTTTTTGTGTAAAAAAGCTTTTAGCCATTTTTTGGCAATTTTTTCCGTAAATTTAGCCATTTTTGGGCACCAAGTTTTGGCAACACTGGTTCTAATGGACCATGTAACTCACAGTCGCGGCTCATATATGCTGGAAATCCTGTTTTAAAAATAATTTCCATGTAATTATCCACCAGATTAGGATACAAAAAAATTCCACACCAACGGTATTTCTGTTTTTTGCTCAAGCATAATAAGTAGGGTAAAGTATTTCTGAGATATTTTTCAGATTTTGCGGAAGAGGTCGCTAAAGTCGAATTTTTGCCGGTCTTTTTTGAGTTTACTTCATCACTTTGTCGAAAAGAACGATTTTCTTCACTTTTAAAGAAATAATTTCAAAGAAAAAGGTCCAAGCTTTATTCTGGTGCACAAAGACTTATAAGTTTCGGTACCTAGAAAGTTACATTTAAAATTTTCGTAATTTTTTCATCAATTTTGTAAATAACGCTTTATAAATTTAAAAATTTTATAAAAATCAAACAAACC
The DNA here is from genome assembly GCA_930367215.1 of Pollenia angustigena. Lineage (NCBI taxonomy): Eukaryota > Metazoa > Arthropoda > Insecta > Diptera > Polleniidae > Pollenia > Pollenia angustigena. Next base: position 97,386,623 of record OV884059.1, on the reverse strand, counting down.
AACAACACAGTTTGAAAGATCAACTATTTTTAAAAATTAAGAAACAAATATTTTTGAATTTGCTTTTACCGTTTCTGAGTTATACCGGTTTTCAACTTTGTGCTCAGTTTATGATATTATCACTTATACCAAACAAACCAACAAAAATCAAACGTTTTGTTTTGCTTTGTTTAAAAATCATTTATTGGGGTTCTTACGATGCAATAAATTCTGAAAATCAGTTTCAGAAGTTGTGACATTGAAATGTTAGCCGAAGCCACACCTCGTTCTGCCACATCATTTACCACTTTTCAAATGGCGAAATTTGTTCTTTGCATCTTCAAATGACTTGTTGGCTTTCTAATTTTCTGGATATATTTTAAAAAAATCAATTGAAATATTGCAAGCTTTCAAAACAAATCAGACTGGTTTTGGAAATTATTATAGAATTTCTTTTTTTTTAAGGCATCTTTCTCTTAAAATTTACTACTTCGTTCTCGCTACTTGGCGTATGTAGATTTTTTGTCATTCAGCTCAAAGTTTTGGTGTCTTTCATCAAAAAACGCTAAGGTAGCCAATTTAGAAAAGTATAATCTTTTTTTTTGCTTGCTTTAAGAATTTTGTACTTATTTTAAGAAATTCCGGAATTTATTTTCGAATGTAATTCTATTCATGATTGTTTTACATTTTAGTGTTATTCGTACTTAAATTTTTGAGTACAACTCGTGCTAAGTATAAAAAACTTAATTTATCCGGAGTTTGTTTTCTTTCTGTGTAGTAAATCTAATCCTTAAATATGATTACTACGAAAGAAAGGGAGACTATAACGAAATAACGGGTTAAATTATTTTTACGAATAAAATATGCCTTCCATCATAGAAATCGGTTGTCAGATGTTGATTTTATTTACATATAAATAAACGTTTGGTTGCCGTAGACCTTCCATGTGATTGTTATCGTGTCATGTCCCTCGTTTAAGAAAGTAAGCTATATGAGGGCCACACAAAGAACCTGTTATTACTAAAATATTCAATATTACATTTTTTTGGTTTTCTATTGCAAACTTACTCGTTCTTTCAACGGAAAAATGTACGGGCATCTCTATATTTATACTTACATAAATTTCAATAATTTCGTTAACAAATTTAATTTATTAATTTAATAAGATTTAATAATCGCATAACTTGTTTTTCAAAACAACAGTATGTCGAGCCATACAACTACTGTATAACAATTATTTAATTGAATAATTGATTTAAGACATAAATGTTCAATGTGAAATCATCACAACTTTTTTTTGCTCATCATATTTCTTATTCCTATTTAAATTCATTATGTTGTTTTATTATTTATGCAAATGATAACTCTTTTTAGCAATTACTCAGACCATATGCGAGCATAAAATAAAACCCACACCCAGGGTAATTACAATTAATTAAGGAACCATATTGGTGCTATTGTTACAACATCAAATGAAAACTAACGAAGGCAAAGAAAGTACATACAAACCAACAGCAAAATATATAAAACAAAAGAGCTGGTACTTTGAAAAGTAAAAACTGAAAACACAGTAGGAATGGCAACATAATTTTCTACTTTAGAAACTAATCAACAATTCAACATACTAGCACACACATATACCAGCAAATATAAGCACACACATAGAAATAATATTTATATATATTTAGACTCACCTACCAAACAACATTATACATATATAAAACATATTTCTAACCATTTTTTAAAAGCTTTTTTTTTGTAGGGTTTGGTAACACAGTCGTACTTCGCCATAATGAATCTGCATGAGACCATAAAATTACTTCATTAAATTATATAGTTTTTTTTATTAGGTCCATTAATCAGGGAACGACCCCTGCTAATGCATTATATTGAGTTGGAAGAGGAAAATAGGTTATGAGAAGAAGGATAGAGGGAGTAGTGCTAATGGACATTCAATTTGAACTTACCTATGTTGAAAGTGAGAGGGAAAACTTCCGCAGATAGCTTATTCCAGTACGGCCATAGAACGAATTTGTCGTAATGCGTCGAACGATGCACCGGTCGATTATAATTGGATATGTGCCCTTCTTCGGATCCTTGGGGTCAATATGACCCAACAATAAAATATAAACAACATTTCATATGAGGGGCTTAAATCACAAGGGGTTAAAGTGCCTTTTTCTAAAATTGAGTTTACATATGGAATTATAGGTATAGGTCGGAGAAGTTGTTCAGAGCACAAGAGGGGAATGAAGGATTCATATCCGGACGCTAGATATGGTGAACAATACAAGCACTTGACATTAAAAAAGCTGCTTCGATTGGAGCACAATCGAAACAACCGCTTTTGTCTCATAATTTAAAATAAGTCACTTGAACCCCTTGTGCTTTAAGCCACTCATATTTAAGTATAATAAAAAATAATTCGATTCTATTAATTATTTGACTGAAAAAATTATTGATCGATGATTCTGAATGAAGATGAACTCAATTCAATAGGAAAAAAATTTTAAAGTGGAATTAAACATGCAATATCACTTGATGGGTCATATTGACCCAAAGGATATTTAATGTGTGTTTGGAGGGGGAGGAACAATTTAAATTTTATTATTTTCATTTAAATTTGTAATTTTCGTCCCTGTAATGTTTAAATTAAAGTTTCACGTCCATTTCTTATATATAAAGGGACAAATTTTGCGTTTGAATAACAAAATTGGGGCAAATTGACCCAAGGAGTGCAGAAGGGTTAAATATGCTGTTCGTTTTAGGTAGACCAAAATGAATGTAAGCCAAATATGCAGTGTTTTCTTAATGAATTACATACGGATAACTTCATTGCATACAAATTCACTTAAGAGAAATATGACTGTACTTTATGATTATAGAATGTTGGCATATTATTATAGTTTCCAAAGGGTTGACCAAAAAATAAACATCGCTTTAATAGTGAACACGCACAGAAAAAACATGGTTGTGGTAAACATATTCTAAGAGCAACATATTTTGATAAGATTCATGATTGTAGTCACCATATTACGATTGTTATTGAATCATATTAGGACCAAATATATTCGTTATATAACATCATAATATTTTTCTCTTAAGCATATTCTTATCGTATAAATTATAATAAGTTACGAAGTAATCATACTATAATCATGTAAATCATAATAATCTAAGAAGTAATCATATTCTTGTCATGTTAACCATAATAGATTTAGAAGTATTATTATTTTTAAGTGGTGCTGTCATAACAATAACAAATTAATTAAAATTTTTTTGCGTTAATTTTTTATTTTGTGGCACTTTACAATTGTTTTTAATGTACATTAAAGAGACGCACCAAAAAAAGTGCTCGATGTACCCTCCTAAAAATGAACCTAGGACTTTTTTAAGATGACATTTTAAATATTTCGGCTCCAGCTTTGACCTCTCGCGAGCTGGACCAGTTTGAAAAAGGGTATATTTTTGCATGTTTTGTCACTGTAAGCATCTGTTTCTTTACCAACATATACAAGTTGGGTATCGTAAGAAAGTTTTTTTAAGGCGCGTCCAACTGTATATATTTTAAGGATTTTCTGTAAAAAAACGGTTTTTTGTTCGAGTTTTGACAAAAATGCAATGGGGTGGCAACCATTCGTTTTAAATAGGGCAATATGCGTATTAAATTTTATCATCCTTTGTATGTAAATAACTTAGATTTTTGCAAATGAGATGCATTTTACACGGTGCTGTGGAATATATGGGCATTTCCGTCAAAAGGTCCACCGTGACCGAAAATTTAAAAGTTATTAAAAGCTGTTTATTTTACGAAAAAATATGCCGCCAAAAAGTCGTGGATCTTTTCTTTTTTTTTCTTTCTTTAGTCCTATTTTCATCCATACATGATCTAGAAACTAAATCCGCTATCATATTAGAGTTACTACAAAATTGCATTTATATATATTCCAGAGCACCGTGTAAAATGCATCTAATTTGCACAAAACTAAATTATTTACATACAAAGATGATTTACTTGGCAAAAGATAGAATTTGATACCCATATTGCCCTATTTAAAAGGAAGGGTTACCACCCCATTGCATTTTTGTCAAAACGCGAACAAACACGAATTTCCAAAAAAAACAACTGAGACACGTATTTAATTTAATCGACTAAAGATTAAAATATATTAATTTGGCACTTTTATTACAAACAACCCCGAACAAAAAATTCAAAAACCGTTGTTTTTTCAGAAAGTCCTTAAAGAAAGGACATGGATGATCGTCCTTGGACAAATTTTATATACAGTTGGACGCGCCTTAAAGAACCTTTCTTACGATACCCTTCTCTCTTCTGCTAAAGCGAGTGTAGCCGCTATGATTTAAAATATTTCGAGCTTGTCGATTTGGGTGTTGTTCAAGCCTCTAAACATATTTTACTGCATATTTTGTAATCATAGTTTTTACTAATGGCACATTGGGATCCTTAGGAATGTTTGAGTTTTTAACGTACCAGGGAGCGGCTGCTATTATTCGAAGAAGTTTATTTTGGCGCCTGTGAATTTGTTCGATGTTAGAGGCCGAGGCAGTGCCCCATAGTTATATGCCGTAGCACCAGATAGGCTTTAAAATATTGTTGTAAGGACGAAATTTCTTCCAATAAGCCAATGAATTTGAATGGCTTTTAGTTTCATTTGAGTTAATTTTGCCTCTGTATGGCATTTCCACGTTAATCGCCGATCCAGATGTATACCGAGATATTTTACATGCGAATGTTGAGGAATTGTTTGATAATAATTTGTTATAGGGGGCAAGATTCCCGGCGCAAGGTATATTGTGCCCAGGATGCTGCCTTGTGGGACTCCAGCGCCAATTTGCTGAGGTGAACTTAAGAAATTTCCTTCTTTAATAACAAATTGACGACCGACTAAGTAGCTTTCTAGCAGCTTGTGTGTATTTGCTGGTAAATTTTGCTTTAATTTATGTAATAAGCCTTCATGCCAGACTTTATCAAAAGCTTGCGAAACATCGGTGAGGAGTGCTTAGCAATATTTTTTTTCTTCAAATGCTTTTCTTATGACATTTAATATTCGATGAGTCTGTTCAATTGTGCTGTGTTTTCTTATAAATCCGAATTGATGGTTTGGAATACATCTATTTTCACTTAAAATCAGTGTTAATTTTGAAACTAATAATTTCTAAAACAGCTTTGAAATATTTAATAATTAGCTGATTGGCCTATATGACTCCGCTTTTGTATGATCTTTGCCTGGCTTTGGTATCATGGTAACTAAGGAAACCTTCCATTTTTGAGGATAGTATTCAAGGCGTAAAATAGCATCAAAAATAAAAAAAGAATAATTTTCTTTGCTATGCGAGGTAGCTCTAAAAGCATTTTAGTACTGATCTTATCAGAACTAGGTGCCTTCTTAGTGTTTAAGTCACAAATAGCCTTTTTGATATCTCTTATCTTAAATCTGAGGGGAATAGCTGCTCTAGCAGCAACAAGTGGTAACTTGACCGCAATATCGTGAGATATATTTGGGGTAAATACGTTTTTTAAATGATTAACAAACAGATTTCCTTTTTCAACATCATTTCTTGCCCAACTTCTATTCAAGTTTCTTAATGGTGGTTTAGAGACAACTGGCCTTTTGAGATTTCTAGCTGCACGCCATAATGAGTAGTCCGATTGTGGAGTTGCATCAAGTTACTTAAGATATTTTTCTAGAGAAGCCGATTTCGAGTCTGCAGTAATTTTCTTAGCCTTTTTGTACACTCTTTTAGTACGTTCTTAAAATGAGGGGATCTGAGTAATTGCCACTCTCTTCGAGCCATCATTTTTACAAACAAGAGACGTTCGACATCTGTGAAATAATATTTTAATAGTTTTTGTTTTTTTGGGGGCAATATTGGAATGTTGAACAGCTAGTTTCAGAAAACTGTCAAAATTAACAATAGAGCGATCTACATGTTCCGGTGTACTAAGCGGAATATTTTCGGAGCAATGGGTACTTAGATTTTTTTTATTTAACCAATTTATTTGTGTGGCTGACGTCGCTAAGTAACCAGTCGGTGATACAATTCTATTGGGTTTCATTATAGTAACAGTTGTAGGTGTGCGTTGGGAAGATAATTCTAATGAATTTTCAACATGAATAGTTCCTGTGGGGATGTTTTAACCACGCCGAAATCGATGACATCTGGAATTTTTTGCTGATCAGTAGGCCAATATGTTGGTTGTCCGCTCACTTCCACATTTAAATCCATTTTAGAAATTGTGTTAAATAAAACACGACCCTTTGGTGGTATAAGTCGTGACCTCCAGAAGGTACGTTTAGCGTTATAATAACCAGCGGCCAGGAAACAGGGTCCAAATGAATTATAACATTCACAATATTGGCTTGCTGATATTGAAAATCTAGGTGGAGAGTATAAAGATGAAATTACTATGTTTCGATTTGGCTCTTCAACACAAATGCTCGTTGCTTGCAGATAATCCTCACGATGGTCACACATTAGGTAGTGTTTGACCCGATTTTTTATCAAAATGGCAGTACCTCCACAAGCTCTATCTCGAGGCTCCTTGGTATCATAAAGTATATAACGATTGATTTTAAACGTATTTCTTGAGGTCAAATGAGTTTCAGAAACCATCATGACATCAATTCGTTTTTTTTAAGAAAGTATTCTAATTCGTTTTTATGTTGGCGGATGCCGTTTGCGTTCCAAAAACAAATTTTTAAACAGTTCATGGCTTGTTAAGTACAGCTCGCAATAACATCGATTGCATTCTAAGAATTTCCTGCATCATATTACCCATTGTGTTCGTAAAATTAGTTACTGTTTGCACTAATGTTTCCATGGTTTTTTCTAGACGACTTAAATTTGAAACTGGAGTTTCATCATTACTTGGCGCAGCACTTTGCATAGGCACATGGTTTGATTGAAGGACGTTAGCGGAAGAGTTTTTGTTATTATAAGGCTGCGGAACCTGAATGTCATTAGTGTTTACTTGATTTGTTACCTGCATTTGAGGGGGATTAGTTTTCAGTCCAGATGACTGCTTGACGATAGTGTATACAGGGCATCCTCAATAATTGGCGGTGTGATTACCGCCACAGTTGCTGCATTTTTTACATTGGGATCGTTTTTAGACTTATCGCAAAGAACTGTACCATGTAATTCACCACATACTACGCAAACAGGGGGTAAATAGCAGTAGGCCTTAGTATGGCCAAATTCTTGGCAGTTTAGACATTGAACGGGACCATTTCTTTTCTGCGGCTCCTCTATAGTTATTCTTCTATACAGAATATATTTTAAATCGTAAATAGGGTGCGTTTCGTCTTTTCTTAGCTTTACGTCGCCGGGTTCTAACTCCACTCGAAATAGTGGTTGGGGATTTTTTTCCCTATTTTTAATATTTACTACATATTTTACATTGAAGTCTTTTACTTCCAAGAAAGTTTTAATTTTTTCTGGGTCCATACATAAGTCAATTACCTTAATCCCTACCTGAAGACATTTATTAGCTCGTTTAAGTTTTGCTCCCTAAGATATATCGGGGGAGGCTTAGACGATTTTATCACGTTTGGTGCTTCTGAGGATTCATCCTTCAGAATTGCAAAACGATTTTGTGAATTTATTCTATCAAAAGATGGTACTTTTGAGGCCGAAGCAACAGCTGAAGAGGTAGGGCTGCGACCCCGTTTAAGCACTGTTATATACCTGTCCATACAAACTTGTACTTGAGGCTTTTGACAACTTTTTACTAGAGGGTTTTCCATAGCGACTGTGTTTAAATTAATGGTATCATTTCCTACTAAATTTGTTTTTGCCGTCGCGGCAATAGTTGCGGACTCGGCAACACTTGTCCCAAAAGACAGTTTTATATTTTTTAACCTATCAGTATCCACTGTTTTTGTTAACAAAGAGGGTATTAGGGAACGTGTGCGAACAATTGTTTTTGCCGTTAGGTAGTTATTATTGTTTTTTTTTTTATTTATTTCAGCATTGCATTCTTTAGCATTAACTGTTACATATGCATTTCTTTCATTTATTTTTATTGTTCTTTCATTGATTTTACTCATAAAGAAAAAATTGTTTTTGTTTTTCACTTTTTTTCTGTGCTTTTAATATTGTTATTTTTATTATATTTACAATACCAAACAAGTAAGAAAGTATAGTCGGTCAAGCCCGACCATATGATACCCTACACCACAGTATTTAAAAACACATCATGCTTATGTGTCCATATAAATATGGATTTATCTATCTTTATAAAAGTCATTAAAATCGGTTTTAAAGTTTGTGAGAGGCAGAAATTGCCTTTGAAAAACTTTTGAAAAACTGTACAGCTTATGTGTCTATATAGATATGGATCTATCTATGTTTTGAATTTCATTAAAATCGGTTTTAGAGGCAGAAATTGGCCCTATCTCCCCTCGTGGTCCTATTTTTAAAAAATTGCATCCCTTTTGTGTCCATAAAGTTATGGTTCTATGTATGTTTTAAATTTCATTAAAATCTGTTTAATAGTTTCTGAGAGGAAGAAATTTCCCCCTATCTTCCCGCGTGGTCCTTCGATTTCACCCATTTTTGATAGGCTTGGTCCCTGTGCCAATAAGAACCTATGTCCCAAATTTGATCAAATTATCTTCAAAATTGCGACCTGTACTTTGCGCACAAGGTTACATTGACAGCCAGCCAGCCTGCCAGCCAGCCGGACGGACATCGTTAGTTCGACTCAGAAAGTGATTCTAAGACGATCGGTATACTTTAAGGTGGGTCTAGGACCAATATTTTAAGGCGTTACACACATCAGCACAAATGCATAATACCCTCTCCACTATTGTGGTGTGGATATAACAATATCTGAATTATTCAAAGAAAGTTGAAAAGCGAATAATTGACAACTCTAGTGTTATGCGTAATATAATCCTATCCAAAATATAAATAACTCTGTATTTTGTAAACCGATAGTCCGATTGGAACAAAATTTCGAGTGACACTAAAGGACTTGTATTTAAGTATAAATTTTGGTTTTTGGGTCTAACGACGTATCAGGAGGGTCGCCATAGGTTCCCAAAAGAGGAAACCTCGTGAATTACAAAAATAAAAAAAAGCCAGGATTCTTTTTTAAGCCCGATATTTATGATATATTCTAGTCGATTTCTACAAAAACATAAGTTGAGCTCTAATGATTTGGGAAATATCGGACTTTGAAAACTAGAATTTTATATGTTTATGACCAACGTTGGTCAAGTGTTTCGCAAATAGCAGAAACAAATTTATGACGATTTATTGATATATTTTTTTTTAATTACTTGCAAATGAATAATTATTTTGTAGATTGAATTGAGAAAAAAATCTTTTGGAAATAAAAAGTACTAAGCAATAGTTAGTATTGTAGTTATTTTTGTTGAACTGTTTATGGTTTTTAATCCAAATTTTGATATTTTTAAAGTGCATCAAATTTAATTTTCATTAAATTGTTTTAATTAAGAAAGGAATCTTACAACATGAAATTAAATTCAACATTTTTCATTTTTCGAATTTATTCTTTGAGCTAAATTTCAGTTATGTATTTTATAAAGCTTTTTTGTAATAGTTATATTCCTTCAATTTTTCAGAATTGACTTTATACACTACCAGACTATTATATTGTATTTTCTTTTTACATTTTACCTTAGCCTTCCGTTGGAAAGCAATGAGGTATATTGAATGTACAGAAAATTTTACAATTATTAGACACCAGCAGATTGTAATGCATTTTCTGGTCCGCTACGGCCTTCGTCAGCATTCTTTGTGTCACCCTGGATAGTGATACTTTATAAATTGAATGTATTTAACTCAACAATTTTAACCAATAGAAACTGGGAATTATTTCTTTCCGAAGGTTACTTTATATTATATTCAACATTTTTCATTTGTCGAAAGTCAAGAATGAAAAATTATCAATAAATTTTTAATTAATTTCATGTTGTTAAATTCCTTTCTTCATAAAAATAATTTAATGAAAATTAAATTTGATGAACTTTAGCCTAATTAAAAATATCAAAATATGGAATAAATTACTAGGCAATCTTTTTTTTGAAATATATAAAAAAGAATGAAAATACCTTTTCATATTAAAACTGGCTAAGGACTTTAACTTGAATTTATTTTGGGAATCTGATTGTATTTATTTTAGTTTTTATTTATTATTTTATTACAAAAATCGACACGTAATAAACTGATCTGCAATTTGTAAAAATACCGTGCTATTTTGAAACATGATATGACACAGTTGCTTAACAATTTGTTTTTCATATCGGGTGATTTTGTAGCTATTATCTTTTTGGCAACACTGGGTTAAACAGCTGACGCACGTTTGGTGTTTTGTTTCACTGTCAAACATCTTTAATTTGGTCTATCATTTAACCATGAATCGTCTTACATACGAACAACACTGGCAAATTATTGAATTTTATTATCAAAATGCGTGCTCTGTCAAGAAAGTTCATCTCGCGCTTCTTCCATTTTATGGCCAGTTTAATCGACCCACAGAAACGGCTATTCGGTACGTTAATAAGCAGAATTTTCGAGTGAAGATCAGCCAGAAGCATTGCAAGAGCATCCAATGCATCCAGAAAAAGTCACAGTTTGGTGCGGTTTATGGTCTGGTGGCATCATTGGACCGTACTTCTTCAAAGATGATGCGAATCGTAACGTAACTGTAAATGGTGAGCGCTACCGTGAGATGATATTCAACTTTTTTTTGCCCAAAATGCAAGAGCTTGACTTGCATGACATGTGGTTTCAACAAGATGGTGCCAAATGCCACACAGCACGCTTAACAATGGACCTATTGAGAGGCGAGTTCGGTGAGCATTTTATTTCAAGTTCGGGACCGGTCAATCGACTAGATCGTGCGATTTAATGCCTTTAGACTATTTTTTGTGGGGCTATGTTTAAGCTCATGTCTATACACACATACCCGCTTCAAGTGACGCATTGGAAGACATTATTAAAGCATTTATTCATGAGATACCGGCCGAAATGTTGGAAAGAGTATGCCAAAATTGGACTAAGCGGATGGCCCATTTGAGGCGCAGTCACGGTCAACATTTGCATGAAATAATCTTCAAACATTAAATTATATGGACCGTACTATCGATTCAAATAAAGATTTCATGAATTTTTCTGAATTTTATGTGTTTTTTTTAAACTTTCCTAAAGCTCTTAAAAAATTGCCCATTATATCTGAAATCTTTAACTGAAAATTGTTTTGTTTTAACTAATAGTTTTTAAGTTTCGAGTTAATATCCTCTTGCTGATGGAGTGCGATATGTTGCTAATAATAAGTTAATGCGTTAATGTTTATAAATAATTTTATTTCTCCCTCCCAGTTTTTGTATATTTTAATGCATTTACTTTTTCACACATTTACTGTTTTTTTTTTTTTTTAATTATTGCTAACGTGGGAATTAGTGCAAAGAAAATGAGAACTTCAAAAGGCTTTTATGAAACAAAAACATGAACATTGTTTTAACACAATATTTTTTCTAATGTTTGTCTATGTTTTAAAGTTAAGTGTTTCCGTGTGTTCTTTTATAAAACTACATAGATCTGCTTAATCTGCTATATGTAGATATGTTAACACAAAATTTAAAAATTTACAAATCTTTCACACTTAACAAATATTTGATGGCCTACTCGTTACCACTTTTTTAATCAGACATTTGTTTGAATTCATACAACGTTTCCTTGATCAAACATCAACTTACACTTTATTAATAACATTTTACAAAGAATTTTTAGAAATAATGTTTTCTAATAAAGAAAAATTAAAGAAAGTAAATGGTTAAGAAGTTACATTGTTTTCGTCAAATATTTAAAAATTGTGTGAACATACCTTGAGTATCCACTTTTAAAAGTTTCTTTTTATATATTTTTTCATAGTTATTTACTTTTACATTTGGTATTTATATATGTTAAATATATGTATGTTTACATTTGTGCAATTTTTCATATTACGAGTCTAGTCTTCTCTGAACACTTTTTACAACAATTCTATGAAGAAAGTTAGCCACAATTGTAGCTATTATGTACTCTCATATGTAAAATTTATTTTTGGCAAAATATGTAGACTAGGGTGGCAGCTAAATTTCAACTTTGGATTTTCAACATCTCCCGGCCGGAATATTGTGCCACATGGTCTGAAACTGATGTGGAAAAAATTTCAGCCAAATCGGATAACTTTTACCCCTGCCCCTTTGAGGTCAAAGTTCAAATGATAAAAAAAAAAATTCCATACAAGCAAAAAATTTTTTTTCCAATTTTTTTTTTATCATAGCACAATATTCCGCCCGGGAGACATCAATATTAATACAAAAAATTGCTCCATACATTTAGCTGCCACCCTAATGTAGACAAAAGACGAAACAAGAATCATGGCAATGTCCTTTGAATGAATATATTTATGCCAAATGTTATTCCAATAGGAACATTTAAGATATGAGAGTTGAAAGCGACCATATTCGTGAAGGTGCATTGGGTGGCATTTGTCTCTTTCGCAAAATCTCCATGGACGTATACAATTTTAAGATGACCGTTATTTTTACCGGAAAATGGCCTTCAACTACGATGCATTTGCGATGATACCAAAAAAATAAAAGCTAAAATCATAAAATGTAAAATGTAAAAATGTCCAATGTATCTCGAAAAAAAGTCACGATTTGGTGTGAATTTTTGGCGCAGCCGGTCTAAATTTCCTTGAGGACGACGTCGGCCAGTCTTTCACTGTCAATGACAAGCGCTATAGGTTAATGACTACAAACGGGTTTTGGATAAAATTAGATGTTAAGGACACCAACCATATTTGGTATCAATAGGACGGTGCTACACTACATAGGACACTAAACATCAGACACTCTGCACAATCGATTTTATGTTTTTTTTTCATCTTACGTGGAAGTATATACGATTCGATCCTGTTGGAATTTGTCTTGTGGGGTTTTATGAAGTTGCTGGTCTAATAAAATAACCCACAGCCATACGTTAAACGTTAAACGTTAAACGTTAAACGTTAAACTCAGCCTGATTTATGCGTCAGAGTCATGAAGAATTAGACATTTTGGATGCAGTTTGTTAGTTATGGTCGTTGATTACAGACGTAATTTTTTTTAACTCTTCTTACGATTTTTTTAAAATAAATTAGTATTTGTAATATCATAATATTATTTTTTTTAGAACAATATAACAGCAGCGAATGAACGACATAAAATAATTTTAAATCCAAATTTTTTATATTTTTAATTAGGCTGAAGTTCATCAAATTTAATTTTCATTAAATTATTTTTATGAAGAAAGGAATTTTACAACATGAAAATTAATTAAAATTTACTGATAATTTTTCATTCTTGACTCAATCTGAGCTCGAACCCAGGCGTTTTTACGGACAGGTTACCCTGACATGTTTCGATTGCAACCACTCAATCTAATCAGAGGGCTTGCCGTTTAACACTCGCAGCCATCGACGACTGCTGACGTCATTAGTCAAACATCAATCCTTAAACCAAATTGTATTTAACCTTTGGTAGATCGAAATTTGCTTTGGATGATTATCTATTTTAAATTATTTTAATTAATTTTCATGTTCCTTTCTTCATAAAAATAATTTAATGAAAATTAAATTTGATGAACTTAAGCCTAATTAAAAATATTAAAAATTTGGATTAAAAACCATAAATAGTTTAACAAAATAACCACAATACTAATTATAATTTTAAATTAAAATTATTTAAAACAAAACAGAGGGCATATGATGGCGGTCGTAAACAAATACTTTTTCAATTCGAAAGCAATTTTATTTCAGTCAATACTGAACGAATCGTAATTATTTTTTCAGTATTGTGAAAACTCAAACAAATGCTTAACAATACTAAAAAAATTATTTCAATCCATTCAGTATGAACAGAAAGAATACAGGTTCAGTTAGTCTTTACTTTCAATTCTGTTACGAATCAGCTGATTTGTTTTTGTTATTAAAAAACCTGTGAAATTGATTAGTTTTTCTGTTCTTGTTAAGTTATTGTAAGTGACAGCAAAATAAAAAATAAATATTTATATATAAATAAACTGATTTTTGATTTTAAGAATTCATTAAATTTAATTTCTTCTGAAGAAAAAGTAATTATTACAATTTCGTAACAGAACGGCACGGAACAGAACAGAAACAGAAAGTAAAGACTAATGCTGCCTTTAGAAATAAAATTACTTCCGAATTGATAGATATTTACTTCATATTTTCTAATCACAGTAACCTTAGACTTATTTAGTTTCAGAGCATTTTTATATTTGTAATTCTATTTCATGATTATTCAATTAAGAACTTTTATCAATACATCACAAAGTTGGCGACGAGAAAAAAGTCTAAAAAAAATGTTTTTTCAAGAAAAAGGGAAATTTTTTATAATTTCTAAAAAGCAAAAAAAAAAACCATTTTAATTACAATTGTGTGCAAAAAAAAAAAAACACTAATTTAAAATGCTTACAGCCAACGTTAATTGTGAAGTTACAAGAACCTTCTTCCAGGCTACGCAATTGCCAGAATTTAGTTGTGAATCAAAACCATGGCAAATTTGGAAAGAAAAACTTGAAATACATTTGTGTGAATTGAAATGTGATGATGAAAGTTCAAAGAAAGCAAAATTACTTAAATTTATTGGATCAGAACCATAACAGCTGCTTCATAGTTTATGTAACCCAGAGTCCACTGTATCCAAATCGTATGAACAATTGTGTTCCCTATTGGAGAGTCATTATACTCCACCAAAAATTGTGTTCCACAAAAGGAAACAGTTTTATTCAGCAGTATCTACTGATGGAAAAAGCGTGTCACAATGGTTTGCTAGAGTTAAACAACTCGCTATTAGTTGCAAATTTGGGATGTCCCAGAAAAGATATTTGACAAGCTTTGTGAAGAAGATGAAACTCTAACATTAAAAGCAATAGCAATAAGCGACCAGTGTTGCCACTTTGTGGGTAATTAACCGAATTTGGTATAATTTTTACGGTCGTGGATAGAGCGTGGGTGATTTCTCTTAGGTGTAATTCAGGTGTAATTTGAAATTTTTACTTCAGATGCCCAAATAAAATCAAGATTCGATTTCAGTGACGACATTTATTTCATTTTAAATATTGTTGCTAAGAAATGCACAGCCTTCTGAACGAAAGTCTCGGTTTCTTTTAAAGAAACGACTTCAATCATTAAACATACATACATATATTTTCAAATGTCGCACGATGGACCCTTAGATTTGGATAAAGATGCCTATCATAGTGATTTAGAACCTGAAGTTTATTGAAAAAAGTTATTCAAACTAAAAAGTTGCCTGGGGGAAGATATGTTTCCAATATTGCAAAATATAATTTATGTTATTTCTATCTTGCTACTTTTTAATGCTTTAAACGCCCGGGAGACTATCAAATAAATACATCAATCACATAGTTGTGTGCGTGCAGTCGTTCTTTTTCGGGTACACAAACGCGTTGTCGGCAATGCTTGATGAAAATCAAAAAGTTTTGATTTTTTTATTTGATGGCTGATTATTTGATAGTCTCCAGTTGTGATTGACAAAAAAATTTTATTTGCTTTGTGCATGTTGTTATGTACGGAAGAAAAAACGAAACGAACCCTATGAAATCAAAATTACAAATGTTGATTGACGGGTTTATTTGTACGTCTCTAAAAAAGCCTTAAATAAACGACACTAACACATATGCACTGATTGACGGGTTTATTTGAAAGTCTCCAGAGCCCTTTAGTTTAAAGAATATTTAACGCCCTTTACAGTTGTAAAGCTGAATTACGAAAGGGACAGTTGTATAAAACTCTGCAGGCATTTTGTTTACTAAATAAGGTATAAAGGTTACTTTTTAAGACCATGAAACTTAAAATGGTAGACAACACAAAAAAAAATAATTTTAATCGCAGATTGATACACGGCATTATGATTTAAAACTGATTTAAAACAAATAGACACCGCGCATATCCTTGACGAAACGCATTGCAGACGTCCAATTTTGTTTCCCTCTTTCGAATAAAATGAACAATGTTGACCTCCAAGACACCGATTGCTGCTGGTTTATCAGCATTAACCACTGCCTTCACAGCCCTACGGAAAACAATCAATAAGTGTCACATCGCACGGCCTTGAAGTCTAATTGACAGTTTGTTTTCTCTAAATCAACACATCGCCTTCATTTGTGAGAAAAAGTTGCGTCATTTAAATCATGAAGTCACCTTTAAGTTGCGAAAATCGATGGCTGATTTTCAAAGTATATTTGGATAATTTGGTGGCGTTGTTCAAGCATGAATCTATTCATGATGATGTGCCTGATCAAAAAGTGAAATAGTATGACAGTTCGTTTGACAGCTAACCTTTCGTAAGCTCTATGGGGCTAAAAAGCATCCATTATAAAGCAATGACAAGGAACATTATAAACCTTCCCAAGATATATCAACCAAATGTGGAAGTTATGGCCAATTTTCAGGATTGATATTAAAACATTTTTATTTTCAAAATCGTTTTAAATACAAAATTCTCTTCTTCACTAAAAACTTAAGTGAAGCTTAAGTCACCGATGTGGTACACTTAATTTCAGCTTAAGTTTCCATTGTAATATTTTAGCAAGGTGGCCTCAATATCACAACAATACAACAACAACAGGAAAAGCATTAACAGTCAGCTGTTTTTTCAGACCACCTTGTAAATAAATACACTTTTTTATATTTTTTTTTTGTATTTAGTAGTGCTACCATACTTTTATCTTAATTAAATAAGACTTTTCAAATAAAACGCAAAAAACCAAACAGTTTTAAATACGATTTAAGTTTGTGAAAATTAACTTAATATTGATTTAAATACTATCCTGGAAATTGGGCATTAAACTCATTATTTTAGCACTTTTATTTTATGTTTTATTAATTTTTTTTAAGTCTTTCATGTTATTTTTGTTAACTAATATTAAACTTGTTTTAATGTGTTTGTAGTGTTTTTGCTTTATTGTAAATGTTTTTTTATTAAATAAAACTTAGATTTTATATCAGGTGTAATTTCATTTAAATGGGGTAATTTTGCTTCATCTCAAGTGTAATTTTGAATCTTGCTGGTGGTAACACTGTAAGCGACATAACGTAAGTAACTCAAATGTTAGCAACAGGGTAAAAGAAATGGCTAGAAACAACAAAACATGAAGAAATTCTGGTCCCATTGCGGATGGCGCAATCACGAGCCACAATCTTGTTTTTACAAGACTTGCTGTTCTTGTGCCATGTATGTGGTAAAATTGGACATATTTCAACTGTATGCCGAAGTAATGGTAGAAATGTTTATTGTTTTGTAAACTCTATACAGAAAAAAATTTTGCACCAGTAAACGCATTAATCAAAAATAAAATCAGTTTTAATTAAAAATTTTAATTTTAATCCTTATATTTAACCAGTGACAGTTGATGGAATTCATATGGAAATTATGTGTGACAATGGATCTCCCTGTACCTTGTTCCCAAGATGTCTTGTCAACGCGGTTCAACTTACAAGATTACAATATTGCAGTAATAAATTCGTGAGTTATACAGGTGATAGAATTAATACCATTAAAGATAACAGTTTCTGATGCGAACACAAAACCCCTTTTAGGTAGAGATTTTCTTAGAGAATTTAATTTGGAAATTATACAATAGGAAAAGTAAATGTTATTACCTTAGAGGGAAGCGAACTAACATGAAAGTAGTAACGTGATAGGTCTTTGGTGGTAGAGACCGGTTCTAGTTTGAACACTTTATATGAATAACACCTATCACTTTTACATGGGGTCATCATTGCAAGGGGTCAGTTGACACCATTTCACCAGTCACACATCTATTCTCAATGAATGTGTTTCGTGTCAGTTAGTACAATTTAGTTTTATTTCAATACAATGTAGTATTTTTTTCAATAAAACAAGTCGTAGGCTTAAATTCAAAAACCAAATTTTAGAAAGTCTTAAAAAAATGTGTCACACCACCGCGTGCACCGGTGCACCGGTGAAGACTGTACTGAAATTAATTACTTTTTCTACTTTTTTGTTATTCATAAACCAGTTAAACGATTGCTTCTCCTTTGACTGTTCACGAGTTCTTTCTTTTTGTACTTGTTCTATTTTCACAAATCCCAGGACCAGTCTGTTGGACCAATTGACACAAATTTCCCACAGGGTAGTAATAACAACATTGTAGAATAGTTAAAAACTGAGTTTATAAAATTATTTGACGATGAGTTAGGTAAATTTAATTTGAGTGAGATTTCATTGCCAATTGACATTAATGCCAAACCTATATTTTTTAAGCCACGTCCAGTTCCATTGGCTTGGAAGTCTAAAGTTGAACTTAAAGTTGAACTTAAGGATCTCATAAAAAGAGATATTTGAGTTCCTGTAGACCATTCTGAGTGGGGTACACCCTTGGTGACCATTCTTAAGGATAATGGTTAAATCCGAATTTGTGGAGATTATAAAGTTACAATTAACAAATGGTAAGTTGACTACAAGTATCCATTACCACGCATTGAGGAAATTTTTGCAGCTTTGAGTGATGAAAATTTTTTTTCTAAACTAGACTTCTCAAATGCATACAATCAGTTAGTTTTAAATGAGGAGTCTCAAGGTTTGTGCACATGGAGCACACATATAGGAACATTTAGAATGAAAAGATTACCTTTTGGAGCTAAGCCAACCGCAGCAATTTTCCAAAAAAAATTTGGAAAATATTTTATGTGGTGTCCAAAGTGTTGTGGTTTACCAAGATGACATAATTGTCACAGGGAAAACTTTATCTGAGCATATTAAAATACTCAAGATTTTATTGCGTAAACTACAAGAAGTAGGACTTCTTGTAAATTGCAAAACTAATTTTAACTATTCGGCTGCAAAAATACTACATTTTTACAAATTTAGTAGATTTAAAAAAGATTCAAATATGCGGGTTATCAATTATAATGAAAAATTTAAGTTGAAAACGCTAAATCTAACCGGGTACCTAGGTGCGCAAACAAGGGTTAATAGCTACAAACACCTGCATAAACTACTAACGATTTTGTATTTTTTTTGGGAAATTTTAAAAGTCTAAACTAATTTTATTTTTGCGTATTTCAAACGCGTAATTTCAAAGTTTTTTTTTTCGTAAAACCTCGCATGAATTATTTTTAGTGTGGCCAAATGGTGTTTTACTCTACAGTTTTCTCTTCTACTCCTACTTAGCACGTTTTACATTGAAGTCATTGAAGTCATTAGACTTACTGGTGAAACTTTGTTAAAGTTATTTCAATCTGTCGGTAATAAATCTTGGATTTACTTTTCTGCATTCCGAAACACCTCCTCCCACCTCCGGAGATTCTACTAATTTAACCATTATTATATTCAAGGTTATTTTAATGTGTTTCATTTAATGTTTTTACACATATATCTTATATATACATACATATATATGTATGTATATGTATATAAAAGCTAAAGAATTTTACCATTAAACAAAAAAAAAAAAATTACTTATTGTTGGCACGTTTTCATGTTTTTTCCATTTTTTTTTGTTCATCTTGCTCTTAATGGTGGGTCCTTGTCGACAATTAAATCTTTAAGGACATTTACGAGCAAGGACTCGACACACTTATATCAGGATGTCTGCTGTAAATGCTAACGATTGTAGTAAATTAACAAACTCCTCGAGTGATTTTATTGACCTTAAGTACTTGTACTTTTCTTTTTGTTTGTTTTTCCTTCTTTTTATGTTATATTCTTTTTGTTTTCTTTGCAAACATACATTAATAAATTTCTAGTTTAATTTATTTATACTTTTTAACATTCTTTTACACAAATATACGCAATGTTTCTGTTTATTTCCTCTGAAACTTGATTTACTAATATGCAGTTCTCATTAGAGTTGTTGCGGTGCTGGTACTGGGGCTGTTTCTGGTACTAAATGTTACTTAAGCTTCTTTGCTCGTTGTTCCTGAAATTAGAGAAGAAGTCGTGTCCTTAATGTAATCATTTATGCCATTAAATTGTTATGTCCTATAAAATTGTAGCAGCGTTTGCTAACTGGCTTTTTTTATTTTTAATTATCTGGAGGAAGCTCCTTATTTTCTACTGTCAGTTGTTTTTAAAAATATTTTACTATTCTTGCAAATGTATTCGTGTGTGCGTACCCTGCAAATAAAATTGGACCACCTCACCTATTTTGATAAAATGGACTACTCCATGGACTGGTCCGATGTAATGCCAGCATGGACCATGCCATTGTAAAAAAGTGTTTGTAGTGAGACGACATGTCTTCGTTTTTAACGACATGCTTTCGTTTTTAAACGACTTCAAAACTAACCCTCTTGAATATACCATGGAGTAGTTTTAAAACAACTCCTTAGTAGTCCAAAAGTGGGTTATATGGTCCTCCCCTAGGACATCGTAATGTTAAATAGACCATGTTTTTTCTATACGTTTGGGTTACTTTTGGACTAGTCCTGGTCCCTTGTGCGCTACTCTTTACACGCGTGTTTGGACTGGTCCTATTATTTGCAGGGTATGAGCATGTTTGTGTTTATGTTTGAAACGAAAGAATAACTATTTTCGTGTAAATGTGTGTACGTTCGTACACATGCAATTAATTTAGTTTTTCTGGTTTTTAACCCTTCACCAGCAAGAGTTGTGAATGAGGTAAGATTAAGTTTGATATTCCGTGTGTGACATAGAAAATAATTTTGTTAAACAAACTGGAACAAAGCTACCGTCTGCCCGTCTGTTGAAAACAGAATGATATTATAGCCAAATTGGTTGTAGCTCTAGTTCAATCGGTTCAAGATTAAAATTCTTATGGATGTAAATATGAATCAATCTCACTGAAAACTTTTACACAGTATTTATAGTTTACAACCAACATAAATTAGTTTTTTTAATGCAGCCTTGCGATGTAAAGGGTGGTCCAACCATAATGAAAATCAAACAAAAAGTTTTCAAAGAATTGTCTTAATATCGGCCAAATGCTCGCCTCTGCTTCGGTGGAATACCTTTATCCGGTGGTCCTTATTTTCAATGACTCTGAGTCATAATTGAGGCTCAATTGTTCTTGGCTAATTAACGTACACTTTTTCAAATCACACATCACCACGACGTTATATAACACGGTCAAACGAGCCATTGTTTTGTTGGCTGTGTGGCAAGTGGCACGAATATCCTCCAGGTCTACAGCCTCAATTTTTGGCGGCAAGAAGTCCGTTATCAGCTTACGATAACGAACACTATTTCCGGTAACTGCTTGTCCGACCTAATTTTCGAAGCAGTACATGCATGCACAAGTGAATCGGCGAAATGATCGCTACGACTTCGGTGGTATACGTCTATCCGATGGTCTATATTTTCAATGCCTCTGAGACATATCTTAGGTTCAATGTCGTTAATGTGCCGAATTATATTATCCTTGAGCTCTCGAATTGTTTTTGGCTTATTGACGTAAATTTTTTTTAAAATTTCCCCAAAGAAAGAAGGCCAGTGGTGTCACATGTTCGTGACGGCCAATTAACACGGCCATTGAATTTCTAGCGCAAAAGAGCTAGTGGGGCAAGTGGCACCATCCTGTAAAAACTACATATTATCCAGGTCCATATCCTCAATTTCTGGCCACAAGAAGTCCGTTATCAGCTCGCGATAGCAAACACCATTCACGGTTACTGCTTGGCCGACCTCATAATATAACATGTCCATAAACCGCACCAAACAAGCATGCACAGGTGTTTAAACATTTCCTACAGGCCCGGTTTCCAGAAATTTGTGCACAATTATTGGACACATTTGGTCGATTATGCTGACTAAAAGAATCACGAAGCGAATTTTGATGTAAAAGCCCATTCTTGTAAAAGAAATCAGCAATCTTAACCCGCTGCTCAATTGTGTACCACTCCATGGTTGAATTTGCTAAACATTTATCATATTAGTTTGGGCAAAAACCTCACAATTGACTTCATGCGTTATGGTTGGACCAGCCTTTATATATTTTTATTTGGGGTGACAAAATTTTGACCTCCTTTTTAAGAACCTTCATAGACAGTTTGCCACTGTTTCTTGAATATTATTCTAAGGCCATTATTTCCACATACGTAGAATTTGTTTGAAAACCCGAAACGAAAATATGTATTTAGTTAAATAACACAATTATTAGGTCGCAAGTGGTCAAGTGTATATACCATTGGAAGCTGCTTCAAAAACTCTTTTCGATAATACCAAATTTTATTTATGTCCTGTTGGAGCAAAGTACAAAAAAATCCGAAAAACTGAAAAAATACCTTTTTTAAAAATGGCCCAGCTCACGGATGATCAACGCTAGAACCAAAATATTTTGGGAATCAGCATAACAAATATCAAGCTTTATTTTCAGAGGGGGAAACAAAATAAATTTTTTTTTGAGCCGCTCTAACGTACATACATTTGTAAATCGAAAAATGAAATTTGCCCAAAAATATTTTTCGTGTTCAATAAATTCTAGCTTACAAAGTTTATGACGGAAGTGTATGGATTTTACAAAAATGAATTTCGTTCATCTTTTACTTCTACTTGCCCACGAAGTAATCGAGATTGTGTATAGACTGTCTACTGCCTGCTTACAATGTGTGCGAAGTTGTGTGCAAGACGCCTACCACTTGCCCACGAAGTAAGCGAGATTGTGTATAAACTGTCTACTTCCTGCTTACAATGTGTGAGAAGCAGTACTGAGTTTATATTTATTGAATGAACACTTCACTATCCCGCTTACTTTGGGTGCAAGTGGTAGGCGTTCACTCCACAAAGGCGGCAATGCATTCGAAAAAGTGTACTAGGTTGTAATTCAGATGGTGTGCATTACTGTCTTACTCGTGTCTATCACATCATCGCTTCTGTAATCGACAAATTCGCCCTTGGGTGGTATTGAAAATAATTGAGTGTCATGAATCGCTCGCTCTTTATCATGTAAACTAAGAAGGTCGGATTATATATCACTGATTTATAGATAAATAACTACTTTTTTCTTTCCCAAATATTACGTTTGAACAATTCCGCTAATACTATAAGCGGAAGGAGGACCAAAATCTGCCCATATGTTTACAATGAGCCAATTTGTTTCTTATTACACCTGACATCTATGTTAGTGTCCTTCCGAATTAAGGGTTTGGAGGGATAGTGTCCATACAAAACGAGTTCAAATACTCGCTATGTATAGGATTTATTTCATTTTTTAAACGCAGCCAAATCGTATTATTATTTTACGTTCGTCCACTAGGGTTGGTGCTACATCACAAAATCCTTTATTTTATTTATGAAAGCCTTATAATCAGAATTAATAAGAAAACTAATACAAACTCGGAAAGGTAATGCAATTATTTTCATGGTAGGAAAATAATTTACCAACTTTTAAACTGATCGCTTCATAATTTACAATGAGTTCCACACCAAGCCCACTCCTAAAAAAAGAGCATAATGCTTTCATATAAAGCCGATACTTGGACAATACAAATACCGAAAACCGTTTAAAACTTTAATATTCCTTAAGCTACGACGATTAATGATATAGTTAGAACATTTATTGCGATGTATTTATATATGGGGGATTTCATGTCAAGTGACCCTACTTGTGAAATCGATGTCTTCCGATTTGAATGAAATTTGTACGAAAGCTAGTCCTATTGAATCGTAGCTTAGGCCCCAAATAAATCGGTCTAAAAGTTTCTGAGTTAGAGGGGGTCAAAATTTGAAATTTTAACCAAACAGGTAACTTGTTACTAGAGTTGTCAACCGATTAAGAATAATTCGATTAATCGATCAAACAAAACCAAACTCTTCTTCCGATAATTTTAAAATGGTGATTTTCGAATAACGAATAAATCGATTAATTAATGTCGATTAATCGAACAATTTTTTTAATTTAAAAATAAATCAAATGAAAGCTTAGAATTTGATTTATTCTTATAACTTTTTAGTGATTTTATAAAGGGTGATCCAAACACAAACATCGTGCGGTTAATTGTAAATAAAACTAAAAGTTTTCTGAGAATTCACGGTCATTGAATTTCTCACGCAAAAGTGCATTGTTTTGTTGACTGTGTGGCAAGTGGCACCATTCTGCTGGAACCAAATATCTTTCATGTCCATATCCTCAATTTCTGGCTGCAATAAGTTCGAGTATGTTCGTATCACTGCACTGCATCAGTTTTGTCAAATGTTTATTTAAATATATTTATATAAGTGTAGTAGATTTGGATCAATAAATTGTCAAATAATCCACAAAAATAATAGTCACTTAATAAAAACAAATAATTATTGTTTTATCGGAACGTGCCCTCTGTTTTCATCTCGCGATAACGAACGCCATTCACGGTAAATGCTTGGCCGACTTCAATTTCGAAATGGTACGTCGCCGCCAGCGCAAAAACCCCATCAAACAGTCACCCTTTGTTGAAGCATCCGCTTTTTAACAATCACTGGTAGATTGTCATTTGCGCAAATGCGGCAATTCTGCATGTTAACAAATATACTTAGGTGAAAGTGTGTGTCACGAAGGGCTCGAAATACATTTTGATTTGAATGCCCATTTTCGTAAAAGACTTCAACAAACTTAACGCGCTTCTCAATTGTGAACATCTCCGTGGTTGAATTTGTTAAACACTGAAACAAAGAAATGTCAAACTAAGTTGGACAAAAAACTTGCCGTTCAGTTGCGATTCACAATTAACATCGTGCATTATGGTTACACAATGTAGGAAAGCTAAAAAATATTTTAGCCATAGCCCTAGTGTTATTAATCTCAATGTTAAGTAAGTAAAACCCGTGTTTGGTACTCATAGTATTTTAAAAATGTATTTTATCTTTTCCAAAGACTTGAACTTGGTCCAGTGGAAAAAAACAGCGGTTGTTTTAAAGAAGAAACTGTACGCAGAAGTTTGAAGATGGAAGGTCTGCAAAGGCTTTTCGAAAATTAAGAATTAAGGGTGTTACGATGTGTTTAAGTATACGACGATATGGAGTTAAGATGAAAAGTTTTACGCATTAAAAACGAAGAAGTCATCCGCTTTGACTTCTTCGAAAAAATAAAGTGGAAAATGTGGAACGAACAAAAACAATTATTTGAATTATTCGAACAAAGTTTAAAGTCGAATAATTGACAACTCTACTTGTTAGCAAAATTTGTAACAAACAAATAAAATAGCTTTTTCTTCAATCTTTCAAAATTAATTTTTTTTTTGTTTTTTTTTTTAAATATTTTTTTTCATTTTTTTTTTACATTCAAAACTTTTTTTTTATACCCACACAACAATAGTGGAGAGGGTATTATGCATTTGTGCTGATGTATGTAACGCCTTAAAATAGTGTTCCTAGACCCACCTTAAAGTATACCGATCGACTCAGAATCACTTTCTGAGTCAAACTAACGATGTCCGTACGGCTGGCTGGCAGGCTGCCTGGCTGTCCATGTAACCTTGTGCGCAAAGTACAGGTCGCAATTTTGGAGATAATTTGATAAACTTTGGGTCATAGATTCTTATTGGCACAAGGAGCAAGTCTATTGAAAATGGGCAGAATCGTGGGACCACGAGGAAAGATAGGGGGAAATTTCTTCCTCTCAGAGACTATCAAACCGATTTTAATTAAATTTAAAACATAGATAGCACCTTATCTATATAGACACAAAATGGATGCGTTTTTTAAAAAATAGGACCACGAGGGGAGATAGGGGCAATTTTTGCCTCTCAAACCGATTTTAATGAAATTTAAAACATAGATAGATCCATATCTATAGGGACCCATTAGCTATACAGTTTTTAAAAAATAGGACCTCAAGGGGAGGCAGGGGGCAATTTCTGCCTCTCACAAACTTTCAAACTGATTTTCATGAAGTTTATAAAAATAGATAAATACATATTTACATGGATACATAAGCATGATGTGTTTTTAAATACTCTGGTGTAGGGTATCATATGGTCGGGCTTGACCGACTATACTTTCTTACTTGTTTTTTTTTTTAAATTGGTATTTTTTTTGTGTATGGCTCAAAAAAAGCTTATGTCTTATCCTTTAAGGTAGTTTTTGTTGCTTAGTGGGCTGCGACGGGGATATGTATAAAAAATAATAATTTCTAACTCAAAACGAGGGTTTTAAATGTTTAGCATATGTACTATTTTGGAGAAATGAGTCACTTGACATGAAATCCCCCATATACAACAAATGACATGGTTAGTTCATAATTTAAGAAAGGTCAATATAAGGATCACTCTCGAAAACATGTTCATATGCACAATCGTGTAACAAAAAATAATATTGTAATACAATTTGGCACCCAGAAGTGTTTTCATGATTATAACTTTTAGCGTCCAATTTAACGAAGAGTAGTTCATAACACTGCTATACAAATTTTTAGTTTGGAAAAGTACCAAGAACGCCACATGCCTAGATAAGTTAATTGGGACCTCCTGAACACGAAAACCGCTGTAATTTTTTTCCTAAGTACGGTTTTTTAGATAACGGTCCTTTGTGTTTTTCGATGTATGGTCCCATTCAAACCATTGTGGAGCCCAACCGAAAAGTCCGATCGAAATAGATGCCACATCGTTGCAAAGGTAATTGAATGCCTTTTTTGTCGATATGCTACAAATTTCTATCTGATAAGAAATGGCTGAGTTATGGCACCTCTAAATTCAAAATTGTCCTATTTTTTACGTTTTTTTTTCAAAATTTTTCATTTTTATTTCGTTTTTTTTCTACGTTACAGTAAATATCTGGAATGTTTTATTTTTTAGCCAATAGTTTATTAATTTACCAAAATTTTAAGCGTGATTTGAAAAAATTCGGATGTTAAATAAAGTTTGTATTAAGGATTTTGTGGAACGACAATATTTTCATACTCAACAAATCGTCGGTTGATTATTTAATTGTCGTATGTCGTATGTAATTTGTATCCACATACGACAATTAAATAATCAACCGACGAAATGCCAAAAAAAATAAATAATAATAAAATTGCTACGATAAATAGCACATGAAAGATCTGTAATGTTTTATTTTTTTTACCAAATAGTTTATTTAATTACCAACATTTTAAGCGTGATTTGAAAAAAATCGGATGAAAAATAAGGTTTTTATTATGGATTTTGTAGAACGACAATGCTTTGAGGTGCCATAACTCAGCCATTTCTTATCAGATAGAATATTATATAGCATATCGACGGAAAAGGCATTCAATTACCTTTCCAACGAAGTGCTATTTATTTCGATCGGACTTTTCGGTTGGGCTCCACAAGGGTTTAAGTGGACCATACATCGAAAAACACAAAAGCATCGTTTATAAAAAAACGGTACTTAGGAAAAAAAATTACAGCGGTTTTTGTGTTCAGGAGGTCCCAATTAACTTATGTAGGCATGTGGCGTTCTTGGTATTTTTTGGCTGTAAATAGTAACTTATCATACTTCTCATATAAGTTCTCTGTTAAAATTTTAAAATACTTGGTTAAGGCTATTAAATATTCGTCGCAGCCCAAATGTTTTAAACTAGTTGTTGTATTTAATTGTTGTAAACAACTGGTCTAGTGCAAATAGGAAAAGTCGAAGCATAATAAAAGTGAGTAATTAAGAAAATTGTGTTGTTATTTAATCAATCGTAAGTCAAAGGGTCAAATTTGTGTGTGTTTTTACGAGAAGGGAAAGGGAACACATAGAAGGTTGTGTTTCATAGACAGTTTTAAGAATATATTTTGTAGCATAGTTTTTTCTTTATTTATAATGCTAATAAATTCTTGGACAAAACTTAAGTTAGCAATTTGAATTTATTATATACAAATCAAAATATAAAACATTTGTATTGTATAGACATTCAAATGGTGAGAATTTTTTTTTTTTTTTTTTGTAATATTTCTTAATTTTAATTTAAATTTTTATAACATTTAATTCTATTTAACCTAAAATTATATTTACACTGGTCGACAAAGATAAAATCGGGAACATGAACTTTGCTACGTGATTTTAATTGACTTAAAGAATTTAAAATACTAATTAAACATAAGAAATTAAGAACTTTGGGGTAGTTCGTTTTCTTTTATTAGTTTGATCTGCTGTTTAGCGATTAATTTCCCAGCAGAAATCAGCTTATACTGTGCGCAATGTCTTGGTGGATCTCTCCCTATGCTCACCGGGCACGGAGCCAAGATTTTCTGGGAATAAATATAAATGCGAATGGAAAAAGTGTAATGGCATGTTGGAACCGAGCTGTTGATATAAAAACAAGTTCTGTATTAAAAACAAACATACGGGTTTCGGGAACCAGATCTCTGTTTTCATAAGAACACATCCTATTGCAGTAACGATAAAACAGGAAAACAACACCGACACACACAAGAGAGTTGCATTCCTTTCTCGGTCGGATAGAGGTGGCAGAAATAGTAAGGAGCTAAGATGGACTAAAGTATCTTTTACCCCGTTTTCAAATACCGAGGCTCTTGAGTGCTTAAATATATTTTTTGTCCTTGAAATTTAAACCACCCATATTAAAAGTTATTATTTATTAATCAATGAAATTCCTTTAATGAACATAGGACCTCAATAATTGATCTGCATCTATTTCTGTCTATTGCTGCTTTCTTTGTTTCATTTCAGGTTAGGTTAACGGCTTGCGATTCGGCCTGCACTTGTCTTCCACACGTGTTCTTTTGACGACCTACTCTTTTAACTCCCTGAGGATTAAATTCACGGGATATTGATTTCATCTGGTGATTTTCGCAAATTATGTCCTAACCATCTATATTTATGTATTTTAATCTCGTGCTTATTGGAGGCTGTTGTGGTCTAAACCATATATACAGATGAAGCACCTTAATTCGTCACCTTTTTATGCATAAGCATGTGACATTTGGTATTCTGGGCATTAAAACCAACTTTATTGTCATGAACCCTTTCCGAGACCATGGTCTTGACCGAGCACATCATTCATGTTTTTCCTTATACTTATCACCAACATCCGAAACGCTTGGTCAGATAAAATTTTTTTGTTCAGACCCGTTTTGAATGCAAAAGGCAAAGGTTATATGACCTGCTTACGAAATAAAGGGTGGTTACTAAATTCGCATTACCTCCTGTTTTTTTTTTTTTTTTTTGCTCTATTTTGGTGATTGTGTCGTGTGTATTGGGAGCTTTTCTCTTAATAAACAACTTTTTTAAGTCAAATAAAAACTTTTTTTTCTGATTTTCATATTTTTTGCCACAGTTGGACTCACTTTTTAGAAATGATGTAATAACTTTTTAGCTTCTGTTAATAATAATAATAATAATATTTCTGCAATCGATAGCCGCATATCCTTATAAGCTTTAATTTTCCCCTTTTCTTCCTCAATAAAAAATTTTCCTCGACCCATTGAACATTTAATTATGCAAAAATCAGTAAAATAATCAATATGTTAAAATAAATCACGTTACGCGTACGCTAACTTACAAAAAAAAAAAATTAACTTCTTTAATGAAGAAGTTATTTAAGTGTTATTTAATTACTTAATACTTTAGGATCGCCAGACAAAACAGTTTTGCCGAATTAAGTACTAAATGTAGCCATATACGGTGTGCTACTCTTATGGCGCAGAGTGTATGTCTTTTATTTTTTGCAAATGCTTCTTAATTTTGACAATCTTAACAGAACATTCCCTGTGGCAAATTTGTGACAATTGTTCCAATAGACTAGTCCTGGGATTTGTGAAAATAGAACAAGTACAAAAAGAAAGAACTCATGGCTAGTGAAAAGAGAACCAATCAATTATTTAACTAGTATATGAAGAACGAGAAGGTAGAAAAAGTAATGAATTACAGTACCGTCTTCGCCGGTGGTGTGACAGATTTTTTTGGGACTTTCAAAAATTTAGTTTTTAAATTTAGTTCTATTTATTACTTTCTTTATTAAAATAATACTACATTGTATTGAAGTAAAACTGTATTGTACTAACTGACGCTAAACACGTTCATTAAGAAAAGATGTGTGACTTGTCAGATGGCGGCTGTTAGATGTCAATTGACCCCCTCCAGTGACAACCCCATGTAACAGTGATAGGTCCCATCATATTAAGTGTGAGAACTAGAAACGGTTTCCATCACCAAAGAAATATCCCGGCACTACTTTGGTGTTAGTTTGCTTCCCTCAAGGGTTAATTCTGCATTCTCTTCGCTTTTACATACGAGATGTTTTCAAGTCCAAAATACAGAAAATGGGTATACATTTTGGGGAATACTTTTCTTCTTTAATTTTAGTGTGCTAGGAAAAAACTATAACTCTGTAAACCCTAGTTTACTTGTAATTATATAATGAGTACATTTCGTTTATACTATGGCATGTCTTGCCATAATTTGTATTACGTTTACATCTGAAATTATATCGTTAAACAAAAGCAAAAGTGTCATAATTAAAAAAAAAATAGTTTATATGTTATAATATGCGTGCAAACGATATGTATATATATTAATAAATTAAAAACGTATGAACAGTGTAGAGCATAAATGAAAATAATAGCTGCATTTATAGTTGGTTTTCTATACATCTCTTTAAAGATTTTGTAAAATTTTGGAAAAAATTTTTATGAGCAGTTAAAATATTGTTTAATGTTTGTAAAATTTAGAAAATCAAAATTCTTATAAATCATATTTTTAATATTTTATCCATTACAAATAAAACTTTTTCAGTGCAACTATTTGTAAAACACTTGTACCATAACTGCCCTCCATTATAAAAACTGTTTTATGTATGTATATGGACATATACATTTCATACATATACATATACATATGCTCATACTTATTTCACAACTGTGTGAATTAAGAAGTGAAAGAAATAAAACAGCCAACAAAACACTATACGCAACCATAACCGTACAATATAATTTGTTAATTTATCGAACATTTAACATAAATAATGTGAAAATGAAAATGACAAAAATTATAAACGATGGTATCACATACAAACACGCCTTCAGTACACATAGAAAACAACAAACTCATACACAAACCCATACACTATTAATACATGCTCGCATTATAAAAATAAAACAGTCATCCGAATAAAATTATTTATAGAGTGCAAATAGTGAAAAAGGGGAGTGTGAAAGAGGGTGAATTTGTTGTATAACAATGGCTTTGTTGGTTCCGTAAAATCCTTAACAAGATTGTTATAATTATACGACCACCACACATTACACACACTCAATTACTCATGAGCAATACATTACTATACACACTCACATAAAAAAATATTCTCATAAGGGTACACACAAATTAAATAGATGAAAAAAAAGCCCAAAACAACCGTTTATAATTCATTGGACCATGCAAGTAGGAAGAGGAAAATACAGGTAGCAAAGTGGCCTTACAAAACTTCTTGGCAGGTAGAGAAGGGGCGCAAATCAACCTAAAAGAATCGGGTTATATGTAAACAAAAATTTACATGGTAAATAGAGTTAGGTCTGTATCGAGGGTGTTATCGGATGAATTTAACCCTTCAGTCGTACCCAGGTAATTCTGGCTGAGTTCCTAAACATCATAATACTTTGCAGTCAAAGTCAAAAAAGTATCATAGAGTTTAACTATATCTAGTTTGATTATTGTGTACGCATCGATATTGTTTTTAGTGAACTTTGGTACAGATAACATTGTAAAATTTTTCACGGTTGCTTGGTAGAAAGCACTTAAAAAAGCGAGTTGCTTTGCAACTGATGTTTTGGAACTCACCCTCTTTCAATACGACGCACAGTGATTGATTTTAGATTTTATATAAAAATAAAATAATA
Organism: Pollenia angustigena; assembly: GCA_930367215.1. Lineage (NCBI taxonomy): Eukaryota > Metazoa > Arthropoda > Insecta > Diptera > Polleniidae > Pollenia > Pollenia angustigena. The sequence goes on along the minus strand of OV884059.1, from coordinate 97,354,813 downwards.
TAAAAAAAGTTTATTAAAAAGTAAAATTAACTAAACGTTAAATAACCATGTATTTCTCTGATTTTGGTAAAGCTATAACTTTGTCTTCTTATAAGCCATCAAATCTATGCGAAAATCCTGTCAAATGCATTAAAAAAACAAAGGAACAAACATATGATTCAGTAAGGAATATGCGATGGGTTTGGCACTTTGATCAGGCAAATTACAGTTTTATATAACCTTGCCCTCAAATAACTATCAAAAAAACCTACGTAAGTTACCCTCGTGTGTGGTTTTTCACACACATACAATGTCTGTCTACTTTGCTGTGGTGCCATAGTGCGTTTGTCGTCAAAGTCATGATAAACGTAACATTAATGATGAATTTATCCCGTTGGTGATCAACAACAAACCATACAAAGCTTCTGTGGCTAAGTTACATAAGTTCTGAAATGTTTTGTTAATAAAAAATATTTTTTTATCAGAAAATTTGTTTTTAGTACTGAATTGATATTGCTAAGAAAATGAAGAAGTTTCCTTTGTGTACCCTAACAATTTTGTTTGTTTATCGTGTAAAATATATCCCTTATGTGTGGTTTTTCACACATGGGAAACTAAAAGGTTAATTAAGTTTCTTACTTTCAATATGGTTTGACACATATGATTTACATGTATTCGTGTAAAGCCAACTCATGGACATTATGTTTGGGCCTTTGGTCTTCTAACGTTGACTAAGCCAAAAAAAAAACAGCACATATTTTAATAAAAGCCAAGCCGATGCAAATATTGACACAATAACTGCATGAGAACGAATATTCTTGAAGTATGCGCCAGTAACTTTAACTGATAATGAACGTATATTTTCAATTTTTGTTCGATTAGTCACAAAACGAAAGCTACTTTTGATATTTCATTCTCTGAATGCGAAAAAAGTAGCTGCGCTCTATTGTTAACAATACCCGTAAAGTGAATTCGCCTTGGTTTTTGGTAAATTTTAAAGTAACTCTTTGACAATCTTTTAACAAAATCATTAAATCATTTAAAAAAATCGCTAGATTTTCCGCCTATAGCTTAAAAATAGCTTAATAATAGCTTTTCCCGCAATGTTTGATTAAAAATCGCTAGATTTCAAAAGAAAATATGAAATGTTCATCTCGACAACTCGTAGAGATTCGTTTGAACTTGGCTACCTAATATTTTAAAGTCGTTAAAAAAATGAGCAGACTCCCCGGAGAATAATGTAGGACGACTTTAATATTAGCTGAACTGGGAGCTTTTAAGCTAAAGTATTTATTAATACAAATATAACCAATTTGTTATCAAAAATTAATATATGTTTTATGAAGTTTACACTTTTTACCAAAGTAATTTTATGTCAGATCGCCTGAATTTGGGACTATCTTTATTTATTCATCTTCTCAGTTTCGATTATTATGTTAAGCGTATTTAATAATCAATTTTCATATCTGTTACCTGAAGGCCTTTCATTTCTCCCGCGAACTGTTTAAAAGTAATTCTGTTAGTTTTTGTAATTTTTATAGTTTATGACAATTCTATGTTGTGTTAATTATCTGCAATAGCATAACATGATTTCTATTTAATATAAATACCCTACACTGGAGAAATAAAAATGTATGAACATTAAGATCCCAGCAAAAAACTATGCTTACAAAATAAGCAGAAAATAATGAGAACTTGACGAGAAGACTTACATACTTTTCTACTAGAAAAAGTACTTTTTTTTTGTTCGCGATGTACCAAAAGTTATTAAGCTATTTATAAGCTAAAAAATATTATGTTTTTTTAAACTTAAAAGTTTTATAAAAATATATAGGTACAAAAAGAGGCCAAAAATAAGTTATTGCAAATTAATTCAAAAAGGATAAAACACACTAAATAAAATTGCTCTTGTATGCATGAAAGTGAACACAATAACAAAATGTTCGAAATGTAAGAAAACATTAAATTACGAGTGTTTTGGCAGCACAAAATAATTTATAGCTCTAACACTGTAATACAAATGTGTGTTATGTAAATGTTCAAAAAACATCGTTTACATTAGATCGATATAACTGCTTCATAGTGTTCTGATAACTTTCCATTGATTTCACACAAAAATTATTGCTCAAATTATAGAGTATTACCGAATGTCTAACAAATGTTAACGGAATATACTGCAAATTGATAAAATAATTATTTAAAATCGTATTTTAATAACTTATTTAAATCATTATATTAATTTTTTTTTGTAATGTATAAGTATGGTTTATTTAAGACATAATAACAAAGTTATTATTAACATTTAACTGTGGAGGTGGTGGAAAATTTTACCCTCTCTTTATATTTTTTTAAAATACTCTCTTCCGTTGCACTCAATCAATTTAATTCTCTTGTGTTTTGGCTGAGCTCGACTTAGCACTTGTCATCATTTACGTAGTTTTTTCTTTGAAAATATTATACCACCACGTCAGCGTTAGCGTAAGTATTTAGTAGAAAAAAATTTACCCCACATCAAAAATAACGTGATATTTTCATGGAATTATTTTAACCACTTGTCCGTTTTCTAGTTGGTAAAAAGTTATTTATTTCAAAAACGTTATTTAATATATGACAATCTTAACTAATTGTCTCATTAAAATAAGTAAATTTTATTAAATCTCGTGCATTGTTTAGGAAGCTGTTTCTTCCAAGTACTGTCACTGTTACCATTCTGCAGTTATACAGAAATGTATGGGGTCTTTGTATTGAAGGTCTACCTTTTGAGAGATGTTCTCCTCCAATTCCGACCATTTTTGACAGATGATGGGTATTGTTCACCGTTATATTTGGGTGGCATGTCATAACGTCCAGTGTCATAGTGTCCATGGACGTTATGCCATTCTAAAAAGTGTCATAGTGTCCATGGACATTATGACACTTTCAAAAGTGTCATTAGGTCCGTAATTACTAAAGAAGTTAAATACAAAAAAATGATCTGCATACACGCAGAGAAAAACATGTTTCATTATGGTCCCAACCAACAAAGCTATTTTTAAAGAAACTAATTTAACCATAATATGGTTGTCGGTGATAATGATTTGGTTAAATGAAACATAATATGGTAAACAATTTTTTAAAATGGTTCTGCTGCTTTTTCTCTGGGTGTATATATTAAATATATAACGAAAACACTTTTGGGCGCAAATATTTTCTCCTCTATGGTATAACAAATACCGGCTTCGCTAACTAAAGCTTCTCTGCACAGACGGCCTTTGGCCGGGCGCAAGGATTTTCTCCTCTATGGTATAACAAGCACCGGCTTCACTAACTAAAGCTTCTCTGCACAAGCAAGGATTTTCTTGTCTATGGTATAACAAATACCGGCTTCGCTAACTAAAGCTTCTCTGCACAGCCGGCCTTTGGCCGGGCGCAAGGCTTTTCATCTCTATGGTATAACAAATACCGGCTTCGCTAACTAAAGCTTCTCTGCACAGCCGGACTTTGGCCGGGCGCAAGCATTTCCTCCTCTATGGTATAACAAACACCGGCTTCGCTAACTAAAGCTTCTCTGCACAGCCGGCCTTCGGCCGGGCGCAAGGATTTTCTCCTCTATGGTATAAAAAACACCGGCTTCGCTAACTAAAGCTTCTCTGCACAGCCGACCTTCGGCCGGGCGCAAGGATTTTCTCCTCTATGGTATAACAAACACCGGCTTCGCTAACTAAAGCTTTTCTGCATAGTCGGCTATCGTTCGGAAACAAGGCAGATTTTAGAAGCTTTACTTAGCGAAGCCGGTGTTTGTTATACCATAGAGGAGAAATTCCTTGCGCCCGGCCGAAGGCCGGCTGTGCAGAGCAGCTTTAGTTAGCGAAGCCGGTATTTGTTATACCATAGAGAAGAAAATCCTTGCGCCCGGCCGAAGGCCGGCTATGATCCCACATTTGTTTACATTCCTGCTTGTTAGAATTTTTGGCATTATACTTATTTAGATATTTCAAAACAAATTTTACACATTTTAATATTTTTCATTATAAGTTAAGTTGTGGACATTATGACATTTTGCAAAGTGTCATAACGTCCGCGGACGCTATGACATTTCTTTGATGGACGTTATGACACTTTTGAAAGTGTCATAGTGTCCATGGACACTATGACACTGGACGTTATGACATGCCACCTATGTTAGTACCAAATTTGGAAAATTTTACACTTATCGCTATAAAGATGTACATTGTGCCATGCCCACTTATCTAATCCCGCCTCCTTTATGACTGATGTTGCATATTGGTAGTCCAGCTATTTGTTCCCAATTTGGAAACTTTAGCTGTAACCACTTGGGCAATTGTATAACTTTTACCGTTCTTTAGATATAAACTAATCTGTTTTATACCACGCCCACTTTTCAAATCCAGGCTTTTTTGTAGAGAGGTTGTGTATTGATAACCCAGCTGCGAGTACCAAATTTAGACAATTTTTCTCTTACTGTTCATTAGATATAATAAAATTTATTTTGCGCCACGCCCAATTCTCGGAAGTTGTGCATTTCTAACCAAGATGCTTATTTCGAAACTTTGACTCTTGGCATTCTTAAGATATGCAAAAATCTTTAAGGTAGTTGTTTGGGAGGTTCCACGCCCACTTCTCCAGTCCCGCTCAGATTTTGTTTATTGATATTTCGTCCAAATTTGGAAACTTGTTCTTTCCGATTTGTTTGCAATGTAGTAAGCCAATGTGTATGGGATGCAGATTTTGATGAGTAAAACACCTCAAAAAAGGTAGACCTGTGGTTTCTACACCTAAATATTTTTTTCATGATCTCTTTTATATCTTTAAATATATACATTTGGGAGTGAAAAAATGCCCTTTAAGTTTTTGTCTTTCTTTTAGTTCATATTTTTTTGATATGTTTTTAATATATGGCTTTTTTTTATTAAAAAAAGGTTTGTAAAGTAAAGTGCATGCTTTGTTTAAACAAATAAAAATAATTTTTGGTTTCTTTATATTTTGTAATTAAAAATGTAGTAGCTTATTTCTCAAAAACAAATTTTTTACTAAATTTGTATTTGTAAAATTTAGAAGGGTAAAATTTACCAACACGTCATAAGGTGTGTCCCAAAATTTCACCTCCACAGTTAAAGGTTAAATCTTTAACTAATAATCCAAAAAGTGGCGAATAAAGCTACATAGTACTGAATTCAAGAAGTCATCAAAAGTAGGATTGTAAGTAAAGGTTTTATATTTAGCTTTTATTTGATCTTTTTTAATTTAATAACTGTTTTATTTTTAAATCAAGCTCTAGGTCTTTTTAATATTAATTCAAATAAATAATTTAATATTAAAAAGACCTAGCGCTTGATTTAAAAATAAAACAGTTATTAAGTAAAGTTTTTGCTGGGATATTTAAGTTAAAACAAATTTATATATAAAAGGGGAGAAAATTGGTCACATTATTAACCAATTCCGTTTAATTTAATTTAAATTCTGTTTTTAATTTTTAAGAGGCAAACCTCTTTTACAATTGTAGGTCTATTATCCAAATATCCTTAAGACGAAAATATACTACACAAACGGCTTGACAAACACAAATTTCCTTTCGCGAATAAGCGGCAAAAGCAAAAACGAATTTTAAAATTTGTTTTAAAAGTCGTTTTTACTTAAGAAATTTTCGTTAGCTGCGTAAGAACTTTCGATATCGATAACTATTGTTTGACAGCTGAGAATGTCAAACTGTGTTGACATTTCTGTTAAGTAAGGTTTGGCAAGTCATTATGAATCCAAACGCTAAAATAACGCTTCCAAGTTGTAAAAAAATTATTTTGAAACAAATATATCTATTCGCAAAGTTCAAAGAGCTTTTGGCTAGTCAATAAGCAAAATTGCCGTATTTAGAAGATAATTCCTAAGCCGGTAACGAATCACCATTAAATTTTTTAAAATAGTCAATTTGGTGCGGTTTACACGCTCTTTTGAATTGAGCAAGGAGCAGCCGCTACGGTGAATGGAGAGCGCCATTGAGCCATGCTGCTTGGTTTTTGTTTCCATTAATTAATCAGATAAAAATCAACGACATTTCTTTCCAACAAGACGACGTAACTTGCCATATAGAGTGCCTAACAATCGATTAATTAGAAAATCAATATGGTGTCAACTTTATTTCGAGAAGTGGTCCTGTTTACTTGCCCCTCCAATGCGTGCTATTTAACGCCTATTGATTTCGTTTTATGGGGCTATGCTTAGTCATTGGACTATGCCAACAAGCTAGCACCTCTTAAAACCACATTGACGCCATATGACCAGATTTGTTGTGAAAAGTAGTCAAAAATTGGGTTGATTAATGGACCAATTAACTTGTATCCACGGCGGACACACCATATTATCCACCAAATAATATTAAAAAAAAAGATTCGCTCCAACAATATTTCTGTCTTGAATTGTCGTTATAGATTTTTCAATTAGTTGCATTAAAAATATAATATGGTCCTCTATTTTTTAAAGTGTCTCCTTCTTAACTCTCTAAAATTGTCAACGTTATGATTTTCTCCTCTATGGTATAACAAACACTGGCTTCGCTTAATGAAGAGCCCGGCCGAAGGCCTTCTTTACATAGAAGCTTTAGTTAGAAAAGCCGGTGATTGCTATACCATAAAGGAGAAAAGCCTTGGGCCCGGTCTTGGGACAGCTTTGTAGACAAGATTAAGTTAGCGATTCTGGATTTCAATATTTGGGTTTTTTAAATACGGGAATTTCGAATTCGGGATTTTTAGTTTCGGGTATATGACACCGACCCAAATAAGTATGTATGTTTAAAACTAATTTGTATTTTTGACCTGAATATTTACATATCAGGTAATTAACCAACAAATGTTTACAAATTTCAAGAAATTGCAAATAATTTAAAATGAAGCAAACGAAATAACACCGCACAAAAAATAAAATTGAATAACTGCCATGTTATATTTTTTGGGTCTTATTTCTCCCTTTGATCCTTTAAGGATCATAGGGCCAAAATAATTCTGATCCATTAAGTTCTGTCTGCAGCTAATGCTTTAATCTCGTTCAAGTTTTATCTCTGGTAGCTTCCATTTCTATTTGACGGGGCCAAGTGTGTGTGCCCGTAGTGCCCGTGGTGCTGGTAGTGAGCTAGTCTATCAGCGCCAAGGTTGCGAACCCGCTAGAGACTTGGAGGGATTAGCTTAGGAAATTAAGGTCTACCCCTCCCACGACTACCTTGTAAATTCCATTCAATGGAGCTTCTTGTTATGTCTTCTATTGGTCTTCGCAAGGCATGTTCAACCAAGCGCCACTTTCTTTTTAGATCTTCAATATTTACTTCTTTGGGATTGTTGCGTTTCACTCCAAAGTCTTTAATTTGCTATAGTTTTCCGCTAGAAAATTCTTAAGATGCTAAGTTGTTGAATGACAAGCAGATGCCATCAGCGTAATCGAGATCCTCCAAACCTCAATAAAATCCCCACGATATTCCTCAATCCTCTCGGTTTGCTCTTGTCGTAATACCATCTAAGATAACGTTCAATAGTCAAGGTGACAGTACGCAACCTTGTCTTAACCCTGTGTCAGCAGTAAATCTTTCACTAAAGCAGCCCTTGTGCAGTAGCCGACAGTTATCTTTATCGTATATGGAATTAATAAAAGTTATAATCTTAGTTGATGTACCTTTGCATAGGAGGGCATTCCATATAGCTGGATGCGAAAGAGTGTCGAATGCCTTCTCAAAATCTATAAAAGGCCGATATAAAGGAAACCTTCACTATACGCATTTTTCTATTATAATCCGGAGCAGAGATCAAGAATGAATCGTTTTTTCGCTCCCCATACTGGCTCATGAAATTGTAAGAATAAGTGAGTAAACATCATTTAAACTCAACTACTCTGATTCACTTACACTCACGAGACCGTTGAAAGATAAGTAAAGGTTTCAATATATATGAGTGCGACGTCGACATCATACTCATACTCATAAATGACCTCAGTTTGATTTATAATTTCAGAAAATAGTTATAATACTCACATTGATTCAACTCATTCAGCTTATTTATTTACCATTTTAACACAACAGATCAAACATACAACTTCTTAATCACTTATCTGGCGGCCTTGCTTATAATAAGTTCGTACTAGAATCATGCTTACGTATGACTCGCAGTTTGCTTTGCCTATACGCATTGAGTTAACTTGAATCTAAATCAATTACTACATAAATGTTTCTTAGAATGATTACGACGAGTAGCATCTCAGTAAAAAAAAATTTGGGTTTTTTGAAGCACTACAGAGAAAAAGCGCATAATGAAGCGCTTCAACTAGATAGATCTTATAAAGCAGTAAATGATAACGAATAAAACATACAAAAAAGCTGCTATTTTAGTGCTGACAATGAAGAGGGGTTTCAAGCGAAAAAAAAAAAAATATTATGGTTTACGAAAATGATTGAAAAAAGGCATATAAACAAGTAAAACCAAAACATTAATGAATATGTTAATATAGTTAGCCCTCCAAAAAACACTTTAGGAGCGCTTTGTTTGCATCGTAAAAGAAGCGCTTATTGTCAGCGAAAAATAGTCCTCCAAACAGGGAATACCCCATACAAAAATCAGGCATCCCATCAGCAGGTTTGAAGCGATTTGAGGTATGAATTCATAAAAAATCTGCTCCTTTTGGAGCACATTCTTTACTGGGATTAAACCTTTGAGTAAATATTATTTTCGATAACATTGCAATAAGTATGAGTGCGTATAAGTACAAGAAATTATGAGTTTTGATTCAGGTCTTCTCACTTTTTCGCTACTCATTGCTGCTCTCTAATCCGGAAACTGTTCACATCATCAATTCAGGCCTGTTCACTTCGGAGTATAGGATCGAATGCGGCTGTTAGTCGTTTGTTTATTATTTGCGATTTAACTTTGTTCGATATGTTTGTGAGTGTGATGCCACGCCAGTTCTTACATTGAGATAAATCTCCCTTCTTTCGGAAGTTGATGATTAGTTATTCCTTAAGTTCATCGCATAGTTGGTTCTTTTTCAAAATTCCTTGATAATGTTAAAGAGTATACGTGCGGAAATGTTATATTTAACTGGGGACTTTTTGTTCTTTATGGATTCTATGATTTCAGCTTAAGAACTGAAAAATTTTCAAAAAATGAAATGAAATGAAAAGGGCTGGGCGTTATTTCATAATGCAATGACTCCTACATTTGAATGCTTAATTTTATGTTTATCTTGGGACTTATTGCACTTATGGGTTATATATGGAGCCGCTTTAAACGCTTGTCCACACAAGCAAATACCCCTTTTACCAACGAGATACGTTAGCATAAACGTAAAACTTTAACTTGCTTGTTAGGCCATTTTTAATTATAGTGTTTTTTGCCCTTAATTTTCCGCAATGTAGAATTATATTAAAAATTGGCCCTTAAAAATCGTACAGTTATCAGAAATTGATTCAAAATTTTCGTTATAGCATGATTTTATGCTGTCATATTATTTCGTATACTTTTTTTTGGCAACTTTTTTTAATATTCCTTTAGAAATGTTTTACATTTATTTATTTACTAAAGCTGATTTTGTTACGATGTTTACTTTGTTTTTACATAAAATGTACGCATTTAAATCTTTTTTACAACTGATTTCTATTTTTACACTGTAAATAACGAAAATACAACATTTTAATATCTGTCCTAAAATGGTGTTAATATTCTGGTATAATAAGTGGACCAACCATTTTGTTTGTATTTGTCACTGTCATTGTATGTACGTGTGTGTATTATACTTTATAAGTGAGCGTGTTTTTGTGTAAATTTTGTCCTTGTATTTAGATTCACATTTACATTCTATAATCGTTAATTCTGTTGTTTTGTTCTATTTACAAATTTATTTGTATGTGTGTGTGAGTGCGTGTGTATGTGGGTGTGTGTGAGTGTCCGTCTGTGTAAGTAAATCCATTGATAAATTATCACAACATTGTTTATTTGAGCTTCCTATAAATTATTATGTGAAAATAATTTAACAGTTTTTGGTCGGATAATAAAATATTATGTAAATTAGCAAAAAAAAAAAATATTTTTTTTTTGTTTTTGAAACACAAAATTTTATAGTTCCTCTTTAGGCAAAATTTGATATCTTTTAATTAAATTATAATTTAAATAAACAATAATTTTGTAATAAATATATGAATAGAACGTATTTGTATTGAAAATTAAAGTTTCTGTTCAGAGATGTGCAAAATTATTCAAAAAGAGGAAGTTGCATCAAAATTTTCATTTCAGAAGGACATACGTTCACCAAAAAGATTTTTCTTGAAGTAGTGGATAAGTTAGACTTATTTAAAATAACATTTTGCTGTTCAGAGCAAAACGTTAACTTTCAATAAGTTAAGATTCTAGTTGAAACAGGAAATAAAAGCATGACAACATTTACTGCCAACTACGAGTTAACTCGTAGTCGACATTCGTATCGATGAGGCCGGCTACGAGATAACTCGTAGTAACAATGATTTTATTACACATAATAAAATTTTAACATGGCATGTCAACTTGACTTCATTTAGCTATTTTGGCCTAGAGAATTGTTTGATTTAACTATTGCATAGAGCCCTACGTGATAACTTGTAGTAGTAACTATCCTACAAGAAATGAATGAGCGAGTAGTCACATTCTTTATTTTGGTGTTAAGAAAATGATAGAAAGTAATGACCGAATGTGACCGGAAACTTTATTTCGGTCATTTCTTTCTATCACTTTCTAAACAACAAAATGAAAAATGTGACTACTCGCTAATTCGTTTCTTGTAGGGTATTTTATTGCCGACAATACGAGATATCTCGTAGTACATAAAATTACCTATAAATAGCAAATTACAGCCTAAATAAAACTTGTTAGTGTGTCTTACACAATATTATCACATTATTTCTCGTTAAGAATAAAAAACTTGAACTGGCCCCAGGGGTTGGTTGGCTTAAAAGCAACATGACAATTCTGAGCAATTGAGCTTTAATGTTTTCATACCCACACCGCAATAGTGGAGAGGGTATATTATTTGTGCTGATGTGTGTAACGACTTAAAATATTGGTCCTAGATCCACCTATAATTATACCGTTTGACTCAGAATCACTTTCTGAGTTGAACTAAAGTTGTCCGTCCGGCTGGCAGGCTGGCTGGCTGGCTGTCCAAGTAGCCTTGTGCGCAAATTACAGGTCGCAATTTTAGAGATAATTTAATACAATTTAGGAAATAGGTTATTTTTGGCACATGAAATAAGCCTATTGAAAATGGGCCAAATCGTAGGACCACGAGGGAAGATAGGGGGAAATTTCTTCCTTTCAGAAACTATGCATATTTTAAGCGCATATTTTCGATTTTTCAGTTCTTAAAAGTCTCATCCCTTCTAATTTGTCTAAATATAAAACTGCTGAATGTTGGGACAATTGGTCGGACATAAAGTATAGGTCTCATTTAAAGCCCACAAAAAGAAAACCGCAATACCATCGTTTCATCAAATCAAAAAGTGATTTATTTTATCTGGATCGGTCTAGTACAAATATTTTGAGGTGTTATGAACATTAGCACAAACTTATAATAGTCCTTTCACTATCTTGGTTTAGGTATAATTTTAAATAACAAAATTGTATGGTGATCAGCAAATTAAGCTTTTTACTGAAAATAACTTAAATATGCTTTACTTATTTTGTACTTATTGGGTAAAATTGCCTTAAATAAAGAAATATTTTGCTTAAACCAAGGCACACATATATTTATTGTTGTTGTTTTTGTTTAAGCTTTGATATTGTTTCCAGTAAAACTAGTGTTTATAATTCTTGTTCGCTTAACAGTTTTATTTGTATAATATATTAAGTTTTTCTAAAATCTTTGGATGAATTTTCCTGATGATCTGGCCTAACCAACCAGTGAAATGCGCATAGGAATAACTTCCATCAACAATAAATTTTAGTTTGTCAATTGGGAATTAAGCACATTTAAACTCCCAAGATAAACTTTGATAAGTAATTTTTGGCTTGGACGAGAATCATGCAAAATTTTTTTGGTTCAAATTTATTTTACGTAACTTAAGCTATACTGACAACTTTTATAATGATAATAGTTTGCCACTGGTTCCTAATGAATCTTCCTCCCAAAAATCACGCGTATTAACCTTCATTGGTAACAGATTAATGCCCAATTTTCAGGATAGTATTTAAATCAATATTAAGTTAATTTTCATAACAAACTAAAATCGTATTGAAAACAGATTGGTTTTTTGAGATTTATTTGAAAAGTCTTATTTATTTAAGAAAAAAAAAAAAAAATATAAAAAAGTAACTATTACTGCTTTGCCTGTTGTTGTTATATTGTTGTGATATGGAGGCCACCTTGATAAAATATTACAATGGAAACTTAAGTTGAAATTAAATGTACCACATCGGTGAATAAAGTTTTTAGTGAAGAAGAGAATTTTGTATTTACAACGATTTTAAAAATAAATGTGTTTTAATATCAAGCCTGAAAATTGGCCATAAGAAAATGTAAGAACATTTTGTCCAATTTAGGTGCATTGGACTACTAACACTGTGCACGAGCTTGACACTTTTTTTAAAAAGTGGAACCCAGGGAAAAAACATGTTTAAATATCGTAACCTTCAACAAAACTATTTTTAAAGAAACCCTATTATTGTCACCGACGACCATATTATGGTTGAATTAGTCCTCCATCAAGAAGCCACAACCATATTTTGGTTGACTCCGAACTAAATAATAACTTGATAACAACTAAAATATATTAAATACTTATAATAGCATCATTGCTTTTAGAAAAGAGTAAATAGTATTAGTAATTTAAAAACAAATTAATGTCATATTCAACCATAACATGTTAAAGGCAACCATAATATGATTGTGGCTTCTTAATGGAGGACTAATTTAACCATACAATGGTCGTCGGTGACAATAATAAGGTTAAATTTAACATAATATGTTAAAAATGTTCTTTAAAAAAGTTGGAGGCGACCACATTTAAACATGTTCTCTCTCTGTGTGTGGGCATCCACACAGTAAAGTTAATTGTATTTAAAAGAGGTTAATAGATTTAAATTGAACAATGATCTATTTTTACAACGGCTGTCGCAATTTAAATGCGGTTTTATTGCACTGCTCTGAACCTTTTGTTGTAAAAAGAAACACTTACAAAAGTTCTTGTAAAGCCGAGATTTTAATTTAGCCTGCCTCGCAAAATACTGCCATATCTTTTTATTTTACCTTTCTAAAATCACGCATTCAGTCTTTGAGACCGACTTATCTAATTTAAATTTTTTTATTACGAACAAAAACCGCGAGAGTACTGTGATTTCTGTTAGCATTCTCAATAAACTTCAATTTGGAGTGGTTTCAAAGTTTATGAAAGTAGGACACGTGTGCACTAGACCGGGTCGACCTCCATACAAAAAAAAAAGTTGTGCCAGTCACCCCCTAGAATGAAAGATATGTCAATAAAGTTTCTAAAACAGGAAAAAAAATTTTTTTGCCACGCCCCAAAATACAGCACTTTTGGTTTTTTATATGTAGCGCTGTCATTTAAAGTCCGATCTCACCATATCGCATATCGTTGTTCATGGCTTGATAGTGGCTTCATTTTTGTCTTTGGTGACTTTTCAATACTACCTGAAATTCTGGGCGCCACTTATGCCATCTCGGATCCTTCCCCCAAATGTCCAATTTTTTTGACGGTCCAAGAAAGTCCTTATAAAACTACGTATGTATAGATTTTAATATGCTCACTTTCATGCCACGCCTCCAAATTAAGACCCTTTTTTCTTTTCACATACATACAACATTAAACCAAGTAGAAGCCAATACAAACCAAAAAAATTTGTATCAGTCACGCCCTATAATAAAAGGTATATATATTAAGTTTGAAAAAATTGAAAAAAAATTGTTTTGCAACGCCCTAAATTACTGCCCTTTTTGTTTTATATATACAGCATCGTCATTTTAAGTCCAATCTCATCGTATCGTATATCATTGTTAATGGCTAGAATGTGCCTTTATTTTCGTATTTAATGCTTTTTTAATCTAACTTAAAATTCTAGATGGCAATTATGATATCTCGGATCCTTCCCCTCTGATGTCTAATTTTTTCACCTGTTTAAGAAAGTCCCTCTAAAACTTAGTATATCTAGCTTTTAATATACTCGCCATGCTCCAATTTGAGTCACCTTGAGTCTAGCTAAGATTTATATGCACCGACTGCCCAATTTTTAATTTTTCGCATATGGCTATTTCCAAAAAAACGTCAACCACAAAAAATGGAAAAAACAAATTTTTCTTTTCAAGATTTATTTAGAGAATTGCTTATATTTTTTTAATATATGCGTATAATTTAATCGATTCGAAAAAAAAATGGTAAACGAAGTAGTACAACTTTTAGCACAAAATACACAACAATACTCTAATCTAAGGCATATTTATGATCTGAAAAACATTTTTTATTAAGTTTCTTATATAAAGGATTATAAATAGCAACATAAAAAAATTTTAAATCATGGTGGAAAAATTGTCCCGTTTACAACTTCTTTAACAATTTATTTAAAAAAATGTAATTCATATTTTATTTTGATATCGAAACCATTTTTAGGGCACATTGGTACGCAACATTTTAAAACTAATCCCAATAAAATATTGTGTCAGGTTTCGCAGAAATCATAAACTGTTACCCCTCAAAACCCACTTCCGTTTTTGGTCCCGTTTACAAGCACTGGTTTTTTGCAATTATCTCGGAAACCACGACAGTAAGCGAAAAATTTCATTTGCGGAAATTAAAGAGCTAATTGAGAGTTAAAAGAATCATTAATTTAAAAAATGAAAATCAGGTTGTTTTTACAGTTTTGTCAATATAAACGTGTGCGAATGTCCCGTTTACAATCTTGGAAGTGCCCATATATGTTTTGAGGCATTCATTTTTATGCATTTAAATTATTTTGTATTTTTTCATTTTTAGAATTTAACTTTGTATCATGGTCTAACATTTAACATTATGTTTGCTTTTTCAAATGTCTTAATTCAGATTTTTAATTTGTAGTATTTAAATAAATAAAAAGAATACGGAAAAACTGTGCCAGAAGAGTTTCACAGTCCAGCAAAAAAAAAAAAAAAAAAAATGGCACGAAAAATGGCACAAAATATCAAAACTGACAAAAAAACGCTAGTAGTCCAGATGGAGAAAGCTTGTCAATAAATTCATCCGTCTCACTTTCATTAAAATATGAGTCAAATATGCAAAAAATGGCTTCTACTTCTTTTAATGTAGTATGTATGTGAAAAAGAAAAAGGGGCTTAATTTGAAGGCGTGTCATAAAAGTGAGCATATTAAAATCTATACATACTTAGTTTTATAAGGACTTTCTTGCACCGTCAAAAAAATTGGACATTTGGGGGAAGGATCCGAGATGGCATAAGTGGAGCTCAGAATTTCAGGTCGGATTGAAAAGTCACCATAGACAAAAATGAAGCCACTATCAAGCCATGAACAACGATATGCGATATAGTGAGATTGGACTTTAAATGGCAGCGCTACATATAAAAAACCAAAAGTGCTGTATTTTGGGGCGTGGCAAAACAAATTTTTTTCCTGTTTTAGAAACTTCATTGACATATCTTTCATTCTAGGGGGTGACTGGCACAAC
This sequence comes from Pollenia angustigena, assembly GCA_930367215.1. Lineage (NCBI taxonomy): Eukaryota > Metazoa > Arthropoda > Insecta > Diptera > Polleniidae > Pollenia > Pollenia angustigena. The sequence goes on along the minus strand of OV884059.1, from coordinate 97,339,169 downwards.
TTTATTTTTCGACCCACCCTAGTGTGCACTCAAAATATATTGTAGTTAAATTCAAACTAAACATTTTTCATTTCTGAAAAATTGAAGGAATAGAACTATTACAAAAAAGCTTTATAAAATACATAACTGAAATTTAGCGCATAGAATAAATTCGAAAAATGAAAAATGTTGAATATAATATAAAGTTACCTTCGGAAGGAAATAATTCCCAATTTCTATAAGTTTAAACAACTAAATATTTATTTGAAAAAACGGATAATTTTCATTTCATTTAAAATAAATGAATTTTTCATTAATTTTTAAATTTTTTATTTTTTTAAACAGCACATTTCGTAAATTTTAATAGTTGTTACTTTTACAAAATATATTTTAAGTGACAAAAAATCAAATTATATTACAAAATAAGTATGGAAAAACTTTATTTTAAGGTAGTTTGTTTTTTAAATAATAAACAAAAAATTATTAATTAAAAAATAAATTTGTTCGAAAAATAACTATGTTTTTATTCAATTTTAACAGTACGGAAAACAAATTTAATAACCCACAATCAGATTATAATAATTTTATGAGACCGACATTTTTAATAGAAAAATATTTATTTAAATGTTTTAAATATGCTTAGCCTACTTTTGAAAAGGAGTGCTGTTAATTTTGTCCACCTTTGTTCTTGTGATAATTCGTAGCGAATTATAATTAAGACGGCATTTACATCTATGCAATTAACGCCGAGTTTTTTTTCTATTTTCTTTTAAAGTAGTTTCTACGAAACTCTTTTCACATTTACATTTACATTTTTTTCAAGCATTTTTTCAACTTTTTCAACCCCGTTTTCTTCCCTACACCTCTTGCTAACAAACAAAAAGCTGCAAGCGAAAGTTGCGGCGTTAATTGCATAATGTAAATATGGTCTTAGTTATTAACATTAATGTTTAGGATAAACGTCACCATTTTTAGGATTATTTTTTCCCCTTTTTTACCCCTTCTTGGGTGCATATGGCTTTCACTAAGCATCTCAATCGTACACGATTTATTGTTTTTCGAGTCTTCCCATGCAATATTGCACAATCCTAGTTCTTGGAGTTCATGTTGTTTTTGGAGTATCGATTTATATTATATTGTTTTTTCGCCTTGTATAAATTTCGTTAATCGGTTGTTATACCCACTAAGTAGATCAAGTCCTAGGATAATATGGCTGTCATCTGCCATTTCCTAGAAACAACGCTCTCCGTATATTTGGTGTAGTGGTGGGGGACCTTTCTAAACTTTGTTTCCTACTTTTTTCCCCAAGGGCGTGGCGGCTACATTACGTTTGCCATGGTGTTATCCACTTTCCATGGGGTGGGGGGGAGAGGTCAGGATAAAATTATGCATCATATAAATCAAGTTGTAACTTTTTTCAAATATTTAGCACTAAAAAATATTAGTCCTAGAACCACCTTTCAGCGTACCAATTGACTCAGAATCACTTTCTAACAATGTCCGTCCATCCGGCTGGCTGGTTGTCTGTCCATATAAATTTTGTGCGCAAAGTACAGATCGCAATTTTGAAGATATTTTGGTTAAATTCGGTACATATGATGGGTCCACTTTTTTCACAAACGTAACTAATAATACCTCTATGTTGTATTTAATAAATTCTTCCAATTAGTGAATATAACATTACCAGAAACACTTTTATCCCATAAAAAAGTATGTTCAAAAATTAAGAATTGATGCAAAAACGGCAATGTCCATTGGAGATTGTCGTTTTTGCAATGATCACAGTTTGTTAAGCTCTTTTTATCTCAACTATTTGCCAAAATGCACGTTATTTTTTTTTATTCTGTTTCTTTTTTGCAAAACAAAACTAAAAAGAAATAAAAAAAACAAAATTATTTTTTTTATGAAACACTTAGTTTTATTGTTCATTTTATAACTTTGTCATTGGTCCTAATTATGGAGCTAAGTTGTTATGAAGTTCCTCCAAATCAATCAAGAAAAAACTAAGCCAATGTTAAGTTTAAGAATTTTATAACTTCAGATTTTTTTAAATACTTGCCCATGTAAACAAGCATGTCCATTTGCTTAGAGCAAACACAATAATCTCCAATTTTATTATTGTAATTGCCAGCAAACCGCTATATCGATTTGGTTGAAACTTGCGTCATATCTTCATCATATTCTTATTTACTGGAAAGCATGATATACAATACAATAATATGAATATACTTTGAGCTAGGGGTGATTACTATTTATTACGAAAACTATAAATGTGGACATTGCAGTCTATGCATCTATACCCCTCATATGTTTTAATTGTGATACGGACGTAGCCCTTTGCAAATGGTAAAAATCGGTCCATAATTTCTTATGGCCCCACACAAACTTTTTTCCGGAGTGAAGTCTTTGTATCCTTAAACTATCTTATTATGTTGGTATTTAGCATCTTATTATCTTATTGCAGCATTAATTTATGGGAGTCTAAGATGTCGATCTGATGAGTTTTGCAGGCAATTGGGTTGGCATCAAGTGCCTATGTTGGTGGCTCCTGGAAACAGCTGGATATTTCCAGTTGGCTATGGATCAGAGTTAATATCAAGAAACTATACTATCCTTCTCAGGAAGGGTAGAGAAATACTTAGAGAACTGCTTTACCTCTTTGAAAAGTAGTCATGATTAGATTAAGAGGTCCAAGGACCGAGAAGGAATACAACCCAAGGAATGTTACCAAAGGAATCCCATTTTGGTAATATTCCTGATCAGCAATCAGGAATTGAGCCTCGCCTTGGTTCCGTAAGGTGTATTGTGTATTGGCAACAATATAAATTCATAGAGAAGCCGTTTGGAGGTATAAGAAGAAAATTATTTCTTTCCCGCAGTAGAATCGTTACCATGGTGTCCCTTGGGACTAAGAAGTGGTAGTGGATCGAGGGGCATGGCTGTGCTAAACCTTGTCGTGTTGATATCTCCACTCGGACATTGTTAATCAATGGTTCGCGTGAGGCTGATGCATGCCACCAGGATGACGCAACATCTGAAATTACAGGGCTCTTTGAGTTTATGGATTTCCTAAGTCAATTGTTATTTTGGGGCCACAGGAAGTCATACAGCTCCCAGATTTGCTTGCAAGGAATACGTGGTGGTTGTGGTGCCTCCTTGGCGACAAGACCTGAAGGTAGTTACCACGTAAATTTGACCATATTTGTTACATTAATTATCTTATCACATTCTTAAAAGTTCGTTTATTATTTGACCAAAGCTCCCATTTAAATAAAACTCATTAAAAATTATATATTTAAACGCCATAACTCTATTATAAATGCTGGTATTGATATCAAATTTAACGACGATAACTCTAATAATTGCTATCTATGTCATGCCAAAATTTGGTACTGATCGGTCCAAAATTTTCTAGAGGTCCCATATAAACATCCACTCTAAAATAACTTTAAAAGGAGCAAAACTATTACATATTTAGACATTTCGATAGCATTCGGCAAAATGAACTCTTTATTGAATCTTAGGCTCACAACATAATTTTGTTTTGCCGGATCCATGATTTTCCATGGGTCCCACATAGGGAACACTTACGAAAACTGTGCATTCTATACTGTGGTGTAGGGAATCAAAAAGTCGCTCTTAACCGAATAAGCTTTTTTTCTTGAGTTTTTTTTACTGTAAGAGGTAAGTGACATATGGAAATGTATCCTTATCTTCGGAAAGTGCATTAGGCCATATAATACAATCAGAGGAAAAACATGTCTATATATATCACCTCCAACAAAACAATTTTTAAAGAAAATTTTTAACATATTATGTTTCATTTAACTTTATCATTGTCACCGACAACGATATTATGGTTGAATTAGTCCTTCATCAAGAATCCACAATCATATTATGGTTGCCTCCAAACATGTTATTGTTAACAATGATTGGTTTTAAACCATAGCTTTTGTTAATTTTTAAACAAATTATTGTCATATTTTATGCTTAGAGACAACCATAATATGGTTGTGGCTTCTTGATGTAGGTCTTATTTAGCCATAATATGTTATATGGTTATATTAAACATAATATGTTTAAAATTTGCTTTGAAAATAGTTTTGTTGGAGATGACCATATTTAAACATGTTTTTTCTCTGCGTGTATGCCCAAAACCTTGAATTTATTTTCTAAATAATTAAGTTTGGAAAACTGAATAGTTTTCAGTTGAAAACAATATCATTTTTTAATTAAATCAATGCAGTCAATAGCTCTTTCCCAAGCGAAAAGAAAATACGTGTTTTGTATGGTATCCGCCAATAAAACTATTTTCAACGACCAATTTCGGATCATATTATATGGTTATTTTGATCGTATTATTGTAATGGCAGCCATATTATGTTTATATTTGTAATCCATCTAAAAAACACAACCATATAATATTTACCTCCTAACATATTATGGTTAATAATTACAATAATTTTTTAGCCACGAATAATTGTACGATTTCAAATGATTAACAATATCATTCTCTTTTCGAAGAGCAACATGTTATGGTTGAAAACACAATACTATTATTTTTGGTGAAATTTTTATTGCTATTATTATTAATTGATATACATACATATACAGTTAGGGACAAAATTAGTGTTATTAGCAAAATAGGCTATACATTTTTGTTTTATTTATAATTATTTAATTTTTTTTAACTATATGAAATGTAGAACATTTAAAGAACTTAAAAATAAAAACTTTTCTAAAAATTATGTGTTCATAATATTTTACACGGTATAGTTGTTAAGTTATGCGTGTGAACAATTATGACCGCAGTTAGAGATTATTGCTGTATTTGGGTCCTAGCGTTTGGTGTGTTGTCCCTTTGCTCTTTTAAGCTGCCTTAATCCTTTTTCACATACTTTTACAAAAGTTTTTAGTTTTTTCGGCTTTATTTTTCCAAGCTTGAACCGCAAGCTCCCAAAGCTTATATGCGGTGTTATAAGCACAAATACATATAAAAACTAAGCTTCGCCTTTTTTCCTCTAATGTTCGCTCTATCCTGCTATATGGATGTGAGTCCTGGAACTCTACTGCAAGCGACATTCAATCCCTGCAAGTATTTGTTAATCGTTGCTTGCGAAAAATTTTGCGAATATTTTGGCCGAACGTAGTTTCCAACAGCGACCTCTGGCAAAGAACAGGTGAAATACCAATTCGCATAGAAATTGCAAAGAGGAAATGGAGCTGGGTTGGTCATATTTTGAGAAGACCCCATGATGATATATCAAAGATGGCAATTGATTGGAACCCTCATGGCAGCAGAAGAAGAGGTAGACCAGCTAACACCTGGAGAAGGCAACTAGAATCCGAAATTAGCGAAACAAGAAGAACTTGGTCTGAGATCAGACAAATCGCACATGACAGATCCCAATGGAAGTATTTCGTTACGGCCCTTTGTTCCAACTTGGAACCATAGGAATCAATATATATATATATATAATTCATCAAAAGTTAAAGTTGGTTTCTATTCCAAATGAGTTTTAATTTTAAAAACACTTCTTTGAAGTTATCTTATTTTTCTTCAATAAATAAAACAATATTATTTTATTTTAAATTTTTATTAATATTTTATTTCGTTTTTTCCGATTTCAATTTATTTATTTGTTTTTTTTTAGTTAATTTGTTTCCAATTTTTATGTCATCTTTGTGACTTTGCTCACTTAATTATCAATTTGTTTTAACTTACAAATTAAATCCATTTATATAATTTCATTATTAAATAAATTTTTTTTATATTTATTTGTTTATTTCCGATTCAATTTTTTTTTCATTGTTGTTTTTTGGTTTGTAAAACTATTTATTTATAATAAATTTTTTGAATAGTTAAAAACAATTACGTAAACTATTGATAAATAATTATGTATATATTTATGTTTAATAATAATAATTAATAACTATAACTATAGTTTGTATTTGACTCTGTTAATTTCTATTTTTTTTTTCATTTAAATTTTTTGTTTTGTATTATTTAATTTGTTAATTTAATATGTTCAATATTACGTTCATTTCATCTGAAAGTATTTTGGTTTTGTGTTTTGTTAGTCTGTAGTCATCGGTCATTTATTTTTTTATGCAATAATTATTTTAATTGTATTATAATTAATCAATAGTAATTATGCAAATATTTTCCATTATTATTTTTTTACATTTTCTTTATATTATTTTTTATTTTTTTTATTTTGCTTATGTGGTTTCAATGTGATGCTCTCTATTGTCTATATACTTAAATGAAATAAATGATTTAAACTTAATTGGCTGTGTAAATTTAAGAGGGTTACGTTTATTAAAATGAACGTTTTAAATTATGTAGTCAAAATGATATTATAAAAAACTTTTAAACACATATTGAAAATTTCAGAATTTGTTTTATTTTTTAACAAAAGATAGAATGTAAAGATATAAAAGACGTTGACGTAAAATCCAATTACGTTGATATAAAAATGGGTCTTAACTCTTATGTCTACACAAAAAGAAAAACTCGTACTAAATTACAGTTTTTCAGCTTACTTTTTGTCAGAGTCGTACTTCAATTTAAGTACAAGTAACACTGAAAAGGACTTAAAACAATCTAAAATGGGATAACTTTTAAAACCAATATGTGTGCATACGCGTGTGTTTGTTAAAGTTTGTCGAAGAAAAATGCAGCAAGAACACTACAGAAAGAAGGTAGAAATGATTTGTATCTTTTGTGTAGAAGAACAACAACAACAGTACAAGAAGAATTACTTACATAAATTTATGTTTAAAAAATAAAATTTAAAGACAAAATTCCCAAATTTTATTTGTTCGCATTATTTAGTTAATTAAATACATACAAGTTTTAAAGTAGAATGGTTTCGAAAACCATATCGGGCGAGCTACTGGTGTCCTATGATTCAAAGTTCTTCTTAAACAAAAAGGCTGAATACAACAAAAGCGAAACCAACCTTTATAACTTCGTAAATAACAATATTTCTATCTATTGTCGGTTTTCTGGGTTAAGTGTTTATTTTAGAACAAATCTCAATTTCGGGCTTATTTCCTATACGAATTCGAGATTAAACAAACCTAGAAACTCTTGAATTAAGCACAGTTTGAGATTAACTTTTATATCACATTTACTGAAATCAGCCCCATTTGCGGATTATTTTACGTACAGGGCACTTGAATAATCAGTATTACTGACACAGCTTTTGCTTGATTTAAGTACGGATGGATTTTTCTTTACAGTCTACAGCAGAGAACTTCAGAAATCACATTTTTGCTGGAATTAATCATACGCTTAAAATTTAATCAATTCTAATCGTGCAACAAAGTTCAACGTTGTGTAAAATTAAAATGGTTTAGTAAACAAATTTTGTATGCATTTGTGAGTTGGATGATTAAACGTGCTTTATTCGCATGTAAAATAGATCAGTTTGAGTGCTGAATAAAATCAGGTCCATGTTTTATATCGCTATATTAATTTGGGTGCCAATGTTATTAGCAGGAAACGATAAATGTGCAATTCCATGTTTTTTCCTTGTGCAACCAATGAAGGCAGAAACAATACATTTATTCGTTTTAGAGCTTTTTATGAATTTTGGCATCGATTTGTTAGTGCATATTTTTGCATATTTTACCGTTTGCAACAGTTAAAATAGCTTTTTTTTAAGTTTATAGCGCATATTTTGCCTTTTTAAGGCATATTTTGATACATGTTAGATTTTTTTTCGCAACAAATAAAAAAAATGTTTTTTGCGAAATTCTGTTTTAAATATCTATCTGTAACCCAACTTCTACATTTAATTTTTACTATAAAATTGTAAGACAAAGCAGGTTGCCATTAAAGATAACTGTTATTTTAAGCTTTAAAATTGTTTATGGGTCGATATCGCGAAATCACTACATTCTGTGGCCCGACGCATTAAGTATTACACATTTTACAAAATTGAAATTCTGAGAACAGGAATAAATAAAACAAAATGTCCTTCAACGAGGCGCGGATATCAAAATAAAATATTTTAGATATTTTTATGAACAAATTTGGTCGCACGGTGCAAATCGTCATTACCATGGTGTGTGTCCGATCGTTTTGTGTTCAAAAAACACAGATTTTCATAAGTATCTCAAAATATATATTATAAATGAATTACGTCCAGTTATTCAAGAAGAATGAACCAACTCAATTTTAATTTATTAAAAATAATTTTATTTTAATTTTTTTCGTCATTCCTCGTGGGCCAAATTGTTAATTAAAAAAAAATGCTTTAAACCGGTTTTTTGTTTAGGTGTAAACTGTCAATGTAACGACAATTCCCGTTAGTTTTAAAGTTAATTGACAGAAGTGAAAAATGTAGTCAGTTGTTTGAGAGCTTTTGAAGTGTTAAGTGTTTTTTGCGCATGTTCCTGAAATTTTGTCATTCCCGTGGTAAGTATATTTTTCCGTTATTTATATTATAATTTCCAATTTCGTTGAATTGGTTTGTTCATTTTTTAAGTCTTTATTAGATTCTAATATATTTTATAAACATTTTTGAAGATTTTCACATTTAAATCCAAGAATACTCACGTTTCCATCATTACCGTGCAGTCATTACCATGGGAGTAATCTAAACCAGAAAAGAAATTGTATGTTCCCTAAACATAAAAAGTACACCTGGAATTATCTTAGGTCTGGCCATGGAAAGGGAACTGCAGATGGTGTCTGTAAACGAACAGCTGATAGATACGTGGGTCAAGGTCACGATATTGCTGATTTTAATACACTTGTTGCTGTTATTAAAGAGAACTGCCCAAACATAACAATATTCAAGATATTTGAACTCGATATAAAAGAATTTGAACAAAATATAGACCCATCTAAAGCCAACAAATTTGTTGGGACGATGAAAGTACACCAGGTTAGTATCTTTGTCGCTATTGTAAGATTAGGTGTATTGATTTGTTTTTCATGTTGTAGGGAGTATTGAATCCAACTATATATGGCTACGATCTTTTAGTTGTTTTAATTGTACAACCTCATGTGACCTTCATCATCTAGGACATCTGGACTTTACATCCCTTTACAGCAGCAATGTTTCCCCGGCAAGTAGTATCGATGATGGGTCATTCTCGTTGTTTGAACATAATACACAAAGCAAGCTAAAGTATAATTAAGTATACAGCTCCGACTCATATAAAGGCGCGCTGCAATCTTCTGCTTACTAATTGCAAAATTCAGATAAAGTTTAAATTAAATTAGAGCGATGTTTCATATATCAATTTTTAACAAATAATTTCAATACTACCTACACCAAACATTACTTTGCAGGGCAATAGAGTGTACTGTAAATTTCCTGGGAAAATTTATGTAAACGAAAGAGGCTGAAAGCTCAAAATGAGTATAAACTAGATTATAAGCTTTAGAAAAGCGAATATTTATTGTTACGTTTTATTTTTCTAAGTTTATATAATCTAAAGAATCGATATAACGTGTTTATTTTATTAAAGATGTTTCCATAAATTGATGTATGTGTTTTATTTAGCTACAATACATGACAAAACGTGATTACCATGCTGATCAGTCATTACCGTGCGGCACAAACATCATTTCCGTGGGACTATTGTCATTCCCGTGGGGTGCAAAATCATTAAAATCCTTAAATATAAAGCAGTATCAACCGAAAAATAATTATTTAAACCCACTTTCGCACTTGGCCGTTTTCAATCCTCGTTTGTAGTCAATTCGCGACATCGACCCATATATAAAAACAAAAATTAAGGAAAAATCAATTATATATACGTTTTTAGCGATGTGTGAAATGCATAGAAATTTGGACCAATCTCTTAGTATACTGATCGTCACAGAAACTCTTTTTAAAGTGATCTAACGATGTCCATCCGCCCATCTGGCTGGTTGTCTGTCCATATTAACCTTGTGCGCAAAGTACAAGTTGAAATCTTGTAGATAATTTATTAAAATTTGGCAAATACATTTTAATTGTACTAATGACGAAGTCTATGTAAATGCTGAGAATCGCTCTATAATTTCACAAATTCCCATAAAAACTTCGTTCCAAATAAGACACTTTGTGTCCGTACAACATCTTATTATGTTGGTATTAAGATTGAATTCGCCCTAAGTATCTCGAAAATTCGTCTGTTAATACTATGGTGTTTGGGCTTTACCGATTATAATTTTGGGATTATTGTTTTTAAATGGAACTGTTATTAAATTGTTAATATTTTGTTTTCAAATTAGGTATTTAAAATTTTTTGCGGCATATTTTTTCATGTTTTTAATGCTTATTAAATCTGCATAGAGCATATTTCTGGTATTCCTGGTTATTAGCATGTTAAGGCAAGTTGAAATGAACCTGTTTTAGTTTGTTCCAAGCGCAAAATTTTTTAAGAGCACAGTCTTTTTATTTCTTTCAAAGCCAGAATAAATCACTTTAAAAATAATTTTTTTGCATTTTTGTATTACCTTCTTTTTACCAAAGAAATAATTGTCGTCTAAAATACACAAACATTTAAATTGACTCACGAAGCTTAACGATGATTAAAATCAGAGGGGCAACAAGTTGAACATAATTTGGCTGATTTAAGACCAATAGCGAATGGTTGCGGCTGAACAGGTTTGATTGTATGAACGCAAAATAATGTATTTTATGGTTCTGATTATGTGTGAATTTTTTGCACTCACGAAAACCCGATTTATGGTCTACACTCACGTACCCAGGTGATTCTCATTCTAAAATTCATATAAATAGTTTGAGTTCTAGATAGTGTAGCAACATTAAGTTGTTAACAGTCTCTTAAAATATTGTCATCTATGGAATTAAGGAAAAAAAAGAAAGAAAAAACATTACACGTAGTTTTTGAAAACAACCCCTTTTATTTACATCCAGCATTTGCAGGTATGCGTGTAAAATCGACTGGTAGAAATAAATAAAAAAACGTATTGTTGTTGGATTTAACTTCAAACTATATCCCTTTTTAATTTTCATAGTAAATTCAATTCGATGGCCACAAACGAGTAGTGATTATCTTCGATATTGTGCCATATGCATAGTTTGGTGTTTCCCCCATTTTCAGTTTTACAGCAAAAAAAAAGATTAAAATTTTATAGAGTAGCAGCATGCCCCACTATGCGAAGTGAATGAATACGTACATATTTTTGGTGCAGACATAATGGCTTCCATTTTTCAAATAAAAACTTTTCAAATAATTAATTATTTCTTATGAGTAGTAAGATTTGGATCTATTATGGTGGTCAATAAATATACATGGTGATAAAATTAGAGCTCTGCCAAAGATGTCTTTATGACCTGGACTATATGAAGATCATATCCTTAAAGGAAATAAATGGATGAGACTAGTTAAGATGTTCCTAACAAAATGGCCAAAGTAGACCCTTATCGAAACTATAAACGACGGAAAGGTCACTGGTTCCGGTGTTGCAACAACTGCTGAAAACGACTTTTCTAAAAGGCTGAAAAATGCCTTACGTTGCCGTTAATTTTATAACACAATCAGATGGTTTTGTGTACAATGCGATGTTGCGCTTTGTGTTGAAAAACAAATGCTTTAAAAACTTTCGCTTTGAAATTCGTTCGAGTACAGATCCAAAAACTTAGTGTCTAATAATTTTTAAAATTTTAATTTCAAAAGATTTTGTTATTCGTGCTTAATTCCCAGTTTTTTATTATTGATAAAAACACTTGAAATTTATTGTTGATGGGATAAGCTATTCCTATGCATTTCACTGATTGCTTAGGCCAGATCATCAGGAAACTTCATCCATAAAGGTTTTAGACAAACTAAAGATATTAAACCAAATAAAACTGTTAAACGTATAAGAATTATAGCAACAGTTCTACTTGTAACAATATCAAAGTTTAAACAAAACACATCAACAATAAACAACAGTGGGTTCATTGAAATTAAAATTTTGTATTCCCAAAAATTGAAATTACTTTTTGATAATAAACAGGCAGTGCACGGCCTAAAAAACACATAATTGACAACATCTTTTGTAAGTTGTTGTTTTTTTCATTTTGTTTTTCTTAACCTACTTACAACTACAATTAATGTTGAGAGAATTTCAACTAATTGTAGTGGGGAAATGTAAGATGAGATGAACCCACTGTTGTTTATTGTTGATGTGTTTTGTTTAAACTTTGATATTGTTACAAGTAGAACTGTTGCTATAATTCTTATACGTTTAACAGTTTTATTTGGTTTAATATCTTTAGTTTGTCTAAAACCTTTATGGATGAAGTTTCCTGATGATCTGGCCTAAGCAACCAGTGAAATGCATAGGAATAGCTTATCCCATCCACAATAAATTTCAAGTGTTTTTATCAATAATAAAAAACTGGGAATTAAGCACGAATAACAAAATCTTTTGAAATTAAAATTTTGTATTCCCAAAAATTGAAATTACTTTTTGATAATTTTTAAAATTTTTTTTATTTTCTATGTTACTTTAGTGTGTGTTCAGGCGTGAATTACTTTTTCGTGTTTAAACTTTCATTGACGTTAAGCCAATTTATGACTTGTTGACGTCATATTTGTTTGGCGCCATCAAATAACCCCCAAAATATAAGCCCCCCAAACAAATAATGAAAACCCCCAAAGTGTGGGGTCTTATTTCATATGCAATAAACCTCCAATTTTGAAAATAAAATAAACCCCCAACGAAATGAAATAAAACCCCAAACAGAAATGAAATAATACCCTAATTTTTGGAGACTTCGGCCTGGCGCATGGATTTTCTCCTGTATGATATGCAGTCACCGGCTTCAATAACTAACGCTCTTTTGCATAGCTGGATTTTGGCCGAGCGCAAGGATTTTCTCTTCTACGGTAGAGCAAACACAAGCTTCGCTAACTTAATCTTCTCTGTATAGCCGGCCTTTAGCCGGACGCAAGGATTTCCTCTCCTATAGTATAACAAATACCGGCTTCGCTTATTAAAGCTTTTCTGCATAGGTGGCCTTAGGCCTAGCGCAAGCCCAAATGTATAAGCTTTACTTAGTGAAGACGGTGACGGTATACCATAGTGGAGACAATTCTAGCGCACGGCCGCAGGCCGGCTATACACAGAAGATTTTGTTACCCCCCAAAAATCATTTATGTTGTCTTCTGTGCAAACTTTTGGGGAGTTATTTCATTATTTTTTTGGGGGTTATATTTTTACCGCCTTTTTTCATAGTCTTAATATACGAATAAGAAAGCAAAAAAAATATCGAATGAGAAAGCAAAATGTACTGACAGTATATGAAACTGTGTACTCGTATCGTTTCCCCTCGTCTTTTTCGTCAATAAAGTTGCAATCGTGTCAGTAAGACATGAGCCGTCTACATTTTAGTTGTAAAAAGTTAATTAATTTAAAAAACATTAATTTACAATGATCTTGGTCTTTAATGGGTTTAGACAACTGTTTACTTCCTTTATTCCATAAAGTATTATTTCATGTTTTAATATTTCCATTTTCTTGAAACTCTGCGAAAAAAAACTAAGCCGCAATTGGCAAATATTTGTTTATAAATTATTTCCTTCGAATCGAAATAAACCCCCTTGTTAAAGGCCATTATGTTGCGGAGAGAATTGTGTGTACTACCTACCTTTGGTTTAGCTCGCCGATTATTGTGTTTAATTTTTAAAAGATATCTGTTTTAAAATTAAAATTGATTAAATATATGAATTTAATAAACATGACCACTAGAGTGAGTGAACCATCAATGAAAATTAAATTTAAAAAGTTATCTGTTTCAAAAAAGTAGAACAGTTTTGTGTTTGTTTAAAAAAAAATTTGGTAAAAATATGAGCTCGATCGGTTGAAAATTACCGTGCCGCTAAATTGAGAGAGAAAAGCAACCCCCATTATTTTTGCATCCCCGATATTCATATGATCCCCGCACGAAAAATTTAATTTTCTCGAAAACCGACTCTAGAACAGACGGACGGACAGCCTGACGGACATGAAGTCCAAGATTAAAAAACGGAATTGGATTGGATTACGTGCTCATTGGTTCCGTTTTTTTAATCTTGGAAATTCATGTCCGTCTGGCAGTCCGTCCGTCTGTTTTAGATTCGGTTTTCGAGAAAATAAATTTTTCATGTGGGGACCATATGAAGGGTTGGAGATAGAGGATAAGTTTGTTCTAGAGAAATATTGGGGATGCAAATATAATGGGGGTTGCTCATACATTTTACATCTCTAGGGGTGACTCCTCAGTAGTTACGCGCGTTTTTCTCTCCATTTAGCCCGAATTTCATTCTCACAGATTTCAATGTGCCTGCGGCACATATCACATTTAAACCATATTTTAACTAATTTTTTTTCCACACAACCTAACACAAAACTGGTCTACTTTTTTGGAAAATCGAAAAAAATTTTTGGACAACCCTAGTGACCACCTTAAAGAAAAACAAAAAAAAAATCTTAAAACATAATTTTAATAGATGTAAATCGCAGAGAAAAGTATTATTTTTAGTATTTTTTAGATATTCTTATATTTTAGTTTTTAAGGATAATAAAGAAAACACAGATTTATATTTTGTATGTTAAGTAATTAACTTGGTCTTCAGAGATAAGGTGGTGGTGGTTGATGTATGTAAGTTAAGTGTAGAGCGTTAGTGGGCAAAATAACAACATTTAAACGTATCTCATTTGCATGATATTTTACTAAAATGCTAAAATTTTGCGCACAATTGTTTGCTTAATTTAGTAGCGGAGTGTTGATATACATTTAGGAAAAAAGTGTTTTCTATGATACAAGTGCATTTTTATGATTTTACTTTCTTTTAAAGAAAAATAAAGACATTATTGCAAACCCTTTTTTAATTTGTTTGTCTTTTGGTACTAAACGTAAAAAATAAATTTATAATGAGATCACATTTACTGATAGATTTATATAACAATAATAAAGACATTAACTAGTAAGTTTTAAGCTTAATATTTTACATGTTTTCTCTAATTTGCTTTGTTTGTTTTTCTAAGTAAAACAAAGAGGACATTTAGAAAAGATTTTGCTATGAATTTTTAAGATTGTTTTTTGGGAATATTTTTTTATAGAGACTAGTTTTTTTTAATTTTTTTTTGATACAAAACATTTTACAAATACGTATTTTTATTAACTAACTTAAATGTTTTAAATAACAATAAAAATTATATATATATATATCAATTCAATATCCTTAAGATCTTTTATGTACATGATGATGTGTGGATTTTAGGGTTTCTATACTTTGGTTTTTAGGAATTTGGCCAAAGTAGTTTTATTATCTTTTTTTAACTTTTTACAGTATTTTTATTAAAGTTTAATTTTATTTTAATTTTATACTATTCTACTAGGAAATGAATTGGTATTAAGCAACATTGCTTGTTGGGTTTCAGGTATTTTGTATAAAAATAATATTTTATACGAATTTGTTTGAGAGATCGGTTGCGTATGATGAACGTATGATGAACACTTTGTGCAAAGTTAAATAAAAATAACGTATACGTATATTGTAAATAACACAATGGAACATTTTTGGGATTATTGTCTGGGGGGTGAGAAATTCCAAGTCAGGGTGATGGTACTAGGTCAGTATAGTAAAACCCTCAAATGGTTTGGCGTTCGTATGTTTCAGTTTTTTTTCTGACATTTTAAATTTTTTCCTTATCTTGATGTTTTTTTGTTTAACGTAACTCGAGAACCACTTGTCCGCTTTTGCTAAAACAAACTCAAAAAAATTAAGAATTACAATTTCTTTAATCCGTTCATATATCGTTTTTCTTTATAATCAACAGTTTTGCCGGTAAAAATAAATTTGTGGAGAATTAAATTTGATAAGTGCAAAAAAATTTTCAAGCCTGGATGTATGCAGCAGATTTTATCACAAACCTGCACTGCAATTTTTGTGACTTTTTTTAAACGATCGGTGAAAATCGTCGACTTTTGTTTGTTATTTGAAAGAATACACCCACATTCAGTGATGCCAACAGTAGGGGATTTCTCCTTTTCTAGGGATTTTTTTTCGGATCATTTTTATCTTCAATCGGATCTTAATAACTTCTTTTTATGGTGTAATCATAATATGATGGAGCTGAATCTTGTGAAATGCAAAAGCATGCGTATTTATAGAAATAACTGTATTGCTGTTAATTATGCTTTTGGTGGTCATCAACTGGAGTTGGTTGATTCGTTTCTTGATATTGGAGTCTAACTGGATCCTAAATTAAACTTTGTTTCTCATATTACATTAACTGTTTATAAAGCTCGAGGCGTTCTTGGCTTTATTAAGCGCTGGGTTAAAAATTCACCGATCCATACATAACGAAGCAACTTTACGTATCACTCGTTAGACCAATCTTGGAATATGGGTCAATAATTTGGGATCCATTTTATAACATTCACAATTTTTATTATTCTGTTTACGTGATCTTCATTGGAGTTACTCGACAAACTTTCCTTCCTATGCTAGAAGACTGGCATTAATAAAATTACCATCGCTCAAAAGTCGTCGTACAATGTTAAATGTTTCTTTTATGGTTAATCTTATTAATGGTAATGTTTGTTGTGATTTTCTGTAGATGCTGCTAAATTTAATATACCTTGTCGCAATACGCGTCATTATAATCTGCTTTTTGTTAAATTTTTTTAGAGAAAATTACGCTATTGCTGATCCTTTTTCGAGGTTATGTAGACAATTTAATTCTATGTCACAATTTGTTGATTTTTCTTATTGTTTTTCTTTATTCGTATATTTTTATGTACTACATATATTCTGTAAATTTGTAGTATATTTTAAAATGCATATTGTTATTCATTAATTTTAAGTCAATATTGTTATTAGTCAGTAAGGATAATATCCATTGATTAAATAAATTAATAAATAAATATGCCCTAAAATAAAAAATTGTGTCCTCTTTTCCCTACGGTTGAAATTTTCCCTGTTGGCATCACTGAATGTGGGTGTATTCTTTCAAATAACAAACAAAAGTCCGACGATTTTCACCGATCGCTTAAAAAAGTCACAAAAATTGCAGTGCAGGTTTGTGATAAAATCTGCTGCATACATCCAGGCTTGAACATTATTTTGCACTTATCAATTATAATTCTCCACAAATTTATTTTTACCGGCAAAACTGTTGATTATAAAGAAAAACGTTATATGAACGGATTAAAGAAATTGTAATTCTAAATTTTTTTGAGTTTGTTTTAGCAAAATCGGACAAGTGGTTCTTGAGTTATGTTAAACTACGTTTTTGCCAAAATGTTACAACTGAGCGAAAAAAACATCAAGATAAGGAAAAAATTTAAAATGTCATAAAAAAAAACTGACACATACGAACGCCAAACCCTTTGAGGGTTTTGCTATACTGACCTAGTATCATCACCCTGACTTGGAATTTCTCACCCCCCAGATTGGCTGTTGTACTGTGTAATAAAAACATTTTTAACAACATTAAAAACATATTTCATTTTCCATCATCTGCACAGTGGAAGCAGGGCTTAAAGTGCTTTTGCTATTTTAGAAAAAAAAAACTGTTTTCGCTATTTTAGCAAAACCAGCAAAATTTTGACTTTTCCTTAGTTTAAACTAATATCAGAGCCCAAAAGTAGCACCATAAACACACTGCTTTTGAAACGTAACTTTTTTTAAGGAGTACTGGCTTTTATATTTAAACAATGGCAAAATTTTTAAACTGAAAGAATTCAAAAAGCTGCGGCAATCATTTTTATACTTTAGGAAAAACATTTCGGATTGAAACAAAAAGCTTCTCTAATTAACAGTCTGTAAACCGCCATATGAAAAAATGAAGGGTATCATGATTTAGGCTGGTTCTCACAAAACAACTGATACACCCAGAGAAAAAACATGTTTAAATATGGTCACCTCCAACAATACTATGATTAAAGAAAATTTTAACCATATTATGTTCAATTTAAACATATAATGGTCAGTGACAACCATATTATGGTAAAAATAGTCCTCCATCAAAAAGCCACAACCATATTATGGTTGCGTCCGAACAAATTATGGTTAATAATAACTATATTATGTTTAACACTAATAATAGCATGGTTGGTTTTCAACCATAGAATGTTGCTCTTGAAAAAGAGGATAATACTATTGTTCATTTAAAAACAAATTATTGTCATATTTAACCATAACATGCTTAGAGGCAACCATAAAATGTTTGTGGCTTCTTGATAGGGGAATAATTTAACCATAATATGGTTGTCGGTGACAAAAATATGGTTAAATTAAACATAATATGGTGAAAATTTACTTTAAACATAGTATTGTTGGAGGTGACCATATTCAAACATGTTTTTTCTCTGCGTGTAATAGCATCGTTAAAAGCAACAACAATTCGTTCACAAAATTTAATTATGTAGAGATGTATTTACACGAGTGCTGATTATGTCGGCGTTATTATCAAAAACTTCGACTCTTATTGGCTCGTACTTCGGATCTTATTGGCTCGTACTTCGGCTCTTATTGGCTCGTACTTCGGCTCTTATTTTAGGTAAAAGTAAAAAACAAGAGGTAAAATAATCATTTCCAACTTTTACCTTTAAGGAGTGTTTTTCCCTAGCTGGGTAGAAAACAAATGACAAAAATTTCCAATAGTTATAAAAAATAAGGGATTGGCTTTTTTGCATAAACTAAGCGCGTTACCTTGGCTATTGATACAAATTTTAAAAATTCAGTGGCAGTAGCAAAAGTTAAAATAAAAAGCTTCTAGTTGAAGACTAACTAAAAGACCGTAACATATTAAATAGCTACGATTGAAATGAAATTTATCAGTGCCATAGAAAATGTGGATTTGATTTAAAGTCGTAAAAATTGATTTAAAATTAACCTTACAGAATAATCTAAATCAGTACAATCAAAATCTCATAGTAAAATGAAAACAAAAATATTGTAAGTTCTTGTTTAGCCCATTAGTACATATGGTGCCTTTTAAGGGACGCCATTTTTTTTCACTTTACAGCAACACGAAGAATTAAAAATTTAACTTTCATTTAGCATATCCTTCTCTTGTGTGTCTTCGTCAAAACAACAAGTGTTTTTATTCAATTTTATTCTATTTAGTACGTTATATTGTGCAAAAAAATGTAAAAGGGGAATAAAAAAAATTCGCACCACACGTGAAGGCTATGTAAGAATGAAAAAAAAATTAACAGGTTGTTCCTTTATTTATATTTTTTTAATGTGTGCTTATTAAAATGAGATTAAGTAACTGAATTGTTAAAGTTTTAAAATATAAATGATTTTAAAAATTTAGCAATTGGCGTTTTTTATTCACGTCCCTTTTAAGGACAAGAATATATAGACGACAACTTGCAAAATACCAACATATTTGCAATATCTCCTTTGGAAGGAAATGAATTATGAATTATTTACATACATTTTTTTCAATTGAAAATTTTAATTTTTCTTACATAAAGGTTTTTATTGATAATTATTTCATATCCGTGAATCTTCTTCGGCAGTTGTCAGCTTCAGGAATATGCTCATTTAATACAATAAGCGATAGTCGAACCGAAAAATGCCCACTCCGTCCCGTTTCGGAAATGAAAAAAGATCTAAGAGGATCTACGGACTATCGTTTTTCTGATAATGGCAATATACTCGTCGTACGATGGAATGGCAATAACGGTGACTACGTTAGGAACTAATTTTGACAAAAATAAAATTGGAACGTGAAATCGTTATGCAACAGGAGAAGGCGCCATGCAGATACCCAACCAAAAGTATTTAACCATTACAATCAAGGCATTGATGGTGTAGACAAAATGGACCAGTTAATTGCTGTTTATCGGTCATGTATAAGACAACGTAAGTGGTGGTGACCAATTTTCTCTTATCTGTTGGATGCTTCCGTTGTTAGTGGTTGGCTACTAATGTGAATGCTGCATCCAAATGATCTTGATTGCTCAAACTTGTTGCAATTCCGTAGATATATAGCCACTTCTTACCTAGAAACATGCGGTATGCCCTCTGTAAAGATTACAGACCATCGATTTTCAGCACCATCAATCGATATGACGGTAGAAATCACATAAGATACTACTCCAAAACGGATAAAGATGTGCAAACTTCGGTAACAAGTCTAATTTTATGTGCAACAAGGACCTTCACCCAAAAGAATGTTTAAAAAAATTTCACATTTCATGTGACGATATCGCATAATGTCCCTTATAAGGGACTCCTTCTAAAATCTTTAAAAATAATTTTATTCAGATAAAACTTCTAAGAATTATTTAAATAGTTGTTTTAAATGACGTGTTCAAAAAGAATTTTGTTAAAAAGTACTTGGGGGACTTCATGCATTAATGGATTAGTAAAACCCATAAAATAGAAATAAATAAGTTAAAGAGGTATTTTAAGGTTTTGCGGGTCTTGTATACCGTTCATCATAGTACTGAAAAGACAATTGTTACCTAGTTCATATGGTTTTGGCCTAATCGTGCCAAAATCCCTTTTCTGGAAGGATGTTTTAAGCGACAATTGATAAAAAAATACATCGATTTGGCTAATTTTATATGCAAAGCAAATCTCATATCGTTAGCTGAAATACTTAACCACGTAGCTAATATTTAAAACTTGGAAAAAAATATTTTATATTCTAAAAAATAAATGAACTTTTGGCAATCAAATATCGCAGATTTATGAAGTATAAAACGATAATTGATTAATGTTTGAACGAGTTTTGTTAGTTACGTGTTTTTGAACTTTATTTTCGTCAACAAAAACACATAACTACAATGAAATTTTTTAAGTTAAAACTAAAGAGAATTTGATTTGTATTTGTCAAATTTGGAATAATTAAGAACGTTTTTCTGTTTTTATTAAATACTACCGGAATCCCAGCGAAGTCCTATTTTTAAAATTCATAGCTTACGTGTCCATATAAATAGGGATATATCTATTTTTAAAAATTAAAAATTCTTTAAATCTGTTAGGAAGTTTCGGTTAGGCAGAATTTTCCACTTACCTCCCTCGTAGATCTAGTTCTGAAAAAAATATAGGACAAAGCCATCTTCACAAAAGTGACAAAAAGGTTTAAAAGCTGTTAATTTCTAATTCTTTGCCGAAGTTCCTTTACTAATCTGTATGCTTATTTGCAACAATATAAATTATACCTTACCTGGTAAGCACGTTAAAAAGGAATGGTGAAATTGTTTACAAAGCTCGATGTCGTCATATGATTAGAACCTGCCTCTATGCAGGTGATATACAATATATAAGTTGTCTTTATCTTGGTCGAAATGCGCCTATTGGACTATATGGGACGGAGTATTCATTTCCTGTAGTGCTGATCATCGACAGGTAGTCTTGAGCCGTCCTTCTTTTCTACGTGCTTTGTGTGTGCCCTACCCAGCCAAATTTTCTTATACGAAAATCTACGTTAATATCACTCTTATCAGAACAGATCTGAAGTGGGTGATAATGGTAAGAAATACATTAACTATAGAAATTAAAATCCTACTATGAATTATTAAGACTCAATGGAAATAAAAATGTGCTATGCGGGCCTGTTCTGAAATCACATGATTTCAAATCACGTGCTTTTGAAATCACACGTGTGATTTTGTGGTGTTTTGAAAGTCATACCGTTGTTGAGTTTCTCGGTGTACTTTCTGCAATTAAAGATCACACCAAAACACATAAAAACGAGACGCTAAAATATCACACGTGCGATTTTAGTAGGCAGATGTGATTTGAAATCACGTGATTTGAGTTAAAGTGATTTTCAGAACAGGCCTGATAGACTTTTTTCAAGCAACAATAATGTAT
This sequence comes from Pollenia angustigena, assembly GCA_930367215.1. Lineage (NCBI taxonomy): Eukaryota > Metazoa > Arthropoda > Insecta > Diptera > Polleniidae > Pollenia > Pollenia angustigena. Next base: position 97,317,401 of record OV884059.1, on the reverse strand, counting down.
TGACGTGCTTTTGGTTTAAATAGTACTTGTACATGTAGATACGTTCCCTACACGCAAAGAAAAAACATGGTTGTGGTAAACATATTCTAAGTGCAACATATTATGATTAGAATTATGATTGTAGTCACCATATTAAGATTATTATTGAATCATATTATGACTAAATGTACTCGTACTATTACATCATAATATTTTTCCCTTAATCATATTATTATTCTGTTAATCATACTAAGTTAAGAAGTAATCATATTATTGTAATGTTAATCATAATAAGCTAAGAAATTAATCATATTATTGTCATGTTAATCATAATAAGCTAAGAAGTAATCATATTATCATCATGTTAATCATAATAAATTTAGAAGCAATCATATTATGATACAGCACCTTTCATAGCTGTCATAAAAATACAAAATAAATTAAATTTTTTTTTGCATCGATTCTTTATGTTGTGGCTTTTTACAATTTTTCTTAATGTTAATCAAATAGCGGAGTTCAATAAAATGCTTGCAAAAGAGCAAACGAAAAATCTGTGGTGTTCATGGTCAACCGCGTGTGTCCATTTTTTCGATTTTAAGATGTTGATGAAATATCGTAGCACTTTCATAAAATATAACGAAATCTCTATGTGTTTTGTTGTTGGATTTTACAAAAAAACTATGATAGTTTACATTTGCACTATTACATCTCTAATACTTGAATGAATTCCGCTAATATTTTAATTTCTTTAAACTTATTTTTTTTATTAAATTTTATCTTTTAATTGTTTAACCGCTCACAGATAAAAAAACGACACAACTGCTTCAAAATTATTTTACAAATGGCACTAACATAATATGATTAGAGTAAAAAAATTTGATTGCATCTTTAACATAATATGATAAATGTATAGAAAGTTATCATGTTATGGCTATTAAATATCATGATATGGTTGTAAGAAATATAATATGTTTAGAAAGTTATCATAATTAAGTTGTTCGAAAAATAATTATTTTTCGGTCAACAATACTCAAATTCATAATTGCGATAAGCATTGATATGTTTACAGTAACTATATTATTGTTGATATTAAATAAAAATAACAATAATTTGTGTACGACAACAATATATTGTTACATTAAACATAGTGTTGCTGCCGTAACCATGCCCAACCATATTTTTTATCTGCGTGTACAAGCAATGAATGAGCGAGAAGTCACATTTTTCACGTTGGTGTTAAGAAAATGATAGAAAGAAATTACCGAAAACTTTCGATTTTCGCTTAAAAAAGATCTTATTTTCATTAACTGAGAATAAAAATTGGAGAGGACAAGAACGGTGTTGATAAGCATCATAATTAATAAAAAACCGATTTAACATTTATTTGTTAGTTATATTGTATATTTGGGCTCAATTTTGTTTTGTATGGGCTCATTCGGACCAGAACCATTAATGCGGCAGCACATGGATTTGGATAATTTTTGACATTCAATACTCTTTATATTCAGAAAATATATGAGACAAATTTGTTTTTCCTAGCTTATAAGTAAGGAGTCCAAGCGGAGCTATTTACTTTATACATTTTGTATAAACGCTTGACGTGCTAATACACATATATTTTTGCCTATAAAACGGACACTTCTCTGAAAAGTTTGGAAACAAAAATTTAAGCAACTTCGTTATTTCAGAAAATTTGCTATATTTAATATATCACAAACTATTATCGCTTCTATCTTGCTTCGCTTCTAGCGGCAACTCTGAAGTAAGCCCAAGGATAAACTTTAAATTTTAAGATTAAATTTAGAAAAATTATACGAAACATATTAAAGAGGAACATCAAATTGTTGCTTGATTTCATTTCATGCTACATTGTTTACCCCGAGAGCATCTCTAAACAATTCTTCGCTAATCATCTGTTTCGGAATAAGTTGCAATTATATTTGTTAGAGACGTATTACTATCATCACATTCAATATTGTACTTCCTTGATAATGATATCCGATGGATATCAAAATATTCGAACAAATTAATTAATAAATGATATATATTTTTAACAAATAATTGGCTTCGAACTCGAAAAAACTATTTTATTTTTAATAAAATAAAAAAAAAAAAACTCAGATTTTCTTATAGGAATATTCTAAGAGTTATGTTGATAAACAAACTTAATCTGGAACCTGATTTCCAGCCCCAATATTGCTTAATAAATCTTAAACATCTGCGCATTCGAATTTTTACTTAATTACTAATATTTACAATCGATAAATTACAAAAGTTTAATTTAATTTTTATTATTCTATAATACAAATCGTTAAGTTTTAAAGGACTGATACATCGTATTATAACTATTCGTATTATAAAACTAAATTTACAAATTAATTTTCAAAACTTAAAAGGAATATTTTTACATGATAAACAGATTTTGTATACTTATTTATATTTTTGTGTACGTATATTCTAAGTAAATTTATATTTACTTTACAGTCAGCAAAATGGTCGACAAAAACGGCGGAATGGTATTCAAATTCTATCAGATTTCTGACCCATATTTATATGAACTGCTTGACACGAATTTTGGTAGACATGTCGTGGGAAGTTCTGGGTTTTGCCAGCTTTTCTTATAAATATCTGAGGGATATCTAATGAAATAGTCATGGAAAGTTAATTTAATATCGAAATAAGAGAGTATAATTAAAATTGTACATGTACGCACCATGGTTTTATCTGTTTCTTTAAACAATAAAATAAAATTAAAATTATTTTTAACTTAATGACAATTTTCATCGTTTTCGCAAAAAAAAAACAAGTCTCGTTATACACATCTGTATGAATTTGTCAGAAATCTATTATACATATCGGTACATAAATTCTCTCCCAATTTATCCGTGCGAATTCGATCAGAAAGCGTCCAGATTGTACGTATATCCGATGTCTGACAGAAATCTGAACGAAGTCTCTAAGAATGAAGTCAGTGAGACATGTGCAAGAAATGTCTGATCCAAATCACTTTAAAGCATTTTGCTGGCTGGGTTGTTACAAAGTCTCGTACTTAAAAAAAAAGTTTTTCTATTAAAATTTTTTGTTTAGATTTTTTTCATTCTTATTTAATTATAAACATTTATCGAGTCCTTAAAGAAGAAAACATTTAAATATTAATAACACTGTTTTTCACTTCTGTTTGCATTCTTGGCTTCATATCTTTTCTTTTTATTTGATCTTAATATGTATAGATGTCTGTATGGTAATTTTGTTTGTCTTTTAAGTGTCGGTGTACTTTTTGTTTTTAAGTGTGCGCTGAATATACGAGGGTAGGCTGAAAATTATTTAAGTGCGTTGCTAAAGAATAATTTTGTATTTTTATAAAGCCATATTCATAAAAACTATTTTAATTTAATAACGGTTTACAACAGAAATTTTATGTGAAAAATGTTTTTTAATAAACGTTTGTTAAATTAATAAGCCGTTGTTAAATTAATAATTGATTATTAATGCAGGGTTATAAATGCAAATTATTTTCAAAATAGTTCAAATGAATTTTGAATTGTTTTGATTTTCATAAACTAACTTTTTTGTTTTGTGTTAACTATACCCACACCATTTTTAATGTGTGATCTTCGTTGAAACTTATCTCAGGCAACGAACATTTATAATGAACAGTTAAACCGCAGCATTATAATTTCATCATTTAACAGCGCATTTAGATTTACAATATCAGAAAGCCAATAACTCATATATTTTACACCAGTATGAACCTGTTTTCCTGTATGTTGTGATAGCAACGCTTAGCATATCTTTTGGGCGTCACGAATTTTAATACCAAAAGCCGATTTTTATATGATGGAATTTCTGAAATAAGAACCAAATGTGAATGCGAACGGACAATTAACCTACAAGTCAACTTTTAGCAGAAAATTCCAGATGTCATCGATTTTTTGCTCGTTAAAAACATCCTAATGGAAATAGTGGAGAGGGTATTATGCTTTTGTGCTGATGTGTGTAACGCCTTAAAATATTGGTCCTAGACCTATATCCCTTTATGAGTCGAACTAACGATGTCCGTCTGGCTGGCTGGCTGGCTGGCTGGCAGGCTGGCTGGCTGGCTGGCTGACTGGCTGTCCATGTAACCTTGTGCGCAAAGTACAGGTCGCAATTTTGGAGATAATTTGATGAAATTTGGGTCATAGGTTCTTATTGACACAAGGACCAAGCCTATTAAAAATGGGCCGAAGGAAGATAGGGGGAAATTTCTTCTTCTCAGAAACTATCAAACCGATTTCAATGAAATTTAAAACATAGATAGAACCTTATCTATATAGACACAAAATGTATGCATTTTTTAAAAAATAGGACCACGAGGGGAGATAGGGGCAATTTCTGCCTCTCAAACCGATTTTAATGAAATTTAAAACATAGATAGATCCATATTCATAGGGACACATTAGCTATAGAGTTTTTAAAAAATGGGACCACAAAGGGAGGCAGGTGGCAATTTCTGCCTCTCATAAACTTTTAAACCGATTTTCATGAAGTTTATAACCATAGATAAATCTATATTTATATGGACACATAAGCATGATGTGTTTTTAAATAATGTGGTGTAGGGTATCATATGGTCGGGCTTAACCGACTATACTTTCTTACTTGTTTTTTATTGAAGCTTTCCTTGAGATATATTCCGATCCCTGACTTACACTATAGTCACTATAATTGAGGCCGTCAGCGCAAAAGTGGTGTAATCCTCAATTTTGCATACCCGACTTAACTACGCCAAATTGATTTAAACTGCGAAAATAAAATAAGAAACTAGTTTATCTCTTGTTTTAACAATCACTAACAGAAAGCTTTGCAAAAGTTTGTGTTGCATTTATTTATTTTTGATGTACTTATAATACAAAAGAAGCCATAAGCCAAACAAATATGAAATAAATGTAATGTGGCTTACACCACTTTTGGGCTGACGGCCTCAATTAACCCCAAAAAATGTGTTTCCTCGATTGATTACCCAGGCTGGTTCACGTATAAATTAGTTAAAATACAATAAATATATCCCTACCCATAGCATGGAGAAAATATCGTTCCATTGCATGGAGAATATATCGCTATGAACGCAAGAAGTTAATATACCTCTGTATGGATAATATTGAAAGAAATATCAAACAAGCCATCTAACATTATTCCACAGCGCCAAACAAACCACATATAATGAAATATAGTTTGTAGACTTTGAACGACTTCTGGCTGAAAAAAGAAGAGTTCGTGGAAAATGGTAAATTCGCAAATCCCCTCAACATAAAAGATAACTGAAAGTGTGAGCAAAAAAGTAAGAAAGTTACCTCAATACCCTTGTAAAATAATCTGTACTCAATTTCACAATCTGGCTACTTATTATGGCAACTTAATTTCTAAGTCCCCCTTGTAGAACTCGAATGGAATTTGGGCAAGTAATGACGTTGCAAAAAGGAAATCTATTTGTTGAACATACAAATTAACCCAAGTTTGACCACCAAACAATGAAATTCAGGACCGGTCTATAATTGATTATTGCTAGCCCGGTTTATACCTTGATATATGTTTGACATGTACATTCCATATAGAGACAAAATTAGCTCAGACGAAACTTGAAAGTCTTTTTGAAGAAATTTTTGCTCCTAGTCAGCATTGAAAAATCTTACTATTCAAGTCTATCTTAAAGTCAATCTGGTGCTAAGGTATTCAGTTTGGGTAGATTCCACGTCTGTCTGCACTTTACTGACAGTTTTCTGCGGCACGGTTCATTCATTTTGGAAAATTTGTCCAGAAAATCAAAGATGCCATATGTGAATAAAACTTTTAGCTTTACAAGATCTGTTTCTTGGTGTCAAACCACATATTTAAAATAATTTTCATGGCTTTTGCGATAATAAAAAATGAAAAAAGACGATCGCTCACAATTTATTTTCACAAGCACACAATTTTTATTAAAAAATTTTAACTATTGGCAACTCTCTCTCAAAAAAAAAAAAAAAAAAAAAATATCAAATTACACATACACACATGTCCGGCAAAAGTTTTTGTCTGGCTGAATCGGTTTTAATGAAGCACTGCCCCGATCTTTAACATAAAGAAAATACAAAGGTCACAGATAAAATTCTTCACAGCCGCTTCCTGGTTTGTAAAAAAAATCTCTAGTTTGTACAAAGATCTCAATATGCCTTCATTAAAAACCATGATCACAAAATATTCAATAAAATATGTATGATAGGTTTCTTATTACATTAAAACCTTAAGCGCGAAATATTTCAAACCCTGGTTGCAATATCCGGCTAATAAGAAGATATAGCGCAAGACTTTGGTGTTCGTTTCTTTGCCCTCTTAAAGGACAGCCTGTTTTATTCTAAAAAAAAATCACCCTTATATGTCATTGTTGATAATGCCCTAAAAAAAGATGGCTTCTGTTTATATATAGGGTTACCAGACGAAGTTGGGAAAAAATCGCCTCTAATCAACCCATTAAAAATTTTAAGTCTTAATAGTTATTTTTTCTATTATTTTATAGTAAAAACAAAAGAAAGCATTACATTGTTAATGGTAGGTTGTCAATGATACACAATTTTAATGGATTCGGTGTTATAAAATTGTTTTTGAAAAAGAAACGTCAAATTAAAAAATCATAAAAACTTCATGTTAATAAATCGGCAATCTGCAAAGGTATTTTCTTGTTTACATATTTTATGAAAAAAAAAAACTAAAGAAATTGGAATTTGGTCAATCATTTTGTTCATTTATTTTATTAATATCAATCTATTAACAAGTTTGGGTTTATGTATATTTTTTGTTTGGTGGGGTGTCACAAAGCCATAGGACATAAAGCCATATGGCGTCAAGTCCCATTCCATTGAGACATAAGGGCATATGCCATTAAGTCTGAATATAATGGGACTTAACGCCATACATTTTTTCCGTAAAATGAGACATAAAGCCATATTTTTGATAATGATTGTATTAGTGGGGTTTCACAAAGTCATAGGACATAAAGCCATAATGGCTTTATGTCTCAATCCAAACGGACATAAAGCCATAATTTTGATATGGCCTTAAGTCTCATATCAATTTTAGTGGAATGGGACATAAAGCCATTATGGTGTTATGTCCCATTTGATGTGTTGCGTTACAAATGCTTTTATGGTATAACAAAAATCTGCTTCGCTAACTAAAGCTTCGCTGTATAGCCGGCCTTCGGCCGGGCGCAAGTATTTTCTCCTCCATGGTATAACAAACACCGGCTTCACTTACTAAAGCTTCTCTGTATAGCCGGCCTTTGGGCGGACGCAAGAATTTTCTCCTTTATTGTATAACAAGTACCGATTTCGCTAAGTAAAGCTTCTAAAATCTGTCTTGTTTCCGATCGAAGGCCGTTTACGCAGAGAAGCTTTAGTTAGTGAAGCCGGTGTTTGTTATACCATAGAGGAGAAAATCCTTGCGCCCGGCCGAAGGCCGGCTATGCAGAGAAGCTTTAGTTAGCGTCTTTGTTATACCATAGAGGAGAAAATCATTGCGTCCGACCGAAGGCCGGCTATGCAGAGAAGCTCTAGTTAGCGAAGCTTTTTCGGGTTTTTTCCATAAATGAACGACGTCCCCAAATTTAGGGGCTTAGTTTTTGGGTTTGGGGAGTTAATCCATTGGGGCTTAGTTCATACCGCCATTTTTGACATAAAACAGGGCGACATGAAACAACAAAGCATTTTCTACATGAAATAGTGTGAAATACAATCATTATCAAAAATATGGCTTTATGTCTCATTTTACGAAAAAAATTAATGGCGTTAAGTCCCATTATATTGAGACTTAATGGCATATGCCCTAATGTCTCAATGGAATGGGACTTGGCGCCATATGGCTTTATGTCCTATGGCTTTGTGACACCCCACCATTGTATTTCCCCCTATTTCATGTAGAAAATGCTTTGTTGTTTCATGTCGCCCTGTTTTATGTCAAAAATGGCGGTATGAACTAAGTCCCCAATGAATTAACTCCCCAAACCCAAAATGAACTAAGCCCTTAAATTTGGGGACGTCGTTCATTTATGGAAAAAACCCGAAAAAGCTACGCTAACTAGAGCTTCTCTGCATAGCCGGCCTTCGGCCGGACGCAATGATTTCCTCCTCTATGGTATAAAAAACACCGGCTTCGTTAACTAAAGCTTCTCTGCGTAAACGGCCTTCGTTGGGAAACAAGACAGATTTTAGAAGCTTTACTTAGCGAAATCGGTACTTGTTATACCATAAAGGAGAAAATTCTTGCGTCCGCTAAAAGGCCGGCTATACAGAGAAGCTTTAGTAAGCGAAGCCGGTGTTGTTATACTATGGAGGAGAAAATCCTTGCGCCCGGCCGAAGGCCGGCTATACAGCGAAGCTTTAGTTAGCGAAGCAGGTCTTTGTTATACCATAAAAGCATTTGTAACGCAACACATCAAATGGGACATAACTCCATAATGGCTTTATGTCCCATTCCACTAAAATTGATATGAGACTTAAGGCCATATCAAAATTATGGCTTTATGTCCGTTTGGATTGCAGTTTTACATGTTCGGCAAGACATTTCATGCATGTACCTTTTAAAATGTGGTATTTTTTTTTTTTTTTTTTTTTTTTGTAGAAAAGAATGCACCATAAGTATATACTCATATAAAAGTAAAAAAATAGATTAAGATTTGTTTAATTAATGTAGAGGTCCTATGCTCCAATGGAAGAAAAGGATGACAATATATGAATAAATGTTAGTTATATACAGTGCTGCCAAAGGTAGGGAAAAATCCCTACTAAAATAGGAGCGTAGGGAAAATCGGACAGATTTTTTATATTCGCCAAAATGTAGGTATTTTTTTCTCATATTACATTGTATACGAAATAAATGCTAAAAAATTTATTTTAAATAATGATTTAACATTTAAAAAAATGGAATTCTTAAGTCAAGAATATATTTTTGGACAAAAAAAGATGTGTACAAATTTCAACTATTGTCTTAACAATTTAACTTAAGCCCCATTGATCTTTTGTATGAGTGTAGAACAATCACATAAAATTAATTTTCTGTAATTGTGAAACTAATTTGCTTTGAAACATAGATTTGGAACACTTTTCGATAAAAATGGTAAAGGAAAAACTATAATGACAAGGTTTCCGATTTCCAAATTTATCAAAACTGGTTCGGATTTTGTTAGCTTTACCCAATGCAAATGATGATGCAGGGAGAACACCAGAAGGCGATATATAAAAGATGTTTTTTGCAAAAGAATGGAAGAGGCTGCATTAATTTCGAATATACTAATGGTCACTTAAGAGAAATTTAGTTCAAAATAAATACATAGATATTCGGCCATGTCATGGAAAACGAAATTACGTGAAATTTAAATCGACGAAGATTTTGAATTGAATTATTGTAAAAATCAACGCAGTTTTTCCTGAATTCAAAAGTTGTTCAGGTATATAAAAAGAAATATGTTTTTTTTTGAACTTTGAATACGGGAGAGTTTTCAAAATTTGTTCGAATTCATTTTCACTGGACTTTGATTATAAAATAGCCAGTTGCTTTTGTACCTGAATTAATTAAATTAAAATTATCATATAAAGATTACCTGCCATATTCATAAAAATAATATTACTTTTATAAAGGTTTACAAAACAAATTTTCTATGAAAATTTTTCTTAAAAACCGTTGTTAAACTTAAGAAATGTTTATGGGTACATTCACCCTTATCGTGTTTGGCGTATTTTAAAATTTATTTTTTTTTAAAAACCTCTTGTTTTTCAATTAAATTTTATTAAAAGTACATATTTTTTTTAGTTTTATTACTTATTTTTGTTGTTAGAGCTTTACAAAACATATACGAAAGAAATAAGTTTTCTATAACTATTTTTTTTTCTAAGACTTTAATGACTAAAACGCGTAGGGATTTCTGTAGGGAAAATTTTTGCAACGTATAGGGAAAAATCGGATTTTTTTTAGTATGCGCAGGTAAAATTATTTACTTTAGGTATTTTTCAAAAAATCTTCTGGCAACACTGGTTATATATCAAATATATCATCCAATAGATCGTAACTGTCTTTTTTAACTGTTAAAATACCAGTAACTGAGCTACCTATACTAGCTCTTGTATAGGTAGCTCAGTTTTTTTTTTACAAGAAAACAAGAAAATTGTATTTCTAATATATTTTTAATAAAATAAACCGATAAAGCCATGTGTCAAATAAGATTTTCCAGCCGTATTAAAATAAAAAACGCTTGCCGCTCTTGTGTGACTCAGTATGTCCGTTTTTATTAGGGGTTCAATTAATCGGGTTTTGTTTTTGTTCGATTAATCGATATCTGGCATTTTTAACTTATTCGACTAAACGAATAAAATTTTTAAATTAATCGATAAATCGAATAACTCTAAATCCTGAAATTTTATAAATTACGCGATATTTTTTACAAAATAACCCCATACATTTTTATAACTTTTTTTATTTTTAATGCTTAAAGTAAAAAATAATTTTCAGTAAATTTTTTTGCACAAAATTTCACATAATAATTTTGGAAAGTTTTTTTTAATAATTTTTTTTTTCCCTAAAAATTTTACTAAAAATTTTGTACAAATATATTTCTTGAGAAATGTTTAACTACTTTTCCGTCCCACCTCGTACGCTTAATTCTGTGTGTATGTTTTTTTCTGTCTGTTTGTTTCTTAGCTTTTTAACTTTTTAGGTCTTTGTTTTTTTCTTCCTTTTTTTAAATACATTTAAAAACTTAATATTATTTTTATATACAAATTGGAATTTTACTTTCTTGTTGTTAAATCTGATACTTTTGTTTTACTTGTTTGTTGTTTCTATTGTTGCAAGGTAGAGTTTGGGGGCTTGTCATTTCCCCTATACCATTTTGTTACTTAATTATTTACTTATAAGTTTTTGTTTGTAGGTGTGTGTGTATATTTTTTTTTTGTTTTCTTTAATAATTTTGTTTTTCAGTTTTAATTGTCAATAATTTATTTGTTTTTGTAGTATTTAAAAGTATTTTGTTAGTAACTTTTAATGGTTATGTATTTGGCATTTGTAGATTTGTAGTAGATCTATAATGCCACAACGACGACAAACAACTATATTGGGATTTTATGTCAAGGTAATAATACTGTCGTTGTTGCTGCTGTTGCAGTTGCTGCCGATATTGATGATAATTACGAGGTGACAGTAACTGTGTTAGTTGTCCCTGATGTTGCTGCAGCTGTTGTAGTTTTTGCTGTCGTAGTTTTTGTTTTTGTGGCTGCTTAATGGTCCCCTTGCGCCAACGTATACATTGTCGCAGATTACACTGCTGTTGTTGCTGTTGTAGCCATAATAATATTAAAGCCCAAAGTATCATTAAAGTATACGGTGAAGCATGCAGATGTGTGGTTCCACCATGATGCATAGCCGCAGGATGTTCACCTGATAATGAAAATTAAAATGTGTGTTAGTTAAGTTAAAATAAATGTTTATCAAACTTAAATTGTGCTAAAATAATTATTATGTGTTGATTACAAAAAGATAATAATAAATTACCCTACGTGACAATTTTTTGACCAAATGAATCTGACAGCTAATCTTTATGTAAAATTTTCCGCTGAATCTGAATATGAAGTCAGAAATGTCAAAAGTAGAACAGTTTTTGAGATATTCCAAAATAACCGTTATTTGTGTTATTAAAAAAGATGCTGTGACTGAAATGCAAATATCCAAAAAATAAAATTTTAGTCTATTTCAATACGAACATTTTGTGCCCAATAGGATCCGGATCGGTGCTAAAATGACAAAGTTACAGAAGATTAATTGAACTAACCCACAACAACTTAATATACAAAGCTAAATTTTTAGTTACAATAAAAATTAAAAATTGCTTAAAACTATTGAATTTCTATGTGGGTTAATTTACTAAATCTTCTGTAGCTTGGTCAGTTTTGTACCAATCTATGTCTTGTTGGGTGCAAAATGTTCATATTAAAATAATCTTATGTCGCATGCAATAAAACATTAGGATTTTTAAATCATTGGTTTAAAAAAATAACTTGAATAGAGCAAAATTGAACAAAATCATAAAATTTTCAATGAAGCTTGAACTTTTATCCCCTGTAACTCGGTCATTTCTTGACCAATCTTCACAAGCAATCCATGGTTATTTTAGAAATTGTATAACCTTTCACTAGAAAGAAAGAATTACGTACCCCGTTTAAAATTTTTAAAGATATTTGCATTTCAGTCACATCATCAGGGCAAGGAAGTTCATGCACTTAAAATCGCAAAATATGCGCATAAAACATGCACTAAAAATCGTAAAATATGCAAAAATAAGAGTAAAAAATATGCATTAAAAATATATTTATTTAACCATATTTAACAAAAAAAAAAACATAAATACATTTCATTCAGTTTTAAAAACTTAAAACATAGTTTAAAAAGTAGTAGTAGATAAAGATATATTCACATATATATATAAATAAGTTTTTTTTTAAGATATCAAATGTAAAACTCATTCTATTTGGTTTTAAAACAGTTTTAAGCATTGAAAATGTTCGTTCGACATCAACGGATGTAATAGGTGGATATTTAAAAGTGGTCAACTCCTTTGTAGAATATTCATTGTGTACAATTTTTTCTTTACTGGAAGGAAAATTAAAAATATTACCAATTTCTTTAACTTTTTTAAACCCGGCATTCTTTTTAAAAACTGCATAAATTTTGGCTTTTATTTTTTCGCCGATTTGACCTTCTACTTTTCTTATTTTACTGACAGCGTCATCAACGAGTTCAATGATTTAAACCCCTGAAGTTCGGTTATTGTCTCGACTAGAAACCCATTGTTTCAGTGTATAAATTCTAATTGAGGGTTTATATTAGGTACATTTAAAATATTGTTTACTTTTTTATCGCGACTGCATTATTTTCGTTAAAATTATTTACCACATCTTTAAATTCTTCAAAATTTTTGGCATAATACTCAACTGCCTGCAACCAGGTACCCCATCTTGTTATACATGGTTGAAACGCAAAGGTGACTTTAAAAACTTTCATGTATGGCATGAGCTTAGCATAGTCTTAAAAAAAAGGTCAAGTAGAGCAAAATTTTATTTTTATTAAAGGATTCTTAAAGAGAAATTGAATCTTTGAAAGTTCGAGCTATTGAAGCATGATCCACTTTTTCCAACTTTACAATAATTAACAACAATTTCTGTTCACTCTGTTCTTCTTCTGCATTCAAGATCTTCTTCTGCATTCAAGATCTTCTTCTGCATTCAAGATCCCAATTACGTAGACAACGAAACGTCCTTCAGTGTCCATTGCTTCGTCAATAGACAGCCACAAATTATGTCACTTAATTCTTTCAACAATGTCACATAGTTGTATAGTGTACAACTTGGCGATATAAGTTTTTATAAGGGTTGTTTCCGTAGGAATGGTTTCATTGTTATATTTGTTTAAAAAAATTCTATAATTTTGGTTGATTAGCAAATATAGAGGTATATCTGCAGACACCAGAGCATTATACAGTTCAAAACTAAATTTGCTAGTCTTATCCCCAAAAGTTGATTTTCTTGAAATTAAAGTTTACGAAACGTTTTCATAAATCATAAATCTTTGTGTTTCTGGCTTTGAAGGTGCTGATTAACTTGAAATTTTTAAATGAAACACCTTTTTGTAAACTTTGCAAAAAAGTACTTTTCCCTGTATATTGAAGACTCAAAAACACACTTATTTAAAAGATTATTTTTTGATATTTTTTCTTTTGGCATTTTTTCCTTAAAAACAATTTATTTTATTAATACTTTTTGGATTTTAGGTCATACTTCTTACACCGTAAATCAAAAATATTATGTTGAGTTCTATTTTTTCTTCGCCGAACATTATTTTTATTTGCTGTTTCTTCAGGTAAAAAAAACCGCGAACAAAATGAAATGTCAAAAACTGTTTTATTGTTACTTCTACAATTATGTGCACAATTATACAAATTGTATAATTTTTGTATGTGCTACTTTTTAAAAGTAAAAGAAACAAGGTGAATTTATAATAAAATGTAGGTAATTCAGTACCAAACACCAACATGTTGTTTTTGCTCCTTAAAAATGTCAAGTTAGCAGATTTCCCCATACTATTTTGACTGTTTGACAGCTCCAGGGCTGAAACAACTATAACCAGCTGATTCACTGACTACACCTTATAATGAATTCGCCTTGAACAGAACGATATTTCTAAACAAAAAACTAAGTAAAGAGCAATTTTTTTTATAAATATTACAAAATATGACGAAAAATGTGAATTTATAACAAAATATGACGAAAAATATGCATTTATATCAAAATATTCAAAAACATGCATTTAAAGCAAAATATGCAAAAATATGCACTAACAAATTGATGCCATTTTACTGGAAATATTGTGATTCGCAAAGATATTAACTTTAGGTGGGTCTCAGAGTACCGACAACAAACATGCATTTGCATGAAGTCCCTTGCCCTGCACATCATCTTTTTTAAAAACACAAATAACGGTTATTTTGGAATATCTCAAAAACTGTTCTACTGACTTCATATTCGGATTCAGCGGAAAATTTTACACAATGATTAGCTGTCAGATTCACTTGGTCACGACTTTGTTGAAATTTTGTCACGTAGTGTTATTAAAAAGGTTAATTTGTATTAAATCAAAGTGAAATCGAAATCGAACAAATCTAAAAACCGATCTTGTTTGGAAAGGTTATAAACAGCATGACAGTAAATGTTCAATTATTATTATTCTCTAGCAAAAATTAATGAATTATTATATTAAGTTAAAGTGGAACGCCAAACAATGGCGGATCAAATGTTACAACTGGATCTATTGTACTATCTATTTTTAGAAAACTAAAACTTTCAACGAATATTCTAGCATCTGTTAGAGGAAAGCTCTATCATAAACAAAAAAGTAAAAAAGTTTGCTTCATTTCTCTTAGCGCAAGGGAAAAACACAAATGCTTGATGAGGATTTGATTCCTAAGCCTTAAAAGGTTCAGTTAATATGACAATTGAAGAACAACCGAAAAGTTTTGCCAAAAATTTTATTTAATTTAACTGTCAACAAAAAAAAACACCTTTTGAAAAATCTATACCAGTTTGCTTAAAAATTCTTATATTTATTTTGTTTTACCTATTGGTTTGGCTTTTGATCTGTTAGTAGAAACTGCAGTCTAAGTAGAAAAACTGTAATTTCTTTCACTTCTACATTTGTCATTGGTCAAGAAAAAACTGTTGCTTTTACTTCAGATTCACAAGACGTACACATTTCCTGCCAAACCAACTCAAAAATCGAAAAGTTGTACACACATTTTCGTTTTTAGTTCAACAACTTTTGGCTTAGACTGTAGTTTTTTAAGCCCTGGTACTACAGCTTCGTAAGATACTGACAATTTTGATTTTTTTTTTTTTTTTGCTTTTTATTAAAGATGACAATGTTGGTAATCAATAAAATTAAAACAGTGCGACATGCCACAGATCTAACAAGACAATGAATTTATTGACAACGGAATTCTCGGAAAAAATTTTATGACCCATATTGGACTTAATAATTACACTGCTCAGCAGCAAAATCCTCCGTTAAATAAAACTATGTGAACTATATGGATTTTGATGCGCTGAACCCAAATCCGTTCTTGGTTTTTTTCCATCAGATCGAGATTTTGTTTAATGGGCGTGGCAAATTTTTTGCCCTTAATTAGTCAGTACGGAGACATATTTCATCCTAACTCGAGAACCAGTTACCTGCGGTAAATTGACAATAAATGAAATTTTTTTAACCGATTTTTATGGTTTCTGGCTGCTGACCTAGCGAAATGCTATCATCATATGTGAGGCTGGTTGCATTACAATATTGGGTACCTGCGGTAAATTGACAATAAAATCTAAATTTTTTTAACCGATTTTTATGGTTTATGGCTTTTTTTATTTTTAAGATAAGTAGCTCTCAGGAAAAAGTGCAAAATGTGGAATACTTGCTCTATATTTTTTTAATTCCATTTTTAAATTGAAAAATATTACGAATTTTGCACAAAAAAAAAATTTGTTCTTCATTAATTTCTGAATAGTTCCAAAACGATAAGAGATACAGAAAAATTCTGTTCGACTAAAATAAATACAATTTTGTTACACATCTTCTGGTGTTTTACTTTTGAAAATCGAATGACTGGTTCTCGAGTTAGGAGGAAATATGTCTCCGTACCTGACTAATTAAGGGCAAAAAATTTGCCACGCCCATTAAACAAAATCTCGATCTGATGGAAAAAAACCGAGAACGGATTTGGGTTCAGTGCATCAAAATCCATATAGTTCACATAGTTTTAATTAACGGAAAGACAAAAAATTATTTTTTGAAGAGCAGTGTTATCAATGGCGTTGCTGTGATGTGTGGTTAAAGTGCTGAACCATCTCATAGTTGACTCTAATATATCTTATTAGAATGAAGCTTTTGATCCAAGATTTAATAAGATCTGGACTGAATCGCGGTATATAGTTTTAGTGATCATTTGCCTGAAGTAATAATATATGTTTCTGCAGGGTGGCCAAAATAAGGTCTGGCAATGTTTAACTCGTATAAAATATTCATTTTACAATGTATTTACTTTTTCTTTTTGCAGATAATGGCGGAATTCTAAATTTATAAAAAACGCATACATATCATCACCACGGGTTAAAATTATCAAATTTGTCTTTTCTATCAACTATCAATTGTTATGACGCAGCGAACATACCGTCAGTATTTAAATTCAAGATTAGCTCCCACAGCCTACATGTTTAGGAATTTATCCGGCTGTTTTAAGCAACGAGATTCGGTGATCAACCGTCCTGAAAGAGGTGCTCATCAAAATACTCGCGCTAAAGGAACTTTGAAACTAAGAGTGGTATACGACCCCTTCAGATTTTAATGACATTTGGGGAACAAAAAAAATTTTAAAATTTGTTTTTCGAAAGTTATGTCATATTCAGTGTTGAGCTTATTTCTTCAAGATCTCGAAAACTACTTGACATACAAAGATCATTTTAATGTCATTTTAAAGAGAATACTTGGGGCAACAAGCCATATATTGAAAACTGCAAAATGTTAAATTTTAAAAACGGACTAAGTCAAATCCTTATTTTTTTATTTGGCTAATTTTTTTTATATAATACCTTAAACTATTCTTTAAAAATTCTGAATTTTTGAAGGAGGTTTTTTTTCTTTTTTAGGATATGATTCTTTTCCATTCGCAACCTTTAAAAAAATTATATTAAAATAGAATTTTAATATTGTAATTTTGAGCAATAAGTACACTGTGCAAGTTGCAAAAAACAGACCAGCCGCTCACCTGGCATTTTACCCTAATTGGGGACGCTGAATCCAGTGGTGCTAACCGTTTTTTAGGTTAGCTCTTGTTTTCAAGATATACCGTTATTTCGAAAATGTAAGAGGTTGCACAGCATATATTCGCGTAACTCAAAAACGGTTAAGTTTATTGAAATAACTAGAAAAACCTACATTCGGCCATAAATAATAAAGTGGGGTTGGTCATACATTTGACTCATCTAGGAGCATCCAAGTATTCTCTTTAAAATGACATTAAAATTTTCTTCGTATGTCAAGTAGTTTTTCAGATATTGAAAAAATAAGCTCAACACATTCGGCTAATTCGGCGAAATAATGACATTTTGAATATGACATAACATTCGGGGTTGTGTCCCACTCTCGGTCGTTTTGACATGGAATTACCCATATGTTTTTATAATGAAAAACCTAAAGCCATCGAAAAATTATTACAAAAACAAAACATGTACACAATGCAAATATATTACAGGCTATTCGTACTGTGGTTGCGCAAGTTGCCAAGTAACAACAATACTAATATGCAGCGTGCTTTAACTTAATGTTTGCTCATTCCTTCATTAATGTGAAAAAATACGGAACAATAAAATATAATGTATAAATTCAGAGCCACTACAATTGTACTGTTTTATAACTAAAAACAGAACACTACATAAAGTTTGTTACTTTCTTGAAAATATTATTAAGGGTTGTGTACTTACATACAAACACTATTAAATAGATATCGTTTCTGTATGTGTACCGCACCGTACGCTAAAAAATGTTCGGTTTATTTTCGAACACTGATTAAGACTGAAAGCCATTTAGTTTAATATATCTACACAAAAAGAATTGAGTAGTTTATGAAAATCCGGTTATAATATCTGATCAAAAATTTTGTTTTATATAAATGTAAGCATTTTTAATACAATTTTGTTTTGAATGTTATTAATTGAGGCCTTTTGAATGGACCTAGAGATAATTTTAAATAACTCTTAACAAACTGGTTACATACAAATTTGGGGGGGTGCTTTAAAACCATGATAGATAAGGCCATGATGGCATTATTGCTCAATTGAATGGGAGATAAAGCCGTAATGGCCTTATTGCCCAATCATTGAGAGGTAAGGTCATATTTAAAAGTTTGCGAAATGAGAGATATAGCCATATTTTTTTTTTCGCAAATGAGTGATAAAGCCATATTTTTTTTTAGAAAATTGTTATGCATGGTGTAAATATTATGTAAAACGGAAAATCCTTAGTTATCATTGAAAAACATTTTTTTATTCTTGTGGAAAACTTTATTCAGCGAAGCCAACTGCCGCGTCCTACTGGAGGAAAAACCCCCTTAGCACGGCCGCAGGCCGTCACGTAGTAAATCTTTAGTATGCGAAGCCAGATTTCAATACTTAACTTTAGTGTCTCCGGAACTGAAATGGGAGATAAAGCCATTTTCTAATATTGCTAATGTGAGCTAAGGCTTTATCTCCCATTCAAATGAAAAAAACAAAAAAGGCTTTATCTCCCTATTGAATGAGAGATAAAGCCATAATGACCTTATCTACCATGGTATTACAGCACCTCCCCACAAATTTCAGTTCATGGTTTTGAATATTGTTAAGAAGGTACAAATTTTGGCATGGAACGTATCGTACTAAAATCACAATATAAACTCTTTTTGACAAAAAAAGTCTTTAATAGTTTAACAGTTTTTATACATATTTAAAAAAACATAATCCCAACTGGTAAACATGGTGGTGGTAACGTCATGGTGTGGGGGTGTATGGCAGCTGCTGGGGCGGGGAAATTGGTTTTGATCGAAAATACAATAAATAAACATTTATACCTGAGCATTTTACCGAACAATATGAAACAAAGTGCGTCGCAATTGGGGTTAGAAAAAAGCAAGATAATGACCCCAAGTACACGACTTACTTGGTCAAGGAATGGCTTTTGTACAACTGCAAGCAGGACCATACACCCCCACAATCACCAGACCTTAATGCAATAGAACATATCCGGGACTTGTTGGAAAAAAGCATTCGAAAACATACAATCACTTCGAAGGAATCGCTAAGAAATGCCTTGTTAACAGAATGGCGAAAAATATCGGAAAATGACACAACAAGATTAGTGAGAAGCATGCGTCGACGTCTTCAAGCGGTAATTGATGCTGATGCAGGACCTACAAAATATTAATAAATCCTAAAATTCGTTTTTGACTTTGTTAAAAATATTTTTTTATTTAGTGTACGTAAACTTTTTTTATGTAAATTAACGATACTGCGAAGTTTTTGTTGTTTTTTTTTTTATAAACCTTAGGATAAATTTTAAAAAAATTATGGTTTTAAGTTCTTTAATATGTGTACAAAAAATACGTACAAGCTTTAATAAACTTTTATTTAAAACATAATGCATTTTTTTTGTTTATTTTTTTTGAATGCTAGATGTACTTAAACTTTATTGGTTCACTGTATATATTTCTGAGCAGTGAATTAATTATAATGGTCAAAAACGTTAAAAAGGAAAATTTTTTATTGAACTCTAAATAAAAGTCTGGCAACGATGTTATATTTAAGGTATTTTATTAATGTAAATATATTTTATGAATAGAATAAAATAACGCAAAATTAGAACCTGAGTTAACCCAGAACAAACATAAATTTGAAAATAGGACCCTCGCACCTTTTGCTTGGACAAACGATTAATATTTGTAGTATTTAAACTATCTTCTTTTAATTTCAACTTAATAAAAAAGAATTTCCATTTTTTCTCTCATTTACCGTATATAATTTCTCATTTTTTGCTTGCATGCCCACAAAAGTAATTAAATGCCTCAATGTTTTTCTATTCCATACACACCATTAACTTTTTATTGTTGTTTGACATAATCAAGGGCAAAAAAACGCAATTAAAACTTAATTATTTTTCTTTGTTTTTTATCTTAAAAATTTAACTGTCAATCAATAATTGTTAAGCAGAAAATAATTAAACGGAAAATCTTAATGAAATAAATAAGAAACAATGAAATATTAGAAAAAATAGCTTTAAAACATAAATTGAATAAGTTTTCTTTTTTATATTTAAAGCAAAAAAAATTTTTTTTTTTTTTTATTCATTTTGTAACAAGTCGAAATGATCATTGGATACCCAATAAGGTGTAATGCGTATTCTGGATCCTTGTCATATATTAAGACGACATGGTAAATTTCGTTTATCTATTAAGAGACGCATATTAGTTAAGTCAATAATGTGTAAAGGTACGTTTCACATGATCATAAGTGCGCTCCGGAGAAGCGACAAATTTGGTCCCATTTTCATGCTGTGGCAGCGCTGGCAACTCCTTATTGCAATATCTTACAACTGTCACGACTCGTACAGATGACCTAAATAAAGCTGGAGGTCCATAACACGCGTTTTCGCCTCCACGCACCGCATGCTTTTATAACATTACTTGCGTTCTACGTTTCTAGTTACATGCAACGCTTTTTATTCAGCAGCAGCACAAGTAAAAATAAAATTTAATTTGTCAAAATCAGCTGATTTGTTCGAACGCTGCTTGTGACGCTTACAAAAGTAGAAAGTTAACCTACTTTTCGCCTCAAGGCATCTACGCTTTTCTGCATGTAACTTACTACGTATAACTTCACAGATTCTACTTTTTTGACAGCTGCGTATGCTGCGAAAAAGCGAGTAACGCGTGGTGTGGACCTCCAGCTTAAGAGTCAGCTTAAAAACATTTTAAATTTCTAGTTTCTGGCTATTTCTTTTGCGAGTGTTTGCTTTACGTTTAATAACATTTTTGTTAATGTTTTTAACCAATGGTAGTGGATAACAGAGATTCGGCACGGCCAAATATGGCCATAAGCCTATAAACATTCAATATTGTTTTAATTCCTATATTGAAATTAACGTTACATCTCTCTTTACTTTGTAGCCATATAACAATTATTAAACAAAAAATAACTGCAATTAAGGCATAAATGAAAAAACTTATAGAAGACAAGCACAACAGCAAAAACAAACGCGAGCACACATTAGTGTTTCCAGCAGTTCGGAAAAGTAGGTTTTAACTTCTCTTATATAATAGCGTAGTGAACATTTTTTTTATTGTAGTTAATTTTACACCGAAAGAATTATTTGCTAAAT
Source organism: Pollenia angustigena (assembly GCA_930367215.1). Taxonomy (NCBI): domain Eukaryota; kingdom Metazoa; phylum Arthropoda; class Insecta; order Diptera; family Polleniidae; genus Pollenia; species Pollenia angustigena. The sequence goes on along the minus strand of OV884059.1, from coordinate 97,295,918 downwards.
CACAAGAAAATTTGGCTTGAACCAAGAAAATATTGGCATACGTAGATGACATATGCTTACTTTCGCAGAGACTTTGTGATCTAAAACAGACAACACTAAATTTGCAAGACAAACTGCGCTGTACAGGTCTTAAAATTAATACCGGAAAAACAAAGGCACTGAGTGTAGGAGTTGACTCTCCATCAACACTAAATATAGGCGACCAAATTTACGACTACACGTCCAACTTTTGCTACCTGGGTTGTGAGATTGACGAAAATGGAGGTGCCGACTTAGATGTAGAGAGTAGAATAAACAAGGCAAGATCATCCTTTGGCATATTAGCCCCAATATGGCAAAGCAACAAAATAAGTCTTCGCACTAAGCTTAGAATCTTCGAAGCAAATGTCAAATCGGTACTTCTCTACGGATGCACAACCTGGAAAGTCACGAATATTATTACCCACCGCCTACAAACATTTGTCAACCGATGTCTCAGAAGAATTCTTCGCATTTTCTGGCCTCGGACAGTCTCTAATGCCGACCTGTTAGTGCAGTCAAGACAGATTCCGATAGAAATTGAAATACGGAAGCGCAAGTGGCAATGGATTGGTCATACACTACGACGAAACAACGACAACGTCGCCAAACTGGCACTTCGATGGAACCCATTTCAAGAATCTGGCCGGCAACCTGGCAGACCACGTACAACGTGGCGACGTTCCACCGAAACTGAGAGGAACAGTCTTGGCCTATCTTGGAACGAGTTAAGATCAACGGCACAAAATCGGGTCCGCTGGCGATCAGCTGTTATTGGCGCCCTATGCTCCAATGGGAGTTAGAGGAACACATATATATATAAGAAAATATTGCATGATCTTGTCCAAACCAAAATTTACTTTTTCTAAATTATGTGGCTTGGTGTCTTTATATAAGAAAATTTTACTAAATAAGAACGAAATTAAAAATCAAAAATTATTATGGATTTTCTTGTTATAAGAAACGGAATTGGTTACTTTAAAAAATAAACTTCTTTTCGTGCATTGATGTTTTTACTGGAAAAATGCTTTAAAAATCTTTCTGGAAAGCCCAAATTTTTTTAAGTTTTTAATAATGTCCGGATTTTTTTTAATTAATAGCCGGTAGCCTTTTATGGCAACACTGGCACATAGACAGACAGAAAAAATTCCGAACATAACCCTGCAAACAAATGGAAGATATCCCCTAAGGCAATAGTTTATCAATATCCCCAAATTGTCATCAATGTAAGTTTTTATTTTCTTCCTTTAATAATTTTCGAGAAAATTACGCAAAATAAACAGAATAAAAATTAAATAATAATGTGCGTCATAAATTAAAAAATAAAAATTATTAAAAATAAAAAAAACCTATGAAATTATTTCTCAAAATAATCTGCAAATGGTAAATTTTTAAATTCAATAAATCTGTTAAATATTAATCTGTTTCCTTTTCAATATAGTCAAGATATCTCTCAACCCTGGATGCTATTTTAAAGATGGGGTAGGTTTTTTTCTCAAAAATATGGCGGAAACTAAATATTTATGTATATTATTTTATTTTGTTTCAATTATTTTTTAATAATAAATAAAAAGATGTGCTTCTTTGTACGTAAATGACAATTTTTTAAAACGCAAATTCTTCTTTTTATCATCCCAATGATATTTTGGCGATATCTTACGATTTTCTATTAATTGGTTATCTGGCGATATTACTAGATAATCATCTAGAAGTATCGCTTTCGTATTGCTGAGAAGAATTGCCATCGAGACACGTTCTTCCCGCAATACGAAATCGATTATTGCCGCAATAATATTTTTCATCCTGGCAATACGTTTGGCAATACATGAGGTGTATTTCTGTGTTTGCTGGGAAAATGTTTTTGTGAATACGAACATACTAACATACAAAAAAGCTTACAAAGCAATTATAACAACTATTTCCAACGTAAAAATAACAAACAACTTAATAAGTTTTCGCTCAAAGTACTAAAGAACATGAACAAAATACGAAGGAAAAATCACTTAAACTTTCGTAATTAAGACAAGTTACTCTGCTCCTGCTTCGTCCTATTTCCGTTGTTGTTTTTTTTTTCTTTTTAACTTATTTCTACTTATTGCTGCTGCTTTAACTTGTATTTTTGTTTATTTAATATTTTCGCTTGCTAATTTTCTTGTTTTTTGAATTTGTGCATAAAAGATACATAAAACAATCCGACAGATACATTAGTAAGTTGGCTTAAGGAAAAAGTTATTTCGCAATTTGTTGAGTAGCAAAGCTTATAATTAACGTTCTTCTTTTTTCAATGTAGACAAAATTAATATTTAAGTGAAATGGTTAAACTTTTTCTAGTTTAAAGAAGAGACATTAATTGGATTCACTTGGATAACATTTTGCATTGAATATTGGAAGAAAAAAATATGCCGCTTAAGGAAAATATTAAATTTTCTTAATAAAAGTGTCTGTGTAAGATGGAAAGTTATAAAACGACATATTTTAATTTAAATTAATAACGTTGTTCGTTTTGCTTGTAGAGAACTAAAGAATTTTCCAAAAGAGGAGTTTTGTGTTTGTGTTAATTTTTGCAAAATATAATAATTTAAGTTCTGGATCCACCTTCTCAAATACAATTTGCCTTATGCTAAGTTCACACTTGGGTTTTTAAACGCGTTTAAGCAAAATGTTGATTTAGCTAATCAAAACCGTTCACATTACATTTGAGATGATTAAGACACACAAGAAAAAATCAAACAAATTTATATTTCTTTAAGGTATTAAAAATGGATAAAAACACTTTTATAAAGTTATCAGAAGATTATTTTAATCATTTTAATGATGAAATTGTGAAAATTTATGAATTATTTAAGGAAAAAAATAAAAACATTAAGCAGAAATCTTGGCCGGTTGTACACGACATGTTGGCGATTCTACATTATTAGGTATGTTCAATGGATTCTATGTGGTTTATGAAGTGATTTAGTTATAATCATGTCGATTTGAAATGATTAACAAATCACTTCAATGTATGGGTAATCATCTCGATTTTGAAGTGATTAGAGCTTAATCACGTTCGAGCTGCTTAAACGGGTTTAAGAACTCAAGTGTGAACATAGTATAAGAATCATTTTCAAAATTGATTTAACCATATCAATTCGTCCGTCTTGCTGAACTTCAGACAATAAAGGTGATTTTTTTTAATGAAATTAATTTAATGAATTAGTATTGGACTATAATTGTTGAAACTGGCTTTTAGAAACGAGGCGAAGAGAGAAGCGATAAAAGTTTGTGCAATATTAAAGCTAGAAGGTGTCAGAGTGAAGGCTTTAGTGGACAAACAGATTTCTTCTGGTTATATTTATTTATTAGTGGTTTTTAAGTCCTTTTGTATGAAATATGGATTCATACGATAAGCTTTATATGCACGCAAAGAAAAAATATTTTGTATTGTAAATACAATTTCTTTATTTTTTAATTTCTCTAAACATGTGTTTTTAATGGGTATTTTTGTTAATTGTTTAACCACTCACTAATAAATAATTCGATAGGCATATTCGAAACAAGCGACACAACTTATTCAAAATTATTTTACAAATGGCGATAACAATATACTAGCGGTTTTACGCTTGATAGTAAAGTCCCTTGTAGACCTTGTGAATGTTAATAATTTAGTTAAAGTACTAAGATCTCCAACACTGCAACAACAAAACTTATTAGACTTAAATTTACTACGCTGTGGTTGAAAAATCCAACAAAAACCTGTAGTTAACACGTTTTTTAAATAACCCAGAATAAAACAGTTCAAGAAACTATATCTATCTCTCTCCCTCACTCAGCAACTTCATTAGTTTACAATACTAACGAAAAAGTCACTCACTCTTTGTAGTATAAAATCGTTTTAAGTAAAGAGAGTTGTAAAGAGAGTAAAGAGAGTTGTACACTTAGTACAAACGGTGAAAACCGCTACTATTAAAGTAAAGATATTTTGTTTGCATCTTAACCATATAATGAGTAAACGTATAGAAAGTTAGCATGTTGTGGCCAGAGTATGAAAACAAACAAAACATTTCACAAACGTTTGCAAAATGTACAAAACTATTCAAAATTGTTATATTGTATTGTATATGAGCAAAACCAAAACAAAAACTTTTCAAGTGTCAAAGAGAGAAAACGAAACAATTGGCTTTTTATTCATCTGCATTATTTAATTTACCGTTACAATCGTACATCTGAGTACAAAACGTTTTGTTTTGAGTAATTGATTTAGTTCTTGTTTGGTTTTTGTAGTGGCATAACAAGAGTAAAATCCACAATGCCTCGTCCAAAAAATTATTTGTTACGTTATTTTTATAAAAACAAAAAAACATATCTTTTTATTTCACTTAGAAACAACAGTAGTGAGTTAATCAATTACCAAACGTTTGTCAAACGTTTTTCTCTGAATGTTTCAATATTGTTCTTACTCTTTTCTTTTCCAGCTGTGTACGTTTACTTTAATGTCATTCTCATTGTTTTGGTTTTGTTTTTGTTTTACTCACAGCAAAGAACAAAACCAAACGGAAGCAAACGTTTCGTTTTGTTTGTTTTCGTACTCTGGTTGTGGGTATTAAATATAATTAAATGGTTTTGAGTAATATAATATGTTTTCAAAGTAATCAATATTTATTTGCTAAAAAAATAAACTCAAATTTTCAATTGAGATAAACATTGATATGTTTACAGCAACTATAATATTGCTTGCATTTCATAAAAATAAAATTTATTTGTGTACGACAACAATATACTGCTACAATAAACGTAGTGTAGTTGCCGTAACCATGCCCAACCATAATTTTCTCTGCATGTAGGAATAACATAAGCAGTGGTTTCTAGATATTTCTTGTGATAATTATGTAAATTGTTTGAGAAGTTTTTTTTTATATTTGGATTCATTCCCTAGGGTTAAGGGAACTAACAACAAACTGATCACGGGACAGTTCTAAGGTGGAAGGGACCGGTTCTAGTTCTAGCACCTAATATAAAGGGGACTTGTCACTATTACACCTTATCTTTTTGACACTTTATATTAGGTAATTCTCCTACAAAATGGCAAAATAATAACAGATTGGTATATGAAACCTATTGCTTCTGGACGCTTAATAAATTTCCACTCAACACAACCCATGAAACAGAAGATAAATACGGCAATGAATCTAATTGACAAAGTTATAAAAATAAGCAACGTCAAATTTCAATCTAAGAATATGACAAGAATAAAGGATATCTTAATGAAAAACAATTTTCCATTACTGGCTAAAGTTAAAAATAATATTTCTTCAGGGGAAAAAAACAGAAATGACACATCTGGTAACGCCAAATACTATAGTCTACCGTTTATTCCAAGACTAACTGAGAACAACAAACTGAGAGCGATAATAAAAGACCAACAAATAATATTCGCGCATAAATCAAACAAGATAGTACATAATTTGTTTACACAAACAAAAACCAAGATGGAGTGCAGGGATCAAAGTGATGTTGTTTATCAAATTGAATGTGACGGCGGTGATAATGAAGAGTGTGGAAAATTCTACATTGGTACAACGAAAATAAATTAAGGCGTGAGAATAGACGAACATAAAGCTGACATAAAAAGAGGAAAACATTCAACTACACTTGCACAACACTGCATTGAAAACGGACACAAGCCTAACTTTGAAAAAGTGAGAATTTTAGATAGAGAGAAAAGGGAAAATAAAAGATACACGTTGGAGAGCTTAAGAATACAACAAAAATCGACAAGTGCAATAAACACAAAAGAAGACAAAGACAGTACAAATGCAAACTAGACCATTGCAATACTTGCATAAGTAATAATAACAGCTGTGATCTAAAAAGGACAAACTTTCTGTGATAATTTTTAAATTTACATATGGGCATTTCCTGGGGTCACGAACGTACGTTCGTACGCTTTTGATGTACAAATAATATAGAAAACAAAACTTTTCCAAGCATTTTTTTTTCGATTCGATCGCATTTGGGTAGCTCTATGTTTAGTGCAAAAGATGAAGTGCATCGAGTTTAAGTTTTCATAAAAACAGTTATAAACGTGTGGTCACGAACGTACGCAAAATAGAAGTCAACTCTGGCTCACAGTAGTGAAATGTAAAAATCTGCGCAATGAAACGAAATATTCAAAAGTGATTAATTTATTTTAAAAGTGTATTAATGTAGGTCTCCATCGAGTATTTACAAAATAAAATATCTCTCTTGGTACTTGTTTAATTGGCTTATTTACCGGTCGCGAACGTACGATTTTTCCATATGTTTCTTAATTATTATCACCACGCATTTTCCCATAAATGTCTCCAAATTTCCTTAACAAAAAAACTTAATACTCCTTTTGCAATTGATTGTAATGGAGAGATTATGAAGAAAGAGTGTAAACATAACATATTTCTTGCATGTAAAATAAGTATAAAAATGTCTTTAGAAGTAGAAAATACAGAAAAATACAAAATTTTCCAGTTTCCAGCCCAATTTCCGCAAGTGAAACGGCTGAGATATTCTATGAAACCTCTCTTTTATAAGAACAAAGACTTTTTTACAATAATAAACAATAAAGGACGATGATAATCAACATTTTATTTTTTCATCCTGGTAGACCATTCTGGGGAAATGCCCATATATTTATTTTAATAATTTAAGTTTTGTGTTGTGTTGTCCACCTATAAAATTTACTGTGAAAATATTTTAAACATGATGTAAATTGACGGAAAAGATAATTGTAAGTTAATTTGTCAAAAATTAAGATTAAAATTATTGTTATTATTGACTACTTTTTTACTTTGTATCTTTACAATGTGGCCAGATTTAAATAAAACTCAATCCCTGAAGAAGTTGGAAAGAATACCAACGAAACGTCGAATTTTATTGATAATGAAATAAATAATCTTTTATTTACATTAAATTATAACCTTGACAGCCTGTATATAGAAAACTATAAGAACTATTTAGAGTAATCAAAATAGGTCGATAAATACCTATAATAATACCAGATGAAATTAGCCACTACCCGCACAAAATCCTGTCACGTGACTAGATTTGTGTCAATTACCTATCCTCCGAAGTACTTCAAATACATCATCACCAGTAAAATGATATGTCTTGTTTTCACTTATCACAATTCGTTCTGTTTTATTATAATATTTTATTCACTGGTCACGATAAGTGCTTTAAGAATAATTAACACAAATTTCCCGAAGGGTTGCTCTTTTCCTACTAAGCCGATATTGCTGGGTTTCAATCCCAGACTGCTAAGGATAACTACAATTTGTTGTTTTCTGCTGAGTTTTTTGAAAAAGATCGTGTTTTAAACAGAAGGACATACGGACATTGCTTAATCGGCTTAAAATTGCTCAAGGACCCAGAATATATATACTTTGTGGAGCCTTGCATGAATTTTAAAAAAGTTTTGGAATATAAACTTAGGTCCTTATTGTGCAAAACGCAACGGATCTTTTGCTTGGTTCAAGCCATATTTAGTAAATAATTATTTCCGTGTAGGTTGTTTTATATTTTTATTACATTTACTCCGTTATGAGAAAAAAAAACCACGATGACCTCTAACTGAACATATATGTATATCCCTAGTAGTTATGTTTTTTGTTTTAACTTTTTTGTATATGTAAAGAACAGCAAAATTTTCAAATTCCAATTTCAAACAATATGTTGGAGTTAGGGATGTCAAACGGTATTGATTTTAGAAAATCCCGGGTATCGGGATTTTTAACTCCGGGGTTTCTGGACAACAACACTTTTTTTTATTTATTTATGAATTTTCAAAAGGTATTATATGTGTATATAACATTTATTTTTAAAAAAGAAAAATAAGAATTATAAAAATAAAAAAAATACAACTCAAATAAAATTTTTAATAATTTTTTTCTGTACAGAGTATAAAAATTCAATAAAAACGAGAATTTTTGCACACAAAATGTTGATATATTGAAAATCAATCCCGAAAAATGCCGGGATTTCGGGAGTCGGGACTTCCCGTTTGGCATCCCTAGTTGGAGTGATTGGTGAAGTAGGTGTGGCACAAAATAGATTTAATTAACCCTAGATACACTTTCTTCGTCGTATTGACGAATACCGTTAAACAGTACTTATTTAACTCCGCAGTTTTTCATTGAAACTCTTCCAAATTTCATGTAGCTGTAGATATTGTTGATCTGCCGAAGTGTGTGGAAGTACGTGTTTATAGGTTGTGTATAAGTCCGATTTTTCGTTGATTGTGTTCGTCGCACTGACGATGGAAGTGTGAGAAATTTTGCCTTTTAGTATATTTTGTAACCTCTTTTTACCCTAGACACACTTTCTTCGTCGTATTGACGAAAAAAACATTGGCTTGCTTTTGTTGTGTTTTTAGTGTTAAGTTTTGAAGTAAACTATAATATACTATTTAGAATGAATAACAACTTAAGTATTTTATAAACTAAACAAAAATGTTCGTGTTTCCTTATATTGGGTGGGTTTGGGGCCAGATCATGAACCGACTTCGTCGATTCGACGAAGAAAGTGTGTAGTGTATTAAAAATAAGAAAGTGTATCTAGGGTTAAATAAAAAGAACGGTATGAAAAAAATATTTTAAAAATTTGGTTCACATATTTAGGTTATAAATGCACAACTTAAAATAAATGGGCGAAATTGAATTGAAAATCCGATACAAAGAAATCAAAGATTTCTGAATTATTGGAAATAAGGTAAAAGCATCTTGGTTATCAAGACGTAGGATCCGACAAAATGTGGGCAGTATCTGAGAAGTGGGTATGTCTGAAAATAGATTTATTTATATCTAAAAAACGGTGAATTCGGCCTAGCCGTATATGGCACTCTTAAGGACATAATAAACCACACAAAATGCTTGGCAAACACACACATTGTTTTCGTTTGGGGCTTACTAATAAACAACACAAATATTCTCCGTACAAGCATTAATTTTTATTTTTATTTTGTTTTCAATGAATGCAGATGCCAATAGTGCTGTGACAATTTTGTTGCTTTTTGCTTAAAACGGAAAAGAAATTATAAAATAAAGGCAAAAAATTTAAAATAGAAAGTGATTTAAACAACGAGCTGTTTTGTGGCAAGCAATGCTACTAAATAAATTTAAATTAATATTAAAAATTAATTGAATTGAATACATTTAGCATAAGAAGCCACAAAAACTTTGACAAATATCTAACATGTCTGTCAAATATTAAAAATTTTTAATATTTCTGCAAAAATTTTTTCAAATGTTTGTCCAAACAGCAAACACCCGAATTAACAGCACAAAATGTTTGTACAAACGTAAAATTTTGACATGTTTGCCAAGCCATTTGTGAGGTTTAATATGCCCTTTAATAATTTTTTTTTTTTTTTTTTTGGTTGAGTGGTTTGGTAAAGGGTATTAAGATTCGGAACAGCCGAATTTTGCACTCTTGCCAGTTTTACTTTACGCTGGATCTCCACGTAGCAATTTTTTTTTGCTAAGCACAAGCAAAAACGCTGGCAGTACAATAGCAGAACAATTGCGCAATAATTCCTGATTATATTGCTGAAGAACACGTGATATTGCTTTGCCATAAAAGTCAGATAAATGACAGCTGATTTTACAGCATATTTGCTAAGCAATAATTGCTCAAGCAATCAGAAGAGCAATCATTGCGCAATGGATGGCCACTCATGGCAAATTTAATGGAGCAATAAAAATTGACGTTTGCCTCAATACATATTAATACGTGGAGACCCGGGGTTAGTTTGGAATTTGTAAAAAAAGATTCAAGCAAATTACGCCCAATTCTTTTAATAAATTTATAATGTAAAACAAAGCCTGCATTTTTATTTTCAATGTTGCCAGAATTTTCTCTATAGTATAAGTTGAATTACTATAAAAAAATTATGGCAACATTGAAAAAAAAAGATAATAACTGTAAAAAGGTATTATAATAAGCTCCTATTATAATAAATATAACAATAAAACTCTAGTACTTAAGAACCAAACTCTTTTAAAATAATCGTTACTGTTCCTTTAATGCAAAAAATTACTGTTCAAACAAATGTAAATGTTATTACTTTGTTTAGTGGTAATTACCAATAATTATTATAATAAATGTAAAAAATTATAAACATATATTGTGCTTATATTTCTCAAAGCTATATTCCCAGTAAAAAATTGCAAATCAATAAAATCATATAAAAAAATATTATACAGATTTAAGCTGTCTTAAAGATTTTTATGCGTCAAATATTTATTCGACAAAAAAGTATTAAACAAATCTTTTTATTTCTAGCAAAACAAAACATTGAACTGAAAATACACCAACACAGCATATTAAAATGGCCACTTATCTAATTAAGTTAAGTAGCTTCTCTTTGTACTCTAGGGTACTTCATTTCTTTTTTATGTAATTTTTCCCAAAATTTTTCTATTTTATTTACAAATGTTTTATATACTGAATGGCTGTAGTCATTATTTTCATTTATTTGTTGTTGCTACCCAGCGGCAACAAGAAAGAGTAAGGAGGCCTAATAGAAGGCCTTAGTAAGTAGAACCAAGCCGTTCTTGCAGCATTCCATACTTTTTTATTTTTTCACAGGTTGCCATTGCGGGCAAGCTCTTCCACACTCCCTTTTTCTTTCAGCAACTCTAAAAGGCTTTCAAAAGAAGGAATTTGAAAAGGTAATGAGAAGAATGTCTTTCAGCTAAAATTTTCACATAAAAAATTAAATTTTGTTAAACAAAATTTCAAATGATCACAAAAATCCAAAAGATTTAAAAAAGTTTCAAATTATCACAAAATAATCGAGTTTTTTTAACGTAAAAACTAATTAAAGGAAATGCAAGCGATTTAAGATTTCTTGAAATGGTTTTATAAACAATTGATTAAATATATGTGTGATCAAATAAAACTTATTGTACCGTTTACAATTTACAAGCAAATTTTTTCACATCAAATAAAATTTTTCCTTAAAGATGCGTATAATCATAAAAAACATGCTTTTCTTTTTGATTAAACGCTTATTTAAGGAGCTATAAGCATTGTTCGAAAATAAACACTAAATATCGCTCCTTAGTATTCGGTAGATTTGTTGAAAACACAAACGCTAATAGTGTTTGTGTAGTAAATCATTAAGAAAAATAACGTTACCCTGTTTGTCATCTTTCGAGCACGAAAATAATACTGTTCTTATCCAACGCAACAAAAAGATGAGAACATTTATGTGCTGTTTCCATTTATATGAAAATCAGACCGCCACACAGAAAAACTTTAGTATGCGAAGCCAGATTTCAATACTAAACTTTAGTGTCTCCGGAACTGAAATGAGAGATAAGGCCATTTTCTAATATTGCTAATGCGAGCTAAGACCATGAATAACAGATAAAGCCATCATGGCCTTATCTCACAAATCTATATGAAAAGCACTAAAAAACGGGTGAGGTTCTTTAAAACCATGTGAAATAAGGCCATGATGGCCTTATTGCTATAATATAAAGCCTTATTTTGCCAGAATATTGTAACACTTAAAAAGTAGATCACGTTCCTGGGTGTTTGAGCCGAACGCTTAGTTATGTTCTTTCTAAAGCCATTTAAATTCTTTTTGTTAATATTTTCCTAAAGAAAAACGATGTTTGGTTAAACATATTTGTGATTATTATTATTATTACAAAATTGTTCACGAAATTATAAAAAATATATGTACAGTACACAGAAAAAATTATTTTTCCAATTCAAACAAAAAATTTGTAGAATCAAACAATTTTTTGTCTAAAATCGGTCCTACAAACAAATTCGCATATTCAAACAATTTATTTGCATTTTGTTTATTGAAAAAAACGCCGATTTTTTCAAACAAATAGTTTTATTGAATCAAACAAAAAGTTTACTGAAATTCATATAAATTTCAAACAAATAATTTTGCTGAATCAAACAAAAAAGTTTTGGCACAAGCAATGACGCGCACACAAGCAAGCACTGTTGGCGAAGATGAAGCAGAGCAGAGCGGCCGGCTGGCTTTGAGACACATTTTTTTGTTGGAATAATTTTTGAACGAAGTCATATTTATACTCACAGTGTTTTTCTTCATCACTCACTGTTGCTTTATCCTTTCCTTTGCTAATGAAGAAGAAATGTAACCAAAAACGGCGGCAGACCGACTCGATATGTTTTCAGCCATCATTCTATTTTTGTATTTGATGTATTTAAACAAACTATTTGAAAAAATTGAAAGCGGGATTTTTTTTTTTTTTTTGTGACCAACTTTGAAACCAACCAAAAATTCATTTTGTTTCTTATAATGTGTTTTTTCTGTTGTTTAAAAAAAATTAAACTTTTTTTTTACCTGCTATTGTTTTTGTTGTTTTTTTTTACTACAAACCTCGTCACGCTATTTTATCATTTTTCTTATTGCTATACTTTTTTAAAGCGTCCAAAAATAGACTGCATGTGTTTTTTGTTGTAGTTCTTATATTTCACATAAAGAAGTGTTGCTTACAATCAATAAAAAAATGCAAAAAGACGACAACATTAAAGAGCGTTAAATACTTCATACAAAATTATGAAAACTTCAAACCAATAGCGCGCTTATTAAATTTTTGAAGAGTTGTCCACATTTTTGTTGGTTAAATAAAAATCAAACAAAAATATTGATTGAATCAGTAAAAAAATTTGTAGATATCAAAAAAATTTTCAAACAAGCGTTTGTTTGAAAATAATTCGGCAATAATTTTTTCTGTGTAAGTCTCATAATTATTTTGCATATAAAAAATAAGCTTTTTAGAAGAAACTTGGTTGACATCCATTTATTTATTATAGTAAACAGGAATTTCCTTTTTATTAATTATACTGTTTATACGAGATTTAAGAAGAATATAGAGCATTTTTAAGGTCTCAAAAGTATTTTGCTTTTAAAAAATATCACGTATTTTTACCGTATAACAATGGATATGTCACAGTTAATACTTTGTGGCATATCCGTTGTTTTTAGAAACTGCAGCTAATCGTTGTGGTATAGATTCCACCAATTTTTGGAAATTTTCTTGAGGTATTTTTCCACATTCTTGTAGCAAAACTTGTTTCAACGTAGTTTTCGAAGATATGTGGCGTTGACAAAACTTTTCCTTCAAATCTAAGGCTGTTTGTTTGGGATCGTTGTCCTCTTGGAACATTATCTTTATCAACACTTGCGTTAAGGTTTTCCTTAAGAATTTACAGATACACATGTCTGTCCATAATTCCATCTATACATATAAGATTTCCAACTCTAGAGGTTGACATACAGCCCCAAACCATACCAGAACCTCATCCATGCTTTACTGTCGACTTGATATTTTTTATATGAAGGGACTCATTCGGCTTTCTCCAAACCATGCGTCGTCCACCAGACCCAAGAATATTACATTTGCTTTCATCGCTAAATATTACAGATTTTCAAAAGTCAAAACCTTTGGTTATATGGCTTATTTCAATAAAGTTGTTTGATCATAGTACTCTAAAAGTTTGTTAAATAGGATTAATGTAGCTTAAAAAGCAAAGGGATAACACACCAAACGCTAGGACCCAAATACAACAACAATCTCTAACTGCGGTGATAATTGCTCAAAACTTAATACTAATACCGTGTAAAATATTATGAACACATATTTGCTGGAAAGGTTTTTATTTTTAAGTTCTTTAAATGTTCTACATTTCATATTGTTAAAAAAAATTAAATTATTATAAATAAAACAAAAATGTATAGCCTATGTTGCCAATAACCCTAATTTTGTGCACAATTTTGTCCCTAATAGTATAGCTAAAGTTAGGATATCATCTTTCTATCAATCATTGAGAAAGCAGCATACAGGTCTTCAACAAAGGCCTAAAACTTGCAGTCCTTTGAATATCTACCGCTGGTTGGTAAATAAAAACTAATATTTTTCGTAAATTATTTTTTCAAACTCATGCTCTGAGGTAGAGGATGTTCTTATAATTATTGTCGAATGATGTTTTCGTTTCTGACAATAATGTTCCATATATGCTACCATTCGTGTGGGTTTTTGTTCCATTCTAAAAATATATGCAAAAATGTGAGAAGTTGTCGTTTTCCTTTCTTAACATGTTGCAACAATAAATGGCAAATTTGTTCCATTTCTTACCCGCAGTTATAACTGAGTGTGAGGTAATACCCTTTTTTGCATCTGCGTAAAGTCCTTTCTTATGTAAGCAAGTATTTTTTTCTTGTGTTTGCAGACAATTTGCGATATATTGTGATTTTTAGTTATATTGTGATGGATATAAAAACTTTTTGTTTTTCGTTTTTTTTACTTTTATTAAATTTTTTTTTGTCGCAAAATTTTTAACAGCAGCTGACATTAATTATTGAAAATCAGTGCTGTTAACGCTTATTGGAATTGTAAGAAAATGTAATGTTGAAAATTGCTACAAGCGTGGTGAATATCGCTTTTAGTACAAACTTTGCATTCAATATTTAACCCTTAAAAACCTACTGGTTCCGCTAGGAACCAACCAAAAAAAAATCAGAGCTTTGTTCAACGATTTTTTTTTTCAACTTGCACCTGCGACTTTATAAATATTTCTTGATACAAGCGCCACCTTTTGCGCCGGTCGCCACTTTAGTCAGACTTTATTTGACTCATGTATGTTCAGAAAGGTGTCACAACCTCGAAAAAAAACAGCTTTTGCGAAATTGCGAACTTTCAAAAACGTAAAAACTGAAGCTTAAAAAAATATTTCCGTGACCGTTATAATGCCTTGAAGCTTATGTGAGTGTTTGAAATAATAATTTTTATTTTATTTTAGTGGATTTTTAAAATCTATGGTTGGTCCCTTGCGGAACCGTCAGGCACCGGGAGTTCGAAATTTTCCAATTTTCGTAACGGTTATTTCAGTTTGTTTATTAGAAATGTCGCATAGCATTCGTGATTTTATTACTGATATTTTAATGTTAATAATTCTTTATTTTCCTGTCACTTTTTTGCATTACCTAAGTAAAATATGATGATTTTTGTTAAAAAAAAATATATACACCTTTAAAATTTTTGATCTCCGGTTGCCTAGTGGTTCCGCAAAGAACCCACCTGGTTTTTCTTACCTAGCTCAGGTAAATAAAACTTATGCACAAAGTCGTAGAACAAAAGTTGTTTAGAAACGCGAGTTTTAAAACATTAATTTTTTCTTGCTCAAAAAAATAAATCAGGCTATTAAGGGTTAACACGCTAAATACACATTAGTGTTGAATGTAAAACGTAGCTATTATTTTGTTCCATTGTAATTTAGAAAAATGTATCACTTTGTAAGGGTTCGTGTAACCTAATAAATATATTACACAACTGTAATGCATCATTATTTTTTAGAAAAGAAAACACCATAAGATGGCTTCTTAACTTTCTTTTGCTTATTCCTTAACCCTTATCTTATTAACATGTGTCTGTAAGACACATCTTTATGTTTAACTCAATGTAGTAAAAAACGATTCGACATATCGCAATCAAACTTCTTTAAAAAAGATTTAAATTTTAAACTATTTTATTTTTTATATGTCAAAAAAAAAAAAAAATCCAAACTAAGCTAGCGACATGTGTCTCGTAGACACTAAAGCACTTATCGCTCCCTTAATATGCCAAAGATCAAGATATAAATTACAACGGCTTAGATTTTAGCACATGCATGAAATTCTTCAGAACAAATGTAAATTATTTTGGAAAAAATTATCGCTAAAGATACTAATTGTTTTCTAAATGTGTTTCTTAAAAAAGTCGTATAGTTAAACAATTCTGTCAAAAAAGTAATAAAAACATTTGTAACGAACATGGTACAAAAACTTTTGCATGTAAAAAAAGTGTTTGGAAATTTTTTTTCTAAATTTAATTGGTTTTAACTAATAATAGCCTTTTTCTGCAAATTTTCACGTATATATCTTAGAGACACATGTTGGTGGGACTTGTGTTATTTTATGTCGGTATGATTAGGGTTAAGGCTTTTAATATTCTCTACTATTACGGGTGAAAAATGAGAGTATGTTTAGCTTGCCGTTGTGTACTTTGAACTCAGAAATATTCATTGAACACCACATTAAGTAATAACATATTATGCGCCCTTGAGTAACTTTAAGTGGATTGAGTCATGTCCGTCTGTTTAAAACTTGCTCGCTTTTAAACGACTCCTTGGAAAGGAATTGTTTTGACGTTATTCCATTAAACCAATTTTTGATGTTGTAAATTTTACACTATATTCGTTTGCTTCTTTCTCTTGCTATCACTAAACCTAATTCTCTTTGTATTTTCGTATGTTGTTTTAGTTTTTATATATCGAGCTTAGAACTGCCAAAACAGCGGCACAAGATAGATCGAAAGTACACACAGAAAAAAATACCCATGTAAAATTAACATGGAAAAATGTTGATTGAGAATCATGTTAAATTTCAGAAAAATTATGCCCTTTACTTAAATTTATCATTATTTCATATTAATTTTTAATAAAAAATATCAAAATAACCTTAAATTACGTTTATTAAATATTATTCACTGTTAAAAAAATAAAAAAAAAAGATATTAAAATATAAATAAATCTGGATTCAATATTGAACCCATAAAAACCTGTTTTGTATTAAAATCAAAAGTTTATCTTGTTAAATTAACATGCATACCTACTTAATTATGTACATTTTTTATTTTCACTTTTAAAATATGTTATAAAAAGAAGACAATTCCCGTATTCTTTTAATTAAAATTGTTTATTTAAATAGTACATCAAGTTTTCAAAGTAGAATGATGACCATATCGGGCGATTCTGCTGATGCTTCTGTTAACAAAGGAGAATACAAAATAAGTGAAACATGTGTAACAGGGTTTCGAATTATTCTTACATAAATGCAAATGTTGTCTGAAGCTTCTTCACACTGTTAAAATACACTCAAACCCATTTGATTCTACATGAAATTCACGTTGTTTCAACTGGAAATAACTTTCATTCAACGTGATTCCGATTGTTATTTCAATATAAATTACATTTTGCTCTAACTTTACTGCAATGTTAAATTAACATGAATTATAGTTATATCAAAAGAAAAAAATTTTGTTCGCAGTTGTTGTAAAATCAGGTTGAATTAACATGAAACCCGTATGAAGCAAAATCACCACCGAAAAAATTTAAATCAACCTTGTTTTCGACGTTTTTAACTTGATTTTTTTCTGTGTGTAAGTAATTTTTATTGCCATCCGTAAATCAGGAGCGCACCTTAAAGAATTTTCCTCAAACTTGTTCAATTAAATCACGTAATGCTGTTTCGAACCATGTTTTTCAAATTGTTCCAATTAGTTTGCCTTAATTGAAAATAAAAATTGTAATGTTTGTGTGTATATTTGCAAATATGAAAACATACACACAAACTTCGAAATATTATCAAGTTTCAAACAGTTTTTTAATTGTGTCAATTTACTGTGTTGATTCAAAAAAATATTTTAATTTGTGTATACTTTTTGTAAAGCATCTTTTGGTGGTGGTCACATTTCAATTAAACCTATTGATTGAAACTCAAAAGCAAGAAAAGCTCAAACTTACAAATATGTTTATTGCTATGATCAGTTTGTTTGTAGGCGGAAATTCAGTACGGAATTTAATTAATAGTACAAATGTCTGTGCAGAAAAATACTGCTGCTGGTGTAAAAATTAACACTCGTTAGTGTTTGCGTTGCATTATTTCAATAGCTCCATTTCTAGTATAGTCAATTTCTGTTACTAAAACCGCGCATGCCCACTTGAATTCTAAAAGCCGATGTGGATGCAAAGAGTGCGTAACTACGGAATTTAACGAACGAAACTACTCCAAAAAGACAGATCCGTATGTTGCTAACTATTAATTATTTTTGGTGTTTTTATTATACCCACATAACAAAACTGCAGAGGGAGTGGACCTTAAAGTATACCGATCGCCTCAGAATCACTTTCTGAGTAGATATGACGATGTCCTTCCAGCTGACTCAATTTGGTCCAAACTTATTTAATTGCAATCAAATCGGTCCATATATGACCATAGCGCCCATACAAATAATATTCCCGAAAATAGCTTTTAACCGTCCGTGCTACACATGTGATAATGGAATCGAGTTTTAATTTTTTTTTTTTTTTGTTAATAGAAAATTGAAAATATAATTTTGATTTAAGCCCATTAATTAAAATTAAAAATATCATTCATTAAAAAAAAAAATATTCAAAATATTAAATTTTTACAATTTTTTTTTTTAATAAATATTCGGGACAAAGAACTTTCATACAAATCTTAGGCTCCCGACATTATTTTGTTCTGGCGGGTCCATGGTTGCCCATGAGTCCTAAATAGGGAACACTCAAAAAAGTTTTTATACCTTTTTTTTCTATCATATGACCGGGCTTGACCGACTATTCTTTCTCACTTGTTATGAATTCTTTTTAGATATTTGGCTATAAAAAATGTCATTTTAGAAGAATTTAATTCATTTGTTTAATTAAAAATTTTATGATCCTCTTTTTATTTAATATTTATACCCACACAACAATAGTGGGAAGGGTATTATGCATTTGTGCTGATGTGTGTACCGCCTTAAAATATACCGATCGACTCAAAATCAATTTCTAAATCGAACGAACGTGCATGTAACCTTGTGCGAAAAGTACAGGTCGCAATTTTCGAGATAATTTGATAAGGTTTGGAACATAGGTTCTTTTTGGCACAAGGACCAAGCCTGTTGAACATGGGCCAAATCGTAGGACCACGAGGGAAGATAAGGGGAAATTTCTTCCTCTCAGAAACTATCAAACCGATTTTAATAAAATTTAAAACATAGATAGCACCATATTCAATGGACACAAAAGGGATGCATTTAAAAAAAATAGGATCACGAGGAGAGATAGGGGTAATTTCTGCCTCTCAAACCGATTTTAATGAAATTTAAAACATAGTTAGATCCATATCTATATGGACACATAAGTTTTACAGTTTTTCAAAAATAGGTCCCCAAGGGGAGGTAGGGGGCAATTTCTGCCTCTCACAAATTTTCAAACCGATTTTAATGAAGTTTATAAACATAGATAAATCCATACTTGTATGGACATATAAGTATGATGTGTTTTTAATACTGTGGTGTATGGTATCATATGGTCGGGCTTGACCGACTATACTTTATTACTTGTTTTTTATGTTTTGTTTTATTTAAAAATGTCGTGTCTTATTTTTAAAGAAGAATTAGTTGAAACAAATGGTTTTGTGCATCAAAAATTGCTAGTAGAATTAAAAAAGCAAAATTTAGCACCACGTAAGTGACTATGTTGAAAATTTCACCCCAGTAATTAAAGGAACTGTACGATGACTATTAATTTTTTTATTTTTTGTTTAGTGGAAAATACTACAAATAAGAATTATATTTGAATATCCTTGGCATGGGTATTTCGTGTTAGCTAATTTTGCTGATATAACTGCTTATAGTTTATTGTTTTTCAATTTTTCGTATAAAAGATTAAATTTTTTGCTCCTTGTGTTAAAATGACTTTAGCTAATTTAAGTATTATGTAGTATTTTAAGAGTATTTATTGTAGTCATCCACATTATTAACGCAACCATCAACTCGTAACATTAAAGATAATCAGTACACATAAGAACTCAAATTTCATGGAAATCGGACTTAGTTTTTTATATACCACGCAAATTCTACCCATGTCTTTCAAAAGCTCGGTTTATACCCTCCCAAACGCAAAATATTTTTAAACTAAAATGAAGCTGTGTTATTTTGATACAACTTCTGTATAAAAAAACTATAAAGACAGAAATGTTGCCCTTACAGAGCCATGAATACTGATATAAAAAATGGTTATGATCGGACTAAATCTGGCGACACAGTGAACAAAAAACTAAAGGGCGGTATTTCTAGACGTGGAAAAAAAATAAAAAAATAATTTTTGGAATTGTTTTTACATTATCTTTAATCCTAGGGGGGGGGGGGGGGGGGTCACTGACAAAAAAAAAAACTTTTTTCGAACCACTCTAATGTACAATCACCATTTTTTCTATGCATTTAGCATTAAAGTTCTTACAATGAACTTTGTAATTTCTTTAAAGTCACACGAGCGTCATAATCAAAGTTAATGTGTCCTTTTTTTTTGCTTTCTTAAATAATAATGTCTTTATTTAAACATTTTCTATAACATTATTATAATTTTTTATACAGTCCATATCCCTGTATTGAGTGCTCATTGATACTTATCACTAGTATTGACCCGACCCACAATCTATCTGATTATTTCTTTCTATTTTTTTTATTTTTTTGTTAATTTTATAGATTTTAAGGTTTTATTATGAAGCGTATGTATACTTTTTTGCCATTAACATGCCACAAACGTTATAATCTCTATCCATCTTGTGTCTGTTACAGTATTAACGCTGTGGTTGCTTTTTACTAATCTCTATTATTTGCATATGTTGCCCACATTATAAAATCTATACTTTATAAATACACACAATAAATTTATAAAAAAAAAAAAAAATACTTTTTAACTTCCATAAATATTACACAAAACAAACAAAAAAGTAAAAAAATAATATAAAAAAAATACAACGAATTGCCAAATATATACTGTCAGTTTTTGTCTATATTAAAAAAAAAAATAAAGTATATAACCCATATAATCATGTAAAACTGCCCTCCTTGCCCCATAATATTCCATTCTATTTGCAACCACATGAGGTTTAAATTGTGTGGCATCATAAGTTTTACGTTTTAAATTTACGCATACTTTACAAGTGTTTCTCGGTTTTTGGTAAGTATTTTTTTTTTTTGAGAAATCTTTTGTTGCGAAATAAATATTGAAAACTTAACATAAATTAAACATGTGGCTTCAAGGATAAATCATATACACAACCTTCGTATTACATTCAATATAAAGTCATTAGAGGAATGTATATTTGAAAGTGAAGTTTTAGAGGGGAAAAAGAATCAAGAAACATTATGTAATTTAAGATTAAGTGTATATTTATTTTTTTTTTCTTTTTATAAGGATTTTTTTTTTTCTAATAATTTATTTTTATGACCTCGTTTTGGTGTGAGATTATAAAGTGTGTTATGGGGAAGTATAGTACATCAAAATTTGGTGTGCGGTTACTAGGTGTTGCTAGAAGTTGAGGTTTTAATAAATGGAAAATAAAGCTAAAATATTATTTCTTTATAAGAGTCTAGTTGCCCTTAAGTTAACGGCCCTTACTTAAAAACACATTTATCAAGTGCGTAAATTGAAGGCCTTATAAAGAACACAAATCAATTACAAACTAAGCCAGCAGTAAAAGAAAAGCTTTTAATAGAAGAACCAAAAACAAGAGATGGTCAAGGATTTTACTTTGGAGAATTGCATATTTTCTTCTTGAATAACTGAACTAAGTATTTGATTCAGTTAAGCTAAGGTCACACTTAACAAATATTTGACGGCCCCTACGTAACCACTGTTTTGAACAAATATTTATTTAATTTTGCATAAAGTTGACACCGTAAAGCATTGAAGAATTTATTTATGCAAACTTACTATGATTTGTTTTAAGAAAAATTGTTTAGTCTATCCATTTAAACTGGTAAAAAGAATGTAAATAGTTCATGAAATTAGTGGTCACGCTCTCTCAAAATTTTTTCGTCAAATATTTGACAAAGTAATTAGTAAGCAAGTAAAGTCGATCAAGCACGACTTTATTTTTTATTTTATTTTTTTTCGGCTATAGATAAAGAATCCAAACAGGCAAAAGTGTAACAATCAGGGCACAACAAACAAAGAATAATGATAATAACTAATTTAACCCATTAAGGCCCTAGCCATGATCCCATTGAGCTATAATGATGAAACTTTTACAATTTGTTTATACCTAAATATGAAAGAAAACAAATTTTGGGCATATCGGATACGTGGGAGCCCAGATAACCCCCGTTGCGAAAACGCAACGTTGGGCCTTAACGATATAAAAATTAAGCGCATTTACATTTTATTTTTAATTCAATTATGATATGCTCCAAGACACTTTGGGTGCACTGCTTCACATTTCATTCACTTTTTTCACATTTGTAAATTGATCGGTCCATAATTTACCATTGGACCCATATAAAACCCACTCTCGAAAAACACTTTAGTACATTCGTAAAGATCGGTTCATGATATACCACAGATTCAATATAATGCCCACTCCTGAAATATCCTAGCTGTCAGTGGATGGTATCAAAAATTTGTCATAGCTGAATATAGCACTCTTACTGGTTTTTCTTTAATATCCTGGGAGAGGATAATTTCACATTACTTGTTCGATTTTCTCTTACCGTACCTATTGAAGTAACCCTGGGGGAAATTTTTGTCAATTGTTCCAAAAGACTGGTCCTGGGATTTGTGAAAATAGAACAAGTTCAAAAAGATAGAATTCATGACCAGTGAAAGGAGAACTTATAATCTAACTGGTATATTAAGAACAAAAAGGGTAACAAAGTAATGAATTACAGTACAGTCTTCACCGATGGTGTGACCCTTTTTTGGGACTTCCTAAAATGTGGTTCTTAAATTTAGTTCTGGGGACTTGTTATATTGAAATAACACTACATTGTATCGAAATAATCTTACATTGTTATAACTAACACTAAACACGTTTATTGAGAATAGATGTGTGACTGGTCAAATGGTGTCAATTAACCAATGACAACCTCATTTAAAAGTGATAGGGGTTATTCATATAAAGTGTTAGAACTAGAACAGGTCTCTACCCCCAAAGACCTATCACGGGACTACTTTGGTGTAAGTTCGCTTCCCTTTAGGAAAATAACACACTTGACATAGAGAATTTACCTACTGCGTAATAACAACAACTTATAATTTACACGAATACATGTTTTATTATGTTGTTTTAAATAGAAAGTGATTGTATAAATATATTTTATTTGATAATTTTATGTAATTTGTATATGGCTTAGACCCAGTGTTGCGTTTTCGCATCACGGATATATCCAATCATAAAAAAGTCTCAAATGACTACGATGATTGGGTTTTTCAGTAGAAATAATAATGTTCGTATGCTAGCTACCTCCTTCAGAAGTTTCAGATAGTTATATTATATATTACTTTATTTTTTTTAACTTTTTCCAAAAGTACCCAAAAAACAAGAAAAATTAAAAATTTTAATTAAAAATTTTTATAAAAAAAACTTATGCATGATACAAATCCAAAAACAGGTCGATTAGATATTAAGTTAAATTTTATTTCACTGTGCTTTATAACAATTTCACGTAACAATAAAATGCCTGAGGGGAGGTTTAAGTGAACGTTGCGAAAACGCAACGCAAGGCCTTAATGGGTTAAATAAACAAACAATTTTCTTTTTAAAACATACTTACTATCAAAACAGTAAATCAAATGATATACATACTGAGTTTATAAAAATTCAAGCAAATTTGACGAAAGAAGGCTTTGTTAGCGTAAACCGGACGGTAGCAACCATAAACTAGTACATAAATGTTAATTTTGCTCATAAAACAACTGGAATCCACAACACCATGTTATAAACCTATTAAAAACGAAATACTAAAGTATTTCGTCGGCTTTTTAACATCAGTAACTAAATAAGACCAAGCCTGCTTTCTAAAACAAAATAAAAGAAACTGTGTCTGTATAGATTTATTGCTGTTGAAGTGATTAAAAGATCAGAAATTTCTTTCAACCAACAGTTCATAAAGCTAAGAACTCCATTACCTTTATTATTAATTAACGAGACCTTTTTAAAATTAACCACTTTTGTATACATGATATACATACTGAGAAATTAATAAAAATAAACATGTTTGTTGAATATAATTTACAAACACGCAGAGAAAAACATGTTTGAATATGATCACCTCCAACAATGCTATTTTTAAAGAAAATTTTAAAAATATTTTGTTTAATTTAACCCTATTATTTTCACCGACAACCATATAATTATTGAATTAGTTTTCCATCAAAAAGCTACAATCATATTATGGCTTAAAAATCTGGTTTTTCGGCCTTTTTTCAAACTTGACTCATAACTTTGTCAATAACCACGTTCACTTAATTTTTTGACCGAATATTTCTAACGAAAATTTCCCAAACTTTATTTCCATATGCAACAACTTTAAGTTCCGGCAATATTTTTGTCTATTACGATTCCACATATTAAGTATTTTTGTAATTTTTTAACAAATTCTGTAAAAAACGGTTTATTACTTTTCAAATTTATATGAAAAGTATAAAAACTTGTGACGCGATTTTGAATACCGATAAGTTCTAAACAATTAAGAAAAACAAAAATGGAATTTTGTCCTACAGTTTCCGAGTTACACTATTTTTATAGTTTGTTCCTTAAAAATGGTGATACTTTTTTCGTTATAATTATTGTATATTTCCATAAATTTTTATAGTTAGGTTTTAACTGTCATTAACTTCTGACATTTATTGATCTAAATCGTTGCACGCTGCCATTTTGACTTTATGTGTTTTCTATTTTATGTGTGCTCCAGGAGCTATCAATCGGGCTCGCTAGATGATGAATATGATCTATTCTTTGAAAATATGCATTTTCCGAAACCAGTTGCAATCTTATATAGACAAATCAACAGTTGATGCCGTACTTGAATTTAGTTCATTTATTTTGAGAATGTATATCACATTTCGGAACCTCTGCCAGTGCCCTCGATACGCTCCTCTCAATGATCTGAGCCTATTATAAAATTATTAATTAACAAAGCAGTTGCAAAAGCCTCGCTTTAAACTTTTCTAGGTCATCAGTGGTACTTGGCGCTGCGAAATATTGCCCAGGAAATATGGCCCCAAAAAAAAAAATAAATGAAAATTTACCCTATTTTTCATAATGCAATATGGCCCCATTTTTTTAATGAAAAATTACCCCAAAAAATTAAAAATAACCCTTAAAATAAAATGAAATATGACCCTAAATTTGGGGTTATTCTTCATTATGAAAAATTACATCAAAATTTATAATGAATATGAACCCCAAAAAAGAACACAAAGAAAGTTACATTTAACATTTTCGGTGGAGTTCATATGCCCGAAACTAAAAATCACAAATTTAGAATCCTGATTTCAAAATCCGGATAATTAAACAGTTTTGGTTTTAAAAATCGTACGATTGATAGCATGGTTGGGCTTTCGAACATGCACAAGGATTTTTTGTCTATGGTATAACGAACACTGGCTTTGCTTGCTAAAGCTTCACGTTATGGTATAACGAACACTGGCTGTGCTTACTAAAGCTCCACGTTATAGACGGCCTTCGGCCGGGCGAAAGGATTTTCTTCCTTATGGTATAACGGACACTGGCTTCGCTCACTAAATCTTCATTACATAGCAGGCCTTCGGACGGGCGCAAGGATTTTATTTTCTATGGTATAAAGAACTCTGGCTTCGCTCAGTAAAGCTTCTCTTAATAGCTCAATGATTTTTTCCTCCATGGTATAACAAACACCGGCTTCGTTAACTAAAGCATCTCTGCATAACCGGCAAGGATTTTCTCCACCTTAGTCAAAGAATTCGGATTTTTTTATACTATCCCTAGAAACTTTTATATAGAATTTTCTAAAATGTGTGTAAAAATGTTTGGGGTGATTTTTCTTTTCTTAAAATTTGCATTTTTTATTAGTAGACGAAAAATAGCCCCTAAGTAAAAATAGTGATTTTACTTGGGGCCATTTTTCATTCCTTGATATTGGGGTAATTTTTCATTTCACGTAAAATGCAAAAACACCCTAACGAAAAAATGAAAAATAACCCCATTAAAAACAAAAAAATTGCGCCAAAATTGCGTGTTGTTGTGTCTCATGTTAAATTTTGGGGCCGTTTTTCATTTTACTTTTGGGGCCATATTTCCTGGGGTCATTTAACTCCGAAATTGGCTGCCTCGGCGTTTTTTGATGAACGTATCGACACCAAAACTTTGCACTTAATGACAAAAAAACTTGCAGATACTCCATGCAGCGATTATGAAGTAGCAAATGTAACTTTAACAGAAGAAAACTTAAGAAATAAAGAAATTAAACAATTCATTTCATAAGCCAATCTTACTTTTTTGAAGCTTGCAATATTTCAATCGATTTTTTAAAAATAGATCCAGAGAATTGGAAAGCCAACAAGTCATTTCAAGAGGCAAAGAAAAAAGTTCAACAACTACAAGTGATAAATGATGTAGCAGAACGAGGTGTGGCTTTGCCTAATACTTATATTAATGTCAAAAATTCTGAAACTGATTACCAGAATTTATTGCAAGGTATATAACTACATCGCAAGAACCGCAATAAATGATTTTTCACAGAGCAAAAGAAAGTTTTTCTTTTTGTTGATTGGGTAAGATTGGTGAACTGGCAAACAGCTTATAATAACATATACTGGGTATAAAGATAATAACGGGTATAACTCAGGAACGGTAAGAACAAATTTAAAAATTGTTTATTCATATTAATAAGAATTAATTTGTCTTTCAACCTGCATCATTAGCTTTTTTCGTTTTTATTTAAACTTAAAAAGTTGTAAAGCGTTATTACAAAATGTTTGAAAAAATTGCGAAAAATTTAAATTAAGGGAATCTAAATGAGTAAACTCATCACCAAAACTTATAATTTTTTCACACAGGAATAAAGCTTGGATACTTTTCTTTAAAACTATTTCCTCAGGAGTGAAGAAACTCGTGGTATTAACCAAGTTATGAGTAAAGTTAAAAAAAAGGCTGAAAACTTCTTTTTTTTATGAAAACTCCATTTGCGCGACCTCTAAACCTATTCCGAAAATTCTTAAAAAAAAACCAAAAATACTTTACCCTATAAGCTTTTAAATTTTAATTGAGCACCTAAGAAAATCAGAAAGAAAAAAATTTTTGGGACACCCTAATGTACATGTATAAAAACATACCTGTTTCCTTTTTAATGTCAATATTGCGCTTTAAAGTCTTCCATTCAAATGACACTAAATGAATTTTCGGAATTTCCCTATTTATTTTTTATAATAAACGAGAGGTGAATAGCTTCGATACAGCAACATAAGCATATTCTTATTTTTAACGTCGTATAAAGGTTTCAATTTAAAAGAGTAGCAGTGGGATATCTGTGCTTATGCATACTTAAATTTGTTTGACTTAAGACATAAAGGCTAAAGAGAACCAAGATTGTCTTATATGTACCAAAACCCTATTTCATGAGGACATTGTTTATAAAGCGGTTTCGCTAATTTTTATTACACTTTTATTTAACTTATCTTATTTAAAGTACACTGAAAGAAAATTCGTTAATTAAAAAGCATTTAAAACACATTTTGAAGTTGTGGTAGTTTGTTTATGTAAAGGGTGGTTGGTAGGGGCCGATGTTGAATGTGAACCACACCTAAACGTCAAGTTTTTTCTGCATTTCATTTGACATTTCTCAATTTCGGACTAACTTAATTTGAACCATGGAAAGATACACAATCGAGCAACTTGTTAGAGTTATTAAGGCTTATAATGAAAATGGGCGTTCCAATCAAAATGCATATCATGCACTTCGTGATTCAGTGATGAGTCACATTTTCACCTCAGTGGATTCGCCAATAAGCATAATTGCCGCATTTGGGCGAATGAGAATCCGAGAGTGATTGTCGAAAAACCAATGCACCTTCAAAGAGTAACTGTTTGGTATGGTTTATGGGCTGGCGGCATCATCGTTCCGTATTTTTTTCACAATGAGGCCGGCCAGGCAATTATTGTGAATTGTGTTCGCTATCGTGAGATGATAACGAACTTTTAATGGCCCGAATTTGAAGATATGGATGCGGAAGATATGTGGTTTCAACAGGACGGTGCCACTTGTTACACAGCTAACAAAACAATGGCTCTTTTGCGCGTCAAATTCAATGGCCGTGTTATCTCACGAGGTGGCGATGTGAATTGGCCTCCAAGATCATGTGATTTGACACCGTTGGACTCTTTCTTTTGGCTTTTTTGAAAGAAAAGGTGTACCCTGAAACAGCAACAATTCAAGAGCTAAAGGATGAGATAATTCGGCACAATAACGGCATAGAACCTCAATTATGCCTCAGCGTCATCGAAAACTTGGAACATCGGATGGTGGTTGCGGCGGCGATTTGGCCGATATTCTTTTTCATATATAATTGAACCATACCAATATTATCATGATAAAAATAAATGATAATAATTTACTAAATAATTTGTGTTTTATTCAAAATCAACATCGGCCCCTAAAATTTAACCACCCTTGATTAGACATTTCTAGGCCGAGCTGGATGAATTTCATTAGCAACTCCATCGGACTTTATGTGGGAAATATAATTTAAAACAGCTTAGACCCCATCATATATGGGGTGAACGGAAAACTTATTTTAACTAACACACGAACAGATGGAAGTACGTACAACGCTAAGCAATCTCTGCTACTTTTAAGGATCCAGAATATACGTAAAATCTTTATAAGTTCTAAGATAAATATTGTAGAAATCACATACGGAATGACAAACTTAAATCTACAATTTTTTTAACTACAAATAAATCGAAGAAGTAATTTTATTAGTTAGTATTATCAGAAAAGGTGCATGTGCAAAATTTTAATCAACGGAAAATTTTAATAAAATTTCTCTATAACGTGCTAAGTTTGCAATTTTTATTTTTGATAAATAAAGGGTGGTTAAATTGTAAGGGCCGATGTTGAATGTGAACCACACCTAAACGCCAATTTTATTTGACATTTCTCTATTTCAGACTTACTCAATTTGAACCATGGAGAGATACACAATCCAACAACGTGTTAAAGTTATCCAGACTTATTATGAAAATGAGCGTTCAAATCAAAATGCATATCGTGCACTTCGTGATTATTTTGGTCAATTTGATCGTCCAAATGTGCGTACAATCGCAAACATCGTGGAAAAATTCGAGCAAACCGGGTCTGTAGAAGATGTGAGAACACCAGTGCATGCTCGTACAGCTCGTACTGCAGAAAATATTGCTGCTGTTCGCGATAGTGTGGCTGAAGAGCCGTCCGCCTCAACTCGTCGTCGTGCCCAACAATTGCACCTCTCACGCACGTCGTTGATACCCACAAAGAGTGACTGTTTGGTGCGGTTTATGGGCTGGCGGCATCATCGGGCCGTATTTTTTCCAAAATGAGGCCGGTCAGGCAGTTACTGTGAATGGTGTTCGCTATCGTGAGATGATAACGAACTTTTTATGGCCCGAATTGGAAGATATGGATGTGGACGATATGTGGTCTCAGCAGGACGGTGCCACTTGCCACACAGCTAACGAGACAATGGCTCTTTTGCGCAACAAATTCAATGGCCGTGTTATCTCACGTAATGGCGATGTCAATTGGCCGCCAAGATCATGTGATTTGACACCGTTGGACTTTTTTCTTTGGGGTTATTTGAAAGAAAAGGTGTACGTCGATAAGCCAGCAACAATTCAAGAGCTAAAGGATGAGATAATTCGGCACATTAACGGCATAGAACCTCCATTATGCCTCAGGGTCATCGAAAATTTGGACCATCGGATGGAGGTGTGCCGCCGTAGTCGCGGCGCCCATTTGGCCGATATTTTGTTCCATACATAATTGAGTAATACCAATATATCATAATAAAATAAAATTACAATAATTTCCTAAATAGTTTGTGTTTTATTCAAAATCAACATCGGCCCTTGAAATTTAACCACCCTTTACAATGAAATTTATTGTTGAGAGAAAGCTGGTTTTCTAAATCCATTCAAATTCAACATAAATAAAAAAAAAATGCTAATGGATGCTAAAAGGGATTTAAAAACTTAAACATATTTTATTTCCTTTTTATATTATTTAGCTTTGAAATAAATATGAAACTTTTTTCTCCATACCAACATTTATTTATAACCTTAAAATGTAATAAAACAATCACTACGCAAATATATTAATATTTTTCCTTTTCTCTTACAATAAAGTAAATAAATAAATTCAAACGAATTACAAAAAAAAAAAAAAAAACAACAATTCGAAAGAAGAACAAAGGCGCAAATTTAATAACTTACCATCTACGATATGTACTCTCACAGATGTCGGATTTGCATTCGAAGGCGTACATGTGTAAAGTCCAGAATCCTGTTGAATTGCCTTCTGTACCAATAAACGACTTGTAGTTAAAACACCTTTTTCCGTTACTAACGATATACCGCCGCGTGGTGAATCGAAATTTATGACCTGTCATGTTATAAGATGCCACAATCAGCGTTTGAGTCAGCCAAAAATAACGCAAATATTTTAAATGGCCATTGAAAAAAAAAGAAAGAGGGAAAAATAGAAGCAATAAATATGAGTTTGACTTAAGTACAAAGTTGACAAAAAAAATAAAAAATTCTTTTACAAGGATGCTTTTGGTAATAAAAAGGATTTAGTTATAAAAAAAAATACTTATATTTTTAAAAACACATGTTGATGTATGTGTAGTCTTGTTGGCCTTTTTGTTGTTTTGTGTATAAATAACATTTTTATCATACTTTGTTTTGAAATTATGTAAATTACATAGTTCAGTTGAAAATAATACTCGGTTCGTGTGGGGGTGAGAAGTTGTAAGCGTCTGAGCACATGTCATATTTAATGTGTTGCAATTTTTTTTTGTAGAATTTTATTTGTTTTGGAGACATAAGTGTTAAGGGTTCCATAAGTTATATTTGCTTTTCTTTTTTATGTTCATTGTACTTAATTTCTCTGGTGTAATGATCCCTTCAATAGCATAAAATCATATAAAGAATATGAAGTATGAAAAGGAGACAAAAAAAAAAAGACCCTTATCACAAGTTAATCACAATTATTTATTTAGGTAAATGTCATATTTTTATGGCAGTTTTATATTGGTATGAGTTATGTTTGATTTAAGGTTTGTCTTTGTCTACCTAACGGTTGGCTACATTTTATCTCTTTAACTAAACGAAAACAATTTATAAAAACCGTTTTGGATTATTTCAACGAAGGTCAGACTTTTTGTTAACTTAGTAATAGAATATAAATAAGACTAGATGACCCGTGCGAATATTTCGCACCGTTAGTTGTCATTTTTGTAACATAAAATTAAAATAATTATTTATGGAAGTAAAAAAAAAAATTTTTAGTAACTTCAATACATTTTAAAATATAATTTTTATCAATGAAAATGATGAATATAACTGACTTAGTAATAAACGGCATTATAGTAAATAGCGGTATTGGCAGAATGGATTTTAATACATACTATATTATGTAGAACTGCATTACTATTAAGCGACCCTGTATTACCACATTTGAACAGTATTATCATGCAGTTCTGTTAAGCGACCCTGTGTTACCACGTTTGAACAGTATTATCATGCAGTTCTATTGCAGTTCTATATAAAATATAATTTTTATCAATGAAAATATTAATTTTTCAATTTCTAATTATTTTTCGTCATTAGTGTTAGAAATAAGCTTTAAAATGAGATATCATTCATTAAATTTGATGCGGTGGTATGGGAGATATTTGCAACCGACAAAAAAAAGTGCTTTAGAAATAATATATATGATAATTTAAGAGAATTTTTTAAAGCATTTTTTTAAAGTAGTTCTTTTAGATTATTTTTCGAATACACATAGACTTCGTTTTACACGACAGAGGTGTTCCTGGAAAAATCGTGGAAATCGAATGAAAAATTTTTGTATAAGAAATCGTATAGATCGAAAAAAGACCCAGATACGATTAACTGCCTATTTCCAATGTGCGAAAGAGTTCGTTCTTTCGAATAATTGAATTTAAAACAAAAACCAATTCTAACATCTTTGTTATCGGAAAACTTAAAAAATTCATTTATTTTAAAGCAAATTTAATTCGATTTATCTGCATTTAAGACTTGATCAGGAGTGTATGAATTGGCAGCAATAATTTAAGAAAATTTTTTCGGCTATACTTAAGCCGCATCTTTAACAAGCTTTGTCACCTTTTTATTTAAGATTAAATAAGGAATGTCCTTGCTTAAGTTTTTTAAACCAACCATGACTTGTCGAAACGATGTTTTTTGTAGATGGAACTTGATCAAAGTTTTTCATAAGCCCTCAAAGCTTTATTTGTGTTTGGTATCAATTGGGATTCGTTTTTGGGTTCGATCTTCTATCCAGATCATTATTAACCTTGCCATATTTTCAATTGTAATGTCCCAAACGTATAAAAGTTATAAGACAATGTAAATGTTGTGATCACAAAAGTAAGTTTACAGTTAATGAATATCAACATGTTATTTATCATTTGAAAGAAAGATGGCGTCTTTGTCTGTTAAAACTAGGGATGCCAATTGGGACCAGGTTTTTGAAACCCGTTATTCGGATTTTTCCTGGTTTTTTCGGGATTTCATATATAACAGCCAATTTTTAAAATTCATATAATTATAATTTAATGTTTATGTACAAGTATTAAAACAAATTAATTCTTTACAAAATAAAACAGTTTAATGGATTCCTGTAAAGTAAAACTTATATTTTAAAAAGCTTCTAAAACAAATTAGTGATGTCTGATAATCGATACTTTATTTTATTGCAAACATATGCAGCCGACGAAACCAATGTTCGCATTCAACACTTCTGGGTGGTATCGTTAATAAAAAGCTGAATATATGCTATATGACAATATTATTTTATATTTATTTTTATGTTTACGCAGTTTTCCAAGTTTAAAGTTGTAGTTTTACGTATTTACCTATAAGTACCCTTGGTATATTTTCAACTTTAATAAAGGGGCTCTTGTTCTTCAGAAATTAAAGTCATCAAAGGACAACGAACCAAACAGTCCAAACATATCCTACTGAACCAAACACTGAAAGTCTGCTTTGTGAAAATCAACTTATTATAGAAACACAACAGGTTAATTAAACCTTGGCATTCCTGTGAAAATACGCTTATATTCAAACAGACCAGTGTGTGAGCGATATTTAAATCTGCATCTTTCCGACATCAGCGACATGCGAACGTTTGTTGTCTAAAACTAACTTATAGTAACTTAGCTAAGAAACAGTCGCCACCAATCAGGAAATATTGTTAAATCCTTTGAAATACTGTCCATACATTTAGGTTGTCACAGAAATCAATTTCGACCAAAAATGATTTCGTTTTATCTGAAGCATGATCCGAAATCACTTTCGATCGGAATTGATTTATGTGGCAGGCCTGAACACGATTTTAAAATGTGAAATGTACATACATATTACACTTGTTTCACTAAAAGCCATCAAAAAATTTACACATTTTCACTTTTTGCAGGAAAATTATAAACAGTAGTCATAAATACCCACTGTATAAAAAACTAAGTTCAATTTCTCTAGTAGTTTGCCAAAAAAAATGCTGGTTTAATCTTAATTTTAAACGATTTTGAAATCGATTTTAAAATCGATTTTGAGCTTCGATTAATCGATTTCAAAAACCGAAATAAAAAAAGGCGATCGAAAAATCGAAAATTGATTTTGGAATCCATTTACCATTCCCTAATACAAAATGCATTGCATGTAATATTTATTCACTTGTGAATTCTTTTTGTAACCAATTAAAAATTCGATTTATTGCCAGTATGATTTAATATTAAATTTTTGAAGTTATTTTTACTCACGTTTATTTAAATATAGTTGTATTTCATAAAAAATAGCACATTTTGACTAAGCCCACAACAATTTTTACAAAAAAATCCCGGGATTCGGGACTTAAATTTTTCGAATAATCTCGGGATATCCCTATTCTGGATTGGCATCCCTAGTTTAAACCGATCTGCACAAGTGTTATAAACTAAAAAAAGAGTCAAATATGGGGAAATAATCTCGATGTTCAACAAAAGCAGCAAAAAGAATGGAGTTATCTTAGTAATTTAAGGGATTTGAAAATAAGGCTGCTAAACGAAAATAACTCATAAAGACAAATTGTCCGTACTGCAAATAAATGCCGTGCGACTTTACAAAAATTATAAAATTAAGTAAAGAAATAAATTTTCGTAGGTTCTCAGAAACAGAAAAATCACATCCCATTTATTCAAAAAAAACATTTACTGCGTGTTACACAACATAGAAAAAAATTTAAATAGATTTCAATTAAAAAATTTGTGATATTAAAAAATTAATAAAATTTGCAGCAGTAAACAAATTTAAAGTATCAATTAAATATTTTTTGATATTAATAACATTTTCTGCAGTAATTTTGTTGATAAAGGTAAACGTTTAATTTGTTTGATTAAATTTTTGATTAAAACTGAGTTTATTTTTGATTAATGGTTTAATTAAAATGAAAAAAAAAAAATTGGCGTGATTTTTTTCATTGAATGCTGGATACCGTGACCAAAGTTTTTGATTTAATTTCAGGTGCTTTGCTTTTCTAATTCTGTTTCGTAGTTGGAAATAACTTTAGAAAATGTCGTTACTCTTTTTCTTTTATAAAGTCTTTCTAAAATCTGAATTTTTGTTTCTAAAACTATAACTTTTCATTTCGCCTCGTTTTTATTAATATTTTTTGGCGTGAACAAATGTTAACTTAATAATACAATACACATTTTTTGTGCTTTTAAACGAGAAATCCATTTATAAAAACTCGCTCACAGCATCATGAAGAAAGTTATTTTACTTGAAACGAAAGTGCATAAATAAATTCAAAATTTTGTTAAAAATTTGGCAAATTTAGCTATTGTGCGTTTTTTAATGTATTTGACTCAAGCTTGAAGCCATGCTTATATGGGAAGTTTTTTTAAACAATTTATTACAATTTTAAATATTATTGGGGGATTCATAAGGTGTGCTATCAAGTCATATCTTCATAACGTCCTAAATAATATTTTACAATTGTTTAAAAAAAAAACAAATATTGTTGTGTTTCAAACAAAATTAAAATTTTAATGCATTGATTCGTTATAACTGTATGGTAGAAATCTAAATTATAATTATTTTATGACATATGACTTTACAACTTTATGACTACATTGTGAATCTCTCATGTGTATATTGTGATGCTTTAATGTAACATATGCTTATAAGCAAATGCTTATACACGAAACAATTTTAAAAAGTAAACTGCAATTGAACAAGTTTGGATGAATAAAAGCGTAAAATGCATATAACCGGTGAACGAATAAGCGATAAATATTATATTGATTTATTATATATATTTATATGCTTCTTGTGCATGTGAATAAAAAAATAGGAAATAAAAAATTGTAGCGTCACTCACTGATTGATAATCGCACAGCTTAAACGCCTGAAGCTGAAATTTGGACCAGAGATTGGTCACTCCCCAAATCGATCCACTTAGACGGGATTTTTGGAAATTCGAATGTTTAGGGATTAAAAAAGAGTAAAAACGGGAAACTTCGGTAACCTTATATCTCCAAAACTAAAAGAGATACAAAAAAATTTAATACTTATCGTTGTTCTCCAGATAAATAATTCGGCCCTTTTAGCGAGTAAACGGGGAAAACCTGAATTTTAGTACCTTTTTGACACCCCATCTGTCTTTTGATCCATTTAATATAGAAACAAAGTTAATACCACATTCAAAACTTATTAAAAAAATACGAATATTAATTTGGTACTTTTTCGAAATTCGAACATTTAAGGGGTGAAAATCGTAACTATTTTTGGTGCTTTTTATTACAAAACCTTTCTCTCCATGCATTGATATATTCGTACTAATTTATGGGCTGGCACTACAATACTGAAATTTTTAATACCTTAGGGGGGGGGAAATAGTACCAAATAAGGAAATACGGAAAATTTGATATTTTTCTTTAGCTTTTCGGATCTACAACTGGTATTTTTTTTATTATCGTTAATATTGGAACTTAAAACAAAATATTCAACATGCAATGTCCTGAGTGGATAAGAATCTATTGCGGAACTGTTTGGTACTTGTTTGTTTTTTAGCTGGTACTTTTTGAACTTCCGTTGGTGTTGGACCTAGAAAGATTATATTAAACATGCAAGGTTCTGAGTGAATAAAAAAATAAGCTTTGGCATACAGATATGTCCACGAAGAAAAAGGAGACGTTAACGAATTATCGTGTTAAATGCTAGTACTGTATAAAAGCTTCATAATTCTTTAACGTTTGTATTATAGTCATGAAACAATTTTGATTGATAAGTATGCAGGATTAAATTTCTAAAAAAAAAGTAAAAAAATTTTGCTGAAAATTTAAAGAAGAAAAAATCGTATAAGTTGAGTTAATTTTCACATCTCTCGATGTAAACGGCAAAAAAGTGTCGTGTAAATCGAGGGGTGGGTGTATGCAACACATTGTCACAAATTTATAGGTTGAATTTAAAAACTAAGTTTATTGGTGCTTAAAGAATGTTTTCTTTATTATTGTTTTGAATATCAATATTACTTTTAACCTTCCTATTACCCGCGCGTAGTTCATAGTTTTTTTTTTTTTTTTTTTTTTTTTTTTGCAACAAAACTTAAACTGGTACAATTTTGTGAACACTAGAAAGACTGAAAAGTCGACATGCCTTGAAAAACGGATAGGGGTCATTTGACCCACTACTTGCAAACTAATTGAAGTAGCAAAAAATTTGTTATTTGGACTTAAGAATTGTTTATTATTTTTAGCCAGTGTTCGTTATAACGAAGAGAAGAAAGTCCTATTTCCCGGCCGAAGGCCGGCTATAATGAGAAGCTTTAGTTAGCGAAGCCAGTATTCGTTATACCACAGAAGAGAAAATCCTTGCGCAAGGCCGCAGGCCGTCTAAAACGTGAAGCTTTAGTAAGCAAAGCCAGTTTTCGTTATAGCATAGAGAAACAAATCCTTGCGCATGGCCCAACCATGCTATCAATCGTATGATTTTTAAAACCAAAACTGTATAATTATCCGGATTTTGAAATCGGGATTCTAAATTTGTGATTTTTAGTTTCGAGCATATGAGCTCCACCGAAAATGTTTAACGTAACTTTGTTTGTGTTCTTTTTTGGGGTTCAAATTCATTATAAATTTTGAGGTGATTTTTCATAATGAAGAATAACCCCAAATTTAGGGTCATATTTCATTTTATTTTTAGGGTTAATTTTTCATTTTGTTGGGGTAATTTTTCATAAAAAAATGGGGCCATATTGCAAAATGAAAATCAATTTTCATTTATTTTTTTGGGGCCATATTTCCTGGGACTATATTTCGCAGCGCCTTTACAGATGGACTGACAGACGGACATGGCTAAATCGACTTAGAATTACACAAAGAGGCAGAATGTATATACTTAGATGTAAATAAAAAAAGTTTCACACGGAATGACAAACTTAGGATACCCTCATTCACTACTAGTGGTGGTGGAGGGTATACAAAATTATTATAATGCTCCTGCTTAAAAGTGCGATTATTTATAGGATTAGCGGGAAATTATTGAAAACCAAGGATCAAATGAAAAAAAGAGTTAAAACACGTCAAACCATCACGAAAATATGGCATTTTCGGCATCAGCACCTCCGATTTGAATGAAATTCAACACAAATGTTATATGTAATTGGACTTAACAAAACATAAATTTTCAGACCCCAGATTCTTTCGGCTTCCGAAATATGACGTCATAAAAGATGAGAAAAATGTGAAAAAAACTCAAAAGTCTCCTTACAAAAGGGGATAGAACTCTTGAACTATATTTCTTGTACGGGCGGTACCACGCCCACTTCTCCAATCCCGACCGCATTTTGTGGGATGGTGTGTATTGATACCTAAAATTTGTGTACTAAATTTGGAAACTTTGGCTCTTGCCGATCTCCAGATATACTGAAAAAAATAATTAAAATACAACAACAACAAGGGGTTTTTGAACACAAAACATACTTAGAATCCCGTTCTGGTATATAACTCTGACACCAATCGAGTCTCCACCTTTAAATTTTCTGCAAATGTTGAAGAGGGTATAATACTTAACCTATATTTTTTTAAGAATTTTAAAAAATATACTTTTCTAGATATGGACCTTTGAACTCAAGACCCCAATAATTGAGCTTTGACCTTTTCTTAGAAAAACACAATATGCATATAATTTTAAAGGGTGCACTTTCACCTTTAAAACGATACCAATAAAACTAAATTATCTTGCGTAGTTCAAGAGTTCTATCCCCTTTTGTAAGGAGACTTTTGAGTTTTTTTTTCACATTTTTCTCATCTTTTATGACGTCATATTTCGGAAGCCGAAAGAATCTGGGGTCTGAAAATTTATGTTTTGTTAAAGTCCAATAACATTCAACATTTGTGTTGAATTTCATTCAAATCGGAGGTGATGATGCCGAACGACTTAACGGTTTGACATGGATTCACTCAAAAGGCTTTTTTTATTTCTCTGTCAAACTAGTTGTATGATTATCCCTAAAGTATGCTAACATTTGCTATAAATTTAAAGATTGCAAGAAAAACTAACGCGATGTTTTCTTATGTTTATTAAAAAGTCATCCTTAAGTCCTTGATCATATACTGAAAAATTTGCTGCACAAACTTTCTTCAAATCTCTTTTAAAACTACATTCGTGTCCAAGATTTTTTTCTTTTTTGCAGCATTTTAAAAATGTTGTTTGCCTTTTCTCTTTCTTCCTTCTCTCAATAACAAACTCTCGAAAACGGTTTATACACGAAACAAAGTACATTTTTCCATTAGTCGTTTTACTTCTAGCTACAAACTCAAGTGTTTAACAGCAAATATTTTATAATATGGTACGGGGTGGGACAAACACACATAAGAAAAATATTTTCATTTTTAAAATTGAAAGAAAGTGTAAAGAAATCTGATTTTTTTTTTTTTTTTTTTTTTTTTTAATAATATTTAAAGAATTCTTAAAAAAGGCAACACATTCTTTTAAATTCCAAAATTTTTTAATAACTTTACCTGTCTATTATGTGACCATATAACCGTGGGTGGAGGTTCTGGTGCAAATTTTACAATACATGTTAAATTTATAGTTGATCCCTTGTTAATGTGCAGCTCTGGCCCTCCAATTACTTCTGTTATAGGTTCTGTAAATAAAAATTAGGGGGAAAAAGTTAAGCAAATACGCAACCATACACAACACTTATCTTCAACTTTTATTCTTCTTATTGAAAAAAAGCCTCTACTTCATATGACATTGACAGTTTAACTAGATGTGACAGCCTATAAATTTCTGCCATTAACTTTTACGTAAAGGAAAAATACTTAACTGACAGAATAAATAATGCGCATTAATATCCTCTTAAAATTGTAATTTAGTAGCTTAATTGTATGAGAAAGTAGCATTAGATAAAATTTGATTAATAAAAGCGTATAAACTTGATTATATTTCTCTCACCTGAGAAATTATACAGTTCGCTTTCACACATATTTGACAGATTCCTAATGAGCTTTAAATAAATAGCTTTTATAGAATATGTAAATTTTTTGGAAAGTTGATTTTTTTTAATGGGATCTTTAATAAATTTGTAACTAATTTTCATAATATCTGACATAAAATTTTCGTACCAAATTTGGTTAACATTTTTTAAACAAAACTTAGAAGTGTGATTTTTGCATGTTACAGTAAATTGATTAACCGTACGATGCACACCCAACTTTTTGTACCTACTAGCTTATTTAGGGTTTTTCTTATGTTAAAATGGTCCAATTCTATTTTATTTTTTTTTAAAGCGTAAATAAATATTTTAAAAATGTTTCAGTTTTGTTTCATGCAAATATTCTACATGGTTCAAAAGATATCAGCAAAAGAGTGCATGCAGGCAACTATTATTCAAGAGGGGGGGGGGGGGTGCTTCAAAACCATGGTAGATAACGCCATGATGGCTTTATTGCTCAATTAAATGGGAAATAAAGCCATAATGGCCTCATTGCCCATTCATTGAGAGGTAAGGTCATATTTAAAATTTTGCGAAATGAGAGATTTAGCCATATTTTTTTCGCAACAGAGATAAAGCCATATTTTTCCAGAATATTGTTATGCATGGTGTTAACATTCTGTAAAAGGGAAAATCTTTAGTTATCATTGAAAAACACCTACTGGAGGAGAAACCGCGTAAGCCACGCAGAAAAACTTTAGAATGCAAAGCCAGATTTCAATACTTAACTTTAGTGTCTCCGGAACTGAAATGAGAGATAAAGCCATTTTCTAGTATTGCTAATGTGAGCTAAGGTCATGATGGCTTTATCTCCCATTCATATGAAAAAAAATAAAAGGCTTTATCTCCCTATTGAATGAGAGATAAAGCCTTATCTACCATGGTATTTAAGGGAGCTCGTAGCTCCTAAGCCACTAATTCGAATTGCATCAAATAACTTTTAAACAATTAAAAATTACTTATGTTTCCTAGATCCGAAATCTTTATTCCTTAAGTTAAACCGTTCCTGATTTACAGCTCTGCAAATTTGCAAGTGGATGCATTTGTACCCGGGTGTGTCTTCTAGGGTTAAAGTGTTAACCAATGGATCGATCATCAAAAAATTCAAAAGTGACCTTTAAAGTTTTCTGGAATTAATTTCTTTATTTAAAGAGGTCAAAGTTTTTACAAGTTTATTGAAGTTTGGCTCTCTGAGATATATTAGGGTTGGCTTAGGGGTTTTGAAGACCTAACAGCCGTACCCAAACAAGAGCGGAAATCAGAAAGTTTTCTTCCTCTTAGCTTTAACGCTGATATGCGATACCTAAACAAAAGCATCAACGTCGTGTCACAAACAATAGTGTTAACTTTCTTGTTAAATAAAACCCACATATTAGAAATAAAAAAAAGAGAAAAAACAGCTAGACTGAAAAAATAGGCAATGTGCCATTATTTATTAACAATAGGGGCCAACTTCACTATTAAACTCGCTGTCAAAATCGGATTTTCAAAGAGTAGACGCCGCGCAATTTAGGGATGCTTCATACAAATTGTATGGGCATGAGAATTTTTGACAGCTAGAAAACACTTTCCGCCCTTGTTTGGGTACGGCTGTAAGGTGGCTTGGAGGATTGATTAATCTTCAAAAAATGCACAACAACACTCTTACGAAGAATAATGTTTTTAATCGCAAAAAAGCCTCCTAAACTACTAGTCAGATTGTTTAACAATGTATAAACGAAATGTAGAGGAGGACATTGGCTTTAAGAACATGGAGTTTGTGACCACCTTGCTAAAATTAATTGTAAGATACAGGGTGTGAATCCTCGGGCTAGGTAAACTTTGTAAAGCTTGAAAATTGTGCACATATAGACAGATTTCAATGAAGGAGACCTTGTAACTAATTGGTAGGATTATAAAGAAATTCTAGTTTATTTCACTAATTTATCCCTTATAGTTTTAAAAGTATTTCAGTTTGAATATTTTTATCCGTTTATTTCCTTGTATTCGTTAATGAAAGTCCAATTATTCTAAGGCCAAGCCCTTATTTCTAATAAATTCAGACACACAAAAACTTTTTTTGCAATATCTGAACCCGCCTAGTCCAGAAGAATAATCAAAGTAAGAATTTTAAAATAGTATATTTTTATTTTAAATATTACTTAACCCTTCAGCACTCCTTGGGTCAATTTGATCCAATTTTGGTTTTCAAACGCAAAATGTATCCCGTTAAATATAAGATATGGACGTTAAACTTAAATTTATTTATTACAGGGACGAAAATTAAAAATTTCAATGAAAATAATAAAATTTAAATTTTTCCTCCCCTCTCCAAAAACACGATTTACACACATTTAATATCCTTTGGGTCAATATGACCCAACAAGCGATATTGCAAGTTTAATTCCACTTTAAAATTTTTTCCTATTGAATTGAGTTCATCTTCATTCAGAATCATCGATCAATAATTTTTTCAGTCAAATAATCAATAGATTCGCTTTTATTTTTTATTATACTTAATTATGAAATGTTGTTTACATTTTATTGTTGGGTCATATTGACCCAAAGGATCATAGGAAGGGCCCATACGGGTAAATCCAAAGTGTTGAACGTGACAGTAATACGCATCAAATATGCAAAAACATTTTAAATAACAAATATTTTTACGTTCTCTTAACCCTTAAATTATAGCACTAAGAAAGCACTGTTATCTATGCCAAAGTTTATGGAGGGAGCGGTTCTAGATCAAAGATAATGGCAAAAGAAGTAGCGGTTCGAACGTGGAAAAAATAGAAGTAGTTCTTGCGGCCATGTATAAAAAGTCATAATTCAGCGAAACATGGCACAATTTGTTAGTCAAATTACTTTCAGAATGCAACTGAATGCAACATTAAAATGTCTTTGGTTTGATTCCAAAATCTTCTGAATTTTTTTTCTTTTAAGCCAAAATCTGGGTCGATACGTGACATTTCGAACGTGAAATTTGTTCCATAATAATTTAACTGAATAATGATTAAAACAAAATAAAAATTTAAAAAATTTCTTTGAACTCTTCTTTAGATAGCAGACCATGTAAGAAATTTTTTTTGGAATAATTTTTATCAAATATCACCTCTTTTAAGAGAGATAAATATTAAAGAAAACATACAATAAAACATTCTCACAAATAAGAACTAACGTTTGCACAACTTTGCAGTCTGATTGTTCATCTAAGTCAACAAATTTATGAGTAAATTTATAAAATTATTAAAATACAAATTTTTAATATTTTTAATTAGGCTTAAGTTCATGAAACATAATTTTTCATTAAATTATTTTTATGAAGAAAGGAATTTTACAACATGAAAATTAATTAAAATTGTTATTGATAATCTTTCATTCTTGACGTGGCTGGGGCTCGAACACCGGCCGGCAGGTTACCATGACATGTTTCGATCGCAACCACTCGATCTCCTCAGATGGATTTGCCGTATTACACTCGCAGCGATCGACGACTGCTGACGTCAATAGTCCAACCTCAATCCTTAAACCAAATTGTGTTCTAACATTTGGTAGATCGAAATTTGCTTTCCTGAATGATTATCCATTTTAATTGATTTTACATGTTTTTTCCTTACTTCTGTTTTTTTGTACTTTTGTCAAGAATTTTTCTTGAAGTCCAAGTACATTTTTTGTTTTTTCATTTTGTCTTTCTCTTTTCTGTTGACCTTTTTCAGCACAACTTGAAGGACAAATGTACACATAGAGCTCGTGCCTTAGCTTTAACAATAATTAGTGTTGTGGTTATTTTGTTGAACTATTTATGGTTTTTAATCCAAATTTTTTTTAATATTTTTAATTAGGCTTAAGTTCATGAAATTTAATTTTTATTAAATTATTTTTGTGAAGAAAGGAATTTTACAACATGAAAATTAATTAAAATTGTTATTGATAATCTTTCATTCTTGACGTGGCTCGGGCTCGAACCCTGGCCGGCAGGTTACCATGACGTGTTTCGATCGCAACCACTCGATCTCCTCAGATGGATTTGGCGTCTTACACTCGCAGCCATCGACGACTGCTGACGTCAATAGTCAAACCTCAATCCTTAAACCAAATTGTGTTCTAACATTTGGTAGATCGAAATTTGCTTTCCTGAATGATTATCCATTTTAATTGATTTTACATGTTTTTCCACCCTACACTCAAAAAAATAATAGGATTAAATTTAAGTTAGATATAAACTTAATTTTAGTTTATGAAGTTTCCTTGAACTAAGTTCAAAGTTAAGTATACTTAAGCTAATGGTCGAAAATGGTGAATTAAAAAATATAATCTCAGTTTATTTTATAAAAAAAATTTCACATCTATTTTAAATAATCTGTGTTATAAGTTCTTCCCACCTGCCCAAGAACGTGGACAAGTGAGCAGATTTTTTAAAAATACTGATATTTTCAATACAATTTTATTCAGTTAAATAAAAATTATACTAAAAATTACATTTTCAAAACTAGTTATTCTATAATTAATTACAAATATAATAATCTTGAAATAATTTTAAAAATTGCTACAATTTCGTGACCTGATATATATTTATGAATTTAACCTTTATGTGCTCGGTAGTCTACATATGTAGCATTTTTGCAGAAACAGTTGAATAAAAAAAAAAAACATTCCACAACAACAGTAGCTTCCTAAAAATCCATTCTAAGCAGTTTTGGGTACTGATACGTTAAAAAATAATCTACAGCACCCCCAAGACCCTACATTTCAAAATGACCATCTCCTGGCCGGTAGTCTACAAACGTAGACACCATATAAAATGAATGGAAATTCACATCGTTCTTTTACTTAACCCGAATTTTTTTGAATGGGGCATGTCGAATATGTAATTTAGTATTTTTTTTTAACTTTTGATTTCTTGTGCACGTGTGAGTATGCA
The DNA here is from genome assembly GCA_930367215.1 of Pollenia angustigena. NCBI lineage: Eukaryota > Metazoa > Arthropoda > Insecta > Diptera > Polleniidae > Pollenia > Pollenia angustigena. The sequence continues at coordinate 97,251,650 of OV884059.1, read as the reverse complement.
TGCGTGTGCTTTAGGCTTGCCAGACGGGCTTGATTTGGCTTGATTGTTAAGCTTTTTCAATGAGTGTCAAGAATCAAGAAAAACATAATTTGCCAGCTAAACCGGAATTTTAAAAATTGTTCCATTAAATTGTTAAGAAAATAAAGAAACAATAACAATTATCGATCTATTTGGATTTTTGGGCTGCAGTTATAATATATTTTGTCGGAAAGAGCTGTGGAAATTTGTATCCCAAGGAATTTGAATTGTAAGAAGAACAGTGTATAGCAGGACTCTATTTTGTTTTACATTTATGTTCCATTCATTTAAAGCATCAATATTGTGTTTAGAAAGCAATTTTTGAATGTACATATTGTGTGGGCGTTCCTGTACCAAAACCATGATTTCTAGAATGAAGAGTTAGTTATTTTTCTATAGCTAGATCATTTATAGACCGTTTATTTTATGCAAAAGCTAAAAAATAAAGTTCATAATGCATATCAAGACTTTTAAAAATTAAGTTTTAAGGGTAAAAATTAGAAGCAGTCGTAATTTGTTGCGGATATCTCAGACATTTGTGGACCAAATTTTAATTGCAAGCTTTTCCGGACTTTATAAATACATATCTTCTTCAGAAATCTCATTTCAACGTTTACACAGACAGGAAAACCGACGGACGAATAGACGGGGATCGTTGAATCAACTCAGCATTTATTAGATCAATATTGTAAAAATTATTAACTTATATAAAAATCGAACTTACGTAGGTATATCCACCTGTGTTGGAGGGTATAAATAATATAAACTTTTTGTGTCAATTTAACCGAAATATTAATTGTAAAGAAAAATCAACTTTTTCTTTTCAACGCCAAGCTTTTTGCCGATTTTGATCTGGCGAGCCTAGTGTGCTTGCATATTTTACCTTATTATATTTAACAAATATGCATTAAAGTATAACACTCTCCTACTTATGTTTTTTTGATATGTGGACATAGTTTTCCATACAAATACATATTTGCTACAATTGTAGACTGTCGACCGCCAACGTAAGTTTACAATCCCGAGAACATAAAGGTAAAAAAAAAATATATAAACAAAGAAAAAACAATTGTTTCCCCTTTTTTCATTAAAACACCTTATTTGTTTTGCAAATCGCACTTAAATTCAGATAAAACATATATATATATATATACATATTATCCTATCCATCGATATATAGAATGTCTATACAGTCCGTTTCAAATAGTTAGCAAAATGGCCACAACGATGACACTTCAGGTCAGATTTGTCAAGAGATTGCCACTGAGTTACTCGTAGAGGTGAAAAATGTAACAGCATTCCCAAATAATTTTTCCTTTCCGACATTTTTCTCGAACATACTTACCCCCTACCATCATTCCTTAAGGTAGCTCCCATACAAGATTTATGAAATTTTTTAAAAAAATGTGTCTACTGCTCCTATGGTGCTCCTAGATGGGTCAAATGTATAATCGACCCCTATAAATTTGTCATCTCCAGCATTACCTTCAAACATGACTAGCCGCTGCCTCCATTTCTTAAAATTTACAAATCTTTAAATTTATAAAATTGGAAAAAATTGGCACACTGCTCCTATGATGCCGCCATATGTCGGATCGACCCAACTTTATTTTTCATCCCACCATTTGTTTCTAAGAAACGTTCTCAATAAATTTATTCCTTGAAGTCGGCTCCCATATTTTTGATAGATTTTTGATACCAAACAGATCTTGCATATCGCCACCTAAAACGCAAAAGGCGCTATCTTACATTTTGAAAATTTTACAGGAGAAGCAAACACTTTTTAAAATGATAGACTTAAGCTTAACTTATAATTTATTTTTATTCTATTTTTTGTATAACCCACCAGTTGTTCTGACAATTGACAATCTTGAATATTATGCAGACTGTTAGTTAGTCCTTTTAGCGTCTACCATATAATCTTTTGTAGATACAGCCTTTTGGGTTTTATACCCTCCACCACAATTAGTTGTGAAGAGGGTATATTAAGTTTGTCATTCCGTGTAAAACTTTTTTATTTATCATCTCAGACCCCGTAAAGTATATATATTCTGGGTCCTTGAGTAATTCTAGGTCGATTTAGCCATGTCCGTCTGTCTTTCCGTCTGTTGAAAACACGCTCACTTTTGAACAACTCAAAAGAAATGAACAAACTTGATGCTAAATTGCTTGTAGTTATCCTAAGCAGTTTGGGATTGAAATCCAGCAAAATCGGTTCAGTAGGACCAGAGCTATGAATCAAAATGTGGAACCACCACCTAAAAAAATTTATAATTTTGTTACAAAAAAATAACATAAATGCTGGAACAAGGCACGGAATGAGATAAGATTTTGCACAAATTTGTTTTATTTGACTGGAAATCACGCTGTCAAAATTTCGTGATGATCCGTCCATAATTTACCCTAAGCCCCATATAAACCATACTCCCGGAAAACAGTTTAGTACGCCTAAAACCGTAAAAAATAGCGCTAGCGTAACAAGTTTTGTCTCGTTGCAGTTTTTTAGGACTAGAAATATGTAACACTGTGAAATTTCGTGACGATCGGTCCATAATTTACCCTAGGCCCCATAGAAAACCTACTCCCGGAAAACAGTTTAGTACACCTAAAACCATAATTAATAATGCTAGCATAACAGAAATTGGTACGTCACAGTTTTAAAGGACTAGAAATGCCACTGTGAAATTTCGTGATGATCGGTCCATAATTTACCCTAGGCTCCATAGAAACCCTACTCCCGGAAAACAGTTTAGTACAACTAAAACCATAATTAATAACAAACCGTCACAGTTTAAGATTATAGTTAATAACATCATACAGATATTACTCATTAAACATCCGAACTGTCGGTGGAGGGTATCAAAGATTCGGCACAGCCGAATATAGCACTCTAACTTGTTTTTTAATAAAATGTTAATAAAGTTTTGTAGACACTTGTGTTGATGCAATACATCTGAATCGACGAAAAAGTTGATTTTTTAATTTTTGTTAGTTAGTAAAGGCTTTTTGCGTTTTAGGTAACTATATATGGAATATAAAGTATAAATTTTAACAGCCTTGCTTATTTTGTACATAAACTTTTGTACCTTAAGCCCAAATACGGGAGAATACTTAGCTTAAATAAGGCACCGATCAAACTGATTTTCTACAAAAAAAAATATTTTTTCACATAATAATATTTGAGCCAAATTTGGTCCTCCCCGCTTATTTGGTAGGGGCGCTATTGTATCATAGCTATTTTTTAAAAAACCAAAAAAGAGAGTTTCGCGCATTTTTTTAATTCTAAGTAATTTTTTATCATTATCTTAGGAGTTTTTTTAATTGATCTGCAAACCCTACTACTTGATTGCTTGTATAATTTAAAATACCTGGATATATATGTGTGTAGCTAGATAAATCTTCATTATAATTTATTTTGAGTCAACAGAAATAATAATAATAAAATTTACATAAAAATAATATTCAATTCTTAGGAATTTCTTTTATATATTCGGCCAAAATTAAATACATACATATAAAGGACAATATTTTCTTCCATTAGAGACAACATGTGCCCTGGCTTACACAGCTTAGACAACACCACTTAAATGGAAAATATGTATTTTTTTAAATATAACAGATATAAATTAAAGCTTCTTCACCTAAATCAAGAAAGTTAACAAATAACAATAAGAAGACAGGAAAAAGTTTTTTTTTATTAAATTTTCTTTGCCTTTGTGTTATGCGGCTGTTCGAATTTCTGCTGTCTCCTTATAACAACATTTATTGTTAAACTTGTCCCTTTGCCCATACTAATGCTATATTTCTGTTCGTGTTAGTGTGTTACTGTGTTTGCGTTTTTTTTTATTTTTATTATTGTAGATTTATTATGGGAAATCTATAGTCTAAAGAAGCATACACGAAAAAGAAAAGCGAAAGTAAAGTTTTGTTTGAATGTTCTTATTTTAATGTCTCAATTTATTTGATTATTGTTTATAAACTACTATATCGTTGGAATAGAATTTCGTAAAAAAAAGAAAATAGGGAAGTGTAGTCGGTTATGCAACACCGTGTTTTTTTTTTAAATACTTAAATCTATATAAAATGTTTTTGTTTCAAATTGATTTTGCGCAAGGAATCTATATAGAACGTATGCCAAATTTAAAACCAATCTTCACAAATACTTCCCATCTAAAAGTTATAATGTAAATATTTCTTTTGCCAAATTTTGATTATCCATTATCAATAGGGAATAAAATTTGGTAATATTATTAAAATAACAAAAGACATTTATAACCTCAGTCAATATAAAATATCAATATTGTTAGTTTTTCTAAAATCTTTGGATGAAGTTTCCTGACGATCTGGCCTAAGCAACCAGTGAAATACGCATAGGAATAGCTTATCCCATCAACAATAAATTTCAGTGTTTTTATCAAGAATAAAAATTGGGAATTAAGCACGAATAACAAAATCTTTTAAACTATTGTTAGCATGTTTATAGACAATTAGACCTTATGCCTCGAGGACATGAACTAGGAAAACCCATTCTCACCATTTGCAAAAGTCTTCTTTATTGGGCTAATACAATCTCATTCAACAAAGTTCAAGCAATGTTATTCAAAACTGTGACATGTACTTATAAACGTGGTAAACATTGCCTCCCAGTCGGCAAGCTAGACAACCAGACGGAAGAATGAATCAACATTTTGAAATTAATTTGGAGATAACTTCTCTAGTTTAATTCTCATTTATGATAAGGTAATTTTAATTGCTTAATGCGGCAAATAATACATAAATATTATTTTTGTGTCGATAATGTATGACAACGGACACGGGCTGCGTTATCAAATGGCAACTCACCCGAAATATAAACTTGTATTAGGTAAGGCAACTTTATTCAATTGCCGTTTAGAGATACCGAAAATCTAAGAAATATAAACAATTTACGCGAACAAAAAACACAGAAAAAAATACCCAGAATAAATCAAGTTTTTTTATGGTTAATTTAAGTACGAGTCGTACTCAAAAATTCAAGTACAAATAACACTAAAACGTACTCAAAACAATCCTAAATGAGATTACTTTCAAAAATCAATCCCGGAAATTCTTGAAATAAGTATAAAATTCTAAAATCAAGTAAAAAAAGTTTGAACTTCTGAGAGTAAAATTACATATCATCAATTTCTGTAATTCATTCACGGTAACTGTTTGGTCGAACTTATAACAGCCCATAAACCGCACCAAATAGTCACTCTTTGTAGATGCATCGGCTTTTCAACAATCATTCGTGGATTCTTATTTGCCCAAATGCGCAACTCTGCTTGTTTATAAATCAATTGAGGTGAAAGTGTGCCTCGTCGCTGAAGATGAAGTGCACGAAATGTATTTTGATTTGAACGACCATTTTCGTAAAAGGAGAAGTAAGAAAAGATAAGCACACTGTTTGTTGTTGGTATTTTGTATAACCCTCAAAATAACTTGCAGGAAAGTTTTTCGGGTGCAAAATCACTCGTACTGATTATTTGCGGGAGAAGTGCAAGACTCATAAAGGGAAGACAAGGACAACAAAATTCGAGCCGCTATTGACACGCCAATGCGAATTGAGCAAGATGTATTTGAAGATGAAAGTGACAGCGAAACTGATGCACCAACATGCAGAAAATGCACCAACATCAAGCACAACAGAAAGTATGATTGCACGTGATGGTACTCAATGGCAACCAACACCACCTGTTAGTCAACAAATAAGGAGTCACAACATCGTAAGAACTAGCAGTGGTCCATTACGAATGACGGAAAGTATGACTGGTATGCAATGCTTCAAGAGTTATTTTACAATAGAAATGGTCGATATAATCGTGCGTCATACCAACAAAAAAGCCAATTCAACTTATGATGCCTACAATGCAGCAAACCCAACAAAGCGTCAATTGAAGTGGAAGGATACGACAGTGGCAGAAATATACGTATTCATTGGAATGCTGATAATGGCAGGCGCAAATCATACCAATGATGAAAATGCAAGGAAATCATGGACGTAATTGTCTTATCCTCTATTCCGTGCAACCATGGGATTAAACCGCTTCTGGGATCTTATTCGTTTTATACGTTTTGATGACGCGAGAACAAGAAACGAGAGGCAGCGCACTGACAAAGCTGCTCCAATATGAGATATTTGGAAAATGTTGAACGCCAACCTCGCAAAATATTATGTGCCTACAGAAAATAAAACAATCGACGAACAATTGTATCCGTACCGCGGCAGAACAAAATTTACCCAGTATATTCTATCGAAGCCTGCGAAATACGGGATCAAGGTATGGTGGGTATGCGATGCTAAAAATTCATATCCTCTTCATGGCCAAATATAAACTGGCAAACAAGACAGTGGGCGCGAAATAGGTGTGGGCGAAATAGTAGTCAGAGATTTGGTTGGGCCATACCACAATAGCGGACGTAATATCACCATGGATAATTTGTTTACGATGCTGCCACTGGCTGATATCTGTCAAACTTAGCATTGTTGGAACACTGCGGCGAAAGAAAGCCTTTATACCAATAGAAATGAAAGACGATAAGAGTTGGACCGTGGGGACAAGCAAATTCGGTTTTCACGAGAAGGTGACTATGGTTTCCTACAAACAGAGGAAAACAAATTCCGTAATATTGTTGTCGACTCTGCATGATGATGCAACTGTAGAGGAAAACGGCAAACCAAAAATCATCAATTTTCATAACAAAACGAAAGGTGGCGTGGATGTTATGGAACAGACGCTTCGGAAGTATACCACACAGAGACATACAAAAAAGTGGCCTTTGTCGTTTTTGTACAATATGCTCGATGTAAGTGCTTTCGCGGCATACACTTTATTTTATGATAATAACGGAACTGTTCCATATTAAACAAAACGGAGAAAACGCTTTTTGTGTAAACTTGCTGGAGATTTGTGTGCGCCAATAATAGAAGAAAGAGTGGCCAATCGCCAAGTAACGCGCGATTTTTCCAACAAATCAGCAATTGAGAGCTTTTTGGGAAGACCAGTGGAGACGGTAACATATACCGAGCAAATATCTACTTCTACGGCTGCTTCTACTGATGGCAGGAAGCCAATAACAGGATGCTGCTATTTGTGCGCTTCTTTGCCAGACAACAGGATAAGAAAGACGAGAAAAGTCTGCAACGTTTGCAAGAAACCAGTTTGCGATCAACATACTCAAACAATATCAAAATGTTTTCCATGTTTCAACATAAGACATCAAATATTAGAAATAAGTTAAAATGAATAAAATATAAATAATTTAACTTGAAGGTATCTTTATTTTTTTTTTTAGGCAAAATAATATTTAATTAAATTAATTTAAATATTTTTTTTAACTTTTAATATTTTTAATTAGGCTTAAGTTCATGAAATTTAATTTTTATTAAATTATTTTTGTGAAGAAAGGAATTTTACAACATGAAAATTAATTAAAATTGTTATTGATAATCTTTCATTCTTGACGTGGCTCGGGCTCGAACCCTGGCCGGCAGGTTACCATGACAGGTTTCGATCGCAACCACTCGATCTCCTCAGATGGATTTGCCGTCTTACACTCGCAGCCATCGACGACTGCTGACGTCACTAGTCAAACATCAATCCTTAAACCAAATTGTATTTTAACATTTGGTAGATCGAAATTTGCTTTCCTGAATGATTATCCATTTTAATTGATTTTACATGTTTTTTCCTTTACTTCTGTTTTTTCGTACTTTCGTCAAGAATTTTTCTTGAAGTCCAAGTACATTTTTTTTTGTTTTTTTCACTTTGTCTTTCTCTTTTCTGTTGACCTTTTTCAGCACAACTTGAAGGACAAATGTACACATAGAGCTCGTGCCTTAGCTTTAACAATAATTAGTATTGTGGTTATTTTGTTGAACTATTTATGGTTTTTAATCCAAATTTTTAATATTTTTAATTAGGCTTAAGTTCATGAAATTTAATTTTTATTAAATTATTTTTGTGAAGAAAGGAATTTTACAACATGAAAATTAATTAAAATTGTTATTGATAATCTTTCATTCTTGACGTGGCTCGGGCTCGAACCCTGGCCGGCAGGTTACCATGACATGTTTCGATCGCAACCACTCGATCTCCTCAGATGGATTTGCCGTCTTACACTCGCAGCCATCGACGACTGCTGACGTCACTAGTCAAACATCAATCCTTAAACCAAATTGTATTTTAACATTTGGTAGATCGAAATTTGCTTTCCTGAATGATTATCCATTTTAATTGATTTTACATGTTTTTTCCTTTACTTTGTTTTTTCGTACTTTCGTCAAGAATTTTTCTTGAAGTCCAAGTACATTTTTTTTTTGTTTTTTTCACTTTGTCTTTCTCTTTTCTGTTGACCTTTTTCAGCACAACTTGAAGGACAAATGTACACATAGAGCTCGTGCCTTAGCTTTAACAATAATTAGTATTGTGGTTATTTTGTTGAACTATTTATGGTTTTTAATCCAAATTTTTTATATTTTTAATTAGGCTTAAGTTCATGAAATTTAATTTTTATTAAATTATTTTTGTGAAGAAAGGAATTTTACAACATGAAAATTAATTAAAATTGTTATTGATAATCTTTCATTCTTGACGTGGCTCGGGCTCGAACCCTGGCCGGCAGGTTACCATGACATGTTTCGATCGCAACCACTCGATCTCCTCAGATGGATTTGCCGTCTTACACTCGCAGCCATCGACGACTGCTGACGTCACTAGTCAAACATCAATCCTTAAACCAAATTGTATTTAATAAAAATTAAATTTCATGAACTTAAGCCTAATTAAAAATATTAAAAATTTGGATTAAAAACCATAAATAGTTCAACAAAATAACCACAATACTAATTATTGTTAAAGCTAAGGCACGAGCTCTATGTGTACATTTGTCCTTCAAGTTGTGCTGAAAAAGGTCAACAGAAAATAGAAAGACAAAGTGAAAAAAACAAAAAAAAAAAATGTACTTGGACTTCAAGAAAAATTCTTGACGAAAGTACGAAAAAACAGAAGTAAAGGAAAAAACATGTAAAATCAATTAAAATGGATAATCATTCAGGAAAGCAAATTTCGATCTACCAAATGTTAAAATACAATTTGGTTTAAGGATTGATGTTTGACTAGTGACGTCAGCAGTCGTCGATGGCTGCGAGTGTAAGACGGCAAATCCATCTGAGGAGATCGAGTGGTTGCGATCGAAACATGTCATGGTAACCTGCCGGCCAGGGTTCGAGCCCGAGCCACGTCAAGAATGAAAGATTATCAATTACAATTTTAATTAATTTTCATGTTGTAAAATTCCTTTCTTCATAAAAATAATTTGATGAAAATTAAATTTCATGAACTTAAGCCTAATTAAAAATATTAAAAATTTGGATTAAAAACCATAAATAGTTCAACAAAATAACCACAATACTAATTATTTTTTTTAACTTAAATCATCCATAGTATTCAAATGTTGGTAGCTTACACGTTTTTATAAATGGACGAAATCTTACCCGTGAGACTTTTTCGTAATTTTTCAAAAATTCTTGTAACGTTTAGATATACCAAAATTAAACTTAATATTATTAATGCAAAATTAATATTTAAAAATTTAGAAACAATTTTCATTTAGATCCGCAAAATGTTTAAGAGATATTATATTTTAAAACACAAAATGGGTGAAATTTCACCCCAAGATCGTATTAGGGTTAAGATTTGATATTGTTGCAAATAGGACTTTTTGAGTGTTTGCAATTCTCATTTACTCTGCAGTTTTATTTGCTAATATCTTTGGCTTCTCTAAGTTTTTTTGAGAGACAGTTTTCTGATGATCTGGCCTAAGAAACCAGTGAAATGCTCATAGAAACAAGCTAATCCCAGAACAGTTAATCTCAGTGTTTTTGTCAAGAATAAAAATTGGAAATTAAGCACGACAAACAACAGCTTTAAAATCTTAATGCGTTGCTCAATTGTGTACCACTCCACGGTTGTCAAAAACTGAAACAAAGAAATGTCAAATTAATTTGGGCAAAAAACTTATGTACGTGGATTAATTCCATTTCCATTTAAGCTTTTGGTGTCCCTTTAAAAAAAAAAAACTGCTCTGCAATGAATGTTTTACGCTGGCCTAAATATTCAATATTTGGCTACTGAAATCGATCCCAGTTGCCATCTGTGATATGTTTACGGAAACTGACGACTCAACTAAAGTTCGGTTGCCAAACATAATCGACCCATCAAGGTTTTTAACTGTTTTTAACTTTACAGAAAACAAAAAGAAAAACAAATTCTGGTTATAATGGAAAAAATGGCATAAACAAGGCCGACAAATTAGAAGCCCTTAAAGATTTATTATTCCTATTTAAGGTTTTGTATTGGCAGCTTGCCAAATTTTTAAACTTAAGCGTCATAAAAAAAAATTTGCTAAGTGGAAAATGCTAGATGTTCAAAAACAGTTGACAACAGTGATTCCAAACTATGATAGTGTAGGGCATAACCAATTTGTATTGTCTTACAATTTATTTGTAATAAACCATTTTATATTTTGTAATATATTATTTTATTTTTTATATACGAGTGTTTTATTTTTTCTTCTTCTTTGTATCCCAGTAATTTTAGATGTCTACATAAATTACAACAATATTGTTATGCTATGGAAAATGATTATATGTTTCTTATCTTTATTTTTGTATTATTAATTTATTTCTTAGAATTTCGTTTGGTTTACACATAGCACACATACTGGATCATAAAGAGGGAATTAACTCAAAATTCTTATTTTTGAGAACGAAGCGAATTAAAACATGTTCTCTTTACCTTTCAGCAATAAACACAGACTTTCTGAAAGAAAATCTTTTAAAGTTTCTGGGGTCATTCGTGAAATATTAAGCGAATAAGACAAAAAATGGTATTAATTATGCAAATATAAAATGCCACTCTATCTTTAAAACTACTGAACATATTTAAATTTTAAGTTAATACCTTCTTCATGATCAAGTGTGATATATTTCCCTTTATAAACGGTTTTTTCTTAATGTACAGACATAAATACAACCACAGATATGTACACGTATTATAGGGTTTCTTGAATAAACTTATTGTATTATTTATGAAGCGATACATTAAAATTTTTAAAATGATAATTTAACGCTAAGTTTGTTTTGATAATATTTTCTCGATTTTTTTAAGACGTAAAGTTCAATCAAATAAAAGAAATATTGACGGAATTTCTTCCTTTTTTAAATCAAGTTCAAGGTCAGGTTAAGAAAAATATATTAATTTATTATATATCCAATATTTTGTTATTTAATTTAAATTTTGTTTTATAAAAATTTGTTTAAAATTTTTTAAACCTAAGATCCCTGTAGAAGCTGTCCACTGTGGCAGCGAAATATTGGATATATAATAAATTAATATATTTGTCTTAACCTGACATTGAGCTTGATTTAAAAAAGGAAGAAATAAAATTAAAAGGTCGAAAAAAGAGACTAAATTAATTCACTACGTGACAAAATTTCAACAAAGTCGTGACCAAATGACAGCTAAACATAATGTTCCACTGAATCCGAATATGAAGTCAGAATTGTCAAAAGTAGAACAGTTTTTGAGATATTCCAAAATGACCGTTATTTGTGTTTTCAAAAAAGATGATGTGACTGAAATGCAAATATCTTAAACAATTTTAAACGGGGTACGTAATTCTTTCTTTCTAGTGAAAGGTTATACAATTTCTAAAATAACCATGGATTGCTTGTGAAGATTGGTTAAGAAATGACAGAGTTACAGGGGACAAAAGTTCAAGCTTCATTAAAAATTGTATGATTTTGTTAAATTTTGCTCTATTCAAGTAATTTTTTTTTTCAACCAATGATTTAAAAATCTTAATGTTTTATTGCATGCGACATAAGATTATTTTAATATGAACATTTTGCGTCCAACAAGACATAGATTGGTACAAAAATGACAAAGCTACTGAAGATTTAGTAAATTAACCCACAAAGAAATTCAATAGTTTTAAGCAATTTTTAATATTTATTGTTACTAAAAATTTAGCTTTGTATATTAAGTTGTTGTGGGTTAGTTCAATTAATCTTCTGTAACTTTGTAATTTTTGCACCGATCCGTATTGAAATAGGCTAAAATTTTATTTTTTGGATATTTGCATTTCAGTCACAGCATCTTTTTTAAAAACACAAATAACGGTTATTTTGGAATATCTCAAAAACTGTACTACTTTTGACAATTCTGACTTCATATTCAGCGGAAAATTTTACATAAAGATTAGGTGTCAAATTCATTTGGTCAAAAAATTGTCACGTAGTGTTATTGATAGAATTTTTAAAAAATTTAAAGCACTTATAAAAACATTTTACATTTAAAAAATGTTGACTTAGTCAACAATGAAATGCCAACTCACTTCACATCTACTTCTAGTTCCTTGCTTGATCTTTGTTTTATAAACAACTTCTCTCATTAACAACTATATAAACAGCTTTCTGCGCCTGTATTTTCCCGCCATGATGTTTCTGTCATATAACTTTAAGCTTGTAAATAACAATAAACCGCAAATATTGAAATACAGAAACTTCGAGAATATAAACTATCAATCTCTTGTTCCTGAAATATGTAGCATTAATTGGGTTCAAATTTACTTAATGCCGTCCGTTGATGAACAGCTGCAATTTTTACAAAACAAACTTTATTATCTTCAAGACAAATATGTGCCTTTAAAAACAAAAGTCATTTGCTATAATAAACCTTGGTTTACACCAGAGATAAAATCACTTATTAAAGAAAGAAAACATGCTTACGCGAGATGGAAGCGGTACCAGAGATTTATGTTACTTTTAAATCTGCAAGGACTGCAGTAAATTTACAAATAAGGATGAAGAAAATGCAGTTTTACCAACAAAAATTTAAAACACTTGTTGATTCACGTAAAAAGTGGATTGAAATACGGAAAATGAGCCTTGTTTCTCAGGACAATAGCGATGATCATCCAATTGACGTTAACCAGCAATTTGCCAATATACCAATGCCACAAATCGACTCTGATTTTTATGATGGTGTAAATTATAATGAAATTGTTGAGTTTAATTTTATGCATTTTACACAAGAAGAAGTACTTAAATCATTTGACTACCTACTTCCAAAGTTTATTAAGCTGACTCTTCCGTACACCTTATGTCATTTCACCCATTTGTTTAACACCATAATAACAACCTCGAAATTCCCAACTATGTGGAAGCATGCTAAAATAATACCAACAAAAAAAACTGATAAAACATACCGCCCAATTGCAATATTGTCTTTTCTGTCAAAAGTGTTGGAGAAATTAGTACATGCACAAATAAGTTGTTATTTTAATGAGCACTCTTTGTTAAATGAACGGCAATCTGGGTTTAGGCCAGAACATAGCTGTTTGACTTCTCTTATTGATGTTTCTGAGGAAACAAGATGCCAAATTGATAAACCTAAAATAATATCTTTCCTTATTTTACTTGATCATTCTTAGGCTTTTGACACCGTTGACCACTCTGTATTATGCCAAAAGTTGAAAATATGTACAATTTTTCTGAAACTGCGTTAAAGCTTTTATCATCATATACTTAAGTAATAGAAGTCAAAGTGTTTGTTCCGGTGAAAATATATCCACAAGCTGCTTGATGCCAAGAGGTGTGCCACAGGGCTCTATACTTGGACCGCTTTTATACTCCATTTACGCCAATGATCTCCCGTTGCAGGTTACACATTGTAAAATACAAATGTACGCTGATGATGTCCAATTGTATACAAGTTGCAGCAAATCAGATGTGTCTAACTCTGTTGGGCTAATAAACCAAGATTTACAAAGAATATTTTTATGGGCATCTGCAAATGGTTTAAGCCTTAACCCAAGAAAATCAGTGTGCTTAGTAATTGGATCACCAAGGACTAATATTCCGACTATTCCACCACTACATTTGAATAATGCGCCGATTTATGTTGTAGAAAATGCAAAAAACCTTGGGGTTATATTTTACAATGAGCTAAGCTGGTCAGATCACATCAGAGAAAACTGCCGGAAAAAATGTTATATAATGCGAAATCTATGGATATCGCAGTATTTTACGCCATTACACATCCGAATGCTGGAACGATAGCATCTCACAATTTGCTAAGCAAATATATAATGTTACACTAGATAATTTATTAAAATGCCGAACACTTATCTTCTTGCACAAAATTATCTATGACAGACAACCAAATTATCGATTCAGAAGATTAATATTTTCTAGATCCAACAGAGGTCAAAAGATCAACAATATAAAATTTACAAGAGCTATTTTATCGCAGAAATTTTTCATAAATTCTATTCGCTTATAGAGCCAACTACCCTCTTATATTCAAACTATACGCAATGCAAGTCATTTTAAAACTGCCATATTTGAAAAATTTTGTGACTAATACATAGTATTGTAATGCTAAATTATTGTAATTTTAAATTATGTATGCATTTAACATTTATGATTATTATTTATATTGTATTCTTCCTTATACCAATTTTTCTACCCAATACTTTAATATACGATTTTTTCTTGTTGTATAATATTAACTGATAAGTAAATAAATAAATAAAAAAATAAAATAAAAAAATAAATAAAAAGTTTTAATAATGGTGTTTTCTTTTCTACAAAAAAATGGGACATTATATAAAAAAAATGCAATTTGGTGTCTGTTTCTTTAAAATTTAGCTCCCGAAAAGGAACAGTTTTTTAGAATAAAACAGGCCACTCTTTTCGGATGCAAAATTTTTAAGAAACAGACACCAAATTGCATTTTTTTTAAATAAAATGTCACATTTTGTTGTAGAAAAGAAAAAACCATTAGTTTTCATATATGCTTCTTTTACAAAGCGGAGACGTATCATAAATATTTAAAAATTAAAAATCAATCATACGCCTGCATGATCATTAAAAATAAACATCTGCTTTTAATACCTAACATCATAAAAGATAAGGAGGTATTACTTATGCATAAATTTTAATTTTTTTTTTATATTCATGGGTGCTAAAGCATAATTTGAAAGCTTATGGGATGAAGCATTTGTGAGACTTTTTAAGATTTTTTGGAAAACTTTTAATGTCACACAAGTCGAATTTTTGCCAAAACTCGGGCTTGCCGGCCATTTTTTGAGTTTTTTTCATAACTTTGTCAAAAACCAAGATTTTCTTTACATTTGAGGAAACAATTTAAAAGATTAATATCCATGCTTAATTTTTGTCAACATTTTTTTTTGTTTTCTTCATTATTTATTTATTGAATCTTCATATATTAAATATGAACTAACAATAATTAATCAAATCTTAACCTAATACGTTATTTTTTGTCCTGCCGGTGCCAGACAAAAATTTTCTTCATCGCGGGTTCTGTTCACTTTTATAGGTGTTTATCGCTCATCTAATTGGATAAGTGCTGCAGTGTCTCTTCTTCTTAAGCGAGTGTGGCCGCTATCATTTAAAATATTTCGTGCTAGTGGGTTCGTGTGCAATTCGAGCCTTTTTAAGTATTTTACTGCATATTTCGTAATCATAGTTTTAACTAATGGAACATTGAGATCCTTGTCAATATTTGAGTTTTTAACATACCAAAGGGCAGCTGTGATTATTCGAAGTAGTTTATTTTGGCGCCTTTGAATTTTTTCAATATTAGAGGCCGAGGCAGCGCCCCATAACTGAATACCATAGCACCAGCTTGGCTTTAAGATGGAGTTGTAAAGAAGAAGTTTGCAGTCGAGACTATGGACAGAGTTTCCTCCAATAAGCCAACGAATTTGGATTGCTTTTAGTTTCATTTGAGTTAGTTTTGCCTCTTTATGGCTTTTCCACGTTAAACGGCGATCTAGATGAATACCGAGGCATTTTACATGCGAATTTTGAGGTATTATTTGATTATTGATTTTAATAGGGGGGCATGATTCCCGACGCAAGGTGAATGTTATATGTACGCATTTTTGCTCATTGACCTCTATCCTCCATTGCTTTAACCATAGTTCGAGTTGAAATATATGATCCTGTAGGTATCGAGATGCTTCTTGACGGTTTTCGTGCACGTTCGAAAAAGCTGTATCATCAGCAAATGTTGAAGTTTGTGTGTAGTTGTTTGTTGGCATATCCGAGGTATATATCAAGTATAAAAATGGGCCCAGGATGCTTCCCTGAGGGACTCCAGCGTCAATTTTCTGAGGAGAGCTTAAATAATTACCTTCTTTAATAATAAACTTTCGACCGACTAAGTAGCTTTCTAACAGCTTGTGTGTGTTTACTGGTAAGTTAAGCTTCAATTTATGTAATAAGCCTTCATGCCAGACTTTATCAAAAGTTTGAGAAACATCGATGAAGAGAGCGGAACAATATTGTAATTATAATATAACAATATAAACTTTTAAAATTTCTATGAAAATGCAAACAACTAAGAACAAATAATTTTAAATAGTTCCCCTTGCTGAATTTAAGCTTTGTATCCAATTGATGAAACTATTATAAGCTGTAGGGTGTTCAATTAATTGGATTTTATTTTTGTTCAATTGAAGGATTAATCGATATTTGGCATGTTTAACTTATTCGCTTAAACGAACCAAAAATCCTATAAAAATCATACCTTTTATTTTGCTCTGTTTAAATATAATTAATATGGGTTCTTACGATATAAATCCATGTCCTGCAAATAAGTAATGGGGTTCTTACGGTATAGTTCTATAACCTGCAATAAAGTCTGTAAATCAGTTTTAAAAGTTGTGACAAAGTGGTACACAGAAAGAAAAACACTCAGGATAAATCAAGTTTTTTATGATTACTTTAAGTAGGAGTCGTAGTCTAAAATTCAAGCACGAATAACACTTACACGTACTCAAAACAATCCTTAATGGGATTACTTTCAAAAATCAATCCCCGAATTTCTTGAAATAAGTATAAAATTCTTAAATCAAGAACAAAAAAGATTAAACTTTTCGTTGATAGTGCCACTCTGAGAATAAAATTACAAAATGAGGGTTTTAACCTCATAAAACTTGTTAGTCTCATCTCTCAGCATTGCATTCTTTTATTCGTGCGTACGTGCGTGTTTTTCAAAATTTGTTGTACAATTACAACAACACAACAAACGATTGCTTTTTGTTTGTAGAAACAACAAAAAAAAAATAGAACAAGAAAAAAAAACATATACATATATGTGTATGTATTATTTTCAAGTTTAACCCTGCGGCTTACATGTTTTAATTTTCTATACACATTAAACAAAGGTCTGGCCAGACTCATGTGTATCACAAAGGATTAAACAGTAAATTTGACATCTTGCTTCTCATTTAGTTTATATTTTTAGTTAAATATGTACATAAGATTTTTAAAGAAAAAACCATAGCGGACATGATGTTGGTGTTTTATCATTCTTTAAGGCAGTGATAACCAAGCAACAAATAAAGTTGTTGTATACATATGAATTGCCGACCGTGCCTGTGTAAAAAAAAGATTATTGACTGCCTTGCAAGACTATGGAGTGGCCCGAACAAAGTTGTTGTATACATGTGAATTGCCGACCGTGTATGTGTGAAAAATACAATTATTGACTGCCCACGAATCTATGGAGTGGTTATGACTGCTTTAAGGTGTAAAACGGGTAAGTAAATCAATCATAATAATTTTTTCTGTCTAATTTCCTTTTTTGGGTTTTTTCAAGCACGAATGGGGGATAAAATCAACTTTATAATACTTGAACCAAGCTTAAAATGAAAATCCCAATTCTGACAGAAAACTCGACGAGAGTGACCTCTTAACCTCTTCCGAAAGTCTTTCAAATTATGCTTGAGCCCCAAATTTTTTTTTTTTTTTTTGAGCACATTACTGTCTTAGTGCGTAAATCATTTTCGCAATATTCATAAAATAATATTGTTTTTGGAAGGTCTATTTTTTTAGTGGTTCCATAATTGCTCATGGGTCTCAAAGAAGGGTAATTTATGGTCGGGCTTTTTTATTTGCTTTCTATATTTCATTTTCTCTTCTCGCTGTTATAAAGATGTTTGGGTTTAAATTAAAAACTGTTTCTGAGAAATGTTTTCATTTAAATTTTGCGTTACTACGTGCTCTTCAATTTATAAACCAAATTCTTAGAATACAAGCAACTTGCTTTTTTTAAATTAACTTTCATGTACAAAATAAAAATAAAACACAAATAAGAAAGAGAAGTCTTTAAGGCCATTTCTTGATAATAATAATACCCCTATTTATAAAAAAGTAATGGTATGAAAAGCTACATATGTATTTTCAGGAGTGGTGTTTGTATGGGAGATTTGTTTAATAATTAACCGATTCTAGTAAATATAGCATGGCAAGATAATTTAGGCTTCAATAAAAACTTTAATCTAAATGTTAACTAGAAATTTTTGTGTGGGGGCTATTAGAAATTGTGAATCAATTGTCCCCAATAGGCTAAGAATGTAACAATTGTAACAAATGTATTGATTTTTGTTAAATCATCCTCGAAATTGCGCCATGAACTATATGCCGTAGATTAACATTTGCAGCCAGTCCGACGGACCGAAACACCGTGGCTAATTTATGGTGTTTGCATCTCATAATTGATTTTTCGAAATATTTGAAATAAACAATAAATCAAATTATTTCGTTAAGCTAAGATGTCAAGCAATAATCATTTGCACAAATTATATCCGGTGATTTTTTAGCTATTATCTTTTTGGCAACACTGGTTTAAACAGCTGACACACGTTTCGTGTTTTGTTTCACTGTCAAACATCTTAAGTTTGGTATATAATTTAATCATGAATCATCTTACAAAAAAACAACGCTTGCAAATTATTGAATTCCATAATTAAAATGCGTTCTCTGTCAAGAAAGTTCATCGCGCGCTTCTTCCATTTTATGATCTGTTTAATCGACCCACTGAAGCGCCTGTTCGGGCTATTGGCACTAAATTTCGCGCCAAATTTACATTGTTGGACATTGAATCACCAACACGCTTACGTAGAGTGCGAAGTGACGAAAATATCGCAGCTGTATCGGCCAGTGTAAATAATGACCATCAATTATCGATTCGTCGCCGTTCGCAGCAATTGGGCCTCTGTTACTTAACAACGTGGAAAATTTTGCGGAAGGATTTTGGTGTGAAGACTTTCAAAATACAGCTGGTGCAAGAATTAAAGCCGAACGACCTACCGCAACGTAAAATTTTTGGTGAATGGGCTCTTTGAAAGTTGGCCGAAGATCCACTTTTTTATAGAAAAATTTTGTTCAGCGACGACGCTCATTTTTGGCTCAATGGGTACGTTAATAAACAGAATTGTCGATTTTGGAGTGAAGATCAGCCAGAAGCATTGCAAGAGCTACCAATGCATCCAGAAAAAGTCACAGTTTGGTGCGGTTTATGGGCTGGTGGTATCATTGGACCGTACTTCTTAAAAGATTATGCGAATCGTAACGTAACTGTGAATGGTGAGCGCTACCGTGGGATGATATCAAACTTTTTTTGCCCAAAATGCAAGAGCTTGACTTGCATGATATGTGGTTTCAACAAGACGGTGCCAGATGTCACACAGCACGCTTAACAATGGACTTATTGAGAGGCGAGTTCGGTGAACATTTTATTTCACGTTCGGGACCGGTCAATTGGCCGCCTAGATCCTGCGATTTAACGCCTTTAGAGTATTTTTTGTGGGGCTATGGTAAAGCTCATGTCTATACACACATGTCCGCTTCAATTAACGCATTGGAAGACAACATTGAAGCATTTATTCATGAGATACCGGCCGAAATGTAGGAAAGATTATGACAAAATTGGACTAAGCGGATGGACCATTTGAGGCGCAGTCACGGTCAACATATGCTGAAATAATCTTCAAACATTAAATTATACACTCACAATATTATTACAGTAACGGACTGTAGTTTATTTAAGAAATATTCCGTTCAGTCATTTTTAAATAAATAAACATTTAAAATTTCAAGCAAATTTATTTTTAACTGATTCTAACAGTTATTCAAAAAACTAAGTGCATATTAATACGGATTTTCAGTTGCAGTTAATATTGTCCGTTGATTGAGTTAAATTTCACTTTATGTTAAATTAAATAAAAATGTAATTTAAAGCAACGAAAAGTTCATTTAATTTTTACTGTCAAAAATTCAACCGCGAATTCCGTAAAAACAAATAAATATGCAGTTATTTTACAAAATGTTACTGTCAAAAATTCAACACCATATTCAATAAAAACAATTTAAAAAAAAATATTCAGTTATTTTATATAATTGTACTACCAAAAATTAATTTTTACTTATCTATAAAAAATGAATTGCTTGTTTTGTGTAAGCAATTCCCGTTTTCTATTTGTTAATATAATTTAGTTAAATACATCAAATTTTAAAAGTAAAATAATTGCGAAGCCATATCGGTCATGCTGCTGGTGTCTTATAATTGAGAGTTCTTCTGTAAACAACGTGGTCAGTACAACAAAAGTAAAACAAACGTGTGTAACAGGGTAAGTAAATAATAATATTTCCCCTCTCTAGCTTATGTCTGTCTGGTAAGACACCTGTCCGCTTGTTTTTTTTAGAAATTCGGCTCTTTTGTGGAGTAAACGAAAATTACTGAATTTAATAAAATAACTGAATATTTAATTGTTTTTACTGAATATGGTGTTGAATTTTTGACAGTAAAATTTTACAATATAACTGAATAATTAGTATTGTGGTTATTTTGTTGAACTATTTATGGTTTTTAATCCAAATTTTTAATATTTTTAATTATAATGAAAATTAAATTTTATGAACTTAAGCCTAATTAAAAATATTAAAAATTTGGATTAAAAACCATAAATACCCAGTAAAAACTTCGCCTACAAAATAATGTGTTGAGTAATCAGAAAAACATAAGAGCACTACTTACAATTCTACTGAAAGAACCAATGAATTTTACAAGGGATGTCCCAAAATGAACGCATTAAAAAGTAAGTCATTATTTTCTTTACCTACATACATCCAGAAAAAAGTAGTTATTGAAGTTGTTATAGATGTGGTTATAGAAGAAAGCTACAAAATAATGAGTTAAAGAAGCTATTCGTTTTGAAAAAGTAGGCGAAGTTTTTACTGGGTAGTTCAACAAAATAACCACAATACTAATTATTGTTAAAGCTAAGGCACGAGCTCTATGTTTGCATTTGTCCTTCAAGTTGTGCTGAAAGGTCAGCAAGAAAAAGAAAGACAAAAAAAAAAAAAAATGAAAAAACAAAACAAAATATGTACTTTGAACTTCAAGAAGAATTCTTGACAAAAGTACGGAAAAAAACAGAAGTAAAGGAAGAACATGTAAAATAAATTAAAATGGATAATCATTCAAAGCAAATTTCGATCTACCAAAGGTTAAATACAATTTGGTTTAAGGATTGATATTTGACTAATGACGTCAGCAGTCGTCGATGGCTGCGAGTGTTAAACGGCAAGCCCTCTGAGGAGATTGAGTGGTTGCAATCGAAACATGTCAGGGTAACCTGTCCGTAAAAACGCCTGGGTTCGAGCCCAGATTGAGTCAAGAATGAAAAATTATCAGTAACTTTTAATTAATTTTCATGTTGTAAAATTCCTTTCTTCATAAAAATAATTTAATGAAAATTAAATTTGATGAACTTAAGCCTAATTAAAAATATTAAAAATTTAACTGAATATTTATTTGATTTTACGGAATATGGTGTCGAATTTTAAACAGTAAAAATTAAATGAACTTTTTGTTTAAAATAAATGAAAAATAAGTAGACCGGTTTTTATATTTTATATTACAATTTCAGTTAATTTTACGTACAGAATATTGTGAGTGTATGGACCGTACTCTCGATTCAAATAAAGATTTCATGCATTTTTCTGAATTTTATGTGTTTTTTTTAAACTTTCCTATAGCTCTTAAAAAATCACCCATTAGTTATTATGTCTACAAATGTATTCGAAAATGGGGACAGAACACACTACTTTCGATTTGGGGATATAAAGTTATACCATTTTCAAGCGCGCATTTTTAATAGTTATAATTATTTTTTTAGGATTGTAATACCTTGTTGAAAAGGGTGTCTTGTCTAGATTCTATTTTTGTTATTTATTTTGTATACATTGTTACCAGATTTGACATTTATTCATTTGAAATAAATAATGTTTTTTTGGCTTTCCAACGCAACTTGTACTAGGATTTTAACTGTTGGCGCCGTTCAGGTTATGGAAAATGAGGTAGAAAGAGTAAGAATAAGCGAAGCAGAAAATGACCACCATTTGCGAAATATTATTTTTCATAACTTAACTAAAAATATTCACTATTTATACACTGTATTAAAAAAAAAAAAAAATAATAATTATTTCTTAAATAAAAAGTTATAACGAATTCAAATCCTTTCGTTAATTTTGGGCCTCCCTGTATATATATTCTGGGACCTTGAGTAATTTTATGTCTATTTAGCCATATCCGTCTGTCTATCGGTCCGTCTGATGAAAACGCGCTCACTTTCGAAAAACTCAAAAGAAATAAACCAAAAAGGTTTAAAATTGCTTGTTGTTATTCTAAGCAGTTTGGGATTGAAATCCAGCAAAATCGGTTCAGTAAGATCAGAGCTATGAATCAAAATAAGGAACCACCATCTTAAAAAACTGATAATTTTGTTACAAAAACTAACATTAATGATGAAACAATGCACGGCATGACATAAGATTAAGCAAAAGTTCGTTTTATAGAACTGTGAAATTTCATGAAGATCGGTCCATAATTATCCCTAGGCAACATATAAACCCTTCTCTCAGAAAACAGTTAAGTACGCCTAAAATCGTAATCAGTAATGATATCAGAATCAAATTTGGCACGAATACATGTCTGAACCGCAACCAATTTAAATTATGATGTCTATTGTTATAAAAGAAATTAATTTAAAAGATTTTGTTATTCGTGCTTAATTCCCAATTTTTATTCTTGATAAAAACACTGAAATTTATTGTTTAAACTTTGATATTGTTACAAGTAAAACTGTTGTTTATAATTCTTATACGTTTAACAATTTTATTTGGTTTAATATTTTTAGTTTTTCTAAAATCTTTATGGATGAAGTTTCCTGACGATCTGGCCTAAGCAACTAGTGAAATGCGGATAGGAATAGCTTATCCCATCAACAACAAATTTCAGTGTTTTTATCAAGATTAAAAATTGGGAATTAAGCACGAATAACAAAATCTTTTAAATTTTGTATTCCCAAAAATTACTTTGATAATAAAATAAATTAATAATAAAAAGATATCATGTGCCAGTAAAACCCAGTAAAAACTTCGCCTACAAAATAATGTGTTGAGTAATCAGAAAAACATAAGAGCACTACTTACAATTCTACTGAAAGATCCAATGAATTTTACAAGGGATGTCCCAAAATGAACTCATTAAAAAGTAAGTCATTATTTTGTTTACCTGCATACATCCAGAAAAAAGTAGTTATAGCAGTTGTTATAGACATAGTTATAGAAGAAAGCTACAAAATAATGAGTTAAAGAAGCTATTCATTTTGAAAAAGTAGGTGAAGTTTTTACTGGGAAACTTCGCTTACTTTTTCAAAACGAACAGCTTCTTTAACTCATTATTTAGTAGCTTTCTTCTATAACTACATTTATAACAACTTCTATAACTACTTTTTCTGGATGTATTAAAGTAAAAAAATAATGACTCACTTTAAAATGCGTTCATTTTGGGACATGCCTTGTTTAATTCATTGGTTCTTTCAGTAGAATTGTAAGTAGTGCCTTCATGTTTTTTTGATTACTCAACACATTATTTTGTAGGCGAAGTTTTTACTGGGGTAGATATCACTCCTGCAATAATTTAACTGTCGGTGGAGGGTATCAAAGATTCGGCACAGCCGAATATAGCACTCTAACAATTTTATATTAACATCTGCTTGGACATCAATCTAATCCTTAAAAACCGTCAAATATTTTTTAAAAACAAAACACGATACTCCAAAAACTAAACTTATATTTTGTGAAATTTGTCATTAAACAAAAGCAGATATTTATTTATTTACTATGACATTGTAATTATAATGATTAAGTAAGTTAAATTAGCCTTTTCGTTATAATAAGAGATCTTCTTAAGTGCAAAGGAATGAAGTAGTTTATCTATAACACAGGCCTACACTCAATTTGCTTCTTTTAATTTAGCAAGTGATTCTAGTTAATTTGGGAGCGCTGAATTCAAAACTGTAATCAGTTTGTTTCTATCAGCTACTTTTCATGATATAGCTTTTTTATACCCTCCACTTATGACCTCCAATTACCAATTACCCAAAAGTTTTTTTTTTCCAAAATTTTTTTATTTATCAAAATTTTTTATTTACTGTTATATTTATGGCAAAAAAAAAAAAAAAATTCCCAAATTTTTTTTAATTTTTTTTAATTCTGTCGGGCTGGGTAATTCATTAATATTTCAATATAACTTTAAACAGTTTCCTTAGCTGTTATTCTTCTTGTTCTTTTACTTCAGCCCTAAAGTTGTTTGTTTTTTAAACTCGTCGTGTTACAACGTTGACACAATAATATATTCACGGGTATAAATATATGTCTAAAGTATTAAAACTTAAAAATAATTTACAATTTGGTCACGCATTTAATGGGCACTAAAGAAGGAACCCTTCAAGTAAGAACTTAAAAATTAAAAGTAAGAGAAGAAGAGAAATTAAAGAAAAGGTAGCCTTTGGAAATAAATAATAAGGATGTCGTTGTTAAAACCTGTTTACAAATGGAGAAGTGGCAACGAAGGCCAAAGTGTAAATAAATTAACTTTCAACATAAGAATAATGATTAACTTAACGCATTGCAAATAATGATAAAAAACTTGGATATGAAAAATAATTTATCCTAGAAAAGATTGAATAAATTATTTTTTTCTTCAAAATTATAAAGAAACCAAATAGCTTATTTACAATGTTGTTTGGTGGAACTCCGACGAATATTTCTTCCTTAGTTACAGTCACACTTGTCAAATATTTGACTAACAGGACCAATCATTATCTTTAATTCGAATATTTATTTTTGAATATAAAACCACATCTTACAAGAAACATTTGCGATGTCTAGTAGTATAATTAGATAATGACAACAAGTACCAGTGTTGCCAAAACTTGCTGCACAAAAATGGCTAAATTTACGAAAAAAATGGCTAAACATGGGTTAAAAATGGCTAAAAGCTTTTTTAAATAAAAACACAAAAAAAAAATCAATAACAAAACAGACTTAATTCATTTAAAGTTGTTTACAATGAAATTGTGAGCTAAGATCAATTTGTTAAATAAGAATAAACGTAAATTAATATTATAAAATTAAATCATCGAAAAATTCGATGTCGTTATTGTTCATCTTATAGGAATCATTCATTAGTTTCAAATAATCATAAGTTTTAAACAATTTGAAGGTAAATCATAATCACGACAACATTTACCCAACCTTTTGAGTCCAGATCTACAATAAAAACATGTAAGAAAGTATAGTCGGTTAAACCCGACTTTATGATACCCTACACCACATTAGAACCTTTGTACCAAATTTTATCAAATAATCTCTAAAGTATTTTGCGCACAAGGTTTACATGGACAGCGAGCCAGCCGGACAAACCTCGTTAACTCGACTCAGAAAGTGATTCTGAGTTAATCGGTATACGTAAAGGTGGGCTAAGGACTAATATTTTAAGGTGTTACCGACATCAGCACAAGCGCATAGTACCCTCCCCACTATTGTGGTGGTGGTATAAATATTGTATTGTTATGGTAAAAATATTAACCTAATTGATAATACGAGTTAACGGTTGCTTAATGTAACCAATTTCTCAAATTACTTTTAACGATGTTTACTTGGCTAAACACCCTCTCTACTTCAGCATTAGACCATGGAGGTGAGAGCAACTTTATTTATAGTCAATTCTAAAATGTCTAAAACAATTTTGTTATCGCCTGCATCCCTTTATTGAAATATTTGCAACTAGAAAGAAACAGCGATGTTTGTGCTGATCAATTTTATAAATTTAATAGTGGAATACTGTTCCGTTATTTTGAAAGATGTTTCGTCATCGTCGTTAAAAGCGATTTTCAACATTTGTAAAAGTTGTGATTTAAATTAGAGGCGTTTTAATTGTTCAAAATGTTTATTTTACTTTTATAAATTTTTATAATAAAATAAAAATTATTCTTTTAAAAGAAAAACGGCAAAAAATTGTATGGCTAAAAAAATGGCTAAACTTATTTTTTAATGGCTAAACAGGGTGAAAAATGGTTAAATCTAGCCACTAATTGGCTAAATAGGCAACACTGAAAAGTACCCATAAGAAAACTTTGCAGAGGTATTTACACTCGCTTTTTGTGATTTTGCACACAAGGATGTTCAATTAATCGAGTTTTATTTTTGTTTGATTAAACAATTTATCGATACTTGGAATTTTATACTTATTCGATTAAACAAATACAATTTTAAAATTAATCGATTAATCGAATAATTCTTAATACAGAAATTGTTTTAATTACGAGATTTTTTAACAATTTTATAAAAAATTATTACTTGAGTAAATAAACATTCTTTTTTAAATAAAACTTGTCAATGTTGCTCCAAATTGTTGTTCCACTTTCGGGCACTTAGGTTTCAAAAGAGTCAATATAACTTTAAATATTTTGAAACCCTTGACGAACATTCCATCCTCTGCTATGCTTCTGCAAATAATTTTCTCTAGAGAATCGATTGAAGTATTTTGTTTCAAAAATATTCATTCATTGGACCACTTGTAGCACCCTTTGATTTTGTTGGTGGAGTCTTTTCTTCAAGTACTATGTTATAGTCACTTTGTAAGTTGTTGAAGAACATTTCCGTTAATACATTTTAGGACAACTGTTATGTTTATTATAATTAGACTTATCCTTCGGACAATATTTTCAAACCAAAATTATTGTAAAGAGAGAAACGCATGAACTTTTTTATTAAAAAAATACGGGCGTGTTCTAGAAATTGAAGTGAAATGGGTTTAAAGTCGAGCAACTTTTAAAACTACGGTCATTTTGTAAATAATTTGATTTAAATTATCGTTCGATTTCAATTTCACTTCATTTCGATTTCTAGATCATAACCGATAAATTAATATAAATCTTTGAGTTAACATTCCTTTGTCGATTTTTCTTTTGTGAAATGAATTATTAAATTTTGTTGAAAAACTGTAACAAAAATTAGAGTTGTCAAAACCGATTTCCGAAGTTTTCAAAAAATCGATTTTTTTCTATTTTTTCGGTTTTTTTAAAAAGGCCGGTTTCTGAAATATTCGAAAAATCGGTTTTTTGGTCTCGATTAATCGACTTTTACTTATATTAAATTTTTTAATTATCTTGCATTCGATAACATTTTTTAGAAACCACGTTTCGTTCATACATAACATATTCATCACAGTACCGAACTATTGAACTAGCAGAAGAATTCTTTAACACAGACTTTTTTGTAATTGCCATCAGTATGAGTTAAGCGACAGTTCTGACTTTGGATTTGGATTTTGGTGTAGAACTCAACTCAGTTGAGTTGAAATTATAACAACTGCTAGTGATGAGTTGTAAATTTTTGATGTTTTTCTAAACCGTAGTTAAACTGCAAAATTTTAACTGAACTACAGTTGAGTTGTAAGCTGTAATGCTTAATGCATTACAATTAATAACAGTGGCTTAAAAGAAGATTTTGATTACAGAGATAAATTTTCTAAAATATCTTCCAAATTAGATCTGCTTTACATGGCATTACTGACAATTAACCCAATATCAGCGACTAGTGAACGTGATGTGTAGTATTGTCCTCTATAAAAACTTAGCTGAGAAATCTAATGCCCCCAAATCATTTGAGACGATTTATGTTGCAATAAAATATTTTTGAGTCAACTGTTATCTAATTACCAACATAACAAGATAGTTTATGGGCACAAAGACTATTCCGAAAATAAGTCACCATTTTAAATAGGATTCGTCCTTGTGGCAATTGAAATGTATGTTTGAATTTATAAAAATTGCGACCTGTACTTTAGATGGACAGACAGCAAGCCGATCGGCATACTAAGAGGTGGGTCTAGGACCAATAGTTTTTAGTGTCATAGTGTTACACACATCAGAAAGAACGCATAATGCCCTCTCAACTATTGTGGTGCGGTTTTACAAACAAATACTTTTTTTTTTGCATTTTATGTGGAAATATACCTAACAAATATTACGCATTTTAGCTCTGAAGTACGTATGTACGTTCAAACTGCTTGTTCTGTTTTACTTTTTTGTTATTAAAAATTATTTAAAAAAAACCGAAAAACGTATTGTTCGAAACCGGGTGTTAGTTACAAAACCGAAAATCCGATTTATTCCGAAGTCGGGTTTTCGAAGTTTTTAAAAATAAACGAATATTTGGCAACTCTAAACAAAAATATAAGCTGAGTTACTCACTAAACATGACTGATCTTTTTAAATTCTAACGGACACATGCGTATGGGTTGTTTGTTCGACTTAAAACTTTAGAAAAATTAAACATTTAACAGAAATACTATATATTATTATCATTCGATTAATTCTTCGATTTATCCTTTAATAGAAATTAGCAATTTTAAATTATTCGAGCAATTAATCGTCTAAAATTGTTCGATTAATCGAGCAAGAATTAATCGACTGAACACCGTAGTGTATACACATACTTATAACACAAGGAATAAAAACAGATATGGTTGTGCGACCATGTTAAATCTCACTAAATAATAATATCAAAAGTTGTGCTAACGCTCATCTGGTCAAATATTTAACAAGTGTGACCGTAGCTCTAGTAACACAATATGACAATGGCAATAACCGTGTACGTATTAATAGCAAAAACCATCATACGCCTCGGGCTAACGATGATATCAAATTGTAAATGTAATCATTAACTAAAAAACGGCTTTATTACTTGTAATTTGGCTTAATTTTTTTAAAGGTAAATTGTTGTACGCCTACATTTCGGAGCATAGACAATATTAAGTATTATTTTTTTTTTTTGGTTTGGTAGAAAAAAAAAATTTAAGAAAATTTGTTACAATAAAACATGACATCCGTCTGTCGGCATTTATTATTATAACACCTGCTCTATTGTAAAATGAAGTTAAACAAGTTGGTTGCGCTATTTCATTAAAAACAAGTTGTTGTGTTTTTCATAATAGTTTTAAAGAAGTTTAGTTTTTGTATTTTTAAATCAAGATACATATGGGCATTTCCTTGAGAATATGGTAGAACGGGTAAAAAAACACTCAAACTTGCATAGTTAAGTTACAATTTTTGAAAGGCAAACAAATGTTTAAACTGCTTATATCTTTGATTCATAAAGGGTTGTCAAAGCAAAACGCACGATGTTAATTGTAAATCAAACAAGAAGTTTTCCGAAAATTATCTTAATATTACTTATCAGGTGCGGATCTAGCTTGAGGGAGAGGGGGGTGGGGGGAATTTTGTGTGAAACAAAAAAGTAAAAAATTTGTTTTTAAAAGTTTATAAATAAAAGTTATTAAAAAAAAACTCAACACAAAGGTGAAATAAAATATAAGATCAGTTCAGTATACATTAATCTTTTTAAATAAGCTATTTATGATTCTTGTGAGGCAAATTTAGACAGTACAATCTAACTTCTGTCATTGTTGATCTGAGCCATATTTTTATTCGACGAAGGGTAGGAAATGTCCTCCCGCTCGTAGCATTTCTGACGAGCATTGAAACGAAAATTTTAAATATTTTTCTTAGATTTAGGTAGATATCTTCATCACAGTTTTTTAAAGCATCTACAACGTTATCTGATAGATCAGGCTCAAGTTTAGATGTTAGTAGGTGCTTATATCTTTTATCGAATATCATCAACTCATCAGCTCGTTGTGGTTTTAACAGTTTTGTATCCGTATCAAAGATCAGCAATGAATCGCTTTTTCGCTACTCATACTGACTCATGCAATTATAAGTATAAGTGCGTATAAGTAATTTTTACTAAACTACTCTGATTCACTCATACTCACAAGAGAAATATTTATGAGTGCGACGTCGACATTATACGCATACTTATAAATGACCTCAGCTTGATTTATAATTTCAAGAAAATACTTACAATACTCACAATGATTCAAATCATTAAGCTCATCCATTTAACGTTTTAACACAACAGAGAAAACACACAACTTAATAATCAGCGCTGCCAGATAAATTTGCCAAAAATCGTCCACTTCATACATGTTACTTTAGTAAACTGTAATTGCCAAATCGTCACTTTGCTATTTCGGGGACAAATCTGGCAGCCTCGCATTTTGCTTCACCTATACACATTGAGTTAAGTAGATTCTAAATCAAACACTACAAATGTTGCTAAGTATGAGTACGACGAATAAAATGAAACTTTTGAGTGAATATGAGTTTGAATAACATTGGAATAAGTATGAGTGCGTATAAGTACAAGAATTTATGAGTCATGATTTAGCTCTACTCACTTTTTCACTACTCATTGCTGATCTCTGATCTGTATATGACTTGATTACACTTTGAGGAAGAAGTTTAGGTATGTTCAATACATTAAGGATATCTATTGGGAAAGGTGTTTTAGATATTCTAAAATAAATTCAAAACGAGGAATGTAACCTACAACTCGGTAGTAATCTTCAACATTTCAGATGTGATTATTTCGTTCAAATCTTGTCTTTTCGATTGGAACCTCGATTTGAACGCAAATAACTTTAACTTTTTCAAAAATCGCTTTCTGTTCTCATCAAGGCTCATTATTATTGTTTTGATAAGGCTTGATCCTTTTTGAAGATCTATATCTTGCTTTTGTAAAATGATACTTAGTGGCTGTGTTACAATAAGTATCACACTCAATATGTATATTCCGCAAATAAATTTAAAAGTAATAAGGAGTTCCTTAATTTAAAGGTAGATATACTACCTCTCCACTCAGATATTTTTTCCAAAGCTTCTACTATGTAAATGATGTACACTTGTTGCAAAGTCTTAAATTAATTCGTGACGGTCCACCCATCTTGTCTCGCATAATCTAGAGAGTTTGGCTCCCAAAAACTTTGCTAAAACTGTGTTTCGCTTGGTATGATTATATTTAAAAAATTTTATAGTTTCTTTAACAAATGATGCAACCTTTTGTATTAATGACACTTTATTGCTTTTAGAAATTGAGTTGTTTGATTTATTGGAATAGCAAGGCGTTTGTTTCGCATTTGTCGCGGTTTTCTGAGTTTTTTAACAGCTCCATTTTCTGCTGACATCAGAAGACACCCATCTGCTCCATCTCCTACATCATTTTTTAGGTCAATACCAGAATTTGTCAAAGCTTTAAGAACTACTGATGAAAGTGCCTTCGCATCAATTGAAACACCAACGTCATCAATATCCTTTAAAGCCTCTTCAAATGCGTTTAGAATAAAGCCAAGAAATTCCTCCCCAACAAAAAATATCTTAATGATAAGGAAATCAGGCTTTGGCCCGACAAATCCATGCTTTCGTCAAAAATTATCGAATAGAATTTTGATTCATATAACACATACATATGGGCAAATCCTGCGTGACGAACGCTACGTTCGCACGCGTTTTCTGATTGAAATCTAAGTATTTTTTGGGCTTTCAAAAAACATAGCTTCAACTTATACATAGTATTTCGTGACATTAATATGTACTTGCGAATGTATCATAATTTCTTAGCAAGTATTTGTTGCGAAATAATTGATCACAAAGTTTTGGGACGCACGCTACAAAAAGTGGAAGTTACTTCAAAGGTTGAAGTGCGTTTTCCTTATTTTTAGCGAATTTGGCATGATAAGGTATATAAAATCTTATTCCTAAAAGAAAGATAAGATATAAGAGAATTCTAAACGCACTTATTCGCAGCCAAAAAATTTTGTGATTTTTTGACAAAAGCCGTGAACCCTTTGTGACGCACGCTACATAACGCACGCTACAGTTTTTCCAGTAGTATTTTATTATTATATTTTATTAAATTAAACTTTTATGTATTGCGTTTCTTAAACTAATTTTTTAACTAATGAATATCAACTTTGTTTTTAACCAAATTTATATTTTGATAAGTCTGCTGTAAGTGCTATTTTAAGCACAAAAATCACCTTAAATAATGCTTAATTAACGTATAACATTAAAAAATCGGCAGTAGGTAGGATTTGGTAAAAATTATTGCATTAGTGATCATTGAAATACATATTTTTTAATATAAAAATGAAATTATACATCTAGTCTTATATTCCATTAAAAAAAAATTCATTTAACAAATTTTGGTTGGTGGACTGTTTCTGGGATTTGCCCATATGTACATAAATACTAAATTTACTAAGGCTTATTAATAACTCAACCGCACGCATTATCAAGTCAAACGTTTAGTCTTTGGATAAAGATGGCACCTGCTGGGATTGAATGTAGAATTATTAGTATTTGAATACGGTAAACTAGATGTTTCCTTGGAAATATCTAATAAATAACTATTAGGATTCAGATATGGATACTTATTGAAAATTTCGTTAGAGATTCAATAAAAAAAATAAAACAAGTAAGAAAGTATAGTCGGTCAAGCCCGACCATATGATACCCTACACAACATTATTTAAAAACACATCATGCTTATGTGTCCATATAAATATAGATTTATCTATGTTTATAAACTTCATGAAAATCGGTTTGAAAGTTTATGAGAGGCAGAAATTGCCCCCTGCCGCCCCTTGTGGTCCTATTTTTAAAAACTGTATAGCTAATGTGTCCCTATGGATATGGTTCTATCCATGTTTTTAATTTCATTTAAATCGGTTTGACAGTTTCTGAGAGGAAGAAATTTCCCCCTATCTTCCTTCGTTGTCCTACGATTCGGCCCATTTCCAATAGGCTTGGTCCTTGTGCCAATAAGAACCTATGACCAAAATTTTATCAAATTAGCTCCAAAATTGCGACCGGTACTTTGCGCACAAGGTTACATGGCCAGCCAGCCAGCCAGCCGGACGGACGGACATCGTAAGTTCGACTCAGAAAGTGATTCTAAGACGATCGGTCTACTTTAAGGTGGGTCTAGGACCAATATTTTAAGGCGTTACACACATCAGCACAAATGCATAATACCCTCTCCACTATTGTGGCGTGGGTAATAAGATACTTATTAAAAATTTCGTTAGAGATTCAATAAAAAAATAAAAAAATTCTTATTGAAAATTTCGTTAGAGATTCAATAAAAAAAAATTTAAAAAAAACCTTGCTGGGATTTCCAAAAATTTTGTACTTTAAAACAAATATTATTATTGGGAATTCTTGTATTATCGAGATAAACAAAACATATTTTTATAATTTAGGGGAGGGGGGGGGGCGATTTCCTTATTTCCCCCCCCTGAATCCGCGCCTGTTAAGTATTTATATAGAAGGTGCTGTGATATCGGCCAAATTCACGGTACGGCTTTAGTGGCATGCCTCTATCCGATGGTCTATATTTTAATGGCTCTGATTCATAATTGAGGAACAATTTAATGCGCCGAATAAGCTCATCCTTTAGCTATTGAAATTTTCTTAGCTTATTAACGTACACTTTATCTTTTAAATATACATTAAGGAAGAAAACGGCGCGCGATGCCACCGCTAGCCTATAAAATGTTCCACACAGTCACCATTTTGGGTGCATCGCCTTTTCAAAAATCACCCCTGGATTCTCATGTGTGGCCAAATGTGGCAATTGTTATTTTTAATGAATCCACTGAGGTTAAAAATTGGGTCACGTAATGCATTTTGATTTGAACGCCCGTTTTCGTAAAAGGCTTCAACAATCTTAACGCGTTGTTCAATTGTGTACTTCTCCATGGTTGAACTTGTCAAAAACTGAAACAAAGAAATGCCAAATTAAGTTGGGCAAAAAACTTGACGTTGAGGTGTAAATCTCAATTAACATCGCGCATCATGGCTGGACCACCCTTGATTACGAAAATTCAATCAAATATTTTCTCTTTTCTGACCATTAAATTCAGGTATATAATTTGAAATTAATGTTACAACAATGAACACGATCCATGAGAAAATACCAAATATATAGTTTGATTATCGATATATTTTTTGGATGGTATTCTAATGTCACGTACGTGGTACAAAACATGATTAATCTACGTCTTTTGTATTGGATCAGTAGCAAATATTTCAAATTAAATATGCAAAGCAAGATACATGCCATTCAAAAATATTGATAAATTTTTCTTTTAAAACAACTTGTTCTGTTATCTTTAAAGACGCTAAATACTATTTATTTATTATTTATTTACACATTTATTATAATTAAATTACAATAAATCTTAATTGTAAAGCACTAGCGACTAACGGCTATCGGCTTTTAGGTATTAGGTTCTATGTATTTACGTAGTAGATACATATATAAAGTTTGCATTATTAAATTTTATTGTGTAAAGAGAGATTTTGCAAAAAATTTAAGACTATGTTGATGTTATTTTCGGATGGAGTTTTAGCATATTTATAATATTTGGTGAATTGGAGATGGTACTGCGAAGTTCAGCAACGGGCAGAGCAGTCGCACAATATATGTGAAATCGTTAAAGTTTAATTAATACAGTATGAGCATTCAGGTTGGGGGTAGTCTATTTATCAGGTATTCATGACTTAGCTTTGTGTGAGATAACCGTAGTCTTACAAAGCATTTATTTTTCTGGCAATTAGTTGACGTTGGGAGATGTATGGGTTTTTTATTCTGGTTGACAGATTTATAAGGATGCTCATAATTATACCACTTCCGATTAATAGATGTGTGATAGATGTGTTTGAAGTTGGAATTCTGGCTAAAAAGTGTTTGGAATAAGGTTTAAAAATGTAGGTGGGTTCACGACAGACATTTTTCGCAGCTATGTCCGCTGTCTCATTTCCTGTAATACCAATATGGCTAGAAACCCATAGTAACTTGACTTTGTTCTTAATTTTTAACAGATATTGTTGAAGAGAAACAATGATGTCGTTTTTGTTTGAGGAATTTAAAGTTGCTTGAAAATCTGATTGGCTGTATGTGCATATGATGTGTTTAAAGTTAGATTTTTCACATACTTTTATAGCTTCGATTATTTCCACTGCTTCGGCGCTAAATACAATTCTGCTTCAACTGCGAAAATCGTAGTTCTTGAAGCTTCAAAATCAGCATGAGTTTATCTGCACTAATTTTGCAGATAATTTTGCTGCGCGAAATAACGCCACTAAATTCAACACAAATTACAAAAATTTAAGAATAATATTCCTTTTTACACAAAAACATTAATTTGAACAATGATAAATAACTTGCTGGATTCTCTTTTATTCTTTTTCATTTTTTTTTTTTTTTTTTTATTGTTTTATTCTTTTAATAAATATCTGTTATCCTTGTTGTACAACAAACCCCACAAAATTTGAATAAATATCAAAATAGTACAATAAACGAAATACGAAATTAAAATAATACAAGTGTATAAAGCAGAATCGAAAACTAAATTCCCTTAACATATTTATCAAAACCGCTTACCGCAAATATTACCGAAAGCTAAATAAAAAAAATATGGCACGAGAAGAAGAAGAAAAAAAACGAAATTTAATGAAGAAGAATGAAATCAGACAGATGGATTTTACCAAAGTTAACAGCATGAGTTAACAACTTTACCAAAAGATACAGTATAGATTTTTTTTTTTGTACTTTTGCTGCTGGTGGGGATTGTATTCTTCAAATATTCTGTTCATCGTATTAAATACAGCAAATTAAAAGTGCTTGGGAAAGGTTAGGAAATCCATAGAGACACATACAAAAATTATTTTCATTGTTTTTTTATATTTTGCTTTTCTTTTTTCCTGCTGTATTTTTTTTTTTTTTTTTTTTTTGACCAAATAGTTTGAAAAATAAATTAAATATTCAAAAGATGAAAGAAAGAAATTTTGTTTACTTCGTTAAATAAATAAAAAAAAAACAAGATTTAATATTAACTTTAAATTTAAAATATTTTAGTTAATTTTTAACAACAATTTTTTCACCCATTAATAAGGTTAACAACTAAAACACAATTCAAGTCTTGAACATAAATAATTTAAAAATGCGGGACTTACAACATATGGCGTCTCTTTTTAGCTTTGCTTTGGAAGTTAAAAATCTGTACTTTTTACTTACTTGAGCTTAAATTAGACATAACATAACCATAGCCATACAAAACAGCTGTTTCAAACAACCTTATGAATCTTATCATAATATGTTACTCACTGAATATGTTTACCACAACCATGTTTTTTTACATGTATCCGTAATTTCTACAAAGATAAATCTACCTGTGCATAGTAACCTATGGCGTAAAGTCTGCAATATTTTAAAAGAAAAGTAAAGGTAAAAGCACATAGGCCAAATAAGCGTTGAAATAGGTAAAGATAAATTTTAGGTACGAACACGGCCAGCTTTCTTTATGTATAAATTGCAGGCATTAAGGTGAAAATAAACTACACAAATGGCTTGGCAAACACGCACTTTGTTTCCGTTTTGTGTTCGACAATAAACAACACAAGAATATCTCGTACACAGAAAAAAATTACGACAAATCAATTGTCATATTGAATACCATATTCGTCAATCCAATTAACTTTTTAATTGAAGAGGCACCAACAACCGAATTTGTAAATATAAAAAATAATTTTGTTACTTAGAATTGTTAAAACTCAACAAATGTTTTTAACAATGAGTTTGTTATATTGAATAAAATATTTGTTAACATTTAAACATCAATTTTTATTTGGAGTTTGTCATTTTAACAAAATATATTATTGCTTATTGATTTGAACAACATATGTCATTTAAGAGTTATTTTTATTAATTTTTTTAGTAAAATACATTAAAAGTCACATTACAAGTAACATTATAAGCTATTTCACCAACAGACTAGTCCCTGGATGCACTAGGAAGTTCCGACATCACCACAAATCGAACTTTTGACCCCATTGTTGGTAATATTTGAAATACTAGAATACCTATATGTACACATAAAATACCCGTTAAAATTTCTTTATGAATCATTAAAAAATAGCTTTACTTACCCTGTAGATTGATGCAGCTTCTCAGCAATCGAATATCCTTTATTCCTTTTAAGATTTTGAACCAAAGATATTTTTATTTATTTTATATTTTAATCTTTTTGACACAAAATAATTTGTTACTATTATATACAAATTCATTTTTTTCCAAAAAAATACAAATTGTAAATATGACAATTTACAAACATATTAATTAAGAAAATTGTTAAAAATATTATAAAATTTTAATTGAATTTTCTTCAATTACTTATTAACTGTAGTTATTTTTTTCTGTGTACAAGCATAAATGTTTCATTTTTATTTTGTTTTCAATGAATGTAGACGTCTATCGTCGGTCATTTTGTTGCTATTTGTTTAAAACGGAAGAGAACTATGTATAAAATAAAGGACAAGAATTTGGAGTAAGAAGTAGCCCAGCAAAAACTTGGTAATGACTTGCCATTACTGAACAACTTACTTTTCAATGACTACTTCATACCATCTGCATTACATAGAAGTAGTTTGGTAATGGCTGACATATAATCTGATACCTAAGTACTTGTGTATGAGTTGATTAACGAAATTTATAATTCATTCGTAATAAAATGCATCTACGGTTGAAGTTTTTTCAAATCTAATACAAATTGATTTAAAATATTTGTTCTTACAATTTGTTTTTTTTTTTTTATTATAAATAAAAAACAATTTGTAATAAATTTGAATATGAAAAATTATGCTGTACTGAAATTTTATAGTCATGACATGTTAGTTGTAATTTTGGTGACATCGGAGTAATAAGTTATTTAAGTCCCTATTTGTAAGCGAATGTGGTAATGACTTATTTAACTCCCTATTTGTAAGCGAATGTGGTAATGACTTATTTAACTCCCTATTTGTAAGCGAGGGTGGTAAGTAGTTGCCTCCAATAATTTAATCTCATATTTACGCTCGTAATTGAGTAAAAAACATCTTTTTTTTATACAAACACTACATTGCCCCGGTAGACTCACACAAATTACTATTCATCCTTTAATTTGTTTTGTTTAATTTTTATTTGTTTTTTTTTATTTTTATTATTTTTTTTTACAACACATGCTTCTATAAGGGATTTGTATTAACATCAATCATAAAGTTCTTTGACTTTTGTTATATTTTGTTTTGACAATTTTCATTAAAGTTTAAGGTTGCCCAATAAAATAAAGAAATCGTCTGTTATTTACACATTATTAAAATAACCGGTTTATTATACTTAACCCTAGAGGGAAGCGAACTCACACCAAAGTTGTCCCGTGATAGGTCTTTGGAGGTAGAGAGTGGTTCTAGTTCTAACACTTTATATGAAAAGGACCTATCACTTTTACATGGGGTTGTCATTGGAGGCGGTCAATTGACACCATTTGACCAGTCACACATTTATTTTCAATGAAAGTGTTAGTTACCACTGTATTGTATTATTTCAATAAAACAAGTCCTAGAACTTAATTTAAGAACCAAATTTTAGGAAGTCCAAAAATGTGTCACACCACCGTCGAAGACTGTACTGTAATTCATTACTTTTTCTACCTTTTTGTGCTTAATATAGCAGTTAAATTATTAGTTATCTTCACTGGTCATTATTTTTTTCTTTTTGTACTTGTTCTATTTTCACAAATCCCAGGACCAGTATGTTAGAACAATTGCCACTAATTTCCTGCAGGGAAACAGCCGGTTTATTTGGTATTCGAAAAATAGACATTAAAAAATAACTCGCAAAACTAAAAACCGGTTAAAACCGGTCAAAAAATAGCCGTTCGATCACGTTCAGTAAATACCGCGATACTAGATCGCGGTCAATATATCGACCCCTTTGCGCGAAATTATCGTATGTTACAAAGACCAACTTTTACAGGACAGCCATTTTTCTACTTTTCTCTGCTTTCGCTTGCAATATCAAAATGAAAATATACATTCAAGTTATAGAGCAACGAAGTGGAATTCGCCTACAATAATTTGTCAGGTGGCGTCTCTTTGAATGTAGAACAAGATTGCATCAAAAACTCAATTTGAAAAAAATTGTCATATACGATAATTTCGCGCAAAGGGTTCGATATACTGAACGTTTAGCAGTGTTATTAGTATGCTTCTTGCGGCAAATGCTTTTTGTCTTTCAGAAGTCTTGCAGAAGTTTCGCTTTTCTGATAAAAAGATACTTTCGAAAACCACGTGGTTGTTATGTATAATACCCACAGCCAGTTAAGGGCAGTCGTTGTTTGATAAACACATTGTGGCTAAGATCCTCAACGAAGTAGTAAACCTTTTCAACAGCTGCCTTTTACACTTGTAAGGGTAAAAAAAATGTTTTTTTACTTCAAAAAATCTTGTATTTCATGCCAACAAATATACATTTTCGAAGAGTTTTGCTTTACTTTTTAAATTCATGGTTTGCTTTTGGTTTTGCATGACTGACAGGGCAAAAAAGAAGTACATTTTGCCTCAACTTATTACTGAAGCGTTATATATCTTATGAAAAGGCCACCAAATAGTCGAATCAATACGAAAATCAAATATTCAAGGAGCCAACGTAATGTTATGTATTTGATGGAACCAGAAGAATTTCATCTATTATGGTCCACCAATATCGAGGCCAGCATTTGTTTTTGTATTTTGTTACAGCACTTTAAAACCAACATTAAAAGACATTGGCCCATAATCATAGTCAAACGCTAAAGTCGGTTCTATTTAAAAACAACTTTAAAATAAAAACATTCTTTTAATTATTTTGCTACTATAATCGAAACTAAAGTATGTTTTAAATTGAACCGACTTTAACTGGGTGCCATCTCAAATGTAGAAAATTTTTCATACAACATACAACAAAATATAAGCAAGTGCCAACTTTAAGCAGCCGACATTGAAAATTAAAATATAAATAAAACACTGCATATCTTGTGGGGTTGAAAAATTTTTTAACACGCCATATGAATTTATGTAGAAAGCAACAACAAAATTACAAAACATTTTGGCTTTGTTTTTGCTTTCAATGTAATTTTGGCCTAGCGTTTTACACAATTAGGGCCTATAAATATGTATTTTGTGTTTCTTTCCATAAAAGTTTTCCTCCAAATCATTAATAATTGCATAATATCGGCCAATATCTTGTAACATAAACATTTTTAGATTTTTGCAAGTACTTTTTTATTTGGCGAAAAACAGCTGATGCTGTTGTTAAATGAGTTAAAAACAGCTTCATCTAGTTTTATATATAAAGTCAACTTTAACGTCAAAAGTATACTTTAACTTGTTTATGAAAGACCTAAAGTCGGCTCTTAAGTAAAGTCGACTTTAGTTTTCTTAAAGTATACTTTATTTTTGACTATGATTATGGGCCAATAATTTTAAACAAAAATTTTAAAATCATTGTCATCTTTACCAACTCACCTTCTTTTAACTTTTTTGTCGACCGATAACCTTTGTTAAGCTTAAACTCCCAGCATTTTTATTATTTCAAGCTGTTTTTTCTCCCCACGTTTATTTTTATTGTAAAAAACAATTATGTCCCTGACCAACTCTAATAACCTCTATTACTTTTAGATAAACATGAGAAATGCATAAAACAAAAGTTGGGGCTGTTTACTTTTGGGAAACATTTATCAAATATAATCAAATGCTCGTGTTACTCCCAGCAAGCAACCAGGAAGGAAACGAAAAGGAAGAAGGAAAAACAAAACTTAAATATGATGGATTTGTTTTTTTTTTGCATTTAAAATCATTATTGTTAACATGATTTATATTAATTGATCAAATTTCAGGATAATTCCACTTTGGGGAGTAGGAATATTTTTATATTATGTAAGTTTATAAAAATATAAGAACAATTGATTATTAATTCCGCTATACCGAATCTTTGATGCCCTCCAACGCGAGAAGGAATATTTCTGGAGTCAGCTTTATAGGGAATCTATAAATTATGAACCAACATTTTTAAAAAGCTGACCATAAAGTGGAATAATCCGTTGCGGTTTATTCCAAAAGTACGCTTCATATGGGGCGTTAAATTATGACCGATTTATTCAAAGTTTGGCAACATGAATTTTAGCCTTAGGAACCCAAATTCAACTAAATTTTACCATAAAATCATTATTCGTTACGTTTATGGGAAGGCTTTATATAAGGCCTATGGTAAGTAATGGGCCGATCTGGATTTTTCCCAATCCATAGCGTCTTGGAATAACTATAAAGACTTTTACCCCAAAGTTATTGTTTTCATCAGACGGACATTGCTATATCAAATTAAAATTACTCTTAGAGAATTTTAAAATTGTTAAGCATGGAATGACAAGCTTAGTATACCATATGTACAACTATTGGCGAATAAATTTAAAATGGATGGGCAGTAAATTTATGCTGTCATATTAACACATTCTCCTTTGTTTTGGATTTTGCTATTTTAGATAAAGAGGAATAAAGCAATTAAGAAAATAACACATTTATATAAAAGCTTAGTAAAATAATTTATAGCTTTAGACCATATTCGATACGGAGTAAACCTTGTAAGGAAGAAGTAAAGGGTGTTACAGTTAGATTGATATTTTCCATCTTAAAATAAAAACACGTGTTTTTTGAGATAATTGTGATTTTTTTTTAATGAATTGTAAATTTGACATGTTCCGATTAAGTTTGGAATAAAATATTCGTCAAATGGCACTCATGGCTCTAATGACCAGCCTTTTCATGCAATTTTACATGACTTTTTCACAGAGATGTGGCTGTAGCTTACCGATGAAGCGCGTAGGATCTTGGGGCCTCGAAAAAGTTTCTGGTTTATTCGCATAAGCTTGAGATTTCACAAAATTCCAAAGAAAAAAATCGCACGGCGATATGATCTTGGTGGCCAGTTGTTATCAGAATTATTTGAGATGTTTTCTTTTGGAAATCGTTGCTGTAATAAATCATTTGTTTCGTGTGCGGTTAGGCAGGTGGTGCCGTCCAGTTGAGGCCACAAGAACTCCGTTATCATATTTCTGCAACGAAAGCCGTTCACAATCACGGCAATTTCGCCCTCATCTTCAAAAGAGTAGGGCCAAATCCCGCTGCATGAAAAAAATCCGCACCACTTGTTTCTTATGGATTGTATGAGAATTTTCTGAGCCCAAATTCGTCAATTTTGTGTATTCGCGAAGCCATTTAGACGGAAATGCGCTTCATGGGAGAAGATGACTTTTTTTCAAATGGTCTCAGCATAAATTTTCAAATTTTTGTAATAAGTTTAACCCTTCTGCATCCCTTGGATATGTGATTTTCCTATGATCCTTTGGGTCAATATGGTCCAACAATAAAATGTAAACAACATTTCATATTTAAGCATAATAAAAAATAAAAGCGATTCTATTGATTATATGACTGAAACTTGATCGATGATTCTGAATGAACATGAGCTCAATTCAATT
Source organism: Pollenia angustigena (assembly GCA_930367215.1). Classification (NCBI taxonomy): domain Eukaryota; kingdom Metazoa; phylum Arthropoda; class Insecta; order Diptera; family Polleniidae; genus Pollenia; species Pollenia angustigena. Next base: position 97,209,087 of record OV884059.1, on the reverse strand, counting down.
ATATTCAATAGGAAAAAAATTTTCAAGTGGAAATAAACTTGCAATATCGCTTGTTTGGTCTTATTGACCCGAAGGATATTAAATGTGTGTAAATCGTGGATTTAAATGTGGAGGGGGGAGGAAAACTTTAAATCTTATTATTTTCATTTAAATTTATAATTTTCGTCCTTGTAATGGATAAATTAAAGTTCCACGTCCATATCTTTTATTTAAAGGGACAAATTTTGCGTTTGAAACCCGAAATTGGGTCAAATTGACCCAAGCAGTGCAGAAGGGTTAAACAATTATAACGCGTTGTTCTTTCGTAAAGCGTTCAATTTTAAATAATTGGAATAAACATAATCGCCAGCTGTAAAATTTCAGAGTTGCCACTTGCACAAAAAAAAATTACACTTAATTTAAAAAGTGCTCTCTTACCCTTTATCTAGGCCAAAATTTTGCTCTCTCTAGTTCTTTCTAAGTAAATGCACGGTAATCCCGTTACAAGCAGAGCTGTGGAGTCGGAGTTGTGGAGTCGGGGTTGATGTGTTTGTATCGGAGTCGGAGTCGAAGCACCCATAAAAACTCCCGACTCTAACTCCAAAATTTGTCTGCATAAAAATTAAAAAAAAAATTTCTAATATTTTCCAATAAAATTTTTAAGTCAGAAGTAAGGTTCATTCTACATATGCAAATAATTATATTTAAGCTCAAGGCGGCACGTGTACGAATTAAAATATTGCTTCAAAATTTGTACAAAATAATTTTCTTGCCATATTTAACCAACTTAAGAGTAATGCATTTAGATGCATCGAGGTCAGAGTAGCTGTCAAAGTTGGAGTCGTACTTAAAAAATTTCAACGGAAGGAGTCGGAGTCGAAGTTTGATATTTTTTTTGGTTACAAGGTTACGAGGGAAGATATTTAAATAGGAACTGGGTGAAATAATTTGAGCTTTTTTAGTTCGTGTTATATGTTTAAACACGCTCATTTTGGATGGACATATAAACTTGGACTTAAGTTTATTATTATTATTATTACAGAATAGAATTTTGTTCACAAGGCGTACTAACTAGAGTTGTCAACCGATTAAGAATAATTCGATTAATCGATCAAACAAAACCAAACTCTTCTTCGAATAATTTTAAAACGACGATTTTCGAATAACGAATAAATCGATTAATTAATGTCGATTAATCGAACAAATATATTAAATAAAAGCTAAAAATATGATTTATTTTCAAACGTTGTTAGTGATTTTATACAAAATGTAGGAAAGTTAAAAAATATTGTGGCGATAGCCCAGGTTGTAATTTATCTCAATGTTTAGTAAGCAAAAACCGTGTGGAGCACTCATTGTATTTCAAATCTTAACAAACAATTGAGTTGGTGAGTTGCAATACTTGTTCGTTACAGAATTAAAAATACGAAATGACAATTCATTCTAACAGTTCTTTTGGCGCTTTATGAGAAGAAATATACTAATTGTATCAATTTATGTCCTCTTCCATGATTTTAGCACGGACATACATTGATGCAATCAGAATATTTCGAGTTTTGCAACTCACCTTCTCAAACGTTAAAAAATTTTCAAGAAAGATAATTTTTCAATTTCGGATGAAGTATTTAGAAATAACCAAAAAACTAAACATAAAGAACTGATTTATATAAATCATATCTTGAAAGATAAAATGTTGTTTGCGATAAATGCGTTCCAAAAAAATAGCACAAATTGAATTAGCATAAAACGATTCTCTAACTTTATGTAAAAACTAATAATTCGTTCCAAAATTCTGAAAAATCGCTTAAATTCAAATTTTCATTAAAAAATCAAAACAAAACCGCATAAAAAAATCAACAAAAATATATTTGAGGCATTATTTGTGAAGCGGACAACCCAATAAAAAAATTTTCATAATTCATTTATATTTTGCATAACTATATTTCTAAAAGATATGAATAAGTGTGCGAAATATTTTTTTCTAAGATGTTTATTTGTCGAGTTACGGGGTGGTAAAGTGTTCAAAGAATTGTTTGTAAAATGATCTTCTCGACCTAAAAACAAATCAAACAAAAAACAAGTAAGAAAGTATAGTCGGTCAAACCGACCATATGATACCCTACACCACAGTATTTAAAAACACATCATGCTTATGTGTCCATGTAAATATGGATTTATCTATGTTTATAAACTTCTTGAAAATCAGTTTGCAAGTTTGTGAGAGGAAGAAATTGCCCCCTGCCTCCCCTTGTGGTCCTTTTTTTTTTAAAACTGTATAGCTATAGATATGGATCTATCTATGCTTTAAATTTCATTAAAATCGGTTTGATAGTTTCTGAGAGGAAGAAGGCTTGGTCCTTGTGCCAATAATAACCTATGACCCAAATTTTATCAGATTATCTCTAAAATTGCGACCTCACTTTGCGCACAAGGTTACATGGACAGCCAGCCAGCCGTACGGACATCGTTAGTTCGACTCAGAAAGTGATTCTGAGTAGATCGGTATACTTTAAGGTGGGTCTAGGACCACTATTTTAAGGCGTTACACACATCAGCACAAATGCATAATACCCTCTCCACTATTGTGGTGTGGGTATAAATATTAAGTGATTCTAATAGAAAATCGATTGATGTTTAAACTTCGACCTAAGTTTTTGATTTTGTTTTTACCGAAATTAGCCTTCGGCGTACTTATTATATTGTAAAACTTTTATTATGTGATCTTCATAAGTATGAAAACACTCATACATACGTATCGGCTATGCATAGAAAAAACTCAACATAAAACAAACAATGACGTATGTATATACCAGTGCTGCAAACTTGCTTTAGTTGTAAAACGGTAAAAAGCTTAAAAAACATCTAATTTTTCAAAAGCTGTTAAAATTCTAAAAAAATCGTAAATTTAAAAATCGTAGATATGTATTTAAATCCGCATAAAACGAGACCTGAGTGTATATTTTTTAAAAAATGTTTTTTTTCACAATATTACCATTGAAAACGATGTGGTGGAAGATAATTCAACGACATCAAGAAATGCCGAACTTGGGTCAATGGAAAAATACATTAAGAGAGACAGGGGCTGTTCTGCAGAAGAAATTGTAGACAGAAATTTAGCTGAAGATGGTATGTCTGCCAACGCCTTTCGTAAATCCAGAGTAGTATCGGATTATTAAGGAATTAAGGATTTTACGATGCCTTTAAGAAATACAACGATATGGAGTTAAGATGAAAAATTTTATGCGAATGGAATGGAAGATTTTCCATAGTAATTTTTTTTTATTAAATAATTTTTTTTATTCGTTGTTCTCATCGATTAATCGAACAATTTGTTAGATTTAATCGTTTGATCGAACGAACAAAAACAATTATTTGAACTATTCGAACAAAGTTGAAAGGCGAATAATTGACAACTCTAGTACTAACCCAATGATACTACTCTCGCAAGTCTAATGAGCTGGCTGTTGCGCCAAAACTAGTATTTCTAAATCATCTGTAAGAGCACTAAGGAAAATATTTTGAGCCATAAAATAGATTTCGCATCGATGAAGTGTCTTTGACATTTGTGTGATAAACTGATTTTTTTACCCTCCACCACAATTAGTTGTGAAGAGGGTATATTAAGTTTGTCATTCCGTGTGAAACTTTTTTATTATTCATCTCAGACCCCATCAAGTATATATATTCTGGGTCATTGAGTAATTCTAAGTCGATTTAGCCATGTCCGTCTGTCTGTCCGTCTGTTGAAAACAAGCTCACTTTCACAAAACTCAAAAGAAATGAACGAACTTGGTGCCAAATTGCTTGTATCCTAAGCAGTTTGGGATTGAAATCAAGCAAAATCGGTTTAGTAGGACCAGAGCTATGAATCAAAATGTGGAACCACCACCTAAAAAAATTGATAATTTTGTTAGAAAAAATAACATAAATGCTGGAACAAGGCACGGAATGAGATAAGATTTTGCAAAAATTTGTTTTATTTGACTGCAAATCACGCTGTTAAATTTCGTGAAGATCCGTCCATAATTAACCCTAAGCCCCATATAAACACTACTCCCGGAAAACAGTTAAGTACGCCTAAAATCGTAAAACATAACGCTAGCGTAACAAAATTTGGTAAGTCACAGTTGTATAGTACTATAAATGATACTGTGAAATTTCGTGAAGATCGGTACATAATTTACCCTAGGCCCCATAGAAACCCTACTCCCGGAAAACAGTTTAGTACACCTAAAACCATAATTAATAACAAATCGTCACAGTTTAAGATAATAATAACATCCTCCTTAAACATTCGAACTGTCGGTGGAGGGTACCAAAGATTCGGCACAGCCGAATATTGCACTCTAACTTGTTTTTTTTTTTAATTCACAAGGGAACAAAATTAAATTTTTTTTCGTGCGATCTAGAATTTTATTGCAAAGTTTAACCAATTTGAGGTCGCTGATTTTAAACCTAATCTCAATTTTTTCCTATCAGCTGAACTTTTCGAGACATACCGTTATGTCCAAAATTAAGGCTCTTTCACTACATGTATTGGAATAACTTGAAAACGGTTCACCTTATTTAGTTGAAAAAACTCCAAAACTCGGCAACAATATTATTTTAAAGCCGTACTTACTTTGTTTTTAAATTTGTCTAGTAGTTTCGGATATCACTTTGAAAAAAAGTTTTGAAAAATAACAATTGTGATTTTTAGTTGAACTGCTAATTTTTAATTTTTGATATTTTTAGTTGGGCTTGAGTTCATCAATTTCGATCCACCAGTACCACTGGTTAAATATATATGTTTGACTGTTGGCTGGCAGGCACCGCAGTTGTGCAGAGGTTAAAACTCAAAGAATTCTGATGATAGAATGTGTTGATTCTTGAAACATGTAAATTCAGCCCCAGCTCAGCCAAGAAAATTATCAATAAATTTTAATTAAATTTCATGTTGTAAAAATTCCTTCCTTCAGTAAAATTAATTAAATGAAAATTAAATTTGATGAACTCAAGCCTAAACTAAAATGATCAAAAACAATTTTTAAAAAAGAAGAACAACATTTTTTTTTAAATTGCTTTTTTTAGCTTAAACGAGCGTGGCTAGTTATCGACTTAAAGCCGAGTAAAGCCAAACTTCCAAGCCTACATTTTCTTAATTAAATTTCATGTTGTAAAAATTCCTTTCGTCAGTAAAAATAATTTAATGAAAATTAAATTTGATGAACTCAAGCCTATATTTTCTTAATTTTCATTAATTAATTTTCACTAATCTTGCAAAGGTTGGCCGAGTGGTGTCAGGATTGTGTATTACGGCATAAAGTCTAATCGCATATTTGCGGGTTTTGTATGCTACAAGCAAAGCATTTGTCTTCGGTACAGTTAATAATTTAACGTCTGGCATCTTTTTCACTATATGATAACACCCCCCGGATCCATTTTGCATGGCCTGCAATGAAAAATGACCTCTCTGTGATGGTTTATCAGCATTTCGTTCATGCAAAATCACTTTTTAAATTTATTTGGCTTAACGTTAAAAGAACAAATTTTTTTACATAAATCCAGCTTCTTTCAAACGTCCTAAAACAGTTGTTTAATTTTAGAAGTTACTGTAGAGTAAGACCACAATTTTTATAGTGTGACATCCCCAATTCAGCATGGTCGTATCTTTTTCGTCATGCTGAGAGGTATATTTCTTTGAGAGGTATATTTCTCCTTTGTCAAAGTCAGCACTTCCGGTTAATACACACAGAAAACAAATTGGTTGGGAAACGGTTGTAGTAATAAAATATTGATCAAGTAACATGATTTATTATTGCAACTATTAAAAATGTATAGTTCTAACTGATTTTTAATTCTCTTGATTATAAAAATGATGTTCTAACTGAAATATGATTCCTTTAATTCTTTTATTAGTTATGATAACTAATTTAATTAAGTTCTAAAAATTAGTACAAATGGTTAGAATCACAACCGAATTTAATATAGGGCAATACTGAATATTGGTCATTGCAATCAATAATTTGCTTTCGTCAATATATTTTGTAATATAAATGATTATTCATTTATTGCAGCTAATTATTGATTGTTGGAATAGATTTAATTCGAGTACAACAAATGCAAATATAATTATTCGGAATTCACAACCAAAAAATAGTTAAAAGCCCCAATTGCTTACTAAATTTTCTGTCAAAACATTTGATAGATTAAATTAATTTTTAATATTTTATTTAAAAAATATATTTGCGGTCAAAAATGGAAAATGTGAAAAACTTAATAAATAAGGGTAAGTAATTTACGTATTCTTATAGGTATGAACATATACACGTACATACATATGTATGTATGAATGTATGTATTATTTTTTATACCCTGCAAATTATATTGAACTTCTTGATCTATTTTGATCCTGGACTGGTCCAATGTAGTGCAAGTATGGACAATGTCATTATTAAAAAGAGTTTACAGTGAAATGACATGTCTTCGTTTTTTAACGACATGTTTTCGTTTTGAAACGATTTAAAAGCAAATCCTCTAGAGTATACCATGGAGAAGTTTTAAGACTTCCCCTTTGTAATGCAAGCTGGGTTATATGGTCCTGCCCTAGGACATCGTACTGTAAAATAACCCATTTTTTCCATTCATTGAGATTACCTTTGGACAAGTCCTTGCCCCTTATGGGCTACATTTGACCGGTTAAAAAAAATATATTGATAACGACAATCAAATCTCTTGTTATGAACACCAATTATGTGTTAATTCAGTTGCATCTATCATATATTCGGGTGTAAGCATAATTTTTATTTCTAATAATCATACTAACACCTAACAATATCTGTTGTCATAACTGATAGTGTACGTAAATTCAAATGTTGCTATCAAAACTAGTATGTTAAGCAACAAAATTTTCAGTAATTGGAACCGAATTGTGTGATAGTACATGCAACCGACGAAATTCGATTGGCGCCAAATTCGGTTGTGATCACGAATCTGTTTTCTCTGTATATGTATATTGTATATTTTTTTGAAAATACTGCTTTTACAAATATAAAACCGTACAATGATTTAATATAATGAATAAGATTTAAGTATTAAAGTAAATTCATTTGAAATGTAAATTAAATAGCTAAAACGACCATAACTTCTGATTACAGAAATTAACTAAATCATGAATCTTAAAATCCCTTTTGCACACGCAACACGTTCAGCCACATCCCATCCCACACACATCAAAAAGCATGACCATGATAAAAATTGTTAAATTTTATGGGTGATATAATATAAAAGGGATTTCTGGTTAGCACAAAAGCTTCTAGTCAAATTAATTTTAATGATGTCCCCATATAAATTCAATTTGTGTTTGAAGATGTGCTACAAATTATACATGAATATAATTGAAATAAAATCTTTATATATTTTCAAAATAAAATCATCACAGGTAAATGAAAATGCTTTTTACTTTAACTTCTATTGAGTAACTATTGTTTGTATCTAGTTCTACAGTATTTTTTTATATCCTTGAGGACAATTTTATGTTTGCATTTGATTTCTAGTTTATAATAAATTTTAATGAATGTTACAAACTGACCTTTTTCCATAGAAATTTGTAAGGTTTTAACAAAAGGAGTTTTTATATTGTTTTCTTTTTCCCCATATAAATGAATATTTTTTGAATTTTATTTCAATAACTAAGATCCAAAATCTATGCATATGAGTTTTCTAAATTGATTTCAATAACAATAGCTAAAGAATACCTCAATATTTTGAAAAGGAGAGAAATAATTTTAAGTATAATAAGATTAGGGTGATACGAAGTACATACGAAAAATTGTGTCTATCAGGGGTGTCATAGAAACCAATCCTATTGGTATTGGATTTGAAACCGACAAAAAAAAAATACGTTGGTGTCCTGAAATCCAATGTTGTCGGTTTTTTGTTCGAACTAAAATTAGTGCTGGTTTTAGGTGTCACAGAAACCATTGCTATCGGGTTTTTTATTGAAAATAAACCAAACAGCTTACAGCTCTAATTTTTTTTATTGGAAATACAAATAGTTGTTAAAAGCTTGATTTCTTATTTTTTTCAACAGTTAGATTTTTTTGGATAAATAGTATGCTTCCGGTAATATGCGGCTGCTACAAATTCGCAAAAGTCTTTTTCTGCAAACAAGAAATTTGCAACAACAGCAGTGGTCATTCTATTTGTTTATACGTTAGTCAACTAATTTTTTTATAATTTTAATAAATTCGTTTACACAAATATAAACAAATGCAATGCAAGTAATACAACGATAGCATTTATTTCATAAGTTTACTGTATTACCTCTTCTTATTTTCTTTTTATAATTTTCCTTTAGTTTAAATACACAGATTTTAAAAATATTTTAGCGCAAAAATTATTATTTACAAAATTATCAATTAAGAATTGCATTTAAAGCTGTAAACACATGAGCCAAAACATTAAATAGCTGATTCAAAATTCGGTTTTATTTGTATTCGAAAATAACAAATCCGACTTGTTTTCATGACACCAAATGAAACCAATATTGGTTTGCAAAACCGACCATGAGCAAAACCGACTTGGATTCTTTGACACCCCTGTATGTCTCAAATCTGTCAGTAAGATGTAAAAAAAAACTATTGGGCTCACTGGTACCTTGCTTTTGTATCTGCGTAGGTGTCATCTTTGGAAGCTTATAGTTATGAAACCACTTAACTGAATTGAATAATTTCAAAAAGATTTGAATTTCCCAGATCCGAAATGTAAATACTCCATTAGTATTGGTTTTGCAGCTATTTATATTATTTATACCCCTTAACACAGGTGGACCTTCATACGTAAGTTCGTTTTTAATACAAGTTTATAGTTTTTACAATATTGATCAAATAAATGCGGAGTTGATGTAACGATCCCCGTAAAGACCGGAATGGCTTGCAATTGAAATTTCGCCAGATCGGTCCACCCATAAAACTTAATTTTTAAAAGTCTTATTATACATTATGAACTATTTTATTCAACTTTCGCATAAAATAAACTTAAAATAAACGGTCTATAAATGATCTACGAATAGACAAATAATTACCTCTTTCTACTAGAAATCATAGGAACGCAGAAACAATATGAGAAAGAAGGACTTCATTTTACTCCGATATTTCGTATAATATCTGTAAATCCAAAATTGCTTTCTAAAGACAATATAGATGCTTCAAATTAATGGATTATGGTATAAATAAAAAACAAACTAGAGTCTGTTAGTCCTGCTATACATTATTTTCTAACAATTCAAAATTCCTTGGGATATAAATTCCCAAAGCTCTTTCCGACAAAATACATTATAACTGCAGCCCAAAAATATCAAATAGATGAATAATTGTCACTGTTTCTCGATTTTCTTAACCATTTAATGGGACAGTTTTTAAAATTCCGGCTTCGCTTGGCAAATGATATTTTGCTTGATTCTTGGAACTCATTGAAATAGCTTAACAATCAAGCCAAATCAAGCCCGTCTGGCAACCCTAAAGCACACGCATGCATACACAAACGTGCAAACAAAAGTTAAAAAAAAATACTAAATTACATGTACGACATGCTCCATTCAAAAAAATTTGAGTAAAAGAACGATGTGAATTTCCATACATTTAATATGGTGTCTACGTTTGTAGAGTCTGGTGGGTACTGTAAATTATATTTTTAACGTGTCAGTAGCCAAAACTGCTTAGAATTGATTTTACGGAAGCTACTGAAAATTTCGGACCCTGTTGTTGTGGAAATTTATTTTTATTCAACTTTTTCTTCATAAATGCTACAAATGTAGACTACCGAGGACATAAAGGTTAAAGTTGCTAGTGAACACACGGGACACAAATTTTAATTGTGTGTTAATACTTTATTCCCTGACTGTAAATGAGTTTTGCAAATTTTTAAACTAGGAATTAAGATGATTAATCCCAACCGTAAATAAATATAATTTATATTATTTATTTATAAGTTGCCTATTTTATGCTACCCTAATAATTATATTTACATTCGTGTGCTTAAACATGCTCGTTTACATGAACCATAAAATTTTATAGTCCGTTTTTTTTATTTTTATTTTTATTTTATTGATTATATTGTGAGAATATAAAGAGGAACTCGAAACGACGTAAAGGGTTAATGGCAAAAGGTTTCAAAAGCATTTTTATTGTTTATAAAAAGAAGAAAATGTTAAGTTGAAAAATTTGTTAGACATTTTCGACAAAATTCTGCTGCTTAAATGGTTACAAGACAAGTATGTAAAATAATATAAAATTTATAAAAAATATATATAACAAAAATTTAAGTTATGCAATAAAAGTTATTTGTTTAGAAAATTATAACAAAAGATTTTTTTTTTATAATAATGACACAATGTTTCACACTGTGCTAGTTGAAAAAATAGATAAGATGGGCAATTGGCGTTTTAATCTAATTTGGGTATGCTGCATCCAGTGATGCTAACCGTTTTTTTTTTTTTTTTTTGGTTGGGTTTCTTCAATATATTTCTAGTCTGTAATGAACATTTTGTACGGTCGCCCCCTTAAGGGTAGGTATGTAAAAAAGAATTTATTGAGATGAAAAATAAAGTGGGGTTGGTCATACATTTTACCTATCTTGGGGCATCCCAGGCGCTGCAGAGGCCAAATTTAAGAATTTAATTAAACTGTCACAGAATTTTATTAAACGAGCACCCCTAGTGGTGGAGATATATGGGCAAATCCCAGAAACAGTCCACCAACCAAAAATTTTACAAATTATTTTTTTTAATGGAATATAAGACTAGATGTATAATTTCATTTCTATATTAAAGAATATGTATTTCAATGATCATTTATGGAAAATTTTTTAACAAATCCTACCCCACCCCTGATTTCTTAATGTTAAACGTGAAATTAGCATTATTTTAGAGGATTTTTGTGCTTAAAATAGCACTTAGAGCAGACTCTTCAAAATATAAATTTCGTTAAAAAACAGTTTATATTCATTATTAAGAAATTAGTTTAAGAAATGCAATTCATAAAAATATAATTGGTTTTGTTAAAATAAATAAAATATAATAATAATATACTACTGAAAAAAACTGTAGCGTGCGCTGAGAGGCGTGCGTCACAAAGGGTTCACGGCTTTTGTCAAAAAATCACAACATTTTTTGGCTGCGAATAAGTGCATTTAGAATTCTCTTATAGTCATCTTTCTTTTAGGAATTAGATTCATGCGAAATTCGCTAAGAATTATGAAAACGTACTTCAACCTTTGAAGTTATGTCCACTGCGTCACGAAACTTTGTGATCAATTATTTCGCTACAAATACTTGCTAAGAAATCATGATATATGCCATTCAAGACTTAAAAATGTTTATATTTCAATCAGAAAACGCTAACGAATGTAGCGTTCGTCACGCAGGATTTGCCCATATGGCAAGTATCTTTTGATAAAATGTAAAGAATGAATAACAAATAAAGTTCCGTCATACATTTTATTCCTCTAGGGCCGATTGCTTGGAAGTAATCAGGATTTTTCTTCAATATATCTCTAGACTGTATTGAACATTTTGCATGGGAGCGCCCTTAAGGAATAAATGATAAAGATGAAAAATAAAATGGGGTTGGTCATACATTTGATCCATCTGCGGACATCCAAGCGCTGCAGGGTCCAAATTTAAGAATTTCAATTGCGGAACTCCGGGTTTGTTTAGTAAATTCAACAAACTTAACAGTTTTTGAGATACGAGAATATTTTGTGCAGCCTCCTCCATTTTCCAAATAACGGTATATCTCGAAAACAAGAGCTAAAAAACGGTTAGCACCATTGATTCAGCGTACCCGAATTAGGTTGAAACTAATAGATACACTAATGGCCATTTTCTCAATGTATCGACAAACTGTCTGTTACTAAATGTCAACATAAATTTATTGGACCGATAAACTGCCCGTTAACGATTTTGGGTTTCTCAATATACCGACAAAAAACATTGTTTTCAGCTGGCAACGCCACTCCAAATACATGTAAACGTTGGGAGTCAGCTGATTGAATTTATCTGTACGGCAAATAAAAGGAAAATAAATAATTGGCAGATGAGTGCCGGTTAGTTTTGCGATAAAATCGAAGCAAATGAGACATTGAGAAAACCAAATTTCTTTAATGTGCATTTTTTCGTTGGGAAAAAAGATAATCGCCTAATGAGAAAATGGCCATAAGAGCAAAAATAAGGTTAATCTTATACGTACGTCATAAAAATTCAAGGCAAAAATTTATTAGCGAAAAACCTGTACTGAACTTAGCTCAATTTTAAAAATGTTCTAGAATAAATGTATCTACGGACAATTATTTTACATCTTTGCAATTAAACAGGATCTTGAACTTTTGGAATATGGCACTGGTTACAATGGCAAGAGAAATTCTTTATGTAGACAGAAAATGAAAGAGCTATTAATTGAACCATCTTTGCTTAGATCAGTGATGCAAAAGTTTGTTGATTTGTAGGAAAATAACAAACCTGTGATTTAACTATCAGCTAGCCATCTGACAGAAGAATTTGAAATTTGAAAATTATTGGCCTTTAGCAATATGTTATAACATGATAGAGCACCATCTAAAAAGCAAATCCAGATCTACTAAATTAACTTATTTAACTTCTTCTATATATGCATATAAAATTTAAATTTTTTTGTCTGTTTGCCTAAAACGTTCGCAGTGAAATTATGTGAGCCCCGAAAATAAAATAGGCTACTTTTAGGGGCAGGGAAAGTAGTACCCTCCATAGGATGCCAATATTAAGTATTGCATATCTTAAGAGTCACTGCACCCATTTTCTTGAACTTATTTTTGTAGTGGGATCTTCTGAGCCCCGAATTTTAAATGAGGTTGCTGAAGGGGACCCCCACAGGACGCCCTTGTAAAATATCACATATTTTAAGAACTGTTAAAGTGAGAATGTTTAAGTTGGTAGGAGTCGCTCTTATGGTAAACTACACATTTAAAAATAAAAATAAGGGGTAGGCGCTAGGGGAGCAATACCCCCTAAAGGTTGAATTTATTGAATATCGCGGAACGGAGGAACTATAATATTATAACTATAAACAAGTGGTTAGAGCTACTGTAAATGTAAACTATAAATTTCATAATAAAAATGAGCGGGGTAGACGGAGGAGGAACAGTACCCGTTATAGAAAGAAATTATTAAATACCGCATATCTGAAGAGCTTCAAACAATATATCTAATTCAGAGGAGCTAATTGCAGACCAGTATATTTGCTGTGCTAAAAAAAATAATATTAAACCACTGTTTTACGCACTGTGTGTAATGAAATTTTATTGAGTTATCGGTGGCTTGTCATAACGTCCAGTGACACAGTGTCCATGGAAGTTATGATGCTTAAAAAAATGTCATAGTTTCCTTGGACATTATGTCGCTTTTAAAAGTGTCCATTAGAGCTGTGTCGTTATGTCCGCGTAGACGACCAAGGCAGATTTAAGGAGCTTTTCTTAGCGAAGCCGGTACTTGTTCTACCATAGAGGTAAAAATCCTTGCGCCCAAAAGCGTTTTTGTTATATATTTAATATATACACCCAGAAAAAAAACAACAAAACTTTTTTTAAAGAAAATTTTAAACTTATTATGTTTAATTTAACCAAATTATTGTCACCGACAACCATATAATGATTAAATTAGTTTCTTTAAAAATAGTTTTTAATTGTGGCTATAATAAAACATGTTTTTCTCTGCGTGTATGCAGCAGTTTTTTTTTATTTTTAACTGCTTTATTATGAACCTTATGACATGTCAGAAAGTGACATAATGTCAATTTGCATAGTGTCTTAATGCCCACGGCCAATATCACATTTTAAAATTTCTCATAGTGTCCACTGACACTTTGTGGAGCGTCACAGTGTCCATGGCCACTGTGTCACTGGAAGTTATGACATGCCATCGAGTTATCGCTAATAATAATTAAATTTTATATTGAGCGTTTAAGCTATTTCTTATCTGGATAAGCAGCAAAAAACTAACTAATATTTTAGCCATTTTGTTTAACGGTTTGTTTCGAAATATAAAAAGATCTCTCTTAATTTTAATGTAAAGATTAAATTTCTTAATAATTTTTGTACTAAGAAATTGTTTGGCTATTTATTTTGCTCAAACTTAAGACAGTTTTCGAAGCGGAGAGTTAGCAATACTGAATCGTAGTAACAAAATTAATGTATCCCTTTCTACTTCCGGTGTACACAAAAATAAATTAAATTATTCATTCATGCTTAAACTGAATTAATAAGAAATAATAACTAACAATAAATTTTGTTTAGATATGAAATTGTAATGTATAATGAATATCACTTAAACTACAGCAATATTCTAATATTTTTTTCAATTGTTACAAAATAAATCCTTTGGCCAATAAAATTCATAACTTTTCCAGATTTAAATTTAAACAAAAACTTATTTTTACAAACATAACAAAAAAAAAAAGATCATATAAATGGTGTGTGAATATGAGTGCTACACCACTTATTCATATTTATTTCAATACATGTCTCCAGGATTATTTTGTCTAAGTGTTTTTTACACATTCACTTATACAAGTCTGTATTTGTAAGAGTATGAATGCGTGTCCTGTTTTCAAGTGTTTTTCTATTTATTTTGTAAATACATATTTATCTGCATTTTGTTTTTACTCCTTTTTTTTGTTCGTTGGTGTTGTTGTTATTTTTAGCATAAATGTTTATTGTTATTATTATTTTGTGTTAAAACACACATTAAGGTTTGTTTTATTATTTAATGGAATTTTTGTGTTTTTCTCTTATTTTTGTTAAATTTTGTTTTTATGAGGAGTATGTGCTTGAACTTTTTATTCTATGCTAGAATTAAAGGATTTCCTTAATTGAAATTTTGTTTTTTATATATTTTTTATTAAGCAGCAGATGTTGTTCATACATTAATAGATGATATTCCTAAAAACTTATGCAATAAATGTATTTTTTTTAACATAAAATATTTGTTTAAAGTGATTTTTTGTATTTTGTAAGGAAATATGAAGAAGTTATTATAAATTAAAATTTCTTTGAAAATAGTAGTTTGACGTAACAGTTTATTTATTATGGTATGAACGCAATTGGGACGAACTACAAACTTTCAACAGCACGACGAATCTGTCGGCATGAATCCGTTGCGTAAATTCGTCGAAAAAGACGCAATTTTGTTTTAACAAACAAAACTTTGGCCCTAATCATGTAAAACGCAACGCAACTACAAAGAATTACATTGAAGGCAAAAACAAAGTCATACATATTTTGTAATTTTGTTGTTGCTTTGTTCAGAACTTCACATTGCATTTGAAAATTTCAAACCCTGCATAGCTTTTGACGTTGAAAATTTTAAAGCGATACGTAAATTTCTTTAGAAAGCAACAACAAAATTATTGCGATTTTAAAAAGTAAGAAAAACAAGTGAGAGAGTATTGTCAGTAAATGGCAGCCATATGATATATTCAAAAACAAATTTCTAGAGAATATCGTATTTGCGATCTATGGGCAATTATGGACCCGCCAGAACAAAATTATGCTATGAATATTAGGAATTGGATTTATATGCGATCTACAGATAATTTTGTACAAACTAGCACGTCATGACATTATAGGTATCTATGGTAAAAGTTACTGTTGCCATATTTGTATGGCAAAACCTACACTTATAAAGGAGTAATGGCATTTAAAGCAATTTTAGGAAGTAGAAGTTGTATGGGAGCTTTGGTGAAATATTAAATAAGTTTCGATTAAATTTATCTAAATACCAAAATAAATATATAATTTATTCGGCAGTCATTGATAGGGCAAACTACCTTGTGACTTGAGGACACAACGGAAAAATGTTAATTTCGTGTGTTCATTAACCCATTAATCACTGATGGGTATTTAAATATCCAAAAACAGAGCCTTCGTAGAAAAATTCTGGCTTACTTCCGGTAAGAGGTATCGGAAATTGGCTTTTACAGAAAGATAAAGAAAGGATAACACTACCTAAAAAAAAAATTGTAAGTTATATTTTGCCTCCTTTTATTTGGTAAGTTAGCGGTTTAAAAGTTAGAAATTTTTAATATATGAAAAAAGTGAACGACAACGGCTCTGCAAAATTGGGAGAGTAGAAAATCGGAAAACCCTCTTGGTGACTTATAGCATTAGGTGTGCTCTGCTTTAGAAAAAAATATTAGCTAAATTGGGCCAATAACCTGTAATCAAGGTTTGATTCAATGAGATGGGTATTTAAATACCCACTTCGCTGTAAAAGGGTTCAAAACACGCAAGTAAAAATGCGTTGTTCTATTAAAAATTAACTTTTTATTAGTAAAAAATAAAGAAATAAATATCACAACTGTGGTCGTTAATTGAGGTAATTTTATATTTGTAGTATTTTTTTGGGACACCAGCATGAAACTGTGTAGAAAAAGCCTTTGGGTGTAACTAAAATTTGCATTTTGCACAACAAAAGTCAGTTTTGCTTCACATTGTCCAAAACAGTCACGCTTTATAGTTTGGCTTATAATATGGCCAAAGCTATCCATGCGCTTTGACATTTCTTGTGCATTTGTGACAACTTTTTCTCTTACAAGAACACTATTATTAGGAATTGTTACGAATGCTTCAACAACGCTCACACGAAATAAAATTGATTCGTGATTGGAGATCCTTCAGCTTTTCTTAGCATGCAGTGTAATTTCCAGGCATACACTATACAAGCATCCAAAGTATTAGTAAGAAGGCCTCGGCTCTTTCGTATAAAATTTAAGATACACATTCCACATTCCCTTCTATGACAACAGAGAAGAGAAAGAGTAAAATTTTTTGTTTTGTTTCTTCGCACAAGCAAAAGAAAAATAATTTTTTATCCCGTTACCATTCTTATGTAATGACAACGTGTGTAAAGAGATATGAGAATGGAATAAAGCGAGCAGGCCTTGTAGAGGGCCAATGTTGAATGTGAACCACACCTAAACGTCAAGTTTTTTCTGCATTTCATTTAACATTTCTCAATTTTAGACTATCTCAATTTGAACAATGGAGAGATACACAATCGAGCAACGCGTTAAAGTTATTCATGCTTATTATGAAAATAATAATCAGTGATGAGGCACATTTTCACCTCAGTGGATTCATCAATAAGCAGAGTTGCCGCATTTAAGCGACTGATAACCCAAGCGTGATTGTCGAAAAACCAATGCGCTCACAAAGAGTGACTGTTTGGTGCGGTTTATGGGCTGGCGGGATCATCGGGCCGTATTTTTTCCAAAATGACGCCGGTCAGGCAGTTACTGTGAATGGTGTTAGCTGTCGTGAGATGATAAGAACTTTTTATGTCTTCAACAGGTCGATGCCACTTGCCACACAGCTAACGAAACAATGGCTCTTTTGCGCGACAAATTCAATGGCCGTGTTATCTCACTTAGTGGCGATGTCAATTGGACGCCAAGATCATGTGATTTGACACCGTTGGACTTCTTTCTTTGGGCTTATTTGAAAGAAAAGCAACAATTCAAGAGCTAAAGGATGAGATAATTCGGCACATTAACGGCATAGTACCTCAATTATGCCTCAGCGTCATCGAACATTTAGACCATCGGATGGAGGTGTGCCGCCGAAGTCGCGGCGGCCATTTGGCCGATATTTTGTTCCATACATGATTGAACCATACCAATATTATCATACTAAAAAAATGACAACAATTTCCTAAATTATTTGACATTGGCCCTTAAAATTTAACCAGCCTTTACATCCAAAAGAAGGAATACAAAGGCCTTCTAGAAGGGATCCGTACTTCTTCCTTTTCCCGCTGGGACAGATTCAACGTACATAGTGAAATAAGCACACAGCACTCTCATCAATGCATGCAATCTTGTGTTTTAAAACTTTTGAATAGCGACGTGGGTAGAAAAATAACCATGGTCTAGGGGCCAAGGTTTGACAGGTAAAAATTAAAAAAAAAACGCAATGTCAATATAAATGCCCTTAATATCAAATGTGTAAAATTTCATTTAAATCGGATTAGGAAATCGGGGGTCAGTCTTTAATGGGATAAGCATTTCATGGATAAATCAATGAATTAAGCGATTGACTATTTCTTGCTTCCAAAAATGTCTCAGCGAAAAGAAGAAATCATCTCACGGATTGTAAGCAATAAACGTTATATTCCATCCAAACTTGCGCAATTATAGTTGACTATTAAAACAGCTGCAAAGTGACGATTTTGTTTACAAAAAAAAAATAATAAAATTATACACAATAATGGATCAGTCTTTGGAGTAGTTTATTTCTTTAAATTCCGTATCGCTTACGCATGCACTCCAGCTGATGTCAATGCAATCAAACGTTCGCGATTTTACTCATTAGCCTACTGGAATAAGCAGCATAATTTCCGAGCCACACAAATTGAAGGAAAAAACATAAAGAAAATACTAATTTTTAAACCAGCTACAGCGTTTCTCTGCTCATTATTTACGAACGGCACCAAAATACCAAAATACAAATATATAATAACAACAACAGCAAACGAAGATTCTATGAGAATGATCTTTATAGATAGGAAGAAAAAAGATCTAATCGAAAAACTTTAAAGAAAGTATAAAATTTACCATCATCTCCGTTAAGATTTTGTCAATTAAAGCCAAATATATTTTTCAATACTACTAATTAAAATATGAAATAAAAAAACATTAAGAGTCTGAACACAATGTAACGATAATTTATTGCGGTGCGGTTTTTCATACGATCTATTTTATTTTCATTGCGGACTTTCTTTCTCTCTCAACAAAGCGAATTCAATTCGCCTTGTCTCTCAATTTTTGATACGCGTTCTCTTTCTGATGTTGCCATAGTTTTTGAACAATTGGCTATGTTCACAACATTATTGAAAACAAACAACATGATAAAAATGTGTGCACAAATAAATTAATAAAAATTTAAACAAAAAATTACAACTATTTCCGTCGCCGTCTTCCGTTGTATTATGTTTATTTTTCTCTCCCGCAACGAGAAATCGCACCCCAAACATTGTGTTTAGACTCTAAACTGGGATTTTTTTTTCGCAAAATCTGGTAGGTTTTTAGAGTTCTGATGGCAAATTAATTTATAACGCAATAATATAAGATACTTAGAACAAATGAGAAGTTGGATATCCTACCGTTATCCTTGGACATATAATGCCAATTAATTTTTACGGTGGGTTATTTTGTCCCAATAAAGTTTTCGGCGCACAAAAAATCATTAAACTTAATTTTTTTTTATTGATTGAGATAATAAATCCAACTCGATAATAAATTCCATTTATATTGGAACAATTTGTCCCATTTTAACAATAAAGTCTTATTTTCAGGACATCATATCCCATTTCAACAAAAAAGTTCTTAAATTTTACAGCTTGAAAATGTTAAAAATAATGTTTTATTTCTTGCTTTTTGCTATTAAAAATAAATAGAAACACAAAACCAGCGGCTTTATTTATAAAATTATTTCACGGTCAGTGAAAAAATTCGTGGTCTCATATAAAAACACTACACACAAATCATCAACTGGTATAATTTTACACTGATTTGTTTCATTATCACAGATAATACTTTAAACTTTATTGGGAATGATTGGATTGTAGAATAAAAAGGATAAAACAAATGATGTAGATTGCTTGGACCTATAATCCCAGAAGGGACAAAAGGGTTAGGATAGTTGTGAACAAATAATAAGTGTACACAACTGTATATTGGAGTTGGGTAAATGAAACTTAAGCTGCAGTTGTCAGGAAACAGGGATAGAAATAAAAAAAAAAAATTTGTTTTCGAAACAAAATCAAACTTATACTAACTACATCCGTTGACTTTCCCACACACATTCTAAGAGCCAGGACAAGTTTTTATATGCACAAAAAAAGTTTTGAAATATTTAAGTAAAACAAAAATTGAAAATGTGCCTAAAACAATTCATTAAGTTTTTCTTTTTTTTTTGGTGTAATAACTTGGAGCAAATTTTTCAAAACGCAAAAAGTTATTCTTTTTAAATTAAAAATGCTGTTCAGCCGAGATCAGTATAGTAGGACGAACATATTTGCTTAATGAATTTACAGGAGTAAATGCTCGCAGTATATTATGTACCAACTAGTAGATAATTCTAGCAACCAGTCGGTAAAAATAAAACCAATATTTTCATTTGGCTTAATTCCAAAATATGCATAAATATTTTTTTAAGCAAAAGAATTTAAAAAGACATTAAAAGAAAGGGCTGAATGAAATGATCTAAAATAAATAAATTTATGATAAATGTAGAGGAAATTTTCAATAATAAATTGTTTCTATTATCATCAACAGAAATTGGTTTACCACTCATCACAGGAAAAAAGAACATGTGAAAACGATTTGCATGGACGAGCATTTACCAACAGCTCCCCTGAGTGTTGAAGCAACCAGCAGAACCAGGAACTTATTTGAGTGCATAGTCCGGGATTTCAAAAATATGCCAGCAATAGCTGTAAGGTAATAACAGCACCTAAGAATATTCCTTCTTCTGGCCTTACATTTCCACAAAAGGAGAGAAATTAAACCTTTAGTGGGATCCCTAAGGTATCCATCAAAAAAGGATCTATCGATTGCACCTCATCCATCCAGACGGACGGAAGTGCTACCATGCATGTTCAGAAAAGTAAAACTTCCGCATCGGCAATCTTCCTGTAAGGCAGAAAGCAGTTCCCGCAAGATGAATACTAACGGAGGCCTCAACCAATAGTCAGTCTGCTGCCTGCCCACCGGGTGCTACTAACTCTCGTGGTACCAGGTAAGATTTTTACCGAATCACGGGTATTGGCCCAACCTGATTATGTCCAATAGGATGTAACGCATTTCACACATTAAAACACAATACGATCTGGAAACTCTAAGATTCAAAGGAGTTCCCGAGAAGATAATAAAGCAAATTTAGGAGCTCTTCAACATCGCCTATTGTGCTACTCCTTATTAGGGCTCATCAAGCAAACCCATTAATGTAAACGTCTGAGTTGGACAAGGCTGTGTTTCACCTCCATTATTGTTTATCATATTACATGACGCAGTTATCAACCACCACATCTTTAGCATGTAATCTAAGATCCAAACCTTTGTTACATGTTCAAAACTAAATCAATGCGGGTGCCCCGGTAAGCTAGTTGTTAGTAAGCTAACCTATCAGTGCTGGGGTTGCGGGTTTCATTCCAGCCAGAGACTCTAGTCTTGTACAGAAGACAAGTGTAGAGCTTTGTGGGATTAGCTTAGAGAAAAAATAGCTTTGCGGGATTAGCTTAGAGAACAAAAATAATTATCATGCAACACGAACTGCCAGCTTTCGGGCCAACGCATTGATGATGTTAAAAACATTTGCTATCTAGGGCATAATGCTTCAAAAAGTGATGACAGCAAAAATATATTCGGAATATTCGGAATAAATTTTGTATTGCAAGCACGCTTAATAAATTCAGGAGATCGAAAAATGTCTCAAATCACACCAAAGTGAAGGTGTTTTTATAGCAAAATGAAAGTTGTACCTCAATATGGCTGCGAAACATGAAATATATCGAATCGCAAATTGAATACTATTAAAGCTTTTGTATACCGCAGCATCAGGCGTTATACTTAGAATATTCTGACCAGCCACGATAGCAAATCATGATTTGTGGAATCGTATAGATCATGTTCCTTTAGGATTGATTAAACAGCGGTGTAAATTTGGCTGGCAAGGACTTACAATGAGAAAGCCAGCTAACGATATAACTCGACAGTCCATCGAATATAACCAGTGTTGGGCAAAATACATGGTTTGCAGTATTTAAAATACAAAATACTCGCTGGTCATGTATTTAAAATACAAAATACTTTCAGGTTATGTATTTAAAATACAAAATACTTCTATTTATTCGTAATACAATACATTAGATAAAACTAATTAACAAAACAATTGTTTCCTTTTATAAATACTAGATTTTGGAATAAATAAAACCTGCTAAAGAAAATAATCTTTCTACAGGTCCTGATGAGCACACACTTGTTTTAAATTCTATGAATACTCTTTTAATATTTGGATAGCTGTCAAGAGTAATAATGTTTTTGCTCTTGTCACTGAGGAAACTGACAAATTCCAACTCCAAATTTGATGTCCTAGATTCATCACCATCCCTTTCTACGAAAACAACGTCTTTTTTAATGGTGCTTCTACTTCTGATATTTCCAGGTGTCATTTTAAGTACATATTTGTTTTGTAAATACATATTTCAAATACGGTCCAGCCCTGAATATAACCCCAAGGTTGTAGGAGACCTGGTAGACATGCAAATGAGAGTTTAAATTTATTCACCTCAGTCCAAAAATGATATTTTGAATAATTTTATATGTATTTAAATTGATAAAGCAAACACTCAATCGATGTATTTACATTAGGGGTACAACCAAAATAAGGCCCTATCACCACGCTGTAGCCGATGTTGTGCTGAAATCGAAAAATGTTTCCTCAGGTCATTTGGAACAAAAACGTTCCGCGTCGAAGCCGATTTCTGAAAGCCCTTTAAATTTTTTCAAAATTTTGTATTTTTTCAAAATATTTTATTTTATTTATAATAATTTAACTATTGACATTTCTTAGGGCCATTATTATAACTTGGCGTTAGCTGTTATCCGACAGTTAACAGACGCTTTTTGACAGATAACACATTATTATCTGTCAATTTAATCTTAACTTTAGCTAACTTCATGTTGTAATTATGGCCCTTAATATAATTATATGATTATAATCAAGATTACAATCTAAAAACTATCTTTGTTAAGTGAAATTATCTTTAGATTAAGAGTTCGTGTTGATTTGCATTGGGGGAATATATCTTGTACGACTTTGATGGCGCGTTCCGCGCAAATGTTGCTGCGTTGTGTTTTTGGAATTCTTGATTTATCTTTCACCCAATGTCTTTGGAAGCATATCTGAGCATTAGTAAAGCCCGATAATGATTTGTTTCAGGCTTCGAAGTCATTTTTCTTGTAACAATGATCTGAAAACCAAATGTTGTGCCAAGGGCCACATATACAATTTTGAAAAAACCGAGTTGCATTAGCAAAAATCGATTGTTTGTAACTAGTTTATCTCAAAAGCTAGTTACAAACCTGTTTATGGTTTGTATGGATAAATACGTTTCACAAACTAGTTTATTACCATAAACAACTTATAAACTGTTTATGGTGTAGGTGTAAATGCATTATTACTGATCCCAAACTTTATAGCATTTGACGCGGAACCTTTTTTACCGATATCGAAAATCTAAAGATGCCGTTCTTATTGTTTTTTATGCACTACATGGTATGGATAGGGCCATTTTGATATTTTAAAAAATTGTAAAAAAGTTGTGTCCCTAATGTACATACATGACATATTTTAAAGCAAAACAGACAAATAACAAACGATAAAATTTATTTATTATATAAATTTTGACAAAGTTTCTGTTTCTGTTTTCGTTTTAACGTATTTTAACACGTTTACGTATTTTTTTTAACTAATGAAGTCGACGGTAACATTCTTTATATGAAAGCCCTTAAGAATTCCTGTTAGAAAAAGGAAGTGGAGAAAGACTTGCTCCCAATGGAAACTTGTGCGAAAAAATAAATAAATGTGGAATGCGCCGAGTACGACTTATGTCTGCTAAATAAGGCCTTCTATTAGGCCACTTTACTCATTCTTTTTACTAACACGTTGTATTAGAAATATTCGAAATTAAATAAAAATACAATTGGGGGATTCACAAGGTAGTCATAAAGTTGTAAAGTCATATGTCTTAAAAGAATTACAAGAAATATATATGATTGCTATAAATGAAAGCGGGCAATCGCTTATAATTTAGATATCTACTGTATAGTTATGACGAATTATTGAACACAGCATTAACATTTTTATATTGTTTGAAACACAACAATAATTTATTAAACAATTGAAGCACAGCCGCGAATAACGTTGTAAAAGCCACATTTTGCAAAAACTGTTTTTTTGCAGATAACCGTTAACCTAACTCTCTTACACAGTTTAAACATCAAATCAACCAAAATAATGCACATTAACGCCTTCAAAATGGCATGCAAAGAGCCAGCCAGTAAAAGAACATTGCAAGTTTCTAACAAAATTATGAAACCGAAATGGTTTTGCAGTGCGGAATAATGTTTTAAAAGCCTTTTGCATACAAGTTTTTATTATCATTATTTTTAATAATAGACAAAAAAAAAAAAAAAAAAAATTTAAAACAAATAATCCTGCCTGTAAAAAACGTTTTTTGCTTTCCTGAAAAATTACTATTTTGTAACTTAAAACGTTATTCGCCGCGGCTGCGCTACAATTGTAAAATATTATTTCGGACATTATGACGATATGACTTGATAGCACACACTGTGAATCCCCAATATATAAAAATGTACATATTTGGTCTTAAAAATAAGCGAAATCAACCTATTATTTCACCTTGCCCTTACAATAATGCTCTTTAAATAAAGATTTTGGAACGAGCCATGCCAAATATGACACATTTAATGTTGGGGTGACTTTTCTGGTGCAAGTATTAATTTAAGTACTAATGTGTTTACTACCACAGAAAGTTTTTTCACATAACTGTAGCGTATTAAAAGGAAATTGAAGAAAATATAGTTGTTTTTTTTTTAATGTGCGTGTGTGTGTTCATAACTGAATTTAATATTTTTTGTAACATATGGATGTTACGAGTACAACGCTAGCTTTATATCCTCAAGTATAAACAGGGTGGTTCAAAAGTCACCATGGGGTTTAATAATTTAATAACTTTTTTGTCAATATTTTTTTATTTATTTTTTTTTAGATTACACTACGTGCCAGTTTTTTGACCAAATGAATTGTCCGCTGAATCCGAATATGAATTCAGAATTGTCAATAGTATAACAGATTTTGAGATATTCCCATATAACCGTTATTTGTGTTTTTAAAAAAGATGATGTGACTGAAATGCAAATATCTGCAACAATTTTAAACGAATAATGTATTTCTTTCTTTTTAGTAAAAGGCTTTAAAATAACCATGGGTCGTTTGTGAATATGGCAGAGTTAAAGTGGACAAAATTTCAAACTTCATTATAAATTTGATGATTTTTTGCTCTTTTCAAGTTTTTTTTTTTTTTTAAACCAAGCAATCATTTTTTTAAAGTTTTATCACTTACGACATAAGCCTATATTAATACGACCATTTTGTGCACAACGATCCAGATCGGTGCAAAAGTGACAAAGTTAATTTACTAAATCTTCTGTAGCTTTGTCATTTTTGTACGAATCTATGTCTTGTTGGGCGCAAAAAAAAAACTTGAAATTAGCAAAATTTAACAAAATCTGTTTCTCCGCCATTTGTTGACGAATCTTCACAAACGACCCATGGTTATTTTAGAAATTTCATGAATTTTTGAAGATATTTACATATCAGTCACATCATCTTTTTTAAAAACACAAATAATTGTTATTTTGTAATATCTCAAAAACTGTTCCACTTTTGACAATTCTGACTTCATATTCGTATTCAGCGGACAATTTTACATAAAGATGACTCTCAGATTTATGTTGTCACGACTTTGTTGGAAATTTGTCACGTAGTGTTATTAAATAAACAAAACAGATATTGTTTACACTAAGCATGGCCTAGAAATTCGGAAATTTAATTGACCAGCGCCTTCGCCAGACTATTTTCTTTGGGATTTTTTGAAAGAGCAAGACTATGTGAACAGGCCCGAGAGAATCCTTGAACTTAAGGCCAACATTGCTGTTGAAATTCCATCCCTACAGCCAGAAACATTGAAATCTGTTAAGGAAAATGCTCTTAACCTTTATAAGGCCTTCGGATCAAATCTGACCCATTTTTAAATAAAAGTAAAATTTTTTCTAAGAGTGAGTGACATATATTTTTCATATTTTATGACTTTTATTTAATTTGAATTGACAACAACTACGTTAGGTTTTCAGAAAAAAATACTGGCGGAAAAAATATTTATAAAATTTTTTGCGCTTAAGGTCTTTGGGTCATATTTGACTTTTAGCAAAATTCTTGAATTTTCGTTAGAAATTTACAGTTGTTATTTATTTTTGTTCACCTCCTGTGACATGCGTTATTTTGAAGTTCACTAATAATGAAGGTAAATGTGTATTTGGTATTGATTGGACTGAAGTGGGTGACACTAAAATTTCGAATTTATTGGTTTTCAGTTAGCTGAATTGTATATAAGATCAAATAAAACAGATTCAAAAAACTTTTGAGAATACTAATACTGGCAGCAAACGCCAAATTTTAGAGAAGTTTGCGCCGATACGTGAGCTATAAAATCTATGGGTTGATTAGTTATGCCTGAAATGTCAGAGTATGACTGCAGACAATTGTTTTAGATCGTACTAATTGGGACAAAAATTGCTTGAGAATCAAATTACTTTATTATGAACTATATGTAAAAACAAGATTGAATTGCTACGAGAACTTCTAGCAACTAAAGGCTATCATTAACATCAGCTAAACATGACTAGAACGAAAACTGTTTTGCCAAACGTCAACATTTCTTAGAAAATTTAGGTTTTCAACTTTCCGCGCCCTATATCAAGCATCGAAAAACTTTACCCAAAGACTAATTTTTACGAAAAAATGCAAAAAAGTGCATGTGTTAGCTGAGCAGGAACAGCACACGTCATCTTCAACCAAAACCTAAAAATAAATAAATTTACCAGTCAAAAATAAGTCGTTGCTAATTATGTCATAAAACCAGTACAACCACTTTATGTTAAATTTACTTTTGTATTCGCATTAAATGTTAACAATAAATAGAGCTTCAACTGAATACTGAATAAATCTAGAAATAAAATATAATTTTGAAAACATACTTAATTGAAAAAAGGGAGTTTTTATATACAATTTTCTATTTGGGTCAAATTTGACCCGAAGACCGTTAACGTCAGCAAATTTGAAGACCTTATGAAGGTTTAACGAACCCATAATTACGAAGTTTAATTTAAGTGACATTATTTTCCATACTTATGGTGTTTTCTTTTCTTAGAATAATTTTCCAGGTATACTACTATTCGAGCGGGTTTTTGGTCTATTCTTAAAATTTATGCAAAAATGTGCGAAGCTGTCGTTTTCCTTTCTTAATATGTGGCAAAAATAAATGGCAAATATGTTCCATTTCTTACCCCCAGTTATATTTGAATGTGGGGTAATACCCTTTTTGCATCTGCGTTAAGTACTTTTTTATGCAAGCAAGTATTTTTCTAGTTAAGTTTTTTCATGTTTTTGCGTACAGTTTGTTTTGTATTGTGATTTTGCTTATATTGTGATGGATATATGTAAATCTTTTTTTTTCTGTTGTTTTCATTTTATTTAATAATTTCTTTTTTTGGTGCAAAAGATTTTACAACAGCTGACTTTAATTATTAAAAATCAGTGCTGTTAACGCTTAGTGGAATCCAAAGAAAATTTAATGTTGAAAGTCGCTACAACCTGGAAAATATCTGAATACAAACTTTGAATTTTGTATTAAACACGCTAAATACACATTAAGTTGCATGTACATGAAATGTTTTTTACATCTGACTTGTCAAATTTTTCAACTGCAAAATACATACATGTAGTTTGTTAACTTTATAACATTGCATCTGTAAAAGTCCGATGCAAAGTCATCAGACAACATTTCAATTAGAGCATGATCTTCTGACAAACCATCTGATATCAGCAGTATCAGTAATCTATGCCGGGAAGAAACCGGCAGCGGCGGTAAACACTATTGATGGAATCATTAGCCGGCTGAAGTTTATATTTTACAATACCGATAAATGTATGAACATTTCACCATTGAATAGAAATTATGAAAATATATTTGCAAAAAACGTTTAATTTTAATATCCTTAATTAGTATCTTCAAATTTAAACAAAAAAAAATTTAAGATGGCTGAACTTTTTTGAGGCGCAAATAAAAATTTATATATCTATTTTGAAACCGAGAACTACTTTGGTTTCTGCAATAACAATGCGGGAAAAAACAGTGACAATGTCAGAAGCAAATTTTATGTACGTTTGTGACCGAATATTATAAAACTTTATGTAAAAAAGCAATTTTGACAGGCATGCACAATTACATGTGACTTAAAAGTTGACAAGTCATGCCGCGTACATGCTTCTTCAGTGTTGTGTGTAAAAATTAGATATAAATGATATTGATTAAGGGTGCGCGTAACTTGAAAAATATATTTCACAATTATTATGCATTGTTATTATTTAGAAAAAAAACAACATTAGTGTAAATAATTTCCATTTAGTATATTTTAGTCTTCAAAAAAATTAAAAATTTATATATGAAAATGTTTTTAAGGACCCAAAGTAATTGTAACCCCATGGTGACTTTAAGCCCACCCTGTAGATAAATGTTACAAGTTGAGACATTAATGTGCCTGTGTGTGCCAATGTAAAAGTAAATATATATAGAAATGATAGTTTATTTTCACAGGGTAAAATGTCACAAACACATTTGTCACTTTATATAATAAGTGTTGAATATTCCTTATTCCTGCAGCTGTTATTAGTTAACACATACAAACATACATACTAGAAATATATGCCCCGCAAGAAACCTGGAAACATGTGTTTCCAAGACACCACTTTTTTCGATTATTTCGGCGACTTTTTCATAATATTATCTGTCTTTAAGAAAAAGGAGACATTTTGCGAAAGCTTTAATTATTAAAAAGCACGCAATGACTTATAGCGAAAATTCGGATTTTTTTTTTATAGAAGTTGTTTTTATGAAATAAACCTTTTATTTAAACAAAATATATACAACTATTTGGCTTTAATATAATGTCCTAAGGACGACTCACATAGCATCCTTTGTACTGTATACGTTGGAGTTTTTCAACTGACAATTAAGTTTCTCACTAGCTATGCTCAATATCGTACATCTGTTTCACGTTAAGAACTTAAGTGGGGCAACTTTTAACGTATGTTGATCTATTTAAAGCTATCAGTTTGTTTTATGATTGGTTTTAATTTAATTTTTTTGTGTTATGTGTTAGCGTAAATAAATTAAAATACAAAATAATATACACTTAAATTGCATAAATAAAATTGAGAGCAAACTTATTGCTCGGTCTTGATAAAGCGGTCTGGCCCAAAATCTTCGAACCTTATCCATTACATCGACCCACGTTCTAGCTTTTTAAAGCAAAATAAATTAAAAACAAAACTCTTAAATATCCATTTTAAATGTGTGTATTTTAATTAAATTTTGTTTCCAAAACGGCTGGTTAAATATTCGTCATCAAAGAATTCATTGTGAGCCCCTTCTCCGGTGTTTCGTTAGTGTCACTTTAAAAGGGCGACGTACAAAGTACAACGTCATTTAAACTATAATAAAACACAGTTCAACACGTAAAAAATACGGGGTTCTGACAACGGATTCTCGTAGAAGAGACCAAAAAAGTGTGTCGGCAATTTGAAAGATTAAGATTAAGATTTTATCTTAGAGGCGGTTAAAGTTGCACAGCTTTGGTCTGGGGTCTAATCACCGCATTCGATATCGAGTAAAATTGATCGAAATTATTTATTTTGGTGTCATGAAACTCGATATCGAAACTCGGTATTGAATTTGAAATAATTAAATTTGATATCGAGTAACTCGACAATACATTTATCGAGTTTTCATTCGATACGTCAGTGTCTATCGTATGCAAAAAAATTCGATAGTTTATTCGATACGATATTATCGAATGCGGTGATTACACCCCAGTTCTGGCATTATATCGGTATACAAAACCATGTTTTCTTTACGTCTGAGGTGTAGGATGTGCTCAGCAACTTTGTAGCAAATGTTATGGCAAATATTTTTGTGGAACATATTAGCCCTCTAACTTCCCCTCATAACGCCAGTTTTTGGCTTTATTCTAGAGGTAGCATTAACCCTTAATGAACAATCTTGAATATTTTCCACAAAAATATTTGCCATAACATTTTCTACAAAGAGGCTGAACATTTCCTATACCCCAGATGTAAAGAAAACATAGTTTTTTATATACATTCAAAATATTATGTAGTTAAATTCAAACGAAAATTCATTTTAAACAAATTAAAATTAATTTAAAAAACGGATCATTTGCATTTCATTTAAAACAAATGATTTGTTTTAATTTCTAATTGTTTTATATTTTGGGTGTGTGTGAAACGGTAGCAAAGTACTCATGGAAGTAAAATTTTGATACTATTGAGGTGAATAAAATTTCACTAGCCCTAGGGGCTAGTATAAATTTTGACATTAGTGTAGAAATTTTTGACAACCACAAAATAATGTTTTTTCATCAAATTTGTTTAAACAAAATAAAAAATAATATGGAAGCAGGACTAGTGGCAAAAAAAATTAAAAAGAATTATACAAGATTTAAATATTTAAATATGTATAAGCTTTTTGCCCATAGTTTTTGTAAAAATTGATCATATATCAGAACGAATTCATCAAATAGTTGGGACGATCTCATTTCCAACATAATTGAAATGATTATTGGTAAACGTTTGTTTAATATATTCATTTTCACAAAACTATTAGTAATTGTTTTTTTCTTTATGTCAAAATTTTACGTTGTCAAAAATGTTACAAATTCACACAGCACAAATATGAAAATTTTCTACCACAAACAAATTTCATTTCACCATAGAACTTTGCTACCGTTTCACACACACCCTTTGAACATCATATTCCTTAAAATTGCATAGTTTTTAATTTTAAAAAATATGTTTTAATCGACAAAAATCAAACTAGGTAACAAAATAAATACGGAAAAACATTATTTTTTGGTAGTTTGTTTTTTGGATAACAAACATAAATGTTAAAAAATAAAAATTATTTTTAAAATAACAATATTTTTATTCGATTTTAACAGTACGGAAAACGAATTTAATAACCCAGAATCAGTTACTGTAATAATTTTATTAGTGTACAGTAGGGTGGTTACAAGAATCAATGTTTGCTATCGGCGCAACTCTCTAATATGTGCCAATAGCATAGAAAATGCGATTGACAAAGTATCAGCTAAAGCGGATAACGCTAACATGTGCGTCATTGAGAATAAATTAAGGAAAAACAGCGATTTTTCACTAAAATTCGTATTTCCTTGCCTTTATAACCGAAACCATTCATTCTAGGAACCTAAGTCGAGTCTCGTTTTATAGGAAATGTTATTCTTATTAATTTTGATATTGATAGTTTTGTTCCTTATACCAATAGATAAAGTGATATTTAGCATTAATAAAGGACAAAAAAATACGAATTTTAGTGAAAAATCACTGTTTTCCCCTTAGTTATGCTCAATGAGGCACGTGTTGGCGTTATCCGATTAAGCTTAAACTTTGTCAATCAGATTTTTTAGGATTTTAGCATATTTTAGAGCCCCAAAAAAATTTACCATATCTTGTAACACCCTAATAGGGTGGTTACCAGAAATCAATGCTGGATTTTCCGTCGGGGCAGACCCCTTATATGTGCCAATAGGATAGAAAATGCGATTGATGCAGTTTCAGCCCAATCGGATAACGCTAACATGTGTCTCATTGAGCATTAATTAAGAAAAACAGCGATTTTTCACTAAAATTCGTATTTCCTTGCCTTTATAACCGAAACCATTCATTCTAGGAACCTGAGTCGAGTCTTGTTTTATAGGAAATTTTATTCTTATTAATTTTGATTTTAATAGTTTTGTTCCTTATACCAATAGCTAAAGAGATATTTAGCAATAATTTTAAGGACAAAGAAATACAAATTTTAGTGGAAAATCGTATTTCTTTGTCCGCCGATGGAAAATCTGACATTGATTTCTTGTAACCACCCTAGTGTACAGATAAGCTGCAATAACCGGCCAAGGCTGGTAACCCTTAACCACCACTTCAATTTAATTCTTATGTGATCTTCAAAACGCCAAGACACGTATATTTTTTTTGGCCCCCTCTACCAGAATCCATTATCAGAACCCCGTAATTTTTGAAAAAGTTTAAATTTCTTGTACGGTGTTATTAGTGGATATCAAATATTAAATTCTATGATTGAATTTTGCTTCCAATGTTTTCATATGTCTTACAAGAACTACCTAGTAAATCTTTTAAAGGTAAGTAGAAGATTTGCGATGACAACCACCTGCTAAATGTCTTCAGCACGAAGCATTGTCTGATCTACAGTTGGTCAGTAGTACTGGTGACAAAGTCCGTAAAATGTTGGTATTGACATTTCCTACAGGGTAAAAATACATAGTTTTTCTTTACATTTAAAAATGTTTATTTGTAAGTGTGCATGTATTAATTTTATTCCCTTCTACATACAATTTTCATTTTATATTATTTGTTTTCTTTTGAAATATATAAGAAAAACATTTTCAATATTGAAAATGTATTTAAAAATACAGTGTATGTTTGTGTATATGAGTTCATAGATACTTACACAAACACAGACATGGTAATTTTTCAGAAAGTAAAGTGAGTATTTATTAGATATATTGATAGTTTTATTTTGTTGCCAATATAAACATTTATTTATTTCTATGCAACATTTTCATTTAGTTTGTTTTTCTCCTTTTTATATCCTCCATCACCACAAGTGAATGGTATATTGAGCAAGAAAATTGTGAGGGTATATTTAGTTTAACATTCCCTTTGCGACACCAAGAAGTATGAATCTTCAACACTTTCTTATACAAAAGGATTTTGTGATATTGTCAGGCGATTTTCGTTCCTCTGTCTATCCGTCTTTAAAGGCAGGTACTACTTATGAAAGACTTAATATAATTGTGCGACTTTAATGTTAAATTTTTCGTTTTTTGTTCAAACTGAGGATCAAAAAAAATATGTCACACATATGTGACATGCGTTTTGCAAAACATTTTCTTAACAGAAACTATGTCACATATTTGTTATATACTTCAAAGACACTTATAAGTGACTTAGTTTTAATTTAAAATTTCTGTCACATATACAACTACGTAAAAGTCACTTAGAAGTGACATGAATTTTGAGTAAAATGGGTGTCATATGTATGAGTCACTTATGGTTTAATTTTTAATAACAAAACAAAAATTTTTAATATTGTATCACAATTTATTTCATTGACTATGCCAAATTTTAAAACAATGATATGAACATACATAATTCGATTAACTCCCCGGTATTTGCAGACTCCACATATTTACTAATTCCTCATCAAATAATTGCATTAAATACTATATTGTTAGGACTCCACATAAATTAAATAATTTTTTTTCCAAGAAATTGTCTTAGGATAAAGCTACTTTCAGAATCTTTAAACGACATGAGTTGCTGTGAAGACTCATGTGTCACATATATGTGACGCGGACTGGTGAACATGTTAAGCAAGTGTGCGTAAATCATATTTGTCGAACCATGTTGAACTTAATGAAACTTTTTGTTTTATGAAATTTTCATTTGCCTAAGCAAAGTGCAAAACTGATCGCACATTCCGTACGGAGTCAGATTATTTTTGAATTTTTTTTTTCTTTGAAATACAGTTAGCTCAAGCATGCTCATGCATATTCTAGTTGGCCCACTTAAGTAAGCTCAACATCACAAAGGCGTTGAATTCAAGAATATACGCAACGAATTAGTGAAAACTAAAGTTAAAAACGATGGTGTCATGTAAATATTATCATTAAATTTGGCGTTAATTTATTATTTATAAAATTAAATCATATTACCAAATATTGTAATTATCGGTTCATAATCAACCGTTATTCCCACATTAAGTCCACACCTAGAAAACACTTCAAATCGGCTTAACCCGTAACGAATAATCATATGTTTGGTTTGATTTAGTTACAAATCACTGGAAATAACACCAGCAAATTTTGTGATGATCTGTTTTCTCATAATTTATATAACTAAAATCTTCCAAAAATCAAAATTCGCAATTTCTAGTTCTATAATAAAATTTGAAAAAAGTTAGAAAGTTTCATGATATGACTAGAAATTGTGATAACAGATTTAACCCTTAAATTAAAATATAATTTTTGTAGATCGTTTCAAAAAGCGTATGTGAAAAAACTTACGCAATCGGTACTTTTGGGTCAAAATTGCCCAATGCAACAAAATCAATTTACGCATGTGATACGAGCTCAGTAAAAATTTTGTTTGCCATTACAATTTTCTATGGGAAATATGAGTCATCACAGATTTTCGTTATTTTTGCTCTAGCTCTTATAGTTTGCAAGAAAAACGCATTTAAAGTTTTTCATAAAAAAATCCTAAGAAAATCAATGTTTAAAATGGGGACGTTGTTAATTTTGTCCAAGTCATTCTAACAGCACCAACTATGCGAATAAATGTTCCGAATGTCAAAAATTTATTTGCAAAAAGCATTCTGAGACCAATATTGTATGTAATGAATGTAAAAAAATAAAATAAAAAAACTGAATAAATATTTGAATTTTTTGTATTGGCCAAATTTGACCCACTAATCTCATATGCGTTTTATTTTTGAAGTACAGGATCCCATAAAATTCGAATTATTATTAGAGTAGGGTCTTAAATAGTCGGCATAGCGGAATATACTATTCTTATATATGTATCTACTTCTTAAATGGAACATTGCTACGAGTTCTTGTTATAAGTTTCAATTTCCTTGTGGCTTCTATAGTACCTTCTATAGTAAATTTTCAACATTTTGTAAATATAAATGAAGCATTTTAAACAAGATGATATGAAGATTATTTCTCTTTTATATGATTTTATTTTTTTTGGTTACCAAAATATTTACAAAATAATTAGAATTGCTCAATTCCACTGTGCAACAAAAAAAACCAGCCTCAACACTTGCAACGCGAAATGAAAGTAGACTTCTGCCAAAGGGTTTTGAAAAGTTAGCTCGGGCTCCCGAAACATGGGCCCCTAAAATTTTTTAATTTTTTGAAAAGGCGTTTGATATAAGTCAAAAAAATATACTAAAAGCGTATGGCGATTCTTTTCTTAGAATTGATTAACCCTCTAACTCTCATTTGAAGGGGCCATTTTTATCCTTATTCCCAACTCTTACACAAAAGTTTACTAAACCGGCACTTTTAATGGTTAAAATATTTAACGAATATTTTCTGCAAATTCAAATTGCACTAGGGGTCTTCTAAGACCAAAAGTTAGTGCAATGTATGTAAGACGGATTTTCGAAATTCCGGGCCTTGAATTTTTTGAAAACCCGTGTAACATACATTTTGGTCTAAGAAAACCCCTAGTAAAATTTGATGCAGAAAATATTCGTAGAACATTTTAACCCTCTAACGTGCCGTTTTAGTGTATAAGTTAAAAAAGGACAAAAATGACCCCTTAACATGAGTGTTAGAGGGTTAATATATTCTATGAAAAGAATCCCCATACAATTCTACTGAAGACATCTGAAATAGTCTTTTAGGTCAGAAGCACATTTAGTGTATTTTTTTGACTTGTACCAAACGCCTT
This sequence comes from Pollenia angustigena, assembly GCA_930367215.1. NCBI lineage: Eukaryota > Metazoa > Arthropoda > Insecta > Diptera > Polleniidae > Pollenia > Pollenia angustigena. The sequence continues at coordinate 97,173,597 of OV884059.1, read as the reverse complement.
TTCAAGAAATTCAAAAATTTCAATGCCCGATATTTCGAGAATTCATTTTAGATACATTAATCGAAGTTTTGGTCTTAGAAGACACCTAGTGAAATTTGATGCAGAAAATATTCGTTAAACATTTTAACCTTTAAAAGTGCCGTTTTAGTAAATTTTTGTGTAAGAGTTGGGAACTTCGAGTGTGATGCTCACTGTGTGAACCAGCACTTAGTAAATATACGAATGTACGTGTTTAACGATCTTTGGTTTAGATCAGTGAAAGGCACACACATACTATCACATTTATGCTTGTGTGGGAAGCAGCAGAAAACGAATGACGCTCATCAACAAGTGCCGACCTGCAATTGATTTAAATAACTTTGACGAAATAACAACAAAGCAACAGCCGAACGTACATTGCCACCAACCACACAAAGAAGTTTATAGTGTACATGTTTCGACGTCACACAAGCAGCATTTTTATTCCTATGCATGCATACATAGGATTTGCAAAAGTGGCCTTCACTAGTGTAGATAGAGGTCCGTTAGTGGAGACAGATTTCCGTTACTGTTCATCCAGTACTGTCAGTGTATTTTTTTGTTAAACTTGCACCTAGAATTGTATTTAAAATTCCGAGAGATTGAGAAACTCTGAAATATTTTAAGACAATAATTTTTTTCTCTTTGGCTAACCAAAAACTTTTTTACAAAAATGAATAAACATTTATTTATTAAATTCTTTTTAGGGACTATCCTAATTCTGATACATTCGAGTGAATATGAGAATTTGTTATAGAGATCATTTGTGGTTTTGCGGAAATTGACTTGTGTTGTGGGGTTGATTTTGTCTCCATAATTTAACAATATGTATAAATGCGAAAAAATAATAATAAATATTGTAAAAAATGTATAAATAAATATATTTACTAGGAAAATCTTGAATTGATACACTTGATTGTATGCCAAAGTTTCTGATGATAGATATTTTTTATATATTTTATTTTATTTATTAAATTCTGTTTTGTTATTAATAATTTTTATTGGATAAAATTCTGTAAAAACGCTTTTTTTAAAATGAGCTTCGAAGAAAGAACTTTCCAGGGTTATTGTTTCACTTTCAATGAGCAGTAATTTATAATTAATCACAAACTTTTCCGTAAATTCATTATTTTAATTATTAATTGGGTTATTTATTATAGTTAGAAATTTATTCGAAGTAATCGTTTTAAGAACTTTTTTTAATTTTTATGAATTTAAAATTAATGGGCTTAAATGCAGGATTCATAGAAGAATGCGTCGCTTTAATATGTGGTTTGTGCCTTTAAATTTTTTAAAGGTATAACATCTGTCATTTATTCACACAAATAGCTAATAAATTAGTGAATGTTTAAACGATGGTTTTGTTTAACCCTCCGATGAGTGACAGTTCTGAACTGCACGGCCGTGTGAAAAGGTCCCTACGGACCTTTTTTGTAAATCATGTTTTTTCATATAAAAATTGTTTTTTTGATATTTTTTTTTGTTTTCATAGTTTATAACTAAATTCGAAGACATGAACTTTATTGCTTTCAAGGAAAGTCACAATATTCTAATTTTATACTACTAGCAATAAACCAGTTCTAAGAATTTTTTGTTCTTAGTTTTGTTCTTAGTATTTTTGTTCTTAGAATTTTTATCATCATCCCTAATGTCTGTGAGTTTAGGTCTTTGTGTTCAGAACAAGTAAATTATGTGTTGAAACAATAAAAAAATTATAATGATGCCCAAAAATATGCATTTATTAGTGAAATTCAGTACAAGGTCCATACGGACCTATTCTCACTAAAACCTCAATAACTCCTAAAGTAATGATCCGATCGGCTTGGTTTTTGCGCAACAAAATACTCTTCGAATACAGAGTAACTTTGGGGGGGTGGGGGTTGTAGTGGCCGAAGTAGGAGTAATTTCAGTTTTAAAAGGCAAAAAGGTCCCTAGGGACCTTCTCACTCATCGAAGGGTTAACTAAACATTAATTTATGTGTAGTTTAAGCTCAACAAGTATAAATCCGTGTCCTCTGTATTATATGTAGCACTTGCCCAGGTACCCCACAGGTAATGCTCTCACTTCCTCTCCACACTAGCCTAGCAATGCCAATAGTAGTTCTACTTAAAATGTGTATCCACCTTCTTAAGAAGTTCTCACCCTTAGGCTAGTCAGATCTGATGGGCCAAGCTCTACTTAAAATGTGTAGCCAACTGTCTTAAGTAGGTCTTCTCCCATGTCGATCTGTACACCGACCGCCTCACATCAGTTGATGTTTGCCCTTTATACCATTGTGCTTTGTACACAGGCATACACACACACACCTACAGCCACGTCAGCAATACAGCTGGTGTTGTATTATTGTGTATTATACCTGTATACTGACAACCATATGGCGTTACTTCCCTACAATATCCGTTAAACTCAAACATATACAAAAATCTTGATTCTGTGGAGAGCAAAACAAGGCCAGCGATAACAGTGTTTTGTTTTACTTCGATAATCATGATATTTTTACTAATAAAGCATTATCTGCGGGATATATTAATTTACTTAAATAACACAGTACAACAGCCAATCTGGGGGGTGAGAAATTCCAAGTCAGGGTGATCCCTAGAGGGAAGCGAACTGACACCAAAGTAGTCCCGTGATAGGTCTTTGGTGGTAGAGACCGGTTCTAGTTTTAACACTTTCTATGAATAAGACCTATCACTTTTACATGGGGTTGTCATTGTAGGGGGTCAATTGACACCGTTTGACCAGTCGCAAATCTATTCTCAATGGACATGTTTAGTGACAGTTACTAAAATGTAGTATTATTTCAATACGATGTAGTATTATTTCAATAAAACAAGTCCTAGAATTAAATTCAAGGGCCAAATTTTAGAAACTCCCAAAAAAATGTATCACACCGCAGGCGAAGACTGTACGATAATTCATTACTTTTTCTACCTTTTTCACTGGTTATGAGTTCTTTCTTTTTGTACCTGTTCTTTTTTTCACAACTCCCAGGACCAGTCTTTGACACCAATTGACACTAATTTCCCGCAGGGATGGTACTAGGTCAGTATAGTAAAACCCTCAAAGGGGTTGGCGTTCGTATGTGTCAGTTTTTTTTTTATGACATTTAAAATTTTTTCCTTATCTTGATGTTTTTTTGTTTAACATAACTCGAGAACCACTTGTCCGATTTTGCTAAAACAAACTCAAAAAAATTTAGAATTACAATTTCTTTCCATTCATATAACGTTTTTCTTTATAATCAACAGTTTTGCCGGTAAAAATAAATTTGTGGAGAATTATAATTGATAAGTGCAAAAAAATGTTCAAGCCTGGATGTATGCAGCAGGTTTTATCACAAACCTGCACTGCAATTTTTGTGACTTTTTTTAAGCGATCGGTGAAAATCGTCGGACTTTTGTTTGTTATTTGAAATACACCCACATTCAGTGATGCCAACAGTAGGGGATTTCCCCTTTTCTAGGGATTTTTTTTCGGAAAATTTCAACCGTAGGGAAAAGAGGACACAATTTTTTTTTAGGGCATATTTATTTATTTAATCAATGGATATTATCCTTACTGACTAATAACAATATTGACTTAAAATTAATGAATAACAATATGCATTTTAAAATATACTACAAATTTACAGAATATATGTAGTACATAAAAATTTACGAATAAAGAAAAACAATAAGAAAAATCAACAAATTGTGACATAGAATTAAATTGTCTACATAACCTCGAAAAAGGATCAGCAATAGCGTAATTTTCTCTAAAAAAATTTAACAAAAAGCAGATTATAATGACGCGTATTGCGACAAGGTATATTAAATTTAGCAGACTCTACAGAAAATCACAACAAACATTACCATTAATAAGATTAACCATAAAAGAAACATTTAACATTGTACGACGACTTTTGAGCGATGGTAATTTTATTAATGCCAGTCTTCTAGCATAGGAAGGAAAGTTTGTCGAGTAACTCCAATGAAGATCACGTAAACAGAATAATAAAAATTGTGAATGTTATAAAATGGATCCCAAATTATTGACCCATATTCTAAGATTGGTCTAACGAGTGATACGTAAAGTTGCTTCGTTATGTATGGATCGGTGAATTTTTAACCCAGCGCTTAATAAAGCCAAGAACGCCTCGAGCTTTATTAACAGTTAATGTAATATGAGAAACAAAGTTTAATTTAGGATCCAGTAAGACTCCAATATCAAGAAACGAATCAACCAACTCCAGTTGATGACCACCAAAAGCATAATTAACAGCAATACAGTTATTTCTATAAAACGCATGCTTTTGCATTTCACAAGATTCAGCTCCGTCATATTATGATTACACCATAAAAAGAAGATCCGATTGAAGATAAAAATGATCCGAAAAAAAATCCCTAGAAAAGGGGAAATCCCCTACTGTTGGCATCACTGAATGTGGGTGTATTCTATCAAATAACAAACAAAAGTCCGTCGATTTTCACCGATCGCTTAAAAAAAGTCACAAAAATTGCAGTGCAGGTTTGTGATAAAATCTGCTGCATACATCCAGGCTTGAACATTTTTTTGCACTTATCAATTATCCACAAATTTATTTTTACCGGCAAAACTGTTGATTATAAAGAAAAACGTTATATGAACGGATTAAAGAAATTGTAATTCTAAATTTTTTTGAGTTTGTTTTAGCAAAATCGGACAAGTGGTTCTTGAGTTATGTTAAACAAAAAAACATCAAGATAAGGAAAAAATTTAAAATGTCATAAAAAAAAACTGACACATACGAACGCCAAACCCTTTGAGGGTTTTACTATACTGACCTAGTACCATCACCCTGACTTGGAATTTCTCACCCCCCAGACAATAATCCCAAAAATGTTCCATAGTGATATTATGGGGAAGCAAACTTGTGGCATCTTACGCACCAACGTTCCAACTATGAGCTACGAAAAAAAATCTATGTATATGAATTTGTGCTATATTCTGTCAGCTGCTGAAGGGAAATCTTCCAAGCGGACATACTGCATCAATAATAGTTGAGAAAAACGCTTAAATTCAGAATATAGTATTCGAAATTGGTTTGTTAGTTCTTGGTCGTAAAAAATAGGCAGTTTGTTTGGCGTGGAGTCCATAAGGTGCCAGAAAATAGTTAATGATGGCCAATACTTTAAATAAATTTTTATTTTACCAACAATTCAAAATAAATTCTTGAAATTTGTTTAAAACATGGGTTTTTACCGATGGAGCAGTCAAAATATTATTAAATGTGTTCAAAGAGAAAGTCAGCACTGAAGCAGACTGCCCACTACGCTTAAGCTATGTTCTGTATCAGATCAGAATGTCACAGTAGAGCTTTGTAGAAATTTGTTTTTTTTTTTTAGCTAAAAAAGCAAGTGTCTAATGATTCTTAAAATAGATATGCAAATATATTTTATCGTCATAATTTTCCTTGAAAGAATTTTTTTCATACCAGTCCTTTCTCTCCGACCCACCTTTTTTAACTTGTTTTATTAATTTTGTTTTTTATTATAATTTGAAATTTTCCCCTAAATTAACGACTGAAATAGCTTAAAGTTAGATTCCACTTAACAGCGAGCAGTGTGCTAAGAAAGTAGATTAATTTATTAAATTCCTCGTAACATTTAAAACCATAAACATGCCTTAAAACTGAATTTATTTATTATCTTAAGATTCATTTTATTTATATATATTTTAGTGTATTTTTTATTTAATTTCTGCTAACATTTTTATGGTGAAAAAGAAGTCCTTACATTGTTTGTATTTATCTTTACCTATTCCTGTGTTCCGTGAGTTGTTTAGCTTAATTTTATTATAATTTTTTTTAAGGAACTTGCTGCTATTTAGCATAATGTTAAGCGGATTTACATAATTTTTATATGGTTTATAAATGCACGTTACTTACTAATATACATATGTATGTATTTATGATTGTTCTTGTATACATGCCTTGTATGTATGTACATTTATATATATGTATTTATGAATGTATTTCTAAATACATTCATACGTAGTTGAATATTTTATGTTAGATTTATATCATCTCACAGGCAAAAAGAGAATAAGAAATAAAAAAGCATAAAGTAACGTAACCTTATAAAAAATTTTAGAAAAAAATACACAAGCCTTATCTTTATGCTTTACTGCACTTGACTTTAACAACTCAAATACACACCTATAAAGTCAAGTTAACAAGCACACATATACACACATTACATCTGCGTGTATAAGTTGGGGGAAAAGTAAGGAAAAAGCAAACTTAAAAAGCATTATAAAATTTTAGAGAAGCCATGTGTTTGCAAAGTTTCAGAATTAGAAAAAAGTAACACCTTAACATTTTTATGAGTAGCAAAAAATGTGTCTAAGTCAAGCTTAAATCTCAAATATCTTTACCTTAAAGGCAAAAAGTCCTAACTTAAGAAAAATCACATATGGACTTTGTCATTGGTTCTGATGTAATGCACTTTGGAATTTTTCGACCGTAGAAAATAGATTAAAAATAGAAAAATGCAAGAAAAATAAATTATAAACACTTTAAAGCAATTTATGATTTAAAATAGTGTTTAGCTTCTCCTGTAAAATTTGCAATATGCTAAAGAGGGCGTTTTGCTTTTAAGGTAACGATATGTACACATAAAGAAAAACATTCGGGATAAATTTAGTTTTTTATACTAACTTTAATTACGAGTCGTTCTGCTCTCACTTTTTCATGCGATCGATCGTAACTTATTTTTTCACAAATGAAGGCGATGTGTTGATTTAGAGAAAATAACCTGTTAACTAGACTTAAAGGCCGTGCGATGTGACACCTCTTGATCGTTTTCCGTAGGACTGTGAAGTCACTGGTTTGTGCTGATAAATTAGCGACAATTGACGTAATGGAGGTCAACAGCAATGCTCGGAAAAGAGAAACAAAATTGGACGTCTGCACTGCATTTCGTCAAGGACAGGTGCGGTGCCTATTTGTTAAGAGTCAGTTTCAATTGGCAATGCCGTGTAATAATCTGCGATTAAAATTAATTTGTTTGTATTGTCTACCATTTCACTCCTTATACCTTATTTAGTAAACAAAATGCCTGCAGGCGGTTATACAACGGTCCCTTTCGAAATTCAGTTTTACAACTGTTAAGGGCGTTACATATTCTGCAAACTAAAGCATTTGACAGTTTCCAGACACAAACAAAATTAATTATATGTTGGAATATTGGAAACATTTCTACCCGCAGGCTAGATTGTAGTTTGAATTACTTTTTTCAATAAACTTCAAGTTCTAAATCACTATGATAGTCATATTTATCCAAATCTAAGAGCCTATCTTACGACATTTATTACCAAACTTTTGAACATTTATATTTAATGATTGAAGTCTTTCCTTAAAAGAAACCGAGACTTTGGTTCAGTAGACTGTGTGTATCAACAATATTTAAAAAGAAATAAATGTCATCACTGAAATCGAATGTTGATTTGATTTGGGTATCTGAAGTAAGAATTTCAAATAACACCTGAATTACACCTATGAGAAATTACCCAAATCCGGGTAATTACCCACAAAGTGGCAACACTGGTAGAAACAACAAAACAAGGAAACAACTTACATTCATTTCATTTCTAAAAAGTTAAATCAACGGGAAAAATTCTTATTTAGTTTATATTTTTAGTGTAATATAAACATCACATTTTAAAAGTAGAATACATGTCGGACATGTGCTGGTGCTTTATAACGGTTAAGTAAATTAATCATAATAATATGCTCCTTCTGTCTCTGTGATATGCCTTTAAGGTTAGAATTTAGATAAAATCAACTTTATTATACTTGAATCAAACGCATTTTTAGATTGATTTAATCTTTGTTTTACTTTAATCAATCTCATTTTCGCATTATTTCAAGTACGAATTCGGTATTTAATATGGCTAAGTTAAGTATTTCGCACTTGAATTATCCGTACTTGAATCAATCTTTCTATACTTCATTCAAGAAAATCCGTACTCACCGCCCTATTAATACCGGCTCGGTTTGATTTTAGTACGGATGGGTTGATTTTTCTTTTAACTATAGATGTAGATATCTAGATAATATTCGGCAGAAAGAACTCTTTTATAAATTTCAGCCTCATATTTAAATTTTGTTTTGGCGGGTTCATGTGCCCCGAATTGGGTCCAGTCTAGAAAGTTTCTCTGCAAATACTGTGGTTAAGGGTATCAATGTTGAGGCCTTACCACCTATACTTTCTTACTTTGTTTTTAATAATTTTAGTCTTGTCCTCGTAAATCTGCTTGCAAAATAAAGTTTTTCTATTTTATATCTTTCCAGACCTGTGCAGTTTACCTACACAAAAAAGGAGTTTATTAATTTTTATAAAATTTGTTATTGGAGGTCCTATATAGCAGTTCTGTAGCGATCTGCCTATGCCCTTCCATCCGTTAGTCTGTTCTTGACATCCTGATGGCCTTAATTATATTCCTCACTTTTTTCTAATACACATCTCGCGTATTGATAATGAAACAATTCGTACCAAATTAAGATACTTCTACTGTTATCATTCTCCAGATATTTAGACATTTGTATTGCACTTGTATGGGATGTTTCATGCATGACTGATGCTTTGTATTGGGAACTGAACCTTTTGTTTCAAATTTAAAAATTTTTATAGAAACTGTTCTCCAAATATACCGTAATTTGTGTTGTCTTTGTATGGGAGGTGCCCTCTTGAAAATAACAATATTTATGGCCTTTAATGTTAAGCGCCTGGGTATTAGGAAACCAGTAGTGTAGGAGTCTATAGAAAAGAAGCAAACGCATTTTCAATTTTATAATCATATAGACCAACTTAATTCGGTGTTCTTTACTATCTCAATTGAAATAAAATTAGTAAAATTTATTTAAAACAGATTTCTTGCAGGGTTACAGTTAGGAATTTTTGAAAAGTCGATCAAAAGGTCGTTTTATAAAAATAAAGTCACAGAGAAAAGTCAGTTGAAAGTCGCACATCTTTTTTTAATGTATTTTTATTAATAAAAAGCACAGTAAAACAACAAAAAATATAACTGAAACAAAACAGTCAGATTAATTTTTTATATAATTAATATGATTTTCTATGTCGCTGAAGATGGTTGTTTTGTTCATTAAAAACTGATTACACTGCAAAAGACCACTTTAACTCCATGTCTTAGTTAAGCTTTCGAATGGTGTCACCAAATATTACGTTTCTTAGGAGGACCTGCATTCATTAACTCAGCGGTTAAAAATAATTGTGTTAAATGAGCACTACAAACACCACAATTGTTTTATTTTAAAAAGCTTTTTTGCTAACACTATTTATTCTTTAAAGCTTTTGCTGAAAATTTGCGAAAAATTTCTAAAAAAAAAAACGTTGTATACATATATCACAAGGTTTCAAAAGAGTAATAAAATTGTTGCCGAAGGAACAATAATCTGTGAATTACATTTTAAATATTGACGACGTTGTTTTGACGATTTTTTTTTGATAAAAACAATAAGATAATTTATTATTTACTGCAAATTAAAAGTTTTTGTGATAAAATTTACAAAAAAAAACAAAAAAAAAAAAAAAATGGTAAAAATAAAAAAGGTTCAAATTGCGACTTTAGTCGGGCGAACGGTAACCCAGATCTCATGTATTGATAACAAAGCAATTTGTACCAAATTTATGTACGTCTCCAGATATAAAGACATTTATATTGTTCTTGTACAGTGTGGTGTATTTGGTCTTCAGTTGTCCATTTGGCTTCGAACTGTCTAAATGGACCAATTTTTGATCGCCCGTACTGGTTCGATGCAAAAATAGCCTATTGGCGTTCAAGCAGCAATATGGATATGCAAAATTGACTTTGGACCAGTGATGCCATTTGGTTACATTTGTGACGTAACATCTATAATTTTTTTTATATCTGGCCAAATTTTCGTAACGTTTACATGGCAGAGAAAATGTACTTGATTCACGAATAAAGCTAAGAACTGGGCTCTTACCGAAGCCTAATCTTTCAATCAGAAAGATGTTACTGATTTATTAGAATATTTCTCTAATTTTATTGACGAGTGCGCCTTATATAAGCCACGAAATATTGTGGCCGAGTTCCGATTCAAATGCTGATGGTATTGGGAAAAAGTTTTCAATCTTAAGCGCCTATTACACGGTCTTACTTAGCATATCAGTTTGGTATAACGTCATGCCTACATACTCGTGTAATAAGACAAAATTCGTGTTCGGTGGTTTGGCACTGTGGTTTTCATAAATTTTTGACATTAGAGCTCTCTCTCTCATCATTGCAACCTGAAATGCCAAGTACTCGAATGACCGTGTTATAGGCACTTTACAAGCACTGCGAACGAATCATTCTTCAAATATGTAAAAAGAGCAATAAATTAAATATGGAATAAAAGTATTTATTTTATATAAATCTCATAAATGAACCATTAATTCAAGGAATATTTTAATAAGTAACTTTTGATAAGAAGCGTAACTTTTGTTATTCTTCCCCTGGCAACACTGCTTTGGATGTCAGTTTGCTTCGACTATTGGTGCACCTGGTTTTCAGGCCTATGCGAAAATCTTGATGCTTAAATAGTTTCTAAAGCGTCTCCAAATGATTTTGCAAGTTTCTTTTTATTTTAACTAAATTGCAAAAAAAGTTAAAGTTCACATTAGTTATTAAACAGACGTTATTTCTACAAACAGATAGCTGGTCGTGTTCGTACCTAAAAGTTATCTTTACCTATCCGTAAAACTATTTATGTAATTTCAACGTTAATTTTACCTACGTGTTTTTATGCCCTTCACCACAGGTGGAAAAGGGTATATATAAGTTTGTCATTCCATTTGTAATTTCTACAATATTGATCTAAGACCCTATAAAGTATATATATTCTGGGTCCTTATGAGGAGAGAACTTGATTTAACCATGTGATGTCCCTCTGCCCCCCCCCCCCCCCCTTTTCAATTGTTTACATACCCTAGCATAATGCCAAATATGATTTTCGTTATAACCCTTCTTTATTATTTCATATATTTAACGAAATAACTTTAACAAATAGAAACTAGGAATTTTTGTGTTTTTTGCTACTTAAAAACTCGCCAAAAAAGATAAAAGAAAACAAACAAACACACTCACATGGCACAAACTATTTTGGTGAATATATTTCCCTATTTCGGTTCACCACTCAAATAAGTTGATTTGTAATTTTTTTTATTATGGTTCACAACTTTGCTATTGCGGTGAACAAAAACATCAAAAGTAATTACAACTCAACTGTGTTGAATTTTGTGAACAGTAAACGTGCTATATTTCATTTTAATGATATTCAATTAACGTTCCTTCATGGTTCAGTTGTCTAGGAGGTGTGTTAAGTTAGAAACTGAGAGTTCCCTGGTTCGAATCTTGGTCTTTTAAAAAGAAATTTTTTTTTTATATTTTTATTTTTTTATGTTCTAAAAACAATTTAAAAAAAATATTTACCAGTTTTCGCTTTTTAAATCTTATTTATAATGAAGTTTTAAGTATTGTAAATATGTATGTATAGATATGTTAGAATTATTTAGTTTTTGTCTAGTTGCTCTGTATTCTGCTCGCACAATGGTGAAGGGTATATAAGATTCGGCAGAGCCGAATATAGCACTCTTACTTGTTTCCTTTAAGTTTGTTTTAGAATATGGCAACATATCGAGCCCTAATAGCGAAAATGATGTAACCGACATCATTTTCCATTTTAGTTTTTTTTTAAAAATGGCTATATTGGCAACACTTGCATCATCTCCTTAAATGTTGTGGTCACATAAGGCACCGTTACGATTTTATAGCAAAACCAATTTTGAGCTAACCGACAAATTTTTATACAAAATTTATATGAAATAAAATAAAAAAAGAAAACACTCTCCTGTAAAATTTTATTTTTGTTGGTTACATCATTTTTGCTATTAGGGCTCGATATGTATTGTTTTTAATTTTTTTAATTAATTGTCAGAAATCTATGGTGTAAAATATACTACAGTTTAACCAGTAGGTAAGGCAGAGGTGTTCAAATTATGAAAAATTCGTATCACCAAAGATATCTATATCCTTTAACTGTGGAGGTGGTGGTAAATTTTACCCTCTTTTTATATTTTTTTAAAATACTCTCTTCCGTTGCGCTTGATCGATTTAATTCTCTTAGTATCTTCTAATATCGTGATCGTTGTTATTCACCTGTGTTTTGGCTGAGCTCGACTAAGCACGAGCTAAGCTACGCACATGCTGGTGTAAAAATTACCACTCGTCATCATTTATGTAATTTTTTCTTTGAAAATATTATACCACCACGTCAGCGTTAGCGTAAGTATTTAGTAGAAAAAAATTTACCCCACATCAAAATTAACGTGATATTTTCATGGAATTATTTTTACCTCTTGTCCGTTTTCTAGTTGGTAAAAAATTATTTATTTCAAAAACGTTATTTTATATAATACAATCTTAAATAAGTGTCTCATTAAAATAAGTACATTCTATTAAATCTCGTGCATTGCTTACCCTGCGGCCACACGTTCAAGTTGTTCTTGATAGTCTTATACATATACTGCTTGTCAAAATTAACATAAATTGAAAGCTGTGACGTAGGCTGCACTCAATTTGTAAGCAATTTACTTCCAAGATGTCAACAACAACAGAGACAAACTTGTACTCAGCTGTTAAATTGAAAGTAAATTGCCAAGCAAATGGAAAGGTGAAATTGAAAGCCATCTCGTGTGTTTTAGTAAAAAACTGAGAGTGTATTGCAAATTGAAAGGAATTGAAAGGCAAAACTTGATCGTGTGGCCACCAAGTTAGGAAGCTGTTTGTACCAAGTTTGAATACTGTCACTGTTACCATTCTTCAGTTATACAGAAATCTATGGGGTCTTTGTATTGAAGGTCAACCTTTTGAGAGATGTTCTCCTCCAATTCCGACCATTTTTGACAGATGATGGGTATTGCTAACCATTCTATTTGTAGCAAATTTGGAAAATGTTACACTTATCATTGTTAAGATGTATATTGTGCCATACCCACTTATCTCATCCCGCCTCCTTTTTGACTGATGTTGTATATTGGTAGAAAAGCTATTTGTTCCCAATTTGGAAACTTAAGCTGTTACCGCTTGGGCAATTTTATAACTTTTACCGTTCTTTAGATATAAATTAATTTGTTTTATGCCACGTCCACTTTTCCAATCCCGGCTTTTTTTGTAGAGCGATTGTGTATTGATAACCCAGTGTTCCAAATTTAGACAATTTTTCTCTTACTGTGCATTAGATATAAAAAAATTTATTTTGTGCCATGCCCAATTCTCTAATCTCACCCACATTTTGTCGGAAGTTGTGTATTGCTTCCCAAGATGCCAAGTTGTTTGGTAGGTGCCACGCCCACTTCTCTAGTCCCGCCCAGATGTTGTTTATTGTTAACCAAGATATTCCGTCCAAAGTTGGAAACTTGTTCTTGCCGATTTGTCTGCAATGTAGTAAGCCAATGTTTATGGGATGCAGATTTTGATAAGTAAAACACCTTCAAAAAGGTTGACCTGTAGTTTCTACACCTAAATGTTTTTTTTTTTCATGATCTCTTTTATATCTTTAAATATATACCGATGGCAGTGAAAAAATGCCCTTTAAGTTTTTGTCTTTTTTTTAATTCATATTTTTTTGATAAGTTTTTGATATGTAAATCGTTTTTTTATATTAAAAAAAAGGTTTGTGAAGTAAAGCACCTGTTTTGTTTAAACCAATAAAAAAAAAAACGTTGGGTTATTTCTTTTTTGTATTTAAAAATTTAATAGCTTATTTTTCAAAAACAAATAATTATAAAAAAATATTTTGTACAAAATTTTTTTTAGTAAAATTTAGAGGGGTAAAATTTGCCGCCACGTCATAAGGTATGTCCCAAAATTTCACCTCCACAGTTAAAGGATATACAGCCAGATATCTTTTTGTGGATGTTACAGCCATAAGATCAGCAAATGTGATTTATGTGTTGGTTAACTAATGTGAACTTTAACTTTTTTGCATAAAAGAGCAAATCCGAGAAACTAAGCTTAAGCTTTATCCACATCTTAAAAACCCGGCCTTAAATTTATAAAGACACAAAACATAAAAATACGACTCAATATTTAATTCGAAATTTGTTTGAGAATTAACGTGGTTTTTTGCTTTATCCCTAAAATGAGCATTTTGTTGTGTGGGAGCTTTTGCATTTTTTTTTTAACTCGAGATATCTTTCATATTTTCTTTGTTCTTTTTTACTCGACTTGTTTTTACATTTTGCATTTGCCAATTATTTTATAGTTCCATATGCACATGCTTATCCGAAACGAGATAATTTTTATAAACACAAAACAAGAAAAAGTTTACTTTCAAATTTTTTTTTTCACTAATCAGAAAGAGTTTGTTACATAAAACACATGACATGTTGTAAATATTTTGCAAAAACCAAAAAAGAATATTAAAGTCTATTTAAAAATATAGTTAAATGTTTTGTATTCAACATTTTTCATTTTTCGAATTTATTCTATGAGCTAAATTTCAGTTATGTATTTCACAAAGCTTTTTTGTAATAGTTCTATTCTTTTAATTTTTCAGAAATGACTTTATACACTACCAGACTAAAAAGAAAATACAATATAATAGTCTGGTAGTGTATAAAGTCATTTCTGAAAAATTGAAGGAATAGAACTATTACAAAAAAGCTTTATAAAATACATAACTGAAATTTAGCTCATAGAATAAATTCGAAAAATGAAAAATTTTTTTTTTTTTTTTTTTTTTTCTTCATTATTTATTTATTGAATCTTCATATATTAAATATGAACTAACAATAATTAATCAAATCTTAACCTAATATTATTTTTTTGTCCTGCCAGTGCCAGACAAAAATTTTGTTCATCGCGGGTTCTGTTCACTTTTATAGGTGTTTATCGCTCATCTAATTGGACAAGTGCCGCAGTGTCTCTTCTTCTTAAGCGAGTGTGGCCGCTATCATTTAAAATATTTCGTGCTAGTGGGTTCGGGTGCAATTCGAGCCTTTTTAAGTATTTTACTGCATATTTCGTAATCATAGTTTTAACTAATGGAACATTGAGATCCTTGTGAATATTTGAGTTTTTAACATACCAAGGGGCAGCTGTGATTATTCGAAGTAGTTTATTTTGGCGCCTTTGAATTTTTTCGATATTAGAGGCCGAGGCAGTGCCCCATAGCTGAATACCATAGCACCAGATTGGCTTTAAGATAGAGTTGTAAAGAAGAAGTTTGCAGTCGAGACTAAGGACAGAGTTTCTTCCAATAAGCCAATGAATTTGGATGGCTTTTAGTTTCATTTGAGTTAATTTTGCCTCTATATGGCTTTTCCACGTTAAACGGCGATCTAGATGAATACCGAGGTATTTTACATGCGAATTTTGAGGTATTATTTGATTATTGATTTTAATAGGGGGGCATGATTCCCGACGCAAGGTGAATGTTATATGTACGCATTTTTGCTCATTGACCTCTATCCTCCATTGCTTTAACCATAGTTCGAGTTGAAATATATGATCCTGTAGGTATCGAGATGCTTCTTGACGGTTTTCGTGCACGCTCAAAAAAGCTGTATCATCAGCAAATGTTGAAGTTTGTGTGTAGTTGTTTGTTGGCATATCCGAGGTATATATTAAGTATAAAAGTGGGCCCAGGATGCTTCCCTGAGGGACACCAGCGTCAATTTGCTGAGGAGAGCTTAAATAATCACCTTCTTTAATAATAAACTTTCGACCGACTAAGTAGCTTTCTAACAGCTTGTGTATGTTTACTGGTAAGTTTAGCTTCAATTTATGTAATAAGCCTTCATGCCAGACTTTATCGAAAGCTTGAGAAACATCGATGAAGAGAGCGGAACAATATTTTTTTTCTTCAAAGGCTTTTCTTATTGCGTTTACTATACGATGGGTTTGCTCAATTGTGCTGTGTTCTCTTCTAAAGCCGAATTGGTGGTTAGGAATACATCTATTATCATTTAAAATTGGGGTTAATTTTGACGCTAACAGCTTCTCAAACAGCTTTGATATATTAGAAAGTAAGCTTATAGGCCTATATGACTCAACTTTTGTGTGATCCTTTCCAGGTTTAGGTATCATGGTGACTAAGGAGACCTTCCACTTTTGAGGATAGTATTCAAGGCGTAAAATAGCATTAAAAATTAAAAGAATAATTTTCTTTGCTATGCTGGGTAGCTCCAAAAGCATTTTGTTGCTGATCTTGTCAAACCCAGGAGCCTTCTTGGGGTTTAAATCACAAATAACCTTTTCGATTTCTCTTATCTCAAATCTTAGCGGAACAGCTGCTCTAGCAGCAACAGGTGGTAACTCGACCGCAATATCGTGAGATATATTTGGGGTAAATACGTTTTTTAAATGATTGACAAACAGATTTCCTTTTTCAACATCATTTCTTGCCCAACTTCCATTCAAGTTTCTTAATGGTGGTTTAGAGACAACTGGCCTTTTGAGATTTCTAGCTGCACGCCATAATGAGTAGTCTGATTGTGGGGTTGCATCAAGTTCCTTAAGATATTTTTCCAGAGAAGCCGTTTTCTTAGTCTGCAGTAACTTTCTTAGTCTTTTTGTACACTCTTTAAGTAAGTTCTTAAGTTGAGGGGATCTGTGCAATTGCCACTCTCTTCGAGCCCTCCTTTTTTCAGACAAAAGATGCTCGACATCTGTGGAATATATTTTAATAGTTTTTGTTTTTTTGGGGGCAATATTGGAATGTTGAACAGCTAGTTTCAGAAAACTGTCAAAATTGTCAATAGAGCGATCTACATAATCCGGTGTACTGAGCGGAATATTTTCTGTGCAATGGGTACTGAGATATTTTTTATATTTCAACCAATTAATTTGCGTAGCTGTCGTCGGAGGAACAATTCTATTGGGGTTCATTATAGTAACAATTGTAGGTGTGTGGTCGGAAGATAAATCTAGGGAGGCTTCAACTTGAATCGTTTCTATGGGAATGTTTTTAACCACGCCGAAATCTATGACATCTGGAATTTTTTGAAGATCAGTGGGCCAATATGTTGGTTGTCCGCTCGCTACCACATTTAAATCCATTTTAGAAATTATGTTAAATAAAACACGACCCTTTGGTGTTATAAGTCGCGACCCCCAGAGGGTATGTTTAGCGTTATAATCGCCAGCGGCTAGGAAACACGGTCCTAATGATTTAAAATATTTACAATATTGGTCCTCCGATATTGAAAATCTAGGCGGGGAGTATAACGATGAAATTATTAGGTTTCTATTTAATTCCTCAACGCAAATGTTCGTTGCCTGGAGATAATCTTCACGATGATCACACATTAGGTAGTGTTTGACTCGGGCCTTTATTAAAATGGCGGAACCTCCACAAGCTCTATCTCGAGGGTCCTTGGTATCATATAGTATATAACCATTTATTTTAAACGTACTTCTTGAGGTCAAATGAGTTTCAGAAATCATCATGACATCAATTTGTTTATTTTTAAGAAAGTATTCTAATTCATTTTTATGTTGGCGGATGCCGTTTGCGTTCCAAAAACAAATTTTTAAACAGTTCATGGTTTGTTAAGTACAGCTTGCAATAACATCGATTGCATTCTAAGCATTTCCTGCATCATATTACCCATTGTGTTCGTAAAATTATTTACTGTTTGCACTAAATGAAAAATGTTGAATATAATATAAAGTAACCTTCGGAAGGAAATAATTCCCAGTTTCTATTTGTTAAATGTTTTGTTTATACTCAAATCAAGAATACAAAATTTTGTATTTTTTGTGCAAATAAATATTTCTTTTATCGCATCAAATATGTTTATTTTTTCTATGTTAATATTTTCCTTAAATTAAAAGAACAACGGAACTTTTTTTATAAAAAGTTATTAGCTCTAATGCAACATTTGCCTTCACCAATTTCTTTGAGTTTAATGACTTCAAAAAATTTTAAAAAGTATAAAAAAGTAATACGAATATATCTATTATTAAAATTACCTGCTTTATATTTTTATTATTTCTAAAAACCTGTATGTGTTGTTGATAATGGTAATGACGATTTTAGTTTTAATATTGGGCTTTTTTTATTAAGGAAATAGATATAAAACTGGTTTGTTGTACGTTTTTTAATAAAATAAAAAAAAAAACACTTTTCAGGAAATTGTTTAGAGGCAACTTTTTTTATAGGTAATTAGGAATTTTATAGCAGAAGTTGTTAAAATTATAAAACACATTTCAAATATTATTTTTTTACCCTCACCATCATATTAGAGATGGTGTTATACGTTTGATATACCAATCGACTCAGAATCTCTTTTTGAATCGAACAAACAATAGTCGTTCATCTGGCTGACTTCCATGTGCGCACAGAACACGTGGCAATTTTGAAGATAGATTAATCGTTTTGTGCGCAACAAGATGCCTTTATACCTTTATTATATGCAAATCTGAGACTTCCAGAGAAATAATAACTTTAAACAAATTTTATATTTTAGCAGCCGTCTAGCTAGTTTTTATACCCTCCTCCACTACCAGTGGTGAATGAGGGTACACCAAATATGTCATTCCGGGTGAACCTATTTTACTATACATACATACTAGACCCCAAAAAGCATATATATTATGGCTCCTTGAGTAATTCCAAGTCGATTGAGCCATGTCCGTCTTTTGAAAGCACGCTTACTTTCGAAAAACTCAAAAGAAATAAGCAAAATTGGAGTCAAAATACTTGTAGTTATCCTAAGTTTTAGATTGAAAGCCAGCAAAATCGGTTTTGTAGCATCAGAGCTATGAATCAAAATGTGGAACCACCACCCTAAAAAATTGATAATTTTGCAACAAAAACTAACATTAATGGTGGAATAAGGCACGGAATGATATAGGATTTTGCAAAAATTCGATTTATTTGACTGGAAATAACGCACAATTTTCCTGCTCGAGAAAAAATAGTTTTGGTTTATTTATGTTCCCATACGCATTTAGATTCGATAGCGCTGGCTGGGACACGGAAAGAGTTGAAGAAGACATACAAATTCTTGGTGAATCGAACTGGACACATAGAAAAATATCTCCAATCGGATGAATGAAACGTTGCATCAAGTGAACTAAACGTTTAATCAAGTGAACTAAAAGTTTAATTGATACTTTTTATTTGTTAACTGATGCAAATTTAATTTATTTTTTTTTAAATCATTTCACAAATATTTAATTGAAAACTATTTTTATTGTTTCCTGTGAACGCACAAAAGATCGAAATGCAAGGAGAAAATTTTAAAATTAGCCGAAGCCAACAATAACAAGTAAAGCAACCTAAGTACGTTTGAAAGTAAGTATCTGCTGCAAATTCGATATGTATTTTCCAACTCTTTAGCTGGATTTTTAGTGTGAAAATGCTTCTTTTGCAACGTTAAATACTTCCATATAGGTGCCCGGGTACCAAGCAGCGCAAGAGAAAGTGTTTTCTCCGCGTACATAAAACTTTATGAGATATTTTAAATAAGACTTTTTCTAACAAACCCGGGCAAAAATTCACCTGTACCATCTTCTTATCGAAGATAATTGAAATTCGAAAAGAGACAACGTCGACTGTAAATGAGCATGGGCGTATGACTTTCGTTTAATTTTTAGTATTTTTTATTTGTATTTGTACCCATGTGTGTTTGCGTTTCATTTAAATTTTTTTCGTAAAACATAGCAACTGCTGAATACATCCCCTGCAAGTAATAGGACCAGTCTTAACACGTGTGTAAAGATTAGCCCACTAGGGACTAGGACTAGTCCAAAAGTAACCAAAACGTATGGAAAAAACATGGTCTATTTAACATAACGATGTCCTATTGCAGGACCATATAACCCAGCTTTGGAGTACAAAGCAGTAGTCCTCAAGCGGATTAGTTTTGAAGTCGATTAAAAACGAAAGCATGTAGTTAAAAAACGAAGACATGTCGTCTCATCACAAACACTTTTTAACAATGACATGGTCCATGCTTGCATTACATCGGACCAGTCCATGGAGTAGTCCATTTTATCAAAATGGATCAGGTGGTCCAATATTATTTGCAGGGTCAGAGCAATGATGTCTTGCTTTTTTTATTTGTTCTTTACCAAAGCAATCATTGGCGAACGAAGGTAAACGATGTTATAAATGGCAAAGTCAATTTGAATTATTCAAAACCAGCAGCGAATGTGTGTGGATGCGCAAGTTTTATTGTATGAACGGTGTTCATTAAAATTTTTTCAATCACACAAAGCCGTTGATAATTATCTTTGAATCAATACATTTTCGTTAAAATGGCATTAATTTGTTTTTGCAAATTGTTGCCTATTTTGGAGAAAACACATATTTGTGCATATTTTAGTTTTCAATGCATATTTTGAAATGTTTAGTGATTTTTTTTTAAATTTCCATACTATAAAAAAAAGTTCTGCAAAAAAAAATGTCCTAATATCGGGTGATTTTTTAAGAGTTATAGGTTAAAAAAACACATAAAATTCAGAAAAATGCATGAAATCTTTATTCGAATCATTAGTTCGGTCCATATAATTTAATGATTGAAGATTATTGCATGCAAATGTTGACCATGACTGCGCCTCAAATGGCCCATCCGCTTAGTCCAATTTTGGCATACTCTTTCCAACATTTCGGCCGGTATCTCATGAATAAATGCTTCAATGTTGTCTTCCAATGCGTCAATTGGGCATGAGGGTAAAGACATGAGCCTTAACATAGCCACACAAAAAATAGTCTAAAGGCGTTAAATCAAGCGATCTAGGCGGCTAATTGACCGGTCCCAAACGTGAAATAAAATGTTCACCGAACTCGCCTCTCAATAAGTCCATTGTTAAGCGTGCTGTGTGGCACCGTCTTATTGAAACCACATGTCATGCAAGTCAAGCTCCTGCATTTTGGGCAAAAAAAAAGTTGGATATCATCTCACGGTAGTGCTCACCATTCACAGTTACGTTTCGAATCGCATGATCTTTAAAGAAGTACGGTCTAATGATGCCACCAGCCCATAAACCGCACCAAAGTGCGACTTTTTCTGGATGCATTGGTAGCTCTTGCAATACTTCTGGCTGATCTTCACTCGACAATTCTGCTTATTAACGTACCCACTGAGCCAAAAATGAGCTTCGCCGCTGAACACAAGAAGCGCGCGATAAACTTTCTTAACAGAGCATTTTGATAATAAACTTCAATTATTTGCAACCGCTGTTCGTTTGTAAGACGATTCATGGTTAAATTATAGACCAAACTGAAGATTTTTGACAGTGAAACAAAACACGAAACGTGCGTCAACTGTTTAAACCAGTGTTGTCAAAAAGATAATAGTTAAAAAATCACCCGATATAAAAAAAAATCTTCCACAAAAAGAATTTAAAAATCAAGAAATAAATTCTTATGTAGCTCAATATACAAGATTTCGACAGGTCCTTTTGTTTTTAACCGATCCAGCACCTTACACAGTAAAGTCTGCCATATTTTGTGCACATATTGGGTATTTTTAATGCATATTTTCGATTTTTTAGTGCTTAAGAATTTCATTATTATGACAATATGACTTAAAAGCATACCTTGTGAATACCCTAAAAATAATTAAATTTTATAATCAAAAGGGATTAAATCAGAAAAGCTAATTTTCACGAAAGCTTATTTTTAATTCTCTTTGCAAAATAATTAACAACAAATTTTTTTCATTACTGATTTGTCATCATACCAAATGTAGTTTTAATTTTGTTAAAGAAAATGTATTTCGAACAAAACGTTTGTCTTAAAAAATTTTATATTATAACAAAATTTAAAATTAATTTAATTTAAGTATAATCTAATACCTTTTTAAAGGGCCTTTACAAAATACAACCAGCTATAGCACACAAAATAAACTGACATTTAAACAAAATTACTAATAATCCGCTTTTCCACCCACTCCACAAGCAGAACATGTTTTTAAATAAATTTAATGTCTCCCTCATGGAGCTTAACGTGGTCATCATCAAAAATACAAATACGAAACAACAATAAGTTTGATAAATGTAATGTGAGTACAACGTACATGTTTCCATTTCCGAATTATGATGAACATGAGGGGAGTGAGTGTAGAAAGAAATACTGTGCATATATTTTGTATGGTCGTATTTGTCCAGGCCAATATTCAAGTTAGACCTTAACAAAATGTTATTTTAAATAAACAAATATTATGTGTTGGTAAATTCAAGGGCAAACGGGGAGACAAAAAACGGTTACAATTCTGCTAAAACGGCACCACAAAATATTATGCTTGTTACTTGCGTACAAATTCTTGCTTAAGGGGTTTTTAGTAACTCCTCTCTGGCTCCCGGTCATTTTACTTAAAGTCATAAGTATTTTATGATTTCATGTAAGAGGGTGTGTGAGTTCGCAGATTTGATTTGTTTTTTTTTTTATTTTTTTTTTTTTACTAATCCAACTTTATTTTCAGCTTCAGTATGTTGTTTTGTTTTTGGCAGCAAAATACTTGCAAAATTTGATGGTTCCCTGGGGCATCATTTACAGTTTATGGTTTTGCGTAAATACTGGCACTTGTAATGCATGGACTATCATTATCAAAAAAAAAAAAAACTCCTCTAACTCACAAATACTGTTTAGCATGGGGTTTTTTTTATCATCCAAAGTCTTTCGAAAGGTTTTTGTTTTAACTTGCCTTGACACCATAATTTTTTTATGTTTAAGGATGTTTTTGACAGGGCTCACGTAAGCAATTTTCCACGCTTAATAAATCACCACAACATTTAGCTTTTCCTCTTTTTTTCCCTTACATTTTTTCCTGTTTTGAAATTGTTTTTGCCATTTTTTCCCCGTAAACAACAATGGTTTCCTTTTTTTTTTTTTTTTGGCTGGCTTCAGTTCCATACATTTGTTCTGACTGAAAAACACGACATGAGTTCAAATCTTGTAAAATACAAGAAAACATAAATTTGTTTTATAGAGATCATCAAAGTTATTTGATGAAATAAAATACCAAGATAGTTTGCTGTGGGAAACTATATGTAATTAATTAAATTAAAAGAGACAGTTTATGGGAATTTTACATGGTTTTGATTAAACAAGTAAGTACGGACGGAATATACATTTGAGATAAGAATAAGATATAAAAGCCCGATTTTTCTAAACGGGGATCCCGATTTGGATAAATTACAGTGGTTAGAATACTGCCTTAAATAAAATATAATTGCTAATTAGAGTTAAGTGCCTGTTCAACAATTTCAAACGCAAACGTTCGCAAACATATTTTAATGAAAAATATTTTTTATGAACAAAAACATAAACATTTTCTATAAAAACATTAACGTTCGAAACTGTTGAACTGAAAATATAAAGACCATAATTAGCGGATCTGTTGTCACTTAAAAGTCGTTAGTTTCCTTTCAGGATTGCAAGCTCGATACGCTAAGTACGGATGCTTTTTATGCACTTGGGATAGCAGATGGAAGGGCGACCAAAGTTCCAAAAACAATGGAAGTTGAGAGCTGAGGGAACATTAGGAGAGCACAATATTATTACCCCCATTGCATATCCAACTTGGTGTGGTTAAAAACTTTGTTAAATGTCTGAATACAAATGAATTAGCATTAAATTTTCTGAAAACAATGTTTCCAAAATTAAGCGAAGAAAAGATTAAAGAAGGTATGTATATGTTCTTCAAGTCGTTGTTATTGTTGAAAGCCTTAAAATTGGTTTCACACCAACAGGTGTTTTTGTTGGTCCAGATATAAGAAAGCAGATGCAAAACGCTGACTTCGACGAAATGCTCCATCCAATTGAGCTTGATGCGTGGAAAAGCATTAAGGAAAGCGATATACAATGTCTTAGGCAAATATCGTTCGCCTACTGCTCGAATATACGTAGACCTCCATCTCGAATACACGAAGACACAATGCTTAGAGCTTTTGAAAAACTAGGCGTTTATACTTTGTCAACAAAAACTCATTTTTTAAATTCCCATATGGATAACTTTGAGCACCAGTTGTCAACAGAATCTGATGAGCATGGTGAAAAGTTTCATCAGACATACGCATCCATTGAAGAACGCTATAAAGGCAAAAGCATTCATTCGCTTATTCTTGAAATATGCTGGACATGGTATTATAATGAAGTGGAATTGCCAAGAGCTAAAAAATTTAGTTAATGAATACTTCCTTTCCAAATTTGCTATCGAAGGTAAAATACTAGAGGCATTAGTGATTTTTAGTTAAATTAGAATTTTTGTTTTTAATGCTAAATTTTTGGGGTACTTTAAAATAAAATTCTAAATAAATGTTGTATCTTATTTCTGACTTTCTGGTTGAATTTTCCTTTTGGGTGTATTGACTTATAGTAAAATTTCACGGATAATATTTTTGCGGAACATTTTAACCCCTTATATCCCTGCTTTAATGATGTTTTTGCTATTATTTAAAACAAGGAAAAAAAGACCCATACCTTGAGGAGTTAGAGGGTTAACATATTCTACAAAAATGTTCTCCGTAATATTCTACATAAATTTGCTAAACACATTTTATACCTTAAATGTAACACAAAAAAAATTATTTTTCCAATTCAAACAAAAAATTTGTAGAATCAAACAATTTTTTGTCTTAAATCGGTCCTATAAACAAATTCGCATATTCAAACAATTTATTTGCATTTTGTTTATTGAAAAAAAACGCCGATTTTTTCAAACAAATAATTTTACAGAATCAAACAAAAAATTTACTGAAATTCATATAAATTTCAAACAAATAATTTTGCTGAATCAAACAAAAAAGTTTTGGCAGAAGCAATGACGCGCACACAAGCAAGCACTGTTGGCAAAGATGAAGCAGAGCAGAGCGGCCGGCTGGCTTTGAGACACATTTTTTTGTTGGAATAATTTTTGAACGAATTCATATTTATACTCACAGTGTTTTTCTTCATCACTCACTTTTGCTTTATCCTTTCCTTTGCTAATGAGTCGGCAGACCGACTCGATATGTTTTCCGCCATCATTCTATTTTTGTATTTGATGTATTTAAACAAACTGTTTGAAAAAATTGAATACGGGATTTTGTTTTTTTTTTTACCAACTTTAAAACCAACCAAAAATTTATTTTGTTTCTGATAATGTGTTTTTTCTGTTGTTTAAAAAAAATGAAACTTTTTTTTTTACCAGCTATTGTTTTTGTTGTTTTTTTTTACTACAAACCTCGTCACGCTATTTTATCATTTTTCTTATTGTTGTACTTTTTTAAAGCGTTCAAAAATAGACTGCATGTGTTTTTTGTTGTAGTTCTTATATTTATCATAAAGAAGTGTTGCTTACAATCAATAAAAAAATGCAAAAAGACGACAACATTAAAGTGCGTTAAATATTTCATACAAAATTATGAAAACTTCAAACCAATAGCGCGTTTATTAAATTTTTGAAGAGTTGTCCACATTTTTGTTGGTTAAATAAAAATCAAACAAAAATATTGATTGAATCAGTAAAAAAATTTGTAGAAATCAAAAAAATTTTCAAACAAGCGTTTGTTTGAAAATAATTCGGCAATAATTTTTTCTGTGTAATACGAATGTGCCAAGGCTGGGAAACTTTAACCCCCCCACAAATAAAATTCAGATGTAAACTTTCAAAACGCCGATTCACGTGTCTTTTTTTTTGTCTCCTCTATCAAAATTTATAGGCCGGACCTTGTAATTTTGGGAAAAACTTGATTTTGTTGTTCAGTGTAATTAATGATTTCATAAGAAACGTTTTATCAACTGATTTTGAATTTTATGAGGTATTAAGGTGATTAGAAAATAATCGAAATAAGGATAACAGTTTGCCTTGGAGCTACGAGTAAAGAAACTATCCAGTAAAAAACAGGAGTAATGCTACATATCCTTCTAAAAATAAGGTTCTTAAGCTACTCGCTTTTATATCAAACTATTAGCCAATTTATGGGTTTTTTTAAGTGAACTTTTACACTGTGTAACACCCAGTGCCAAAACTTACCTATCACGTTTTGTGTCGAAAAAAAGATTCTGTTTTTTTAAGAAGTTAATGTAACGTTTAAAACGCAGTAATTTTAGACCGTCAAAGGTGGGTTTGATCGGAAAATTAAATTAAACAAATATATGACTATAATGGCCTAATCTCATGACGCATCTTAACCACTAGGTGACAATCAATACATTCACTAACCACTCTCAGCTAACACACAAGTAGAACTTTGAGTTCATTGTTCGACAAAAATTATACACCCGCCCATAAATAAGGAGCTGGAGCTATCTAACGTCCGATAGCTAGGATTATCCAGCATCATCTCTTTAAAAGCAACTGCACCTAGGGAAAAACGATACGCCTCAGGCCGAACATCCCCCCGAAGACACATCTCTAGATAATTGTCAAAAAGCAACACACACACTGCAACCAACCACCTTCCACGATATCTTGACCTTTTAGCATAGATTTAAGAATCTTTACTGAGATATAGCTATTCACTTGACCTCACCCTCTACTAACAGGCTACTAAATCTTCCTCATATCATAACCACCAACGCAAATACCCATTTTGACTGTCTCACAAAACATTCCACAAGAGTGAAAAATTAGCCTTCCATGTTGGAGTCTCCTTGCTCTCGGTTTTGGGTAAAAATATCAGCCACCTCGTAATCCACGAAAGTATCTCTTCGTCAAAAAAAGCACTTCCGTAGAACCTCTCACTTTAAGGTATGTAAGCTCAACCAATTGCAAGTTCTTATTATGAGAAAGGTAAGGCTTCCTCAAAGACAGAAAACATGTATCGCAAAAAGCAAACTAATATCGGCATCATCCAATAATCAGATCGCTGCCTTGCACTCACCGGGGGCAACTTATACCCGTGGCATTCTTTTGTAAAGAATGTTTTGTTTTTTTTTACCATCCAAAAGGGACGAACGTTAATGAGCCGAACCGAACACAATGAAGTATGTTGTTTAAAAAAAACCAAAGGGATTTAAATGCTCTCATCTTTTGTTGAGTTGGATAAAAACAACCGAACGGAATTAAATGTTCTCATCTTTTGTTGAGTTGGATAAAAACAGTAGTATTTTTGTGTTCGTTATTTTTCGTAATGATTTTGTACACAACCACTATTAGCGTTTGTGTTTTTCACAAATCTACCGAATCGAACACTAAGGAGCGGTATGTTATGTTTATTTTCGAATACTTGTATTCGCGTTACTTGACATCCAACAACGGCCAATAAAGAAAAAGAAAAAAACTTATAACAGTCAGCAAGAGCAGAAATTCTCCAAAATGTTTCACCAATTAAAGCATTAATCAAAATAAAATCAGTTTTAGATTAAAATTTAATCAAGTAAATTAAACTTCAAGTGAAATAAACATTTAATTGATACTATGAATTGGTAACTTGTGCAAATTTAATTAATTTTTAAATTATTATTAAAAAATTTTTTATGGAAATCAATCAATTTTTATTTTTTTCTGTGCAGTTTTCAGATGAAGCATGCATTTATTCTAGTATCGCTGACAATACTTTATTTCTAGGTTTATAGATTTGTCGATCAGTCAAATTATAGATTTTAGATATCACTATCGCAGCTTTAATTAATTTTTTAATTAAAACTAACTAATTTTGTTTTTGTTACTTACCCACAATATTCAAATAAACCGAATGACCAATCGGTGGTGTTGTCGATATCTGACACTCGTATATACCCGAATCTTTACGTTGAGCATAACGTATACGTAACGTCCAATCTTCAGCATGTGGCGAATGCATTGCTTCAAATCTCTGATCTGAGGTGTAAGTATAACGGCCCACTGTCAGCAAATGTATATCACGATGACGTACCCAGGAGACCTGCAAGGCAAAAAGAGTAAAACAAAATAAAATGAAAAATGTACTATAAAACATCAAAAGAATAAATAAACAATTTGTTTTAAATATTAAAAAAAAAACTGAAATACAAAAAAAGAATTATGTACACTTGTATAACCAACAACTAAAAGTTAATTTATATATACGACAATTGGCCTAATCACACAGATGCTTAAACTTTACAAACAGTTTTAGTTGTTGTTGGTTGTTGAACGTTTTTTTTTTTTTTCTATATTTTAAACTATTATACACTGGTACATACTTTTGGCTTTATGCCAAATTGTTTAACAGGAACTGCAATCTAAAAACTATAAAACATGTGCAAGACCAAAACACACTTTTCTCTTTACTTTTATTTTAAATTATCATTATTAAACCAGCAGTTTTTTTAATATTTAAATTTTTTTTACGTTTTTTTTTCATATAAAACTAAAAAGTTATATTTGTGTTTCAATCACGCTATTGAATATGGTTTTTTATAGTTAAAAACAATTTTACTAAATTTGATCTATGATTTATAAATTATAAATATTTGGTCATTTTGAGTTTTGAGTTTTGGCCAGAAACTAAATAGTTTAGCAAACAAAATTAAAAGCACTATGACTATGAGATTTAATTGATTTCGTCAGCTTAGTACTAGTTGACCTAGCGACTATTTTTTAAAAATTAGGAGGTATGTGGTATATGTATATATTTTGAATACCCCCTTTTCTAAATCCAAAACTTGTTTCACGAAATTTTGTATGGTGTCAGATACTTTGACCTTTATGTGCCTTTTTGAAAGTTTGAACAGCCAAACTTTATTTGCTTTTCTTCCCATCAAAGTTTGTCACTTAGGAATGAGAAGGAGCAAAAAGGAGCACAAGTCGTAAACTTTTAATATTAGCCAGTATTAACCAGGGCTGTGCAGTATCTTTGATACCCGCCGCCGACAGTTAGAATATTTTATAAGGGCGCCGGAAATATATGTACTCAACGGCTGTGCAACAGTTACATCTTATGAATGTGCCCAATGAAAAAGTTTCACACGGAATGACAAACTTAGTACGCCCTTATTCACCACTAGTGGCAGTGGAGTGCAGAATGAAAATGATTTAATCAATATATGCAAATTACATTTAAATACTCTCTCTTAAAGCATTAAGTAAAATTCTTGAAATAAAAACTTTGAAAACAAAAAGAATTGTGTTGGAATTTACATCAAATTATTGAAAAGAATTTAAAAAAACTTCTTTTTTAATATATTGATGAATTTCTTTTATACTGTTTTCGTAGAAAGAAAAAAGAAAATAAGTAGTAATGGAAAAAACTGTGAAGAAAACGCTTTTTTTATAAAAAGTTTTGCAAATGCCATTGCAAAGCAAATAAAACTTTCTCATCATTATGAAACTTAACGATTATTTATTCAAAGTCACCTAAGGATTTCAACAAAGTAAGAGCAAACAGTTTTATCCTTAATGCTGTAAATATTCATATGTATGTATGTGTGTGTATTTAGAAGGATGTATTAGTGCAGTAGAAGTACAAGTGTAGGAGTGATAAAAAAAAACTGTTACTACATTTATTATGATAAAAAGTTAGTTGAACTTTTTTTAAGCCTCGAAAAGAAAACAAATGTCACTTACGCTTTTTTTTTTAAGAAGGTAGAAAAAAATTAGACATATTTTACTACCAGCTACCCAACATTATTTAAGCAAATTTTTATTAAAAGTTTTTTGTATGATTATATAAAGCATTTTTAAGTGAAAAAAAGGGTGAAATATTTAAAAATGTAGTTATTTTCAAATAATCTCGAATATTTCCTTTAAAATTTTAAGTCTCGTTATACTAAATGTATTTTATCACATTTCAAATAAAACTTTTGTTTTATTTAAATTAACTTTGAATTTTACTTAACTATTTCTTTAACCTCATCATAAGCACGGGTGGTGAATAGGGGCATGGTAAATTTTTCATTTTATGATATAACGTTATCATGGAAACCCAACATATTTTTCTATATAATTACTAATATTTATGAAAAAGGGCAATAAAATAAAATATCTTAAGCAGTGTTCGAAAATAAACAGTACATTATTTAACGGTCGGCTCACACACCAAGGAACGATATCTATTTTTTTAGTGATTGTGTAGACATACACAACCCGTAATACCGTTCGTAACTATTTTCAAAAAAGAACCGAACATTGTTCTTCGTTAAAAAACAGAACAATTTTAGTGATACTGTAGACAAACATTATATTTTAATGTTCTATAATGTTTTTTTCGTGTGTGTATTTTGATTTTGTAAAAAATTTTTGGTTTTTTTTACCAGCCAAAAGGGACGAACATTAACGAGCCGAACCGAACACATTGAAGTTTGTGGATTTTCAAAAAAAAAAACCGAACGGAATTAAATGTTCACATCTTTTGTTGAGTTTGATAAAAACAAAAGGCTGATGTAAACCAAAACTGGAAACCTGGCCAATGGGCTTATTAAGGCTGAGGATAAGCCGACTTTGTTTTATAGGCTTGTAACATTGTGGAGTGCAATTGAGATGGGCAGTTATCGTGCAATACTTCAAAGATTATATAGGATCGTGGCGTTGATGATTACTGGATCAATTCACCTTGTACGATCTATTTGATATCGCGGCTGGCCAGAGATCCTATCTGGAACCAAGAGAGTCAGAACGAGTTGTCACAGGACTGACTATTGATTGATGTCTTCCAAACTATACTTCTTGTGGGAAATTCTTTCTTCCTTTCAGGGAAATTGTCTTTGTGGGGAGTTTTACTTCTCTGCTCTTATCTAAACGCAAAGTTTCCGGAAGGCAGATCCTGAAAAGCACACGATAGGACTGAATCTTCACCGTGGATGTTAGATAGCTGTATCTCATTAACAAGAGGTGAGTATACAATTCTTTCGAGTATATGCTGCTTCCTCTCCCACTAAGGGGCGGTTGGTAAAGGCATTTTTTTCACAAAGTGGTTAAAATCTACCATAAGCCATATGGTATGTGCACATGTAAATCTTTCCCATATCGTTCGCTTGGGAGGTGCACTACTGTACCCCGAAATCTTCCTTCGGTCGCGATATGCACCACATACGGCTCGCTCACAGGAATAAGCTGTCCACTGAAATGTATTTCCCAAAACAAACCCTAAATGTTGAAGAAATGTGGTTGCGTTGGTGAGGGCTCCTACAAAGAGAAACTAGATATTGGGGATTCATTTTGGCTGCCGGATGATTGCAATATTCTACAGGCAGAAATCAGTGATATAAGGTGGCACCTAATTGGCTAAGGTATCATCGTATATTAGGGTATGTAGAAATATTTACTTAGAGCAGGGCAGCCATTGCAGCTCTAAAGGGTGTCCATTCGACATCCATGTTAGCAGCAGAATGTTGGCTATACTAAAATAAGATCCCGAAGCAAGTTACAAATCTATTTGACACAAAAACAAAAATTGTAAAATTGTTGCTTTTTCTTAATGTATTTTACTCGTAGTTTTGACAAGCAGGGCACAGGGCATATAAACTGCCGGCGTAACCAAATAGCAGTTGCTAAACGAAATGGTCGTTTGGATGTCGGATTTGTTGGTCAATTCGTAGGATCTCCACTGGATCACTGCAAGTCGCAGGAAATAATCGATGGTTGAGCTCTCCGTACGGCACAAAGTGAAAGCTTGCTGAAACCAAATTTCGCTCGGAACAGTGTCATCTATATTTTCGAACAAAAAATCATTGATCATGGTGCGGTAAAGATCTTAGTACACCAGCGTGTAAACTGCAACAAGCGGTGAATTTTTTCGAATCTAATGGAGTGCCGTTTTGGTTTCGTCAAACTTCATATGCGGCAATTTTTGTTTAATAACAAATCCGTTAGGCTTATCGCTAAGCACAATTTTGGCACAAAACATCGATGACTGACTTTCAAAGAAAATTTGGACAATTTGGAAGAGTTATTTAAATTTAAAATTATTTATTTATTTAAATATTATTATATATTTAAAAAAGGCTTATTGCCTTTTACATTACCTTTCTATACTGATCATAAATTGTAAAAACTGAATTCTATCGTTAGCTCTATCGGGCGTAAAATAACCATTAACTTGTATCTTAAATTTTTATTTAAGAGGATACTTAAAATACATACATAAGTGATAGTCATATCGCAGCTTATCCACTTAACTAAGTTTGGCATTTTTGTTGGCTTTTTGGAAAAAATCGACACGTTATTAAATAAATATTGTGCTTAAATCGTGCTATTTTTCCACTTTAAGGGTAACAAAACGTTTCCTTTTAATAATTTAAACATTGTTTTGTTTCTACTGAAAAGTTTTAAATATCCTCGTGTTGCTCAAGTGCCTTATAACCAATTGGAAAATATAAATAAATGTATGTATACATATGTATGTTTATACGTATGTACAAACTTATGTATCTTGCTTTTTTTAACAAAAATTTTTAAAACCAAAAAAAGGCAAACCAATTTTGACATTTTTTGACAGCCATGTTGTTTTGGTGACATCTGTCAATTCTCTTGTTTAACTATTATTGAGTAACTCATACCAAATATTCATGACAGATGTGACATGTAGACACAATGCGGCTACAAACTCCTCCTAAGTGACCATACACTTGAGAATTTTAGTGTTAATAATCTTGTCTGGAAGATGGTGCTTCCTTACCTCCACTGCAAAAGCATTTTCTATTAAAAAGCAATAATAAACTGGGACTCTAGCCGATATTCAGTCAAGGCTTCGGACAAACATTTATTTTGATGTGAATAATCCAGCTGAAAAGTGTGAACACAAAAAGTTAAAAGTTTTGTTTGACTACGACTTTGTCAAATTCTAGCGAAGTCATTGGAATTACACCAAACAACATTTTTGCAGATGTTTTCCAGTACTTGGACTTATCCAAGGGTAAGGAGGCAATGGTTAGGAGTGGTCAAAGACGCTTTTGCATGTCTGAATTTTTGCTTTAGCTGTACAATTCTTATTCTCATTCGTTTCTGCATTTTAAGAACAAACTATTTTGTCTAAAGCTTGTCCATGTGCGGTTCGTTCTTGTTCTTATATTTTGCTGCAAATAGTGTGAAAGATTAATCCCACTCACACTCAAACTCATACACAATACACTGTATTATTAATAATAATTTTTAATTATAATGAATACAATACATAATCTTAACGACAATTTCGATTACAATTTCAATAAACCTTTTTATCGAAATTGTTTGACTTAAATTAAACGACGAAAATAATTAACACGCTCAATAAATGACCCATTTGCAAAGACTGCGGCTACATTTTTGTTTCTTTTATTCCAAAGTCTTTCTATTAAATGAATCGGAAACTGAAGCAAATAAATTAAACGAAAAAAACACTTTAATATTAATGAAGTTCTCTTATCCCCCACTTTGTCCTGCTGACCCATTTTAGCTTTTAAGTTAAACCTTTTTTTTATCGGGAAGTTCTTGTTTTTGGTAGAAAATACGTAAATACAAAAACAATTTTGGAAAGTTTTAGTGGCTTGGGTTTGTAATTTGCTATTACTGGAATAAAAAGGGGAAAAATTACAACATCGACGATTGTTTGAACGCCTGGTTAGATGAGTAAATGAGGGTTCATTTTCTTCGTTCAACGGTCACTCTTTCATTGTTATCCTCCAAGTCAAAAAGTAATCCAATTGTTAGTTAAAAAAGAATTTATTGCGTAAATATTTGCAGAAGTGTTAAAGAAATGGTTTGTTAATTTTTTTTAGTTGTTTTTTCTTTCTTACTTTATTGAGCAATTTATTTTTTTAAGTTTGTATGAAAGTGTTAAAAAAGATGTAAGTGATGGTATGAGTATTATGGTACCCGCCAACACCACGAGTAGAAAAAAGGGGTACAACCAGTTTGTCATTTCGTTTGTAAAAGTGTGCATGTATGTTCTAAGTTATTTAGTGCTTCTAACTCAATTTCGCCGTGTCTGTATTTCGCTATATCTGTTAACCCAATTGTTTACCTGTCTTCCTAAAAAATTTATGTTAATAAATTAAAGCCAAGACTTATTTTATTTTCTTAATGTATCTTAGCGATATATATTAAGGGTCCAAATTTCAGAATTAGACAACGATCAAACTTGCAATACAATATAAATGCGATTTTCGATCGATATCGAATGTCATAATTAAGCACCAGCATTTCAGCAAACAAATTATAACCCGTCCTCATCACAAAACTCTTTATTCCATGCATCTGTATGAAATTTTAATAGAATAATGATCAAACTCACAAACAAATTCCTTTTGCAAATCACTTTAATACGCATAAAAGGCTTACAACTGATTGATTTAAAAATGGCCATTTTCTCAATTTATCGACAAACTGTCTCTTAAGGCTCAGTAAGTCTTTACTTTCTGTTTCTGTTCTGTTCCGTGCCGTTCTGTTACGAAATTGTGCAGTAACTTATCAGCCATTTATGACACATTTATTAGTTTTGCACCGTCCATTGTTTTATTTCAATAACTTTAATGCACATAAATTTGAAGAAATTAAATTTTATGAATTCTTAAAAGCAAAAAATAGTTTATTTCAATATAAATATGTATTTTTTATTATTTATTTTGCTGTCAATTACAATTACTAAACAATTTTTTGATTTTAACAAACTGAACCCAAACAGAACAGAAAAACTAATCAATTACACATGTTTTTTAATAACAAAAACACTTGGATTGTAGAAGTCAGCGGTAAGGTCGGGCTAAGAAAAAAAAATTTTGTACAGAATTTGTTGTACTCGGCAAGGAATTTGCGCAACTAACTTGCCGAGTCTGAAAGGGGTCTTAACGATTTTAGGTTTCCGACAAGAAAAATTGTTTTCAGTTGGCAGCACTTCTCAAAAAACGTGTAAAAGTTTGGAGACAGCTGATTGAATTTACCTGTACTGTAAATAAAAGAAAAATAAATAATTGGCAGATGAGTGCTGGGACAAAAGATAATCGCATAATAAGAAAACAGCCATAAGACTTTAAACCAACACACTACGAAAACTTGTGTTGATAATTTACTTCAGACCTCATATATAAAACACACTTTCTTAAGATAAAGGGTGGCTAAGGGCCGATGTTGAATGTGAAATACACCTTATTGTCAAGTTATTTTCTTCATTTCATTTGAAATTTCTCAACCTAAGACTAACTCAATTTGAACCATGAAAAGATGCATAATCGAGCAACGCGTTAAAGTTATTCTGGCTTATTATTAAAATGAGCGTTCAAATTAAAATGCATATCGTGGAACTCATCTTAAATGATGAGGCAGAATTGTCGAATTAGAACATCAAATTTGTCTCTGCGTTATCGAAAATTTGGACAATCGGATGGAGGTGTGCCGCCAAGGTCGCGTCGGCCATTTGGCTGATATTTTGTTCCATACATAATTGAACCAAACAAATACTATCATACTAAAAAGAAATGACAATAATTTCGTATATAATTTGTGTTTAATGAAAATTCGTGCAATTTACTTTTCTAAGAAATAACACAGCCAATTTTAGCAACGATCGTTAAATAATTAGACTAGACAGACCCCTTATGATAACCCATTCACGAAAAATATTTTTAATATGTGTAGGGCACCAAAGATTCAACACAGCAGCTTAAATAACAAACTTTCTTTTACATTTGCTGAAGGATTACAAAAACTTTCCTTTCTATAGATTTGAAGAATTTTTGTTTAACTTTTTTCAAGTTATTCCTTTTAGCTGCGTGTGAGATTTGTGTGAAGAGAAAGTTAAAAAGAAAGAAATCGAAAAACAGCTGTGTTTTTAAACAGCAAATAATTCATGCTATTAAAACAACCAAGAAGGATAATGTTTTATAAAGAAAAGGTGGAATAAATTCTTTGTCTTTAAGAAATTGAAAGTAGGATATACAAAATACATTCCACTTTTAAGATTATTTTAAGATTTATTTTGAATAATATTAAAAACTTTAAAATGTAATAATTTTATATTCAAATCTATAAATGTTTTTGAAATTGAAAAATAAATTGCTTTCAAACTTCTGCTCTATAGAAACCATTAGGTATACTGGAAAATTTCGGTCAGCATCAAATTACAAAATCGTCTTCAAAATCTGTTAACACTGCCACACTCTTACACAAAACAGATGCAAAGGATATCGTTAGCTAAAAGGCAGAAAGGCGTGACTAACAAATAATTTTAAATTAGGTTTTTGATTGTTTATTACGAAAAGCCGTGTCTAAGGAGCAGTTGGATTCATGAACAATCCTACTCCAACTGCGCAAGTCTATAAGAATCGCGATTAATAAGTGACTTAAAACTTCATTACTCTTTTGTAAACGAAGCGAATCAGCTGTTATATATAAATAGGTACTCTAACGTAAACATGACGTTATGTTACAGCTAAACCTGATAAAACCAAAGCTTTCTCCGTTTCTTCTTATCAGCTATAAGTCTGGGTTCACACTATGAAAGTTTTCTTTCACAAAGTCTGAGTTTATGGGTGAGAGAGGAGTGAATCAAAGCATGTTCTCTTCCCCTCTCACTAATAAACTCAGACTTTCTGAAAGAAAACTTTCATAGTGTGATCCCAGACTAAAAGAAATTTTATGTTTGCTTTTATACTAATTGATAAAGCGAATATTTAATAGACGCATACGACGTTTTTAAATTGTTATACAAATCGCATAAATAACAAAAGCTAAAATTTATAAATTGTTTAAATTTTTACAACATTTTCTGTTTTATTTTTAACACACTTCAACAGGTTTACGCATTGTTTGTAACTTCTAACCTTTTACGTGTAATTAAACCATCGGAAAGCCAACAAATTGATATAAAAATCTATCATCCAGATGAGCAATTAACTTGGCAAGTTCATCTGATATCTGGATTCCCCGGCAGTGCGCCTGCCAAGATATCTCATTTAAGGCTTCCCCATCACATTAAGAGACGTCCGACATTAATCAAGATGTCATATAGACTCCTTCTAGGGAAGCAATGGCAGCTTTGCTTTCATTTGCTAATTTGCTGCATTTGCTGCAAGACCGGCATAACTCAAAAAAAACCATTTCGAGATAAACGCATTTAAAGTTTTTGATTTGCTCTAACTACTTAGGAAAAAACAAGACACATTCTCTTCAAACTGGGAAAGTATAAAAGATATAAAAATGAATTTAATACACAATATAAAGAAAAACAAAACGAACAATCCTGCATCACTAACTCCAAAATTTCATTTTTTGAGTTATGCCGGTCTTGCAGCAAATGAGCGATATATATATCATGCGATAATACCTTAGCCAGTTAGCGAGCCGCCTTATAACAGATATTTTCGCCTGCATGCCACTTCATAGCCAGTTTCTTATTTAGAAACCCCCACAAGCTGTCATACATTATTAGTACATACGATAACACATCGCATGACTCAGTAGGATAGTGAATATCAGTATTAATGAAGATATTTTATTAGTTCATTAGCGAATTTTAAACGTTTGCAGCTGCACAACCTAATGGAGTATTGAAACTTTAAATCTAGTAAATTTAAGCCTTTTTGTGTCGTTCTTTTGAACATTTATGACATTCAGTTCAGTGGTTCTAAAGATAATACTTTCGCAAACATATAGCCGGGGTGCATGTGTACCCAATAATTTTTTTATAAAAAAATTAGCAAATAAGGGGCTGTTCGAAGATATATTTTTTAATTCAATGTATTAATAACTTAATTAGTTTTACTTAATTTATAATTAAATAATCTAAATTAAATTTTTGGTTTGTAAAGGTAAATATTATAACGAGGTACCCTTTTACCCTGGTTTTATTTTTGCGTAATTTCCCCTTATTGTAGGGGAATGTAAGAAAAGATAAACTAAAGGTTTATTGTTGGTGTTTTGTTTAAGCTTTGATATTGTTACAAGTAAGACTTTTAGTGTTTGTAATTCTTATTCGCTTTAAGGTTTTATTTGAATAATATTATTAGCTTTTCTAAAATCTTTGGAAAAGGTTTCCTGATGATCTGGCCTAAGCAACGAATGAAATGCGCATAGAAGCTACCTTTCCCTCGACAGTAAATTTCAGTGTATTTATCAAATATGAAAAATTGGGAATTTAGCACGTCATACAGAAATCTTTTTAATAATAAATTTAGTATTCCCAAAAATTACTTTGATAAAGTACTTGCATGTGCCCGTGCAAAAAACTAAACTGGCAAATTGGGTTTTTTGTTGTTTCCTTACGAAGACAATAAAATGAAGCAATTTGTTGTTCAATTTTGTTTTTTCTTTCACTTACAACTACAATTCGATTCGGAAAAAAGCCAAACAATTGTAGGGGAATGTAAAAAAGATAAACTCACCGTTTATTGTTGGTGTTTTGTCAAAGCTTTGATATTGTTCCAAGTAAGACTTTGAGTGTTTATAATTCTTATTCACTTTAAGGTTTTATTCGTGTAATGTTTTTACTTTTATTTAGTGAAAGTTAAATTAAATCCTAGCAAAGAAAGTTGCCCTAGAAATCAACGTTGCGAAAACAAAGGCTATGAGAATAAATAACAATAGCTCACATCATATTTTATTGAACAACCAACGCATCGAATACGTCAACAAATTCTGTTACCTAGGTAGCATAATAACAACTTCAGGCGGAACAAAAGACGACGTAGCCAATCGAATCAACCGAGCAAGAGCAGCATTCGGTAGACTAAACGCGGTCTGGCGCTCAACACAAATATCTAGGAACACCAAACTGAGGATATTCAAAGCGTGTGTCAAATCCATTTTGCTTTATGGTTGTGAAACCTGGTTGGTATCCATAGACACGACCAGGAAGCTGCAAGTGTGTTTAAATAAATGTCTTCGAATTATTCATAAAATATTTTGGCCAGCCACTATACGCAACCAAGATCTTTGGCAACTAGCGAACGAAGAAGAAATTGGCAAACAAATAAAAAGAAGAAAATGGAGGTGAATAGGCCACACTCTGAGAAAAGAGGCCACAAATATAACAAGAATGGCACTTAAATTGAATCCCCAAGGTTCTAGAAAACGTGGCCGTCCAAACAACACATGGAGACGATCAGTGAAAAACGAACTTAACCGATATGGTTTCACGTGGGACGATGCCGCAGTTGAAGCTAGAGACAGATTACGTTGGAGAAATCAACATGTTGAAGCCCTATGCTCCATTGAGGAGTAAAGAAGGACAAAGAGAGAGAGAAATTAAATCCTCTTTTTTTTCTGTGAATTTGAAATTGATTAAAAATTTTAATAGGGGTACACGAGTACCCTGCTTAAGTGTTTGCTTGGTTTTGTTTTTTTGGCTATGTGTTCTGTGGTTTAAAGATTTTCTTGTATATTAAAATTGCCACTGTTCAATTGTTCAATGCTAAGCTTCTTCAAAAAAAAACACAAAAAATCACTTTAAAACCAATTTATTTTATTTAAATATTTATCTACTCTCGAAATTCCTTTGTCGAACATAAAAAATTCATTAAAATCTAATGACAACGAAAAAATATAAAATAAAAAACAAAAGTTTACAAAAAGAAAAAGCATTCAAATTTTACTTTAAAAAAATTCTTTATTTGCAAAGCGAGTTTGTTTGTAGTTGATTGTTTACAGCAATTGTCTGAAAACATTTCTAATAATTGACAAACAACTTTGGGGAAATTGACTTTATACCCAGCGGTGATTTGATACATAACATGTGAAACCATCTACTCGAAATGATGACAACAATTTCTTGGCAAAAATAACACAGAACAGAGACAGACAAAAATTGTAAAAATACAACTGAAACAATAACAATTAAAAAAAAAAATACACAATTTTTTTTATTTTTTTTTTTTTTTTTTTTAATAAAACGAAGTATTATATAAAAGTACATGACCAGGAAGTAAAAATAGAAATGACAATAGAAAAACAAAAAAGAATTGCAATGTTGAAAATAATTTGTTTAAGGGGACTTTAAACGAATTCTAAATTCATGCTACAGTAAACAAGTTTTCTTTTCAGTAAATTAAAAAAGAAAAGGTTTTAAAAAAATAGGTAGCAGTTTCTAAAGGTGTATGTACACGGTCAAAATTCTTGTCATGAGGGCGAATTCACTCGCTTACGTGTGCTGGACTTGACATTCGCCGTCATATCTAAATTTTTTTATTTCGATCCAGCATCGTCGGTGTCACACATACAAATACATTTTCACTAATACTTCCATAGCGCTTGACGACAAATGCTTGAACGTGTACATACCCCTTAAACCTAAAAACAACTTTTGGAAAAGGGTTTTCTAACCCTCGCCGAACTGAAGAATTTTACAACGCTATATCGTCAATTAATTATTTAATTGTCGTATGTCGTATGTAATTTGTATCCACATACGACAATTAAATAATCAACCGAAAATATGACAATTGTACCTTCATATATTTATTGCTACAAAGATAACTTTCATTTCAAAATAATTCATATTTAATTTTAATAGTTAAAAAATTTTAAAGGTACACTCAAATATTACAATTGAGTTGTAGCGAATATACTTATGTACATTATGATTGCCTGTATGAACCCGTTTGTAATGAACACTCAATACAGACTACAACATATTTTTACGTTACTGTCTTTGTAAGAATATTTTCGGTTTATTTCCTTTATAATAAACCTCTTGAGTCCTTTTCTTGCAACTTTAATAAAATAAAATATGCACAACACTTCTTCATTTCACAAACTTTATTGAAAAATTAGTCACTTTAACAACCGTACCTTACTGCTTTTAGAAATTAACTCACACTTACTACCTCTATTTGTAATCTACACACCTTAATGTTTGCTTATACAGATTTCATTGCCATCTATATGTGGTGTTTTACTCTAGCCCTCACATCTAGATGGCTCTAGCCTCTTCAGACCATGGGTACACATATGTGTACCTTAACTTATTACAAGTGTTAAAGACTTTTCGACATCGTGTGACCAATAGAAACAGTTTTATTACTTGCTTTAAGCTACTGTGCTTCAAAACAATATCAAAAGATGACGGGTTTAGAAGTTTTAGCCATTATTTTTACATTTGAATTTAACAGTTTGGAAAAACCATACTGTTGGGATATTACTCCTCAATAACTGATCGCTAAGACCTTTCTCTTCTTCCTTTTTCCGAAATTATTACGGATTTTTGATTTAATACAGTTTTCATGAAATTTTTTGATCTACATGTCAATATTATTTCAAGTTATGCTTTTCACAACCCAAAATCAACAGCTATTGATAAACAGATTTTTAACATGAAAACAATCACAACTCGAATTAATACAGTTTCGCTGATTCATTTGAGCACCATAACCCTTGAACACTTCAACGCAACTAAAATTACAACTCTTTAATTGAATCAAAACAAACAATATGAGTACGCAAAGAAAGACATAAAGGCATTTCTCTCATGAAATATTACAAATAGAATACCAAAAATTTTACAGTCGTTAGATATGGTAATCATACACTGTTTCCTTCAAAAAAGTGGAAAATAGAATTTTTTGAGTTGTGTTACTTTTGATGAACAGGTGCGATATGTGCACCTCATTTTCTACCAGTTTAAATAAAAAAATTAAAAAAACAATAAAAACCGAAATTTAAATTACACCTCATCAGATAAAACAAATTGTTAATAAGCCCTTTACTTAATCGGTTCAGTTCAGATATTAAAAAATTCAGAATTTACGTTAAAATGTTTCATATTTTAAGACCTGAGGTACACATATGTGCCCCCTTAATTTCTAAGAATTCAAATAAAATTTTTTTAAAAAAAATATACAGTTGTCTTATTTGCTCCCCAAAAGCTGTATAAAATATATAAGAAATGGAAGAATTCAATGGGTTAATGTTCGGGTCTTAAGAGGCTACACCTTTCGATCACTATTATTATTTAAACTTTTTCAGCTAATACATTTTGCATTAACACTATGGCTGAATTTATATTAAGCTATTATTTATCCATAAACTAAGCTATACTTTACAGTTTATCGAAAATTACAGTGGGGTTGAAGTACAATTATGCATAACAATTTTTATATTACATTTGTACTAGAAATCCTGTACAGTGATTTTTACACTTATACAATAACAATTAAAACTAATAAACTTACTAATAAATACTAAATAAATAATAAATACAAGATAACTTAAAAATAAAACTAATTCCTAACTAAAGTTGCTTTCGTAGCACTGCCACCCACTTAAGCCTGTTCTTCTCGAAAAGGCTCAGATTAAGGGGCTAATCGTTCTAAATGAACAACTTTCATTTTGGCGCTTGGAATTTTTTTCTGAATACGATATACAACGTCATTTAGTTTCTTTATCACGTTATAGGGCCCATCCTTATCACTATCCCATCAGTAGTTTGGGAGATAATCCTTTCTTTCATTGGGGATTAAAAAGTAAAACCAACTGGCGCTCCTCCGATCCTTCAGAATCCACCACCCGATCGTATCCCGTTAGTTTTTAACCCTTATGTGTGTGGACAGGTACCTGTGTACCTATTGCGTTTTCAAATCGAAATTTTTTATATAAGATTTTAGTCTACAATTCTACAATTTCATGAGAACTCCTAACTTTTTGTTATTATTATATTTTCATAGGTGTTTATATACAATATCAGTTGGGGGGGGGGGGGGGGGCGTGGCATATCAATTTGCTTTTTGCACCCTTAATAGGGTGAAGAGGTACCTGGGTACCTGTATACGTTTTATATTACAAATTTGCATGAAGGTA
Source organism: Pollenia angustigena (assembly GCA_930367215.1). Taxonomy (NCBI): domain Eukaryota; kingdom Metazoa; phylum Arthropoda; class Insecta; order Diptera; family Polleniidae; genus Pollenia; species Pollenia angustigena. Next base: position 97,130,931 of record OV884059.1, on the reverse strand, counting down.
CCCAGGTACCTATCCACCCTATAGAAGGTGTTTTTTTCACACACATAAGGGTTAAGAGTTTGGCATGGGACATATAAGTCCCATTAGTCTTAAACATATAAAAAAGGGTATACAAAATCAAGAAATTGTTTTCTTTTTACGTTGTAAATTCATATATCATAAATCACCATTTCGGTGATTTACCGTCTAGTTTATACATTTTGGATAACTGATGAAAAAACTCCTCCAAACAACACGTGTTATGATGATAAGCAAGACTTTTTTAATATTTGGATTTAAACGTCTAAATATCTAAATGGGACAGTTTTGAATCATATAAAGTGAAGAACTTTAAAACTAGGACTCTGGGAACATTCAGTGGGATACATGTGTCCCAATAGGTGCGAAAGAGTTAAGTATTGAACGAGAGTTGGATTTGTATGGGACTGATGGCAAGTAATGAACTAATCTGCACAAAATTTTGTTGCATGATTTCCCTTTAGTTAGCGAAGCTAGTGTTTGTATTATAAAAAGTTTCTCCTCTATGATATAAAAAACACCGAGTGTGCTTATTTAAGCTTCTCTGTAGTGCCGGCTTTCTGCGGCACAAGGATTTTCTTCTCTAAGGTGTAACAAATACCGGCTTCGCTAAGTAAAGATTCTTAATTCGGGATTTTTAAATTAAGGATTTCAAAAAATTTTAAAATTTGAGAATTTAAAAAATTCTGGATCTTGTCCCACAGCTTGACGAAAATTTAACTAGCTACCAATTGTTTTTAACTCCCTTATATGTGGCATTATGTGCAGGGACCTTATAACACGCCATTCATGGACACTGCGACACTTTTAATAGTGTCGTAGCGTCCGTAGACATTATGATGTGTAATATTTCCATAAAACTAAAAAAAAACATTTATATACTTTGGAAAGCTGGTTTAAAACCACTAAAATACTTTCCTGGTTTTTGAAGGTGTAAGCAAAATATACTTGAAAAGTCCGCCATTTGGAAAAGGTGCTTTCAAGAAAACACTGTTGTGTAATTTTATGCTTTATTTATTGTTATTTTTTTGTGTATTTATTATATGTTATTGCATTATAAAAAAAAGATAGTTTTGTTTCGTACTGATTTTATTAACAATTTAACATTTGCAAGGTAAAATAACTTTTAAAAGTGAGCCTTGGTACTTATGGGAGTTATGGTAAGGTATAGAATTTAAAGAAGCTTTTTAAGCCTTTTTGATTACAGTTTTTCTCAAAACTCATAAAATTAGTTTCAAAGCCCGTCTGTATGCTTTTTTCAGCAATCCTTATGTAGCGTACCTAATGTTACTTTCCTTAAGAAAACAAAAAAAAAATAATCAACATGATTTTCCTTAAAGGACAATAAATGTTGTCGTCATTGCTATGTCGTTCATTGTTAACATTGTTGTATTAACCAGCTTTGGAAATAGCCAGAGAAGTAGGGCTCTTAACACAGAATTGGTGCCAGAATTGTTGTCGATTCTAGAATTTCTTTTTAATATTGCTATAGTTATTGTACTTGTGCTATTTTTTTCTGACTCCACTTCAAAATCGTAGTCGAGATGAGTGCAATGGGAATGCTAATGTCATTTAGAATGCTGGAGAGAAGAACAATGTTCAAGGAGTCTGCCATGCTACAAACGCTACGAGAGCAATGAAATAATATAAAAAGGTATATGGGAGACTTTTATTTTTTTTTAATGATTTCCTAGTGTTGTGTTATTTTTGGTTAAAAAAAAACCTGCACCATGTAGTTTGTGCTTCGTTGATCCCCTGATAGGCTTCACGTGCCACACGTAGATTGTGGACGAAACTTTACTGGAATATCAAGCAATGACTCTCAAGTACTAAATTTTATCGAAACAAATACTTTTTTTTATACTATGTGTGAATATACATAAATATGTATAAAGATATATTTTTTTAAGCAAAGTTGATGATGACGATAGCTGCTTTGTTGTTTTGCATTTATGTAGCAGCTCCTTACATCTCCATCCTCTAAGACTTTTGCTTATTTTCTTAATATTTTAGCTAAAATAAAAGCATTGAAGCGTAATAAGTATTACAAGTGCTGTGATATTTACATGTTAAATGAGTTTAGAAACAACTTTACTTAACAAATTTGGCATTAAAGAAAAGGTACAAGATAATATTTTGTTTTGCCAATGTAAAAAATAATCTTGGTTTTAAATGAAATGAGAAAAATATCGATTAATTTGTTTTTTGTTTATATTTATGCTAATTTGGTTTAAAACTCAATGGCAAGAAAAGCCAAATTATGGCATGATTTTCAATTTTATTTCAGGTAATTTTTGTTGATGTTTTTGAAGCAATAAAGGCAAGTGGATTTTGTTTTGTAAAAATAATTTTTTTAAATTAGAAAAAAATTAAATAAAATCAAAAAAGTTAAGTGTCAATTTTTGTGATAAGGGAATCTTTAATTAAGTTGGCACATTTTGCAAAAAAAATTTTGAAAATATTTAAGAACAAGAATTAGTTTGTCGCGCTTAATTCCCAATTTTTATTCCTGATAAAAGCAATGGCAATTATTGTTGATGGGATAAGCTATTCCTATGCGCATTTCACTGGTTTCTTAGGGAAGATCATCAGATAACTTCATCTAAAGATTTTAGAAAAATGTAAATATTATATGTACCAATAAAACTGTTAAGCGAATAAGAATTATAAGCACCAGTTTTAGTTGTAACAGTATCTAAGCTTAAACAAAAACAACAACAATAAACAGTTTTTATCAGGAATTAAAATAGGGAGTTAAGCAAGACAAAATAAATTTAGTTAGTTAAAAATTTTGTATTCCCAAAAATTACTTTGATAATAAACTGACAAGTTCACGGCCTAAAAGAACTAGACTAGCAAGTTGCTTTATTTATTGATTTTCTTGCAAGCAAGTGTTTTGTATTTTGTTTTTTCTTAACCAACATAGAACTACAATTAATTTCGGGAGAATTCCAACCAATTGTAGTGGGGAATGGCAGAAAAATTTAAACACACTGTTTATTGTTGTAGTTTTTGTTTAAGCTTTGATATTGTTACAAGTGAAACTGGTGCTGATAGTTCTTATTCACTTAACAGTTTTATTTGTATAATATTAACATTTTTCTAAGATCTTTAGATGAAGTTTCCTTATGATCTGGCCTAAGGCACTAGTGAAATAAGGAATAAAAATTCGGAATTAAGGCGAACGTTGCTGTACTCGTAATGCACCGCACCGTACTGCAAGCACGTTGGTGCATTTATAGAACATTTAAAAATGTGTCATATGTGTTCCCATACATAAACAAAAAGCAATAGTGTACATTAAACAATACACACAGTGATGGTGATTGAAAATTATTAAATGGTGACCGCTGTGCAGAAAAAGTACCAAGTAAAATAAATGGTATTAAAACAGTATTTTGTTTGTTTGTTTATTAGAAAATGTAACCAGTGCAATAAGATAAAATATCGTTTAAATTTAGCACTGCACATCAATATTGGCAACGTATACAATTTGAACAACTTATAAAGTATTACAATAAATATTAAATTAAAAAAAATCAAAATTGAAATTAAATGTATTTATAGATGTGTAAAAATATTAAAGGTTGATAAATTATTAGTAATATACCATAATAAGAACTAATTTTCATTGTTATTAATCAAAAATATTAAAAATTGTTGTTTTGAAATGTACTGCGTTGCTTGTGCTTTGAATATTACTTGAAAGTAGATTCCAGAGCCGTACGGCGTATATAAAAAATTGCCGCTCCGACATTAGGTAATGATATCGGATATGCAATATAACCCTGCCTCTAGCTGATCTTGCAAATGTTAATTTTCTAAATAGATAGTCAGGTTCCTTGGTGTAGATTATTTTGTGTAGGAAAATTAAACTGCGAAATTTTAAAAGATTATCAAAAGAAACATTAAGCAATTTATTTGCAAACTGGGAGACGCTGTCTGTCCTTCTCAGATTAAAAACGTATCTGGCGATATTATTAAACGAAGTTTTTAATTTCCGCATATCAGATGCACTACAACCAGAAAAAAATTCACATCCATATAACAGAGTTGGCAACAAATATGATTTTGCCAATAACATTCGAATCTTAAATGGCGTAAAATAATGATTAGTCCATAGTGATCTCAGCATACCATAAGTTTTTCCTGCTGCATTATTTATATGATCACGAAAGTGTTGAATTAAAAAGTATTCCCAAGTTTTTTGCAGAGTTCACGATCTCAATTTGTGTATCTCCCAAAACCACTTTAAGCTGATATAGGTTGTCCATTTCTGTTCTGCAAAATGGAACGCATTTTGATTTTTTAGGGTTTAAACTTAGCCCATTTAAAGCTGCCCATTCACTGACTCTTAATAGATCTGAATTTATTTTCGAGACGCAATTTGATAATGTTGAAATGTTACAGCCAATGAGCAATTGCACAACACCAGCATAAATTTGGATTTTCATAAATTTTAGTTGAGTCAGGAGATCATTTGAATACTTAATATACATAAGCGGACCGAGAATGGATCCCTGCGGAACACCTCTAGAAACTGGCAGCCATGATGAATATCTTGAGTAACTATATACAGCCTGGTATCTTTTGCTTAAGTATGTTGATATTAGCTTTGTAGATGTCGTTGAAAAATAAAATTGTTGCTGCAGTTTTCTACAAAGAGTTCCATGGTGTACGGTGTCGAACGCCTTCGAGTGGTCGAGAAGGACTAAAAAGCCAATATTACCCTGATCAATAATACATCGGATCTCTTCGACAACTTCTGAAAGTACTGTTGTGCAACCATGGTTTGGCCTGAAACCTGACTGGTTGGTAGTTAAAAGATTTCTGTTAGTAACATATTCCAGAATTTGTTTATGCAGGAGTTTTTCAAAAACTTTTGAGAGATATGGCAATATTGCTATAGGACGATATTCCTTGGGAGATTTAGGAATTGGCACAATTTTTGCGTATTTCCAGTTAAGAGGAAAAGAACTTGTGGTGATAATTGTATTAAAGAGGTGTGTTATGAAAGGAATTAAAAAAGGTAGCAGGATTTTTACAAATTTTGGGTATGGGTTAATATCGTTAATACTGATAAGAAGCCTTGGAGGACATCTGACTGATTAAATATCTGAAAGCTAAACTTGTTAATTTGGTTTCCATAATCAGAATTTGTTTCATGACTATCAGTGTTTGTATTTACGGCCGGCATTTTAATTATTTTTCTAACAACTAAATTATGATAGCTTTCAAAACATATTATATTACTCGCAATCATATCATGATATCTATTAGCCATAACATAATAATTTTCTATACATTCCATAAAAAAATAAGTTTAAAGAAATTTAAAAAATTAAAACATTAGCGGAGTTCATTCAGTATTAGTTATTTAATAGTGCAAATGTATCTTCGTTTTTTTGTAAAATCCAACAACAAAATTCACAGAGATTTCGTTATATTTTAAAAAAGTGCGTATGTCTTAAAACAAATTTTTCAGGAGAGCCGAAAAACCATTCTATATCAAACTAGGGGCTAGGTATTGCACTTTTTAAACTTTGTCACTACGTTAAAAAATCGGAATTGATCCATCTTTTTTCAAAAATTGCGTGCACTATTCACGGAATCATTAGCCGGCTGAAGCTTATATTTTACAATACCGAGATATGTATGATCATCCCACCATTGAATAGAACTTATGTAAATATATATAAAAACCCGTTTCATTATAATATCCTAAATTGGTATCTTTGAATTAAAAGGAAAATATGTTAAGATGGCTAAACTATTTTACGGCGTAAATGAAAATTGTCGTGGCGGCATTTTTATTTTGGTTTTTGCAATAACTATGCGAAAAAACAGAGACAATGTCAGAAAACAAATTACATGTACGTTTGTGACCGAATATTATAAACCTTCTGTAAAATAGCAATTTTGACAGACATGTACAATTACATGTGACTTGAAAAGTTGACAAGTCAGATGTAAAAAACATGTCGTCTACATGCTCCTTAACACACTTTGCGTAGTGAAAATGTTTTTATTCCTCTTATTTCAGATTCGGTAAGATTAAAAATTGGTGAATTCTTAACATGAAGCTTCATATGTATGAAAATTTTAAGAAAGAAATGTAAAAGTTTTGCTTACCATATCGATTAAGGAAGAAATTAATTTTAAATGCCGAATTCCTATTTTAAAGCAATACGATTTTGGATACAAAAAGCTTTTTATTCAACGCATATAAAACTGATGAGTTTAACATTAGCGATTATGCTTTAAATATTATTTTTATACCCTCCACCACAATTAGTTGTGAAGAGGGTATATAAGGTTTGTCAATCCGTGTGAAACTTTTTTATTATACATCTCAGACCCTATAAAGTATATATATTCTGGGTTCTTGAGTAATTTTCAGTCGATTTAGCCATGTCCGTCTGTCTGTCCGTATGTCCGTCTGTTGAAAACACGCTCACTTTCGAAAAACTCAAAAGAAATAAGCAAATGTCAAATTGCTTGTAGTTATCCTAAGCAGTTTGGGATTAAAATCCAGCAAAATCGGTTCAATAGGATCTGAGCTATGAATCAAAATGTGGAACCACCACCTAAAAAAGATTTATAATTTTGTTACAAAAACTAACATAAATGGTGGAAAAATGCACAGAATGATATAAAATTTTGCAACAGTTCGTTTTATTTAACTGGAAATCACGCTGTTAAATTTCTTGAAGATCCGTCCATGATTTACCCTAGGCCCCATATAAGCCCTACTCCCGGAAAACAGTATAGTAAGCCTAAAACCCTAACTAACAATGCTATCATAACAAATTTTGGGACGTCACAGTTCAATAGGACTAGAAATGAAACTATTAAGTTTCGTGAAGATCGGTTCATAATTTACCATAGGCCCCATATAAAACCTACTTCCGGAAAACAGTTTAGTACGCCTAAATCCGTAAAAAATAATGCTATCATAACAAAATTTGGTACATCAAAATTTTTTAGAACTAAAAATAAGACTGTAAAATTTCGTGAAGATCGGTCCATAATTTACCATAGGCCCCATATAAACCTTACTCCCGCAAAACAGCTTAGTACGCCTAAAAACGTAAAAAAGAATGCTATCTTAACAAAATTTGGTACATCACAGTTTTATTGAACGAGAAATAAGACATTAAAATTTTGTGAAGAACGGTCCATCATTTACCATAGGCCCCCTATAAACCTTACTCCCGGAAAACAGCTTAGTACGCCTAAAAACGTAAAAATAACGCTATCATAGCAAAAGTTGATACATCACAGTTTTATAGAACTAGAAATGACACTGTGAAATTTTGTGAAGATCGGTGCATAACTTACCATAGGCCTCATATAAAGCCCACTCTGGTAAAATAATTAAATACGCGGTAAACTTTCTTCCAGTTTAGCTTCATATGGCCAGAAAAAATATTATGAAATTTTGTGATATACGGTCCATAATTTTCCTTAGATTCCATTTTAGCAGCCTTCTGAAATTTACTGCAAACGCTTAAACTAATTGCATCGCTGTATTGAAATTTATGTTTTTTAATACCAGAAATCGTTCTGCAGAATTTGGGATGATTGGTTCATAGCTTACCATGGCTTTTATATAATTTGTTCTCTTGAAAATCATTTAAGTTCAGCTTAAACTGATATTCTACTCAAACTTTTTAAAATTGATTCTGATTGTCGATCAATAATTTTTTATAGGTCTAAACCGCAACAAATTTTAATGCAGATGCCTGTTTTTACAAGATTGTAATAATAAATAGACATCATACAGATATTAGTCCTAAAACATTCGAAGTGTCGGTGGAGGGTATCAAAGATTCGGCACAGCCGAATATAGCACTCTAACTTGTTTTTTATAAAATTTGTTAAAATTTAATTTACGGACATAACCGCTTCTCTGTATATCTTATTGCTTAGCGCATAATTGGAGTTTACATTTAAAAAGACTAGATTCATAAGAATTTTCTTATTATTTGTCGTAAAAACGACGTAAAATTTCTGTGTTCAATAAGCCATATACAATTTTTTTACTACACTTAACATTTTGTAAAGATTAAAAGAACATTTTATCTACATATATTTAAGCAAAATTTAATCTAGATTAAAGATAGAAAAATGTTTTTATCCCTCTCCTCTTTTAAACCAAAATACATACATACCAACATTCTAAAATTGTTTTGTGAAACAAGATATTTTTTTTAATATTCTGTTTTTTCTCTAGCTCAAGTCACAACAAAACTGTTCGAAATATTTTTCACAAAAAAATGATGAGTTTATTTCAAAGACTATTAACAATAATAATCAGAATTGACAGGTCATTTGGTTTCAAATATTTGGACAGAAATAAGAAAATTCATCTTCAAAACCAACAAATGCATACATACATACATATGTACATACATTCATATAAATATGGAAAGATACAATATACCCACATAAATTTTTTTTTCTTTTACATCATGTCTACGAAAAATGTTTGTATATCAAAAATAGCAATATAAATAAGCCAAAGAAGAGAAAAAGGATACAAAAAACTTTTCAGATTTTTGACCATACACTTGTCATTAACTTGTCAATCTTATGAACAATAGTACACTGAATTGTACTGAAATGAAAAAAGCTTCACGGTGTCATCACTGGTGAAACAAATAAAAAGAAAAGTCGTTATCATGTTTCTCGTAGTGGAAAAAATTGCTGTGTACCAAAATTGTCACTAACAGATATGAGAGTTTTGGTTTTTTTTAATCTAGTTGATAGAAAAATGGTAGTTAATCAAATTTTTTTTTAAAAATTTTAGTGTGCCTTCGAAAATTTTTCAAATATTACCTTAAACATGTAAAAGTGCTAAATTAAGGGCGTGCCATATATGTGGTCTATATTTAAGAAATATTTAAGAAATTTGGCGGTGTAATTTCTAATCTTCCAAAATTATGATAATTTTTACTGCAAGAGCCTTCTCGTTACGGCTTAAGGCGTACTAAAGTGTTTTTCGAGAGTAGGCTTTATATGGTGCCTATCGTTATTGGTCCATCAATAAGCGGAATGCTTCGACTGTCTTCAAATTTTGCCTAAATTAATTTTATACGACTTAAAATGACAACAAAATATTGTATTGATCGGTCCATTATTAAATCAATAAAGCTATTCCTACCAAAATTTTTATTTTCTGTCGATTCTATCGCAATTTAGAGTCTTTTCAACAGACCGATTGCCAAACAGACAGCAATGATTTCAGTTAAGGTGAGCACCTACCATATAGCCTAATCACACGTTAGATCTAGAGCACATGGTGAATTGTTATGTGCACTAACCAAATACCCCAATGTGTGTTTAGGATCATTGGCATAACCACTGGTCGCAGTTTAATTTGTAAAACATCTTAAGTTTTTTTAAAACCTTTGGTCGAAGTTTTCTAACGATCTAGCCTAAGCAACCAGCTTATCCCATTAATAATAAATTTCAGTTTAACAATAGTATAAAATGCGAATTTAGCATATTTAAACGAAACCTTGTTAAAAAAATTTTTAAATCCCAAGAAAAACTTTGTTAAAAAAAGTACCGCTATCTAAATTGAATTCGTCATTAATATCCTTTGCAATCTACTGTAACGACGTGTTTTCACCTTATGCTGGGGTAGAGCTCACGGCTCCCAGGGTTCGTTACAAACATTTATTTTTCGACCAAAGAAATGAAACACTATACCCGCTCTTTTCGCAAAACGTTATAAAACGTACGCTTGGTTTATTTGGTTCTCTTAATTCTACAGTTATTCGCACTTATGCATTACATATAATAGAAGACACGAATGACGGACACGACACTCTCGGGATGACCCGACAACGCACACTCGACACGGTGCAACAACACGCGGGTGACGGCGCGACTCACACTACAGGTTCCACAAACAACAAGAAACCGTCACAATACGCGTACAACGAGAAAGACTCCGAGTCGAACAGCGAGGTCGAGGTGTAACCTCGCACCAGCTGTTCAACCGGCGATGGCAATACTACACGTCGAGAGAATTTAGTCTACACCGCTGTTCTCTCGAGATGCAGCACTACCCCGCTCTCTTCCGTTGCCTCACTTAAGCCAAACGAATGGATAACAAACCAAGAGAATTTAGTCTACACCGCTGCAGGGTTACCGTTAGGAATTTTTGAAAAGTCGCACAAAAGGTTGTTTTATAAAAATAAAGTCGCACAAAAAAGTCGTTTCAGAAAATAAAAGTCGCATATCTTTTTTTAACGTTTTTTATTAATAAAAAGCATAACAAAACAATTGAAACAAAAAGCCTATTGCAGAATTCATTTTTATCATATTTCGTAACAATGTACATGTTTGTCCATGTTTTCATGTATAGTGAAAACATTTACTTAAGTTTAATAAATTTGTCGTATGCTGCCAACGTCAAAGGAGTAGAATTTCTGTTTAAAGCCAAAAAAGTTAAGGTTAATATATTTTTGACAAAATTTAAACTTGTCCAATTAAAGCCGCTTGAAAATTTTACTTTAATTCCGTTCGTTTGATCTTGGCGCAATATTTCTTTTTCTTAACATACCTACATAAATACTACTTTTTTGAAATTTTATTTCTATATTTAGAAATAAGTTCATCACAGGGAATACAGTCTTCTATACATTTGTCTATTCAATTTAAAGATGACAGCATTGAATTGCATGTTTTTACATTGCATTGCTAGTGTTTACGATTCGAAAACTACAGGTGGTGCTAAGACTACAACAATCCAAAACCAACAGAAACAACAGAGGTTTTTTGCATTGCATTGCTGGTGTTTACGATTCGAAATGTCAACCATTTCTAACAAAACACTGACAAATTAAAACAAATTGGTCCGAACTGTCAAAACTTGCCACAACCTTGAACTGAATTCGCCTCAAATACATTGTATACATGACAAGGTTGCCAAATGAACAATACTTTATGAATTGTTTTTGAATTTTGACGAGGCAATTTTGACGAATTTTTTTTTTTGATACAAATAATAAGAATATTGAATGTTTTGTAAGAATCTTAACAAAAAGGGTAAAAAGTAGCAGAAAAATTAAAATAGTCGCAAAAGTCGGTGATAAAAAAAAGTCTCACAAAAAGTCGCAGACCGCTGAAAAAGGGTCAAATTGCGACTTTAGTCGGGCGAACGATAACACTGCACCGCTGTTCTCTTGCCTTGCTATCTTTACCGACAACAAGTTGTATTGCACGAAAGAGGTGTAACCTCTCTTCGATAATAAGTAGATATTATTTAGCTATAGAGGTATAACCTCTCACAGCTAAACAAGATCCTACCTGTTTGCCGGCTGCCGACTGACTGCCTTGCTTGATGGTACGTACTCCGCTTTTATACTGTTTGCCGGCGTACATTTACACACCCATACTAAAGTACTCATGGTCAGGGTTGTCAGATCGATTTTGACCTTTTTCGCCAAATTCAATGTCAAAAATTGCCAAAATCGCCAAAGCCTCTATTTTTAACTTTTTGACAATAAAATATAGATGATTTAAATTATTAAAAACATTTTTTATAAATTTTAAAAAATAAATTTGTTCCAAGTCGCTAAAATCCGCCAAAAATTTAAAAAAAGTCGCCATAATATATATTCCTTTTAGTTTTTATTAAGAACCAAGTAAAAATGATTAGTGAAGACAAAAAAGGAAAATTGCACTATTAAATAATGAATAGTAGTCTACTAAAAGCAGCAAAGAAAGAATTTTTATGGTTAGTATTAAACAAATATTGGATTTATGTATGTATGTAGTTGGAGTTCTATCATCTGTTTTGAAATAAATTGTAAGTGAATTAAATTTTTTCAACGAAGGTACAAAAGAAGTGCATCATGTAGTATTAACATTCATAAAAAGTAGACGCTCGCTTATATGAACTAATTTAGACAGAGCCTGTTCACTCAATGGAAAAGTTCACATAATCGAGACAATATAAAATAAGTATTTCAAACCAATTTTAATATGTGTACATTAGGGCGGGCCAATTTGTATGGAGCCGAAAAATTCGATTAGAGCCGTCCCCTAGGATGATTCTATGGACAATTCTAAGCAACTTTGGTGAAGGAACCATAGGTCTATCTCGATTTATGAGTCTCCCACTTTAAAAAAAATGATTTTTTCCCATAACATCATTTTGATTCAAAATTCGATTTTTTATTCGTCGTTTTATTATCTTTTTTATGCGTATATGGGGGGTTTTTGGGGTCGAGAAATTCATTTTTGATCTTTATTTTTACCATATGCATATTAAAACTATTTTTCATCTATTTTCCGAGAAAAATTTTTCGGTAAAATTGATCTTTATTTTATTTTTTTCAACAGAAATTTAACCTAAAAAATAAGAACATGTGTAAAAAAAAATGATTTTAGTGGAAGAAAAGCGAACACATACAAGCAACGGAAAGACATTGTTAATTGCTGGCTAGCGTCTCTAAACGTGTTTAAAAAAAATCGTCACAGTCTTATGGCAGTTACATCAGAAAGCCGTGCCAAATACCCCAGACTTGAAAGCAAGAAAGACTTTCAAAAATAACTTATTTCGCTTTTCTTCCACTAAATTCATTTTTTTTACACGTATATACACATTTACTAGCTTATTTCGGAGAAGAACAGATTTATAATAAAGAGTCTTTTTTATAGAGTGACACAAGTTTAGTAGAAGTAGAAGGCGCCAATTTTTAAAAATTTTTCGCATTTTGATCACATGTGGGTCAATGACTCCGCCAGCCCATAAAGCGCACCAAACAGTAATATTTGTGGATGTAATGGTGTTTCGAATATTTGCGCGTTGCTCGATAAGTCGATTCATAATGAAATTTTAAAGCAAACTAAACAAAAAGCAACTATCAGCTGTTAAATGGGGCTTAAATATAGCAGTGATGCCAACTCAAAGTTGTGATACTCTAAAAAACACCCTTTACAAATAATAGTTCCAAATCAACGGTTGCAAGTTGTTCATATAGTAGAGATAGGTCGTGTTCACTCTTTAGAATCTCATGTGTAAAAATTTTGTTGTTCACTATTCTGGATGTTCATATAACTGGGTATTCATATAACCGAGCGTCTACTGTAATTTATAACTCGTAACACCGCGTCAAGATCTGCATTCTACTTAGAAGGAGAGTTTTAGTGAAGTTCATTATTAAAAATACATTTTTAACACAGTCATTACTAGTTGGAAATAGCACCATATAATGAACAGCCAAAGCAGGTTCTTTAAAATGGTGTCCTAATTTAAAGACGTGTTCTAATATCTATAACCTTTTGGATAAAACTGATTTAAATAAGATGGAATATCATCCAATTACAAACGGTCATTTTGTTCATTGTGTTTTATAAACATCCAAAAGTGCGTTACGATTCATTAATATGTATCTTTAATAACAACGAATTTTGTTTGTGATAATAATTTGCCACATTTTATAATGGAGAAATGTTTGTAAACTTGAAATCGGTATATTCATGCTTTATTAGTTCTTTTTTAAATATGAAAAATAATTTTCTCCTGGATCTCCAATATATTCATCAGCCATTTCAACATAACATAATTTAGTTTCAAATACATACTGACTATAAAAGCCTAAAATGTCATACATAAAAATACTAGAATAAAAATAATATAATTTTTTCGTATTGAATTTAACGAGTTGTAAAACAAATGCATGGCTCACCAAAAATAGCCAACAAAATCGCCAACTATTTTAAAATATCGCCAAAAAATCGCCATGTCGCCAAATCGAATATTAGGTCGCCAATCAAGTTTAAAAATCGCCACGTTTGGCGAGAAATCGCCACATCTGACAACCCTGCTCATGGTTGCTCACAAGTGTACGTTGTCGTGTCCCAATCTTTCCTACTCGCCACCAGATGGCGGACGATCTTTGTCCGTTAATTTCAAATACAATCTTCCTTATTAGCGATAATAATAGTACACGTACAAAGTAAATTATAATGGTATTCATACTCATGGTAGTTGTATAATAAAATTAAATGATATAATACATTCATATTTAATTCTAAGGCTAGGGGTAATATTTCATAAGGTAACATAAAAGAAAATCAATATAATTCATGATAAACAAGAATAGTAATAATAATTTATAAGGGTGCAGCCTAGGGTATGTGACCCAAAAACGAGGCCCCGACTTTTGGTCGTCACACTACTCTTTTTAAATTTCTGAAAAGTATTGGCAAACATACAAACAAGTGGTGTAGGGTATAACATGGTCGGACTTATCGGTTTTTTTTATTTTTACTTTCAATACTTATTTTTCGAATGTACCTCATAATAGATTACCCTATTAATTTTGTTTTGTAAATAAATCCTTGGAATTGCCACATATCTGCTTCATTCAAAATCGAATTATTTTGCCCTTATTTGTTTTACACTGCTCTTCTCTTTGCCAAAGATCACTAGAGAACAATACAAAAAGGAAGTTCCTATTTGATTGCATTTCCTGTTGTTGTAAATACTTTGTTGTCATTGCTTTAGCAAATATTCGTTTTCGTGTGCATGGCAACTGTAAATGTGTACTTTGCTAGGAAGTAACTATAACAATATGAATTATTTTCTTAGCTACAAGTTTATTTGTTTAATTTCCTTCAGTGTTAAATAACTCGCCTTGAGATTTTTATTTATTGTTGGCAAGCTCATGATATTTTGCCACTACTGGCCCAAACAGTTGACCTTTTGTTGTACTACATTCTTGTCTTGATGCTTTAACTCTTTATTGCCAACATTTGTTCTTTATTTTTTTTTCTGTTTATTCATTGTAATTGAAAAGATGGGCTATAGAACGCAATTATTATTTGAAGAACTAGATGAAGATAACAAGAAGAAAACAATACCTTATGAATTTAATTCGATTTGATTTATTGAGTGCTTAGTGAAGTGGAAGGGGACTCTTAAGATAGAGAAAAGGGAAAATAAATGAAATGGTTTGTTTGTATCATTTTTTTCTTATTTAACTCACAGAAGAAGTTCAACATGCAAACAGACAAGTTATTTAATGT
Source organism: Pollenia angustigena (assembly GCA_930367215.1). Lineage (NCBI taxonomy): Eukaryota > Metazoa > Arthropoda > Insecta > Diptera > Polleniidae > Pollenia > Pollenia angustigena. The sequence continues at coordinate 97,115,862 of OV884059.1, read as the reverse complement.
TCTTTATATTAATACAAGAGAAAGGTGTCTGGAAAATCTAACAATCTGTTGCTTATATTTAGCTAAAATGTAAATATTTTGCTGAGTTACCGTTCCCTTGTTTTTTTTTCTACTAACTCACTGTCTTCTTTTTGAATTATATTGTTTGTTTATACATAAAATGAAAATATTCATGTATACAGGACTAGTTTAATTTTGAATTATAATTTTATAAATGAAAAAGTTCATCTGAATAAATATGTTAAAATATTGGCTAAAGGAAATACAGTTGAATAACTTTGCTTTATTCTGGAGGAGGTTGGGTGTAAATAATAATAATAATATAAAAACCCAAACTCTGTTTTTAGTTTTGTTTGTTTTTTCCTGCTGTTATCTAACGTCTTTAGAATTGACCTTCTACTGTTTTCCTTTTATTTTCTGTCTCGCCTTTGATCCCTGTCGTCTTTATATTTGACTCTTTGAAAAGTCTCTGCTGTTATTTATACAAATTTGACCTTTCCATCAAAGAATAATCACAAACAAATAACAAAATACCGAATAGTAATGGCAGCATTAATTTTTTTTTTTTGTTATGTTATTATGGGCTATTTGGAATGTTTGAAAAAGGGGAGAGAACAAATAATCATAAAAAATATCATAAAAAATATCTTGCGGGGTTTATGTGTTTAATAACAAGACTATAAGCTTATAATATTGACCGAAAATTTATTTAGGAAACTATGAAATAAGTCAAATATGTTGTTGGTTAAAAACAAACTTTGTATTCTAGAATAAGGTTAATAGAAACACCAGGGGACAATGCTAAACTATGTTTTCTTTATCTACAAATTGAATGAACGGGTGCTTTATGAAATATTTAATGAATTTATAGTAGATACACAATAAATTTTTTTCTTTTTATTTTTATTATTTTATTTAAAAATTAAGCTCAAATTTGTGCGCTTAATTCGTACGTACTCACAGAATTTGTAAAAAAAATCAAACCATAAATCAAAAATAAAATAAGTTTTAATTAAACTAACAAATATCGAAAAAACGTTAAATAATTGTTAACCAATGACATTAAACAGCAACGAAGTATTGACAATATTTCGACAACAACTATTGTCAAATTCTTAGCTAAACGTTGTCGAAATGAAACCATAGATGTAAAAATTATATTGTTATCAAATTGATAATATTCTGGTATTAATTATTAAAAAGTGAATTATAAATTAGTGAATAAAGAATGCATTTAATTGTGATGAAATATTATGTTAATTATTCAAGAATTCGGCAAAGAATTTCTTTTTGAAGAAAACAACGATAAGGAACTCTTAAATATTCCTTATGTCCATCAGATCGGAAGGTGTGTCTGATTATGATCATTAAAGGTGACTACAAAATATACAATAATTTGGAATATCTAGTAAATTTTACAATTCGTTTTAAGCTAATTATCCCAATAAAAACGGAGCTTCCAACGAAGCAGGTTTGTAAGGGAGAAACATAAAAGTTTCGCTGACCATTGCGCTTACGGAAGACATGAATTTTATATGGCGAGTTCCCACTTTGAAGCATTATTCAGCGCACATAAAAACCCAATAAAAAATGGAGCTTCCAACGAAGCAGGTTTGTAAGGGAGAAACATAAGGGTTTCGCTTACCATTGCGCTTACGGAAGACATGAATTTTATATGGCGAGTTCCCACTTTGAAGCAATACATTTTTGACACATAAAGCGCATTATTCAGCGCACATAAATATTGTTGGATGTAACGATCATCTTTAGACACTCAATGTTTTGATACAGATATTTTTTAGTATTCTCCCTTACAAACCAGCTTCGTAGTAAGGGAATGCCGTACACACAGAAAAAAATCAAGTTAAAAACGTCGAAAACAAGGTTGATTTAAATTTTTTCGGTGGTGATTTTGCTTCATACGGGTTTCATGTTAATTCAACCTGATTTTACAATAACTGCGAACAACATTTTTTTCTTTTGATATAACTATAATTCATGTTAATTTAACATTGCAGTAAAGTTAGAGCAAAATGCAATTTATATTGAAATAACAATCGAAATCACGTTGAATGAAAGTTATTTCCAGTTGAAACAACGTAAATTTCATGTAGAATCAAATGAGTTTGAGTGTATTTAAACAGTGTGAAGAAGCTTCAGACAACATTTGCATTTATGTAAGAATAATTCAAAACCCTGTAACACATGTTTCACTTATTTTGTATTCTCCTTTGTTAACAGAAGCATCAGCAGAATCGCCCGATATGGTCATCATTCTACTTTGAAAACTTGATGTACTATTTAAATAAACAATTTTAATTAAAAGATAATTAAGATAATTAAGTAGGTATGCATGTTAATTTAACAAGATAAACTTTTGATTTTAATACAAAAATGGTTTTTATGGGTTCAATATTGAATCCAGATTTATTTATATTTTAATATTTTTTATTTTTTATTTTTTTAACAGTCAATAATATTAAATAAACGTAATTTAAGGTTATTTTGATATTTTTTATTAAAAATTAATATGAAATAATGATAAATTTAAGTAAAGGGCATAATTTTTCTGAAATTTAACATGATTCCCAATCAACATTTTTCCATGTTAATTTTACATGGGTATTTTTTTCTGTGTGTAGCACTTGAAATGTTATTTTTTTTATAAAAGTTGTTGAGAGTTCTTTCACTTACTTTACTGCATTTCTGTATGTCTTATTGCGTAGCGCATACTTGTGCGCTTATTTTTTTAAATGTACCTTTAGTGCTTCGCAAAATGGTAAAAATTTTTATTGGGAATTGTTGGATGTAACGATCAGCATTACACGCTGAACGTTTTGATACAGTTATTTTTTAGTATTCTCCCTTAAAAACCTGCTTCGTGGTAAGTGAATGCCGTAGCACTTGAAATGTTTTTTTTTTAATAAAAGTTGTTGAGAGTTCTTTCACTTACTTTACTGCATTTCTGTATGTCTTATTGCGTAGCGCATATTTGTGCGCTTATTTTTTAAATGTACCTTTAGTGCTTCGCAAAATGATAAAATTTTTTATTGGGATGTAACACTTAGAACCTACACACAGAAAAAAATACCAATGTTAAAATAACATGGCGAAATGTTGATTGAGAATCATGGTAAAATTCTGCAAAAGTATGCCCTTTATTTAAATTTATCATTATTTCATATTAATTTAAAATTAAAAATATTAAAATAACCTTAAATCACGTTTATTTAATATAATTCACTTTTAAAATAACATTGTTCCATATTGAATCCATAAAAACCTGTTTTATATTAAAATCAAAAGTTTATCTTGTTAAATTAACATGCAAACATACTTAAGTATGTACATTTTATTATTTTCAAGTTTGAAATATGTTATAAAAAGAATACAATTCCCGTATTCTTTTAATTAAAATTATTTAGTTAAATAGTAAATTTAGTTTTCAAAGTAGAATGATGACGAAAACGATATTGGGCCATTCTGCTGATGCTTCTGTTAACAAAGGAGATACAAAATAAATGGAACATTTGTTACAGGGGTAAGTGTTTTAAAATATTCTTAAATAAATGCATATGCAGTCTTCACACTGTCTTATATTACACTCCAACCAATTTGATTATACATGAAATCCACGTTGTTTCAACTTGAAATAACTTTCATTCAACGTGATTCGGATTGTTATTTCAATATAAATAACATTTTGCTCTAACTTTACCGCAATGTTAAATTAACATGAATTATCGTTATTTTAAAAGAAAAAAATGTTGTTCGCAAGTTATTGTAAAATCATGTTAAATTAACATGAAACAACAATGAAGCAAAATCACTACTGAAAAATATAAAATCAACCTTGTTTTGAACGAATTTACATTGATTTTTTTCTGTGTGTAGCGGCATTTAAATATAGAAGATCTAAGCTGTGCCACACTAAGGCCACCCCGTTGAATTTAGTTAAAAATTATTATAAAAGTAATTTTTGGGAATATAAAATTTCTCAATTCACAAGAATTTATTTGTCGTGCTTAATTCCCAATTTTTATTCTTGACAAAAATACTGAAATTTATTGTTGATGGGATAAGCTATTCCTATGCGCATTTCACTGGCTGCTTAGGCCAGATCATCAAGAAACTTCATCCACAGATTCTAGAAAAACTTACGATATTAAACAAATAAAACTGTTAAGCGAATAAGAATTATAAGCACCACATTAACTTATAACAATATCAAAGCTTAAGCAAAAACAATTAATTTGCTTACTGGTGTAAATTTAATAAGGTTTTTAATTAATATTACAATATTTTTAATTGAAATAAATTTTTATTTTTAAGTGTGCGAAGAATCAGCAATGTAAGTAAACGAATACTAAACACAATTTATTCCTTTACTACGAACAAGGTTTGTAAGAAAGAATATGAAGCAATAACCCTAAATTGAATTAAGCAATTTTTGTATCAAATATGTATTGTTTTAAGGTGGGAACTCCCCATAAAAAATGCATGCCTTCCATAAAGCCTAGATTACACTATCTCACAAGTCTTAAGTATTCCATAATACTTTGTGCGATAGAAATCTAATGAGTTTTGTTGCGAATGTCAAAAAATCTTATTAAACATGATAGTTTGTGTTCACACCATCACACAATGTATAAACACTCACACATGAAATAAAATGCAACCCTGATCCAATGAAAAGTATTATTGTTTAGAAATTATTCAAAAAGCGATGAAGTCGTATGGGATGTCAAACTTTTGTTGACATATATAAATACAAAGTATAATAGTGTAAACTAGACCTAAGCGAGATTATAAGCGAACCGTTTTCATTTCTCCCTTACAAAACGGATCCGTTTGAAGTTTAATTTTATATTATAAATTCATATAGAATAAAACAGCTAAGAACATACAAGTTGGTTAAAAAAAGCTAGCAAGTATAGTGGGTCAAGCTCGAACATTTGAGACGATACACCACAGTAAAGACAAGTTTTTGAGAGTTTGCCATATCCGACACCCATGGAAAATTATAGACCCGGCAAAATAAAAAAATGTTATGAGGTTAAGAGTTATGTGCTGGTATATATTCATATACATCAGCGTTGCCACTTTGTGGGTAATTACCCGAAAATGGTATAATTTTTTCTGTCGTGGGTAGAGCGTGGGTAATTGCTTTCAGGTGTAAATCAGGTGCAGTTTGAAATTCCTTCGTTTTTAAACACTTACCTTTCATTTTTATTTTTTTTTTTGTTTTCGTTTTTCAACACTAGCTATTTTTTCACATACATGTATAATGGATATAAGCTACATATGTTCGTCTCTTTTTTGCTAACTAAATTTTATTTAGAGTTTGTTGTTATTCTTATTTAAGTTGTGCTGGTCATGGATCATATTAGAATGTACAAGTACTATACCATTACAAAAACATTCGTTTTGTTTTTTATATGCCACTCTACAATGAATTGGGTATTGTTTTTGTAATTTTGTGGAGTTGCGAGCTTCTCATAAACATTTAAACTGAAACAAATAATTTGTTTAAACGTTTCTTAATTCAGTTTGTGTTTATGCAACAATTTTTCCCATATATTTTATAAAATTTTATATTTTGGTTGACTTGTTTTTTTAGGGAAAAGAAGGTAAACATTTTAATTATTAAATAAATTATGTTAACAAAATTAACGATAACAATTTTTACAGATATGGAGAAAAAGCAAATACGCAAATTTCAATTAGAATGGCTTCATATAAAGGAATTCAAAGGTTGGCTTAAAAAAATTAATGAAAAAGGAAAAGATGTTGCTTATTGTAATATATGCAATAAGAAACTTTTGTGTCATAGGAGCGTATTATCAAGACATACACAAACCAATTCCCATAAAGTTGCAATTTCGGGAATAAAGTCTGCTGTAATGATCACAAATGCTCTTCAAAATTCTACATCAAAAAAAATTAAAGTAAAAAGAGCCGAATTGAAAATCGCTGGTGCATTAGCCACAAATAATTTAGCTTTCAGGTTAGTAGATGACATAATACCTGTTCTAAAATCTAGTTTACCGGATTCCGACATATTAAAAGAGGTTGCATTACATAGAACAAAAGCGGCTGCACTGGTCAAAAATGTGTTAGGACCTTATTTTTCAACGATTTTATATTCCAAACTGCAAAATACGGTGTTTTCTATTATAATTGATGAAACCACCGATGTAAGCACAACAAAGCAAATTGCATTTACCGTCATTTATTTTGACAATGATACCTTAAATGTACATTATTCGTTTTTTGACTTTAAAGAGTGTGGGTCATCAACTGCAAAAGGTATTTTTGATGTACTCAAAAGCTCTATAATTGAAAAAAGAATTCCTTTTGAAAATTTGGTAGGTTTCGCTGCTGATACACCAAATGTCATGTTTGGCAAATTTAATTCAGTCGCTAAACTATTAAAGGACGAGAAACCAGACATTGTGTTAATCAAATGCTCTTGCCATTTAATGCATTTGGTGGCATCGAAGGCATGTTTAAAATTACCAACAAATTTGGAGGATTTACTGCGAAATCTTGGTTCTTTTTTCAACAGAAGTTATATTCGGCAAAAAAAACTTCAGGAGTTTCAAGAATATTTTAGAAGTGGCGTTCATAAAATATTATCACCAGCAGTAACCAGGTGGCTTTCTTTATTGTCATGTGTTAATCGTGTTTTAGAGCAATATGAACCATTGAGGAGTTTTTTAAGATTGGAGGTTTTCGAAGATCCATCCAAGATGACGGAATTTATGTTAGAGGTATTAGATGATACAAAAACTAAAGTATACTTGGAGTTTTTATCATATGCATTAGATATATTAATATCATTTAATACATTATTTCAATCAGAAAAACCAATTCTGTACAAATTAAAAAATGAAGTTCTACGTATATTAAAAATAATATCTTCAAATTATATAAAACCCCAAGTTTTGAAATCACAGAGTTTATGGGAAATTGATAATAAGGATACAAATTTATTTTTGGATGCAAATGAAATTTATATTGGCATTTTGGCATATGAGTCTTTGTCATTCTGTTCTGATATTGAAAAGGCAATTATATTAAAAAACTGTAGAGAATTTTACATTGAAGTAGTCGCCCAAATAAAATCAAGGTTTGATTTCAGTGATGAAATTTATACCATTTTAGATCTTGTTGATCCAAAAAATGCGCAGTCTTCCCAACCAAAATCACTTTTTCTTTTTAAGAAAAGATTTCCGTCGTTTAATATAGACTTGCAAAAGCTTGATAATGAATGGCGCCAGCATGGGCTATTAGATTTTGACAAATATGAGCTTAATAAAGATTTAGAACCCGAAATTTATTGGCAAAAGGTATTCAAACTAAAAAATAACCTGGGGGAAGATATGTTTCCATTATTACAAAAAGTAATTAATTTTATTTTTGTATTGCCATTTTCAAATGCTCCAGTTGAGAGAATATTTAGTGCCCTTAACAATTGCAAAACTGATTTGAGAAACAGACTATCGTCTGAAACGATTACAGGGATTTTATTTACTAAAGAAGGTATACAGAGGAATGGTAATGAACATTTCGAGCCTTCCCTGTCTACGTGCAACCAAATTTGGAAGTAGAAAATATACTTTCAAGTACATACATATTTAATTTTTTGTTAATTTATTTTAAGTTTAATAACATGAAATATATTTGTTAATTTGTTTAAAGTTACTGTGTGATGTATGATTAATATTGATCTCATTTAAATGAATTTTTTATGTTTTTCTTTTTTTTAAGTTTTTTTTTGTACAATAAAACGTTAATTTGATATCAGGTGTAATTTTATTTAAATCGGGTAATTTTGCTTCATCTCAAGTGTAATTTTGAATTTCGCTGGTGGTAACACTGATATACATACACATATATGTATATACATATATTTATATAAAAACATACTAGACAACCTTATTATATTAAAAACATTTAATATCTTATTTTGTTACTAAGTGTTTGCTTTAACCAATATTTTCTTTTGTTATACTTACATACTATTTGTTGTTGCTAGCTGTAATGATTGGGAATTCAGAATTAAGCTTTTTTAGGTACATTCATACGAATGTATGAACAAACATGTCAAAGCTTGTCTTATTAATTTATAATGTTACTAAGTGCAAGACTTTTATTATGGCTGGGAATGCAGAACCATCCCTTTTTTTGTCTACTTATGCACGGTGCATAAGGAAGATCAAGAAATAAGCTTGGCCAATCATGGTCGTACGATTGAAATTATTGATCAGTAGCATATATCAATGAATACTTTCCAATTATAGCCACCTTTTTGATTCTAGAGTTCAAAGCAAACACATCCTAGTAACGCAAACATTAAACATAAAAATAATTTAAAATTACAGGACAAGTCCTTAAAATTGTTAATAAGTTAAACCAATAAAAAAAAATTCAAACATTGTACAAACATAATAAAATTTAATGAAGTTTAAAAATTAAAAATAAAGTGTCTAAATTTTAAAAAAAAAAGGGCAATAAAACTGGCGCATTCGGTGGGATACCCAAGTATCCTTGCAATTTTTTATTATATAAGTGCAAATTATATAATGAAAGGATACTCAACATTTTAATGTTTAATCGGGTTTTCCTGCAAAACATTTTTTCTTTTAAAACGAGAACGTTTAAAATTAAATTTGAAAAAAAAACTATAAATAAAAATAAAATTTTGTGGTAAAAACAATAAAAAACAAGTTAGAGAGCTATATTCGGCTGTGCCGAATCTTTGATACCCTCCACCGACAGTTCGAATGTTTAAGGAGTAATATCTGTATGATGTTATTATTATCTTAAACTGTGATGATTCGTTATTAATTATGGTTATAGGCGACTAAACTGTTTTCCGGTAGTAGGGTTTATATGGGGCCTACGGTAAATTATGGACCGATCATCACGAAATTTCACAGCGTCATTTCTAGTCCTTTAAAACTGTGACGTACCAATTTCTGTTATGCTAGCATTATTAATTATGGTTTTAGGTGTACTAAACTGTTTTCCGGGAGTAGGGTTTCTATGGGCCCTAGGGTAAATTATGTACCGATCTTCACGAAATTTCACAGTGTCATTTGCAGTCCTATAAAACTGTGACGTACCAAATTTTGTTACGCTAGCGTTATTTTTTACGGTTTTAGGCGTACTAAACTGTTTTCCGGGAGTATTGTTTATATGGGGCTTAGGGTAAATTATGGCGGGATCATCACGAAATTTAACAGCGTGATTTCCAGTCAAATAAAACAAATTTTTGCAAAATCTTATCTCATTCCGTGCCTTGTTCCAGCATTTATGTTCTTTTTTGTAACAAAATTATCAATTTTTTTAGGTGGTGGTTCCACATTTTGATTCATAGGTCTGGACCTACTGAACCGACTTTGCTGGATTTCAATCCCTAACTGCTTAGGATAACTACAAGCAATTTGGCACCAAGTTTCTTCATTTCTTTTGATTTCGTATTTTTTAAAGACAAAGTTTAAAAATACATAATAATTTGTTAGTAATTGTTGCTTATCTGAATTATATAAAAAAAAGGATAATTACCATATATCTAATAAAACCCAAACAGTTAATATAAAACAAAAATATTGGTGTTAATTTAAAAAAAAAAGGTGGTAATAACCAAAAACTCAAAATTTTTTTTTAAAGAAGGTGTAAAAATAAAGCTTTAATATTTTGTTTTCCTTGATGAACTAGAAATCAATAATATTACATTATTAATTTTTGCAAAACATAAAAACAAAAACTTTAAAAATAAAATAACAACCAAAAACGCAAAAAAGCCTACATTAACACAAAGCCTACATTACAAATCAACTGAAAGCATTTAAACGCTGTTTCAAAATTTGATGGAAATTGGATTTATCACATGGAAAATTTACACTAATGGTGGAAGCAGTTACAAACCTATACTAAGTATTATATTTATATTTTATTTACTCTAAATTGTTTAATTCAATTAATTTTTTGTTTAAAGTGTATGTTAACATTCGTTTTCTTTTTAAATTCTTAATAAATTTTGCTTCCTTAAAAATCAATTTTTTAATACCTAACAAAGAAAAAATATTTGTGCTCTTATCTTGACTTTTTTCCCCTACATATTTGATTTCGAAAAATTTTTTCTCCTTCTAAAATGGCTCTTAACTCTATAACTTTAAACCCAGTTGAATTTCTTGGAAGATTACCCGAATTCTCAGGTGATAAAAATGATTTGTATACATTTATCTCTTTAGTGGACAGAATAAATCCCAGAATACTTAAGTCTCAATAATAAGACAGTTTTAGAATCAGGTGTAAATCTGAATAGTGAGCAAATTGGCAAAAATAACATGAGGACTGCCCTCGATATTTTTAAGTCTAAAATTCCGGAACCGATGAAAACCGTTGTAGCGTGCAGAAAGCCTTGAAGATGCCATGAATATTCTGTTTATATCTGGCTACGCTAATTATGGGGGAAATGGTAAGATTGCTGGACACGATGGTCATTTTGGTCAGTCTCGAGCAGACAATGGTAACGTGAATCGTAAAAATTCTCAAAAATTTGAAGTAAATAACTGTACTCAAACCTTTAGTTCAGGTAGATTTAGGAACAGTTATGGCAGTTGTCATTATAATGGAACTAGTGAAGGTCATAACAATAGATTAGATTCTGCTAATAGGAGACAAAGAAATAATGATAGCTACCAGAATAGCTATAATCCAAACCATAATAATTACAATAGAATCCACGTACACAATTCTTTAAATAATAATCGAAATACTTCTTATAGACAACCTATTCCAGAGCCAATGGATATTAATTTAATTCAAAATTCCAATTCTTTACAATTTTCGAACAATTCAGAACCGCAAAATAGTTCGGTACACAGAAAAAAATCAAGTTAAAAACGTCGAAAACAAGGTTGATTTAAATTTTTTCGGTGGTGATTTTGCTTCATACGGGTTTCATGTTAATTCAACCTGATTTTACAATAACTGCGAACAACATTTTTTTCTTTTGATATAACTATAATTCATGTTAATTTAACATTGCAGTAAAGTTAGAGCAAAATGCAATTTATATTGAAATAACAATCGAAATCACGTTGAATGAAAGTTATTTCCAGTTGAAACAACGTGAATTTCATGTAGAATCAAATGGGTTTGAGTGTATTTTAACAGTGTGAAGAAGCTTCAGACAACATTTGCATTTATGTAAGAATAATTCAAAACCCTGTAACACATGTTTCACTTATTTTGTATTCTCCTTTGTTAACAGAAGCATCAGCAGAATCGCCCGATATGGTCATCATTCTACTTTGAAAACTTGATGTACTATTTAAATAAACAATTTTAATTAAAAGAATACGGGAATTGTCTTCTTTTTATAACATATTTTAAATGTGAAAATAAAAAATGTACATAATTAAGTAGGTATGCATGTTAATTTAACAAGATAAACTTTTGATTTTAATACAAAACAGGTTTTTATGGGTTCAATATTGAATCCAGATTTATTTATATTTTAATATTTTTTATTTTTTTAACAGTCAATAATATTAAATAAACGTAATTTAAGGTTATTTTGATATTTTTTATTAAAAATTAATATGAAATAATGATAAATTTAAGTAAAGGGCATAATTTTTCTGAAATTTAACATGATTCTCAATCAACATTTTTCCATGTTAATTTTACATGGGTATTTTTTTCTGTGTGTTCTTGTAATCAGATAAGTAACCAATCTAGAGGTTATAATATGAATCAAGATTTTCAATATAATGTGCTGGAATGCCCATGTGAAACGAACCATGTTAACTGTACCAACCAATTTCAAAACTGAAAATTCAAACATGGCAACTGGTAATAATACATCACAAAATTTTCTTTGTCTGGCCTCTCCGGACAGCTACCTCATATAACATTGAGAAAAAATCTAAAATTTATAAAAGATACTGGGGCCACGGATGCAATAGTAAATCCTGTGTTATGTAATCCGAAATGGAAAATAAATTCGACAAAGTTAGCATTAAAAACTCTACAAAATGAGGTGATGACAAATACAATTTACAGGGTACCCATGTTTCCTGAATTGGGGGATACAAAGGAGGAAATTAATTTTATTGAATGTAAGTTTCATGACAATTACGATGGAATTTTAGGAAACGATATCCTTCGAACGTACAGGGCAGTTGTAGATTACGAAAGTAATGAACTTAGAATAAATAATAGAGTTTTACCGTTGTTATTTTCTAGCCTTCGGAGAATTATTTTCATTCCTAATATTGAGTGTCGACTAGTTCATATAGCGGAGCAACGTAACGAGAGAGGTGAGATGATTGTTAGTGAAAATATTTACAATGCTCAGAACTTTAAAGTTGAAGTTGAAACTTTAGCTGCATGTCCGAATGTCATATATCTTTCCGAACATAATTCATGGCCAGTTACACGCGATAATTACCATTTAGTTGACAGTGATTTGCTTTATGAAAACGATTGTCAGGTCCCCTTATTAGAAAAAGTTAGAGTTAGTCACCTGAATGCTGAGGAAAAGCTTAATTTGGGGATGATTTTGAGAAACTATAAGGAATTATTTTATGAAACGAACTCAAATTTAAGTTTTACGAATGCAATCAAGCACAGGATTGTTACAAAGGATGACATACCAGTTTTTTCAAAGACATATAGATACCCTTACGTTCATAGGGACGAAGTTAAAAATCAAATCAAGGATATGTTAGCTAGCGGGATAATAAGACGACGCTAGTGGGCTAAAAAAGTGGCGCCTGGTCGTCGATTATAGGAAGCTTAATGAAAAGACAATTGACGATCGTTTTCCTTTACCAAATATTGATGAGATTTTAGACGAACTAGGTAGAAGTATGTATTTCACTACTTTGGACTTGGCTAAGGGATTCCATCAAGTTGAAATTGACGAAAGAGACATTCATAAGACCGCGTTTTCTGTCGAAGGAGGTCATTATGAGTTCACTCGAATGCCCTTTGGACTCAAAACGGCACCGGCAACGTTTCAAAGACTTATGAATGGTATTCTGGGAGAATTGATCAATAAAGTCTGTTTAGTGCATCTTGATGATATAGTTGTTTATTCAACTTCTCTTCAGGAGCACATGAATTCCTTACGTCTGGTTTTTGATAAATTAAAAGATGCAAATTTGAAGATTCAAATCGACAAGTGCGAGTTTTTTAAGAGGCAATACGGAGTTTTTAGGGCATGTTATAACACATAATGGTATCAAACCTAACCCTAAAAAGGTTGAATGCATTACCAATTACCGGTTGCCGAAAACCCAAAAACAAATTAAGCAATTCCTTGGGCTAAGTGGCTATTACAGAAAATTTATAAAGGACTATTCAAGGATCGCAAAACCAATGACTGGGTACTTGAAGAAATATGTAAAAATAGATATAAGCGATCCTGAATACTTAAAAAGTTTTAGAACGTTAAAATTACTTTTAGCTAATGATCCAGTTTTGGCTTACCCTAATTTTAATAAAAAATTTGTCCTTAATACTGATGCAAGCAATTTCGCTCTAGGAGCAGTTCTCTCGCAGGAAAACCACCCTATTTGTTATGCGAGTAGAAAGTTGAATCAGCATGAAATAAATTACAGTGCAATTGAAAAAGAATTGCTTGCTGTTGTGTGGGCTGTAACTTATTTTCGCCCATATTTATTTGGGAGAAAGTTTATAATACAGACTGACCACCAACCATTGCAATGGCTCGTCTCTATTAAGGAGCCAAATTCAAAGTTAATAAGATGGCGACTTAAACTTGAGGAATATGACTATGAGATCATGTATAAACGAGGTATGGATAACAAAAACGCAGACGCGCTATCTAGAATTGAACCACAAATAAATCTGGTACAACATCTTCAAACGAATGCAATCTCTCCCAGTAGTTCTCCTCTGAATGTTTTTAAAAATCAAGTAGTTATAAAAAACTCAAATTCTTCCTCATTAAAAATCGAAAATAGGAACATTTTTGGAAACATTAGAAAAATTTTTAGTGCAAATAATTTTACTGAGGCCATTATGATGACAATCATAAAAGATCATTTTCATCCTAAGAGAGTTAATGCTATTTTTATTGAGGACCTTTCGATCTACGAACTGTTTAAGGAAACAGTCTCTAAATATTTTCCAAATTTAAAAATAGCAAAGTGTAGTAATTGTATAGATGATATTCAGGATGAAAGTGTTCTTTGTGAACATATTCAGGAAGAGCATCAGAGAAACAACCATCGCGGTGAGAATTTTGAACAGCTTAGAAAAAAAAAAGTAAGAGTGCTATATTCGGCTATGCCGAATCTTAAATACCCTTCACCATGGTGCGATAAGAACATAAATAGCGTTCTTTGGATGTAAATAAATCTATTTTGAGCTATCCCCACATTTAATTTCGTCGTGCCGTAGTTTTTCACAGTTTCAAAAAATTGAGATAAGTCTGTTTCCAGTTTTGCCAAAGTTTAAGTCTTCAAATCGTGTTCCCTTGCAGAAGTTTTATAGAAATAAGCGGTATTCAGTATTGGTAGTAAAATACCCCTGCAGACTTTGTTAATCTTATTTTTTCTATCTCTCTCTCTCTTTTTTTAGCAAATTCATTACTTTACAATAAATACCAAAAAGACACTCACTTTGTATTATAAAATCGAATTAAGTAAAACGGACATTTACACTTAACACAAGGGTAAAAACCGCTATTGTAAATAGGTACATACTTAGGTATTCAAATTCCCAAAATATTTTTCTTATGATAAACCTACGTCAAGATAATTTTGGCACGACGATTTGCCTTTATAAAATGTTTTCGTGATGACATCTTTTGAATAAAGAAAAAGAAACCCAAAGCAAACAATGAAAACATCTTTTATAGGTATACATAGGTAAATTGTTACATATGCAATGGTCTTGTAGCATTGGCGTGCTAAATAAGTAAAAAAAATCAAAATTCAAAAATTCAATTCTTTGAATAAGTAATTGAATATTTAAATAAGAATTAAAGAAAATTTGCTCCGATCTTTAAGATATGAAACGGAACTATTTAAACAAAATTAATTACCTATAAAAAGAGAAAAATACCTATAAACAAAATTAATTAAAAAAAGAAATAAAATAAAATAGAGGGTAAATTAAAAGGCGTAAATATGTATAAAATATATGTAGGTATATAAAATTTATAAATATATTTAACAAATTTTAAAAAGTCAAAAACCGTTCAATTTCTTTTTAGTTTAAAAAAAAAATTTTAAAAACCAAAAAAAAATACTAATGAGTGGGACTCGAACCCTCAAAGCTAACAGAAAATTGTTAAAACCAGACTGGCGGCTAGACCATTCGGCCATCGAGCCACATAAACAACTGTTGTTGATATGAGTACTTGATATCAATTAAATTAATCATAAAATGAAGTATGTGTTTGTTGTTTTTGTATAATACAGAAGGTATGTAATTTCAGCGTTTAAAAAGCTGCAGTTGAGATAGTAAAAGTCATAAGATTGTGCTGTAACTTCGACATCTTCATTTGTCGTTGGACAAAATAAACTGTTGCCTTTACTTCTGATTCATTAAATGAAAACAGTCGCAGTGAAGGCAAAAGCAAAAAACGAAATGTTGTACACAACAAAGAACAACGGCAGTCAACATGTTCGGAAGTGTTTGGTTTGACCGACTGAATTTTTTAAAAAATCCCGTTGTTAACGAAGATGGGACGTTGCGTTTGTGTTTTTGTTTTCCATATTTTTTTTAAATAATACATGCGTACATAAATACATAAATATGTACATACATATTTATTTATTTTTAAGCTTAACAAATCTTTTTAATTTTTTGAAATTAAATAAAACTTTAAATAACATTATCGCTTTCATATACATACATACATACATACATACATATGTACATACAATGAACACAACGTCCCATCTTCGTTAAGTTCGGGATTTATTAAAAGTTTCAGTCTGTCAAACCAAACACTTCCGAACATGTCAGCTGCCGTTGTTCTTCGTTGTGTGCAACTTTTCGTTTTTTGCTTTTGCCTTCACTGCGACTGTTTTCATTTAATGAATCAAAAGTAAAAGCAACTGTTTATTTTTGTCTAATGAAAAATCAGAAAGTGGAAGAAAAAGCAATTTTTTGATTTTGACTGCAGCTTTTTAAACCCTGTGTAATTTTAAGGAAAGAAATTCACCACGAATATTTTCAATGAAAAAAAAAACCACTAACAAACAAAAAAAAACACACAACTATTTTACAGGGCTACCATCACATATTTTTAAACGTAAAGACACAAAAACGGTCATTTTGGTTAATAAAAGTCGCAACATGTTGTAAAATTCCTTTCTTCACAAAAATAATTTAATAAAAATTAAATTTCATGAACTTAAGCCTAATTGAAAATATTAAAAATTTGGATTAAAAACCATAAATAGTTCAACAAAATAACCACAATACTAATTATTTTAATGATTTTTATTTATCAATAATGCAACATAAACAAAACAAACAATTGCTTAAATTGTGTATGCTTTGAAATCACTTTTGTGCAAAAAATATTATCAGGTATGTGATGAAAATCGATCGATTTCAAAACGACCGTTTTTAAAAGGTGTGATGAATTTCGAACGATTTTAAAATCTATTTATGAATAAAAGTCTTAAATTTTCGTTCAAAATACACTTCAGTTAACGTATATAATATAAAATTTTAAAGAACAAACACTGAAAATAAAAGGAATATGTATTTAAAAACCATATTAAAAGATACTGAAAACGATATTTTCGGTTTCAAATCGTATCGTTTTTAAAATGGATTTCCATCACATACCTGTATATGTAGGTATTTGAATTTATTGTTGTATAAATTGCCTTAAAAGCTGACTAATATGTTATCCATGTCAACAATAAAAATTAGACGATTGCTTTTGATATTATGACGACAGACTAGATCGCTGTTCGTTATATCACCCTTTTTGTAAAAAAAATAGCATATGGGCACTTCCACAGAAAATCTCTCTTTTTGTCACGTCACGTCACCTAGCAATTATTCTTGTATTTTAGAACCACGTTGTTCAAATTTTTCCTCTCTTTCACTAAATGAAAACCTAGTTGCGCTCTGCACCCAAATGCAAAAAAAGTAAATAATATTTTCATTATTCTTTGAGAAACGATTAAAAATGGTTGGTGACGTTACGTGACAAAAAGTAGACATTTCTGTGGAAATACCAATATGTGACATAAATGTATAACAACCTAGCCCCCATAATTTGGCATTTTATTTAGTTTTCTAAAAAATGTTTTAAGCTTATTTTGATTAAAAGTAATATTCTTTTTATAAATTGTTATAAATAACTTTTACCCAATCAATGATAATTATTTTTTTAATAAATTCTTGGAAATTTAATAGCAAGAAATGGTGGGCTATACATAAGTATGTGACATAAATGTTAAATAACCTAGCCTCTAGGTATCATGTCTGGGGCCTTCTAACGTAAGACGGACATCGTTAAATTAACTTCACTCTTCATATGGACCCAGAATATATAAATATGTATGCTTTATAGGGTCTAAGATCTTTATTGTAGGAATTACAAACGGAATGACAAACTTGTATGTATAAACACTTTTTCAGCTGTGGTGAAGGAAGGGTATACAAAATAAATAAAAATAAAAATAAAATAAAAAAATAACATTTCCACCTGTAATAAAATTAAATAAAAAAAAAATAAAAAAAAACACAAATAAGAGTGCTATATTCGGCTATGCCGTATCGTATGTAAGAACAACAAAAAGTTATACATATAAATATTGTTCTTTAGATATAAATAAATATAAATTGAGCACAGCCAACTTTTCATTTCGTCATGCCGAAGAATATGACAAAATCAAAAAATTTATATATCTAAGTCCGTTTCCTCTTTTGCCAAAGTTGATGTTTGAAATTCGTTATATAAATGTTTATTTAATCTTAAAATCGTGTATAAAAAAATTTAATAATAAAAAAAAAAAAAAAAATTATTTTTGAGACTTGAACTCGCAATCTTACGAGCCTTAAGACAACTCAGCTACGAACGGTTTGATTGAAAAAGCGTTAAATATATTGAGAGAATTTTATGAACATACATACATGCAGTGTTGCCAAAACTTGGTGACTAAAAATGGCTAAATTTACGAAAAAAAAAAATGGCTAAAAAATGGCCAAAAATGGGCTAAAAAATGGCTAAATGCTTTTTTAAATAAAAACACATGAAAATTCCATAGCAAAACAAAAATAATTAATTTAAAGTAGTTAACGATGAAATTGTGAGTTAAGATCAATTTGTTAAATAAGAATAAACGTAAAAAAATTTTAAAATAAATTAATATAAAAAAATTAAATCATCGAAAAATTCGATGTCGTTATTGTTCATCTGATAGGAATCACTCACTCATTAGCTTCAAATAATCATAAGTTTTAAATAATTTGAAGGTAAATCTTAATCACGACAACATTTACCCAGCCTTTTGAGTTCAGATCTACAATAAAAAACAAGTAAGAAAGAATAGTCGGTTAAACCCGACTTTATGATACCCTACGCCACATTAGAACCTTTGTACCAAATTTTATCAAATAATCTCTAAATTGCGACCTGTACTTTGCGCACAAGGTTTACATGGACAGCCAGCCAGCCGGACAAACATCGTTAATTCAACTCAGAAAGTGATTCTGAGTCAATCGGTATACGTAAAGGTGGGCTAAGGACCAATATTTTAAGGTGTTACAGACATCAGCACAAACGCACAGTACCTTCTCCATTGTGGTGGTGGTATAAATATTGTATTGTAAAATATTTAACTATAATTTGATAAAATCGAATTAACGGTTGCTTAATGTAACCTATTTCTCAAATAACTTTTTTACGATGTTTACTTGGCTAAACACCCTCTCTACTTCAGCATTATACCATGCAAGTGAGAGCAACTTTATAGTCAATTCAGAAATTTCTAAAACAATTTTGTTACCGCCTGCATCCTTTTATTGAAATAGTTGCAACCAGAAAGAAACAGCGATGTTTGTGTTGATCCATTTTATAAATTTAATAGTGGAATACTGTTCCTTTATTTTGAAAGACGTTTCAGCGTCATAGTTTATAGCGATTTTCAAGATTTGTAAAAGTTGTGATTTAAATTAAAGGCGTTTTAATTGTTCAAAATGTTTATTTTACTTTTATAAATTTTTATAATAAAATAAAAATTATTCTTTTAAAAGAAAAACGGCAAAAAAATTTTATGGCTAAACAAGTTGAAAAATGGCTAAAAATATGGCTAAACTCATTTTTTAATGGCTGAACAGGGTGAAAAATGGCTAAATCTAGCCACTAAATGGCTAAATTGGCAACACTGCATACATGTGTATGCGTAAAAAACACATTAAAATCCACCACTTGTGGTGAAGATTATAAAAAAAAAAACGCAACCAAGAGCAGGACTGTCAGATATGGCGATTTCTCGCCAAACGTGGCGATTTTGAAACGTGTTTGGCGATAGGAATTCCCGTTTGGCGACTGGCGACTTTTATGGCGATTTCTGATATAACTGGCGATTAACTTGGCTATTTTTACCATTTAAATTATTTCGGTGATTTTGTTTAATTGCTTTTAATTATCATGATTTTTGTTTTGTTATCATTTTAAGTGAATTTTATATTCAGTCACTATTTAAATCTAATAGTATCATTTATGCCAAATTAGTGCTTTTGGCACTATTTATGGTGCTTTTTGATGCCTCAAAACTCCAAAATTTTATCCATAGTGCCAAACTAAGAAAAATCACTAACTTGGTGCTTTTTCAATTTTTCGTTAGTGCCTTTAGTGCTTTTTACAATTATTATTTTTTTCTACCATTTTTTAAAACTTCGATTATATAGAGCATGATTAAGATGAGCTTTGCTATTTGGGGTACAATTTTGAGAAGGCTTGTAAAGATTTACAGATTTCAAATGATAAAAAAAGTAATAAAAGAAAGTAACATTCGTTTAACCAAAACTTTTTTTACGAGGTTAAGCTAGGCTTCCTAGCAATTTGGAAATTTTACGAAACGTTGCACTTTTTAGCGTTGACAACATATTTAGTAATCGTAATAAAAACGATGTATTTGTTTTCGGTTAACATTTCTTTAAAGATGGAGATACTGTTTCAAAAATAGAAAAATATATTTATTATTTAATCTTAAATGAAAATGGTCCCCATCAACGCCGTCGCCTTTTTTAAGATTTTGGAGGTACATATATATACTCGGCACAGCCGAATGCAACTTGTTTTGTGTTTAATTAAATTGTAAAAATGGCTTAGTGCTTTTTTACGCTTTTTTTGCTCGAAATAGTACTTTTTAGTGCTTTTTTAAAGTGCTTTTTGCTCTCAAAAAGTTGGCATCACTGAATAGTATGTATGCAGGTCAAAACTCCAGTTATGAAATTGGTGAGGATGAAGTGTACGATCTTATAGACTTGTGTACTTTATTTTAGTTTTTAACTGAATACATGATCTCCATTTTATGTTATTTAAAAAAAAAATACAGAAACAAAACAAAATTTGCTTTTGGCGACTTTTTTGTATTTTTTCTCAGTTTTTGGCGATTTTTGACTGAATTATTATACTAGCGTTTTTTGTATGCAAAATTTAATTAAAAAAAAACAAAAACGGAACAAAATTGACGTTTGGCGATTTTTGGCGATTTCTAACATCTGGTTTGGCGATGGAGCTCAAAAAAATCTGACAACCCTGACCAAGAGAAATGCAAGAAGAGATCAACGTAGCAACAGCTTGTTAGCAGGGTTGTGAACTATTTCTAATCAAAAAGCGCTAAAAAGCGCTAAATAAAATTTAAATAAAAAACTTAATGACATGTTTAAGATCCAAGTTTTATTAGTAACACTGGCCGTCAAAAAAAATGGTTTTAGATAAAAATTTATGAAAAACAAAGATACTACGGCGCTAAATTCAAATCCGTTTTCAGTTGTTTCTATCATGTCTTGTTCTTTTATGGGCTAGACTTATATTTTGACCGAAATAAGGCATTTATGCTACATATATTTTATCATAACTTGAGAACGATATTGATATTTTACAAATAATTATTTTATATTTTATATTATATTTTTCCATGCAAATTAGTATTTTTATCATTTATCAGAAATCCAGGTATATTATGAATAAAAAAAGCAAGAAATCAGTAAACAAAATGTTAACTAGACGTGATTGAATAAACTATTTGCATTTAGCACGCTAAAGTGAATTAAAATCACATAATCAAGTTCTCTAGATCGACTTTTTTTTAGTTTTTTGCCGAGCAGTGTTAATAAAACTTTAATATTTTTAAAAAGCCTTTTCTGATATTTAAGGAAAATTAAAGTAATATAATTTCAACTATACACGGAAAGAATTATTTACTAATTCACCAGAAAATATGTCTTGAACCACGAAAATTTTGCACTATTCTCGTCCAAGCCAAAAATTTCTTATTGTATATAAACATAAGCAAAAAGTTGTGACTCAAAGCGAACTAAAATTTACTAAAATACAGCTAAAAAATTCATTCAACTATAGAATAGTTACTTAAATCCAGTTTTCTTTGTTTTTATTTTACAAAATCAGAAGAAAAGCCTAAAATTTTTCCATAAAAACGTATAGCACTAGTTAGTTTATAAAAAAAAACTTTGTTTCTTGATTCTATTTTAAAATCAGACTGATATTAAATAAATGCTTCTTGAAATTTTTGATCATATACCAAAAACGTGAATTTTTTAATCATGAGAAAATGTTTCTTTATTTAAGAAACTTTTACTTAATACGAACAAAATAAGTTAAAATCAGTTATTTAGTTTTGAATTTTCTTGTTTTAAGAAACGAAATGGATTTCTTTAGAAAATAAACTTCTTTCCTTGTATAGAATGCTTTTCAGAGTAAAGTATTTTCAAAACGGAAACAAATTTTGGTTTAATGTGTCTTGATTTTAATGTATGCAAATAAAAGTACAAAAATGTTGGGTATCAATAAAAGCGCTAATTTAGCGCTGTTTTTAAAAAAAGCGCTAAGGAAAAAATATGCGCCTTTTCGACAGTTAAAAAGCGCTTAATATAGCGCCAAAGGCGCTGAATTGGCAACTCTGCTTATTAGACGAAACACAATAACAACAATTACTACAGCAATGCCTAAAGGCATTGCAATAAGAGATAAAAATAAAATGCAACAACAACAATTACGAAAGCAATGCCTTTATACATAAATAACTTTTGCTCATTCATACATACTCATGTGCATACATATGTACGGCTTTGCAATAGCTAGGTTAACCTACTATGTAGTTAGTATGGATTTAATTAAATTACACACAACTTTTTATGTACATATTAGGGTTGCCATTTTTGAAATTAAAAAATCAGTACATCGTAAGAAAAATACCAGTACATTCGAAAAAAAACCAGTACACAAATTTTTACCCAAAATTTTATTGAATTCATTAGTTTTAGAAAATTACACATTAAAAATTATTCATGTTTCTATTTTTTAAGGCAAGAACTTAACAAAATACATATAATAAAAACATCACGTCAAATTATTAAATATAGATAGAAGTAATGTAATTGATCGGCACATTTGTTGTAAATGCACAAAAATTCTTAATTCATACAAATTATTGTCAATATAATGAGGGTATTCAGGAAGTCTCCTATCTAGCCATATTGTTATAGGTTATAATTTTAAATCCACTTAAAATTTTATGTTTTTGAATTTTGAAATGCAATAATGACACTTCTTTTTTTTAATACAAAGTATATGGTAAGTTAAAAGTAAACAAAATAAAACGTAAGACTGAATTTTAACTAGGTAATTCATAACAAATCAAAAGTAATAAGGGAAGTAAACCAGTTTTAAACAAGTAAAATTATTTGGAGGCAAAATTTAAAAAAACCAGTACATTTGCGTACTGATTTGGGTGTTATGCATAAACCAGTACATTAAATAAAAACCAGTACGTGTACTGGTAAAATCAGTACGAATGGCAACCCTAGTACATATGTATCGGGAGTTTTTTTCAGTGGTATAGAACTTCAAATTGAAATAAAACACAAGAAAATCGTTTTAATGACCATCAATTTGGCTTTATTGGAAGGATAATTTTATGCCATTAATGTTTAAATATGATTTCAGGCATGTGGCCGCCGCGGCTGGCTCGAATAAAGCCAATTCTACAGGTCCAATTTTCAACCACTTTTTCGAGCATATGGGGCCGTATGTCGGCAATAATGCCACGAATGTTGGCTTCCAATTCCCCTAACGTTTCTGGTTTGTTGGCGTAGACGAGCGACTTCACATATCCCCAAAGAATATAATCCAATGGTGTCAAATCACACGATCTTGGTGGCCAATTGACAGGTCCATTCCGCGAAATTATGCGCTCATCGAATGTTTCCTTCAATAAATCGATTGTGGCGTGCGCTGTGTGGCATGTAGCGCCGTCTTGTTGGAACCACAACTCATCCTCATTCATGCCATCCAATTCGGGAACAAAATAGTCGGTTATCATGGCGCTATACCGGTCTCCATTAACGGTAACTGCCTCTCCAGCATTATTTCGGAAGAAGTATAGCCCAATGACTCCACCAGCCTATAGAGCACACCAAACAGTCAGTTTTTGTGGATGTAATGGCGTTTCAAGGGTCTCATGTGGATTCTCTTCACTCCAAATGTGGCAATTTTGCTTGTTGACGTAGCCATTCAACCAAAAATGAGCCTCATCACTGAACAAAATTTTGCGATGAAAATCAGTAAACTTCGATGAAAATCAGTAAATTTGCACGATTTGCAAGCGTTGTTCTTTTGTCAACCTGTTCATGATGAAATGGCCAACCAAACTGAACATAAATGACATTAGAGTTGCCAGATTTGACCACAAAATGCCAGTTTTATCTCTATTCGAAAAACAAACCTGTAAAAAAAACACCCGATATATGCTTGCCGAAATAAAATAAAACACTGTGTCATTGCCAATAAAATGAAAATATCGAAAAGCTTTATAGGTAATTTTAAAATCGTTTTTAGGACATAAACAAATTAAATAAAAACAAGTAAGAGTGCTATATTCGGCTATGCCGAATTTTAAATACCCTTCACCATGGTGCGATAAGAACAGAAAGTTACATAAATAGCGTTCTTTTGATGTAAATAAATCTATTTTGAGCTATCCCCACATTTGATTTCGTTGTGCCTTAGTTTTTCACAGTTTCAAAAAATTGAGATAAGTCTGTTTCCAGTTTTGCCAAAGTTTAAGTCTTCAAATCGTCTTCCCTTGCAGACGTTTTATAGAAATAAGCGGTATTCAGTATTGGTAGTAAAATACCCTTGCAGACTTTGTTAATCTTATTTTTTTCTATCTCTCTCTCTTTTTTAGCAAATTCATTACTTTACAATAAATACCAAAAAGACACTCACTTTGTATTATAAAATCGAATTAAGTAAAACGGACATTTACACTTAACACAAGGGTAAAAACCGCTATTGTAAATAGGTACATACTTAGGTATTCAAATTCCCAAAATATTTTTCTTATGATAAACCTACGTCAAGATAATTTTGGCACGACGATTTGCCTTTATAAACTGTTTTCGTGATGACATCTTTTGAATAAAAAAGAAGAAACCCAAAGCAAACGATGAAAACATCTTTTATATACATAGGTAAATTGTTACATATGCAATGTTCTTGTAGCATTGGCGTGCTAAAAAAGTAAAAAAAAAGTCTAAAATTCAAAAATTCAATTCTTTGAATAAGTAATTGAATATTTAAATAAGAATTAAAGAAAATTTGCTCCGATCTTTAAGATATGAAACGGAACTATTTAAACAAAATTAATTAGGTACCTAGGTATAAAAAGAGAAAAATACCTACCAATTAACAAAATTAATTTTAAAAAAGGGTATAAAAATAAAATAAAATAGAGGGTAAATTAAAAGGCGTAAATATGTATAAAATATATGTAGGTATATAAAATTTATAAATATATTTAACAAATTTTAAAAAGTCAAAAACCGTTCAATTTCTTTTTAGTTTAAAAAAAAATTTTAAAAACCAAAAAAAAATACTAATGAGTGGGACTCGAACCCTCAAAGCTAACAGAAAATTGTTAAAACCAGACTGGCGGCTAGACCATTCGGCCATCGAGCCACATAAACAACTGTTGTTGATATGAGTACTTGATATCAATTAAATTAATCATAAAATGAAGTATGTGTTTGTTGTTTTTGTATAATACAGAAGGTATGTAATTTCAGCGTTTAAAAAGCTGCAGTTGAGATAGTAAAAGTCATAAGATTGTGCTGTAACTTCGACATCTTCATTTGTCGTTGGACAACATAAACTGTTGCCTTTACTTCTGATTCATTAAATGAAAACAGTCGCAGTGAAGGCAAAAGCAAAAAACGAAATGTTGTACACAACAAAGAACAACGGCAGTCAACATGTTCGGAAGTGTTTGGTTTGACCGACTGAATTTTTTAAAAAATCCCGTTGTTAACGAAGATGGGACGTTGCGTTTGTGTTTTTGTTTTCCATATTTTTTTTAAATAATACATGCGTACATAAATACATAAATATGTACATACATATTTATTTATTTTTAAGCTTAACAAATCTTTTTAATTTTTTGAAATTAAATAAAACTTTAAATAACATTATCGCTTTCATATACATACATACATACATACATATGTACATACAATGAACACAACGTCCCATCTTCGTTAACTTCGGGATTTATTAAAAGTTTCAGTCTGTCAAACCAAACACTTCCGAACATGTCGGCTGCCGTTGTTCTTCGTTGTGTGCAACTTTTCGTTTTTTGCTTTTGCCTTCACTGCGACTGTTTTCATTTAATGAATCAAAAGTAAAAGCAACTGTTTATTTTTGTCTAATGAAAAATCAGAAAGTGGAAGAAAAAGCAATTTTTTGATTTTGACTGCAGCTTTTTAAACCCTGTGTAATTTTAAGGAAAGAAATTCACCACGAATATTTTCAATGAAAAAAAACCACTAACAAACAAAAAAAAAAAAAAACACACAACTATTTTACAGGGCTACCATCACATATTATTAAACGTAAAGGCACAAAAACGGTCGTTTTGGTTAATAAAAGTCGCAAACATATTTTAATGATTTTTATTTATCAATAATGCAACATAAACAAAACAAACAATTGCTTAAATTGTGTATGCTTTGAAATCACTTTTGTGATTTACTTGGTTTATAAAATTCGGACTCGGAAAGACCTATGGATCCCGCAAATGGTTATTTGAAAAAAAAATGTAGGTATACCTATTTAGGTCATAAGTTTTTTGTAGCTGAATCGATTTTTCTGAGTTTTGCAGAGAATATGTTTTACTAAAGATTTCCGATGTTTTAATAAATAAGGCGTATCCATAGGTCATATACACGGCAGGCCTAAAAATTAAGATTCTATAAAAATTGACAAACGGACTGACAGACGGACATCGTTAAATCCACTTTGCTGCTCATAAGCACCCAATATATACACATACACTTTATATGGTCTGAGATCAATATTGTAGAAATAACAAACAGAATGACAAACTTACTATGTATGTAAACGTATTACATATAAAATAAAAAAAATAATTATAAAAAAATAAAATAAGTAAAAAAAAAAAAAAATGAAATCAATAAAAATAAGGGTATAAAAAGGGTAAATTAAAAGGCGTAAATATGTATAAAATATACGTATATGAAGTTCATAAATATATTTTAAAAATTTTAAAAAGTGAAAAACTGACCAATTTCTTTTTAGATAAAAAGAATTTATAAAAAACAAAAAATAAAAAACAAAAAGAAATGGAATGAATGGGATTCGAACCAGAAAACCAATAAGAAATTGTTAGCAGGCAGACCGGTTAGACCGTTCGACCATCCAACCGCATGTAAAGGCGTTGTTGATTTGAGTATGTTATATCAACAATTATTAATAGTAAATTAAAGTATGTATGTGTTTGTTGTTTGTGTATAATACAGAAGGTAATATTAAATAAAAAAAAAAAAAGTTTACCGCAAGTATTTTAAATGAAAAAAACCACAAAAAACTACACACAACTATTTTACAGGGTTACCATTAATCGTTTTGAAACGTAAACTGTCGTTTTGGTTAATAAAAGTCGCAAACCAATTTAAATGTTTTTTATTTATCAATAATACAACATAAACATACCAAGAAATTGCTTAAATTGTGTATGCTTTTAAATCGCTTTTGTGCAGAAGATATTATCAGGCCTGTTCTGAAAATCACTTTAACT
The DNA here is from genome assembly GCA_930367215.1 of Pollenia angustigena. Lineage (NCBI taxonomy): Eukaryota > Metazoa > Arthropoda > Insecta > Diptera > Polleniidae > Pollenia > Pollenia angustigena. The sequence continues at coordinate 97,088,497 of OV884059.1, read as the reverse complement.
CAAATCACGTGATTTGAAATCACATGTGCCTACTAAAATCACACGTGTGATATTTTAGCGTCCCGTTTTTGTGTGATCTTCAATTGCAGAAAGCACACCAAGAAACACAACAACGGTATGACTTTCAAAACACCACAAAGTCACAGGTGTGATTTCAGAACAGGCCCGTATATAGGTATATATGAATATATTTTTGTATAAATTGTCTAAAAAAGTGACTAATATGTTATTAATGTCAGCAATAAAAAGGCAAATATTGCTTTTAATATTTTGACGACACTAGATCACTGTTCGTTATGTTAGCGGTTTTTTGCAGTCGTAAAATTAGATGATGAGGCTATTTCTAATATTCCCTAAATACTATTTTTTTTAAAAGTGGATAACCCTGCTTGTTTGTATGGTTTTTAAGCAGTGTGACCATTTTGGCAATTTTGCAGCTTAACTTAGATTAAAAATTTTAATTTAGCTAAAATACTTTCATTAAGCGCTTCGCATTTTTTTAAGCATTTTAATTAAATGTTTCTAGCTTTTTTAGAATTATTTTAAAAATTGAAGAATAGGTATTGATAAACTTAAGTTTTTTATGTATTATAATAAATTATAATAAATTTTGACTAAAAAAAAATTCGAAATTTCGTATGGAAATAGATAATTCTTATTTTATTGAAAAAAAAAAAATTTAATTTTATTTTTTTACAAGACGATAACCCTGCATGTTTGGGCGATTTTTAATGAAGACTTTTACGTAGTGTGGGAATTTTTTATTTTTGAAAGTAAATTCAGCACCAAAAACTTAGATTTAGCTGTAAAATTTCCATTTGGCATTTTATTAGCTTTTTAGAAAAATGTTTTAAGCTTCTTTTGATTAATTTTTAAAGTTGGATGGAATAGTCTTAGCGATTAAAACTAAAATAAATTGTTATAAACTAACTTTTACGCAATTAATGATGACTGTTTTTTTAAAATATAAAAAAATTAATCTGGTCTAAATATGTCTGTAAATTCTTTTAAATCGAAATAGCTATAAAACCGTTTGTATTTTGTTTTTATTAGAGGGCCTTCCAATTTCAAGGTTAACCAATTGTGGTATTTATATCTGATGCTATATCAAATCTACCCAGTGTTTAAATTGCTTGCTTTAAAATAGCAACAGCACCAAAATTTTTGCTTTGTTTACATTTTTTGCTGCAAATTAAAAAACTGTATTTTTCAATGCCTTTTATTACTTTGATAGAGAGTAAGCAAAAGCAAAAAAGCAAAAGCAGAAAAAGAGAGAGTAAATAATTTTTTTAGTCTCGCTATGTGTATGCTCTTTGCTTAATCAGTCAGCAACGCAACAACTTAAGTAAGTAATAAATTTTGTTCAAGTTTTTTTTTTGGCTTTTCATGCGCTTAAAGTCAGCAAGTTAACTTCTTTGCTGTTGCTTGCTGGCACTTCATACATATATTTTGAATATTTTGAATTTCTTAGTATTTTTGCAGAAAGAATGTTTAAAGATCATTTCCGTTAGATGTTTTTTTTTTGCGAAAAAACTAATTTTTGTTCTTTTATTTAGTGAGTTACGCGCTTGGTCATTATCAAAATAAAAATATTTTTCAATTATTCTTCGATTTACACGCGGCGCCATAATTCTTAGTTCTTACCGTCAAAGATTTTTTCAAAACAAATTTCTGCAGCAGCAAGCAACAGCGATCAAGTCAAAAAAATGTTAAACAGCCAGCCAAGCAACTACGTAAAAAAAAAAACAAAAACATATTACTTACAGCAACTGCATTTTTTTAGTGGTTGCTTGACTGAATGTTTAAACTTTAAGCTGAGAACATACACATAGTGACAGTAAATACATTATTAACTCTCACTTTTTCTGCTTTTGCTTTTTGCTTTTACTGTGTTCTTTTTCTTAAGTTAAGTTAAGCAATTACAAAAGCATTAAAAATAGTCAAGCATTTTTAAACACTGAATCTACCTAAATACTTGTTTAAATATTACCATTTATTTTAATTTTGTTTAAAATGAGTCACTTAAATGTATAAGGATTTAAAACAATATAATGAACAACTTTAAGAATTATTTGTAGCGTTTTCAAAATAATTTTTAGCATTTCTTTGCCTTGCCTAATGTCAGAGTAAGCTGTGAACAAATTTTAAGATCTGTTTCTATGTCATTGGTTTCGTCAATAAAATTATCCAAACTTAAATGTTTCTAGCTTTTTGATTAAATTAAACATTTGCGTACGCAAATACTTATTGTTGAATGTTTTGTTTTCAAATAACAAATGGGATTTTTTTTTAGAAATAATAAAATTTTTTAAAAATAATATGGCAACACGTGTAAGATTTTTGAATTGAAATGTAAGAAGAGATTATCAAAACATAGCAACAATCCGTCTCTAAAACTGAAAAAAACAACAATCATGAAAACAATGCCTACCAATACTAGGGTAGCCAGATTTTAAATTCGGAAAAACAGTACATTAAATACATAAAAACAAGAAAAAAACAGTACATTTTTTTTGACGACAACATTACCATTTGTTTTAATAAGTAACCCCCAATTTCACCAAGTTCAGCTATAATAAACTATCAGTTCAAGCTGCCAAAACATATTGTAAGCTGGAAGTTAAAGTAATAGTTAGTTTTAACTGAACTTGGTGAAATTGGGGTAAATATCTTAAACTTTTGATTGAATATGCAACAACAATTATTATAGAAAGAAATACACTTAAAATGTGTAACGTCAAAGGAATTATTTCCAGTTTATGGCATTTCATAAATATACATATGAAGTTACTCCATTTGCGTTTAAAGAGCAAACAACACAAACGAAGCATTTGGCCAGGAAAACCATAACATTGCTGTAAGCCATATAAGAAAGGAGAAAAGCCTTACTTAGCTCAAAACAATCAACTCATTGATTTTGTAAGTACGATTTTCTTTAAACATATTCGTATTTAAAGCAATTTTCACTACACACATAGTTGCACAAATCATATAGAATTTGAGAAAATCTTTGTTTCCTAATTTAATTTTCCAATTTTAAATAATTTTTAAATTATTTACGACTAATTTTACCAAGTTCAGCTATAATTAACTATTACTAAAACAATAGGTTTTTTGACTTTTATAATGAAAGTTAATTAAACCTGGGGGCAAATTATGGCAGTCGTTATCGTATACTTTTTAGATTCGAAGGCAATGTTATTTCAGTTGATACTGAACGAATCGTTATTATTTTTTCAGTGTTGTGAAAACTAAAATAAATGCTTTACAATACTAAAAAAATAATTTCGATCCGTTCAGTATAGACAGAGAGAATTAGAAATAAAATTGCTTTCGAATCGAAAAAGTATTCGATCACGACTGCCATAATTTGCCCCTTGAACTTGGTGAAATTGGCCATTAATCTATAAAATCCAAAAAAAATAGTTTGGTTTATTTTTATTTCACAAAATCTGAAAATATTTAAAATCAAGTGCAATTGAAAACGATGAATATTTTCAAAAAAATTTTTGTAAAAATTTACTTATCTTTTTCTTATTTCAGTAGTTTAGGTAAAGAAACGTGGTCCTCAAAGGTATTAGGTATTTTTATAAATTTTGAACACGGATAATTTTCCAAATTTGTTTGTTTTCAATTTTACGTGATTTCGATTTCCAGAACATGCCCGAAAATTAAAAAAGTTCTAAAAATTAACGATAACTGTTTTGGAATAAGTATTTTTTAGTACTTAAAAAAATTTAGATTTTATTTTTGTCTTTCTCAGGTGTGGAAAGGGAAAGACAATTGGAAGAGGTAGCCATAAAATCATAACAACACGAAAATATAGCACTGCTACGAGCCAACCATTATAATTTAGATATCTTCTGTGTATTTATGAGAAAACAATGACCACAGCGTAAAAACTCTTATTATTTTAGAACTTTTTTTTTAACACAACATAATTTTTTGTAAGCCAGTTCTGTTAAATATAGACTGAGCAAAAAAAAAACGGTACAAAAAACAGTAGAAAGTGTAAAAAACAGTACATTTGCGTACTGTTTTAGGAGTTGTGCATAAAACAGTACAATTGCAAAAAATCAGTACATGTACTGCTTAAAACAGTACGTATGGCAACCCTAACCAATACACATAAATAACTTTTGCATATTCGTACTTACTAAATACTTAGGTATTTACATTTAAGCCAAAAACAAATTGTAAAATATGGTTTTTGTTTCACATGTAAGGCGAACGATTCATATTTATATTGTCAATAAAATGAAAAAATCAAAAATCGCTGAATAATTTTAAAATCGTTTATAGAAATATTTATAAAAAAAGTTAAAAAATTTTCTGTTTGGAAAAAGTGGAGATGCCGAGATTTGAACCCCGGCAATATAACAAACAAACCTTCTTGGGCAACCGCCCATACCATTAACGTTGTAAAAAATAAAGAATTATAGTATAATATACTCCGTCATATTATTAGTTTAATATGTAGGTATGTATTTTTCAATTAAAGCGAACAATCATGTACAAGCATGTGTACATGTTTCTTATGCTTAAAATTCAACTCGTTCAAATAAAAAAATAAAAAAACAACAACCACAAGGGATTTTTTGGAAAAATAAGAGGCAGTCGTGGTTTTTTGGTCATATCTAAGCCATTTGTGGACCGATCTTGCTGAATTTCAATAGCAAGAAATGGTGGACTGTATGTAACATAAATGTAAAACAACCTAGCCGCTATCATGTCTGGATTATCCGGAAAACACATATCAAACGTAAGACGGACAGACGGACGTCGTTAAATCAACTTCTCTTCTCATATGGACCCAGAATATATACACTTTATTGGGTCTAAAATCAATATTGTGGAAATTACAAACGTTATGACAAACTAATATATACCCTTTTACACCTGTGGTGAAGGGTATAAAAAACAACAACCACAAGGGATTTTTTTGGAAAAATTAGAGGCAGTCGTGGCTTTTTCGTCATATCTAAGCCATTTGTAGACCGATCTTGCTGAATTTCAATAGCAAGAAATGGTGGACTGTATGTAACATAAATGTAAAACAACCTAGCCGCTATCATGTCTGGATTATCCGGAAAACACATATCAAACGTAAGACGGACAGACGGACATCGTTACATCAACTTCTCTTCTCATATGGACCCAGAATATATATACTTTATTGGGTCTAAAATCAATATTGTGGAAATTACAAACGTTATGACAAACTTATATATACCCTTTTACACCTGTGGTGAAGGGTATAAATATACCATCCAAAACTTAAACTGAGAATACAACAATTGATAAACAATTGTCATATCTGTAACGTGGAAAAATATGACCGTAATCCAATAAGGCAAAAATTTAAAATCACTGAAACACCGGACAAGCCGGGGCATATAGTTCATATTGATGTTTTTTATTGCTTAGAAAAAACATTATTTTTAACAATTATTGACAAGTTTTCCAAGTTCGCACAGGCAATTAGGATTCAGAATCGATCTTGGGTGGAATTCAGGAGAGCATTAATTCAATATATGAGTATTGTAGGTGACATTGGGAAAATCATAACTGACAATGAGTTAGGTTTTAAAGCATTGCCTTTGGCTGAATTCTTGAGGGAAAATAATATTGAAATTCATTATACTTCAAATAATAATCATACATCCAATGCAGACATAGAACGAAATTTTATAACAATACAATTCACTCAACAACGGGTTGTTAACCTTCCGACTTTCAAAACGGCCTCATAAAAACAGAAGATTATCCAAGAATAAGGGAAAAAATCGTGAAAATTAAGGAAAGGTCAATATCAAAATTGAATAATAACCGTGAGGAATGTGAAATTCAGACTGCGGAAATATATCTCAAAAGCGATAGAGGTGGAAAAAACCATGCTAAATTTAGGAAGATTCAAGTAGATAGATCAGATGAGGACCACGTTATAATTCAAACAAGGCACAAATATTACAAATCTCATATTAAAAGAAAAAATAAACTATAAGTCCGATTCATAGGTTACTTAAGAAGCAAATTTAATAAAAAAAAAAATTAACTACGAAATAAAGAAAAATACTATTTTCTATGTACGTAATTATATGAAAAAAAATATATGTATGTATATAAAAAAAATTTTATTTTAGTAGGTATAAATATTTCCTATTAAATGTATAATTTTTAATTGAAATCAATGAATATAGAAAAGGTATTTAAAACTAAAATAAGAAGTTATAAAAATTTAAAAAATATACATACATATACATACACATATATATACATATATTTATATAAAAACATACTGGACAACCTTATTATATTAAAAACATTTAATATGTTATTTTGTTACTAAGTTAGGCCTGCCATACGTCCTGGTTTTCCAGGATTGTCCTGGTTTTAGACTACTTGTCCTGGTGTCCTCGTCCACTATTAAATTGTACAGGTCAAGACAAAAAAATTGGTTTTTTGCTGGTTCTTAAGATTAAGATTTCTGTTATAACACTGCTTACATAAGGCAATTGTATAAACAACTTTAATTAAATTCAACTGTTATCTGGTGTAAGCGTCGTTTAACTAAAAGCTTTCAATAATATTAGATGAGAGTCAATCCTCTTTCAAATTTTGTTTCAACTAGTTGCTGTAAAAAGTTATACCGTGTAAACAACTTTTATAATTAATCGAAAACCGATAACAAATTGCTTTCTCTAAAGCAGCCCATACACGCAGAGAAAAAACATTTTTAAATATGGTCACCTCCAACAATACTATGTTTAAGGAAAATTGTCACTATATAATGTTTAATTTAACCATATTTGTGTCACCGACAACCATATTATGGTTAAATTAGTCTCCTACCAAGAAGCCACAACCATATTATGGTTGCCTCTAAACATGTTATGTTTAAATATGACAATTATATGTTTTTAAATTAAAAATAGTATTTTTCTTTTTTTCAAAAGCAACATGTCATGGTTGAAAACCAACCATGCTATTATAAGTTTTAAACATATTTTAGTTATTATTAACCATAATATGTTCGGAGGCAACCATAATATGGTTGTGGCTTCTTGATGGAGGACTATTTTTTACCATAATATGGTTGTCGTTGACAATAATATGGTTAAATTTAACATATTATGCTTAAAATTTTCTTTAAACATAGAATTGTCGGAGGTGACCATATTTAAATATGTTTTTTTTCTGGGTGTACACGTTTCAATTCAATTGTCAACTGAGTCGGTTGTTGTCCAAGTCAAAGCGTTTGACAGTTGTCGAGTTGGTTGAAGAAAAATCAAAAGATTTTGATTTTTTTCAAGTTGAGTACTTAGTCTGCTTAATGAACTAAAGAAAGAAACTCGTTAAAGACTGAAACACTGGAGATTATTATTCAATGTAACTTTAATTTTTATATGACATGCTGCCTGTTTTATAACTATGTATATCAAAGACATTTTAAGCTCATCTTTTTATTATTTTTCATCGTTTCTATATACGCAATTTTGTTTTTATAAATATATATACATATATTGTTGGATTTAAAAATAAAAAATGGATGGTTTTTACATATATCTACATATGTATGTTTTTTGTTGATGTAATTTTTTATAAATTTTTTCTATGTGTCCTGGTTGATAGGTTGAAACTTCTGGCAGCCCTATACTAAGTGTTTGCTTTAACCAATATTTTCTTTTGTTATACTTACATACTATTTGTTGTTGCTAGCTGTAATGATTGGGAATTCAGAATTAAGCTTTTTAGGTACATTCATACGTATGTATGTAAACATGTACATACATACATTGTCTTTAAAATTAATTTGAATACGCATATACATATGTATATATGTACATACATACGTATGTAGGTACATTTTTTTAAACAAACACAATAAACTTTATCGAACATGATCGAGCAAGTCAAAAGTTTTAAAACTGGTTTTTACTGTGTGCACTAATAATTGTTGCTAGCTATCATGACTGGTCATTCAAAGCATTTCGAAGCTTTTATTTGTGAAATAAACACATGTTCATCCATACATATGTAGGTATATGTATACATATGTAGTCATGTACATTTTTTTTTATTAATAACACAATTGACATGAACAAACATGTCAAAGCTTGTCTTATTAATTTATAATGTTACTAAGTGCAAGACTTTTATTATGGCTGGGAATGCAGAACCATCCCTTTTTTTGTCTACTTATGCACGGTGCATAAGGAAGATCAAGAAATAAGCTTGGCCAATCATGATCGTACGATTGAAATTATTGATCAGTAGCATATATCAATGAATACTTTCCAATTATCGGCACCTTTTTGATTCTAGAGTTCAAAGCAAACACATCCTAGTAACGCAAACATTAAACATAAAAATAATTTAAAATTACAGGACAAGTCCTTAAAATTGTTAATAAGTTAAACCAATAAAAAAAATTCAAACATAATAAAATTTAATAAAGTTTAAAAATTAAAAATAAAGTATCTAAGCTTTTTTAAAAAAAGGACAATAAAACTGTTAAGCTTCATATAAAAGTTTTTTGTGCCGAGTGTTACCTAAATATCTAATCTACATGGAAGGCGTATTTGTGGCAGTCAAAGTGTGAAATATTGGTCTAATGAAGAAACATTTTTGGGAAATAAACCTACTTGGTTTCCTTACGCCTTAATGGGTATACTATTATAAAATAATGGTTACATTATTACATGTGTTTTTTTAAGAATATTTAAGTTTCATTCAAAATTAAATTAGAAAGAAATCAAAATTATGCAAAAGTAGAGAAAAAATAGAAATAATTATTGAGGATCCGGGCACTTTGTTATCGTGACATAGTGCGTATCACATACCTTCTTACCGCAAAGGGAGCAAAACTTTCGGGTGACGCGTTGCCCTTTCTCAGTTGCGCAGAAGAAGCAATTTTCTTTGATGCGCGATGTTCCTGGATTCGCTTGCAATTGTGGCTGTGGCTAATCCGATGAAAGGCTCCTAATGTGCACCATGCCCAGCATCGCATTTTGAACATGAGGCCAACGATTGACGTAGCTAATCTATTTTGATAATAATAATTGATGTTTGGAGTGGTCATCAGCGTTGCCGTTGTGATACTAAAGTATCAATTTGACCCTTTTTTGACGGTGTTGATACCTTTTATGACCCTTTTTTTAAATTATACTTTTGTATCATTATCACCTATTTTGTGACACTTTTTGACCCTTTTATGGAAATAGCTCTCACATTTTGTTTTTTGTCGACACTGCGGATCAGAAGTGCTAAACAAATGTTTTCGAAATAAGCATTGCTTGATATGGAACATACTCAAAGTATAAACATACAATTCCATGCTTTCTTTCTTCTCCTTGATTTTTGATAGTAAAGTACAATTTCCCTAAAAGCAAACATAACTCATATAAATATTTGTTATTTTTTACGGTGGTTTCTTTTAAAAAAAAAATTTTACATTTTATTAAAAAAATGCAATTTGGTGTTTTGCTCTCTTAAAGATTAGCATGTTTTATTAAAAAAAATTCGCCCTTAATAATGGCAAAAGGTATTGAACTTTTCGCCTTCTTTTGAATCGACAGTGTTGAGAGTGCCCTAACAGGAATGAAAACAAGAGGTAAAAATTGCTAAATTAGCGGAAATTTCTAATATTTGGTAACAGCGGTATGATAGCAAAGTCTTATATTTATTAAAAATCGTAAAAGCTTTAAAAAATCTGACACTTACAGGAAAAAATCGCTTTAATCGAGAAAATGGTTACAATTTGCGAACGATTGCAAAATTTAAAACAAACACTAGAATTTTTCGACATCACTAAATCGGAAAATTACATAAAAAATATTAAAAAATTAGCTATGTATAATGATAAAGAATAAACATTTTGTCAGGTGTTTAAAATAGGATAGAGCATTCCATAAAAAAATTAAGTTTTTTGAAATACTGCAAATAAAAAACTTGACCCTTTTTTTATTGAAATACCCTTTATTTGACCCCTTTTTCTGGAAAATACCCTTTTTGTGACCCTTTTCGAAAATTTCCAACGGTAACCCTGGTGGTCATAAAATTCGCCAGTCAAATAAGGAAGATACGACGAGAATATCTGGTCCCATGCGTTTTAGAATGCAGCTCGTATGCAGCCAATCCAGACAATTCCAGCATGTTAAAAATCATTGTTAATGGCCACCGACGCAATTTCCACTTATACATGTAATTGCCAAGCTTTTGGTCCATTGTATCCACGCCAGCTTTCGTACATTATATTCCATTATTATTTCTGGTTTGCATCAATGGCATTGTTGGAATGCATCGAGGATAAAACATAGACATTTTTTTTTTTTTTTTTTGCTTTGGGCAGGTAGCGACCAATGTGACGTCTTGCCGAAAGGCAAACACAGATTCGCCCACCTTTCTGTCAGTATAATGCATTTTCTGTGAAATGCATCACTTGTTATTGCGCAACGTGCCAACGGCACTCAACTTTTTGTGAACCAATTGATGAATCATGTCCAATCCGATGAAAAAATTATCCATAGTGATGATTCGACCAGTCAATCAGTCAATCTAATTTAAAATACACTTTCACATATAAAAAAACACGATACACACCTGGTTACATCGATCTTGCCATACCGGTTATACCGAATAGAGCTACCGCCACAAGGGAATACTACATTACTGTACAAATGAATAAACCAAAACATAAATGACAAAGTGTAAAAAAAAACATCGAAATCAAACCTGCGTTATTAAACATTGTTGGGCCCAGCGTCAGGCGCAGGTAAAATTACTGGCACAACGACTGGAAGAACTCCTCGTTGGAGTTCAAAAACTGGTCGCTCAATAACATTCCGTGCACATGTTTCTTATTTTTTTTTATTGCATCCTTCCACGCATATTCGTACATTACATATGGGTTTACAAATGTAAGCCAGTCCGATGAAATAGGTAAAAGTAAACAGTCAGCTTTTTGAGGGTTAAAAGAAGATTTTTTTGATAATGTTTTTACTTGCATGTGAGTTAAATATTCTAAATTGTATCAATGTACAAACATATTTTGTAGATTTAGGGCTTTAAGTGTATTTTGTGATAAACGATTAACGTAGTTTATCTGGTGGTTTAATGGACTTGGGTTAAATACAGAAAAATGTTCATATATTTCTTTAGACTTCACCTTTTGATTGAATTATTGGAACAGAAAGGTTAACATCGGCACACAGACATGTCGATTGTGAGCTAAATTGTCAGTCTAGAGCAGTGACGTCCAATATGTAAATTGTGGTTGTATTGCTTTATATTAGTATTAGTGAATAAAGAGACAAATATTCTTAATAAAAATACAAAAAATATGTAAGCATCCGCCGCATGTGCACTCGTCGCTTGATAATCGACGACTGAATTGTGTACTCTTGTTGACTAAATGAAAGAGCGTAAGAATGCGTGTGAAGAATGTGTGTAAATTAATTTCCACAATTGTGGTATGGGCTGGACACCAATGGTCTAGACTCTAGACTCTAGAGCAAGGTATATTTATAGCAGGTAGTCTCGGAAGGCCAGCTGGTTATTTTTTATTTGCTTGTTTTGCGATACAAACTGTCAAATGTTGTATAGTAAACAAGTAAACAAAGTTTTTTGTCTCTTTTCAACCGCTTTGCTATTTGACAGTTCGTATCACAAAACAACAATAAAAAGCCCTGTTGTTTGTTTTATTGTACAATTGTTGTAATCTCGCGGCTACCTGCTGTAAATATACCTTGGTCTAGAGCAGGGATTTCCATTTCTTTGCACAATTGTGCACACCAATACTAAAACACATTTTTATGCTCTTCAATTCAGTCGTCGATGTGACTTCGACAAGTGTACATGTCTAGCGGATGCTATATTATTTTGTTTCAGCTTACACTCAGAAAATATTGTGCGGTCAAAAATGCTTTTGGTAAGATCCAATGCCTTGCGTGCAATTTTAATTTAGAGTTTAAATTTTAAGACTTTAATGTAGAATAATATAACATTTCATAAGTTTACATGCAAAGCAAAGAACTTTGTAAAATGGTAATTATTTGAGTTTTAAAAGCAATATTTCAGATAAAAATTCGTTAACCGATATATTATTAAGGAAAAAATATTGTATTCTATTAATTTGTAATTTTCAAATAATATCTACATTGTTTTGCATTTAAGCTAACGATATGTGTTTTGCTTGTGAAAAAAATTCTTTGATGCCGGTAAAAGGGTCCCTTTTTCTTTCGTTAAAAAGGCGTACCTAAATGCAGAAATTATTAAGAAAAAAAAACAGCCACAAAAATTTGTTGGTACTTTGTGCTTGTAATAATATTTTTGTTTCTGTACCAATCGCGTCGGTGGGTTTTTTTTCGTTGAAAACACTTTTCTTAAGTAAGTAAAAATATTTAAAAAACAAGTTAATAAAGTCTTGTTCTCCTACAATTTATGTGTAATCCTATACAGATAAAAGCAAATGTGACAGCAGGTTCTAATTTTTTCCCAAATTAAAACTGGTGATTTTCCAATTTTCCAAAAACTTCACTTGTTTATAGAAATCTCGAAATCGACAAAAGATATGAATATGCCGAAATATTTAAAACACTTTTTTCAATAATTTCCAAGACAGGTTTCAAGATTTTGTAATTTTACAACCGCTATTAAGGTAGAAGTACATAACACGCGTTAGTGCGCGCGTGCTCTGTCGTCTCCTGTCAAAAAAAGTTAAGCTAGTGTGTTTTCATAGAACAAGCTACATGCAAAATATTTTGACCCGTTTGCGCCAGAAAGTTGGTTAACTTTGAACTTTTTAACGCGTTGTGTGTTTTTGACAAGTAATCAGCTGACAATAAAAATAATAATTTAACAAATTTGTGAATCATGAAAGATTCAAGATTCGATATACCTTAGAGAGCAAAACTCTAATGAGTTAATAAAAAGTTTAATTTCGGTGATAGGTGAAAATTCCTTTTATGTAGCTGCAATAAAGCGCGGTATCATTAACGAGACTAAAATACAGGTGAATCACGAGGATGATTTTCGAAAGGTAATTACAGTATTTGAGACTCTGAATAAAAACTTTTATACTTATCAACTGAAGAGCAGTAAAGGTCTTCAGGTAGTAATCAAGGGCATTGACTCATGCGTAGACCCAGAAGAGGTTAAAACATTCTTAGAAGAAAAAGGCTTCAAGGTAAAGCATGTAGTAAATATTAAAAATAGAGAAAAAATTCCCCAACCACTCTTTCGAGTTGAGTTTGAACCCGGCGACGTAAAACTTAAAAAAAACGAAACCCATCCTATTTACAATTTAAAATATATTCTCTACAGAAGAATAACTATAGAAGAGCCGCACAAAAGAAATGGTCCCGTTCAATGTTTAAACTGTCAAGAGTACGGTCATACTAAGGCATACTGCTATTTACCCCCTGTCTGCGTAGTATGTGGTGAACTACACGGTACAGTTTCTTGCGATAAGTCTAAAACCGACCCCAACGTAAAAAAATGTAGCAACTGTGGCGGTAATCACACTGCCAATTATAGAGGATGCCCTGTATATAATATCGTCAAGCAGACGGTTGGACCAAAAACAAATACCCCTCAAATGCAGGTTGCAAATCAAGTAAACACAAATGCAATTCAAGCCCCCCAGCCTAGTAATAACAGAACCTCTTACGCTAACGTCCTAAAATCAAACCATCAGCCAATGCAAGGTGCTTCGCCAAGTAATGATGAAACTCCGGTTTCTAATTTAAGTCGCTTAGAAAAAACCATGGAAACATTAGTGCAAACGGTAAATAATTTTACGAACACAATGGGTAATATGATGCAGGAAATGCTTAGAATGCAATCGATGTTATTGCAAGCTGTACTTAATAAACCATGAACTGTTTAAAAATTTGTTTTTGGAACGCAAACGGCATCCGCCAACATAAAAATGAATTAGAATACTTTCTTAAAAATAAACAAATTGATGTCATGATGATTTCTGAAACTCATTTGACCTCAAGAAATACGTTTAAAATAAATGGTTATATACTATATGATACCAAGGACCCTCGAGATAGAGCTTGTGGAGGTTCTGCCATTTTAATAAAAACCCGAGTGAAACACTACCTAATGTGTGATCATCGTGAAGATTATCTCCAAGCAACGAACATTTGCGTTGAGGAATTAAATAGAAACCTAGTAATTTCATCGTTATACTCCCCGCCTAGATTTTCAATATCGGAGGACCAATATTATAAATATTTTAAATCATTAGGACCGTGTTTCCTAGCCGCTGGCGATTATAACGCTAAACATACCTTCTGGGGGTCGCGACTTATAACACCAAAGGGTCGTGTTTTATTTAACACAATTTCTAAAATGGATTTAAATGTGGTAGCGAGCGGACAACCAACATATTGGCCCACTGATCATCAAAAAATTCCAGATGTCATCGATTTCGGCGTGGTTAAAAACATTCCCATAGAAACGATTCATGTTGAAGCCTCCCTAGATTTATCTTCCGACCACACACCTACAATTGTTACTATAATGAACCCCAATAGAATTGTACCTCCGACGACAGCTACGCAAATTAATTGGTTAAAATATAAAAAATATATCAGTACCCATTGCACAGAAAATATTCCGCTCAGTACACCGGATTATGTAGATCGCTCCATTGACAATTTTGACAGTTTTCTGAAACTAGCTGTTCAACATTCCAATATTGTCCCCAAAAAAACAAAAACTATTAAAATATATTCCACAGATGTCGAGCATCTTTTGTCTGAAAAAAGGAGGGCTCGAAGAGATTGGCAATTGCACAGATCCCCTCAACTTAAGAACTTACTTAAAGAGTGTACAAAAAGACTTAGAAAGTTACTGCAGACTAAGAAAACGGCTTCTCTGGAAAAATATCTTGAGGAACTTGATGCAACCCCACAATCAAACTACTCATTATGGCGCGCAGCTAGAAATCTCAAAAGGCCAGTTGTCTCTAAACCACCATTAAGAAACTTGAATGGAAGTTGGGCAAGAAATGATGTTGAAAAAGGAAATCTGTATGTCAATCATTTAAAAAACGTATTTACCCCAAATATATCTCACGATATTGCGGTCGAGTTACCACCTGTTGCTGCTAGAGCAGCTGTTCCGCTAAGATTTGAGATAAGAGAAATCGAAAAGGCTATTTGTGATTTAAACCCCAAGAAGGCTCCTGGTTTTGATAAGATCAGCAACAAAATGCTTTTGGAGCTACCCAGCATAGCAAAGAAAATTATTCTTTTAATTTTTAATGCTATTTTACGCCTTGAATACTATCCTCAAAAGTGGAAGGTCTCCTTAGTCACCATGATACCTAAACCTGGAAAGGATCACACAAAAGTTGAGTCATATAGGCCTATAAGCTTACTTTCTAATATATCAAAGCTGTTTGAGAAGCTGTTAGCGTCAAAATTAACCCCAATTTTAAATGAAAATAGATGTATTCCTAACCACCAATTCGGCTTTAGAAGAGAACACAGCACAATTGAGCAAACCCATCGTATAGTAAACGCAATAAGAAAAGCCTTTGAAGAAAAAAAATATTGCTCCGCTCTCTTCATCGATGTTTCTCAAGCTTTTGATAAAGTCTGGCATGAAGGCTTATTACATAAATTGAAGCTCAACTTACCAGTAAACACACACAAGCTGTTAGAAAGCTACTTAGTCGGTCGAAAATTTATTATTAAAGAAGGTGATTATTTAAGCTCTCCTCAGCAAATTGACGCTGGAGTCCCTCAGGGAAGCATCCTGGGCCCACTTTTATACTTAATATATACCTCGGACATGCCAACAAACAACTACACACAAACTTCAACATTTGCTGATGATACAGCTTTTTTGAGCGTGCACGAAAACCGTCAAGAAGCATCTCGATACCTACAGGATCATATATTTCAACTCGAACTATGGTTAAAGCAATGGAGGATAGAGGTCAATGAGCAAAAATGCGTACATATAACATTCACCTTGCGTCGGGAATCATGCCCCCCTATTAAAATCAATAATCAAATAATACCTCAAAATTCGCATGTAAAATACCTCGGTATTCATCTAGATCGCCGTTTAACGTGGAAAAGCCATATAGAGGCAAAATTAACTCAAATGAAACTAAAAGCCATCCAAATTCATTGGCTTATTGGAAGAAACTCTGTCCTTAGTCTCGACTGCAAACTTCTTCTTTACAACTCCATCTTAAAGCCAATCTGGTGCTATGGTATTCAGTTATGGGGCACTGCCTCGGCCTCTAATATCGAAAAAATTCAAAGGCGCCAAAATAAACTACTTCGAATAATCACAGCTGCCCCTTGGTATGTTAAAAACTCAAATATTCACAAGGATCTTAATGTTCCATTAGTTAAAACTATGATTACGAAATATGCAGTAAAATACTTAAAAAGGCTCGAATCGCACCCAAACCCACTAGCACGAAATATTTTAAATGATAGCGGCCACACTCGCTTAAGAAGAAGAGACACTGCAGCACTTATCCAATTAGATGAGCGATAAACACTATAAAAGTGAACAGAACCCGCGATGAAGAAAATTTTTGTCTGGCACTGGCAGGACAAAAAATAACGTATTAGGTTAAGATTTGATTAATTATTGTTAGTTCATATTTAATATATGAAGATTCAATAAATAAATAATGAGAAAAAAAAAAAAAAAAATGAAAGAAAAACTTATTGAAGAGCTTAAAACACATACAATATTTATATAAAAAGAATAAATTTAATAAAATAACAAAATCTTGATAAACTTTCGAAACTGTTTTTAATGCACAAATAAGTAAACAAATAAAAACAGCAGACAGGAATGGCTTTTGTAACGCGTGTTGTGTAACTTGCAGTTTTTGACGCGCTAAAGTTTGAAAACCTTTTTCGTTGCGATGTAAGCAACTTCGAATTTGATATTCAATCAGAACTAATCATTCTACGAAGCGAAGTAAATGCTCTAGACGAAAATAATATTGTAGAGTTCTGGAAAGATTTGTATGGCGAGTTCTATCCTGAAATGAAAAAAAATTAATTTAAGTGCCTCTCTTTATTTGGCACTACTTACCTATGCGAACAAATTTTTTCGGATTTAAAATTTATTTGTTCCAAGCAACGTATATTAAATTAAGTTCATCCCATTTGAAAATCATTCTGCTATTACAAACCTGCCATAAAAGTATAAATTTAGAAGATTTTATTTTATAAGTTGTATAACACAAGGGAACAAAATTAAACATTTTTTGTGTTGCTAGAAAATGTGTAGCAGTTCTTTACCAATTCAATATCGCTGATTTTAAAACTGTACTTTTTTCTATCAGCTGTGATTTGCGTGCAAAATTTATTTTTTATGAATTTTTAAAACATAAAAATCTTAAATTTTTTGACAACGGTTTGATAACATATTTGAAACTGATTTAGAGTCAAAAAGCTTCTGAATAAAAAAAGTGCAGTTTTAAAATCACCGACATTGAATTGGTAAAGAATTGCTACAAATATTTTATCAACACAAAAAATTTTTATCTTGTACCTTTGTAAAACTTATAAAATATATTACTAACATTTTATTTCGGCTGTAAATGAATGCATCCTCTCAGTTTTTTAACTCTCTGGTACTCACTAATACACAACCAAAAAATTTTTGGAAATGCCTGATTTAGAATGAATGTGGGCTTCTGTCAAATAAATAATTATGAAATTGCAGTTTCAGTATTGACTGTTTTACAGTATTGCCAGCATGCGATACAAAATGAACAAGACGTGATAGCCCAATTTGTGTGCCAGATACAAATTCAGAGCACCCAAATTATTTAAAAAACATGCTTCGGTTCTGCAGTTTTTTTTTCCAAATTTTGTAGACCAGTGTTATTATATATCTAATAAAAACTGCTGCTTGCAAGCATAGATGATATAAGAAGAAAAACTGTAGGATTTAATTTGTTTTTATTTAACCCTATTCAGAAATAAATTTTTCGAATATGTACATATTTAAACCTCCTTTCTCCAAAAAAAACATGGTTTCGATGGCATTTTGTTCTGGAAAAACAACAACTGGACCAGCTTTTCCTGTTTTTTACGTTCATTACTCTTCATTTGTCTCCAACTGGGCGGAAATGATGAATTTCACATCATCACAATAACAACAAAATCAAATAACATACGAAAAGACAACATTTATGCGCACATAAACTAAAGAAACAGAGTTTTTGTTTTCTCTGTCTTTCTCTTCCATTCGCTATTTTCTTTTTACACCTTTCAACACATCGATTAGTATATAAAGTTTACCATTTCATATGTAACACTAGGAATCATTTATTTATGAATGTATTAACCCTAGAGTACTAACCATATTTTACGTACGTTGCAACTAAAGATAGTCGATTCGATGATGTATTTTTGCCTACAACTTTGGCTTAAAACCAAACATACCTTTTCAATAAATGTTATTGATCATGACCTTACAAGTCTATAGAAAACAAATTATTAAATTTTAATTCCTTTAGATAAACGAAATATTTAATTTTTGTACTTATTCATTTTATATTGCAAATTTTTTTGGGATCTTTCATTAGGTTAGCAAAACTAAAAAACTTAAAAAGAGTAAAAGCTTAAAAATGAAATTTTTAGCTTTAAAAAAAAAAAAATTTTTTTTTAAATTACACTTTGTGCAAGAGTCACAAAGCCTATCTTTGTAGTCTCTGCATATGGCTTTTTCG
Organism: Pollenia angustigena; assembly: GCA_930367215.1. NCBI lineage: Eukaryota > Metazoa > Arthropoda > Insecta > Diptera > Polleniidae > Pollenia > Pollenia angustigena. Next base: position 97,069,764 of record OV884059.1, on the reverse strand, counting down.
CATATATCACATTTTTCGTTTGAAGTTCGGCATTTATATATGGGCATGAGTTACACGCACTTCATTTGTGTTTTTTTTTTTTTTTTTGGAATTTTCTCCTTAGCTGGTCATTGTTGCCACTATTGTTTGGAGTTTCAACATTTGCAATATTTGCTCACAACGTTGGAGAAAAAGTCACGGTAATACTAAGCTTCGACGATTCGACGAGTACAAAACCAATAAAAGCAATGTTCCAGCAACGCGGTTTGAAAAACACAATTACACACAGCAAAAGTAAATCATCTACTTGCAGCATACACAATTTTAGATTGTTAGGCAAACCCATTGTAAAGTAAATTAATTAAAAGGGAGGGATGCTCTTCGAAACGTCGATCAATAGTAGTCTAGGGTTAAGTAAATACCTTTCATTTGCTGCAACAATGTCATAAGTCAAAAAACGAAAGTTTGACTAAGTATTACAAATGCATTGCAAAACATTCTTATTAAGATATTGTAAATATTTTTTATGAAGATATTATGAACTAAACTCTTCAAGAAAGAATTAAATTTACTTTTTTCATTAATACTTTAAAGTCATTTACGTGAAATTCAACTTTGTTAGTAGTGATGATGTTGCAGCAATTAAGCGATATACAAACGCTGATTCGTCTCTTAATTCAAATTATATTCGTCTGTGTAAAAAAAATTTTACTTTTGATTGACTAAAAAAAGATAATTTTGGTCCAGTTTGTTTTTAGTTTTTCTTAACAGTGTTTGAATAATCGAGCACAGTAGGAAAAGTAGAAAAAGAGCAATGGACAAACATTCCTAAGAAGTCTTTTCAGTTAACATAAATAATTTTTTTTTTTTTTTTTTAGTTTACGCCTTTGTGCATTTTAGCTAACGTCATTTTATTATTCATATAGCAAATATATAAAAAATATTTAGCATACCCACTTTAATAAGCGCTTCATAACGAAATCCTAAATTTTATAGATTTTCTCGGCAAAATACCCAAAATTTGCATAAAATTTATGGAGGACTGAAACTATTGTCATTAATTCATTCCTCATAACAAGAAATTGCACGGTCTAGTTTTATGGTGATACACAAGGTTTATTATCTAAAATTATCAATCTCGTTTCTTAAAACAATGATATCCGGAATAATTTATTGATTTTAACTTTAACGAGATTTGTTTTAATGTAGTTTTTTTAAATAAAAAATTGTGCCATAAAAGAATGTTCCAATTACTCCATAACTTACCATAGATGATCTTGGTCTTGCGTGTTTGGGGGTAAGAAGTTAGTTCTTAATAAGAAATTGTGTAGAAAAATTATTGCAAAGAGAAGTAAATGCATTAGTTTGGAACTAAAATTGGAAGTTATGTTTTGTAAGACTGTTAAAAAGACTGTTGGCGGAACCCTTGGTTGAGTACCTTTAACAGTAAAAACAATAAACAATAGTGATAGGGCTAAAAATTAATCAATTTAAGATAGATCGAGTTAATAGAAAATGTTGAACCAATCAATGCAATAAATTGTCTCTTATTTGTAAAATTTAAATATTTGACGATTTTTTTAAATGTTTGTGACGATTTTGACGAATTTTGTTTAAACTTTGACGACTTTTGAAGAAAAAAAAACCTAACAACCCTGCATAAAATATATATAAAAAGAGTGTCCAAAAATTGAGGTATCAATTTAATTTTATTAAAAAAGAGTTTGAGATATTAAATAGGTTAATACAAAAATTAAATCGGTAAAATGACCCACTACTAAATCGGCTGGCTCCCAATCTTTTATTTTTTTTATTTCCATATTATAAAAAAGTTCTTAAATACACAAAAAAATCTTCCAAAAAAATTTTAAAATCAATAAATAAATTCTTTTTGAGCTTTGCTCTTAACATAACGCTTGCAACATAGTCATATTAAAAAAAAAACGAACTTGGCAAAATGTGATTAAAGTTTTCAAAATGTACCTTTAATAAAATATATGTTGCTTTAACTTCGGTTGAGTTTGAGATATAATTACTGATTACACTGTGTCACAAATTTTCAACAAAGTCGTGACCAAATGATTCCGACACCTAATCTTTATGAAAATTGTTCGCTGCATATGAATGTTAAGTCATAATAGTCAAAAGTAGAACAGTTTTCGAGCTAAATAACCGTTATTGGCGGTTTTTAAAAAAGATGATGTCACTTTAATAAAAGTATCTTTAAAAACATTTTTTTTATTTCTTTATTTCTATTCAAAGATAATGAAATTACTAAGACAACCACGTGTCGTTGGTAAAGAAATGACTAAATTAAATTGGACCAGAGTTCAAATTTCACAAAAATTTTAATGATTATGTGCAGTTTTGCTTTTTTCACCTTATTTTTTTAAAAACCTAAACAATACAATTTTTTTAAGTTTAATCACTTTCGACGACAGCTTATTTCAATACGAACATTTTGTGGCCAATAGGATTCAAATCGGTAAAAAAAAAATTACAAAGTTACAGAAGAATATTTGATATATCGCACTTTAAAATTTTTACCAAATCACAAAAACCACACCAAGTTAATACACATGGCTGTCTAAAATATTCCAGAAAAAAAAAAATTATAAAAAAAATTCATTTTCTCATACATTTTGTATGGAGTGCTAAAAGGAAAGTTTAAAGGAGAGGAAGTTCTCATTCCGAGAATTCCAATGATCCTAACCGATATGCCATTCGAGTTTAAACGAATCCAATTTCCAATTCCACTCGCATTCGCCATGACAATCAACAAATCCCAAGGGCAATCATTGAGTGTTTGTGGCATAAATTTGGAAAACGACTGTTGTTCACACGGTCAACTCTATGTCGCATGTTCCCGTGTCGGAAAGCCATTCTTCAGCCGGTTGCAAGGATTTTCTTCTTCACTCTCCCTCTTTTCACGTTTTTAACATACATCCTTTACCTTTTCAAAATATTCCAAATGTATGAGTAGCAACTGTTTAAACTATCCCGTTATAAATACCGTTTACAATGTTTAGCAGTTATAAGAAATTGCAAATATTTGAAAATGAAATAACACCGAAAAACAAAATAAAATGAAATAACTTCTACGTTTATTATTTCGGGGACTATTTTTATTTATGGATTTTATTTCATTATAAAAATTAAAAATTAAATAACTTCCAAAAAAATTAAATAAAATCGCGAGGCCTGGGAGCTATTTCATAGTGAAATTACTCTAATTTCTAATTTCATTTTTTTCTTGGGACTTATTGCACCTGGGAGTTATTGCACGGAGCCTAGTTTTTAAAACCAAAAATTACACTTTCATTTTGAATGCTGATATTTTCATAATTAATCATAGTTTCAATAAAAACCCCCTTTCCAAAAATATCCATTATATTTATTTAAGAGTTTACAAAGATAGCACACGTCCCATAAAAAGTCCATTCATTCCAAAAAAAAAAAACCTAATTCTTGGCGGAGGGCATTTATGATTCGGCTTAGCCGAATATAGAACTCTTCATTGTTCTTTCAGCAACAGACAAATATGGTCAAAACTAAAATGAAAAAAAATTATAGCACACCTACATTTACATATGTAGATACACATACTACTGGAAAAAAAATCTATACCAGCACAACTTTTGAGATAATGAAAATTTACTCTGAAGGCTGTTGCTTTGAGGAGAAAATATTTGAAATGTTTTTTTTTTTATAAAACACAAAAAATCTTGATAAAGAAAAAACTAGAATTTATATACAAATCTATAAGATTTTCATTACGCTTGAATAACTATTATAGATTTTTTTTTCTTAGTTTTTTTACGGTTTAAATAAGTTTGTCAGCTTTCACTTCCATGTGAATTTAAGGCAACACATGTCTTAAAAGTCTATTGTTTGTATATATATATACACACATATGCAAACACGACATACTATATCTATATGAATGTGAGTGTTAAGCTATTTATTAAGGAATCTACGCTTGAGTTGTCAGGGGATAACAAAAGCCGAGTGTTCGAAAAAACAAAAATTTATAAAAACAGCAAATATTAAAAAAGGAAGAAATATACAAAACACACATTTCATTAGATAAAATCTTCGCTTGTTATTTAATAAAAATCATTCACGTGTTATAAAATCATCCCAGAAAATATCTTTCAAATTTTTTTATACATTTTTTGGCCCAGACATTTTTAGAAATAATTTTAACACTAAGTAAAAGTAACATTTGCTAAATATTTTTGAATATAATTTAGTATAGCAAAACATTAGTTTTCGGTTCAGTTGTTATAATTTAATTAAACAGTCTATGGTATTAAATTTAAGCATAAAAAAGCTGAAGTAAAAGTGCTATCATATTATTAGCGCTTTTTTGCAGGATTTATACTCTAATTTAAGTGATAGGTGGGTAGGGTATTATGTGCTCGTAGTAAAGCTTATAACGTTTGAAAACACTAGCTCTAGACCAGGCATTTCCAAAAATTTTTTGGTTGTGTATTAGTGAGTACCAGAGAGTTAAAAAACTGAGAGGATGCATTCATTTACAGCCGAAATAAAATGTTAGTAATATATTTTATAAGTTGTATAACACAAAGGTACAAGATAAAAATTTTTTGTGTTGATAAAATATTTGTAGCAATTCTTTACCAATTCAATGTCGGTGATTTTAAATCTGCACTTTTTTTATTCAGAAGCTTTTTGACTCTAAATCAGTTTCAAATATGTTATCAAACCATTGTAAAAAAATTTAAGATTTTTATGTTTTAAAAATTCATAAAAAATAAATATTGCACGCAAATCACAGCTGATAGAAAAAAGTACAGTTTTAAAATCAGCGATATTGAATTGGTAAAGAACTGCTACACATTTTCTAGCAACACAAAAAATGTTTAATTTTGTTCCCTTGTGTTATACAACTTATAAAATAAAATCTTCTAAATTTATACTTTTATGGCAGGTTTGTAATAGCAGAATGATTTTCAAATGGGATGAACTTAATTTAATATACGTTGCTTGGAACAAATAAATTTTAAATCCGAAAAAATTTGTTCGCATAGGTAAGTAGTGCCAAATAAAGAGAGGCACTTAAATGAATTTTTTTTCATTTCAGGATAGAACTCGCCATACAAATCTTTCCAGAACTCTACAATATTATTCTCGTCTAGAACATTTACTTCGCTTCGTAGAATGATTAGTTCTGATTGAATATCAAATTCGAAGTTGCTTACATCGCAACGAAAAAGGTTTTCAAACTTTAGCGCGTCAAAAACTGCAAGTTACACAACACGCGTTACAAAAGCCATTCCTGTCTGCTGTTTTTATTTGTTTACTTATTTGTGCATTAAAAACAGTTTCGAAAGTTTATTAAGATTTTGTTATTTTATTAAATTTATTCTTTTTATATAAATATTGTATGTGTTTTAAGCTCTTCAATAAGTTTTTCTTTCATGATTCACAAATTTGTTAAATTATTATTTTTATTGTCAGCTGATTACTTGTCAAAAACACACAACGCGTTAAAAAGTTCAAAGTTAACCAACTTTCTGGCGCAAACGCGTCAAAATATTTTGCATGTAGCTTGTTCTATGAAAACACACTAGCTTAACTTTTTTTGACAGGAGACGACAGAGCACGCGCGCACTAACGCGTGTTATGTACTTCTACCTTAATAGCGGTTGTAAAATTACAAAATCTTGAAACCTGTCTTGGAAATTATTGAAAAAAGTGTTTCAAATATTTTGGCATATTCATATCTTTTGTCGATTTCGAGATTTCTATAAACAAGTGAAGTTTTTGGAAAATTGGAAAATCACCAGTTTTAATTTGGGAAAAAATTAGAACCTGCTGTCACATTTGCTTTTATCTGTATAGGATTACACATAAATTGTAGGAGAACAAGACTTTATTAACTTGTTTTTTAAATATTTTTACTTACTTAAGAAAAGTGTTTTCAACGAAAAAAAACCCACCGACGCGATTGGTACAGAAACAAAAATATTATTACAAGCACAAAGTACCAACAAATTCTTGTGGCTATTTTTTTCTTAATAATTTCTGCATTTAGGTACGCCTTTTTAACGAAAGAAAAAGGGACCCTTTTACCGGCATCAAAGAATTTTTTTCACAAACAAAACACATATCGTTAGCTTAAATGCAAAACAATGTAGATATTATTTGAAAATTACAAATTAATAGAATACAATATTTTTTCCTTAATAATATATCGGTTAACGAATTTTTATCTGAAATATTGCTTTTAAAACTCAAATAATTACCATTTTACAAAGTTCTTTGCTTTGCATGTAAACTTATGAAATGTTATATTATTCTACATTAAAGTCTTAAAATTTAAACTCTAAATTAAAATTGCACGCAAGGCATTGGATCTTACCAAAAGCATTTTTGACCGCACAATATTTTTTGAGTGTAAGCTGAAACAAAATAATATAGCATCCGCTAGACATGTACACTTGTCGAAGTCACATCGACGACTGAATTGAAGAGCATAAAAATGTGTTTTAGTATTGGTGTGCACAATTGTGCAAAGAAATGGAAATCCCTGTTCTAAATCAGAAGTGGGCACAACTAAAACTGTGCTTGTATTGATGCTTATTAGTATTAGTGAGATGGCAGAAGTACCCACCAAACACAAAGCCAAGCATTTGAAATAAATGGTGCATTATATTTCCTTATTTTATATTTTACGCATTTGAAGTAATATAAAACATTTTTTAATAGTTTAAATTGTAGAGATTTAATGTTCACAGAAAAAAGTAACAGTTAAAAAAGTACAGTAAATTATTTTTCGCATAACATCATGTATTTGAAATGAAACACGTGTGTTTGCTGGGTAAATTCTCTTGAAAAAAATACAAAAAATATAAGAAAATGTGTCTCATCAAAAACTAAATTAAAGAGGCTAAGAATACGTGTAAAATCTCTCAGCACAATTGTGCTATGGAGCGCCCACCATTGTTCTAAATCATCATAATAGTAGCGTTTAAGCATATCAGAGAGATCGTGTGTTACTGATTCAAGCTAATTTTGCTTTGTGTATGGTGAATATTTGGTTGGAAAAAAAGGATATGCAATATCAGAATCCTTAAAATATGCATATTTACATTATTTTGGTTTTGCAGTCATAAACTTAGACAAACCGTGGACACCGACAATGTTTTGCATATACTTCATTTGCATTAAGATTTTTTTCCAAAACAAAACTAGGTGCTTACTGCGAACAACGGTAGCGTGCTCACGAAAATTTAATGAAAATTGAAAGAACTATCAAGGATTTTGAGACAAAAGCATGCTGGGAGACTATTGCTGGACTCTAATACATGTAACCGAACCCACAAAATACAAATCACATTCAAATAACGCCATTTACTTTTGAAAATTCATTGATTATTTAATAAACCAATGATTTTTTGTGTATGAAACGAATAAAAACAAAATAACAGATTCGAATTCAGCCCACCAAATTACCCTAGGAAAGATATTTGGTTGCTTCAGTCCAAAACATTTTTTGGCAGCTTTAATTATTTAAAAGCAAGATAGTCCCCATATAAAAGTTATGTTATCGACCAGACGGCTTTTAATATAAAAGGGCAATAAGCAATAACACTGTGCAACAAAAAAAAAAAAAAAAGCCTCAACACTTGCAACGCGAAATGAAAGTAGACTACTAGTAGAGCAAATCTGCCAAAAGGTTAACCCTCTAACGTGCCGTTTAAGTGTAGAAGTTAAAAAAGGACAAATATTACCCATTAAAATGATTGCTAGAGCATTAAAATATTCTACAAAAAGAATCGCCATACAATTCTACATCTGAAATAGTCGTTTAGGTCAGAAGTACATTTAGTATATTTTTTTGACTTGTACGCCTTTTCAAGAAATTCAAAAATTTCAAAGCCCGAAATTTTGAGAATTCGTATTAGACATATTGCACAAACTTTTGGTCTTAGAAGACCCTTGTAAAATTTGATGTAAAAGATATTTGTAGAAAATTTTAACCCTTAAAAGTGCCGTTTTAGTAAGCTTTTGTGTAAAAGTTGGAAAAAATTACAAAAAATTATCGCTTAAAATGAGAGTTAGAGGGTAAATAAATTCTAAGAAAAGAATCGACATTTAGTATATTTTTTGGACTTATACCAAACGCCTTTTCAAAAAAGTCAAAAACTTTAGGGGCCCATATTTCGGAAGCCCGAGCTAACTTTTCAAAACCCTTTGGCAGATTTGCTCAACTAGTAGTCTACTTTCATTTGGCATTGCATGTGCTAAGGCTTGCGGCGGTGACCCGAATTTTGTTGCACAGTGTAATCGGTACACAGAAAAATGTTTCAAAAACTTTTTCAAAATTAAAGAATTAAGCTTAAATACAATCAGTTCTAATTTAATCAAGTGAATTAAACGTTAAATCATAATTAATTTTTTTAATTAATATGACAAACTTTTTAACTGAAATCAATTTTTATTTTTTCTCTGTATACAAACAGGTGGCTCAACAGGTGGATCTAAAACTAATATTTCTATGTGTAAGACACGTCAGAATAAACGCTAAACTTAAAAACATCTTGTGGGTCTCAAAACAATTGAAAGTCATTTTCTTTTGAATTTAACTTTCATTTCTCAGAACAAAAATGTCTAATTCACATAACAAATTATGTATTTAGCGTTCAAAAGGCATAAATAATATTTTAAATAAATTTTGAAATTCAAATAAAATTTCTTCAATTAAATCTAAGTAGCGTCGTTAATCTTCGTTGTGTTTTTTTGTAGAAGCTGAACGACTTTATTTCAAAAATAACTAGAATGACAGTCAACAGAAAGGGAAAAACAACAAAATTAAAATGTTTTTTTAAGAAATAACTGAAGTAGAAATACGGAAAATAAATTAAGTTAAATATAACAATGAAAAAATTAAACAAACAAATATTTAAAGCAAACAAATAAATATCTTATCATTGTTAAATCATACTTTAAGTTGATGTAAAAAAAACGACAAATAAAAATCAATCAAATAAGTATCTTTAATTCATTTTGAGAATAGATTTTGGAATCTGATAGGAAAGTGATGAATGAATTTTGTAGGAAATACCAGCAATTTCTCATTCTTAAACTATATAAACCAAATTAATTGATATTTCTAATGCCTAACATCTTAGAATCATCTTTAGCCCTCGTCGAGCGGAAAGGGTACAATTGAACCTTTTCCATTTTTATGCCATAACTTTTTTTTCCTTAATCATTACAAGCCTAAAATTCTGTGACATCTGCACATTTATAAAACACAGTATATTTGCTGAATATTAAAAAATATCGTGGGTCTTTCCCCCAATAAACTCAACAAGCTATATGGGGACAAATGTACCGTCGCATACTTCATGTTAAAAGAAGGACGAAAAACTTAAACTATTTGATAATGATGCCTTTTTTACATAAATATGTGCTAATATGACTATAAATAATTAAATATATGATTAATGCGATTCATTGCATGAAACACATATTGTTTCTTTTAGTGGCTGTGCGTTACGGGTGGGATAAGTACAGTGCATATATGACCCATACATGATTTTCTAATTTTGCGTTGTATTCATTACCTGCATTGACAAATATAACATACTCTAATGAAGGCTAAGGCTCCAAACCATATCATCCGATATGTCCATATTCAATCCCGAATTCGTTCTTTAAATAATCCCAAAGGGAGATTGATTTAAGTAAAACTAAGATTTAATCAATCTTAAGATGCGCCTAATTCAAGAATAATAAAGCTGATCCCGAATCCAAGGACTACACAATAAAGTTATAAAACTATAAATTTTGTTATTAATTGTAGTACAAAGATCTTCCTTTTGATCTACTAAAACTCTGGTCATTTTTATCCGCATAAAGCCAGCTAGCCACTATTCAAACAAGGTATAACCATTTGAATTAAAAAATACTTTCGCGCTGGATGGCAACTGAAAGAGTAATAAACAGCGAAAACCACAAATGTATCTTTATCGGATACATGGGACGTGATGGGAGAAAACTTAGCTCACATACACAGAAAAAAGTAAAAAATGGTTTTGATCACCAAAATAATTGAAACAAGCTAAAAATTGTTTAATTTTGCACCAATCACCGAAATGATTATACCAATTACTCAAATTTGCAAAAATTGCAAAACAAGGATTTTTTCCAATTAAAAAGTTTTTACATTTTAATTACAAAAATAATTGAAAAAATTATTAATATTAAACAATATTTTAATTGAATGAATTAACAAATTAATTAAAAAAAAATCAATATTTTAATTGAATGAATTACTAACGTAATTGATTACAATACAGAAAATTAATTATTTTAATAATTGTATTGATTAAAACAGTGATTGAATTTTTGCATTAAATCGATTAAAATTTTAATTGCATAAATTAAACAGTGTATTTGAAATACACTCTAAATTCAATTACGCAAATTATTCAATCAAACAAATTGTTAATTGAATAAGTTTGTTAAATCAATTCAGTTGATGGTTAAATGAAGCAAAATAATAATATTTAAAATATACAGTTTTATTTAAATATGTTTTAAAAATAATTTGTTTTATTTGTTTAATTGTAATAGCTCATGCTTAATTGTAAAATTTTGGAAGATTTTTTTGACATGTTGAATTTGGAATTTCATACATACAACTTTGTATTAAAATGTAGAATAACTCTGATTCTTCAGGGTATTCAAGATTCAAAACAAAAAACTGTTTTTGTTGTGTAATTTGGCTGTACTTTTTTCACCTATTCACTTTAAACGCACAACATGAAATGACGCCAAAAATAATTCAAGAATTAACAAACAAAGAAAATAAACACCAAATTTCGATTGCGACCATAACCGCCGTCAACACTGTGGTCAGCTACAAGGCGATTTTTTATTTTACGCATAATATGCATATGTATGTAGGCTTATTGTTGACATTGTTGGTGGTCATAATTGTAATTCGTCTATAACAAATTTCAGTTCATTTTTTACTTGTTGATAGTTTTTTTTTGCACACGACGCTTACTGTTCTTTTTGATGACAAAAACATGTTACATGTACACAAAGGGCAAAGACAATAAATTTATAAAGATGTTGGTTGCACTTGTAACATTTTTCGCAAACTGTTGATGAGGGAGGAAAGCAACAAGGAGAAAGTAACAAAGTGTTCAATTCAAACAACCGAGTTGATTGATTCAATTAAACTTATAATTAAAATTAAGCTTAAAATCAAGTAAAATTTTAATTGAAAAAAAATATTTTTTTTTAATTCAATCAATTAAGAACGTAATCAAATTTATTTTAAAATTCAAAAATCACTATTAATTGAAAAAAAACTGCCAATAATTTTTTCTGTGTATGGCTTTAGCATGCATTAAAACAAAAGAATTAGGTGGAATGGTTAAAAAACCTTTTTGTATTTGTTTCTGTATGTTGAGCAACTAATCAAAATCATGTAAAAGTTTTTATACTCTTTCAAAAACAAGTAAGAGTGCTATATTCGGCTGTGCCGAATCTTTGATACCCTCCACCGACAGCTCGACTATTTCAGGAGTGATTTCTATATGATATCTTTTTATTATTAATGTATCTCAATTAGTATTGTGGTAATTTTGTTGAACTATTTATGGTTTTTAAACCAAATTTTCAATATTTTTAATCAGGCTTAAGTTCATCAAATTTAATTTTCATTAAATTATTTATTGTAAGACGACAAATCCCTCTGAGGTGATCGAGTGGTAGCGATCGAAACATGTCAGCGTAACCAGCCGCCTGGGTTCGAATCTCAGTTCAGTCAAGAATGAATGATTATCAATAACAATTTTAATTAGTTTTCAGGTTGTAAAATTCCTTTCAAATTTGATGAACTAATCTTTTTAAAAACAGACGTCAGCATTAAAATTTGTTTCGGTTTAGACCTTTTTTTAAATTATTGACCGACAATCTTGAGTAAAATTTCTTTATTGGTAACCGTTTAAGCCGAACTTAAATGATTTTCAGGAGGGGAATTAATATTGGAGCCATTGTAAGTTATGAACCAATCATACCAAAATTCCGCAGAGTGGTGAAATTAGTTTGACCGCTTACAGCGAATTTCAGATGGCTGCTAAATATAAATCTGCTACATTTTTAGGCGTATTTAATTAATTTACCAGAGTGGGCTTTATATGAGGCCTATAGTAACCCTGTAGTTCATGTGGCTGTCTCCGAGCTGGTTATAATACTAACCCCTTTATGACACAACCAGTCCGAATGCTAGCCATATGACTGGCCACTTTAACAAGAGGATGTCCTGTTATACCAACCATAAATCTGCTTTTCTGATTGTGTTGCCATACGTTCTGTTTCTCTCTCTCATAAAATGAACAAAATTCTCAATGACATAAATGTTTTACTATCCACCATCTGCGACACAAAAAGACAGCTAAGTGCCAGCACAAAGTGACAGTAAAATTTTAGAGCCAGTCTTCCGAGTATAGGATCAATTTGGATAGTTTTATAACCAGTCTTCAGAGTATAGTATCAATGAGGATAGTTTTATAACCAGTCTACAGTATATAGTACTGCCACTTTTGCGGTAAATTGTCACGAAAAAACTACAGGGAAATTATGATAATCATCGCGAAATTTTGTAATGCTATTTATAGTCCTATAAAACTGTGAAGTATTCAATTTTATTCTGATAGCATTATTAATTACGGTTTTAGGCGTACTAAATTTGTTTTTCGTGAGTAGGGTTTATAACGGGTGTAGGGAAAATTATGAACCGATCTTCTTGAAATTTATCAGTGTCATTTCTAGTCCTAAAAAACTGTGACGTGCCAAATTTTGTTATGGTAGCATACTAAAGTGTTTTCCGGGACTAGGGATTATATGGAGCCTAGGGTAAATTATGGACGGATCTTCATTTTGCAGCGTAATTTCCAGTCGAACAAAACGAATTTTTGCAAAATCTTATATCATTCTGTGCATTGCTCCACTTTGTAACAAAATTATTAATTTTTTTTATGTGGTGGTTCCATTATTTGATTCATAGCTCTGATCCTACTGAACCGTTTTTGCTGGATTTCAATCCCAAACTGCTTAGGATAACTACAAGCAATTTTACACCAATTTTGTTTATTTATTTTAAGTTTTTCGAAGGTGAGCGTGTTTTCAACAGACGGACAGATGGTCAGACGGACAGACAGAAGACAATGGCTAAATCGACTAAGAATTACTCAAGGAGCCAAAATATATATACTATATGGGGTCTAAGATTAATAATAAAAAAGTTTCAAACGGAATGACAAACTTAGTATACCCTCTTCACAACTTATTGTGGTGGAGGGTATAAAAAGAACAGGTTTTTTTAATTTCAAAAATTATAGCTCTGTATGTTTAAGTATGTTTCCGGTTTGTTAGCCTTAAGCTAAGAAAAATAGAAGAAACAATAACAAGAAAATAAATACAATAAAAACTCCACAAACTAAGCAAAGTACGAGGAGTAATAAAATTTGCAGCTTCAGCAAAAAGTAAAACTTAAAGTGAAATTTGCTGGCTTTACGGATATTAACATTTTGATATTTGTTTTATTCAAATTATTTACAACTTAAGCAGTAGCAATATGTTTAGTTACATTTTTCATATTTTCGATAACGTGTGTTTTACTATGCTTGTTTTCAAAATTAATCATATATGCAAGTCGGTCATATGCAGCTAGTAATGGCAAACTTTTTAATATACTATTGAATTTGATAAAAAATATTTCAAGACGAACGGTTTCAAAGTTTAGTGAATCGTTTAGGTTGGCGCGAAATCGTTCAAAGGTTTCAAAGTATGAATATTTGTTTTAAATCTTGAAAATATCTGACTCTTTCTTACTTGTTCAAAATTGGTCGCTTATTTTACTGAAGACTTTTATAACGGTACGGTACAAATATGGAAAACACAAACGGTAGTAGTGTTTGTGTAGTAAATACCACCAAAAACGATTCTCTGTTTGTGATCTTCGTAAAGAAACTACATGAGTACATGGTCTTATTAAAAAAAAAAAAAAACAAAACTTGTACACAAAAAAAAATATCTCAAGAAAATTTTTAACAATTTTTAACAAATTACTTATTTGATTCATTTATCAAAATTACACTTTGCAAAATAGCACTCAATAAAACATATTTAATAATGAAATAATAAAAAATATTAGAGTCAAGGTAGAGACAATATTTTTACAACTTTTGCCCATTTTTTAAGCTAATAATTTTTATTAGCTTTACAGTTTTAGTTGAATAATATCTTTAGTTTTTCCAAAGTCTTTGAAAAAAGGTTTCCGGATGATCTGGCCTAAGCAACCAGCTTAATGCGAATATGAACTTGCTTCTTTCCCCACAATAAATTGTGTATTTATCAAAGAATAAAAATTAGATAATTAGCACATCATAATTAATAAATAAATAAATAATTATTCGATAAACATTTTGTTAGATTTATTCAGCATTTCCAACAATTTGTTTTAACAAATCACGGAAACCATTTTGTTGAAAAAAAGTATTTATGGCAACAACTTTTTTTATTGACTCAAGAAACTTGATTGTTGAATAAAAATTCAACAATTATACCTACAAACTTTTTTATCAATACCCAAGAATCGTCATCGCAGAAAATTCAAAAATCTTTGTAAACAAATATGCGATTTTCGTATTCAAATATGAAAATTATTTTTTTCTGTGTATACAATACACACACAGGTTATTCGGCATGTGGTCGTGCAAATTGCCCAGCAGCAATAACAACACTATTGATAAGAGTTATAAATGCAAAAGAAAAACACGAATGATCTTCAGAATCTCTACATTTGTTGTGTTTTATAACAAAAAACAGAACACTACAAAATGTTTCTTACTGTCGTCAAAATTGTTGTGAACGGTATTAAGTCTGAGTTCATACGGCTCATGTCTTATTGACAAGATTCTTCCTTTTTCTTCTTTGAACATGAATTGGCGTTCAAATGAATCATGTCATGTTGACGACATGTTTTTTATTTTGTATAGCCTTGCGTATGCATGTGTGGTTTTTTGATATTGAAAACAATAACAAAATTAAACAACGCATGAAAAAGCCAAACGTAAAGACAGTACATGCATCTGTGTACTCGTTTCTTTTCCCCTCGTCCCTCTCGCCTATAAAGTAGCAATCATGTCAATAAGACATGAGCCGTATGATAACAGACTTAGGATTGTGTACTAGCACACAAACACAAATAAATAGTTATCGTTTCAAATTGTGTGAATGGTACGCTAAATAATGTTCGGTTGATATTAGAACACTGGAATTAACCCAAATTAATGGGTATATGTATGTCAATTTATTTTAAGGGTTTCTTTTTATTTATGTTATCAATATTATTTATCTATTAAATTTGTTTACCATTTAATTTTTTATTTTTTTTAACAATTTTCATATACCGCTATATTTGTTTTTTGTTAAAATGTAATTTTTATCTTGTACAGGGAGGTATTTTTTAATACTAAAATGAAGAAAACCATAGTTGCATAACTTAGTACAACTAGATTTAAAGTAGATTTCCTCAAAATCCCCTAGAGGGAAGCGAACTGACACCAAAGTAGACCCGTGATTGGTATTTGGTGGTAGAGACCGGTTCTAGTTTTAACACTTTCTATGAATCAGACCTATCACTTTTACATGGGGTTGTCGTTGGAGGGGGTCAATCGACACCATTTGACCAGTCACACATCTTATCTTAATGGAGGTGTTTAGTGACAGTTACTACAATGTAGTATTATTTCAATACAACAAGACCAAAAAAATTTGTCACACAACCGGTGAAGACAGTTCTGTAATTCATTACTTTTTCTACCTGTTTGTTCTGCATAAACTAGTGTGATTGGTTCCCCTTTTTACAACTCCCAGGACCAGTCTGTTGGACCAATTGACGCAAATTTCCCGCAGGGTCTTATCACGAAGTAGATTTTAGTATATATGGGAATCTACACCATTTTTCATTGAAAAATAGATGAAATTGAGACAATTGCAAATGAAATGGAGAATATTAATTTGAAATTGAGAAATTTCCAAATGAAATTGAGAAAATTCCAAATAAAATTGAGAAATTTTAGTTTTTAATTGATAGAATTGAATAATGTATATAAATGTTTTTTTATATTCATACAAAAAAACATACATACTCACACTTGGACAAAACTAAAAAGTAGGACAACAGTGGCTTGCCTTTTTAGAACAGGTGATTAATACTTCTAAGACATGTATAAATACTGGAGATTGCAGTCGAGCCATACAACATACTACAACGTTTTACCAATCTGCTTTGGATCTGAAAGATATGCCTGTTGATCAGTAATACTGCGATTTGTATTTATTTTCACTTTTTTCGATCCTTATGTTAGTTATGTATGTTTGTTAAATGAATATAACAAAAATTATATACATAATTAAATTTTATCAATTAAAAATTAAATTTTCTCAATTACATTTGGAATTTTCTCAATTTCAAATTTAAATTCTCAATATCATTTGGAATAATCTCAATTTCAAATTGAAATTCTCATTTTCATTTGGAATTTTCTCATTTTCAATGAGAAATAGTGAAGTAAAAAAACTTGATTTGACTCCAAATCTCTTAAGTATAAGATTTTATTGTAGTGTAATCGGCCTATAAGTATGGCATCAATCTATACATTTTCTAGGGGCCACAATATCTTTTATATTATTTAAGACAGTACAATATTTTTGCCAAAGCTTATAGAACTTTTTTAGTTTATTTTAATGTGAATTTATACATTTAGCCAGAAATTCAAAAAAAGGAAAATGGCAATAACAAAGAAATTCTCATAAAAGATTGCAAATTAAAGATTTACATAAATTAAAGTTCTTAATTATAATAAACAGTATAAAAAAACAAGAAAAAAAATTTAGAAAAAATAATTGACAGTAATTTAAACTTAAAGAAAGGAAAAAAAACAAAACAAAAAATGGCATATTTACTTAATAATTAAAATACAAAACCCTTAAAGTATGCTTTAATTATGAATTTTTAAATAAGCCTTAAGATACGCAGCATTAAGCTCATCAAACTCAAACTACATTTAAGAAAACATTTCATGGTTTTATGCTGAATCTTTTATATGTAAATATTTGTATAATAGTAAATTACAGTAATGTTGTGGCCATTTAAGCTATTAGCTAATTCGAATATTTTCTTTTCCTCAGTCTGGCCTTTCTTTATATTTTTCTCTCGAAGCAAAGCCATGTTATACGAATAAAGAAAATGTAAAAATGGAATAATATGTAAATTTGGAATAAACACTTCTGTATTTATTTACCAATTTCTTGTTAATATGCATAAAATTAGCATTTTCATTGAAGAATGTGGTTTCGTACAAAACGAAAATAAGAGCAAACACATTGGCATCCTTAGGACCACTACCAACAAAAGCTTATCATTGATAGGGCCAATCAAACGACTACCGCTACCTTGCCTTCAGTGAGAATATGAGGGAGGTAAGTTTACGAATTATTTGTAATTTTATTGTTAAATTTTTATTGACTCTTTTATTACCAAATGGGGCTTAATTTTCAAAGTTATTGCTTCAGATTCGATTTTTGAATTTATGCAAATGGCAAGGCACTTTTCAGCGTATTTTTTACTTGTTTTCTTAATTTAAAAACAGGTTTAAGGTAAACAATTTTTAGTATTATATTAATACAATTATTACTGTACACTGCAATAACGCCAGATAGATTAAGTGTTCAATTGTCGTTGGAAGCTGCCATAAAGACCTAACTAAATATGTAGTTCTCTAATCCTTTCACCCCGGAGTTTTTTCTTGAAGTCTAGTGGTTTTTTTTTAAATTTTGACAAACAATTCAGCTATAAAGCAAATATATAAGATGTTTGTGATATACAAAAAGTCAAGGACTTTTACCGTTATCCTGGGACATATAGTCCCAATAAGCTTTTACGATGGGACAATATGTCCCAATAAAACTAAGCTTTATAAAAATTGAACAATTCAGAGTTTTTATTTGCATAAAATTAAAAAAAATATAAAGAAAAATCCGGAATTCACTGTATAAACGAACAAAAAAGAAAATAACGGCACTTTATAAATTAAAATATGATGTATTTATTGATGGAATGATGCAAAGCATGAGGGGCATAGAGCATTATTGCAGCCTGAGCATACGAATTTTGTTCTTGTTTCCTTCTTGAAAGACGTGCATCTCACGCAACGACGTCGGGAACTGGTTTCAATGGGCAAATGATCGCCGATATTTAAAAGCTCTTTTTAGGGCGCTTTGAAGGCCTACCACCTGTTCGACGGGTTTTTAGTTCTTTGTGTTTCATTCCCTCCGCAATATGTGCTTCAGCCAATGGAACCATAAACGGAATTAATGATATCTTACGGTGATGGTGCTCTATATAAACGATCCAAGCGTTCACAACAGAAAGCATAAAGATCTTAAAAAGAAGTTTCCTCCACCACTTTCTGGATTTTCTGTTCATATCGTATATTGTAGTTTTTTGATCAGCGAGATCAACACCTCCCATCATACGATTATAATCGCTGATAATCAAGGGGCAATCCACAAAATATTGATGACGAATAATTTGTAGATAGCCCAGATAGTTCGGGATTGAAATCCAGTAAAATCTGTTCAGCGTTATAAATGAAAATGTGGAACCTCCACCCCAGAAAGTTTTTTTTATTTTTTTTTTTTGTTTTAAAAGGACTAACTACAACTTATTGAACCAATTAATAAGTAATACGTGCTGGAGCAACGTCATACCTTCTCAATTAAACAACAGCTCGGACATTGATGTGATGGTTTCTACATTTTATGAAAAAATTTACGCCTTTTTTGATATTTGCATACCTAAACAATTTGTTTATACTCCAGTTGGACCGCCATGGAACTCTAAACAGCTTACTAGGCTAAAAAATCTAAAGAATAAAAATTATAAAAAATTCAAAAAGTCTGGATCATTTATTGATTACGGAAAATAATCTGTCAGTCGTTCAGAATATAATCTGCTGAATCATGCTTTATAAAGGGTGGTTAAATTGTAAGGGCCCATGTTGAATGTGAACCACACCTAAACGCCAAGTTTTTTTCCGAATTTTATTTGACATTTCTCTATTTCAGACTTACTCAATTTGAACCATGGAGAGATACACAATCCAACAACGTGTTAAAGTTATCCAGACTTATTATGAAAATGGGCGTTCAAATCAAAATGCATATCGTGCATTTCGGTCACCTCAGTGGATTCGTCAATAAGCAGAATTGCCGCATTTGGGCGAATGATAATCCAAGAGTGATTGTCGAAAAACCAATGCACCCACAAAGAGTGACTGTTTGGTGCGGTTTGTGGGCTGGAGGCATCATCGGGCCGTATTTTTTCCAAAATGAGGCCGGTCAGGCAGTTACTGTGAATGGTGTTCGCTATCGTGAGATGATAACGAACTTTTTATGGCCCGAATTGGAAGATATGGATGTGGACGATATGTGGTTTCAGCAGGACGGTGCCACTTGCCACACAGCTAACGAAATAATGGCTCTTTTGCGCAACAAATGCAATGGCCGTGTTATCTCACGTAATGGCGATGTCAATTGGCCGCCAAGATCATCTGATTTGACACCGTTGGACTTTTTTCTTTGGGGTTATTTGAAAGAAAAGGTGTACGTCGATAAGCCAGCAACAATTCAAGAGCTAAAGGATGAGATAATTCGGCATATTAACGGCACAGAACCTCCATTATGCCTCAGGGTCATCGAAAATTTGGACCATCGGATGGAGGTGTGCCGCCGTGGTCGCGGCGCCCATTTGGCCGATATTTTGTTCCATACATAATTGAGTAATACCAATATATCATAATAAAATAAAATTACAATAATTTCCTAAATAGTTTGTGTTTTATTCAAAATCAACATCGGCCCTTGAAATTTAACCACCCATTATAATCAATATATAAATAAGGTGAAAAACAATTTCGTTCGAGACCCCAAATCGTTCTTTGCATTCGTCAACTCTAAAAGAAAATCTAATGGATATCCATCCGTTATGAAATTTCGTTGCCAAGAATCTGGAGATTCTCAGGTCATATGTGATATGTTTGCCGATTTTTTTGCCACGACTTATTCTGATGCTGTATACGATGATAGTAATGGTTATCCCTATATGCTCTCATCAAACCATGCAATCTCTTTCCCTACTTTTAATAGCAATGATATTTTGGTTAACTTAAAAAGGCTAAAGATGTCTTTTAGTCATGGTCCTGATCTTGTTCCAACGTGTATTTTAAATCAATGTGCTGAATCATTAGTTACGCCATTAACTTTTATGTTTAATGCGTCGATTATATGTGGTTATTTTCCCGTATTATGGAAAGATTCGTATATAAAACCTTTATTTAAATCTGGCAATAAATCGGATATAACAAACTATAGAGGAATTGCCAAATTGAGTGAGATTCCAAAACTTTTTGAAAAACTAGTTACTGATTTCCTCAGTCATCACACTTCGTCATTACTGGCAGCTTGCCAGCATGGTTTTAGAAAAGGCTGTTCAACTACAACGATTGTACTTCATTTAACAACTTTAATTAATTGTGCATTTACACAAAAGAAACAAACTGATGCTGTTTATACTGACTTCAGTAAAGCGTTTGATAAAGTTAACCATCACCTTCTTCTTACTAAATTGGATTTATTAGGTTTATCCCGTAGAAGTTTATGCTGGTTAAGTTCTTATTTAATTGGAAGAAAGCAAAAAGTACAATTCAATAATTGTATATCCAAGTACATTTATGTTTCGTCCGGTGTTCCCCAAGGCAGTCATCTTGGCCCACTTTTATTTTCGCTGTTTATTAATGATCTGCCCAACGTTATCAAGATCGCCAATATATTGATGTATGCTGACGATGTAAAAATTTTCCATTCTTTTAATTGCCTCGCTGATCATTTTTATCTTCAATCGGATCTTAATAACTTCTTTTTATGGTGTAATCATAATATGATGGAGCTGAATCTTGTGAAATGCAATTGTATGCGTTTTTATAGAAATAACTGTATTGCCGTTAATTATGCTTTTGGTGGCCATCAACTGGAGTTGGTTGATTCGTTTCTTGATCTTGGAGTCTTACTGGATCCTAAATTAAACTTTGTTTCTCATATAACATTAACTGTGAATAAAGCTCGAGGTGTTCTTGGCTTTATTATGCGCTGGGCTAAAGAATTCACCGATCCATACATAACGAAGCAACTTTACGTATCACTCGTTAGACCAATCTTAGAATATGCGTCAATCATTTGGGACCCATTTTACCACATTCACAATTCTCGTATTGAATCAGTCCAAAAACAATTTTTATTATTCTGTTTACGTGATCTACATTGGAGTTACTCGACAAACTTTCCTTCCTATGCTAGAAGACTGGCATTAATAAAATTACCATCGCTCAAAAGTCGTCGTACAATCTTAAATGTTTCTTTTATGGTTAATCTTATTAATGGTAATGTTTGTTGTGATTTTTTGTTAGAGTCTGTTAAATTTAATATACCTAGTCGCAATACGCGTCATTATAATCTGCTCTTTGTTAAATTTTATACAGAAAATTATGCTTTAGCTGATC
The DNA here is from genome assembly GCA_930367215.1 of Pollenia angustigena. Classification (NCBI taxonomy): domain Eukaryota; kingdom Metazoa; phylum Arthropoda; class Insecta; order Diptera; family Polleniidae; genus Pollenia; species Pollenia angustigena. The sequence goes on along the minus strand of OV884059.1, from coordinate 97,048,111 downwards.
CTTTTTCAAGGTTATGTAGACAATTTAATTCTCTGTCACAATTTGTTGATTTTTCTTTATGTTTAAATTCCATAAAGCATAAAATTATTGTTTTTCTTAATTCGTAAATTTGTATGTACATATATTCTATAAAGTGTAGTATATTTTAAAATGCTTATTGTTATTCATTTATTTTAAGTCAATATTGTTATTAGTCAGTAAGGATAATATCCATTGATTAAATAAATAAATAAATAAAAAAATATAAAGCATAGTTCTGGTATAGACTCTAATAAGCCTTAAACTGCATCAAATTTTAATACTGTGAGCACAGTTTCTATAAAGACGGGCACATAATTCATAGATCCCATATAAAGCGTAGTGTTAAAATATTCTTACAAATGTTCTGAAAATGTTCATACATAAGAGGTCAGTGTACTCAGTTGAGTACACCACAAGAACTCAGTCAAAAAACTTTTTATTTAAATTTTTTCGATTTTATGTGTTTTTAATACTTATTTTAATGAATAAATAAAGTTGAACTTAAAAAATTGCGGCCAGCATTTGTTTGACCTCTAATGGGTTAAGATACTAGATGCACCTTTATCTCCGAACAGGGCCAAGAGGTAGATCCTTCTATGCCCCGGTAGGCTAGCTAGTAGTGAGCTAGTCTATCAACCCCGGGGTTGCGGGTTCGATTCCCGCCAGAGACTCTGGTTTCTTTCCTGCAGACAAGCGTCAAGCTTCGCGGGGATTAGCATAGGGAATTAAAAAAATAAAAATAAATAAGAAAATAAAAAAAAATATGTATTTCTTAAAAATATAGTGTTGAAATAAGCAAACAATTCCGAATTGAATTATAATTTTCATTACATTAAATTTATAAAAGTTTCGCAATTTACACAAAATTAATGGAAATTAATTATAATTCTCACATTTTGTGTGCTATAAAAAAAATTTCTATTACAAAATATTATTACAAAATTTCTTCATTCACCGATAAAAAGCGTATAAGAATACCATAAAAACGTTAACTTATTAGCAGCACAAAATAACACTTAATAGAAGACTTAGAATGAAGTATATTTAATACTGAATATTATTTCATAATAAGACCTACCATTAGAACAAATTTTGTTATTTAAATCATGGAGTAAATATTAATGAATTGTAATTTTGCAATAACAATATTTATTATAATTTTTAAGCTGCTCATAATGGGGTCTTAATATCCAATAATATTTTATTGTATTTCTTTTTATATAAAAGTATTGTTAAAATGTGATAATAAAAATTTGCTATTGAAATGAAAGGAAATAGTAAACAGAAGTTGTCTCATAAAGCCAGATTTTCCACAAAAGGCATGTTTTTGGAGTTGTACAATTTGTCGGCGAAAAACATACTACGTAACACGTCCAAATGTGAAATAATATTTGGTTTTATAAAGAGACAAATGTTGATCTTTAGTATTAATCAAGGAAATATTCGCACCGTTGCACACATTGGCCAAAGGCGGTGATTTTACAGATTAATAAAAAAAAAAATTTAGTACCGTAAAAAAAAAAAAAAATTAGTGGAAGTGCTTTTATTTTTAAAAAATGAATTTTCTCTATTTCAGTGGACTTAAAGTTATTAACTGTGCTCAATTGAGCAGAGATTTTAATTTTATTTTAGAGGTTGAACAAATCGCCGCTATTTTAGAAAAAATTATGTTGCGCATCGGTACGCCTTAGGATTTATGTACGAATTAGTAGAAACACGCGATGACTTTACCAACGAAAAGCGCTTCACAATTTCTGCTATAACATTATTACTGTTATTGTTAATATTGTTTTATATGTTTTTATTAGAGATGTGTTAATGTCGGTGTTTCTTATATGTGAGTCACACATAAGTCACGCGTGAGCGTAAATTAAAATTTAATTATCACGCGCGGAGGCGTGGAAAGGTATGGCAACTTTACAAATAATATCATCTTCATCGACGAGACACACTTTCACCTTAGTGGATTAGTTAACAAGCAGAATTAGCGCATTTGGGCAAATGAGAATCCAAGAGTGATCGTTGAAAAGCCGATGCATCCACAAACAGTGACTGTTTGGTTCGGCTTATGGGCTGGTGGCTTTATCGGACTGTACTTAATCAAAAATTAGGTCGGCCAAGCAGTTACCGTGAATGGTGTTCGCTAGCGCGAGATGATAACAGTTGTATTGTGACCTGAAATTGAGGAAACGGATCTGTAGGGTATGTATATTTAACAGGATGGTGCCACTTGCCACACACAGCCAACGAAACAATGGCTGTTTTGCGCTAGAAATTCTATGGCAGTGTTACATCACGTCGTAATGGATGAGATAATTCGGAACATTAACTACATTGATCCTCAATTATGTGTCAGAAACATTGAAAATTATGCCACTGTGGCGAGCATTCTTCCATAATAAAACTATTAAGACAATTATCTGAAAACTTTTTGTTTTATTAACAATTAACACGCTATGCAAAAAAAGTTATATTACACATAAGTTAACCAAAACATTAAGCCTAAAATCACCCTCAAAAAAACTTACTTTAGTTAGCCTTGCGTGCAGTTTATCACACATATGCAATGTCCGTCCAGTATGCTGTGGCGCCATAGTTCGTTTGTTATCAAAGTCATGATTTACGTAACATTAATGATATATTTATCGCATTGGTGATATTCCCACCTGCCGACAGAAAAAATATTCTCTAGTGCAAATTACATAGAAATTACATTATGTGTGGAAAACCAAACACGAGGGTATCTTACGTAAGTTCTGAAAAATTTCGTTACAAAAAAATAGTTTTTATTAAAAAAATGTGTTTTCAGCACTCAATCTTTAGCCCTAGTTAGATAACGTTATTTTTTTTTGTACTGAAAAGATAACGATACGTCTGAAGGATATCACCGAAAATAATATTGATCAATTTTATAGTTAAAATAATTTAACTATTCCATTTCTTTTAAAAAAATATACTTTTTAAACAGAAAATTATAATAAAAATAAAATTCAATTAGCCTTAAAAAAAATATCACAACTTAAAGATTTTTTTATAAAGAACTTCAGTTCGGTTCTAAAAACTAAAAAAAATATATTTGAATAACATTATCACCCTTATCATGAATAAAATTTCACATATAAATTTCCGAATGTGTGAAGAGTTGGTATCATGAATAAAATGTGTTGTGAAAATTTCCGAATGTTTACATTTTTAAACTCCGAAAAAATTTCTTTCGAATTTGCTTGTTTTCAAAAAAATTCACACGATTGTGAATAGCTCACATGTGAAATATTTTACCAATTTGTGAAGAAAATAATTCACAAAGATTTGTCTGTCGGAAAAGGAAGTAAATGTAAGTTTATATTTAAAATTCAAAAAAAAAAACAAGTTAAAGTGCTATGTACGGCTGGGCCGAATCTTTAATACCCTCCACCGATGCTAAACTCCTTTCCGAAAGTAGGCATATGGTAAATTATGGGCCGATCTTCACGAAATTTTACAGTATAACTTCTTGTTCTACAAAACTGTCACGTACCGAATTTTATTATGATAGCGAGTACGGAATGACAAACTTAGTATACCGTCATTCCCCACTGTTGGTGGTGGAGGGTATAACAACGTTTCAAATGCACAAATTTCATTTATTTCATTTACATACTTATGTAGGAGTAAAACGGTAAATAAGGAGCAAATAAATATTTTTTAATAATTTCCTTATAACCGATTTCGCGATTTCAAATAAATTTTAGAATTTTTCGCAAATTTTTTCCATGTTTGCGATAAGAGCTATTTTTTTACTGTAAGTTTTCTGATTCTTTATAGCTTTACCGATTATTAATAAATATATTTGCTATCATGCCGCGCTAAGCTAATTTTTGCGAATTTCCGTTAATTTAGCAATTTTTACCAAAATGCTGCCATTCCTTATAGTTTTAGGGACTTTTAGTCAATTTTATGGCTTGTTTGACATGTTAAAAATTTTCGCGAATTTTCGCTATTTTTGGAATTTTTTTTTTTGTTATTTTCCGACATTTTGTTTCTTTTGCTGATTTAGCGATTTCAAATAAATATTAGAGTTTGTTTACAAGATTGCAATTTTTTGCGAATTTTAGCCTTGTTGGCGATAAAAGCGATTATTTCCTATAAGTTTTCTGATTCTTTACAGCTTTAACCCTTACAGTACGAAGTGGGGGACCTTAGATCCACCAATCTTAGTTTTTCTTTAATAACTTCGCAAAAAATTTGTTTCTGACTTTTTTCTTTTAGCAATTCCAATTTTATTTAGAACACAATATAAAAACTTATAAGTGGCATTTAAATATCAATCTGTTTGTAATTAGAGAGTAAATTTTTCGTTTGGGGCACCCAAGTTACCCCACGTCGTACTTTACGTTACAAGCTTTCGTTGTTTTTAAGGACCAAAAATGGAAAACTATAAAAGAAAACTATCCCAGCGAGCGATAGAAGACTATATAAATGAGAGTGAAGAGGATCCTAATGATAGATATAGTATTAGATTGGGACAGTGACAACTCTGATTATGTACCTAGTTATTATGTAAGTGATGATAGTGAAACAGAAGACGAGATTGAGGAAGAAGAACATGAACAAGCAGAAGATATTCTTCCGGATATTGACGAAATTGAAAATGATGTTGCTTTTCCTTTGAATGCGAAATATTGCACCGCTAAGTCTGGCAGAGTTTGGTCTTTGAAGCCATTTCCACAAACGCTATATTGTGAAAAATTGGAAACTGGTAACTGAATGTAAATTGGATGCATTTCTTGGAGTACTTATAACAGCTGGAGCGCTACATTGCTGAAGAGAAATTGTAAAAGAAATGTGGAGTACTACTGAATCCATTCGGTGAAATATATTTACTGCATCTATGTCTCGTGATAGATTTATTGCATTGTCAAAGTATATAAGATTTGATGATAAGACTACAAGACAAACTCGAAAAGAGTCTGATAAGCTAGCTGACATTAGAGAAGTGTGGGATCATTTTGTAGATAATTGCCAAAAGTCATTCAACCCTTTTGGTGAAATAACTATCAATGAACAATTAGTAACGTTTCGCGGCAAATGCCCATTTCGGCAATACATTAAATCTAAGCCGGGAAGATATGGCATTAGAATTTGGGCAGCCGCTGATGTGAAATGTATTTGTAAAATTAAAAATTAATGAAATAATATTTTTTTACTTTCAAAATAATAATTTTAATTCTTTTATGCTAACATATAAACAACAAAAGCTCATTTTTCTTTGGGGGGCCTAAGTGACCCCACTCCGTACTCTATGTCAAAAATCGAGCTTCGTACTCTAAGGGTTAACGATTTTTAATAAATATTAGACTTTGCTTTCATGCCACTGTTAGCAAATTTTTGCGAATTGCCGCCAATTTTGCAATTTTTACCGAATTTGTGCAATTCCTTATAGTTTCAGGGACTTTTAATTCATTTTATGGCTTGTTTGAAATATTAAAAATTTTCGCGACTTTTCCGAATTTCAGCAATATTCGCGTAGTTCTGTTGCTCTTCGAGGTAATCGTCTTAAATTACAAATCAATAGTAATCGATTATTGTCAATAACGATTCAGAAAATACAACAGCATGTTGTTCGCGAAAATCTTTTTCCTGTCACAAAGCTTTACATTTTCAAATTTTCCCGAAAAAAATTAGTTCCATAAATTTCCAAAAACAGTTTTCTTAAATACATTAATTGTTTCTTGTTTACAACTCCGAATATAGTGGCACAGGTTTTTAAAATCAGGTATGTTATTTTATTCACATGGAATTCATGATACGAAATTAAAATCCATGTGAATAAAAATTTTATTCGGAAATGTTCACATGTGGAATTCATGATAAGGGTGTATATCGTCATATTAAATGCAAACGGACGTAAAAAAAATGGAGTTTTTTTATCGATTATGGTTCGTTTTATCAAAATACATATTCAAGCAAAATTTTAGAATCCTACGATCAAAAATGGCGATTTTATTAACGAAATTTAAACGCCAATTACACCTTGTTGTTATTGATTTTGTAAAGTTTTTTGCTTCTCCTGTAAAAAATTAAAAAGTTTAGTTACGTCCGTTTGCATTTAATATATGACGATATGTAAGATTTACAAGTTTAATTTTTGTGGTCGCCGAATACAGGTATACCGCATTTGACACATACCATTTTGGACATACGTTTAATTTCTGATGGACCGAGGCCACCGTATTATCTCTTTTTTCATTCACGATGTTATCCACTGTAACCTCAATCATTGTTTACTGCAACTGATAAAAATTTTTCAATGTTGTTGGTCAAAGTTTTCGATAAAGTAGAAATTTCTAGCCTTAAAATTGAACAATTTATGGAAATTTCGGCACGGGTCCATTACACAATTTCCGAAATAATTTCGGTAGTAAAAAATATCGAAGCATGAAATTGGGTCGTACATTGATTTGCATTCTCGAGGTGGTCGTCTTGCCGTTCGAACTATATTCATTGAAGAAATTTTGTCATCACTTTTTCCCTTCGATGTAGCCCACATACTTTTATTTCTTAAAGTGGATCGAGATATCGTGAAAACGCAGCTATCGGAAGAAGTAGTAAAATGTACACAAAGTTATCTTTGCTACAATAGTTACACTTAGGATAACGATACGTCTCTCAGACAAATGTTGTGTTTATTTCTTAACAGATACATACGTTACAACATAAAAACTGCCACCACCAACTAAGTGCTGCAAACAACTGAAAAAATTGAGCATCAGAAGGTTGTATGTTAACAAATGTGAAAGTAAGAGCACAAAATTGAAAAAGCGTAAGTCCCTCGGACGTACCTAATCTTACTAGGGTTAGTGTACCTTAACAATTTTTTTGTTTATCGTGTCAAAATGGTTCCCTTTGTGTGTTTTTTCACACAAGGGTGATTTTAAGGTAAAGACTAGAAAAATTGTATGGACAACTCATTAAATCCAAACACTTGCACTGATTTTTTTTTAATGAGATGTTTAGTTATTAAAAACCACTTTTATTTTATTTATTTATTTATTTATTTAATTGAATTGCTCCATACACAAGACTTACGAGTCTTATTTTGCAGTATGGAACTGAGAAAATGTATAATTATAAATCATTTATTAATTAACAACTTAATATCTAATTACAGTTTAAAATATATAAAGCAAAATCAATTAAAATTAAACAATATTTAAATAATTTAATCATATGTACTTAAATCTCAAACAATAATGTTTCAAATTGTTATGTTGAAAACAGTTTAAAAATACTTTCTTTAAACTTTCGTGCGTTACTTAAAAGTTGAAAACTATGGGGTATAGAATTCCAGAGAGAAATTGAGAATATGTAGAAATGCCACTCCGAAATTAAACTTTTGTATCTAAACGATCTAATTCTTTTTCCCCTGCTTATATCTGAAATACAAAGTTTGCCGTACAGATGATCAGGTTTGTGGGTATATATTATCTTATGTAAAAAAATTAAAACTCTCATGCTCAGTATATTATCTAAAGAAAGGCCATATAACCGAGATGAAAACAAGGATATACTAGAACGCCTATTAAGTCCATACACGTAACGGACTATGTTATTAAATGCAACTTTTAATTTTGCTTTACTAATTGTATCACATTTAGCAAATAGCTCACAACCATATAATAAAATGGGCATCAGATAAGTTTTGGCAAGCAGTATTCTTATTTTTAGAGGTGTACAATGCTGGGTCCGCCAAAGAGTTCTAATCATAGAAAAGGTGCGACCACAAGCATAGTTAATGTGGTTCGACCACGTAAGAGTATCATTAAAAAATATTCCGAGATTCTTAGCAGATTTGACTATTTCAATTTGTTGGTTATTTATAAATATATTTGGAATAATGTTCTGTTTGTTAAGTCGCCTCTGAATAACTATGCATTTAGATTTTTTAGGATTTATTTCCAAACCATTTGCCGTTGCCCACGTATAAATATGCTGAAGTTGCTGATTAATAGTGATAATACACTGGTCAATTAATGCATTTCTACAACTGGTATAAAGTTGAACGTCATCCGCGTACATTCTAACATTACAATTTGTTAGGACGGCTGGGAGGTCATTAGAGTAAAGTGAGAATAGAAGTGGCCCAACAATGGACCCCTGTGGTACCCCTCTTGTTACAGGCAGTGCCCTGGACTTCTGGATTCCAGTTTCAACATACTGATATCTGTTACTCAAGTATGTTGACAATAAATGAATAGCGGTCGAAGAGAAGTTAAAAAAATTACTGAGCTTGTAGCAAAGAATGTTGTGATCCACGGTATCAAACGCTTTTGAATGATCCAAAAGTATTAAAAAAGTAGTCTCACCATCATCAAGTTTCTTTCTAATCTCCTCCGTAACATCAACTAAGGCTGTTATGCAGCTGTTGTTCTTTCTAAATCCAGATTGACGATCTGTTAGCAAGTTATTGTTATCCAAGAAACAGGTTATCTGGTTATGCATAATACGTTCAAATACTTTAGATAGAAATGGAAGAATGGCTATTGGTCTAAAATCGGAACCAGTTTTGGGTATTGGAACGATTTTAGCTATTTTCCAATTCGAGGGAAAGTAACTTGAGGTTAAAATTTTATTAAAGAAAAATGTGATTATCGGAAGAAGTTGAGGTAAAAGAATTTTCAGAAATTTTGGATTAATCCCGTCCGCTCCTATGGAGTTGGATTTTATAGACAAAAGGCTAGATAAAACATCACATTGGTCTACTGCAGCAAAAGAAAAAAAGACCACTTTTAATTATATAATTTAAAACTCCATTTCATTTCATTCATTTTGTGAGTTTTATTTTAATATTCCAGACGTGTTTTACTCAATGTTGAAAGTGAATCCGATATTTCAGACTCGGAAATGGATTATATTTTAGAAAATGGCGAAACAAATTCTTTTGAAACAGATACTGAACGGGAACCCGTCCAAGCTGCAGCTACCTCTGTTAATCCGTTTTTTATTGCTAAAAATAAAATAATGCCTGAAGATGAATTTCATATAAAGTTCGTTGTTGGCAACAACTTTTTTCAATGTTTTATAATTGTCACGAAAATGTCACCATTGATGAGCAACTTGTTGCATTCAGGGGATGATGTTCTCTTCGGCAGTTTATGCCATCGACACCAGAAAATTATGATTTGAAATTTTGGTTATCGGTGAACTCTAAGTAAGGCTACGTATGGAAAATGCATCCATACCTTGGTGAGCCAAGAAATGCGCAGCCTGAAAAGAACCAAGGGCAACACGTTAATTTTTTTACACTTTTGAGTTGGTAAAAAACTTCAGGAAAGAAACTCACATATGTAGGGTTTTAAGGTGGCTCATCAAATGGTTAGTTCCTACAGCATAAAGCGCAAAGCAAATCGATGGCCAAACTTTGTATTTGCAAACATAATGGATATATCCGCTTTGAATGCGTTCATACTATTTTCTGAAATCGACGTTTCATGGGCTCCAGCTGATCGGAATCGCAGGAGATCTGAGTCTTTGCGGCAACTAGCACTTTCCCTGGCTAAGGAGTATATGATGAAACGGACTAAATTACCTAAACAAGAGTTATCAGCACAGTTATTAACTGAAATACGATCATCATGCATAGTTCTAGTGGTCTCTCCGAATAATACCTCTAACTCAGGAGATCGAAAACGTGGAATATGTAGTTGCTGTAAGCCTTGGTCTGACATAAAATGCTCCATTTGTAGCAAGTTTATTTGCAAAACTAACCGAAAAGCATTTTGATTATCATGCAATGACAATTATTATAAATTAAACTTATAATACTTTTTTTCTTAAATAAATGTAAAAAAATCAAAGAAAATATACTATGGACAAGTTTCGTAAATTTATAATTTTCTCAGTCCTGTTTTTAGTTAGAACTTTGAATTTTTTAAAAAACATTGTTTTATAAAAAGACCTCATGAGTTAAAAAAAAAACTAAGTCAGTATATATCACCGTTAAAAAATTACAAAGGAAACAATTCAAAAATTGGACCAAATGGGCTTAACCTAACATCAGGGTTAATATGAAATGTTGTTTACATTTTATTGTTGCATCATATTGACACAAAGGACCATTGGAAGGGCACATATCTAAGATATGCAGAAAGGTTAATTGCATTTTAGATTCCTTTTTGTTTTTGTTTTTACGTACAAGATAAAAAGGATTAACATATACAAATTTTCATATTAATGAAACCACTTTAATAAAAATTCATAAAATTACTCCAACTTCCAGCCCTGGTAGAGGGCTAAGAGATGGAGTAATTGTTGGAAATGTGGTATATCTTTTTGTTTTTAGATTGCCAAATTTTTAGTTTTTGTCGGATTAAAATATTATTCAACCATCTACCTGTTACATATGTTAAGCTTCCACGAAGCCATAACGCAATTTCTTATAAATTGTTGCCTTAAATGGCTTAAATTTATAATAACTTTCTAAGTTATTTTTTTGAGCTCTAAAAGAACTTCTAAAGAACATCTGTCATTCAGTTAAGTTCCGTAAAATTCATAAAAAAAAGAATTTATTACCTTTTTTTGAAGATACTTTTAAGTCTTAAAATCAGGGTGCAACCAATAATAACAGCCTATTTCAATTGTACAATTGGCCACACTGTTTGTTTTTATGCTACTTTTTTATTTGTAAAAATCTAATTTAATTTAAAAACAGCCACTAACAAAATTGCCAACTACAATTCATTCATAAAACCACATTCAATTCCATTAGAAATTTTTCTTAAAATTTATGTAAATTATCATCATCATCATCATCATGTCTGTTTGAGTGATTTACCCTGAAAAATAACCGAAAAAAATAAACAAAAACAAAAACTAATTTATAAAATAATTCTCTGCGTACTGGTATATTTGCCTAACTCCGGGCAATGATTTTATAATCAAAAAGAATTTCATATTTTTCATTTTGTAGTTTTTATTTGTTGCTGGTGTATTTTTGTTTAAGCCAAATCTAAAATAAATTTTTTTTCTTTGTTTATATTGGCTGTTTCTTTAGGAAACTTCTATTTCTTGCTTCTAGCAATTGAATAAGATGTATCTATAGAAATCCATTTGTTCGAATTTATAAAAATATATCTCAACATTATTGGAAAGTTTCTTAGTCAAGCATAATTTTTATTTTATTTCATTTTAGTTGTTCCTTTTCATCTAAGAACTGCTTACAAAAAAAAAAAAGAAAAAAACAATGTGTAACATTTGTTGAAACATTGTTTATCGGAAAAGTAATAAAAAGTATTTTTCTGTAAGTTGAAATCCTTCAGAAAAATGAACTACAGAAATAACATTCAAATTATATTTTTGAATCGAACTTAAGAAACCGTAAAAACATGATTTCCTAAAAAGAAAAAAAAAAGAAAAATTCTAAAAGTAGTTAGAAACAAATCAATCAATAGAAATAAAAGCTGTATTTTATTTGGGCTTTTTTTTGGAATTAAAGACATTTAAGTAAGACACCCATGACTCGAAAGTTTAAGACATTTGCTTGAACGATATGAATGTGATTTATAGAACACGAGCGCAAAACTCGTCCGTTCAACTTACATTTAAGACAAAAACAAAATTTCCAAACAAAAACAAATTTGGAAATTTTGTTTTTGTTTTAAACATAAGTTAAACGGACGAGTGGAAAAAGTCAGTAGGTAATTATGGCTATTGGATCCTTTCTTTTAATATCTTGCTGTTAGCCTAACTTTTAGAGAATAATTGCGTTGGGCCATAGAAGAGATATTTGTCGCCTTAAAATGAAAGTTGTCCCCTGAAAAGCCATGCCATAAGGAAGACATAGAAAAGTATTTGGTTAGCATTTCATTGCCAACTTAAACTATCTCAGGAAGTCATGTTCACGTATAGACTCAACCCTTTAGAATGTGTGGAAAGCTCTTAAATTTTTTGTGCGATTTTTTTAATTTAATTAAAAATTAATATTGCAATAGGGGGAAATTGTGTGTATATAATAATAAACCAAAATAAGATTTGTTAAGAAAAAAAAAACAACAATATACAACTATGATTCATTATTTATTTATAACAATATCAATATGGCATAAGGAATTGCTATACGAAGCAACTAAGTAATGAACAATGAATGCTTACAAGGAATCAATCCAGGCTTAGGTGTCTTTATTGCTTAAAATCCTTCTTCATAGATTTTGTGTTTATTTATAAATTCCAAATTGCAACCAAATTTTTGTTGTAAACTTTATTGCAATACTCTTGCAAGTAGTTCAGTCACTTAAACTTCAATCAATATTCGAATATCTTTTCATTGTATATACCCTCTTTATACATATGAAAGTTTATATATGTATGTGTGTATGCATGTATGTGTTTAGGAATGTATTCTAAAACGTCAGTACCATATGGTCTTGTTTTCTAAGAAACACAAGCACTTTTGGCAGCAGATTTTTATCGGAAAATCATAGAAAAAAAGTTAAATAATTTATATTTCTTGAAACACGTTGGGAAAAATTGTGTTTGAGTTAAAAATAATAATAAAAAATAAAGAAGTGGGTAAAAAAAAAAAAAAAAAAAAAACAAAATATTCAACAACAGATTAATTGAATTTTTTTTTATTGGCAAACAAATATTAAAAATTTCTTTTATGATTTTGTTGGTGTTATTTAGATATTGAATTTTGAATTTAAAAATTAGGTATTTTATTTTTGAAAATTTTCAGGGTTCATTTTAAAATATTGATACAGGATAAATTAATTAATTTTTTATTTTTGCGTTTTGATTTACATTCTTTTGTTGCCGACTTAACTGCTGCTTAACAACTCAACAACAGGTGGTACCGCTATTTTTGTTTGCATTTTTTGACTTTTGGCAGCAGAATCTTTTTGTGTCCATATGGGCAATCGGGGACAATTTGGGTTAAAGGGATTTTCACGACTGGAGTAATTCTTCTAAATCTAGTATAAAAAAACCTTAATTGGAACAAATTTCCATTCAATTACACACATTTTTTAGAATTTAATGCTTCTTTAATTGCTTTTCTGTAGGCCGCTTTATATCACACCTCTGGTAAATAATGTACCGGTTATTACAAAATTACATGGTGTTATTTCTAGTGATATAATGCTTACATGGAAGAAATATATTTGTTACGGTTGAAGTCGTATTCAAACGATATTCCAGAGCGTGTTTATTTGGGGTTTTTAGTAAATTAGGAACTGATCTTAATGAAATGTTGTAGATTGATATATAATCTTATGAAACTAAGACAGGCCATATTTTACTGCAACAGCATTAGTTTGTTGGTTTCTGACGTACTAAAATAATTTCCGAAAGTAGGCTTTATATGGGGCCTATAGTAAATTATGGACCGATCTTCACAAAACTTTATGCTGATTTACAGTCATATGAAACGAGCTTGTGCAAAATATAATGAGAGTCCATGCATTCTGTCCCCAAAACTATTAGCATTTGTAAATATAGATTTATAAGGTAGTTTTTCGACATTTGGGTTAATTTAACTAGAAACAGCCGAGGAAAACTAGATACAATTTGGCACTAATATTGTACTTATTTTTTGAGTTGTTTGAAAATGATTGCAATCTAAAAGCACGGACAGACAGATAGATAGACATGCCCTAACTAGCTTGGAATTACTTAAGATCCCAGAACATATATAGATGCATACTTTATGGGTCTAAGTTGTATATTAAAACGAACTAGGTCACGGCTGGAAATCATGGTACAAATTGTACTTTTTTTTGGTACATTTTGGTCCTTGTAAGTCCCGTGGTACTACCGCGGCTTACTTAGTACAATTTAAAAGTCTTAACCTTTTGCTAGACATCAACTTAATTGTGTTTTGTTCTTTTTTTTTACCAGTTTTTTCTTCTTTTCAATGGTAAGCTTTTGTTATAACTTTGCTAAAATAGCTATTTTTGTAACCTACACTTGTTGCCAAATTTGCGTTTGTTATGATTTTATGTGGTGTAAAAGGCTAAGGGTCGTTTTCAAAACTTACCTTTAGCGAAAGTTATAAGTTCATTAGCCGTGTTAACATTTTAAATATGGCCGATAAAATCCATACTTTTGGTATCGATAGGTTGTGAAAACGGACCTAAAATTAATAAATTCATGAAAACACAAAGTACCCGGCAAAAACGGTAGCTTCTTTCAATTAACATACAAGTTATATATAATGCAGGTAAAATTAGCAATTGAAGCCGTATGTGTAACCATTTCGCTAATTTGATAAATATTTGTTAATTGACCTTCAGGTATGCAATATTTATTATTTTTATGTTAAATCTTTATGTGCACTTCTTAATTTGAATACCCATTTTTAAGCTTTTTGTTTTATGTGTTAATAAAAAGGTATTTTTTTCTGAAAATTATCACTGTTTCATATAATAACCGCAACAATATCTATCGTTTGACATTAAATTTCAGTTTATTAAAAAAACCGCGAAAATGAGTCATAATATCGTGAATTTTTTGCGCCCTTCTTTCGTACAAGTGGTACGATCTTGTTATATTCATGCAATTATTAGAAAATACTTAAAGTTTTGTTACTAAATGTTAATTTTGTGTACTAAGGAGAAAAATTTCATCACTTGTGGATCGCGAAAAAGTAATACAACATTTCTTAATATTTGAAGCACTGCCGCGAATAACGTTGTAAACGCCACATTTTGCAAAAACTGTTTTTTTTTCAGTAACCGTTAACCTTACTCTCTTACACAGTTAATACATCAAATCAACCAAAACTATGCACCTTAACGCCTTAAAATTGGCGTACAAAGTGTCAGCCAGTGGAAGAACATTGCAAGTTGCTAACAAAATGATGAAACCGAAATGGTTTTGCAGTGCGGAATGATATTTTAAAAGCCTTTTGCATTAAAGTTTTTGTTATCATTATTTTTAATAATAGAAAAAAAAATTTTTAAAACAAATAATGCTGCCTGTCAAAAAACGTTTTTTTGCTCTCCTGAAAAATTATTATTTTGTAACTTAAAGCGTTATTCGCAGCTGTGCTTTATTTGATATTTGGAAAAATTGCAAAAAGTTATTCCCCTAATGGATATATGAATATATATGTATATGCATGTATGTAAGAAGTCTGGCCTCAGCTATTTGAAACATAAAATACACTATATCGATTTGATAAACATAAAGTAAATTATTAACGCCAAAATAACGACAAAGCAATTGCTTAAAGTAACAGCTGACTTCAAACGACAGCGAATATCGTTAAAAATTTTACTAAATACCGTACTAAATAAATTTTCGTTATATTTATTTTCACGATACGATTATCGTTATTAAAGTTAGTGAATCGCTCTACTTTTCATCCCGGGTCAAATGGTCAGGCGGAAAGCTTGGTCAGAAAATTAAAGAAGTCTTTTTTTTTATTAAAAAACAACGTTACGAGTAATTTTTATACGATTTTGAATCAATCAATTTTTAATTATAGGAACTCAAACCATTGTACAACAGGTGAGAGTCCCTCAAAACTTGTTTAAGGTAGATAACTTAAATCTCGTTTAAGTTTACTCAAACCTTCCTTCCACCTGCGTTGGAGGGTATAAAAAGCTTTGTTATCAAAACTTTTTCGTTTAGCGGTTAAGGATGACTAGATTACAGATATTTGTTTTTCAAAATGGTAAATAACATTAAAAAAAAACAAACAGGTTTAAAAGTTAAGCCATCTGTTGTGAATCCCGCATTATTAAGTTAAGAACCCAATATTAATAAATATAATAATAATTCATTTGTACTACGAAATTAGTGTGAAAATTTTGTTAGACAATTGTTAAGGTTAACCAGATTTTCCTGTACACATGTCAGTTATCTAAGACTGTTTATTACTTAATTTTAAATATATTTTAATTTTAATCCTACTAATGAAATCAGCTTAATTTCTTGAAGCCAATTTAATTTATTGCACTTGCATATGAATAAATATATAATTTTATAAATATACATATATTTTTGTAATCTTGTCATACAAATTTTCCAAATTTCTTGCACAAATAATAAGAGCATTAACAAAAATTTGTAAATAGATTTATTTTCAAACATTGAATGCATGCATGTCTTACCTAAAATATTACATACAAAGTTGTATTTTATTGTATTTTATATATATATATATATATATATATATATATATATATATATATATATATATATATATTTAAAACTGGATATATGTACATACGTGTATTTGTGTAAGTGTTTGTTTGTTAATAAGCATTGCATGTCATTTCAAAAACACATGTCTATTTATTTATAAATCTTTAATGCCTTGAAAAATCCTTAAAATAAAATTATGTTTCCGTAGGCTAATTTAGTGTATTTTTCGAAAAACAAAACCTTTCTATACATACAAACATACATATAATAATTGTTACAAAAACAGAATAGCCTTCGTTAAGGAGTACAAGAAACAAAAAGAGCAAGTATAAAGGAAACCAACAACAATCACAATAGTAAACAAATTATTTAATTGTATCCTTCCAAAAAAGGTTTTAAAAAAATAATAATTTAATTAATTATATATAATTGTGTGAAACATTACAAATGCTAGACATTTAAGCCACAGAGATAGAGAGAGAGAGACAGAGAGAGAGAGAGAGAGTGTGACATGTTGGTTTTAATTTAGAGTTGCTTGAACTTTATTAAATTTAATTAAAATTTTGGCAAAGCTTAAATTTCCTTAAATTTATATTTATTTAGCAAATATATAAACATTAAAAATTTAATTATTAAAATGTTAACTAATATAAATGTTAAGAATATTTGCTCTGCTTTTGGTTACAAGGAATTTAATGAATACAAGTGTTTTTTATTTGTATTTAAAGGTTCGTTGGGGTTGGTGAGAAATAGGCAAAGTCTTAAGGAAGCTACTTTTAAATAATTAAATAAGAAACATTTAACAGTAATTTTTATCTATTTATGGTCAAAGAGTTTTTTTTTTTATTAAACTTCCTATACCCATGCGTCGAAACACTTTCTTATACAAACAGCACTTTTTGTTTATAGTCACTACCATTTTTAGTCACATAAGCGATAAAGTCCTTTTATATTTTTTTTTTCTGCCGCTATAATTAAATTGAATGGGAAAGTTTGATCATTTTTTTTTCAGCGATAAAGTTCGATTAGAATCTATAGTTTTACATTAGTATTTAATAATAATATCGGATGATTTTTTAGCTATTATCTTTTTGGCAACACTGGTTTAAACAGCTGACGCACGTTTCGTGTTTTGTTTCACTGTCAAACATCTTCAGTTTGGTCTATAATTTAACCATGAATCGTCTTACAAACGAAAGTTTATCGCGCGCTTCTTTCGAAAAATTGTGTTCAGCGACACAGCTTATTTTTGGCTCAATGGGTACGTTAGTAAGCAGAATTGTCGATTTTGGAGTGAAGATCAGCCAGATGCTACCAATGCATCCAGAAAAAGTCACAGTTTGGTGCGGTTTATGAGCTGGTGGCATCATTGGACCGTACTTCTGCAATCGTAACGTAACTGTGATTGGTGAGCGCTACCGTGGCATGATATCCAACTTTTTTTTGCCAAAAATGCCAGAGCTTGACTTGCATAACATGTGGTTTCAACAAGAAGGCGCCACATGCCACACGCTTAACAATGGACTTATTGAGAGGCGAGTTCGGTGAACATTTAATTTCACGTTCGGGACCGCTCAATTGACCGCCTAGATCGTGCGATTTAAAGCCTTTAGACTATTTTTTGTGGGGCTATGTTAAAGCTCATGGGTTACCAGAAATATCTGCTGGATTTTCCGTCGGGGCACACCCCTAATATGTGCCGATAGGATAGAAAATGCGATTGATGCAGTTTCAGCCCAATCGGTTAATGCTAACATGTGTCTCATTGAGCATTAATTAAGAAAACAGCGATTTTTACTAAAATTCGTATTTCTTTATCTTTATAACCGAAACAATTCATTCTAGGAACCCGAGTCCAATCTTGTTTTATAGGAAATTTTATTCTGATTAATTTTGATTTTAATAATTTTGTTCCTTTTACCAATAGATAAAGAGATATTTAGCATTAAATAAGGACAAAGATATACGATTTTCCACTAAAATTTGTATTTCTTTGTCCTTAAAATTGTTGCTAAATATCTCTTTATCTATTGGTATAAGGAACAAATTTATTAAACTCAAAATTAATAAGAATAAAATTTCCTATAAAACAAGACTCGACTCAGGTTCCTACAATGAATGGTTTCGGTTATGAAGATAAAGAAATACGAATTTTAGTGAAAAATCGCTGTTTTTCTTAATTAATGCTCAATGAGCCACATGTTAGCGTTATCCGATTGGACTGAAACTGCATCAGTCGCATTTTCTATCCTATTGGCACATATTAGGGGTGTGCCCCGACCGAAAATCTAGCATTGATTTTTGGTAACGACCCTATTAGGTTAGGTTATTAGTTACAAGATATGGTAAATTTTTTTTTTGGGACTATCTTTTCCTGCACCCCTCTAAAATATGCTAATAGCCTAGAAAAAGTTTCAGCGCAATCGGATAACGCCAACACGTGCCTCATTGAGCATAACTTAGGGAAAAACAGTGATTTTTCACTAAAATTCGTATTTCTTTGTCCTTAATTAATGCTAAATATCACTTTATCTATTGGTATAAGGAACAAAACTCTTAATAGCAAAGTTAATAAAAATAAAATTTCCTATAAAACAAGACTCGACTTAGGTTCCTAGAATGAATGGTTTAGGTTATAAAGGCAAGGAAATACGAATTTTAGTGAAATATCGCTGTTTTTCCTCAATTTATTCTCAATGAGGCACATGTTAGCGTTATTTCATTAAGCTGAAACTTTGTCAATCGCATTTTTTATGCTATTAGCACATATAAGGGGTTGCGCCGTTGAAAAATCAAACATTGATTTCTTGTAACCACCCTAATGGACCATACTATCGATTCAAATAAAGATTTCATGCATTTTTCTGAATTTTATGTGTTATTTTTAACTTTCCTATAGCTCTTAAAAATCACCCATTAGTTTTTACATTTGTTTTACTAAATAAAATTTATGTTTTATGGTTAATGTTTTGTGAACATAAAACTAAGTTTGTTGAATACTTTAAATGTAAATAATTGCCTAAAAGAGTATATATCAAAAAAAAAAAAAAAATAAATAATATCTCGGCAGAAAATATTAACATATAAGATTGTTATTTTAATAGAATACAAGACCTTAATAAGCCCGCTTATTTACGTTATACACTCAAAATAATATGTAGTTAAATTCAAACGAAAATTCATTTTAAACAAATTAAAATTCATTTCAAAAACGGATCACTAACATTTCATTTAAAACAAAAGATTTTTACATTAATTTTCAAATTTGTTGTTTATTGAACAGCATATTATTTAAAATTGAATAGTTTTTACTTTTAAAAAATATATTTTAACCGACATAAATCAAACTAAATAGCAAAATAAATATGGAAAATCATTATTTTTTGGTAGTTTATTTTTTGAATAGCAAACATAAATGTTAAAAAATAAAATTATTCGTAAAATAACTATATTTTTATTCAATTTTAACAGTACGGACAACGAATTGGCTTAAGTCCAGTTTACCAACGCAGCTCCAAATAAAAAAAGTCCATAGGGTAATAGAAAATCGAAAAATAAGAAGAAAAAATTAAATGACAAAATTCTCCGAAACGCATAGTTTGGAGCTGCGTTGGTAAACTGGACTTGTTCCAACGAATTTAATAACCCACAATTAGTTACTGTAATGATTTTATGAATACAGTCCAATTAGCAATAGTAACTGCTTTTATTTATGAATACGGGTGTTAATAATTAACAGGGAAACCAGAAATATGCTTTAAAAACGCGTTTTATGCGCATTAAATATGCAGTAAAAACTTGAAAATATGCCCTGAAAATTGTAAAAATATGCCTTAAAAAAAATCAAAAATTGTCTTAAATTTCAGGTACGGTCGCTAAATTGCTTATTAATGCTAACATTTAAAAGGAAGTTAAAGCTATTTCAGGACGGAAGCTTTGAGCAAATGTAAACCGGTTCAAAAATAATTTAATTTGCACTAAAACATTTTTGTGGCTAATAAAAATTTGATGGTTCATGGACACAAAGAGTCTAATTTGGAAAGAAGTTTTTATGATGAATATGTGAAATTATAGACCGATTCTCGATCATATTAACTACATAATTGCAACTTGTACTTTGCGCACAAGGTTAACATGGACAGACAATCAGCCAGACGAAAGGATATACATCGTAATGACAACCTGCTTTGCCTTACAATTTTAGAATAAAAATTTAATGTAGATGGCGAAATTGACGCAACACGTTAGCCAGAATCTGTTGACCAGAATTTCGAAAAAAAAAACTATTTTTTTATTTGCCTCGAAAGCCTTTAAGGCATCTACAAACATTCCACATGTATCAAAATATGGCTTAAAAAGGAAAAATATGCGCTAAAAAGTTAAGAAATGCTACTAAAATGCTCTTTTAAATAAATTATGCAAAAAAATGCTGCAAACGTTAAAATATGCAAAAATATGCACTAACAAATCGATGCCAAAATTCATAAAAGGCTCTAAAACGGATAAATATATTGTGTCTGCCTTCATTGGTCGTACAAGGAAAAACATGCAATTGCATATTTATGGTTTCCCTGATAATTAACTTGATATTGTTAAATTACTTATACGCTCTGTAGTTACATATAAACACTAGTCTTATGTATAATTAATTGCATACGTTAAGGGTGCTAGGAAACCTGTGCGTATGATTAATATGGAAAAGGTAACTTAACACCAGTGATGCCAAATGTAGGGAATTTTCCCTTTTTGTAGGGATTTTTTATTTTAAGGCAAATGTAGGGAATTTTAAAAATTATATTTCATTTTCAATATATTATCTAAAAATAAGTAAATATTCATCTTATTTTCATTTAAAAATTAACATTTTTCATATACAATAGCATTTTAGTACAAAGAAACCATATATTAAGAGTGTTAACAGCCTGGCAATCCATATATTAAAACCGTGTACCCGAATATTCTTCGAACCGCCTAATATATAATTAAGTGGCAACGTATATTCGCGTTCGCATTGCGAACTATTCTCTTATATTTGCTATTTGCATTCGCACTCACATCCTCTAAAATGTATGCGAATATCTAATAAATGAAATTTCTGCAATTTGTAAAAAAACAGTCACACCTTTTAAGCTAAGAGAAATAAAAATAAACAATTTCAAATGTTTAAACAAGCCCGACCATATGATACCCTACACCAATACACAAAATACAATATAGATTTATCTATGCTTATAAACTTCATGAAAACCGGTATGAAAGTTTGCAGGCAGAAATTGCCCCTATCTCCCCTCGTGGTCCCATTTTTTAAAAAATGCATACATTTTGTGTCCGTATATATATGGTTCTATCTTTGTTTTAAATTTCATTGAAATCGGTTTGATAGTTTCTGAGAGGAAGAAATTTCCCCCTATCTTCCCTCGTGGTCCTACAATTCGGCCCATAGTCAATAGACTTGGTCCTTGTGCCAATAAGAACCTATGACCCAAATTTCATCAAATTATCTCCAACATTGCGACCTGTACTTTGCGCACAAGGTTACATGGACAGCCAGCCAGCCTGCCAGCCAGCCAGCCGGACGGACATCGTTAGTTCGACTCAGAAAGTGATTCTAAGACGATCGGTATACTTAAAGGTGGGTCTAGGGCCAATATTTTAAGGCGTTACATACATCAGCACAAATGCATAATACCCTCTCCACTATTGTGGTGTGGGTATAATAATTTTAAATGAAAACTTCTAAGAACATGAAATGATTTACTTTTAAAAGGAACTTTTTTTATATTTAAGTTCAGGGGAACTGAAGAAAACATTTTTTTTTTTTTAATTTTACAGAGCCCCCTTTTATTTGGTACCAAGTTTGCTTAAAATTATTAGATACTTATGTTAAAAAAATTATTAAAAATAAGTATTCTTGAAAACTATTAAGCTCTTAAAAAATGAACAAAAGATGAGGAAATGATCAATCGAAGTTTGACTCTGTTTTGTTCTAGATTAAAGGATTTATAGAGGAGTTT
Organism: Pollenia angustigena; assembly: GCA_930367215.1. Lineage (NCBI taxonomy): Eukaryota > Metazoa > Arthropoda > Insecta > Diptera > Polleniidae > Pollenia > Pollenia angustigena. The sequence continues at coordinate 97,025,951 of OV884059.1, read as the reverse complement.
CTGTCAAAAAGAAAAAATATAAATTTGTCGCACAGTGTAATTTCGAAAATAATTGTTCTTTTAACCCGAATTCTCCCCGTTTATGAATTAATCATCCGATTATTATAATATTTGATTCACGTTATGTCTAGGATACCTTTAGTACGTATTTGAAAAGAAAAAGGGAATATCGGGTCCAGTTTTCGAGAAAATGGGTGTCGTCATATGACGACGCTATTAAAATAAAGGTACAAAATTGTTCATATGGATTTTAGTTTTAGAACTTTTATTTGTTCTTCAGTGTTTTATGTTTTTAATAGTAACAATGAAATATAAATTCAAATATTTAAATATTTGATGATATGGGGCGAAGCAATCAACACACAAACCTTTATCACATTTTTGGCAGTATGTTCTTACAGTTGATTTGCATTTATCACCAGCACATGCTCTCTGCTTATTTTTTTTTGTTCTTTGCACATGGTGCATATATCCATCATACCTAATATCATCAGCCCCAGTCTGGGATTTCGACATTCTCCCCGGACCTTTCGGAAAATGAGTCTCTGACTAAAGATATGACATTTCTAAGTCTCTTCAGAATCTGTTTTGCTTGCGTTTAGGATTGTGCTGTCTCGCTAAAAGCCAAGCATTTTGTACAGACACGTCCAACTTCCAGGTAAATAGTGACCACCACCATTTTTTACTTCGAAAAGATATGCGAACAGAATTTACATTTTGATCCATTCGATCTGTTCCGCCCAGCTTTTTATTATAGTGTTGGATAGTATATGGAATATTTACTTCAACGTATTTTACGTTTGCCTTGCTCCACCTCTTTGCCTTTCCCACGGGATCTGCAGAAAAAACAGTTGAAGCTACTGTGACCACAGAGTTGGCTTTCCACCTTGTTGCAAAAAAATCTTCTCTCTCTGGTTCTTCGTATTTCAGAAGGTGCGAGACAAAGAATTAATATTTCCTTCGATGTCCTCATCTGAGCTTTCATCAGCCAAAACGTCAACATTTGGAAGTTCGATGTTAAACTCGTTTGTTCCATTTTCTTCCTCTAAAATATCCAAAATGTCAGCGACGCTAAGAAGTTTATTGATAAAAAAAAACGGAAAAAAATGTATATCCATAGTACTCGTTGTATCATAGTGTCGTCATTTAACGACAGCCAAATATATTCCCAAAAAAATTATATTTTATCAACAACTCGAATAAAAATTTTTAGCAAGAATCTTGTAAACTAGTATTAACTTTCATTTTATGTTACTTTTACGGCACATTTATAAAATTTATTAAGTTTTTAACACTTACTTTCCGGCCGAACTCATAATTATGAATTTTTTCCAAAAACTCTCACAATAAAAACTTTACCAAACGCGAACTGTTTGAATCACATCTTTGAACTAAATTTTTTATGAAAAAGCAATGAATACCCAAGACAATTGTCTTTGGTTTATTTGTGTCTATGCAATAATAACGCTTCACCAGCCAGTTGAAACTATCAATGTTTTTGTCGTCATATGACGACGCTAGGAGAATTCTATGAAAAAATAAGAATTATAATAAAATTAATTTTATTATAATAAATATGTACAAAATGTTAACAAAATAAATATGTATTTGTTTTCTTGTCGCTAAAAACAAGAAATTTTTAACGTAGGGAAAAGTGCAGGGAAATTTTTTTTTGGCTGTAGGGTAAAAACGGATTTTTTTTTGGACACACGTAGGGATTTTTTGAATTTTTTCCATGCATCACTGCTTAACACATACATATAACGTACTCTTTAAAATAAAAATTATAAATTTCAGTGTTTTTATCAAGAATAAAAATTGGGAATTAAGCACGAATTACAAAATCTTTTAAATTAAAATTTTGTATTCCCAAAAATGTCTTTAATAATAAACAGGCAAGTGCACGGCTTAAAAAAAACTTAAACTGGCAACATGCTTTTGCAAGTTGTTTTTGTTTTCACTTTGTTTTTTCTTCATCTACTTACAACTACAATTAATGTTGGAAGAATTCCAATCAATTGTAGTCGGGAATGTAAGAAGAGATAAACTCACTGTTTATTGTTGATGTTTTTGTTTAAACTTTGATATTGTACAAGTAGAACTGTTGCTTAAAAGTCTTATACGGTTAACAGTTTTATTTGGTTAAATATCTTTAGTTTTTCTAAAATCTTTATAGATGAAGTTTCCAGACGATCTGGCCAACGCAACCAGTGAAATGCATAGGAATAGCTTATCCCATCAACAATAAATTTTAGTGTTTTTATCAAGAATAAACATTGGGAATTAAGCACGAATAACAAAATCTTTTAAATTAAAATTTTGTATTACCAAAAATTTCTTTGATAATAAACAGGCAAGTGCACGGCTTAAAAAAACTTAAACTGGCAACATGCTTTTGCAAGTTGTTTTTGTTTTCATTTTGTTAATCATTTGATTATAATATTTTTTAATTGTTTCAAAAAAAATTACAACTTTGAGACGAATTAATTATATTAAGGTTCAGTAAGGCAATTTGACCTTTTATTTTAAAAAGTTAGCAGAATCGCCGATATCAATAAAATTTGTTAACATAAATAAAAATCCCTTTATTAAGTATATAATTATTATTTGCAATACGATCTCTCTCAAACAAACCCTCTGCTTTAATTTAGGTCTAAATTACTAAAATAAACGTATACCTTACTAATAACTTTAATACAGTTTTGCCACTGTCAGATTACATTATCAGTATAAACTTTTCTTATTAAAGTCTACTGTAGCTGAAATGGTTAATTAAACTAACATTGAGACAAAAAAAAAACCAGTTGTGCAAATAATTTATGCAATTATAACCTAGTTGAATAAAAAAACAGAAACTACAAAAAAAAAAGGAAAATTATTAAACTTGCCACGGGTTTAAAGTTTTTCTCTTTATTTTTTTTGGACGAGTCATTATAAAGAGAACTAAAAAGTTGAATACATAAATTTTTACTTCATGTTTATTCTATTTTTTTTCGTAGGTTTGGCATAAAAAAGAAAGAGCATTATTTCATTCCACTTGAATAATTGTTGACACTTAATTAATGATTACAATGAAAACAAGGATGAATGATTAGTTATGACGAACTGTCTGGGCAAAGTTGGATAAAGTTAATGAATTTATTTGCACAGGAGAACAAATATATATATATATATATATATATATATATATATATATATATATATATATATATATATTGTAGATATATTGTAGATAATATGTTCGTATTATCTACAGACCAACTGTTGGTTTTTACGGGGAAACATTGTCATATTTTAAATGATAAAACGTTTGCGTTTCTTTTACAACAAATTGAGATTATAAATGGTTTTTTTCCAAGAATTTTTGAGGATAATAAGATACTTTGTTTTGTATTAAATAATGAAGTATATAAATTAAATTAAATTTAAAGCAAAGTTTTGCGCTATTCTTTAAATTTAAAAGAAGGTGATGGGGACTTTTTTGAAAATGCTATTTTATAGGAAGATTTTAACAAAAATTTTCGCCTAAGAAAACATTTATAAACATTTTAAAATTTATACGAAATTCTCCATTTTATTACCAATTTTTTTATTTTATTCCACTTTTAAGAAAATTTTTACAAATAATTTATTTTAAAAGATTTTGTTATGCGTGATTAATTCCCAATTTTTATTCTTGATAAAAACACTGAAATTTATTGTTGATGGGATAAGCTATTCCTATGCGCATTTCACTGGTTGCTTAGGCCAGATCATCAGGAAACTTCATCCATAAAGAGTTTAGAAAAACTAAAGATATTTAACCAAATAAAACTGTTAAATGTATAAGACTTATAAGCAACAGTTCTACTTGTAACAATATCAAAGTTTAAACAAAAACATCAACAATAAACAGTGAGTTTATCTCATCTTACATTCCCCACAACAATTGGTTGGAATTCTTCCAACATTAATTGGGGGGCTCAAAGCTGAACCGAACCAAGTCATCAAATAAAATTCATATATGTTTTTCGCAAAGTTTAACTCTATCGAGTTCTGTAACGGACTAAATCAAAAAGTTTTTCGTTCCAAAAGTAACGGTAATAAACCCATGTCAATGGCTCTAGAAATTAATGGAAATTCACTTACTCAAACTCAAAATATTATCGAATTTTCATTTTTGACTTGGTTCGCTTCAGCTCTGTGCCCTCCAATTGTAGTTGTAAGTAGGTTAAGAAAAAACAAAATAAAATAAAAACGAAAATCTTTTAAATTAAAATTTTGTATTCCCAAAAATTACTTTGATAATAATTTTAATTTTATAGAAAAGTTCTACAAAAATGTTTAATTTTATAATAAAGTTTTAAAAAAATTTTATAGCAGTTATTTTTTTTGTATTGTACAAATTTTCCCTATCTTGCACTTAATGTAAAGCTAGTTGCGCTTTATACCAAAATTCAACAAGTAAACAATTTAAAAAGCTTGGTGGCGTAACGTTGCAAAAAGTAGACTTTTCTGTGGAAATGTCCATATCTCAGTCATTTTTTTCATTTGTTGTAGTGGGGAATGTAAGAAAAGATAAACTCACTGTTAATTGCTAGTATTTTTTTTAGTATTGATATCGTTGTAAATAAGACTTTTCGATTGTTTGCAATTCGAATTAACTCTGTAGTTTTATTTGCTAATTAATTTGGCTTTTCTAAAATTTTTTGGGAGAGAATGTTTCCTGATTATCTGGCCTAAGCAACCAGTAAAATGGGCATAGAAACTAGCTTATCATCCAATAATTAATGTTTAGTGTATTTATTAAGAATACAAATTGGGAATCAAGCACGACAAACAAAATCTTATTAATAAAAAATTTGTATTCCTTTTTAAAAATTTTTAATAAAAATTTTTAAATTCATACAAATGTTTTACAACAAATTTTTAATTTTATAGGAAAGTTTTACCAAAACATTCTTTTTTTATAGGAAATTTTTAAGAGCATTACAATTTTAGAAGGAAATTTTTACAAACATTTTCATTTTGTAAATAAATTGTTGCAAATATTTTCTTTTTTTTAAGGAAGTTTTAAATAAATATTTACTATTTTATAGGTAACTTGCTGACCCGACAGACGTTGTCCTGTCCAAATTAGGAAAAATGTTTGCGTTCGATTTTTAAAATCCGTTAAAAAGATACGAACATTTGAAAGAAAAATTAGTCAAATCAATGGAGCCGTTTTCTGATTTTAGGTAAATCTAAAAAACTAGGCGTTAAAGTGGGCGGGGCAAAATTTTCTTTCCGTAAAAACCTAAGTTGGACCATGGCGATGATTTTAAAGGAAAAATAGTCCAAATCGGTCAAGCCGTTCTCAAGTTATGCGCTTGATAGAAAAAGTGGGCGTACAAGTAGGCGTGCTACACTTTTCTTTCGATGAAAACGTAAAATGGATTAATACGAACATTTAAAAGAAAAATTAGTCAAATCGATGGAGCCGTTTTTTGATTTTAGGTAAATCGAAAAAAGTGGGCGTAAAAGTGGGCGGGGCAAAATTTTATTTTCGAATAAATCTAAGTTGGACCATGGCGATCATTTTAAAGAAAAAATCTTCCAAATTATATAGATGTCATTGGTTGTGCAATATGAAAATAGGATTTTGCCACGCCCCTCCGCCCGCAGACCAAAAATCAGACTTCACTGTCTCACCCGCTTGAATATTCTGAAGATTCCCTGAAAATTTCATCAAAATCATACGTTACATACATACATAAACACATACACACATTCTGTTTTATATACATATGTATATTAGAGCGACTCAAGTTGTATGGAAGCAAAATTCGTACTCGATGTACCCTCCTAAAAATTAACCTTGGACATTTTTAAGATGACATTTTAAATATTTCGGCTCCAGGGTTGACCTCTCGTGAGCTGGAGCAGTTCAAAAAAAGGGTCTATTTTTGCATGTTTTGTTACTTTAAGAATCTGTTTCTTTACCAACATATACAAGTTGGGTATCGTAAGAAAGGTTTTTTTAAGGCGCGTCCAACTGTATTTAAAATTTTAAGGATTTTCTGTAAAAAAACGGTTTTTGAATTTTTGTTCGGGGTTGTTTGTAATAAAAGTGCCAAATTAACATATTTTAATCTTTAGTCGATGAAATTAAATACGTGTCTCAGTTTTTTTTTTAAATTCGTGCTTGTTTGCGTTTTGACTAAAATGCAATGGGGTGGTAACCCTTTGTTTTAAATGGGGCAATATGGGTATCAAATTTTATCTTTTGCCAAGTATATCATCTTTGTATGTAAATAATTAAGATTTGTGCAAATTAGATGCATTTTACACGGTGCTCTGGAATATATATAAATGCGATTTTGTAGTAACTGTAATATGATAACGGATTTAGTTTCTAGATTATGTATGGATGAAAATAGGACTAAAGAAAGAAAAAAAGAAAATATCCACGACTTTTTGGCGGCATATTTTTTTCGCAAATTAAAAAAAAAATTCAAGTCGTGGATCATTTCTTTTTTTCTTTCTTTAGTCCTATTTTCATCCATACATGATCCGGTATCATATTAGAGTTACTACAAAATTGCATTTATATACATATATTCCAGAGCACCGTGTAAAATGCATCTAATTTGCAAAAATCTAAACTATTTACATACAAAGATGATATACTTGCCAAAAGATAAAGTTTGATACCCATATTGCCCTATTTTAAACGAAGGGTTGCCACCCCATTGCATTTTTGTCAAAACGCGAACTAGCACGATTTTCAAAAAAAGCTGAGACACGTGTTTAATTAAATCGACTGAAGATTAAAATAAGTTAATTTGGCACTTTTATTACAAACAACCCCGAACAAAAAATTCAAAAACCGTTTTTTTTACAGAAATCCTTTAAAAAAGGACATGGATGATCGTCCTTGGACAAATTGTATACACAGGTGGACGCGCCTTAAAAAAACCTTTCTTACGATACCCAATTTGTATATGTTGGTAAGGAAACAGATTCCTAAATTAGCAAAACATGCAAAAATAGACCCTTTTTCAAACTGGTCTAGCTCACGAGAGGTCAACGCTGGAGCCGAAATATTTAAAATAAAATCTTAAAAAAGTCCAAGGTTCATTTTAAGGAGGGAACATCGAGCACTTTTTTTGGTGAGTTTCTCTAATGTATATAGATTCTTGCAAATAGAAAGTTTTTGTTAAAAATTAACATTTTGCAGGAAATTTTCACAAAAGCTTTTCCTATATTACAAAAAAAAAAAAACACTCAAAAATGTGTTAGTTATTAGCAGGGAAACCATAAATATGCAATTTTATGTTTTTCCTTGTGCGACCAATGAAGGCAGTAACAGCATATTTATCCGTTTTACGGCTTTTTATGAATTTTGGCATCGATTTGTTAGTGCATATTTTACCGTTTGCAGCATTTTTTTTTTTTTTTGCATAATTTAGTTAAAGAGCCTTTATTTATGCTGCATTTTTTTAAGTTTATAGTGCATATTTTGCCTTTTTGAGGCATATTTCGATAAATATTGCAAAATTCTGGCTTTTCTGTTTTAAGCTTCTGTCTGAATTTCGCCATCTGCATATAATTTTTTCTCTAAAATTGTAAGACAAAGCATGTTGTCATTAAAGACAAATGTTACGATAAGCTTAAAAATTTTATATATAAGCAAATATTAAGGAAAGCAATTTTATACGGTTCGGACTAATCTTTTAGTACACCGATACTCAAAATCACTTTTGAAAGTTATGTAACGATGACCATCCGTCCGTCTGGCTGGTTGTTTGTCCATGTTAACCTTTTGCGCAAAGTACAAGTTGCAATCTTGTAGATTATTTGATCATAACTGGTAAATATTATTTTATTATACTGAGAACGAAGTCAATGTAAATGGTGAGAATCGATCTATAATTTCACATCTTACCCATAAAAAGTTCTTCCAACCATGTTGGGATTTAAATTAAATTCTCCCCAAAAATATTATACTGCAAATTAAATGCTTTTTGAATTTGTTCTCATTTGCCCAAAGCTCCCATCTATAAAAAGCTTTAATTTCCTTTTAAATGTATACACTTATTAAAAATTAAGCGGCCGTACCTAAAATCCCTTTAAGACAAAAACCCATATGGATGTTAGTGTCCAGATAACATTCGGCGCAAACATCTTTTATATGAATTTTAACCTTATAACATAACTTTGTCTTTGTGAGCCCATGACTGCCCATCGTTGTCAAATAGGGTAAAATTCGTCTGTAAATATTACAGTGTTTGGGCTTTACCGATTATAATTTTAGGATTATTTTAATCAAATGGAACTATTATTAAATTATTAAATATTTTGTTTACAAATTATAAAGTTTTACATTTTTTGGGCCATATTTTTAACAATTATCAGGGCACATTTTCAAGTTTTCACTGCGTATTTAATGGTCATAAAACGTGTTTTTAGGGCATATTTCTGGTTTCCCTGGTTATTAGAAGTTTTTCAAAAACGCTGAATGATGGGGCTGCCAACTATCTTTGGTAAGAAACAATGCCCTCCGAGGGTGCAGCGGTCGAGAGCAGGTTAGATCGTTCCCAAGATCTATTTCTTTGCCTGGTGGTGGTTTTATAATGTTCAGTTGACTTCCCAAAAGAATTTCTTGGAGGGGGTTGAAAGCTCTTAATGTTAAAAATTCGAAAAATAGTGATGGCAATTTGCTTGTCTTTACAGGGATTTGAACCTGGGATGCTTGTGTTTGCAGTCCAGCACTTTAAACACTACACTACACTACCTCCTTTATTTGAATAATGATTTAAATTTAATAGCTTACTGAATATGACTTTACTTCCGTCATCCATTTACAATAAACAGAAATCTTGAAATTTAAATTCGACTTTTTTCAATTTAGAAAATAAAACTAAACTCACTAACGAATTAGGAAACAACATACATATATTCAAACAAATGTCTATTTTCCCTATTAAGTGTTCATGTAAGAGTATATTGCTTTTTAGAGTCTTTAGAGGGTTTTTGAATTTGTTCCAATTGGTTTGGTACAAGGAGTAATATAGGAAATAAAGTAAAGCTATTACTCAACTAGAGTTTCCGCATATTTAAGTGAGCTGAATGAATGAATGGATGTGAAATCGAAAGCATACACACAAATACATGAACATACATATGTATGTATATTCTCTACTCTAAATGCATTTATCTTTGCAATTTTTGTGTAAATGTGTATTTCATATTAGCTCTCCCTTCCTATGTATTTGTTATGTGTATAATTTTGTTTGCTTTGTGTACACTATCATCGTTTCCTTTGCTGCTGATAGTTGTAAGATCATGCCAAAACCTTTCAATCATAAGGTTATCCTAATAATCAGATACACATATGTATACATACATGCATAGAATTACAAATGTGAAACTGTTTAAAAATAATTTTTTGTTTAATCAGCACAGTTGTGTTTATTAGAAGTGCGAGGGGGAAGTTTGTTCTTTTATTGAGCTATGAGTAGGTAGTTAGTTAAACTAAAAGAAGAACAATTTTAACTGCTGTAATCTAATTTTCTGGGAGATAATTATAACATTGTTCTAAAACGATTAACACTAAGTTACTATTTTTGGCTAAATAGAACTCTTGTGAACAGCCTGTTGTATTGTTATATGATCAATAATTTTAAATATTAAAATAAATGACAAAAATACATTACAAATAACTTTTTTTACAACATGAATAAACACAAATAGTTAAGAAATATAAGAACATTTAAAAAATTTTTTTTTAAGAAACGCTTTTCTTAAAAAAGAACATTAAAAAAAATTTTGCCCCCCTACATTTTATCCTGGCCACGCCCATGTATTCGTGTATTATCATCGGGAATATGCATGCCTGCAAAGTTTCACCCATTTGCATTGAGTATAAGGCGATTAAATTAACGTTACAAGATTTGATTTTCCGAAGTGAAGCTAAAGAAAATGTTTTAAAAAAATGTTGCTCCCCCTAGATTTTATCCTGGCTACGCCCATGTATTCGTGTATTGTCATCGGTAATATGCATGCCTGCAAAGTTTCATCCATTTTAATTGAGTAAAAGGCGGTCAAAAAAGCATTTTAACAAAAACAAAATTTTAGGCGACTAAACTGTTTTCCGGTAGTAGGGTTTATATGGGGCCTAGGGTAAAGTATGGACCGATCATCACGAAATTTCAAAGCGTCATTTCTAGTCCTTTAAAACTGTGACGTGCCAATTTCTGATATGATAGCATTATTAATTATGGTTTTAGGTGTACTAAACTGTTTTCCGGGAGTAGCGTTTCTATGGGGCCTAGGGTAAATTATGTACCAATCTTCACGAAATTTCACATTATCCTTTATAGTCCTAAAAAACTGTGACGAGCCAAAATTTGTTATGATTGCATTGGTTTTTACGGTTTAAGGCGTACTAAACTTTTTTCCGGGAGTAGTGTTTATATGGGGCTTAGGGTAAATTATAGACGGATCTTTACGAAATTTAACAGCGTGATTTCCAGTCAAATAAAACAAATTTTTCCACAATATTATCTCATTCCGTGCCTTGTTCCAGCATTTATGTTATTTTTTGTAACAAATTTATCAATTTTTTTAGAAGGTGGTTCCACATTTTGATTCATAGCTCTGGTCTTACTGAACCGATTTTGCTGGATTTTAATCCCAAACTGCTTAGGATAACTACAAGCAATTTGGCACCAAGTTTGTCCATTTTTTTTGAGTTGTTCGAAAGTGAGCGTGTTTTTAACAGACGGACAGACAGACGGATATCGCTAAATCGACTTAGAATAACTCAAGGACCCAGAATATATATACTTTATGGGGTCTGAGATGAATAATAAAAAAGTTTCACAAGGAATGACAAACTTAATATACCCTCTTCACAACTAATTGTGGTGGAGGGTATAAAAATAGCAATCAAAATGATTGGCATCGTTTTTAAATAACCGTATCACATTTGGGGTATTCACAAGGTGTGCTTTCATGTTATGTATATTGTCATAATGTTCTTACATCTTACATTGGTTTAAAAATATTGTTGTTGCGTAAACAAAAAGTGGCTTAAATGAATAGAACTTAGCTTGCTATCATAATTAATCAGAAGAGACCTGCACCGATCCGCATTAGTTTTTGTAGCCGTCGCCGTTGATGGTATAGTTTTATCCGGCTTATATCCGAATTTAACCTGCGGCTAGCAATTTTTGCAACAAAACACTTGCGGCGTCAAATTATATCGGCTTAGGACTCGGATGTTTGGTAAACAAACAAAATAAAATTTATTTGTGATTTGCGTCTAAAAAAATGGAAAATAGTCAGGTAAGATCTAATTTAATTTATTAATTCATGGATTAGAATAAAAAAAATATTTTGATGTTAGGTAAATATTTATTTTTTATATTTGTTTTAAATCAGCTGATTAATATTCAAAATAGCACACTAAATTATGTGGGGTTGTTCACATCAGTCGTATTGTTTCATGTTATTATTTTAAGACTTATGACTTTATGACACCTCGTGAGTCCCCCAATTATAAAGATTTCGTAATCGTATGACAAGAAATGTCGTTGCAAAAGATTTAAAAATATAATTGCTAAAGAAATAATGAGAATTTTCAACATCCTGTGCCCATGTTCTGTAACTCTCGCGTCGAGAAGCTTTTCGATTGAAATGTGTGAACTCACGAATAAAAATGGGGCGAGAAAAAAATTTTAACACTAAAAAACAATTAAACATGCGAATAATATTTTGTTATTGGCACATTTTTTCATTGTTTAATTCTTTTACTTTTAACATTTGTATAAAATATACGAATGTTTTCAAAGATCGTTTGCAAACAACACACATTAAAGTCGCACTTTACATTATTTGGTATAGCCGACGGTTGTGTTTTCGCCGCCGTCGTTAAAAAATTTTCAATTTTAGTAAATTTTAATCGCCGTCAACGATATGTGTAACTGGCGTTCTCAACGTCGACATTTATAAGGTAACGACGTAATCTCTTTTGATAGTTTTCGACATGAGTTACAGACACAGTTTTTTCTCACTTTTCGAGAAACGATGGAATATTTTGTTTCACATCTTTTCGGAGCGAGAAGCTTTCACTCAAGTTACAGAACATGGGTACTGTTTTATTAAGTAAAATATTTTAAAGTCCCTCAGTTGGACATCATATCCAAGCCCTTAAAACGCTAATAAATCTCTTTAACGTTAATAAATTATTTAACCTCCGCGGATTTGTTTTTGTGATCTTGTTTTTATAAAGGACAGTGCAAAGGTCTTAATTTTGCCCTTAGATGTGTTACTTTTTACTTCGGTTAAAATAAAGAATTTGGTAATTTAATTTTACCTAGAAATTTCCTTGAATTTCAGAAATATTTTTGACGGGAATTCCTGAACTTTAACCCTAATTATTACAAATAAGAGCAAATTTTTTTAATAATCATAACATAAATATTTTCAATTGAAAATCCGCAGGAACTTAAAGTCAATATGTAAATCATGATGTTTATGCGTGATATTATTCACTTTATTTCCGCTTGACATTAAATCTATAACTTATTACTGTTATTTAATTAACATTATTAAACAACTTATTAATATTAACAAAGTTCAATTTATTGTTATTTTTCATTATGCAGCCAGTGTGTGTTTAATTACAAATACTTAACTGACCACTTGCTTAAAGGATTAACATTTATTACGACATATTAACAGAGTGAATATGTTTTGTAATAACGGATTTTGTGGTCAATACGTATTTAAAATTTATATCGTAATCAAATTATCCAGCAAAACATTTAGCTGGAAATAGCATATCTGTACTTAAAACTTGTTATAAACTTAATAATAAAAAAAAAATAGAAGCTTAGCTAAAGCAAGAAGTATATATGTGGCATTTTGACAAAACATCTTAGGCTTATTTTAAAAGTTGTAAAAAATGTTGTCAGTCATACGAATTTTCATTAACCCTAGGATTCTTGGTAACTTTTTTTATCACTAAGTTCTCCTCTTGGTCTGGCCAGACCACAATAAGAACAGCTAAAATAAATAAATATTTTTTTAACTGAACTTAAGCTTTTAACTTTAGATAATACGAATTTATTATAAAATTTTATTAAATTAAATGTAGTCTTTAATTTCTCACATTGCTTCTTCGTATCTTCCACAGCAGAAACGAGTTTTGCGTTTGGTTTTTGTAGTTGAATTAAACTAAGTGTATAATGAGCTGTAGTTTTCTGATCTGTTTCGAACTTGATTCATTCGATTCAGAACATATCATCTATAGAATTCACGTTTCTGTTGTTTTAATATTTTGTCCTGCTTGAAAGATATTGAAAGCAAAAAAAAAAAAAAAAAAAAAAAAAAAAAAAATTTGGTCTGGCCAGACCAAGAGGGTAATTTAATGGACTTTAACATAAAACTGTAATTTCACCCCACTAATGTGTGCCAACTGAACCCAAATTAGTTTCATTCGATTCAGCACATATCATCTATAGAATTTACGTCCCTGATTTTTTGTTATATTCGAAAAATATTGCAAGCATAACAAAAATAGGGTCTGGCCACACCAAGACAGTAATCTTAGCGTTAAAAAACTATTTTTGTTTTCCTTTTTACAATTTTGTATTATAAACGATATTTATACCCACACCACAATAGTGGAGAGGGTATTATGCATTTGTGCTGATGTGTGTAACGCCTTAAAATAGTGGTCCTAGACCCACCTTTAGGTATACCGATCTACTCAGAATCACTTTCTGAGTCGAACTAACGATGTCCGTCCGGCTGGCTGGCTGGCCATGTAACCTTGTGCGCAAAGTACAGGTCGCAATTTCGGAGATAATTTGATAAAATTTGGGTCATAGGTTCTTATTGACACAAGAAACAAGCCTGTTAAAAATGGGGCGGGTCGTAGGACCACGAGGGAAGATAGGGGGAAATTTCTTCCTCTCAGAAACTATCAAACCGATTTTAATGAAATTTAAAATTTAAACAAAATGTATAAATTTTAAAAAAAATCGGACCACCAGGGGAGATAGGGGCAATTTCGGCCTCTCAAACCGATTTTAATGAAATTTAAAACATTGATAGATCCATATCTATAGGGACACATTAGCTATACATTGTTTAAAAAATAGGACCACAAAGGGAGGCAGAGGGCAATTTCTGCCTCTCACAAACTTTTAAACCGATTTTCATGAAGCTTATAAACATAGATAAATTCATATTTACATGGACACATAACCATGATGTGTTCTTAAATACTGTGGTGTAGGGTATCATATGGTCGGGCTTGACCGCCTATACTTTCTTACTTGTTTTCTTTAATTTTGGTTTATTTTATTATTTGATAAAAATGATTTTTTACCGAGTTTTTTTTAAAACTTTTTTCTATCTTATCTCGACGTTAGATGTTTTGTCAAAATATCACATATATAAAGTATTGGGTATATAGGACTATTTACTAAAAGCTTTGTAAATAAAAATACGAAACGATCTAGTTTTATTTGATACTCAACAAATTTGCAACTTTTGGTTATACATTTGTTATTGTTGATTTGTCAACGGGGTTGAAAAGCAAAAACCAAATCGTATAGAATGGAAATTTGGTTACGAAAAAAAAAACGGTTTAACGTAGTTTATAATTGATAAAACTCGGTGCGGTTAAACGTTATAAGCTTTTATTTATTGACGAACAATAGGATGGAGCTGGTGCACTGGCATGTGATTTTTACAAAACTGTAATAGCGCTTAGAAACCTACCAACCTCTCTTAGCGGCATTCACAATAGTAAAAACACTTCAGCAGGTGCTCAATGTTTATATCAAGAAAATCGTCCTCCTGATCTAATTGAATTTCCTCAGAGGGCGCCTCAACAGATATAATTTCTAAAATGTGACTAAATGTAATAGCGAGCGGACAACTGATCAGCAGAAAATTCCAGGTGACATCGACTTTGGCGTGGTTAAAACCATTCCACTAAAGTGAGATCATGGATAAATTGATTAATATATAAAAAATATAAGCACATTTTTAACGGAGGATTCAATGCTATGCATGCCAGAAGATATAGAAATCTCTTTTGCCAATTTTGAAAGAAATATCAAACTAGCTTTTATACATTTTTTCAAAGCCCCCAAAGAAACCAGATATTATAAAAATTATAGTTTGCAGATGTCTAACGATTCTTGGCTAAAACCAAAAAGTTCGTATAGAATGGCAACTTCAGAGATCCCCTGAGCCTTTAAATTTGCTCAAAAAATGCACAAAAATCTTTAAAAGATAGTTCAGGCTCGAAAACCTAAGAAAAGTATCTAAAAGAACTAAATGCAAGAACAATTAAAAATCTTAAAAGATCGGTCATTTATAAACCCCCTTCCAAAAACCGAATGGAAGCTAGACACGAAATGATGTTGAAAAAAGCGTCCCAATAAAAAATGGAGTTTCTAACGAAGTAGGTTTGTAAGGGAGAAACGTAAACGTTTCGCTTACCATATCATCTACGGAAGACATGCATTTTATACGGCGACTTCCCACTTTGATGCAAAACATTTTTGACACATTTTAAAATTTACTATTAGTGCTTCGCAAAGCAAAATTTTTTTTTTGTCTACTTGTTGGCCTTTTGAAAAATGTATTTAGCCCAAATATCCCTAGGGGAAAGGGATTTAACACCAAACCTGTCACGGGATATTTCAAAAGTGGAAGGGATCTGTTATAGTTCTAACATTTTATATGAAGGGGACTAGTCACTTACGTGGTGATGACCTAGGTGGGGGTTAGTTGGCACCTTTTTGACAATATTAATCTGTCACATATGATAAAATCAATTTTGGTTAAAATAATGCCTGTCGCAGATATTGTCCCGAGTGAACCATATTAATATGATAGATTTCCTTTATGTAAGGTAATACCAGATAGAATCTGCAACTACCCGTACAAAATCCAGTCACATGACTAGTTTTGTGTCTATTATCTTTCCTCGGATTAACTCTACCTCAAACACATTATCGCCAGTTAAGTGATATGACTAGTTTCTTTTTATTATAATCTTTTATTCACTGCTTAATGTTTAAGTGCTTTAAGAATAATTGACACATATTTCCCGCAGGGATACCAACCAATATATCTGTATAGCTGCCAACTGTATACCACTAAGATTTGAGACATGCGATATCGAAGAGGCTATTGATTATGTTAACCACAAAAATGCACCTTGTATTGATGACATAAGCAACAAAATGCTTATGATTCTACCCCGGTATGAAAATAATCCTCGAAATTTTTAATGCTTTTTTATGAAATGAAAACTATCCTTCGGGATGGAAAGCCTGTCTAGTTACCATCATACCTTAGCCAGGGAAAGGTCACACAAAAGTGGGCCTTTTAGTTTATTGTCGAAAAGCTCAAAGCTATTCAAGAAAATTCTAAATCAACCACAATATTGGAAGACAATAGATGTATTCCAAATTATCATTTTGAATGCAGAAAAAATAATAGCACAATCTGTCAAACACTTCTTCAGGTAATTATAAAAAACAGATACTTGGTCGTATTTCAATTTCAACGTTTATTTTGCCTACTTGAATTAGCTATCGAATATCTATAGTGTAAAACACACTTCATTTTAACCCGTAGGTGAGAAATACGTTTTGAAATTATGAAAAGTACGTTACAACAGAGATATCTACACCTAGCGAGATATCTATTTGTAGAAATTAAGGGCATTGTACTAGTAAATGTCATTAAAAAACCGTTGGAAGGAAAACTAAATTATTGTGTTTTGCGCTCTTGATTAATGTTTCTCAAGCTTTAGAAAAAGTGTGACATGAGAGCTTTAAACATTAATTGAAGCTAACTTACCCATTAATACTCACAAGTTACTGGTGAGCTATTTATTTGATCGAAAATTTATTATTAAAGTAGGCCATTAGTGGGTGGTCACACAGGGAAAGAGTCTAGGGCCTCTGCTATATTTGGTATATATTTCAGACATGCTAAGCAATAACTACATCCACAAATCAACTTTTGCTGATGCTATAGCTTTTTAAGCATTAACAAAAACCGCTATGAATCATTTTGTTACTTACAGGATCATATATTTCAATGGAAAACTAAGGTGAATGGATAAACTTTGCGTAGGGAATCTTGCCCTTCCATTAAAATCAATAATCAAACAATACTTGGTTAATTCCATGACAAATCGATTAAGAGTGGGACCCGACCCCTTTCGATTTCAATAACATTTTGTGAGAAGGTTCTTTTATCCTATAAGGAACATATGGGCATTTCCTGGGGTCACGAACGTACGTTCGTACACTTTTGATGTACAAATAATATAGAAAACAAAACTTTTCCTATCATTTTTTTTTTGCAATTCATTAGCATGTGGGTTGCTCTAGGTCACGAACGTATTCGGTCACGAACGTACGCAAAATAGAAGTCAACTTCGGCTGTCAGTAGTGAACTGTAAAAATTTGCAAAATTGAACGTAATATTCAAAAGTGTTTAATTTATTTTTAAAATGTTTTAATGTAGGTCTCTCTCCAGTAGACAGAAAAATTATTTTTTCAATTCAACCAAACAATTTTTAGAATCAAACAATTTTTTGTCTGAAAAAGGTCCTATAAATAAATTCGCATATTCAAACAATTTATTTGCATTATGTTTATTGAGAAAAACACCGATATTTTCAAACAAATAATTTAACTGAATCAAACAAAAAGTTTACTGAAATTCATATAAATGTGAATGAAATAATTTTGCTGAATCAAACAAAAATGTTTTTGAACAAGCAATGACGCGCACACAAGCAAGCACTGTTGGCAGTGTTGCCAGTGAAATTTCGAGAAAGATAAATTTTAGTTGCCAAAGAGATACAATTGTTCCCAAAAAGATCATATTGAAAAAAATTTGAAAATCTATTTATAAAGTTTTGTCAAAAAAAAATATATTTCTAAAACGACTACGTTTCTTAATTAAAGGTAATTTAATTGCGGAATTACGGTATTTTTTGTAATTTTAATAAACTAAATAGTTTTTGAGTTACGCGATTATATGTTGTGCAACCTCATCCATCCATTTTAAATAACGGTATATTTCGAAAACAAGTGCTAACCCGAACGGTGAGCACCATTGGATTCAGCTTACCCGTGTGTCAAATTCTAGCACAGTGTAATTTAGCAATTGTTGACGCTAAGATTTGTATATCTTTCAGAGTATTTTTAAATAACTGCAGATTGCAAAAATGTTCCTTTAATTTTATTTTTTCTAATATTTATATTTTTTCAATTTATGTTTGCTGGGTTATTTTCTTTTCATCTTATTTCCTCACTAACATGTCAACCACAAAACATAATAATAATTTAATTACTTCTGTTTAACACTTATGCAAAATAAAGATGTCTCTTATTTTCTTGTTATTTTTTTTTACATAAATTCTTTTATTCAACATTTTTAATTTTCGAATTTATTCTATGAATTACAAAAAAAGCTTTATAAAATACATAACTGAAATTTAGCTCATAGAATAAATTCGAAAATTAAAAATGTTGAATATAATATAAAGTTACCTTCGGAAGGAAATAATTCCCAGTTTCTATAAATTCTTTTACTAATACATGTAAATTCTTGCTACTTTTAAAGTAGCAAGTAATTTAATTGTTGCTCATTGCTTATAAGCATTTTAAACTTAATTGTTTCTTCCTTGTTAAATTGCAAAAAAGAAAGAGGTATAAAATACTCAATACTCTTTATCACTTTTCTTTCTACTTTTTCACTTTTAATTAACCGCAATTCTGAAAAGCCACCCTGAAGGAAACCTGGGTGCAAGTGTCTCCAAGTCACCAGTTTTGTCGACTATTTTGGTGACATTGTCAACGAAGTGTCTACACTACACTACATTTGCAACTGAGAAGTACAATTCCTATAAAGTTGAAGAAATCATAGAAAAAATTGTTATGATTTCGTACTCGTACCAAAAGTGTATACTACATTTACTAAAATGAACTAGTGATTCTCTGGTTCCAATGTCTACATATGTTCCCAAAGGAACTACCAAGTCAGTACCTAGTTAGTAGTACCAGCTTCAGTAGTAAATTTCCAATGACACACACATGTAAAACGTCTATAGTAGATAACATTGTTTGGGGTATAATTAGTCACTAGTACTGGTGACTGTGTCAATAGTGAACCAGTACAGCTTCACTAGTGACATTTCCTGCAGGGCACAAACACGTATGTGAGCCATTAAACCAATTCTTAATTTTTAAATTCTTTTGATCTTTATAATTAAAACACGTTCGTTTCGCACGTTTAAAGGTATTCTAATGTTAAAAGCATATTACCAATAGCTTTTCTTATTGAGTAGCTGTGATGCAAAACTTCTTTGTTATAAAATTAAAAAAAAAAACGAGGTGACAATTGATTAGTATGGTTCTTTTGGCGCTTTTTGCGAAGAAATAAACTACCATGATAAAAATACATGGGCATAAAGACTATATTTTGGAAAAGAGCTTGCATGAGGCATGTTAAAATAAGGACCGGTTATCAAAAAACACCTACCAAAAATCATTTAATAATCTCTGCAATATTACAACCTTGACTTTGCGCACAAGTCCATGACACATTATGTCGCAGGACCTTACGATATGCCATCGCCTGCAGGCTAGCTGGACGGACTGACATCGTTAGATCAGTTGAAAAAGTGATTCATAAAATAATACCTTCTCCTTTATTTTGCCGTGGGCATATTGATAACCTAGATTGATAACGAATGTAGTATTTTTAAAAAAAAATATTGATTTCCAAGAAATCTAGAAAATCTTCTTTAGCCAGTACAAACAGTTAAGCATATTAAGCCATTTTCCATGTTGTATTGTGCATTAAGACAATTTAAATAATATTTAAATAATTACTTAAACTAACTTACCGTTCTGTTGCCCAAGTTTTTCACACGACATGTTAATTTTACTGTTTTACCCACCAGACCAGTAATATTGGAGGGCACTGTTGTATCGAATGTTGGTCCACCAGTTCCCGGTGTGGGTAAATCTTGTAAAAAGTCTGTAAAAAAGCGTTTTGATGCACCTTCCAAAAAACCTGAAATAGACAAAAAATAATTTTAAACAATTTATTTAATTTTTTTTTTTTTACTGATTATAAAATTGTATAAAGATTGATTTAAGGTTAATTAAATTTTGTTATTCTTTTATTTACTTCACTGACTGTCATTATTTTCTTTATTTTAATTAAAATACCAAACACTTATTTATTAATATTTTTATTAGAATAATAACAGCAACAAAACCCCAGACAACAACATTATATCGAATGAAAGATAATAATAAAATCATATTAAATTTTATTAGAGTTTTTAAAACTCTACATTACAACAACACAAAAGTTTTGCCATAAAAAGTTGTCATGACATAAAATAAGGAGACTGACACTTTTATAATAATGATGACATTAAATTGTAAATTTCATATATTCCTTTATAGACTGTTGTTTGCAAATTTCCATTCTTTTTAAAATTTTTTTCGTTCTAAAGTTTATTTATTTTTCAATAATAACTTTAACATTTTGCTCTAACAATGCTAATGTTTAAGTGTATTGAAGTTTGTGTGTGTGCGGATGATGTTTATGTATCAGAGAATGACAAGCAAAAGCCGATGACACAATACATTGACAGGGACAGTAGCTGGAGTTTTAGCTCTGGGAATTATTTGCACAACAGAACAATGAAGGAGTACTTTTTTTTCTAGATGTTTGGTATCAAGGGAAGTCTAATAAATGTTATTACATGTTAATGTCAATATATGTATGTACATTTATAAAACATATGTACATATGTACAATACAAATAAATGCGAAAACAAATTGTTGGCGTTTTAAATGATGTCAATATTATTCATGGAAAAAATACATACATTTTTAGTTCAATTTTAAAAATTAAAAATTCATTTTTAAACAAAATAAAACGCTAAAATAAACTTTACAAAAATTAATTTAAATTTGGTTTTTTATAATTTTTTTTTTATAATTTTAGCATAGAAAATATTCCTGGAAGATATTGAAGCAATAAGACTATAAAAGTATGAAAGCTTTTAAAATTTTAATATGACTTAGAATACACATTTAATTAATATGAAAATTTAAAAATATATAGCTGTGGCATTTTGTCAAAACATCTTAAGTCGAGATAAGATAGCAACAAATTGTTTAATATTTATTTTTACCAAATAATGAACTTAACAAAATAAAAGAAAAATTTCGTTAATAATGCAAAATTTTAAAATCGTTAACAAAAAGATGTTTTGAATAAAAATTCGTATGATTTACAACATTTTTTTCAACTTTTTAAATTTGACTATATTTTGTCAAAATGCCAAAGATATTATTATAAGTGGTACTCTTTTTAGCAGAAATATTGTTGGAAGGAATTTTTTTATTATAGTCCGGTATATAATTTTATGACATTTATTCTTAAATATGATATCCGGCATATGTCCACCGCGGCTAGAAGTAATTTGGTCCTTTCCATCAGTCCAATATTTTACTTTTTCTATTAATATTGGCTTCAATATTGGGTTTCAATGCTTCAAAAGTTGCTGAGTTTGTTGGCATTAACCCCTGTGCTAATACCCAACTTTATCCACATTGTTCAGCACGCGGGGTACCCGGGTGCCCATATACTATGATGTATTAATAATCCATATTTTTATGAAATAAAATTAAATTTGAAAATTTTTTAAAAGCATATTTAATTATATTTATGTTAAAATATGATTTTTTAAAATTTGTAATGCATAACGGCTAAAATTTAAAATTTTTATACGGGACAGTATTTTTTAGTATAACAGTTGAACATTTTTGGTCATACATGATATGTAAGTGATACTTCCCCGTATTATAATACTAAAGCTTTGGAAACTAAACTTATGTAATTTTATGATACAGAATTTAGTTTGTTGAATTTTTGAGTAGTTCAAACGTGTTTTCATTATCCCATAAAGTGTATTGTCTTGTATTGGGTACCGGGGTACCCGGGGTCGCATGTTACGATGGTTAAAGTTTAAGAACATTTTTTGGAGTATTAAAGGGGCAAGCAAATAAATCTAGAATCTAAATTCGCTTTCTTTTATGTAAAATAACGACGATACAGAAGCTTGTTTAAAAATGTCCATTCTTAATAAATTTTTTTCATGTTAATAAGCGTAGGTGGTTCCATGGTACCCGGGTATTACAACAAGGGTTAACCAATGGCTCATGAAAATTAATTAAAGTCGTAAGATCGCACGAACAAGAAGTCAGTGTTGATCACCACTTCTGAAAATAAAATTGTAAGCAAATTGATTTTGAAAAATTTCGATTGTTAAGCGCGCTATATGGCAAGTTTTGCCGTCTTGTTGAAATCAAATATTCGTGATGTTAGGCTGATTAATTTTTTGAAAAAAAAAAATTCAGTCAGCATGGCTCATTCACAGTAACGGCAGCACCTTGATCACTTTGAAAGAGTTTGTAAGCCGCCCCAAACAGTAAATTTTAATGGATGTATATCAATGTTGTCTTAATAGAAAATTCGTTTCATAAAACTTTTATTAACCGGTTTTATTGTTTATGAATAAAGCCGTCAAAGTATAAATTAATAACTTACTGGAAAACACACATGAAGGTTAGTATAATCATAATTGAATATCAAAAAATTACATCGTGAAAAAATTATTTGTTTCAATACACCAAAAAAGTGTTCGGTAAAAAAATTTAACTTTAGACGGACCTAAAAAATAATGTTTTAACATATAATCAGAAAATACAAAATGAGATCTGGGTCTGAGTTTAACCCTTATGTGAGTGACAAAAAAAACACCTTTAACAGAGTGACAGGGTACCCTGGTACCACATACAATAAATACGAAAATTTTACATTATATTACAAAATGTAAAATATAAGTTTTTGCAATGTCTAACATAAACACGAATCGGGGGCTTTCCCTTTGGCTTTATGATTGATCGACAAATACATCTACTTGCTACTGCTTTCATACATTACTATGTTCATACATGAATAAGTTCGGTGAGCGCAAGAAGAAGGTAAAGTGCAATAAAAACATTGGCTTATTGTTCTAAACAAGCACGCTTAGATTCCATAGGAGCACCTAAGGACGTATTTAAAACTTAATTATCCAGTGAGATGTGCGATATAGTTTTGCGTGAAAGTAATAATAATTTCAGAGTTGTCGGCAGATGCTCTATGTGCCAAAAAAAAACTCGGAGGACGTGCGCAAGTTGTATCGAACATTCAATTCACCGTCCTCTGTGTGAATCCTTCTTCCAAGGATTTCAGTACACTATTTTTTTTTTTTTTTTTTGTTTGTTTTTTCTGATTTGTTCTATAGTGAAGTGTATATAATTTCTATTTTTTTGTGCTTTCTTCAAGCCTTTTGTTTGAATAAACAATATAAACGAAATATGTATATGTACAAAATAACTAACACTGCGTTAACTTAATACGAAAAGGCCCTAACTCATGTTTTTCATAGTTTACAGGAGAAGGAAAAAACTAAATAAAAAAAGATGCAATATTGATACAAAATTTGTTTAAACGCAATTTTTATTAAAAACACTTTACAAATTTAGTGTTATATTAGTTTTATTAATTTCGAGAATGTGTATCTAGTAATGGTCTATTGAAATATGTAAAAATATCGATTTCGAAAAATTATGAGTTAGGGCCTTTTCGTATTAAGTTAACGCACTGTCTTTTTATTTTTAAATTTTAAATTTTCATTCATGTGAAAAGTAAAAAATATTCCAGTTTATTCAATTCAACATGCTTTTAAGCTGATATTCGTTACAATAAATTAAATTATACTAAAAAATAAATGTTATTTTAAATATTTTCGTTAAGGTACCCGGGTACCCTGTCACTCCGTTAAGGGTGCAATATATAAATTGACCCACAGAACCCTTTCAAATTAAGGAACTAAGCTAATGTTTATTGAAATATATTTTAAACACAATAATAAGAGTTCTCAAGAGGTTCCACTCCCTTAAGAAACTTCAAACAAACAAAAAATGCAATTAAAGATTAAAAAGTTACCCGGGTACCCTGTCACTCACATAAAGGTTAAAAAAGAAAATGAGAATTCGCCTTACTAGATAATAATATAAAATTATTAAGAACATTTTTACTTCAATAATTCTAAAATATAACCTTTTTGCAATCATAAGAAAATCTGACGAGGAAATAATTCTGCAAGACCGGCATAATTAAAAAAAAAAATCCATTTCGAGATGAACGTATTTAAAGTTTTTGATTTGCTCTAACTACTTAGAAAAAAAGAAGACACATTCTCTTCAAACTGGGAAAGTATAAAAAATATAAAGTTGAATTTAATACACAATATAAAGAAAAACAAAGCGAACAATTCGGCATCTCTAACTCCAAATTTTATTTTTTTGAGTTATGCTGGTCTTGCAGCAAATGAGCGATATGTTAAATAGATAATGTAGTTTATGAAATAAAATGTGACAGAAACGAAAGAGACAGATGTAGTATGGTTAACACTGGAACAACAAAAAGAAGGTTATGGACGATAATTCATGAGCACAAAACAGACGTCAATAAAGGAAAAATAACGACGGCACTATCGCTGCATGTAAAAAAATGCAATCACAAAATGGACTTTGACAATATAAAAATATTAGACAGAGAGGATCAAGGCGAATTTATTACAGGAGGATTTAAAAGCCCTGCTGATTACTTTTTTTTTTAGCTAAAATCACTGTTGGATGTCAAAAATTTGTTTATTCTCTTTAATTATCGTTGTTTCTGTTTTGTTTTACAAAAACAAATTGCTTGTGGTTTTTCTACGAGTTGTAGTACCGAGATTACCTAGGATGAATTCGCTTTGACAAGGATAATACAAAACTGCAATACTTTTAATAATTAATAATTAGTGAATAATTGAAATTAGTTTTAGTTCTGTGATATTAACATTAAGTTTGAATTATTATTCGGTGTTTGTGTTGTATTTTATATATTTCTGTGTCGTTTAGTCCAGTTTTTAACATTTAATAGTTGTAAAGTAATGTAAACCCTAATTCGTAAGTTAAACTGTGATATCGACCCCTTTGCTCAAAATTATGGTATATGCCAACTTTTTTGAAATCTAGTTTTTTTTATTTTTTTTCTGTTAGGACCAGCATTCAGGGGATGACCCCTACTAATGCATTGCATTGTGTTGGAACTAGGAAAAAAGGTTTTGGGAAGGTGGATAGAGGGAGTAGTGCTTGTGAACATTCTATTTGAACTTAATCATGTTGTAAGTGAGAGGAAAGACTTCTGCAGGAAGGTTATTCCACATACGAACTGTCCGGGAAAAAAACGAATTCTCTCTGTAATGCGTTGTACGGTTCACCTGCCAATCGACCAGGATGGACTCTTGAGGAAAAATGTGTATTACGTACAAACGTACGGTTTTCGGGAACCAGATCCCTTCTTTCTTATTTTGATATTGCAAGCGAAAGCAGAGAAAAGTAGAGAAAATGGCTGTCCTGTAAAATTTGGTTTTTGTAATATACGATAATTTCGCGCAAAGGGGTCGATGCTATAAATGTTCTAAAACTGATTGTAATTATTATTTATTATTTGCCGCTAGATTATTTTGGAACAAAACAAAAAAAAAAAATAACCCCTGAAGAAGGTCGAAAATACATTACAATTTGGTTTAAGGATTGATGTTTGACTATTGACGTCAGCAGTCGTCGATGGTTGCGAGTGTTAAACGGCAAGCCCTCTGAGGAGATTGAGTGGTTGCAATCGAGACATGTAAGGGTAACCTGTCCGTAAAAAACGTCTGGGTTCGAGCCCAGCTTCAGTCAAGAATGAAAAATTATCAGTAAATTTTAATTAATTTCATGTTGTAAAATTCCTTTCTTCATAGAAATAATTTAATGAAAATTAAATTTGATGAACTTAAGCCTAACTAAAAATATTAAAAATTTGGATCAAATAGAATAACCATAAATGTTTTTTTTTTTTTACATTTGTTAACAAATTATTGATCAGAATTTGCGCGGGAGGAAAGCAAAAACCTCAATAATAATAATAACCAAGCACAATTTTTTTTAGAAAAGTGCATTACTAGGTTTTTATTACAAACAAAAAATTAAAACAGGATAACAATCTTCATAGAAATCCTTTTTCGAACCAAAATTTTTAATTTTTTTCATTGTGGTAGTTTTGGCCAAGAAAAGTGTTCTGTGAAACCATACTGCAGTGTGTTGTAGGTCCGCCAAACGGGAGATCCCGAAATCCCGGCATTTTTCGGGATTGATAAAAAAATAAAAAAATGTTGTCTATTTAAAAAAAATCCCGGGATCCAGGAATCCCCGGGATTCGGAATTTTGAAATCTAAAATCAATCCCGCCTGGCATCCCTAGTGTGTAGAAACTGTTGGAAAGCTACGTATAAGCTATATTATATTTTGGCATATTACTTATACGTACAGGTAAAATTAATAAACGTTAGTTTACAAAAAAAATTTTGAAATTCCTTCGCGGTTTATTATTTTCCTTCTTTTCATACCCTTTACCGCAGGTGGAAAGGGTATCGTTTAATGGAAACGGAAGTACTACACAAAAAATTCGAAAATGAGTTCTTGAATGATTTTTGTTCGTTTTATTGAAATAAAGCACACGAAAACTTTTAGATCCCTTCGATCAAAAATAGCGATGCCTAGAACAGTTTTTTTTTTATTTATTTTATAAAGTTTTTCACTTCTCCTGACAAAAATAAAGATGTAGTTACGTATATATGTATATTTATTCTGGGTCCTTATGAGCAGCTAAGTAGATTTAATAATGTCTGTCTGAGTCTTTAATTGGGTTTTCCAAAGTCTCCAGGTATCATGAGAATAGGTTGTTACGTAATTATATGACTTATGCAAAGTTAAAATTTTTTATTGAAATCCAGCCAGAGATAAGTGGATGTCATTTGAGCAAAAAAACATGACTTTTTTAATTTTTAATAAGAGCATATATTAAAAATCAATTTGTTATGATATTGAAACGGTTAAATGTAATTTCAGTTTAAAATCGTTAGGTTTTTACCGTGATTTTCATCAGATATTTGATAGTATTTTAAGGGACTGCTTTAAATAATTAAACTTTTAAAATATCTTTAAGCTTAAACAAATAGAACAAATATGTATTTATAAAATAAAATGGACAAAACCTTAAGGGACGTTAGTATTTGGCCCAAGGTAAAGCCATTATAGTTAAATTTTTTTTATTTAATTTAATTTTGTTTCGTTTTGTTTTTGAAAATAAAAAAAAAGAAGCAGGCAACATATTTTTGTTATTATGTGTATGTATTTTTTCTTACAAAAATGTAAATAAAACAATACAGTGGGTGTTTAAAATGGTACATGTAAATCTTACATAAACATAAATACAGTAAACAAATTCAAAGTTTGTATACAAATTATACATAAATTATTTAAATTTTTGTAACATAATAAGGGTCCTCATGATATTGTTTTTAAGTCTCGTAATCTGTGCAAACTGTGCATTCTTACGCCCGCGTAAATGAACTGTCAAAAATTGTATGAGAATTCATTTACACAAACTGCTTAAATTTGCCCAACACTTTTGACTCGTCAACTTGCGCTGTTCAATTGTGCATTTATACAGACAAACTTTTTTAATGCTTACCGCCGTTTTCAATGAAGTAAATAACTCACAAACAATAAATTCTTGCAATATGCAATAAGCATATTAGTCTTTTTATTCACAAATTTAAACTTTTTTATTATATTTTTGATTGTTTTTGTTTTAATATATTTTTTTTATTGACGTTTCAGTTTGATATGACATTAATTCTTAAAATTACACAAAAATTAAAAAGGATCTTCATGAAACGAGTCTCGCAAGTTTACCCATTTGCACAAATGGCAATTTCAAGCGATATCATGAAGACCCTTATTATTTTTTAAAATATACATAAATGCTAAACGGTTTGACTGGTCTATTTAGCCTTCATGTGCTGCGTAGTCTTCCTTTGAAGCATTTTTGCAGAAAAAGTTAAATAAAAACAAAATTTCCACAACAACTGTGTTCGAAATTTTAAGTAGCTTCCTAAAAAATAATTCTAAGCAGTTTTGGTCACTAACACGTTAAAAAAAATAGCTTACAGAACGCCAGACCCTACTTTTTAAAATGACCACCTTCTGGCCAGTAGTCAATGTAGACGCCACACAGTGCTTTGGCCCATAGACATAAATAAAAAAAAAACAAGTCTTATATTGTGCTTAAAAATGTACAGATCGATAGATAACAAAATAATTAAAATGAATTTGAAGAATTTTTAAGATTTAACTCTTTTTGGCGGCGCTAGAGGGCGCCAAAGTTTGAGAATTTATAGTAAAAATGGCCAAACAACTACTTGAGTTTTACATGCTTTAGGAAAACTGTTGTAAAACTGTTGTTTTTTAAAGCACGAGATTGAAATTTTTTTCTGTAGTAGTTTACTATATTTAGAACTAACTGTAAACAATTTTTATTGATTTATTTTCTCATAAGTGTTTTTTTATTGGTTTGAAAAATGCTTATTATTTACTTAAGCTCTAAAAATTTTCTAACTTTGATGGAATATTAAAAAAAAAAGAAAAATATGGTCTATGGGTTTTTTTCTGATTTCGAATATTTAGACTGCTTTCTAATAACTACAAAAAAAAAATTGAAAAAATTTTACCACAACTTGAAAAAAAAAACTTTTTTTAAATGGCTATTTTCATGATTTTTGATCAAATTTTGATAGTTTTCAGGAGTTTAAAAGACAATTAACTACAAATACTGTGAAATATTAATTCAAACTTATACCATTCAATAAAAAACAACAAAAATCAAAATATGTATATAACATTTTTTGTGTTTGTCTGCATTTTAAGGCATAAGAGGGCGCTGAAATCACAAATGGCCTTGGTTTTTTATTGTTTCAAGAAAATAATTGTAAAAAATTAATTTTTTGGATTACGAGATTCGAATTTTTTTCCGTAACAGCTAACTATATTCTTAACCATCTATAATTTTATAAAAATTTTACTGGAATTATGCTCCTATACATATTTTTTAATGGTTTGAAAAATGCTTATTATTTAGTTAAGCTCTAAAAATTTCTTAACTTTGATGGAATATTAAAAAAAAAAGAAAAATATGGTCTATGGGTTTTTTTCTGATTTCGAATATTCAGACTGTTTTCTAATAACTACAAAAAAAAAAAAATTGAAAAAATTTTACCACAACTTAAAAAAAAACTTATTTAAAAAAATGCCATTTTCGTGATTTTTGCTCAAACTTTCATAGATTGAATTAGTTAAAAAAAAATAAACTAGGAACATAATAAGAAAAAAATCCAAATATATATACTATTAAATTAGAAAAATTGACAAGATAAATTAAAAAAAATTAGTATAACAGTTGTGTCTGTTTCTTTTTGTCGACACAGGATGGCGCTAAATTCCCAGATGACGTTGGTTTTTCATCGTATAAAGAATATTTTCAAAATGTGACTTAGTGCCGTTATTTTTTATTTAAATTGAAGATGGTTACGTGACAGAAGTTTTTTTTTTGGTAACAGCCTTTGTTTGTAGTAAGAGCAATTCTATTGTGGAGTGTTCAAAAATATTGCATACAGGGTTTTCAATTTAAAAGAAAATAAAAATTTTCTATTAAAATGTTAAATCAATTTATATATTTAATAAATACTTACTTTTACAAACGAGTAAAAGTGAGGGCGCGTGGTTCAAAAAATGAACGTGCACATCTCTAATCAATTTTATTGCAATCAAAATCAGCTTATCAAATTTTATTGGAATCTTTCTATTTTTGAACATAGCTCCCATACAAATCATTCTCCCGAAAATAGCTTTTAATGCCAGCTTCCTTAAAAATATATGTAGCAACATACCAGTATAAACCATAGGTTACATATAAACCCTCATCCAAAAAACCCATATATGAAGATGAAGGTATCTAAATAATATTCGGCAGAAAGAACTTTGAAACGAATCTTAACCTCATA
This sequence comes from Pollenia angustigena, assembly GCA_930367215.1. Lineage (NCBI taxonomy): Eukaryota > Metazoa > Arthropoda > Insecta > Diptera > Polleniidae > Pollenia > Pollenia angustigena. The sequence continues at coordinate 96,995,869 of OV884059.1, read as the reverse complement.
ACATAATTTTGTTCTGGTGGGTCCATGATTGCCCATGGGTCCCAAATAGATTACAATCTTGGAACTTTGTTTTTAAATACTATGCTATAGGATATCACATGGTCGGGCTTGACCGATTATACTCTCTTACTTGTTATTTTTGCACGAGCATTTTAAGCGTTTTTAACTCATTTTTCATTAAATGATGTTTTTGTATTTTTCACATTTATAATCCGATTCTACCAAAATTTGGCGCACATATATATCTAACAAATATCAATTTTCATACCAAATTTTTACGATCGGATAATTTTTGGAAGTGTTATAACATTTTTAAGAAAAAGGATATATGGCAGGACCTTGAGTCCTTGTTCAGATTTAAGTGAAAATTTGCACATACGTTGCTAGTTGTGTGTGTATTAGTATGACCATTTTTGTAGTTTTGTGGGCATTATTGAAGCTAAAATTACATTTTTCCATTTCAGGACACATGGGAGGTAGGCGTGTCCTTTGACCGATTTGTACAAACATTTTTCTTAACTAAGCTATTCTATGCTTGTGTACCAAATTTCAAAAATTTCTGACAACTCCTTCTATTTATGTACCTTCGTTATATGGGGACAAAGCACTGTGCGCCATATTAAATGTATGCAAGTTCACATCACTCTTTTACTCAACTCGAATGTCGATCATGTCATTTAGTATTTTTTTACCCTTTTCTTTCTTGCTCAAGTTTTTGTATGCGTGCGTGTGCTTGCATATTTGTGGATATAGTTGACTTTAAACTATATCCACATATAAATGTTTTTCATATGTGGATATAGTTTGCCATACAAATACATACATATTTGCTAAATGTAGACTTTCGACCGCCAACGTAACTTTGCAATCCCGAGGTCATAAAGGTTAATGCTTTGGTATACAAACTTAATTATATTATTAAGTCCATGTAGGCAATATAAATCCATTTAGTAAAGGAATACTTGCAACTATTCAGAAAATGAAATATAAGGAAATTTTTTTTTTTTTTTTATTGAATCTTGTCGAAAATTACAATGTGTATTCAAAGCATAATCCTAATTCTTTTTTGTATTTGGTAGCCATTACCAATGTGACCGCTAATGAATTGCATTCAAGTGTCAAAAAAGTCTGCTAGGCTCAAAGTGTCGGATATTTTCAGCCTCCGGTGACCTTCGAACGTTATTAGATCCCGAGCGAGGTAGTTGGGATGTACCATTAGTTTATCTATGTATTTGACTGAATAGTTTTTAATTTCTTCCTGGATGGTAGCGATGTTAAAATCTCTGTGGATAATGTCGTTACGTATATACCATGGGGTGCAGAGAATTCGCCGTAATATCCTAGACTGTCTTCTTTGTAGCTTCTGGATGTTTGATGCGCATGCAGTACCCCATAATTGGATGCCATATGTCCATATTGGTTTAATGATAGACTTGTATAAGAGAACTTTGTTGTCCAAGGATAAGTTTGAGTTTCGACTGATTAGTCAATGTAGTTGAGCTGCTTTAAGTTTCATAGCCGTTATTTTCGCTTCAATATGACGAGACCAGGTCAAGCGTCTATCTATATGAATTCCCAAGTACTTAACATGGTTTTCTATCGAAACAGTGATGTTATTTATTTTAACAGGAGGGCACGTTTGTCTTCTGAGCGTGAAAGTTAAGTGAGTACATTTAGCCGGGTTAACCTTAATTTTCCATTTTTCTAGCCAGACCTCTGATGAACACTAATAAATGCTGTGTCGTCTGCAAACGTAGAAGTACTTGTGCTCGGGCTTGTTGACATATCATCTGTATATATTATATACAGCAACGGCCCTAATATGCTGCCTTGAGGGACACCAGCAGATATTTTCTTGGTGGGAAAGTATTGGTTTTCTAATCTAACCATGAATATTCTGCCAGTTAAATAGTTCTCAAGGAGTGTGTGAGTGTTGTGAGTGGAAGCATTCGTGTTATTTTAATGATCAGCCCATCATGACAAACTTTGTCGAACGCTTGGGAAACGTCTATAAGCAATGCTGAGCAATATTCCTTTCTCTCAAACGCTGATTTAATTTGGGCAACAATTCTATGCACTTGTTCGATTGTACCATGCCTTGCTCGGAATCCGAACTGATGACCCGGAATGATTGCGTGTTTATTAAGATAGGGAGTTGTACTTAAAAGGAATATTTTTTCGAATAGCTTTGATAAAATTGATAGTTGGCTGATTGGTCTGTGCGACGTAATTTGACTAGCGTCTTTTCCTTACTTAGCAATCATAACAATTGTAGAGGTTTTCCAAGAGGATGGGAAGTAGCCAACTCGTAATATCGCATTAAAGATGAGCAGCAAGATTGAGCCTGAGATGCGGTCAGGACCGGGGGATTTTTTAATGTTGACATTTTCTAATGCTGATTTTACTTGAGTTAATTTAAATTTGATTGGATCGTTTACTGTATCAGGAATAACTGGACGACAGGAACAAGTATGAGCATCATGGGGCGTGAACACTTTCTCCAAGTGGCTTGCAAAGGCGTTTATATTTTCATTTGTTTTTTTTTGGCCCAGGTACGGTGTTCCAGTCTTAGTGGTGATTAGTGGGTTTAAGGGCATTGAATACGTCTTACAGCCTTCCATAAGCTGTAATTGGAGTTTATTGTGGCATCTAGGCTGTTTAGATAGCCTTCTATTGCAGAGTCGTGTTTCTATCTCAATTTGTTTCGTTGAGTTGTCTGGAATAACCGCAGTTGGGCCTTGATGGTTGGGGAACGATTATTTTGCCATTGTCTTCTCCACTTCCAAGGGTCTCTATATCCACAGATGTGAATTGCGGACCACACTTTATTGTACGCTTGATTGGGGTTGCACTTCTTGCAGCAGAATCCAAGACATCCGTAAGACGGTCGACAGCTGTTTGGATGTCAGATGAATTTTTTAGGGAAATGCTCTGAGATAGATGAGAGCTCACATACATTTTATACTTCAAACAATTTGTGTTTTTGTTTGGATAGGAAATAAAGTTTTCAGCTGCGTTATCAAAGTTGCCTTTTGGAATAAGAATTGAAGGTTAATGATCAGACGATAAATCGTGTGAGGAACTAATTAGTAATTGATCGCGCTTGATGTTTTTAATTACGGCAAAGTCGATAAGGTCTGGTAGCTGGTTGAAGGCAGGAAAAATGATGCCTATGTCTTTTTCGTAAATTTAAACTCATTAACGCAGCGAATACTAAACGGATGGTACGAATGGTTTAAATAGATAAATATCAGTACATATTGTAAGTTGTATTCCACAAAAATGTAACTAAATAGTTTTGGTGTTTGCTTGGAACAAATCTTAAATGAAGTTACGAAAATCGCTAATTTACTAAAGACGACTACAAAAATATTAAATTTTTTCTTCACTTCACTTCATTATTTTCCAAAACTAATTGTTTGCAGGCTGTCTGCAGCGGACTATAAATAATGCTATTAAAAATCTTCTGCCTGTAACTACCTGCAGTCTTTCATAAATATGGCCTGTTCGTCGATAGCGAATGCAGACTTCGTTTGCTTAACTAACATGTAAAACAAAAACAATATTTTATAATTTGTTTTTGTTTTAGATGTTATATAAGCGAACGAAGCCTTCATTCGTTTTCGACGAACAGGCCAATAATTTTATCAACACTACAATTTTGTTGAATTTCATAATATCCTCTTTGTTTTGCTCATTACTATAATTATGTGAATATCTGTATTAAAATGTCATTTAGTTTGCCGTAAAAATCTTTGCTGAATATAACAAAATGCTTGTGTAACACAGCACTTAAGTGAGTGTGCGTTTGTATGTGTAACAGTAGTTGCTGTAAGTATATGTGTTCCTTTATTTTGTCATACTATTACCACCAACACCCGATAAAATTATCGCTAAAGTACATGAGTCATTGACTGCACTCTGTGCATGCAACATAGGGATTGCTGTTCGGTTTTAACCGAAACCGAAACCGCGGTTTTAAATGCATAAAAACCGAAAACCGACAAAAAAACCTCGGTTTTAGCTTTTACTTTAACAATGTATTTATGCTTGAAGAAATTGCAAATTAAACATCATACCCGTACTTCATATACAAAAACTTTATACATAACAGCCTTCAACAATGACTAGGTATTTCAAAATTCTTAAAATTCAAAATAAGTGCTAAGAAGAACAAATGTTATCTTTATAACTCTTAAGTACACACCTTATTTGTGAGGCATAAACTGCCACCTGGGCCACTTGAATTTTGTTTGTTGTCGCTTTAGAAAAAACTCACACTAACGAGCACCTGGGCAAGGCTGGGACTACTTTATATGTAGGAGTTTTATGGCTATAGCAGGATCATTTTGTTGGGAAATAAAATAATTTTTCGAAAAAACAGAAAAGAAAGAATTCGTATGTGTTGTGTATGCTTTTTGAAACGTTTCATTTTGCTTTTATTTACTGCAGTAGATATATTATAGGGAAGGGCCTGATCAGGCCCAGGTACATAAAGTTTCGTTCTATATACTTAATAATTATATAAAAAAAACTGGAAAAAAGTCAAAAAATGCCAGGCCAGGCCCAGGTATACACTTAAGGGCGAATCAAAGTACCTGAATTGAAACAAATAAAAAAATTGTATTACATGCATTTAAAACCGCAACCGCGGTTTCACATTTTTACGGTTTTTAGCAAACTCTAATGCAACATGAATTATGAAAGAATCTTTTTAGAACTCGCTATTTTTTTAAGGGATATACTTACACTTACATATAAAAATTTTATGTTGCATGAATGAATATCACGCGGATATAAACTGGCAAAATGATACCATCGTTGTTTTTGTTGCTTTTATTGTTGGAGCAGTTGTTGTTGTAGTTGTGATAACTTTATCAAATGAATTTTTAATGTTGCATGTGCGGAATTAAACGATTATGTTACAACAATGACAACACAGCTAAAACAACAACATTAATAATAAAAACAACCTAAAGGAGAGCATAAAAGCGACTTTGTTTACCCAAGGGGAAATGGAGAAGTTTAAATGTTTCTGTATGTTTAAGTAAAAGGAAAAATGAAGCAATAGTTACAAGCTGCAGACATAAACGTTTAACGAAGAAAACAGCTGCAAAACTAACAGCAACAAACACTACATTGTAATAAAAATAAAAATTTTAAAGTAAACTATAGAGGCCTATGAATATAAATTTTATGGCATTAAGATTTATAAAAAAAGACCATTTAATTCGCTTAGCACTTCTTTGTGTATGGAACATTAGTTGGCTTGGCTGCTCTTTATTGTAGTTAATTTTTTTTTTGCATATTTGAGTTTCCTTTCTGTCATTGTTAATGTTCACATTTTATCGCTTAAGTAAATATGGTGATAATTTAGTGCAATTTAAGCATAAATCCTTAATGGCCGGCCAACAACACACACTTGTCACCTTTTAATGTGCCGCGATAGAAAACAATGGCTTATGGTTGCAGCACAAAATTGTTATTTAAAGGACAACAAATTTAGTACCCAAATGTCCTTTGCATGTGTGAAAGTTGTTGATGATAAAATATCTTAATGGCATTTAATTTTTTTTTTTGTTTTTGTGTGCAAATGTATGTCAATATCTTTTTTTATGCGATTTTTCTTTAAAACTTTTGTTTTGCTTTCATTAGGTAGAACAACAATTTGTAGTAATTTATATAATTAATGTTTTTGAACATTTTCTTTTGCTTAATAAAGCCATTTAATAAAGAAATTTTATTCACCCACTTAAATTTAAGAAAAGCGAAGCTATAATGATGCTATAAAACGAATTGAAATTCTAGGGTATAAACTTTAAAAAGTTGGTATGAAATGGAGAACATTAAAAAACCAAAATTAAAGACAATTTCAAGACCTTCTTTAAGCACAGTGGCTTAAAATTAAAAAAGTGGCTATACCCTATATCACGAGAGTTGACATTAGACTATCAAAATCGATCTTTCGTTTTATGATCAACTGGCTGGCCCGTGGTTTGTTCATGCAAACATTATGAGCAATGTACTAGTCGCAAGTTCTGAGATAATTTGATGATATATGATACACACGATGATTTACTATCCGAACGCAGGCTTTAAAAACTGGTAAAAATTTATATGTACACAATTTGCCAAAGCCTTCATATAAAGCCACAAATTAATCTTTTGTATTCATAAACCTCTATAAAAACAAGTTACCTAAGTTCCATATTTGACCATTATATCTTACAGGGCCTGCTATCGGAAATCATTTTGCCTATGCCTATTAAAAAATATACATATATGTATATCGCTCATTTACTGCAACAATGTCATTAGTCAAAAATCACACATTTTAACTTATACTTAAGTGACTTATACTTAAGTGATATTATAATATTACTTAAGCATAGCAAATCATTCCTATGAAGATATTGTTAATATTTCTTATGATGGTATTGTAAAGTCAACTCTTAAGAAAACAATAACAAATAGTTTCAATTATGTTTCTTGTAAACTTAAAACCAGTGTTCGAATATCAACACTTAATATCGCACCTTAGTGATCGGTTCGGTAGATTTGTAAAAACACTATAAGCGTTTGTGTAGAAAATCATTAAAAATTACGTTTCCCTGTTTGTCATTTTCGAGCGCAAAAATAATGCTGTTCTTATCCAACTCTACAAAAAGATGAGAACATTTAATTCTGTTCGGGTTTTTTAAGAAACCACAAGCTTCATTGTGTTCGGTTCAGCTCATTAATGTTCATTCGTTTCTGTTGTTCGTAGTGCCCTTTAGGCTGGTAAAAAAGAAACAGTTTTTACAAAAACAAAATACACATACGAAAAAAAAGCCAGCAAAATAATTTTACACAAACAAAACAAATGCACAATACAGACACAAGCTGTTAATGCTGTGGTGGTTACTAAAATATTGTGGTTGTTAATTTCTTCATCAGTGTAAAAAAAGAAACATTTTAGAACATTAAAATATAGTTTTTGTCTAAAGTATCACCACAAGTGTTCTGTTTTTTAACGAAGAACAGAACACTATTTAATGTTCGGCTCTGCATTGAAAATAGTTACAAACGGTTTTAAGGGTTGCCATTTTTGACAGCTTGCAGCACTATTCGTAAGGTTCTACTATAGCGAATATTCTGTGCACCACTTAAGTGCAACAAAGATACGCTGCATTATACTAATGCTATAAGTTGAGACGAACATATTATTGTGGATTTTTACCATTTGATGTTAAATTTCGACCATTTCTTGTATAATTTTAATAATAATATAATCAACTTTAAGCATATTATGGTTAAAATTAAACATAATGGTATGAGAACAAAGAGCAATTTTGTGGAAGGTTAGAATAACGAAAAATTGACAAAATTTTTAGTTCGATGTCTTAAAGTTAGTGTGCCGCACGACGGTTAAAGCTCATGAGCACGAAACTTGTTACTACTCAGAAGTCGCTCATTAGGGAGGCGAAATGTATGGTAAACACCTTTTTGTGTGCCCGCAATATTTCTCTAGAATATATGCACACAATCGGCTTTTTACAATCGTTATAACGATGTTTTTGGTAAAAAGTATAATTTGGTTCGACGATCCGATTCACATTCAAGACTTTTACACTTGGGTAATTCCCTTAGTTTTTTATTTTGGTAAATTTTCGTTTGAATTTAGTGTTTTTTGTGTGAGAACTAGAGTTTCTACGCGGGAAAGAATTCCCGGGAATCCCGGTTAATTTTTTTTAAATTAATCCCGGTAAATTTTTTCCGGGAATTTTCGGGAATTTCAAATTAAATTTTTTGAAATTTTTATTTGTAAGCATACTTAAAATCAAAAACTAGCAACAAAAATATATTCTTTACTACAATTACTAAGAACTACCTACAAATCGAACTATTTTTCCTACGCCAATAAATCAACGGTCTTTTAAATTGCTGATGAAATGTCTAAAAAGCTTCTTGAAGTAGAAAATGAAAATGTACACGTTACAACATCACCAACAACAGATGTTGAACCATCTACAAATTCTCAAAACATAAAAGTTAAGAAAATACAAAAGCCTGAAAATATCTTAAAAAAAGAATATGACGTCTATGAAGTCACTGGTAATAGCCCAACAAATTTATAATCTTTTTATAATGCGCTTCCTACTATATCACCAACGTCTACACGTTTTCGGTATAAGGCAATTCTCCGAAAAGTTTAACTTTATTCAGTTCTGTAACGGACTAAATCAATAAGTGTTTCGTTCCAAAGGTAACGGTATTGAGCTCAAGCCAATGGCTCCAAAAATTAATGGGAGTTTATTTTCTTAAACTCAAAAAATTTTCGAATTTTCTTTGGACTGTTGTACTTTTGTCTTGAACTCATTTAATGAAATCATTGTTTTATTAAAAGAATCCCGGGATTCCCGGGAATAAGATTTTTTTGTTTCGTTTCCCGGGAATAGAAAAAATACGGGAAATTAAAAAACCAAGTGAGAACCCTCTTAGGGTTTAAAATACTGTGTAAGTTTTTTCTTGAGAAATATTGGAGACATATAAATAATGGGGTTATACATTTTACTTTCCTAGGGTAGAAATGCTCTTAACAACTCAGGAGAGTAACGAGCATTTTTTTTTAATTTTTCGCCAATTTTGTTTTCAAGAACTTTAACCCTCGTGCAGTACGCCAATTTTTATCCGATCGAGCTCAATTTTTTTTATCCTTACCTCATCTCACACAAAAGTGCCTTTAGTGTTTGGAAAATCGAATTAAAAAAATAAGGTCCACTATAATGTACATTAGGGAATGGTAAATCGATTTCGATTCCAAGAAAAAATCGATTTTGTGGTAAAAAAAATCGATTTTTTGCAATCGAATTTACGTATGCGATTTTATACTGAAATCGATTAGTGTGCTTTAAAAGCGATTTTTTTATTTTTATCTAAATTTTAAATTTTAATCTTAATTAAATCGATAAATTATGGGCATGCACAATAAAACTTGAAATGTTTCCCTGGTTTAAAGTAAAAAAACCGTTGTAGTTTAACGTATTTACCTATTAGTACCCTTGGTATACTTCCAACTTTAATATAGGTCCTCTTGTTCTTCAGAAATTGAAGTCATCAATGGACATTGAACAAAAAATCCTAACAAAACTTAAGGCACCAAACCAAACACTAAAAGTGAGCTTTGTGAAAATCAACATATTATAGAAGCACAACAGGTGAATTAAACCATGACATTCCTGTGGAAATACGCTAATATTCAAACAGACCAGTGCGTAAGCGATATTAAAATCTAGTTATCAGCACAGTGAACAAAACAAAAAGTATGTAATTTATCCTAACAAATACAAAATTATAAGGAAATAAATCTGCATCTTTCCGACATGCAAACGTTTCTTTTCTAAAACTAACTTAATAGTAACTTAGCAAAGAAACAGTCCCCACCGAACAAGAACTATTGTCATAATCATTTGAAATACTATCCATACACTCAGGCCTGTAACAGAAATCAATTACGATCGAAAGTGATTTCGATTAATGAGAAGCAAGATACGAAATCACTTCCAGTCTCGATCGGAGTTGATTTCTGTGACAGGACTGACTCACTATACAAGAACACAATTTTAATATGCGAAATATTGCAATTGTTCCTGTAAACGTCATCTAAAAATTAACACATTTTCACTTTTTGCAGGAGAGTTATAAACAGTAGTAATTCTGTCCACTGTAAAAATCTTAATTCAATTTCTCTAGTATTTTGCCAAAACAAAAAAATGCAGGTGTATCCCCCTTTGTGATATAAGGTTGCAAATTTATCTTAAACGATTTTGAAATCGATTTTGAGGCTCGATTAATCGATTTCAAAAACCGAAATAAAAAAGTCGGTCGAAAAATCGAAAATCGATTTTTGAATCCATTTACCATTTCCTAATGTACATTACATGTAAGTACAAAAATTGGTCGATATTGTCATGGTGAAAACTACAGGTGGCAGCACTACGCCAGATGACTATTTTTTGCTCTTGCATTGTTGGTTCAATCTATTGTCAAAGTTTTGTTTATGTTTACAAAAAGTCCACGTTTTATATATGTATGTGATAAGAGTGCATTTTATTAAAGTTTTTGATAATTTTCAATTAAAATAAATTAGATATTGACCATAGTTGAATAAAAATTGACTTAAAATTTATTTAAAAGAATATCACGTTCAGCGGCACAATTTGATTTTTGTTTAAAATACCAGCTTATTTCACAATGGAGGAACATGAGGAAAACATATTATACCATGACAATTTTTTAACTTTTTCTCAACAATTATTTGTAAGGTTTTTTTGAAGTGGGTAATAAAAAAATCAGCTGATATAATTTTTTTTTTTAATATTACCTTTCCAAGGTTAAATTGTACACTAAAAACGACTCTGATAGCAGTTTTACCAAAAAATTAGTTTAATGAGGTTTTGGCCAGTTTTTGTCGAAAATTTTATATTTTACGCGCTTATTTTTAAGGTTTTTGTGGAAGGAATGCTAAAAAAATTTTTTAAATATATATTATTCAAGGTAATATAATTTTTCGACGAGTTTTTAGACAAATTGTTGTCAAATTTTTTAATTTCACCTATCAAATAGCTCATTTCTAAAGAAATTCGCACATTAGAGGCGATGGTAATATCAGGTTTTCGAAAAAAAAACAATTATTATTTGAACGAGTTTTAGTCGAAAAATTAATTTAAAAAAAAATAAAAAAATGATATCGCCATCGTTTTAAGCGTACAATTTTCCCTAAAATAGGATATATTGAAGCAATTTGAAATCGTCAAATTTTTTTTAACATGCCTACTAAAATAAACCTTAAAAACTAACGCGTAAAAATTAAAAAAAAGAATCGTCTAAAACTTGTCTAAAACCTCGAGAAAAACATTTTTTTTAAGTCTTTGGCATGTAATTTCACATTGGAGAGGTAATATTTAAAAAAAAAAAATTATATCAGATATCTTTTTCATTACCTACTAAAAAAAGTTTAGAAAAAGTCAAAAAATTTAAATTTGTCGTTGTGGAACTTTATTTTTCTCATACCCAAAGCTATCGAAAAATCAATGGCACAATATCGATTTGCTAAACTGATCCACCATAATGTACATATTTTATAAAGTGTGCCCTAAAATTTCCTAATAACTTATAGTCTTATAATTATATAATGACTTTAAGCTTTCCTCAACTTTAAGTTCCTAATAGAAGTTAAGAAAAACGGTTAAATACCAAAAACAATCTATACTGCAAATAAATTGCATATAACTCATAAACAATTTGCATGCAACATGAAACCTATTATCATCATCATCATTATCAACATATTCATACACACACACACACAAACATCTACTTTTAACGCCAACTGTTACCAATAACAACTACCGTTTATACCCCGTTAACATTTTATGCTGACTTTTGCCCGAATTTATCTGAGTTACACAGAAAAAGATAAAAAATTGATTTTAATTAAAAAATTTTTAATATTAATAAAACAATTAATTAAATTTGCATCAGTAAACAAATAAATAGTATCAATGAAATAATTTTTGGTATTAATCCCATTTGCTGATAAAATTTTTAATTAAAACTGATTTAATTTTTTATTAATGGTTTAACTGAAAACAAAATTAACGAGAATTTTTTCTGTTTAACCCTTATGTGAATATCAATATAACACCTTTAACAGCATTGCAAGGTACCCGGGTACCTATATGGAAATAACATTGGAAACTAATTTTGCTTGCCGAAAATATGTGCATTATCACACAAAAGAACTCTGAAACTAACAATAGATGTTCATTTTCATTCAAATTCAAATTTCAATATTTTGTAAACGCCGTGGGTTATGCAACGTTCTCTCTAATATTTCTCTATGCATATTAAAGAAAATAAATGTTAAACAAAAAACATTGCAAATATTACACCGGTGATTTCATTTATTGCAATGATGTAACCTTAAAGAGAAGAAAATATTAAACGACTTCAACACAAACATAGGCAGAGCCATTTCTTGTAGAAGAATTAGATGCTAGCGTCCACAAGTGAAATAGAGAAGACATAACAGAGTTGCGGAAACCTACTCACTTGCCCTTTTTTAGGCAGCAATGTCTATCTCCAGATTGAAAATTATGTTACAGAGCATACGTTTTGATAATGATGAAACCCGCTTATTACGAGCAGAAACTGGTAAAGCTGCTACTCTATTTTTGGATATTAAGACAATAGTGAATGTGAACTTACATCAGAGTTAGAAACCTTCTTTGGTTTGCGCTGCACTAAACTCTAAATAGCGAAATAACGGTTTTAGATCTGTATTTTCCATACAAAAACTCAGGAATAAAAATGTAACTACCCAGGCAGAAAAAGACAATCATCACGGCGCTGTGCCGGCGTTGCAGGGGGTACTATCAACATCAATACAACGCACTGTTTACCAAATTTACAATGTTGTCACAATATTAAAATGATAACGCCAAATGTGCGTCTTCCAACTCTTCTTTTTAGTGTTGTCACAGTACTGTAAATTTTTTACAATGTTGGATTCACGAATTTACAACGTAGTCACAACCATCTTCCGACTCTTATTTTCAATATTGTTACAAATATAAATTTGCTAATAAACAAGCAAATAAACGACACTATTAAATTAATAAGACTAAATTTTTGTATATACAGCGTTGTATCGGTATAGAATTATTATAAACACGGTATTAGAAAATTAAGGTTTAATTCTTGTATATACAGTGTTGAAGCGGAATAGTTTTTTGGTTAATACGACTTTAAAAAACTAAAGTCGTATATTTGTATTTAGGGTGTTGTACCGGTGTTGAATCTTATTTAAAAATGGTATTAAAAAACTAAGGTTGTAAATTTGTATCTACAGTGTTGTGATGGTACCATATTTTTGGTAGAGTCACAATTTTGTATTTACAGGGTTGTGGCGGTACATAATATTTAGAAGAGTCGTAATTTCTGCCTGGGTACTGGCACTTTTTCCTTATCTCCCAATCATAAGTTAAATCTGTAATACAGAGTGTGCTTGGAAAAGATTTCGAAGTCAAACTTTTTCGGTTCGCAAAAAAATAATAAGAGCGGCCTACCGTAGTAGGGAGTTGTCACGACGTGTGTTCGCAACTACGTTTGAAGAAAAGAAAAACACGTAAAGCTTACACCAGATGCTCCAAGCCGATTGATAATAGGCATTCAACAAATTGTCCAATATGTAGCTAAGTGTTCATTTCTGGTTGTTTGTTTTATTATTTATGAAAATATATATGAAAATAATAAGAACATTTAAAAAAATTTTTTTAAGAAACGCTTTTCTTAAAAAAGAACATTAAAAAATGTATGAAGGTACCCGGTTACCTTAACATACCGTTAAAGGTGTACGATGAAAATTGGTCCACCACGCCCTTTCGAAATTATTTTTAAGCTAAAAAATAATGATAATCTAAATTCTATTAATAGTAAGGAGTTCTGAAGAAGTTTCAGCTATATAGATTATCTGTTTCTATAAAAAAAATTTTACTGAAAACCCCAAAGGTACCCGGTTACCTTGCAATTCCCATAAGGGTTAACGTAAATCATACTTCTTTTGCTGACAAGAAATCGTTAATAATTTTTTAAAAATATATCACAAATTTTTTAATTGAAATCAATTTTTAATTATTTTCGAAAATTTGCAGACATGCACAAACTTTAATAATGCTTTTAAAATTGCCTAGAAATTGTTAAAAAGGTTAAAAAGCAAAAAAAAAAAAAAAAAAATCTATTCAAAGTTAGCCACTTTTAAATATTCAAATAAATTTTTGTTGTTAGTCCACAAGCACAAGGCAAAGTGTAAGTTTATAAGCGAATGATTAATGTCTTGCCTCGAAAAACTGAAACGCGGTACAGTAAGAGGGCCTCTTTGCCCTATCATAAATAAAATATTCGGAGTTTTTTTTGGCAAATTTTGAGCGTTCGTTGCAAAAGAAAAGTGCAATATAAAAATCCTTGAATATTAGCGATCGTAAAGAATGATATAAAAACATAAGACCGTTTCCTGTCTGTCTGACAACACTTAGATTCAGATGCAAAAGAACTGCAAATTTTCTGAGGCCAAGAAGACAAGCCAACTTGGATATCCTGTACTGAAGTAAAACTCATTCCAGTAAAAGCATGCTGCATCAATCGAAACAAATTCAAGCCTGCGGTATAAGGCGAATCAGGTATAACTTCCCAAACGGGCATTTTGCAGCCAGTGCCCTCCCTTTAAAGCAAATAATAACATTTGCTGATTATACACAGAAAATGATTTTGCACCAGTAAAAGCATAAATCAAAAATAAAATCAGTTTTAATTAAAAATTTAATCAAGGGAATTAAACGTTTAATCAAGTGAATTAAATGTTAAATCAAGAGAATTAAACGTTAACTCAAGTGAATTAAACGTTGAATTGATATTATAAGTTTGTTTACTGGTGCAAATTATAATTATTAATTAAACGTTTAATACCCTTGATTAAAAGTTAAATTCACTTAATTAAATTTTTAATTAAAACTGTTTTTTTTTTATTTTTTTGATTAATGCTTTTACTGGTGCAAAATTTTTTTTTGTGTAAAAGCTCATAATAAATGCCATCCTTAAGTTTTAAGCAAATACAAATTTTTAACTTGGCACCAGCATATTGGTCTTGTTGGCCGGGTTTTACATAAGATTTGTTTTCTCTCGAAATTGTTAAGAAAAAAAAAAACTCCTTCGACTCAAATCCTACTGTATTATTTTAAATATCTGAAGCCAATTAAGACATTTCGGTTGAACTTTTGCTTACATCTGACATTTTTAGAAAAATTGTTTACTGGGTAATTTTTTTTAACAACACAAACACACATACAATCATGTAATCATTCATTCATTCTTGTGTGCCATTCATAAGTAACTAGCAAACAAACAAAACTCATAAACACGCATCCGTGTTTTTACTGCACGCAGTTGCATGTTCGAAATAGTAATTGTAACTGTGATAGTGTTTTTGCACCATAAAGAACTCAAATTACTAACATTCTTATAAACATAAATGAACATTGGAGTAAAAACTGGGAGGAGGTGGATGAGGAAAAAAAAAATTGGAAAGTATTGAGCCATGTAGCTATCAAACATTAAACATTTGCAAAAACGCCTTCTAACTATTAAACACTGTCGGCTTCTGTATTTGATAGTGGTGATGCCGTTTTGTTGATTATGTCATGTGGCGTTAATTACATCTTATTGCAGCTGGAAACAGTAGCAAAGAGAGCAGCAATAGCATAAGCACATGTATAGGCATTTGTGGCAGAGCATTCAATTTCAAATGCTTGTAATGTTAGTGGCAGTGATGATAATAGTTTTGCTTATGATATATAAAACTCCTCCTTACAACATTTGGCATTGAAAGCAACACCCACATGATGTTAAGGCTTTTTTTTTTTTGCTGTTGCGTTCAATCTCTTAATTTATACGTGAGCTTATGAAGAACGTACTCAAACACACACTTGCTTACTAACATATCACGTTTAGTTTCGTACTTATGCTGTCAATATGAGGCATAATGGCTGCAGCAACATGTGCCGAATAGTTATCTGTAGCATGAAGCATGATTGTATATATGAGTATGTAGAGTATACTGTCCGTCAATAATTAATGCTAAAACAATGCTTAAGGCCATATTTTTTTTAATATGTATGCATGTGTATGTATGTTTGTAAAAAAGTATCTTAATATACTTTTTAAACTATGTGTGGTAGAGTATCCCAGCCGGAAAAAAGAAGTACAGATGCCTTTTAAAAGGCCTTTATACTTTTTTAAGACCTGCCGCTCTCGCTTCTTTTGCAGTTAAATAAGAATGTTAATTGGATCAAAAAAAAAAAAAATAAATTCTTTTGCTTTTGCTTTGGCAAAAAAACAAAACAAAAGATGTTACTTCTTTTCGCTTCCTCCTCATGGAAGGGAATGTGGAATGTGTATTTTTCCCGCTGGGACTTTACTCTGGAGCTGCAAATACAATTTTACTTAACATTCTCACTTAAAGATACACACAAAGAAACAACATGGTTGTGGTAAACATATTCTAAGAGCAACAAATTATGCTAAGAATTATGATTGTAGTCACCATATTAAGATTATTATTGAAACATATTATGACTTAATATACTTGTACTATTACATCAAATTATTTTTCCCTAATCATATTATTATTCTGTTAATCATACTAAGTTAAGAAGTAATCATATTATTGTAATGTTAATCATAATAAGCTAAGAAATTAATCATATTATTGTCATGTTAATCATAATAAGCTAAAAAGTAATCATATTATCATCATGTTAATCATAATAAATTTAGAAGCAATCATATTATGATACAGCACCTTTCATAGCTGTCATAAAAATACAAAATAAATTAAAATATTTTTGCATCGATTTTTTATTTTGTGGCTTTCTACAATTTTTCTTAATCTTAATCAAATAGTGGAGTTCAATAAAATGCTTGCAAAAGAGCAAATGAAAAATCTGTAGTTTTCATGGGCAACCGCGGGTGTCCATTTTTTTCGATTTTAAGATGTTGATGAAATATCGTAGCACTTTTATAAAATATAACGAAATCTCTTTTGTTGTTGGATTTTACAAAAAAACTATGATATTTGGCATTTGCACTATTACATCACTAATACTTGAATGAACTCCGCTAATATTTTAATTTCTTTAAAGTTATTTTTTTAATGGAATATTATCTTTTAATTGTTGACCGCTCACAAATAAGAAAAACGACACAACTGCTTCAAAAATATTTTACAAATGGCGCTAACATGATATGATTAGAGTAAAAATAGTTTGATTGCATCTTTAACATAATATGATAAATGTATAAAAATTTATCATGTTATGGCTATTAAATATCATGATATGGTTGTGAGAAATATAATATGTTTAGAAAGTTATCATAATTAAATTGCTAGAAAAATAATTATTTTTCGGTCAACAATACTCAAATTCATAATTGCGATAAACATTGATATGTTAACAGTAACTATAATATTGTTGATATTAAAAAAAATAACAATTATTTGTGTACGACAACAATATATTGTTACATTAAACATAGTGTTGTTGCCGTAACTATGCCCAACCATAATTTTTCTCTGCGTGTACAACTATACTTAAGGTTCAACCATAATATGCATAGCATTGCTTAACCAATTATCAAAAATTAACAAAAAGTCTCTCAAATGTATTTAAGAAAACAAAAACAAAATAAAAAAACTTTTGATTCCGTACGAAATGTGCGATTATATTCGCACCTTGCTTAAGCAAATGATAGTTTCACTAAGCTTAGAAAAATGTGTCCTTAAGTTCAATATGGTTTGCCTCATATAATTTACATGTATTTGCTCATTCTCTTAATCCAAATTAAGCACATTGGGGTTGGGCCTTTATATGAAACATTTAGGTTTCGAAGAAATTTTAAACAGCTCTTAGTTTAATTTTTAAAGTACTACAATAGACTGACGTAACAGTATGGAACTAAAAGAATGTTGATAAAGTGCCTTACCAACGTGAAAGATTCGATAGATTCCCAATTAATATTTAAAAGAATTGTTGCGACACACACAATATCAGTTTTTCCATACGGTTATTTCCGATTGGGGAAAAACGTTATACACACAGAGCAAAGATGAATTTTAGTTGAATTCAGAGTACGAAAAAAAACAAAACGAAACGTTTGCTTTCGTTTTGTTTTGTTCTTTGCAGTGAGTAAAACAAAAACCAAACCAAAACAATGAGAATGATTGTGCGATTTTGTTTTGTATTATTTTTGCTCGTGAGCGCAATTTGTACATTAATATAAACGTACACAGCTGGAAAAGAAAAGAGTAAGAACAATATTGAAACATTCAGAGAAAAAACGTTTGATAAACGTTTAGTAATTGATTTACTCACTACTATTGTTTCTAAGTGAAATAAATAGAGAGATTTTTAGGTTTTTTTTTTGTTTTTATTAATGCTTATTTTGACTACCACAGTAATTTAAAAAAAAAAAAACAAAATTAATTAAATAAAAAGTAATTAAAAGAAAAAAGAATAAAAAATAACGTAACAAATCATTTTTTGGACGAGGCATTGTGGATTTTACTCTTGTTATGCCACTACAAAAACCAAATAAGAACTCAATCAAATACTCAAAACAAAACGTTTCTGTATCTGTTTTGTACTCAGATGTACAATTGTAACGGTAAATTAAATAATGCAGATGAGTGGAAAGCCAATTGTTTCGTTTTCTCTCTTTGACACTTGAAAAGTTTTTGTTTTGGTTTTGCTCATGTACAATACAATTTAAAAATTTTGAACAGTTTTGTACATTTTGCAAACGTTTGCGAAATGTTTTGTTTGGTTTCATACTCTGGTTAAATTATTATGTTAAATTTTTGGATTTCGGAACTTTTGATTTGAATTGACTTTTTGATTGATTTCTGTTCATTTTATTAAACTTAAAAAATGGCGAATTTATTAAAGAAATTCAAACGTCAAGTTCACCTTGTTATTATTGATATTGTTTAAGTTTTTGCTTCATCTGTAAACTTATAAAAAGTGTTGTTACGTTATTTTGTCTTTTAGGTGACGATATATATGAAATGAAGGAGGACTAGGGATTTATAATAATTAGGGTTTACCAGGATTTCTCGCAAATTTACTTAGGTCATACAATTTTAAGAAGGTTTTTTTATGAGTTCATAAATTATATTCATTTAGACATGCTGTTACCGGGTATATCTATATTTTACCCTTCGTTACTAACATGCTGTCTAACAGACCGAACTCATACTTAAATCTAAATGTAGGTCAAAGTGGAGATACTGCTTTCGCTCTTTGTATGCCTTTCTGCTTATTAAACTCTTTTTGCTGCTGTACAGATAGATCGCTGAAGACTTGTATTTCATTATGTTTTCAATGATTTAGGCTGTGACACCGGTGTTAGTAAAAGCGCAACTTCAGGTATATTCATTAAATTATTTTTTACTGAAGGAAGGAATTTTTACAACATGAAATTTTTAATAAAATTTTTATTGATAATTTTCTTGGCTTAGCTGGGGCTCGAACCCGGGTTGAATTTTCATGTTTCAAGAATCACCACATTCTTTCATCAGAATTCTTTGAGTTCTAACCTCTGCACCACTGCGGTGCCTGCCAGCCAACAGTCAAACATCAGCATTTAGCCAGTGGTACTGGTGGTTCGAAATTTGCTGTAATTGCATTTTTCAATTTATTTACATGTTGCCTCTTTCTCTTCTGTTTTTCGTATTCTTTCCGTCTAGACTGAACTGTTAATTTTAAATTTTCGATATTTTTAGTTAAGTTTTAAATTAAATTTTCAAATAGAAACTGGGAATTATTTCCTTCCGAAGGTAACTTTATATTATATTCAACATTTTTCATTTTTCGAATTTATTCTATGAGCTGAATTTCAGTTATGTATTTTATAAAGCTTTTTTGTAATAGTTCTATTCGAAAAATGAAAAATGTTGAATATAATATAAAGTTACCTTCGGAAGGAAATAATTCCCAGTTTCTATTTGTAAAAATAGTTGAGTTAAATACATTCAATTTATAAAGTAACACTATCCAGTGAGACACAAAGAATGCTGACGACGGCCGTAGCGGTCCAGAAAATGCATTACATTCTGCTGGTGTCTAATAATTGTAAATTTTTCTGTACATTCAATATACCTCATTGCTTTCCAACGGAAGGCTAAGGTAAAATGTAATAAGAAAATACAATATAATAGTCTGGTAGTGTATAAAGTCATTTCTGAAAAATTTTAGGAATAGAACTATTACAAAAAAGCTTTGTAAAATACATAACTGAAATTTAACTCATAGAATAAATTCGAAAAATGAAAAATGTTGAATTAAATTTTCATTAAATTATTTTTACTGAAGGAAAAAAAAAATATTAATTTATTATTTAAATTTTTGCTGTTATTTTAATGTACAAGTGAATTTTTTTGTTATTTTATTTAAATATGTAAATGAATGTAATTGTGAATTGTTGTAAACGTGTTTTTGTATTGTCAAAATAAAAATAAAAAATCTAAAAATTTTATTGTAGGTACACTTGGGGTCGGTAAGTTATAATTTTATTAACTGGTAGGTTCGTTTTAAAAATTTACATTTTCCATCCCTGATAACGGGTGATTAAATATAAGTATTCTGTTTTTCTCTGGTTCTCTTTGGTTAGAATCAATCTAATCTCACCATGATTATTAAAAGTAAGAATTCGGGCTTAAATCAACTTAAAAATTCTTAAATCAAGCAAAGTGTGATATTAATTTTTATTTGACATTTAAAATAAAAAAAAAAAAAAATCAATCCATCCGTACTCAAATCAATCCGAAGCGGTATTAAGAGTACGGTGAGTTCGGATTTTCTTGAATCAAGTACAAAAGATTGATTCAAGGACGGATTTTCAATCGCAAAATACTTAAATTTTCATATTCAATCCCGATCTCGTACTTGAAATAGTCCGAAAATGAGATTGATGTAGGTAAAACTAAGATTGAATCAATTTCAAAATGCGCTTGATTCAAGAATTATAAAATTATTTTAATCCGAATTTGAACTTAAAATAATCCGAAAATGAGATTGTTTCAAGTAAAACTAAGATTGAATCAATCTCAAAATGAGCTTGATTCAAGTACTATAAAGTTGACTTTTTCGCGAATTCGTGCTTGAAAAAAACCAAAACAGAAATTAGAAAGAAAAAATTATTATGATTGATTTACTTACCCATATTACCCTTACAGAAGAATAAAACGCCAATATCATGCCCGATATGGATTTTACTTTAAAAATTTTATGTACATATTGAACCAAAAATATAAACTAAATGAGAAGCAAGAGTTCAAATTTACTTTTGAACCCTTCGTGGTACACATGAGTCTAGCCAAACCTTTTTTCGATGTCTATATAAAATCAAAACCTGCGGAGGGTTTAACATGAAAAGAATACATGTTTTTCTTCTTGTTTTGTTGTTTTTGATGTTTCGACATACAACAACAAATCGTTTTTTCCAAACTTGTGTTGTGTTTTTATAGATTTACAACCAACTTTGAAAAACACAAATATATGCACGCATAAAAGAATGCAGTGCTGAGAGATGAGACTAATAAGTTATATGAGATTAAAACTCTCACTTTGTAATTTGACTCACAGAATGTCACTACCAATGAAAAGTTTAATCTTTTTTTTCCTTGATTTAAGAATTTTAAACTTATTTCAAGAAATTGATTGATTTTCGAATGAAATCCTACTAAGGATTGTTTAAGGTACATTTTAGTGTTATTGGTACATGAATCTTGAGTAATAATACAAAACTTGATTTATCCCCAGTGCTTTTCTTTCTGTGTACTTTAGCTAATCCCGTTTTCGTATTTTTTAAGTACGAGGCCCTTTAATAATCCGTACTTAAATCAACCTTTCCGTACTTAATTTAAAACAAAATCCTTACCTACCCTACTATTGGCACCGCTTTGGTTTAATTTAAGTACGAATGGCTTGTTTTCTCTTTTTATTGTAGCACTCTCATATGTTTTAGGTCACAATACACTATCACATATTTTGACAGAAATTCATTTCTGAGCTAGGTTAGGTTAGGTTCTATTGGCAGCCGTGATCAAGTACAGCTCACGTGGGTCCATTAATTAGTTCCCGCTGTGTTACCATATCACACCGTCTCCCATGGGTCCTGTGAAATCTGGCTGCTAGTATTCCCATGCAGCCATCCGGTAGAATCAATAAAGGAGTGGATCCTGGATCAACATCAGAGAGACAAGTTTTGTCCCCAAGGGCTCTTCGACCAAACATTTCGAGTCTTAAGTCTCCGAATGCCGGGCAATTACAGAGAAGATGTTCCGTTGACTCTTCCTCCTCCTCATTGGCGCAACTTCTACACAAGTCATTATAAGAGAGCCCCAGCCTCTGGGCGCGCCTCCCAATGGGCCAGTGGCCAGTTATAACCGCAATTAGGTTTCTTAGATCATGTCTGGACAGCTGTAATGCCCGCCGTGTCCTTTTTTCATCTATGATGGGCCAGATTTTCCTGGTTTCCCCACAGGTGGTTTCATCGTGCCACCTCAGAATTCTCGATGTAATGAACACATTATCCTGGGATCTTATGGCCGCCTTGCTATCGGTAATAATGTGAATATCCCTTCCAGATATTTCACCGTACCGGATGCGGCCGTGTGGGTTGCCATTATATCGGCCTGGATGACACTGCAGTGGTCTGGCAGCCTTATAGGAATGCTCCAGTTTAGCTGCCTGGAGTATATGCCAGAACCGACACCATACAGTGTTTTAGACCCGTCCGTGAAAATTCGAATCGCATTCGCGGGAATTCGCAGGTCATCATAGTGGACGACGTTATCCAAAATGCTTACCGTGAAGCCAGGATCAAAGATTGGCTCGGGTGTGACATAATCAACATCCATGTGCCACTTAATTTCGTACAAAATGTTAGCACGTCCGATATTGTAATCCCTCCATGCTCCGGTAGCCCTTTTTTTTTCTAATTCCCTATGCTAATCCCCGCGAAGCTTTACGCTTGTCTGCAGGAAAGAAACCAGAGTCTCTGGCGGGAATCGAACCCGCAACCCCGGGGTTGATAGACTAGCTCACTACTAGCTAGCCTACCGCCGCGTTCGCAGCTAGCCTTTTCGCCAAAATGTCTGGTGGTAACCAGTTTCAAATCATTAACAATGCCTTAGAGGGGGTTGTTCTAATGGCAACTGTTACCGCTATGGCCACCATTCTCATTGTACGTTCAAACCTGGTTTGATGACTCTTCACATTGAGCGCCGGCCACTAAACAGCTGCCCCGTGGAAAAGAATGGGTTGAATGACATATTCGTATAGCCAGTATACATTCCTCGGGTTAATTCCCCAGTTTAGGCCAATGGCCCTCATTTCTAATCTAATTATTGTTTGAAAATTAAAAAAAAACCTTACCAATAATTTACCATGCCAGGGTTGTATTTTTCTCAAAATACGTACGACTTTTGTGGTAGTGTGTCATGGTCTTTAATAAACTTTTAAACTTAATACAGCTTCCTTTTTTTTATTTAAATAATGCTCATTTTACTTAAATCTATTTATGTAACCAATTGCTATTTCTGTGGTTTTCATGGGCTACCGCGTATGTCTATTTTTTCGATTTTGAATTGTTGATGCCATATTGCTTAATTTAAAGCGCTTTTTTATTTTTTTTTTTAATTTTTGAAAACAGATAGACCCATTCCGATGTTTTAACTCAATTACAAAGTTCAAAAGGTGCTCTTTTCCGGCTCTCCTTATATTTACTTATATTTTACCTACTTTTTTCTTTTAAAGCTATTCATTAAATGCTTATTACTTTATGTCCATTCAATTTGCCATTTTTCATCAATGGCTCTCATTAAATAAATCATTTCTATGTCATTTGAATTATACGGAACATTTTTCTACTTTTATACAATTAATTTATGAACAGGCCACAGCGGAAAATACAAAAAAGAATTAAAAAAAATACCAGCTCTAAACGATAAAGAAAACCTTTTAATGAATATGTCAAAAGAAATGACTGTAGAAACAAATTTATTATATGCACTTCAGTATGCAATGCGGTAATTAAAACATTAGGAAAAGTATTTCAAAAGAAAGAAAAAAGAAATAGAAATATGAAAAAAAAAAATAAAACCATAATCATATATCAGAGTCATTTAGAAAATACAGGAGAAAATAAAACTTAAAAAAAAACACCAAAGTATTTTACGCGGACAAAATGTAATCGTGCCATAAATTTAAAGACATTTTTTTTAACCCATAGAAACAAGCAAAAGAAAAAAAATTTTTTTTTTATAAATTAAGAAAAAATTTAACCGAGTTAAAACAAACTGTATAAGAAATGTTCAACATTAACATTATTGTTGTTTGTTTGTTGCATGGGGCATGCATGAACATGTATGTATATTCGTTTTTCTCTTCTTTTTTAATGGGAAATGATTTCAATGTACAATGTGTGTGTATATGTGTGTGTGTGAGCGGATATAAAAAATATCGTACACTGAATATTATTCGTGTTTCACTTTTAATATTTAATAAGAAAAGCATCTACAATTTTGTATCGACAGGCCTGGTACAAAACATAAAAACATTAATCAGTTTGAACATTTAACTAAAAATATTGTTGTTGTGAGAGAAAGCTTTAAAGAAGATTTATCAAGCCTGTTCTGATAATCGCAAAACGCTACATTTGCGATTCTGACTTTAAATCGCACAAAAGATGTTCATTAAATCGCAATCGCAAACTTCAAATTGCAAAACTATGCTCATCAGAACTAGAATAGATTTTAGAGTTTTAGAACACCAAAAAATAAATCGCACGAAGTTTGGCGACTTCAAATCACAAAACTATGCTCAACAGAACTAAAATAGTTTTTTAGATGATAAATCGCAAGCAAAATGGACGAGTTTCAGAACACCAAAAATAAATCTGACGTTGTGCAAATTCAAATCGTGCGTATGCTACATAAGGCTTTGACTTTTTGACCTAATAAGATTCAGTAAGTGCAAGAATTAAAGCATAGCGACTATCAGCAACGATGAAAATTTAAAAAAAATTTCTTTCAACACAACTGGATAATTTTTCCAAAAAATTATTAACTCTGGCGAAGTTCGTTTCTATTCAAATGAAAATGCAAATGACTTTCCGATTTGCAAAATTTATGTTTTCCATTATACTGGCTCTAAATTAATAAGGGAGCCAACATATTTTTTTCTCAATATTTTCTTACAGAATCTTCACATATTAAATAGGAACTAACAATAATTAAACAAGTATTATTCTAATACTTTATTGAATGTCCAGCCAGTGCCGGATGAAAATTTTTTCCATCACGGTTGCTGTTCTCCTAAGACACCAAAACGAAAAAAAAATTAAAATTGCCAAATAAACAAACAAATGACTAAGCACAAAGTCCAGTATACAATTTTGATTGTTATGAACTAGATTCTTATAATGTTTTTTGGTTATTATCTACATAAATCAATCTACACAATTCAAGTGAGCAAAACACAACTCACTAAACAAAGTGTTTTAACATTTAGCCACTGAAATATCGACAATACAAAGGTCCATCCAATAGGTCTCCGCAAAAGCCAGATGTTTGTTTTGTTTATCCTTTAAAGATGTTAAAAGTTGTTTAGGTTTTACTTATGTTAATTGCTTATTCCTAATTGAGTTAGCTTCTTTGTGTATGTGTGAACAGAAAGATAATTTTTTCAATAAACCGAATAATAACTCAATAAAAAATGTATATCTGAACACAATATTGCTACTATTGTATTAAAACTTCGGCTTAAGAATGTCCATTGTATCGTTTTAATGACAATTTATGAAGCTCGGTTCAGTGTTGCCATAGCTATAACCAGTTCAAGGATTTTTTTTAATTAAATAGATCAAATTATTAAATTAATTTTTTTTATCAAAGTAGTTTTTTGGAATACAAAGTTTTCAATTTACAAGATTTTGTTTTTCGTGCTAAATTCCTAACTTTTATTCTTGATAAAAACATTGAACTTTATTGTTGGTGGGATTAGCAATTTCATTTCACTTTTTGCTTAGGCCAGATCATCAGGAATATTCATCCAAAGATTTTAGAAAAACTAAAGATATTAAACCAATTAAAACTGTTAAGCGTTTAAGAATTAAATGCAACAGTTCTACTTGTAACAATATCAAAGTTTAAACAAAAACATCAACAATAAACAGTGAGTTTATCTTTTCTTACATTCCCCACTACAATTGATTGGAATACCTCCAACATTTATTGTACACTGAAAGAAAAATGCTTCATATATTTAATGAATAATTTTCATAAAAAAACTTTCCTTAGGTAAATGAAAATGTTCATTGTCTAAATGGAATTTCATAGTTATAATGAAGTATTTTCGTTAAAATCGCTTCATTGGATTTCGTAATTACGTTAAAAATTTTCATTAGATATATGAAAACTTAAGTTTGTCCAAGTTAAAAAAAAAATTTTAATTGGGAACATAAAAAAACAATATACAAACATAACTATATTCATAAATTAATACAAAATTATAGTTTCCTTAAAAAAATGTTTAATTGTTAATTAAAAAATGTAAGATTTAATAATTTCATACATCGAATGTTACATGTATGCCATTAAATTTATGAAATCAAAAAACTTTTTATAAAAGCAACATATTTCAATAATTGCCTTCATAAATTTAAATTTTCATTGTGACAATAAAAATGTCATTATAGTAATGAAACAAAAACTTTCAATCCACTTTCAATCAACGTTGTTATTGTTATTATGGACAATTTAATCTCATATTTACGCTCTTAATTGAGTAAAAAACATAGTTTTTTAATACAAAAACTACACTGCCCCGGTAGACTAGCTGGTAGCGAGGTAGTCTAACAGCACCGAGGTTGACTGATCGAATCCCGCCAGAGACAGAAAAAAAAATTAAAAATAAAATAAAGTAAAATAAAAAATAGAAACGATCAAAAAAAAATAATTAAAAAAAATTAAAAAAAAATAATTAAAAAACATAAAAAAAAAATTTTTACTTTATTTAAAGTATTCATCCAATGAATAATATTCATAGATCTAATGTAATGTTTCATTAAATCCTTTTAATGAAACAGGTTTCATCGATCCAACGAAGCGCTGCATAGGTTCCTTTTTAATGCAATTTTTCATGGGATTAATGTCAAAATTCATTAGTATTGCGAAGAAAATTCTTTCAGTGTAGTTGTAAGTAGATCAAGAAATAACAAAAACCGCTGCTTTATTTTTTTTTATATTTTTATTCGTATAGTAAAATAAAATTTGTTGTTAAGGGTCCAAACATAATGTTCGATGAAACATTTTTCTTGAACTAAGCCACACGTATATTAGGAATAAGTAATTTTTGGCTTGGAGGAGATCGTGCAAAATTTTCTTGGTTCAAGCCATATTTTTGGTGATTTAGTAAATTATTCTTTCCGCGTATTTTTGGACCAAATTTAATATAAATACCAACATAACAACATAGTTAATGTGCCATTCTGAAAAAATTTTTGTATTGGGGCTACGTAAAATTATGGACCGATTCTCATAATTTTGTCCTTATGGCGTTTGATGTTTCTACCTTATTTGATTAAATTATATTCAAGATTGCACCCGGATCGTTAGATCTACTCAGAAAATGATTCTAAGTAGATTGACAATATTTAAATGTGTAACACTCATCAGCACAAACGAATTATACCCTCTAAACTATTGTGTTGTGGGTATAAAAATGGTAAAGTATACCATTGTTCGTGGTATTAACAAAACTTTTTTATATTGTACAAAAAAAGTAACTATGAAAATTTCTTTCGCTTAATGGCGCATGGATAATTTTCAGCGCTTTCATGCGACAAAATAAGTAAAAACGTCGATTCCGTGTTATAGTGGTCCAGACGAAACACCGATACGTTTTGTGGAGTGTGGACTGTATAAGGGGCTGGATTTATGCTACAGCTCCAGAATACAAGCCAAGGATCCAAACACCTTGATATATTCCCCGAGAAAATGCCGATTGCGTTTCTGGGTTTGTGGAGTGCATAGTGTAGCTTCGGGATTCAACACTAAAATATCAGCCAAGTATTCAAGCAACTTGGTGATATTAAAAAGGCTGGAAAGAGGGCTAGAAAAACGCACAACTAATTAAACGAAAGAAAGCACTTCTAACCATATACAAAACACTTTCCTTATTAGTTATATCCATCGCTTTAAAACTTAAATTTATTTAATACAAAAAATACTTCAATTTTTAAACAATTAAGTTAATTACTAATCTAATATTTAGAAAAAGTTTAAAAACAGTTTAAATAATTTAAAATAACGATTCGATTTAAAAAATTGTAAGTTACAAGCAAAGAAAAATTTTATATATAAAACTTGATGATAGTGTCAATTCGTCTTAGGGCACATCATCATTCCAAATAGAAACCAGGGATGGGAAATCCCCTACCTCCGGTTCAGACTTGAGCATCGGTTGTGGATCGCAGGTATTGCATTAAAGTCTCAATTTATTGTTGACAGTGAGTAAAGTTAATTTCCCAAATAGAAAATACCATTTCCGAGATGGCAGATTTTTTTTTTGCTTTTAATATAAACAATTTTAGATAGTTTTAAGTGACTACTTTTTACACCAAATAACTTATTTTTGGAACTTTATAAAATACTATTATTACTTCCCTTTTTCATTTCCATCAACCATATAAAATATAAAACAAAATAAAGCTAAGAGAAAATTTATAATGGAAGAAAACAAACCAACAAAAGACCATTTTGAAAACAAAAACATGTATAAAACAAATTTAAATGCAACAAAGACACGAGAAAACGTATGAAAGAGCCAAGAAAAAAATAAATGAAAAAAGAAAACAAATAAAAAAACACTGTAGACACAAAATGTGAACTAGTCACGCAAATAGTCGTCTCTAAGTTATACTATACAAAATACTGGCAGATGAAATAAAATTCTGTCTTAAAAAAAATTGCTAGAAAAAAACGAAAATTTATGAATGAAATATAGAAAAAGTATTTAGAAAAAATACATTTAATATAATTCTTAATATGTATGTTTTTTACACTCTTCGTATAAATGTGTTTGTCTCTGTTCTGGCAAGTATGCTGGTTCAAAAGTACAAGTGTGTATGACCTGGGGTCATACATGGAACATTATCGCAGTCACTTAAAGAAAAAAAAAAAGAAAAAAAAACCGAGACAAAATTACATCACATATGTTTTGTAAAATTTAAGCGTTTTATGCATACTCGTAGATAAATAAGCAAAAATGGTTAAAGCCAAGGTTGATTTCATGATTTTTTTTTTTTTTTTTGTAATTCGTATCAGTGTTTGTTTTCTTCTGTCTACTTAAATTTCTTCAGATTTTAAAGGTCATTTCAGTGATAGAGATGTAAAGACCATCATGTGGTTTAATTTGTATCCCTTATGAAGGGATAAAAATAAGCATCCTTGACAGTGTGACATGGGTACCCAGGTGCCTATAAACATTTTAATTTTTAAATGTTTCCATGATTTTAGCTAAGGATTACTAATATGTATATTAGAAGCCAGTAACGGTTGGCGAGCAACTGTTTGCATTTTTCCCCCTCTACACGAGATTTTTCCACCATTTTTGCTTCGCGGAGCCCTTGAGAAACAATTTTTTTCTTTTTTAAGAGAAGCACTAACTGTTAGTTGATTACAAAACTCTTCGCTAAAATAAACATTTACAGTCAAAATTTCTGTTTTATATCCACATCTAGTAGTGGTAAATTAGGGTATGGTAAATTTGCCCTTCCATGTGAATCTTTTTAAAGTTCATCAAAGTATATAAATTCTGAGAAATTCTAGGTCGACTAAGCCATGTCCGTATATCCATCGGTTCGAACTTTCGCTCACTTCCGAACAACTCAAAAGATTGCTGTAGAATTGTTTATAGTTATCCTTAGAAGTTTGCAATTGAAATTCAGCAAAATTGGCATAGTAGGATAAGAATAAGAGATCCAAATGTAGAACAAACACGATAAAAAAATATCACATTTTTATTACAAAAACTAAAATAAATAATTGCGGAAGGCACATTGATATAAGATTTTAAGAATTCATTTTATATAGTTAGGATCCAGGCTAATGAATTTCGTGACTATCGGTCCATAGTTGACTACAAGCCCCAGGTAAAAACGAATAATGCATTTGTAGTAAAATTCGTATAATTTATATAAATGTTAAAAGCAAAATAATTAAGCAATAAAAAATGTGCCAAGAAGAAAATATACGGGCCTGTTCTGAAAATCACGTGATTTTAAATCACGTGCTTTTGAAATCACACGTGGGATTTTGTGGTGTTCTGAAAGTCATACCGATTTTGTGTTTCTTGGTGTGCTTTCGGCAATTCACACCAAAACACACAAAAACAGAACACTAAAATATCGCACGTATGATTTTAGTAGGCACATGTGATTTGAGTAAAAGTGATTTGCAGAACAGGCCTAATAATTATTATTATTCTATGCATTGTGCAGTAATTGTTTTTTAGGGTTAAAATTATTTTTCGCCCCATTTTTTTTTTTATTTTTTTTTCTTAAGTTTATTTGACAGTTTAAAGCTGAAACTTTTCTACGAAAAATGTGAAATGCTCCTAGATGGGTGAAATGAATGGCCAACCCCACTTATTATTTATTGCCGAAATTCTTTTTTTTTTGTGTTATTTCAATAAACTTAACCGTTTTTGAGTTACGCGAATATATGCTGTGCAACCTCTTACATTTTCGAAATAACGGTATATCTTGAAAACAAGAGCTAACCTAAAAAAACGGTTAGCTTCACTGGATTCAGCGTGACCCAATTAGGGTAAAATGCCAGGTGCGTGGCTGGTCTATTTTTTGCAACTAGCAAAGTGTACTTATTGCTCAAAACTACAATATTAATATTCTTTTTTAAGATTATTTTAAATAACAAAAAAAACAAATCCTTCAAAGTTTCCGGATTTTAAAAGAACAGTTTGATGTATTATATAAAAAAAAAATCTGAAAAAAAAAATTGGTTTTTGACTCAGTATGGTTTGTAACCCCATTCTCTTTAAAATTACATTCAAATCATCTTCATATGTCAAGTAGTTTTTGAGATATTGAAGAAATAAGCTCAAAACATTCGTACATATTTGTTCCTTATAAGATAAAAGGAAACTTCCCACCAAATTTCATTAAAATCGAAAGAGGTCGTGTCCCACTCTTGGTCGTTTTGACATGAAATTACCCATGAATCTTAACAAAATATGTTGCTCTTAGAATATGTTTACCACAACCATGTTTTTTCTTAGCATGTTGTCAGAAAAATAAATATTGTTGCGAAAGTAACTTTAGTTAAGAATTAGTCGTAATTATTGTTTAAGAATTAGTTTTAATTATTATTTATCTTGTATTTATTAGTTTTTTTTGAATTCATAAGTAATTTTATTAGTTTACATTGTTATTAAAAATTGTTATAATTTAGTACAATGTGCCAATGTGCAGAAAGCCCTAGAAATGACCGTTAAAAAGAGCTTTAGTATAAGTGGTGAAATTATGTAAACAAAAGTGCCGCCATAAATCATAATAGACGATAGAGTGGTGAATAGCAAAGCCTTGAACCCTCGAGAAACATTTAGAATGTTCTAGATGGCTGAATTACAGTATAAATACTTGCGGCGGCTAGCATAAAAAGTCAGTATTAGTTCAGACTTTGTCAAGTTTACTATAAACATTGAAGTGTGTTGATTACAATAGTGAGAAATCAAGAGGTTTATTATAAAGGAAATAAACCGAAAACGGTTTTGAAAAGGCAGTAACGTAACAATATTAACAAACAAATCTTGTATAAACCATATTAGATTGTTACTGAAATAGCGCCGACCAGGTCAATTCTTTTAACCTAAAGTGAGTCAGTTGTTTTCAATAAAAGGTGGTCCAACCATAACACTGGTTAACCGCCAAAAAATACCAAGAACGCCACATGCCTAGATAAGGTTATTGGTACCTCGTGAACACGAAAAACGGTGTAATTTTTTTTCTAAGTACTGTTTTGTAGATAACGGTACTTTTGTGTTTTTCGGTGTATGGTCCCGCTCAAACCCTTGTGGAGCCCAACCAAAAAATTACAGCGTTTTTCAGGAGGTCCCAATTAACTTATCTAGGCATGTGGCGTTCTTGGTATTTTTCCAAATTAAAAATATGTAAAGCAGTGTAATGCACAATTTTAATTGTGAGTCACAACTTCACATCAAGTTTTTTGCCCAACTTAATTTGATATTTTTTTGTTTCAAATTCAATCATGGAGAGGTACACAATTAAGCAGCACGTTAAGACTTTTGAAGCCTTTTACAAAAATTGGCATTCAAATCAAAATGCATTTCGTGCACTTCGTAATTTTTTTGTTCAGCATAATCGACCAAATATGTACACAATCGGGAGAATTGTGTACAAATTTTAGCAAACGGGGTCTGCAGGAAATATGAAAATACCTGTGCATGCTCGTCCAGTTCGTTCTACGCCATCGGGCCGTACTTCTTCTTGGTCGACCAAACATTTATCATGAATGGTGTTTGCTATCCCGAGATGATAACGGACTTCATGTAGCCAGATATTGAGTTTATCGGCCTGGATGATATGTGGTTTCAACTGGATGGCACCACTTGCCACACTTCCAACGAAGCAATGGCTCTTTTGCACGAGAAATTCATTGGCCGTATTATCTTACGTGGCGGCGATGTTCATTTGATTTGACACCACTGGACTTCCTCCTTTGAGGAAAAAGTGTACGTCAATAATCCAAGAACAATTCAAGAGCTAAAGGAGGAGATAATTTGGCCCATTTACGACATTGAACCTCAATTATGTCTCCGAATCATTGAAAATATGAACTACTGGATAGAGGTGGCCGTGGCGAGCGTTTGGCCGATATTTTGTTTCGCACATAATTGTCATAGATTTAGTAATAAAAAATATTCAGATAATTCTCTGGAAACTTTTTGTTTTATTTTCACTTAACATCGTGCGTTTTGGTTGGACCACCCTTTTTTTATTATTCCAGCTAACAAATAATAAATTCCATAATTTAAAAAAAAAAAATATTAGGAAACTCTGACTCAATATCCAATTCTGTAAATAATCTTTCGTTTGAGTAAAAAAAAGCAAAACATAAGGTATTTAGCTGCTTACAGACGGTAGTTAGTGTAACTGGCATAAATATTTCGGTATGTGACATGTGTGTTTGAGCATAAGCATCTCTGTTGCAGGATGAGATATGTAAATGTGTATGTACGTTTGTATGTAAAACGCAAAATATTCCGCGATAAAATATATTTGACATGTAAATTTATTCTTTTTATTCTACTTTTTTTTACCAAATAAATCTTTTTTATGCTACTGGTAAACACTAAAGGATTTTTTTATACATTCCACCAATACGAGTGGTAAATGAGTGTATACAAGGTCTGTCATTCTATATGTTACACCAAAAAATATTCATCTAACACTCAATAAATAATAACTGTTGTAGGTCTTTGACAAATTCTAAGCCGATTAATGCATGACGGATATTCACAATTTATCGATTTGCGAAATACTTTTATACTTGGCAGAGGGTATTAAAGTGTCGGCACCGCCCAATATAGCATTCTCACTTGTTTCGCTACTTATTGCTAAACGACTTTGTCATTTAGCTAAAGGTTATCCTTTTTACAATAACAGCAACGTGACATAAATATGTATATAATACAGACAAAGCGTTACTCACCTAAAACAGCCCACTGTTAGGTATTTTTAAGTTATTTCCTTAAATACAACGCCGTTTTTTACACTCTCTAACTCTTTTGTAAACGGATATGTGTATTAAGCCAAAAATGTAGCTTTGTCAGAAAAAGTGGCGAATATTTGCCAAAAAAAAGTACACAATTTGCTTTTCACCCCTTTAATTTTGTTTCTTTGTACAAATGACAAAGGTAAGAAATAAAAAAAAAAATCAGTAGAAATTTTAAAAATCTACATAAACGTTTTTTAGCGCTTAAAAGGTTGTACAATTATCAAAGCTAATGGGTTTTTAACTCTTTATTTGCATATCACCCATTTTTATTTATTTTTTCTTTGGTACAAATATTTGCATATAACATTGTATTTTAAGGACTTATTAGTTCCCCTTTTTTTTTGAAATTTTGTATTGTTGTTTGTATTATTTTGACTTTCAGCAATCTGTTGTTTGTCACGTTAAAAGAGTTTATTTGTATATCTGCTTCAAGACTCTCTTACATGTACAAATTTGTTGAACACATTTTCAAGGACATTAATTTATTGTTTTACCTGAATGTGAGTTTTTTTTAGATACTTAGAGATTAAAGGGGTTGTAATTTATGAGCAAAAAAAAAACTTTTTTGCTTTCCAAAACAAGTAAGAAAGTATAGCCGGTCAAGCCCGACCATATGATACCCTACACCGCAGTATTTTAAGACACATCATGCTTATGTGTCCATATAAATATGGATTTATCTATGCCTATAAACTTCATGAAAATCGGGTTAAAAGTTTGTGAGAGGCAGAAATTGCCCCCTACCTCCCCTTGTCGTCCTATTTTTGAAAAACTGTATAGCTTATGTGTCCATATAGATAGGGATCTATCTATGTTTTAAATTTCATTAAAATCGGTTTGACAGGCAAAAATTGCCCCTATCTCCCCTCGTGGTCCAATTTTTTAAAAAAATGCATTCCTTTTGTGTCCATAAAGATATGGTGCTATCTATGTTTTAAATTTCATTATAATCGGTTTGATAGTTTCTGAGAGGAAGAAATTTCCCCCTATCTTCCCTCGTGGTCCTACGATTCGGCCCATTTTCAATAGGCTTGGTCCCTGTGCCAATAAGAACCTATGACCCAGATTAAATGAAATTATCTACAAAATTGCGACCTGTACTTTGCGCACAAGATAACATGGAAAGCCAGCCAGCCGGACGGACATCGTTAGTTCGGCTCAGAGAGTGATTCTGAGTCGATCGGTGTACTTTAAGGTGGGTCTAGGACCACTATTTAAAGCGTTACACACCAGAGATCAGCAATGAATCGTTTTTTCGCTACTCATACTGACTCATGCAATTGTAAGTATAAGTGCGTAGAAATCCTTTAAACTAAACTACTCTGATTCACTCCTACTCACAAGAGAAATATTTATGAGTGCGACGTCGACATTATACGCTTACTCATAAATGACCTCAGCTTGATTTATAATTTCAAGAAAATACTTACAATACTCACAATGATTCAAATCATTAAGCTCATCCATTTACCGTTTTAACACAACAGATAAAACACACAACTTAATAATGAGCGCTGCCAGATAAATTTGCCAAAAAATCGTCCTCTTCATACATGCACCTTTGGTAAACTGTAATTGTGAAGTCGTCACTTTGCTATTTCGGACACAAATCTGGCAGCCTCGCATTTTGCTTCGCCTATACACATTGAGTTGAGTAGATTCTAAATCAAACACTGCAAATGTGGCTAAGTATGAGTACGATGAGTAAAATGAAACTTTTGAGTGAATATGAGTTTGAATAACATTGGGATAAGTATGAGTGCGTATAAGTACAAGAATTTATGAGTCATGATTTAGCTCTACTCACTTTTTCACTACTCATTGCTGATCTCTGTTTCACACATCAGCACAAATGCATAATACCCTCTCTACTCTTGTGGTGTGGGTATAAAAATTGTGTAAACGTTTTAATTTTAAATAATAAGAACTTAATTTTATATGTATTAAAAATTTATAAAACTCAGAATAAAGAAGTTCAATGATTTTATAGATACCAATAACGTAGTGGAGGCAGTTCATTTGGCTGAATCTTAAACCCATTGAAGTTTAAATCATTGGTGTCCAGCCCATACCACAGTTGTGGAAATTAATGCACACGCATTCCTACGTTCTTTCATTTTGTCCACGAGAGTATACAATTCAGTCGTCGATTATCAAGCGACGAGTGCACGTCAGAGAACTGCAAAATCACAATTTTTCTTGATTTATTCATACGCTCAAATTTACATTCACTCTTTGCCTGCAAAACAAAGTTCAACGTTGGTAATTTTTAAATCGTTTCGTACACATTTGATTTTCGCATGTGTGCGTTTTTTATTGAAAGTGCTTTGTTTGCATTTTTTGTTGCCCACGCAATACAACTTAATTGTGTAAAGTCAAAAAGCACACAATCTTATACTTTTGCATTCAAGTAGTCCTTGTCCACTCGATGAGACGCTTTGTTAACATTAACAACCATAAACCACTCGATGAGACCCTTTGTTAAAATTAACGGCAATAAAAACAACAATAACAAGAATACATTGTACATAAAGAACTACTGTACTTTTTAAGATGATAAAGAAAGTCTTCTGTTTCTATGGAAATTGTTTATACCTACATACATATGTGCGTTTAGTTTCATTTAAATTTTTTTTCTTGTACTACATAGTAACTGCTGTATGCCAACATGAGTAATAATTGCTTGATTTCTGGCTTTTTTGTTTGTATTCTTTTTTTTTTCTTTGCCAAAACAATCATTGTCGGACCAAACACACAAACATCTTAATTGACAAACGAAGCTAAACGATGGAATACATAACAAAGCACGATGTGCATTATTTGAATGACTGCATACCAGCAGCGAATGTTGGCGGTTGCGCAAGTTTGACTGTACGACCGCAAGCGAGTGTATTTGTTGGTGTTCATTTACTGCGATTTTTTGCAATCGCACAAAGCCGTTCTCTGGTGCACATGTGGTGGATGCTCACATATTGTTTGTATTTTTATTAAGAATATTTGTCTCTTTATTCACAAATACTAATATAAAGCAATACAATCACAATTTAAATTTTGGATATCACTGGTTTAAATGTTTATTGTTGGTGTTCGGTTTAAGCTTTGATGTTGTTACAAGTAAGACTTTGAGTGTTAATAATTCTTATTCGCTTTAAGGTTTTATTTGTTTAATATTTTTAGCTTTTCTAAAATCTTTGGAAAAGGTTTCTTTATGATCTGGCCTAAGCAATCAGTGAAATGCGCATAGAAGCTATCTTTCCCTCAACAATTAATTCCAGTGTGTTTATAAAATATTTGGGAATTTAGCACATCTAACATAAATCTTATTTATAATGAAAAGAACACATATTTTTAAAAATGTATCTTTACAAAAAGAACATAGAATAAAAATAATAAAACACAAAAATAGTTATAATGGTGTACTTCAATGATTCACTGACCGCCTTTGTATGAAAATTTTCAAATCAAGTTTTTTCTATGCAAATTGTTTTTAGAGACTTCTTACATTGCCATCGTGACCTGAAATGACAAATTATACAACGTACACAGCAAGAAAAACACTCGGTATAAATCAAGTTTTTTATGATTGCTTTAAGTACGAGTCGTACTCAAAAATTCAAGTATGAATAACGCTAAAACGCACTCAAAACAATTCTAAATGGGTTTGCTTTAGAAAATCAATCCCGGAATTTCTTGAAATAAGTATAAAATTCTTAAAACAAGAACAAAAATGATTTAGCTTTTCGTTGTGTTTAACCCTCCGGCTTGCTCATGTTTTGATTTTCTATGCACATTGAAAAAGGTCTGGCCAGACTGATGTGTACCACGAAGGATTAAAAGGAAATTTAAACTCTTGTTTCTCATTTGATGCTCAAAGGTTTCGGGTTCATTGCATTAAAGCCAGTGAAATATTTTTCCAAAACTACCAATGGTACTCAATGTCTGCCACAATATACAAAATATTATTGCATTCGTCACAAATAATTGAGGCTTCAGTAGTACCCGAAGGTTACATTGCAGAAAACGCATCTGAGGCTTGAAAGGATTCAAAGTGCAAAATATACTTGGCATGTACCATAGAGCTATGGATATATTTCTAGTTTATGTGTGCAAGAACGTACAAATAGTTCGAAAAACTTCCGTTTCCTCGAGAAGTCATTGATCTTTTTTAAAATGCCTGAATTGCCACCTGAACTGTTATTACACCAGCGAAACCAGAAATATGCTCTAAAAACACGTTTTATGCGCATTAAATATGCAGTAAAAACTTAAAAATTTGCCCTGAAAATTGTTAAAAACATGCCAAAAAAAAATTTAAAAATTGCTGACTTGAAACAAAATATTCAACAATTTAATAACAGTTCCATTTAATTAAAAAAAACCAAAAAAATTATTAACTGTAAATCCCAAACACTACGAATTTTCGAGATTTTACCCTATTTGTAAACGATGGGTAGTCATCGGCTTACGAAAACAAAGTTTAAGAGGTTAAAGTTCATATAAGGGTTATTTGACCCAAATATTATCTAGATCCACATGAGATTTTTTGTCTTAAAGGGATTTTAGGGACGGTCGCTAAATTCTTTATTAATGGTAACATTGCGCAAATGTGAATTGATTCGAAAAGAATTTAATTTGCAGTAAAATATTTTTAGGGCGAATTTAACCCATTAAGGCCCGAGCCATGATCCCATTGAGCTATAATAATGAAACTTTTTAAATTTGATTGTTTATAGCTCAATAAGATAGAAAACAAATTTTGGGCAAATCGGATACGTGGGATCCAGATAAGCCCCGTTGCGAAAACGCAACGTTGGGCCTTAACGATATAAAAATTAAGTGCATTTGCAAAAATTTTAAATTAAAATAAAAAAGGTATTCATATACATTTTATTTTTAACTCAGTTATGATATGCTCTGATAATCAAGCCATTTCGTAAGTGGGGTGCTTAAGTTACTTAAATTATTACCCGAAAGCCGATCTAGGCTGGATTTTACGGACACCATTGAGAAACAACATTCTTCATAATAACAGCCTTACCTAAACAAGAGCGGAAAGCGTTTTCTAGCTGCCAAAAATTCTCATGTGCATACAATTTGTATTAAGCATCCCTAAATAGAGCGGCGTCAACGCTTTGCAATTGAAAAATCTGATTTTGACAGCGCGTTTAATAGTGAAGTTGGCCGCTATTGTTAATAGATAATGGCAATTTAGCTGTTTTTTGTCAATCTAGCGGGTTTTCTCTTCTTTTTAATTATATTATGTGGGTTTTATTAAATAAGAAAGTTAACACTACTGTTTGTGACACAACGTTTACGCTCTTGTTTAGGTATGGCATATCAGCGTAAGGCTAAGTGGAAGAAAATGTTCCGCCTTCCGCTCTTGCTTAGGTACGGCTGTAAGAGTTGTCGCCTAAGGAGTTATACGTAAGCTGAGTACTTTATACTTTATACAAATACTTTATTTAATTGCAAGAACATTTTAAAAGTATTATTAAAGTATTAATAATAGAGTTTAATTGAATGAGTTGGCCACGAAAACTTGCGCCCAAGACAGATTAATAAAACTTCGTCCGTTTCGGGGCTTCTGAGCTTATTTCATTAAAATTACACTTATCAAATACTAAATTGCGAAAATTTCTAATAAGAGAATTTTTGTGAAATTATTTATGTCCATAGTGGCTAAAGAACTTTAATGTGAGGCACTTTATATATTACCAAATGGTAGAGGTCAGTGATCGGGAAGGGTTCAAACTACCAGGGAAAGTTTTATCGGTAAAAAAGAAGTTATACGGGTCCCGGCGTTTCGCTGGGTCACGTCTAGGAATCGAGATATATCGATTTTAAAAATGGGCTAAAAAACATCAAAATTTTTATAAAAACCTAAATATTAGGGCTGCCATACGTTCTATGGATATGACTTATATACCAAAATATCGGAAATTTTTTATAGAACATATTTTATCGGTCCAGATACAAAAAAGTTATGACCAAAATTAATTTTTTTTTAAATACCCACTTTCGGGAACCATAGATCTCCCCGAGTCCAAGCTTTATAACTCAAGTAAATGGTAAATTTCTTCTTAAGCACGTCGGTATATAAATCTGTCAAATCGGTTAAAAAATGGCTGAGTTATAACCGAAATACTGAATCCCCTTTTTACCTTAGGTGAAGGGTATAAAAAGAGTAATTTTTGGGGATTCAGTACTTCGGTTATATTAAAAATTTTGATGTTTTTTAGCCCATTTTTCAAACCGATATATCTCGATTCCTAGACGTGACCCAGCGAAACGCCGGGACACGTGTAACTTCTTTTTTACCGATATAACTTTCCCCGGTAGTTTGAACCCTTCCCTTATAACATTTCCCGTTGGTTTCATCCCATCCCGATTTTGACTGTCGCATAGTGTTATTTATTAATAGTAAATGTATTTTGTGAATATTACTTTTGACACCAAAATGTATTCGAAATACAAAATACTTGAGCGACAGGTATTTAAAATACTAAATTAGTAATGTCTTTAAAATACAACCACAAAATACAAATCCTATAACCGAAAAATCTTTAAATACGTGAAAAACGCTTAAGAATAATGTTATTGTGTTAAAATTTAGTACAGTTTAGTTTTAAAATTGTGACAAAAAATGGAAAAATTAGAATTCTCAGTTTTAGGATAGATTCCTCACAGTAACTATAGCGCTCTTTCTCACTTGTCTAAAATTAAAACATGATGATCAAGAACCACAAGCCCATTCCGGGACATTATGTGTTTTGGCTTGTACCATACAGTATAACTTTTGCTTTCACTTAAATGCTTCTATTTATCTACATATCAATTGATAACGAAAAACTTTTTTGTTCAGTGATTAAGTTAAATTAAATTTGTATCTTAGTAAACTTACATTATTGAAGATGCAGGATTACAAATTTTAACTTTTCCACTATACAAACATACAAGCAACTTCTAGGGTTAAATATTAAATAGACCTTTTGTATTGCATCTAAATTTAAAGAATTATTATCTGAATTTTTAATAAAATGTAACAGCTGCTATTTAAAACTGACATTTATTTGCAAAAGCTTTTATCATCATTTGTCTGCAACATAAATTATTCAAATAGACCCAAACACACGCACATAATAAAACAAATATTCTTATTTAAAGACAACTTTATCTAAATTTAACCAGGTTTTTAAACAGATTAACTTCGGGCATACGTATTTTGCTAAGAACAACAGAATACTGCAGAGACAGCAATTAATAACATTAACAGTTGTGTGATTTTATCCTTAAACTAAATCAAAACACTTTGCGTGCTCTCTCTTTCTCTCTGCACACATATAAACACACTGACACACACATACAACAAAAGGAAAGGAGTTATTAAATTAATTAAAATTTAAATCAGAATTTCAACATCTACGTGCATCAACAGTAGGGTTCCTAAATGAAAAACTTTTCTCAAAGCAAACATTTTTAAATTTCCTGTATTTTTTTTTCCTGAAATTCAACATTTTAAGGCGCAAAATAAAAGTGTTGTCCGTTCATTCTATGGTAAGATATTTGATTTGTACCCAAATCCACTTACTGGAAATATTAGAAATGATTGCGTCCACACCTGCTTAAGAACTAGCGACAGGCAAGCACTTATCCGATCAGAAGAAGGCTAAGCAACTTTTGATGACGAATGGGACACATATGTCCCTTTTAGGCTTTTGTAACAATGCAGCAACATAAATTTCGGACTGGGCTTTGACTTAATCGATGTTGTTCGATCTACTGATTTACTAAACTTATTTTGTAAGAAGGTAATTGTATAATGTAATTTATAGACCGTTAAATGATGTTTGATATAAACAAACGTTTTGCAACAGCAAATAATTTTTTAATAAAACGAGTGGTTACGTCAAGGACGTTAAATATTTAATGGTGTGAACATACATAGCTTAAGCAGCACAAACAAATAATAATACTCTCCCAAATAATATGGTGTAGGGTATATTAAGTGCATTAGAATAATTCAAATCGTACTTTTGGATTCTATCGTTGTAAGCGATGAAAAGTGTATCTATTAGGACAACCTTTACTGCAGGGAATAGTAGTTAAGCCTGGAAATCAACTGAACCAATGCCAAGGATAAGCCTCCTATAAGTTAATGAATTGTATTTGGTGGGACCTGAAAAGAC
Organism: Pollenia angustigena; assembly: GCA_930367215.1. NCBI lineage: Eukaryota > Metazoa > Arthropoda > Insecta > Diptera > Polleniidae > Pollenia > Pollenia angustigena. The sequence continues at coordinate 96,954,211 of OV884059.1, read as the reverse complement.
CCATTTGCAAATCGTACTTTTGGATTCGATCGTTGTAAGCGATGAAAAATTTATCTATTAGAAAAACCTTTACTACAGAGAATCGTAGTTAAGCCTGGAAATCAACTTTATGTTAATGAATTGTATTTGGTGGGACCAGAAAAGACCCATCGGTTATAAGCTGCCCAAATCGAATCAGATGATAATTTGGAATCTGTGCTAAGCACAATTGATTCATTTGGGGACATGTGCTGAACACAATTGAATCGTTTCAAGCGCGAATTGAAAGTTAAACGCTTTAAGCATGCGAGCTAACATGAATCTGTTATATTCTAAATATCATGATAACGCTCGTCCACAATGTCAGGCCTTTTGGCAGCCATTTGCTAAGACCTAACGTCCTCACTGAAATGTTCTTTACTTTAAAACAGAAGCAGTTGTTTTTGGCGCGGAATTGCATTGTTGGATTTCGACATAATATAAACTACTCAGCTTCTTTTGAGTGGAGATTATTTGTTGCTCCATCTTCGCCTTACCAATACACACCCGGGTAACCAAATTAGTTTTATTTCTTTAATAACTTACTTAAACTTGCTCTAGTTACGCATACACAGAAAAAAATTAAAAATTTTCTCTAATCACCAATTTTATACCAAATTCAAAGAATGAAGCAACCCATTTGTTGATTTTGCACCTATTACCAAAATGATTATATTGATTACTAAAAATTGTAAAAATTTTATATCTTGAAGATTTTTTTTTTTTTCAATAAATGATATTATTAATTTTAATTAACCCATTAAGGCCCTGCGTTGCGTTTTCGCAACGTTCACTTAAACCTCCCCTCAGGCATTTTGTTGTTACGTGATATTGTTATTAAGCACAGAGAAATAACATTTAACTTAATATCTAATCGACCTGTTTTTGGATTTGTATCATACATAAGTTTTTTTTATAAAAATTTCAATTTTTCCTGTTTTTTTGGGTACTTTTGGAAAAAGTTTAAAAAAATAAAGTAATATATAATATACCTATCTGAAACTTCTGAAGGAGATAGCTAACATACGAACATTATTATTTCTACTCAAAAATCCAATCATCGTAGACATTTGAGACTTTTTTTATGATTGGATACATCCGTGATGCGAAAACGCAACACTAGGCCTATATGGTTATATGGATAATTACATGAAATTATCAAATAAAATGTATTAAACAATCACTTGCTATTTAAATAAAACATTTATACATGTAAATTATAAGTTGTTTTTATTACGCAGTAAGTAAATTCTCTATGTCAAGTGTGTTATTTTGCTAAAGGGAAGTGAACTTCCACCAAAGTAGTCCCGTGATAGGTCTTTGGGGGAAGAGACCGGTTCCAGTTCTATCAGTTTATATGAATAAGATCTATCACTTTTACATGGGTTTGTCATTGGTTAATTGACACCATTTGACCAGTCACACATCTATTCTCAATGAACGTGTTAAGTGTTAGTTAGAACAATGTAAGATTATTTCGATACAATGTAGTATGTACCGTAATTCAATTCTATTTTTACCTTCTTGTTCTTTATGCACCAGTTAGAATTTTAGTTCTCCTTTCACTGTTCATGAGTTCTATCTTTTTTAACTTGTTCTATTTTCACAAATCGAGAAACAATTGACACAGATTTCCAGCAGGGTTACTTCAATATTTGATACCATCCACTGACAGCTAGGATATTTCAGGAGTGGGCATTATATTGAACCTGTGGTAAATTATGAACCGATCTTTACGAAAGTTGACAGTGTGATTTCTAGTAATTAAAAACTGTGACAGAACAAAATTTATAACAATAGAATTATTTTTTATGGTTTTAGGCGTACCAAAGTGTTTTTCGAGAGTGGGTTTTATTTGGGTCCTATGGTAAATTATGGACCGATCAATTTACAAATGTGAAAAAAGTGACGTTGCAGTGCACCCAAAGTGCCTTGAAGCATATCATAATTGAATTAAAAATAAAATGTAAATGAATATATTTTTTAATTTTTTTTCCTAAAGACGTGAATAAAATATTTTAATTTAAAATTTTTACAAATGCGCTTAATTTGTATATCGTTAAGGCCCAACGTTGCGTTTTCGCAACGGGAGTTATCTGGGCTCCAACGTATCAGATTCGTTCAACAAAAAAAAAAATAATTGATTCAATTATTACATTAATTAAGTTTAAATACTTTTTAAATAATTTTTTTAATTAATAAAAAATTACTAATAATTTTTTCTGTGTAGAACAAATTGTAAAGTTCTTTAGAAAAACAAAATAGAGAAACACAAAAAAAAATTTTTTTTTGACAAGCACTTGTTCGTCGCCTACAGTGATAGATAAGGCGTCATAACGCTGATGTATTTTGACATCAATACTATGACAAGTGTCTTCGTTTTTGACCCCATGCCACTTTTCATCATGGTAATGTCAACCTTACCATCACTTGGCCAAAGTGTCATCAGGGTCAAAATGAAATTATGTCATCAATGGGATGACACATCGGCATCACAAAAATTACGGCCATGTCCTCAGTGCGATGACGCACACTGGGGATTTCGCGGAAAAAAGTCAGATTGTCAACATACTCTTCATGCAATATGCAGTGATATGTTGAAATTTTAGACTAAATGGTTCAATCAAATCAAAAAGAAGTACTCCGATCTGACTGCCAGTTTTGTTTTATATCCGTCTCAAACTCAGAACATGTATGTTTTACCGAACCAACTTAATTTAAACCTAAGAATTTAAAAATGAATATTTTTTTACTATGTGAGCTAACGTTTTTCTTTTTTTTTCTATTTAAAGTAGTATATTTCAGTATACTAAAATTGAAAAAAAAAATCTGCAGAGACTTAAGTTTTTTTTTTTTTTTTTTTGTGTATTTTTATGAACATATAACAAAAATGCCTATTTTCTCCAAACATTTGGACCTGCAATTTTATCTTTACTTTTCCACAGTTGGAAATCACTACTAATACATTGTCTTATATCTGTTTTAACATTTTTAATCAATTTCAAGTGCCACCAGGTGCCACCTCTCAATTTGTTGCATTACACAGTACAACATTTTTCAGCTGATTGAATCAGGACTCAATTCTTATAAGGCTCTTTTGTTTAACATAACTCGAGAACCACTAGTCGGATTTTGCTGAAACAAATTTAGAAAAATCAAGAATTACAATTACTTTCATCTGTTTATATAACATTTTGCTACATAAGCAACAGTTTCGCAGTTATAAATAAATGTATGAAGAAAAAAAATATTTTTTGCACAAAATATTCAAATTTTTTATTTTTAATTCATAAAAAATTCAAAACAGTAAAAAAAAGTTTCAAGTCCTATTACTTTCACGTAAAGTCGCATAACCTATGAAAAAATTGAGACATAAATCATGAAAATCGATGAACGCGTTTCGCTTTTATTCACAATTAAGTGAAGGTATGCATTTCAAAAATTTGCTCGAGATATGCACAAAATTCTTTGCAAAAACATTTGTGACTTTTTTTTGTGATTCTCAGAATTAAAAGAAAAAGTAATAAACAAAAGGTTATTTGATTTTTATGATTGCGGTAGCAAAGTAATAAGCGGTAATAAATGTGCGCGGACAATTGAACGGAAAGTACACTTTTTTAATTATTTGGGGTTTTCCGTTGGCTACCTGTATGATTTTTTTACAGCAATTCCACCCACATCTATTAGTGCTCATATTTGTAACGTACCTGTCAGTAAAATATTGATCGATTTTTGTCATTCAACAAGTGCTGACGAACGCGAAAAGTACAACCAAATTTTCTCCGGTTTTTTAATTATAACTGAAACTAAGGCCCAAGAGTTTTACGGCAATGGAAAGTTTTTCTATTTCTCATGGGGTTTTATGCTCGAAGCTTCTGGAGTTTGACAAAGACAGAACAAAATTAAAACAGTTTTTGCAACAATTGCACGTTGGCTTAAACGATACTAATATAAAAGCTTTTACTATAACTTCAAACAAAGATGGCAGGATTCTAACCGTACGAAGTCGCGATTTGAAAAAAAGAATGCAAATTGGCTTGAAGGCATATTCACAATTTAGTTTACTGAGGCTGAATGTTCTACCAGTTCTGCACTTGATCGGCCACGCAAATCGTTTGAGGAGTGCTGTGATCGCGCCAAACGATACAAAAGGGATGAAGTACGTGCGATTTTTCTTCTAGTATTTCAAAAACCAACCACAAAATTTGTACATTTAAAACTTTGGGAATGTTTACAAAGCTTTAACTTACAAAAGAAATATACCAGTATCTAATGCATTGGTTACAAAATGAAGGATATAACTTACTCGTACCATTCAAACAACTCAACACTCCACAAAATTCTGATTCATGAAAAATATATAATTGAAAAGTGTATTTTTCCTGTAGGCTCAGAAAAGTCGTAACAAAGACTATAAAAAATATCGCCTGCGACACTCCAGAAAATGCAGTCGAATTGCCACGAACGAAGATATTATGCACCGAATGATGGTAACAGCAGATCCAATGATCTCACACTTGACTCCTTCATTTAGCCAGAAAAAGCATAGTGATGTAAGCGACAAAGTTAAGGCTCTTTTAGAATAATAAATTAAAAAGTAGCCATTCATTTAAATTTTTTTGTTAGTTAGGGCTTTTTACATTGTAGGTAACGATTTACATTTTTCTAGCTTTCTTTATTTTGATTACTTTTGTGTATTACTATATAAATAAAGCTAAATTTGGGATGAAATCATTATATTTTTTGACAAATATATTTTTTTCCTCACCTCCATACAAAAATCCCCAGTGTCTGACGCAGTAACACCGGAAAAAGGACACATTAGCATCAATTTAATGACAATTTGTCATTAAGTCAAAGTGAGAGAATATTATTATTTACTTACCCGTTACACATGTTTGTTTCACGTTTGTTGAATTACGACCTTTGTTTACAGCAGAATTCTCATCATGCCGCATATGGTTTTCGTAATCGTTCTACTTTAAAAATTTGATGTATTTAACTAAATAATTTAAAAAAAATAGAATATAGGAATTTTTGCTTCTTATATGACATTGTAATCATGAAAATAATGTTAATAATATACAAAATATGGCATCGAATTGATATCACTATAGTCATAAAATAGATGACACGTAAAAAATGACAAAATTTTACGAAGACGTTAGTCATTGGATTGATGTTACTTTTTGCATCATTGATGTCATTTGTAGTAACATTGATGTTACAATTCTGATGTTATGGCATCATCAACATGAAGATTCATTTTTCTATCAGTGTACAGTTATATGGCAGTTTCACCCGGGTTTGTATCGATAATTGATGTACAAAAAAGTCTTTGGTAAGGCGAAGGTTAAAACAACAACAAAAAAAAAAATACTTTTTACATTTATCTGTAGAAAAGCTCCCAGGTACTTCCAGCAATGAAAGCAAAAATTCCGAAAATTAAGAGTCCCAAACGACAGTTTTGATTATGATTATGACATACCCTAACAATCTAAAGCAATAGTAAACAAGTCCACTGACACACATACAATTTTAGGCATAAACATTTTATGAAGTAAAATTACAAACATCTTTTGAACTGATTACAATTGTTTAATGTAGCGCATTATTATTGTCCACATTGTAACAATTGTATGGCTTACGACCAGTGGAAGTTATATTGTCAGTGGTGGAAGCAGCAGTTGTTTAATCAGTTCCAGTGTTGTTATTGTACCCGTAATCCTTGCCAGAAACTGTAGGTAGTACAAGAACAATAGAAACAAATTTTCTTGTTTTGTTTCTGTTGTAGTCGGCTGGCCTTTTTCTTTTTGTCGTTGCTACAATAATGATAACGTTCGTTTGTCAGTTGCTGTTGTAACTGTTTATACCATTGTAAGTATCATAGGCTTTATGGTCTAATGCCACTGTTACATAAGCAGACACAAAACTAATGTGCATAATTAAATAATTCTAAGGACCAAGTTTTAAGAATTAAATATATAAAATTATTTAATACGGAAAACATGACTGGAGGGGTGTTTAAATTCTATAACTTAATTGAAAAATAAAGATGGTTCGATACGGCCAATTAATTTTAAGATAAAGGAAAAGACTTAAAAAAAATGTATAAGTGTTTTTACTGCTATACAAAGAATATTATCGGTGATATTTTAATAGCCCATGAACGGGATTAAAGTTAACATAGACTGAAATTGACATCAAACTGGAAAAAATGCCATGCTAGGGCTTGCCAAATCCTTAATACTCTTCAGCAAAAATCAGAAATTTTTAGAAGTGGATTTTATATGGAAACTGTAGTAAATTGTTAACCACTCTTCATTAAATCTCTAATACAATTTTGAGTCTTATGAAACTAATTTTTCATGACAATATTAGTTTATTGTAATATGGTGCTTTGCCTCCGTTTTTGCGTTCTTAAGAGAGATTTTGAAGGAGGCTTTAATGGTGGCCAATGGTAAGTAATTGTTTTGTGATATAGTGCTTACCTAACGTAAGATTTTTAGAGTCTGTAGATTTTGAAATACCATAATTTCATAAAAACGGAGTGATCAAGAAAAGATTTAAGTGTATTTATATCTATGGATGTAGTCTGACAGAGAAGAACTGATTTATAAAATATGTCTGTTCTCATTATCTATTTATTAAATCTTACAATCTTATTCTAAAACGTTATTTTGTGCCTTGCAAGTTCCGGACGAAAACGTTTCCCTTCAAAGTTTCCGTTCTCATTTGTAGATGCTAAGAGCTTTTCTAATTGCAGGATCTGTTCTCCTTAACCGTTGAGTCAATACCCAACTTTATCCACATTGTTTAGCAACCGGGGTACCCAGCTACACACACACTATAATGTATTAATAATTAATTTCAAAAGATTTTGTTATTCGTGCTTAATTCCCAGTTTTTATTCTTGACAAAAACACTTGAAATTTATTGTTGATGGGATAAGCTATTCCTATGCATTTCACTGGTTGCTTAGGCCAGATCATCAGGAAACTTCATCCATAAAGATTTTAGAAAAACTAAAGATATTAAACCAAATAAAACTGTTAAACGTATAAGAATTATAGCAACAGTTCTACTTGTAACAATATCAAAGCTTAAACAAAACACATCAACAATAAACAACAGAGGGTTTATCTCATCTTACATTCCCCACTACAATTAGTTGAAATTCTCTCAACATTAATTGTAGTTGTAAGTAGGTTAAGAAAAACAAAATAAAAACAACACAACAACTTACAAAAGATGTTGTCAATTAAGTGTTTTTTAGGTCGTGCACTTGCCTGTTTATCAAAAAGTAATTTCAATTTTTGGGAATACAAAATTTTAATTTCAAAAGATTTTGTTATTCGTGCTTAATTCCCAGTTTTTATTACGATGATATTGTGAGTTAAGATCAATTTGTTGAATAAGAATAAACGTAAATTAATATTTTGATAGATATTTAAGAAATTAAATAATCGATAAATTCGATGTCGTTATTGTTCATCTCATAGGAAGCACTCGGGCCTAAAAGTTTTAAAAATTTGAAGGTAAATCATAATCACGACAGCATTTGTCCAACCTTTTCAGTCCAATAAAAACAAGTAAGAAAGTAAAGTATGTCAACACCGACTATATTTTAGCCTATGTACCAAATTTTATCAAATAATCTCCAAAAAACGGTTGCTTAATGTAACCTATTTCTCAAATTACTTTTAACGATGTTTACTTGGCTAAACACCCTCTCTACTTCAGCATTAGACCATGGAAGTGAGAGCAACATTATAGTAAATTCTGAAATTTCTAAAACAATTGTTACCGCATGCATCCCTTTATTGAAGTACTTGCAACCAGAAAGAAACAGCGATGTTTGTGTTGATCCATTTTATAAATTTAACAGTGGAAGACTGTTCATTTATTTTGAAAGATGTTTCAACGTCATAGTTTATAGCGATTTTCAACATTTGTAAAAGGTGTGATTTAAATTAGAGGCGTTTTAATTGTTCAAAATGTTTAATTTACTTTTATAAACTTTTATAATAAAATAAAAATTTTTCTTTTAAAAGAAAAACGGCAACAAAAATGTATGGCTTAACAAATTGAGAAATGGCAAAAAAAAATGGCTAATGGCTAAACTAATTTTTTAATTGCTAAACAGGGTGAAAAATGGCTAAATCAAGCCACTAAATGGCTAAATTGGCAACACTGTGCATAACGGCTAAAATTTAAAATTTGTATACAGGACAGTATTTTTTAGTATAACTGTTGAACATTTTTGGCTATACATGACATGTAAGTGAGACTTCCCCGTATAATAATAATAACGCTTTTTTCTATTTTTTGAGCAGTTAAAACGTGTTTGTATTATCCCATAAAGTGTATTGCATTGTATTGGATACCGGGGTACCCGGGTGCGCATGATACGATGGTTAAAGTTTAAGCAAATTTTTTAAAGTATTAAAGGAGAAAAAAATAAGTCTAGAATCTGAATTCGCTTTCTTTTAAGTTAAATAACGACGATCCAGAGGTTTGTTTAAAAATTTTAATTCTTAATACATTTTTTTCATGTAAATATACCTAGGTGGGTACCATGGTACCCGGATATTAACCAGAGAACGGCTTTCTGCGATTGCAAAAATATCGCAGTAAATGAACACCAACAAATACACTCGCTTGCGGTCACACAATCAAACTTGCGCAACCGCAACCGCAAACACAATCAAACTTGCGCAACCCATACATTCGTTGCTGGTTTACAGTCATTCAAACAATGCACATCGTGCTTTGTTATTTATTCCATCGTTAAACTTCGTTTGTTAATTAAGATGTTTGTGTGTTTGGTCCGACAATGATTGTTTTGGCAAAGAAAAAAAAAAAATACAAACAAAAAATCCAGAAATCAAGCAATTATTACTCATGTAGACATTCAGCAGTTACTATGTACTTCGCCTACTTTTTCAAAATGAATAGCTTCATTAACTCATTATTTTGTAGCTTTGTTCTATAACTACATCTGTAACAACTTCTTAAGCTACTTTTTTCTGGATGTATGCAGGTAAAAAAATAATGACTTACTTTTGAATGCGTTCATTTTGGGACATCCCTTGTAAAATTCATTGGTTCTTTCAGTAGAATTGTAAGTAGTGCTCTTATGTTTTTCTGATAACTCAACACATTATTTTGTAGGCGAAGTTTTTACAAGAAAAAAAAAAAATTTAAATGAAACTAAACGCACATAAGTATGTAGGTACAAACAATTTCCATAGAAACAGAACACTTTTTTTTATCATCTTAAAAAGAACAGTAGTTCTGTATATACAACGTATTCTTGTTATTTTTGTTTTTATTGTTGTTAATTTTAACAAAGCGTCTCATCGAGTGGTTTATTGTTGTTAGTGTTGATAATGTAAACAATGCGTCTCATCGAGTGGACAATGACAACTTGAACGCAACAGCATAAGAATGTGTGCCTTTTGACTTTACACAAATAAGTTATATTGCGTGCGCAACAAAAATGCAAACAAAGCACTTTCAATAAAAAACGCACACATGCAAAAATCAAATGTGTACGAAACGATGTAAAAATTACCAACGTTGAACTTTGTTTTGCAGGCCAAGAGTGAATGTAAATTTGAGCGTATGAATAAATCAAGAAAAATAGTGATTTTGCAGTTCTCTGGTATTAACACATGGGTTAAGCGAGTGTGGCCGCCATTATTTAAAATATTTCGAGCTAGTGGATTCGAATATTTAATTGCATATTCCGTAATCATATTATTTACTTTTAGCATATTGCGATCCTTGTAGATATTTGAGTTTTTAACATACCAGGCAGTGGCTGTGATTAGTCGAAGAAGTTTTTTTGGAAGACTTTGAATTTTTCAGTATTAGAGGCCGAGGCAGTGCACCATATTGGCTTTAAGATAGAGTTGTAAAGCAGAAGTTCGAGCAATCGAGACTTAGAGCAGAATTTCTTCCAATAAGCCAATTAATTTCAATTGCTTTTAGTTTCATTTGAGTTAATTTTGTTTCTATAAGCCATTTCCACGTTAAAAGCCCATCTAGACGTATACCGAGATATTTTACATGCGAGTGTTTAATTTTTTTATATGAAGGTATATTTCCCAACGCAATGTGAATGTAATGTATGTACGCATTTTTGCTCAATTACCATTATCCTCCATTGTTTTAGCCACTTTTCTAGTTCAAATATATATTTCTGTAAGTAACGAGATGCTTAATGACAGTTTCCGCAAATGTTGAAGTTTGGGTGTAGTTGTTTGTTGGCATGTCTGAAATTTAAACTAAGTACAATAGAGATCGCAGTATGCTGGTTGTGGGGCTCCAGGTTCAGCTTTTTGATTTTAATTAACGACCGACTTAGTGGCTTTCTAACAGCTTGTGTGTGTTTGCTGGTAAGTTTTGCTTCAATTTATGAAAAGAGCCTTGCTGACAGACTTGATCAAAAGCGTGCGAAACATCGATGAAGAGAACAAACCAATATTGTGTTCTTTTCTAAAGCCGAATTGGTGGTTAGTAATACATCTATTTTCATTTAAAATCGGTGTAATTTTGACACTAACAACTATGGTATATTAGATAGTAGGCCTTTATGACTCAACTTTTGTGTGATCCTTTCCTTGTTTAGGTATCATGGTAACTTAGGAAACTTTCCAATCTTGAAGGTAGTATTCAAGGCGTAAAATGACATTAAAAATAAACAATTAATTTTCTTTGGTATGCGAGGTTGCTCCAAAAGCATTTTATTACTAATCTTATCAATAACGGGTGCCTTCTTGCTGTTAAAATAACAAATAGCCTTTCCGATTTCTCTCAAGTCTTAGGGGAATAGCTGTTCTAATATTAACAGGCGGTAACTCGACTGTTATTTCTTGAAATATATGAAAGTCACACTTTCATAACAATTGTTTGTACTCGATTGATGCCACAAAAACCCACAACGCTGGCCGTGCTAGTGGGGGTAGTCTGTATGGTTTTAGAAAAGTCCTACCTACGATTTTAAGTTTTCGTTTCTCTCAAATATAGTTGTACTAATAGCAAAGCTTGATGATACTCCTTTTTGCTTTATTGCACTGTATCTTAACTGCACAAACTGGAATAGTGATTTTGAAAAACTTCAAAGACTTGTGTTAGATCTAACTGCATCAAACTTTTATATTGTTGGTGACCCAAGCGCTCGAATTGGCTCCAGCCAAGTGTTAGATTCAAATCTCTTGTATGAAATCGTCAACCAAAATGGAAGGAAACTAATTGAGTTGTCTATGAAAAACAAAATCTGCGAAGCTGCTGTAACAACAAAAAATAATTTCTGTTGCGAACCAAAACCAAAATTGTTCAATTGGAAATGTGCACGTTTTCGTAAAAACATGATGCCTTACCTAAATAATTACAGAAAGCATCACTCAACGTAAAACAAAGCTAAGTATCTCTCTGCAAGATCAAAATATTTAAATGTTTGCCGTAGCAGTAAACTTCAATTCTATAATTCGAACTTAATTAGATTAAATTCGATTACATGCAGCAACGAGTGGTGGAATCTTGCTAACGAATTAAAGCCTCGTAATTGTAACTTAAGGCGCGAGTTGAAAGCTGAGGATTTTCTACTACATTTTAAGTCGTTATTGCAAAATACAAATAATAATATTTCCTTACAGTGGTGCATTCCATACTACATCGATCCGTTTCTTGATTCTCCGTTTGCACTATGCGAACCTTCATTGGTATTAAAATCTTTAAAAGAAAATAAGGCACCGGGACCTGATGGAATTTGTTACGAATTCTATAAATATACTCCATTTTGTTTTGTAAAAGAAATATTATACGTTCTAAACTACATATTCTTAAGAGAAGAAATCTCAACGCGTTTCACAAAAGCTATACTTATACCACTCTTAAAAAAGGTGACCCTAATTGCCCCAACAATTATCGCGGATTATCACTCATGGATACCCTGTCTAAAATTTTCAATAACATAATTTTAAATTGGATAACGGATTGGATTTAAAAATGTAATATACTTAATGAATATCAGGCCGGATTTAGAAAATACTACTCAACGATTGATAACATATTTAACCTCACCAATATTGTGCACCTAAATAAAATTGCAAGTAACAAGACTTACGCATTTTTCATTGATTTTTCGTCTGCCTTTGATACTATCCCAAGAAATGCTCTGTTTTATAAACTTGCTACTATGGGGCTGTCTTCTAAATTCATACGGATTTTACAAAACTATTACGAAAATAATACTAGTCGCATACTTTATGGAAATACGTTCGCGGAGTCTTTTTCTGTAGATATAGGCGTGAAACAAGGATGCATTCTAAGTCCAGTTCCATATTCTTTGTATCTGAATGATTTAGCTGATGTTCTACCAGGAGGAGTTTGAATTTAAAATGTTCCTGTTAAAATTCTTCTGTATGCGGATGACATTGTTTTATTAGCCGATGAACGTCATATCTTACAAAACATGATTAATGAACTGCACAATTATTGTTATCATTGGTGCCTGAAAGTAGATCTAGAAAAATCTAAGATTGTAGTTTTTCGAAATAGCACTAGAATTTCAAAAAACCTAAAATGGAATTTTGGTGTAAATAACATACAGATCGTAAATACCTACAAGTACTTGGGAATAGAAATTAACTACAATTTATCATTTAAAAAACATACAGAAACCAAATTAGCTTCTTCCAAAATGGCGATTGCATCAACGTGGTCCAGGTATATAAACCACCCTATGATATAAAATTTTAATAAGCTTAAAATCTTTAATGCGGCATCAAGGTCAATAATGTTCTATGGAGCCCAAATTTGGGGTGATAAAATGTATGATGACGTCGAGAAACTTTTAAGATATTTAAAAACAAAAAATGCTGTACCTACCCAGCAATACACCTAACAACATGCTTTTCTTGGATTCTGGTATAAACTCTGTGTATCTGGATACCCTCAATCTGCATTTTGAATACATTAATAATGTCCTACACTTACCTAACTACAGACTACCCCGAATTTAATCTGAGATGATTATTACAAAAAAAACTTTTTGGGCCGAAGAATGGCTGAACATATGCAAGAATATCGAATTTGTACCTGAAAATGAATCCACCCCTTTATGCACCTTTTCTTCATCAATCCTACAGCTATTGAAAACAAAGGAAACACATGATCTCATTTCTGATGCTAGACAGTTCACAGTTCCAAGATTTGTATCCTGAGCTAAATTATGACATCAAATCTCTACCGATATCCTCCCTTTCGTCTCGAGCTGCAAGTTTAATCATCAGGATAAGAGGTGGAATGTTAGACCTCAATGCTAGATCGTTCAAAAAATCATCAGTTGGCCTATGTTCCTTATGGAACTTAGATGCTGTTGAAAACACTTTTTATATAAGGAATTCAGATTGAAATATTTTCACAGTTCCATTCTCTACCATAATGAGGTTATAGAAATACTTAAAATTTTCAATTGTTATTACGCTACTTTCAAGCTTTATTTTAAGGCTTATTTCACTGCCTAGCCACAACAATAATTACAGTCGACAAATTACAATTAAAGAAAATACAAAATTTAAATAGAAAATGGGTTTATTATCATTGTTACTGAATGGTGTAAGCGGGCATTAAATGTTTTCTTAGAAAGGCATAAAGAAACCACAGACGAGAGCTTACACTTTCAGGCAAAACCACCAAACCAAACACACAAAATCAAATATACGGACGTACAATATTTTAAGTACCACTGTATTAAGCAGTCGAAGAAACCAACAATGTTTATATTTACATTTCTTTAAAAAAAATTAAATAACAGGAAGGACCTTTACGAGCATTATGATTTGACATCACTTACTCATTACAAATGCTAATCACATGATGAGGTATAACGTGAACTTAACAATGAAGGCCAAAATGAGCAAACAAAATTAACAAGATGATGATGATGATTATTATGTGGAAAAGGAGGATGTTGTTAATAATAATTATTATTATGGCAGTCAACAGCAGCAGCAAGACAAAACAGAAAACAATGAATACAATGATAGGAAATGCAAAGTTGTTGCTAAAAATCTTAGATACCTGTAATCATGAATATGCCAATAAAAGTAACAAAGAATAGAATAAACAATTTCTTGTCATTGTGCAGCAAAAAAAAAAAAAAAAAACGGGGAAACGAGGATTCATGTTTTTAGTTTGGAAGAATCCATTGAATGGTAGGAGTTAAAGTGGCATAGAAGACACAGATGTTAGACTCGTTATGATAAAAGTTTGCAGAAATTTTGTTAGAAATAGGTTTAGATATAAAAAACGTTTCTTATTAAGTTGTCCTTTAACATTTTCAGCAACACTAAATTGATATCAGTTTTGTGTAAAGCATTTTATACAAAGCGTCTTCAAAGTTGTTTCATAATTCGTAAATTATAAATTATGTATTAAATAAGTTTCTCAAGGAAGTAAGAGACAATAAAGTTTCTTGAAATTTGTGACAGTGATACCAACTTAAGGCTGTCCCTTTTTTCCTCTTCCACCACTAGTGGTAAATTAATCTAAGACCCCTTGAGGTATATTTATGCTAAGTACTTGATTAATTCTAAGCCCAATATCTTATGTCTGTCTGGCTGGCCATATATATGTCCGTATGTTGTTATCAAATCAAAAAAATTAAAAAGAATGTAAGCAGATTAACAACAATAAATTCAAGGATAGACAACATTTTAATTAACTTCTTAGCCATTTAACCCATTTTTAACAGGAAACCTTATTAACCCTTCTGCACTCCTTGGGTCAATTTGACCCAATTTTGGTTTTCAAACGCAAAATTTGTCCCTTTAAATATAAGATATGGACGTGAAACTTCAATTTATCCATTACAGGGACAAAAATTATAAATTTAAATGAAAATAATAAAATTTTAGTTTTTCCTTCCCCCTAAAAAAAACACGATTTACACACATTTAATATCCTTTGGGTCAATATGACCCAACAAGCGATATTGCAAGTTTATTTCCACTTTAAAATTTGTTTTCTATTGAATTGAGTTCATCTTCATTCAGAATCATCGATCAATAATTTTTTCGGTCAAATAATCAATAGAATCGCTTTTGTTTTTATTATACTTAAATATGAAATGCTGTTAACATTTT
This sequence comes from Pollenia angustigena, assembly GCA_930367215.1. Classification (NCBI taxonomy): domain Eukaryota; kingdom Metazoa; phylum Arthropoda; class Insecta; order Diptera; family Polleniidae; genus Pollenia; species Pollenia angustigena. The sequence goes on along the minus strand of OV884059.1, from coordinate 96,939,038 downwards.
ATTGTTGGGTCATATTGACCCAAAGGATCATAGGAAGGGCACATATCCAAGGGATGCAGAAGGGTTAATATGGATATTTATATGTAAAAATATCTTGAATAATATATATTTAACTGTTTCCAAAAAAAAAAAAAAAAAAAAAAAAAACCTGTAGTACGCATGAATACGCAATTGCTGAAAGTGATCAAACATAATCAGAAATAATCACTAAAAATAAGAGGATATTTTTTTTGTTTATTTTTAAGTAACGTCAGTAATTCTTATTATTTTTGACTACTTGTAATCCTAATCAATTAGTAAACAAGAAAAACCAAAAATAATCGTAATCGCAGTCATTGCTCTACTCTTTAAAAAAGTGATCTAATAAGTAATGATTATGCTACTAATCATTATTTAACAGCTATGGTAATGACGCATATTCTTAAAGAATTTTATAGGTGTATACATTAGGGTTGGTCGAAAAGAAAGTTGTACCAGTCACCCACTAGAATGAAAGATATGTCAATGAAGTTTCTAAAACAGAAAAAAAATGTTTTGCCAAGCCCTAAAATACAGCACTTTTAGTTTTTTATATGTAGCGCTGCCATTTAAAGTCCTGAAACACACTTTACTCATAAAAACTGCTTTAGGGTAAATGGATACCTTACGTATGACACAAAACATCCCAGCGGACGGGCTTGTGGCGGTACAGCAATAATTGTTCAAAAACACATCAGACACTTACGATTGAAATCTTACTGATTTCAAACTTACGTTGTCATCCGTTTATTGTCCCCCGAGGCACAAATTTGTACACGATAAATTTCTCAACTTCTTCTCCACACTGGGCCAGAAATTCATTGCTGCTGGCGATTACAATGCTAATCATACATATTGGGGCTCCAGTCTTATTAGTCCTAGAGGTAATCAGCTATACAATACCGTAACTGCAAATAATTTTGATGTTGTATCGAGTGGTGAGCCTACCTATTGGCCAACCGACTTCAACAAGCTACGAGACCTTATTGACTTTACTGTTATTAAAAACATCAAGCGCGATCAGGTACTAGTTAGTTCCTCCTATGATCTATCGTCTGATCATTTACCTTCAATCCTCATTTTAAAAGGCAACTCTGACGCCGCAGCTGCAAACTTTATTTCCTATCCAAACAGAAACACAAATTGGTTAAAGTATTAATTGTCTGCGAGCTCTCACCTATCACAGTGCATTCCCCTAAAAAATTCATCTGACATCCAAATAGCTGTCGATCGATTTACAGAATTTCTTGGATTCTGCATCAAGAAATTCAACCCCAATTAAGCGGACAATTAAACGTGCTCCTTACAATACATCGACGGATATAGAGACCCATATCAGAGAAAAAAGGAAGTTAAGAAGACAATGGCAAAATAGTCGTTCACCCACCACTAAGGCTCAACTACAATTATGCCTGATTACTCTTCGCAACAAATTGAGACAGAGCCACGAGTCTGCAATAAAAGGCCATTTACATAGCATAGATGCCACAAAAAACTCCAATTACAGCTTATGGAAGGCTGTACGGCATATGAAATGCCCTATAACCCAAGAATTTCCATTAAGACTGGAAAACCGCACTTGGGCCAAAAACACAAATGAAAAATTAAACGCTTTCGCGGGCCACCTTGAGAAAGTTTTCACGCCACATGATGCACATACTCGTTCCTGTCGTCCAATCATTCCTGATAAGGTAAACCATCCAATAAAATTTAACATTACTCAAGTAAGATCTGCAATAGAAAAAGTGAATATTAGAAAACCCCCCGGACCTGACCGCATCACAGGGTCAATGATGAGAAACTTACCATCATCTGCTTCTAGAATCTTGCTGCTCATTTTTAACGCGATATTAAGAGTCGGATACTTCTTATACTCATGGAAGAGGTCTATAATTGTTATGATTCTCAAGCCAGGAAAAGATGCTAACTAGGTTGTGTCGTAAAGACTGATAAGCTTATTATCAATCCTATCGAAGCTTTTCGATAAGTATAACTCCTCATCTAAATAAACACGATATGCGGATCACCAGTTCGGATTCAGAGCGAAACATGGTACAAAAGAACAAGTGCATAGAATTGTCACCCTAATTAGATCGGCGTTTGAGAAAAAGCAATACTGCTCAGCACTGTTTGTAGACATTTCCCAAGCATTTGACAAAGTTTGGCATGATGTGCTACTCATCAAAATAACACGAATGCTTCCTCAAAACACTCACAAGCTTCTGAAGACCTATCTAACAGGCAGAACATTCATAGTAAGGTCGCAAGATAAATACTCCCCCCTCAAGAAAATTACTGCTGGTGTACCACAAGGCAGCATATTAGGACCGCTACTATACATAATATACACAGCGGATATGCCAACAAACCTGAGCACGCATACCTCTACATTTGCAGACGACACAGCATTTATTAGCGTTAACCATGACCCTAAAGTCGCATCGCAAAATCTACAGCCCCACATTAATGAACTAGAGGCCTGGGTGGAAAAATAGGGAATAAAGATTAACAAGGCTAAATGTGCTCACTTAACTTTCACGCTCAGAAGACAGACGTGCCCAGCTGTAAAAATAAATAACATCACTGTTCCGGTAGAAAACCATGTTAAGTACTTGGAAATTCATATAGATAGAAGCTTGACCTGGTCTCGTCATATTGAAGCGAAAATAACGGCTATGAAACTTAAAGCAGCTGAACTACATTGGCTAATCGGTCGAAACTCAAACTTGTTTTTAGACAACAAAATTCTTTTATGCAAGTCCATCATAAAACCAATATGGACATATGGCATCCAATTATGGGGTAATGTATGCGCATCTAACATCCAAAAGCTTCAAAGAAGACAGTCTAGAATATTACGACAAATTGCCGGCGCCCCATGGTATATACGTAATGATATTATCCACAGAGATCTCAACGTCCCCACTATCCAGAAGGAAATTAAAAAATATTCAATTAGCTACATAGATAAACTAATGGCCCACCCTAACTACCTCGCTCGGGGTCTGCTTCAGTTCGAAGGTCACCAGAGGCTAAAAAAAAACGATACTTTGAGCCTAACTAGAAGAAATTTTTAAAATTAGAATACAGCAGTTACCCAGTAAAAAATGGAGCTTCCAACGAAGCAGGTTTGTAAGGGAGAAACATAAGAATTGCGCTTACCATTGCGCATACGGAAGACATGAATTTTATATGGCGAGTTCCCACTTTGAAGCAATACATTTTGGACACATGAAGCGCATTATTCAGCGCATAAAATAGTTGTTGGATGTAACGATCAGCTTTACACACTGAATGTTTTGATACCGTTATTTTTTAGTATTCTCCCTTACAAACCTGCTTCGTAGTAAGGGAATGCCGTAGCACTTGAAATGTTATTTTTTTTTTATAAAAGTTGTTGAGAGTTTTTTCACTTACTTTACTGCATTTCTGTATGTCTTATTGCGTAGCGCATAATTCTGCGCTTATTTTTTTAAATGTTCCATTAGTGCTTCGCAATATGATAAAATTTTTTATTGGGTAGTGGTTACATTGGTAACAACTAATAAACAACAAGTAGAACTAAGACTTGAATACATATTGTAAATTTCGATAAGAAAGATTCAATAATTAAAATAAATAAATTAAAAAAAAAAATTAAATTTAAAGTCCGATCTTATCATATCGTATATCGTTGGTCATGGCTTGATAGTGGTTTCATTTTTGTCTTTGGTGACTTTTCAATCCCACGTGAAATTCTGGGCGCCACTTATGCCATCTCGGATCCTTCCCCCAAATATCCAACTTTTTTTACGTGACAAGAGAGTCCTTATAAAACTACGTATGTATAAGTTTTAATATGCTCACTTTTATGAAACGCCTCCAAAAAAAGCACCTTTTTCACATACATACTACATTAAACCAAGTAGAAGCCAATAAAAAACAAAAAAATTTTCCTCAGTCACGTGCTAGAATAAAAGGTATATTTATGAAGTTTTAAGAACTTAAAAATAAATTTTTTGTCAGCCCTAAATTACAGCGCTTTTTGTTTTATACAAAACAAAAATTCTGTAAAAGCCTCCATTTTATTTGTTATCCCTAAGCCATTATCAAACTCTGTAAGTTACGCGCAATTTTTGGTTAATTATTCAATACTCCTGAAAATCTCTTTCTATGGCTGGGCATTTCAATTTTTAAAAACAGTTTTAATCGATTTTCATAGACTTTTGTTTTTTAGCTTAGCGGTGTTTGAAAGTGGACTTCTCATATTTAAATGAAAGTGAGACGGATGAATTTATTGACAAGCTTTCTCCATCTGAACAACTAGCGTTTTGTTTGCCAGTTTTATAATTTTATGCCATTTTTTTGCTGGGCTGTGAAACTCTTCTGGAACTGTTTTCTGTATTTTTTTTTTATTTAAATACTACAAATTAAAAGTCTTAATTAAGACATTTGTAAAAGCAAACAAAATGTTAAATATGAGTCCATGGTACAGAGTTAAAACAAGAACTAAACAAACATAAAGAAACTGCAGAATTCTTAAAATGAAAAAATACAAAATAAATTAAATGCATAAAAATGAATGCCTCAAAACACACATATATATATATATATATATATATATATATATATATATATATATATATATATATCTATATGCATATATGCGAAAAATTATAAATTGGGCAGTCGGTGTAAGTAAATCTTAGAGAGACTCTTGGTTTTAGAAACTTCATTGACATATTTTTCATTCTTGGGGGTGACTGGCACAACTTTTTTTTTTTTTTTTGTATGGAGGTCGACCCGGTCTAGTCTACATATGGCAAAACGGGTACAAAGGCAATGAAATAAACATTTTTTTTCTGTTAGGACCAGCACTCAGGGGATGACCCCTACTATTGCATTGCATTGTGTTGGAACTAGGAAAATAGGTTGTGGGAAGGAGGATAGAGGGAGTAGTGATTGTGAACATTCGATTTGAACTTAATCAAGTTGTAAGGGAGAGGGAAGACTTCTGCCATAATTTTTTTTCTTTAATATTCTTTTGTTTTAACAATTTAAAGGTAAATTTATGCTAAAAAAGATTTTGGTTTAAATTGAAAAGTTTGGGAGTGAAGATGAAGGTGGAGAAAACAATGTCCACGCTATCCAGAAAATAAAGGGTTTTTAGTAGAGATGACGATATTGAAATCGAACTACAAGGTATTTTAAATGATAAATGCTCAAAACAACCAAAAGCTAATTGTGAAATTCTACTAAGAAGAAGACGTGGGCCAGCCACAAGAGATGAGCTGCAAAACTGTCAAACCTTCTCCAAAGATTCTTCCTCAATAACTAACTAGAACAAATTCATGCGCGGTGTTAATCGAAAAGATCAAAATGTTCCAGTTTATAGAACAGCATAATATTTTATTAATATACATAAATTAATTTATATTAAAATGGAAATATTAAACAATTCACTAAAAAAAATTTTGCAGTCCATACACAGAAAAAATTATCAGTAGTATTTTAAACACTAAAAAAAAATTTTAAAAAGTACTTCAATATAATTAAAGGGATAATTGAATCAATTACATTTAGAGTTGACAAAAAATCAAACAATTTTAGTCGTGACTGTAAGAAAAGATAAACCTACTGTTAATTGTTGTTGTTGAAGCTTTGATATTGTTGAAATTAAAACTGGGGTTTATAATTCTTATTCGCTTAAGAGTTTTATTTGTTGAATATCTTTGGTTTTTCTAAAATCTTTGGATGAAGTTTCCTGACAATCTGGCCTATCCTATCTGTTCATACATTCACAGTTCATCTTTACAATAAATATAGTTAATAATTTAGTCTTTGTTTATTGCATCAATTATTTTTAATATTTAAACTTTTTTATTGTATCAATTATTTTTTAACACATTGTATTTTGCTGATTTATATTTTTTGTTTGATTATTTAGTTCTATTTGTTTGTCTGCTAGAGTTCTTTGCACCCTTCTACTGAACAAGCAGAACTGATCGTTGCATGCAATGACCCACATAACGACATAAATACCTGGTCAGCAAGATACAATGTTTTTAGAGTTTATTAACTTTTCTGTTTTTAGAGTTTGTTATTTTTTTTAATTCAACATTTTTTTTGTAACTTGATACTTTATTGCAAGGTTGAAATTACTCAGCACTTTAAATTGTTCTTTTTGTTTTTAATTTTAATGTTTTTTTTTGTTTGCAAGTTTTAGTAATTAATTAATTAGTATATAAGACAAAAAATCTAAATAAAGAAATTAGAAGGTTTTTAATAAGCAACCAAAACTAACATTTGTGATTACTTTCTCCTCGCCATTTGTAACCAAGTTCCAAGTGCTTGAGTTATTAAATCTAATTGTCCTGGTGTTACTGCCGGAACAATTCTCCAAACGCTACTCGGCTCATTGCCCTGTAGAATAGGCTCAACAAACAAAATAAGGTTAAACAAACTAGTTTAACCCAATTTAGTATCCGCTGAATTAAACACTATCAACAATAAATCTCAGTTTATCAATAGTATGAAATGGGAATTAAGCACATTTAAACGAAACCTGGTGACATACTTATTTTTTGTTGAAAAAAAATTATACATATAATTTTGATTTAGTAAACATTTTAGTTGTTATGAAATAAATTTTTAATTAAAATATTAATTAAATAACATCATATTTGATTTTTTTCGTTTAAAGCAAAATAATTTAAACTCGTAGAATTGTTGTTGTGAAATGTTAAAACCTAAGCTATATTTAATTTAAAATTAACACATTGTTTGAAACGGCAAAGTTTTTTGATCATTTTTTAATTCAAATTAAAAATATCATTTATTTCAAAAAAAAAAAATCTTAAAATCTTACAATATTTAGTAAACATTTTGGTAATAGGTGCAAAATCAACAAATTCTTTGCTTGATTCTACGAATTTGGTGATTACAGAAAATTTTTAATTTTTTCTGCGTATAAACCGTCACTCTGAAATCAGTTTAGGACGAACACATCTCATATAGATGTTGATATCTACACACAGAAAACAGATTGGTTGGGAAACGGTTGCAGTAATAAAATATTGATCAAGTAACATGATTTATTATTGCAACTATTAAAAATGTATAGTTCTAACTGATTTTTAATTCTCTTGATTATAAAAATGATGTTCCAACTGAAATATGATTCCTTCAATTCTTTTATTAGTTATGATAACTAATTTAATTAAGTTCTAAAAATTAGTACAAATGGTTAGAATCACAACCGAATTTAATATAGGGCAATACTGAATATTGGTCATTGCAATCAATAATTTGCTTTCGTCAATAAATTTTGTAATATAAATGATTATTCATTTATTGCAGCTAATTATTGATTGTTGGAACAGATTCAATTCGAGTACAACAAATGAAAATATAATTATTCGGAATTCACAACCAATAAATAGTTAAAAGCCCCAATTGCTTACTAAATTTTCTGTCAAAACATTTGATAGATTAAATTAATTTTAAATATTATATTTAAAAAATATATTTGCGGCCAAAAATGGAAAATGTGAAAAACTTAATAAATAGGGGTAAGTAATTTACATTTTCTTATTGGTATGAACATATACACGTACATACATATGTATGTATGAATGTATGTATTATTTTTTATACCCTGCAAATTATATTGGACTTCTTGATCCATTTTGATCCTGTACTGGTCCAATGTAGTGCAAGTATGAACCATGTCATTATTAAAAAGAGTTTGCAGTGAAACGACATTCTTCGTTTTTTAACAACATGTTTTCGTTTTGAAACGATTTCAAAACTAATCCTCTGGAGTATACCAGGGAGTAGTTTTAAGACTTCCCCTTTGTAATGCAAGCTGGGTTATATGGTCCTGCCCTAGGACATCGTACTGTAAAATAACCAATTTTTTCCATTCATTGAGATTACCTTTCGACAAGTCCTTGCCCCTTATGGGCTACATTTGACCGGTTAAAAAAAATAAATTGATAACGACAATCAAATCTCTTGTTATGAACACCAATTATGTGTTAATTCAGTTGCACCTTTCATTTATTCGGGTATAAGCACAATGTTGTTTCTAGTAATCATACTTACAACTAACAATATCTGTTGTTATGACTGATAGTGTACTAAAATTCAAATGTTGCTATCAAACCTATTATGTTAAGCAACGAAATTTTCAGTAATTGGAACCGAATTGTGTGATAGTACATGCAACCGACGAAATTCGATTGGCGCCAAATTCGGTTGTAATCACGAATCTGTTTTCTCTGTGTATATAAAATTTGGCACAAAGAACTCTTATATGAATTTTAGCATACTACAATTTTGATTTGCCAGGTTCAAGATTGTCGAATCTCGAAGAATTTTCTGTATATTCATATTGTCGTGAAGGGTGTCAAATAGTTAGACATGACCGTATGTATATATTTTCTTACTTGTAATATTACTTTAATAAGCTTAAATAAAGTTAATGCAATGAATCATGTTGTTCCATTTTATAAACGAAAAAAAAAAAAAAAAAAAATAAGTGACATCCCTGAAATATAAATACATTTCCACAAGAAACAGCTGTTAATAAATTATTCAATTGTTTAGTTTCTTTAGAATCAGCTTCTTACAATGATCTATAAATAAATAATTAAGTAGATGACTACATGACTAAAATTGCTGCCAGCAGCATTTGTGGTCCTGTTTAAAGCTAGCTTTAACAATAAGAACAAGTTTAACAAAAATCATCATTTTAATGGAATTTAACCACGTACAGCGCTGTTTTCAACGAAAGTTTAATTGTACGCTTATAATTTAATATCTAAAAATAATACTCGGTTATGTTTTTTTTTTAATGTTTTCCAAGTCTTCAAATTAAAGGCATTCAATTCGTTTAAACTTCTTCTTAATTACCCTCCATAAAAAAATATCGTTGGGTTGCAAAAGAAATAAAACCAAAATCCAAACCCTTTTCAACACTCAAGCTAAATTATTTAGCATGTATTAAAAATGCAGAAAAACAAGACTTCTCTTAAACTTGAAATGTGGGGGAAGAATGGGAATCATGTTTAGATATGCTTAAATAACAAGCTCCATCAAATATCCTGCAAACTCCTAAAATCATACTCATACATACATAAATAGCATATAGTCCATCTTTCGTCTACAATTTTGACTATTTCTTTTACATTTTTCCTCGTCATCCAAAACGATGAAGGTTTATAAATACCAAAGTATACTTGTTGTCTGTTTTAAGATGCTTTTCATCTGATTAAACGTTCATGATACGTGAGGATATGTATATGAAAATGAAGTGATGCGTGAGTGTGTGTGTGTGTGTGTGTGTATGGCAGGGAGGGAGGTTTCTGTTTAACTTGGAACAAACTGAAGAGGAGTCTAGTGAAGTATAGTTAACAAAGACAATGGTTGGTGGTACGTGTGTGCTCGAGTATTGCTGTTCAATGTTAGCAGGTGGGTGGTTCGTTTATAAGTTTAAGTGTTTTTATATTTTCCTGTTTGAGGAGTACGAAATAAAACAGAAATTATTTGATGTGGTTATTTTGCTTTGTTGTTGTTTTTGTTTTCTTTTGTACAGAACAAAATTAAGAGGCGTTTAAATATAGCTCGCTTGTCTAAAGTGTTATTGCCATCAGCCTCATCAACATCAGAGCTCACCCATTCCAAAAAGTTTTATCACCATCCTCTTTATCATTAACATCACATGCTTATTATAACCTCCACTACTGCGAGTGATAAATGAGGATATGCCTAATTTGTCATTCCGTATGTAACACTAAGAATTATTTATGTAAGACACCAAAAACTGTAATATAATATTATGTATTCTAAGTTCCAAGGCGGTTTAGCCATATAAATCAGACCATCCTTCTGTCTGCTGCTTGTTCTCTTAAGCTGTTTGGGATTGCATTAGTGCACTAGAAAACGAGCAATGGATCCAAATGTTAACCAATCTACCTTTAAAAAATTTATATCAGTATTCTGTTTACACAGTTTTAACTTTTGAGATCCAATATTAGTAAATTTTTTCAATGTATTCCAGCGATATGTTTATTGTCCAATCACTTAGTTGGCTGCTACATTATAATATCCTTGAATTTATGTGTTTGCAACCACAAAATTTTAAAAAAATATGGGCATGTTCGTAAATGCATCACTGCGGTGCATCAGTGATTTCAAATTTCAAGACCAATCCATCAAGAATTTACTTTACTGAGGAGCCCATACAAAGCTCACTCTAGCAAAAGACTTAGTTAAGCCTAAAACTTTTTTTAATTTGTTTTATTGTTATAAACTAAAGCCCACTATAGTTTCAAAAGACAAGGACAAGCACTGACAAACTTTGAAATGGTCTGCTTATAGTTCATTCAAAATTAACACTCCAAAATTTTTTAAACCCAACTTTCGCAAAATATTTACTTCTATGCTCCTAAAAACTCAAAAAAAAATAATAAAACTCTGACGAAGTTCGTCACACAATAATTTTTATTGGTAAAGAATTTATCACAGATATTGATAATTTCCATTCCCAGCGACTGTTTATTTTTGCTGGAGGGTATCAAACACTTGCCACAGCCGAATATATCATTCAATTTACAAACAATATGGAGAAATGTTGTAAGTGGTATACTCCAACTTGAAAGGAAAGCAAATTAATGTACATTGCTGTCCAAAAAAAGAAAGCAGAGTTTAATACCGTTGAAATGAATTTCGAAAAAAGCCAATGTTTTATGGTCGGAAGCAAACCAAAAATAAAGTAGAAGGGAAAATTTATGTTAGTAAAAAGAACTCCTACTAGCATGACAAGGACAATTTTAATATATTTAAAGTTGCGTTGGTGGTAGGAAAAAATTTAACAATATAAACTAAATTTTAAATTTAATACACAAACAGCTTGAAAAATAAATGGGAGAATTATAAATTATTCGAGAAGTCTCTGGAAGGGGAACCCGCTGCCATTTCTAAGAACGCGAAAAATAGAATACCATATTGTACAATATTTTGAAGCTATTTATTTTTCCATAAACAAATGACGTTAGGTACTTTCATATTACGGTCGAAAAAATTCGATAAACAACAATCGATTTTGCATCGCGCCTACTCTGATAGCTCTCGTCCATATTATGAAATATTAGCTGCAAAAACTTTCATAAATTATTTTGTCTCCATTCGTGTTTTCTTTCTTTTGCAGCACTTAAGAATTAAAACGAAATGATCATAATTTATAAGATTCATGTATGACGTACTAATTTCCCAATTGAGGGCAAGCTAGCTTCTATGCGCATTTCACTGGTTGCTTAGGCCAGATCATCAGTAAACCTTTTCCAAACATTTGAGAAAAGCCAAAGATATTGTACAAATAAAACCTTAAAGCGAATAAGAATTATACACACTCAAAGTCTTACTTATAACCAAGGCGAATTCATAAAGGTGCCATTTTCGAGTCATCTGTTTATTGTTTATTTTTTTGTGTGTATACTGAATGTCAAGCTTTGTTTACATTTTGTGAAAAAATTAATTAAAGTTTAAAATTCAATAAAATTTTAAATAGTTGAAACAAAAACTTATTTAAATTTTATAAAATAAAAAAAAAGTGAATATAAAATATAAACACAAGAAAATGAAAATGCGTAATGAATAATGAATAAGTGGAGGCAAAATTAATTTGCAATTGAGGACTTTCTAAAGCAATTGTGTATATTTTATTAACAAAAAAATTTCCTTTTTTATACTTTCAACAAATATTTTTGACATTCACTCTAACTTTTTACAAAAACAAAATACATAGTATTTTTCAATAAAAAGGGATAGCTAGATAACTCTATCTCATGATGCGGTCACCTTTATAAATTCGCCTTGCTTATAACAATATCAAAACTAAAACAAAACACCAACAATAAACAGTTAGTTTGTCTTCTCTTACATTTCCCTACAATTGGTTGGCTTTTTTCCGACTCGAATTGTAGTTGTAAGTGGGTAAAAAGAAAAAAAAAAACAAAAAAAAAATTAAATTATTTTTAGCGAATTCGGTCTAAATACTAACAAAAGTAGATGGTTATTGGAAAAAAGTTTGTCATCTTTTCCACTAGGCTTTGTCTATCTGAGAATTAAAACGTACGCCCTAAATTTCATAAAATTATTTCTGAACCGTGTGCTTTGCGCACAAGGTTTACATTAACAGACAATCAGCCGGACGGATAGACATCGTTAGGTATTTCTGTTACACACATCATTACAAACGCAAATTAAAAATTTTTTTTTTTTGTTTCAACAAGTATTAAAATATGTTTCAAATAGGTGGAAGATGCTCTATGAAATTTAAAAAAATGCTGCAAATATTTTATTTTTATAAGCTAACATTAACTAAAAAACCGGTGACAAAAATAAATAAAAAGCTTTAAAATGGATAAAAACAAAGGCAGCTTCATTCGATGCAAAAGGAAAAAATAAACAATCGCATATTTACGGTTTGCTGCTTATCACAATACTTTGAACATTGACAAGGCTAAAGAGATGTAAGAAAAATTTCACCAATTAGAACCGTTCGCAAGAGATTTAAGCCTATCAACAATTTAACATATTTTTTTTTATGAGTAAATATTTTATAAATTATTAATTTTTTTTAATCTTGCACCGCCTTTAGATTATTTCCTCTCTTATTATGTAAAGTCATGAGTTAATCATACATCAACTAAAAGTTTATAACGTCTTGCAAGCCGTGTTTAGGATTAATATATCCATTACACGACTTTCCGTGTCATGTATTAAATATTTTGCTTAGACCTTAGGACAACTGAATTTTGCTGCACTTGTAGCTCTGTTGAATAGTAACAGAACACAGAAAGAGTGACTAGTCAGCAGACCAAATTACACCAAAAGCTTAAAAGACAAAAATAAATTAACACCTGAACAGGCTTTTTAATCTATTACATTTTGTAATTGTATGCGTTGTATTGTATTTCTCTGGGGCGCGGTGCTTATGCCTTTCTAAGCTATTATCTTTTTGGCAACACTGGTTAAAACAGCTGAAGCACGTTTCGTGTTTTGTTTCACTGTCAAACATCTTCAGTTTAGTCTATAATTTAACCATGAATCGTCTTACAAACGAACAACGCTTGCAAATTATTGAATTTTATTATCAAAATGCGTGCTCTGCTAAGAAAGTTTATCGCGCGCTTCTTGTGTTCAGCGACGAAGCTCATTTTTGGCTCAATGGGTACGTTAATAAGCAGAATTGTCGATTTTGGAGTGAAGATCAGCCAGAAGCATTGCAAGAGCTATCAATGCATCCCAAAAAAGACACAGTTTGGTGCGGTTTATGGGCTGGTGACATCATTGGACCGTACTTCTTCAAAGATGATGTGAATCGTAACGTAACTGTGAATGGTGATCGCTACCGTGAGATGATATCCAACTTTTTTTTACCCAAAATGCAAGAGCTTGACTTGCATGACATGTGGTTTCAACAAGACAGTGCCACATGCCACACAGCACGCTTAACAATGGACTTATTCAGAGGCGAGTTCGGTGAACATTTTATTTCACGTTCGGGACCGGTAAATCGGCCGCCTAGGTCGTGCGATTTAACGCCTTTTAACTATTTTTTGTGGGGCTATGTTAAAGCTCATGTCTATACACACATGCCCGCTTCAATTAACGCACTGGAAGACAACATTGAAGCATTAATTCATGAGATACCGGCCGAAATTTTGGAAAGAGTGTGCAAAAATTGGACTAAGCGGATGGACCATTTGAGGCGCAGTCACGGTCAACATTTGCATGAAATTGTCTTCAAACATCAAATCATATGGACCGTACTATCGATTCAAATAAAGATTTCATGCATTTTTCTGAATTTTTTGTGTTTTTTTTTTACTTTCCTATAGCTCTTAAAAAATCACCCATTTCATGCGTTAAATGCATTCTACATATGTTGTTGTTAATATTGTTAAATTCTCTACAGCGAGTGTGCACATAATAAACGTGATCACAAAAGGCGCGGCGCCCTTAATTTGGCTATCGCTGTTCTATACCCGCCTTTTTGCATACCGATTAAATAAGAATCACTTTCTGAATCGATCTCACGATTTTTGTTCGCCTATCATGGAAACTTTGTGCGCAAACTACAGATCGCAATCTTCGTCATCATTTAATGCAAATGTTTTATTTTTCACTTGTTTGAAACCTGATGAAAATCGGTGTACAATTCTACATAGCCCTCACAGAAGCTCCTTCCCGGAAAAATTTAATGTGTGTGGATGTGGCTAATATTCAGCACAAAGAATCTTAAGCTCATAATATTATCTTTTTGTATTTTTGCTCATGGCTCCCAAATTGGATGTACTTTTGAAAATTTGTCTGTATAAACTGTGGTGTTGACTATCAAATGGTCAACTCAAATGTCTTGATCGATTATTTATAATTTCTTAGTTTTTTTTTATGCAAGGTTATTAAAAAATATAAAACTTTAAAAGTTATTCAGACGGTCAAAAGTCATATAAAAAATAATAAAAGATTGGCCAAAAGAAGTATGTATTGGGTGATTTTTTAGCTATTATCTTTTTGGCAACACTGGTTTAAACAGCTGACACACGTTTCGTGTTTTGTTTCAATGTCAAACATATTCAGTTTGGTTTATAATTTAACCATGAATCGTCTTACAAACGAACAACGCTTGCAAATTATTGAATTTAATTATCAAAATGCGTGCTCTGTTAAGCGACGAAGCTCATTTTTTGCTCAATGGGTACGTTAATAAGCAGAATTGTCGATTTGGAGTGAAGATCAGCCAGAAGCACTGCAAGAGCTACCAATGCATCCAGAAAAAGTCACAGTTTGGTGCGGTTTATGGGCTGGTGGCATCATTGGACCGTACTTCTTCAAAGATGATGCGAATCGTAACGTAACTGTGAATGGTGAGCGCTACCGTGAGATGATATCCAACTTTTTTTCCCCCAAAATGCAAGAGCTTGACTTGCATGACATGTGGTTTCAACAATGGACTTATTGGGAGGCGAGTTCGGTGAACATTTTATTTCACGTTCAGGACCGGTCAATTGGCCGCCTAGATCGTGTGATTTAACGCCTTTAGACTATTTTTTTTTTTTTTTTTTTTTTGTAGGGCTATGTTAAAGCTTATGTCTATACACACATGCCCGCTTCAATTGACGCATTGGAAGACAACATTGAAGCATTAATTCATGAGATACCGGCCGAAATGTTGGAAAGAGTGTGCAAAAATTGGACTAAGCGGATGGACCATTTGAGGCGTAGTCACGGTCAACATTTGCATGAAATAATCTTAAAAAATTAAATTATATGTACCGTATTACCGATTCAAATAATGATTACATGAATTTTTCTGAATTTTATGTGTTTTTTTCAAACTTTCCTATAGCTCTTAAAAAATCACCCATTAGTTAGAACGTTAATTTTTGCAACTTATTTAGGTCCGAGGGTCCATTAAGCAAAAACTGTGTTTGCTTTTTGCTTTCTTATTTTTTTTTTGCAAAAAGTACTGAATAATAAAGTGTTATGTTACCTTAGGAACAATATATACTATGTATGTACAGCTAACCAAACTATTGGTATAATTTTATTCATATAATTGATATAAAAATATTTAATTTAAATTCTAAAATTAAACTAGGGTTACTATGTTGAGTAACAAGCATAACAGCATTCTACGTGTCCCATTTATAGTGTAAAGCTTGTGTCCACATGTTAAATATTAAATATTTAACCAAGACAGCGTAACCTCAACTTTTGTTAATATCGCAAAATAAAACTAATTATACTGCTAGGCGTAGTCGAAACTTTTTTGAATTTGTTTATGTAATATTTGGTAAAATAATCAAAATAAATATAGGAATAGAAGGAAATCATATTAACGTTTGCCTGTTGGTCACGTTATTTTTGTCAAAGTGTGACCGTAGTCTAAGTAGCTGTATGTAAGTCAAGAAACGCTTTTACGATAAAATATAAAACAAAACAAGCCAAACTAAACGTTGTTATTTCTCAGCAAAAAATATGAATCGATAAAATACAGACATAACCTTTTATTTAATAGTTTGAGAAAAAATATTTATGTAAATATACGTACGTATATTTGCATATTATTTCACGCCCTACAAATCAAAGATTCATGTCAAACATCAGAGAGATCTGTAGAGGTTGTACGTTTTAAACTTAAACATTTGGCTTCATTAGTTTCTGGCCTGAAAAGGTAAGAGCAGCATTTATCTCTTTGTTAATTGGCAAAATAGAGTCAGAGTTCTCGCAGCTGGAATTTCAAATAACAAGCAAAATTACATTATTTCATTTGAAAGGGAACTCTAATCTATGTTAATAATTTTGAAACTTCCTGCAGTGCCTCCATACAACAAATGTTCCCATCTTTATCTTTAAGTTACACAAATAAGGTAAACTGAATTGTAATAATATTTAAATAATTTAAAATTGCTGGCTCTATTTTTTCTATACCACCCATGTTGTTAAATTTTTGGTTTCTTTATTATATCAATTGTAAGGGGGACGGGAGTCTATGTCCTAAGTTAAACGTTTAGTGTCTTCTAGTTTTTAATTTTGTTTTTATTTTTTGCTTTTCATTCTTTTCATTTCTTTACGACAGACTAAAAATAAATAAACAAAAAAAAAAAAACAAACATTTTATATTAACACTTGTTTATGTTATAGTGTGGCAGGACAGTCATGCCACATACAAACAAATTAAAGGCAACAGCAACAACAACGTCAACCTCGACTTCAACAAACAAAGAATTTGCATACAGGAACAGGTATATAGATGTACGAGGAATATCCTTTTCTAGGACGAGAATACCATGAAAATATGTCCACGTGTTCTTGTAAAGCTTTTTTTTAAGTTTGATTCGGATTTGGTACAAGTCTAAACTTTTTTACGTATGTCTGCAAACTAAGAACAGTTATATACCAAAATTCAACCACAACGTATTAGTTTAAAATATTTGCTAAAAATTTCAGCAGTTGGAGTTGGAGTAAGAACTATTTTTTGACGACTTCACAGCCCTGCTGAATATGAAGGCTAAGTGAAATACTAGATCAAGCCCAAATTATGTTGGTCAAGCTTATTCTGTTTGGCCAATATGCCACAGAAATCTGTATTCCAAGAGAAAATTTGTAGTTTGTTATGGGAAAGATTAAAAAAGTAATCATATTTGGTGTATTTTAAAATACCAACATAACTTAGAAGTATTTAGCTTAAATTTCCTTTCTTTAGCTAATACTGGACCAATTTGGTATATTTACAATACCACAGGAATCTGTCGCTTAGACAAATCTTTCATAAAAATAATTTAATGAAAATTAAATTTGATGAACTTAAACCTAATTAAAAATATTAAAATTTGGATTAAAAACCATAAATAGTTCAACAAAATAACCACAATACTAATTACGGTTTTATAAATATTTTAAGAGAGAGTTTGAGTCACTTTGTAGATATTTTTGCTTAGATGCACAAATTTCACTTTTTTTACACATCAGTAAAATGAACAATAAATTCAAGTTCATGTTAAAATTGTTGTCAATTAATTAAATATTTAAAAAAATAAAAATTTCACAACGGCTTCTATGAACCTCGTTTAATGACGGGTATAGACATTAGAGGGTTAATCATGTAAATCCTTCAGTTCTAACCCTTCGAGTAAGAAGTGGCGGACTAAAGTCTCTGCAAGATTAGACTTTTTTTAATAACATTGAAAATAATTTCTTTCTCTCTTTTTTTCTTTTTGGTTGTCGATTTTTTTTAATTTTAAATATTAGTAAGCAAATTAGGTTATTATTTATTTAGGGGTCCCAATATATCCTACCACGCGTCATACTTTACATTACAGATATCCTTTGTTTTCTGAGAGACAAAAATGGAAAATTGCATTGCATCTTCTGAAAGAAGGCCAACAGAATGACAGTAGTGATAGTGGGAAAGATCCTTGTGATACCGAAGCAGATTGTAAGAGTGACAACTCTAATTATTTCCTTAATTTGTATGCGAATGATAGCAGTGGAACAGAAGAAAATATTAAAAAACTTGAAGAACCAAGCAGGGGTGCTTTTACTTTGAATGCAGAGTAATACATTGCCAAGTCTGGTTAAGTTTGGTCATCAAAGCCATTTCCACATACACGCAGATTATTATGTAATATTGGTAGCTTGACTCTAGGGTAACTAGTGACATGTGTAATGCAACCGAAATGCCAAATGAGTATTTGAAAAAGACAAATCAATATATTCGTGGAGACAAAGAAAAGCTGAGTAGGATTTGATATTTTTAACTGAAAAATACATAACCAAAAAACACCAAGCAGACACATAACCAGGGTACATTTATACCCCATTATCGTTTTTAATAATTTTCAGTTTCACAACAAAAACTTTTTGATAAAGGGTGGTTAAATTTCAAGGGCCGATGTTGATTTTGAATAAAACACAAACTATTTAGGAAATTATTGTAATTTTATTTTATTATGATATATTGGTATTACTAAATTATGTATGGAACAAAATATCGGCCAAACGGGCGCCGCGACCACGGCGGCACACCTCCATCCGATGGTCCAAATTTTCGATGACCCTGAGGCATAATGGAGGTTCTATGCCGTTAATGTGCCGAATTATCTCATTCTTTAGCTCTTGAATTGTTGCTGGCTTATCGACGTACACCTTTTCTTTCAAATAACCCCAAAGCCATTACGTGAGATAACACGGCCATTGAATTTGTTGCGCAAAAGAGCCATTGTTTCGTTAGCTGTGTGGCAAGTGGCACCGTCCTGCTGAAACCACATATCGTCCACATCCATATCTTTCAATTCGGGCCATAAAAAGTTCGTTATCATCTCACGATAGCGAACACCATTCACAGTAACTGCCTCACCGGCCTCATTTTGGAAAAAATACGGCCCGATGATGCTGCCAGCCCATAAATCGCACCAAACAGTCACTCTTTGTGGGTGCATTGGTTTTTCGACAATCACTCTTGGATTCTCATTCGCCCAAATGCGGCAATTCTGTTTATTGACGAATCCACTGAGGTGAAAATGTGCCTCATCACTGAAGATGATTTTCTTCGAAAATTGATCATCCACTGTTGCCATTTCTTGCCACCATTCTGCCCATTCACGACGTTTGGAATGGCCAAGAGGCTTTAGTTCTTGAGCCAATTGCACCTTGTAAGCGTGTAAATGCAAGTCTTTATGTATAATGTTCATCAACGACGAGCGTGAGAGGTGCAATTGTTGGGCACGACGACGAGTTGAGGTGGACGGCTCTTCAGCCACACTATCGTGAACAGCAGCAATATTTCCTGCAGTACGAGCTGTACGAGCATGCACTGGTGTTCTCACATCTTCTACAGACCCGGTTTGCTCGAATTTTTCCACGATTTTTGCGATTGTACGCACATTTGGACGATCAAATTGACCAAAAAAATCAGTTTAATTGTAAAAGCTCATGCTAAATTGCACAAATTTTGGAAGATTTTTTTGACAAAGGAATTTCATACATACAACTTTGTATAAAATTGTAGAATAACTCTGATTCTTCAGGGTATTCAAGATTGCAAACAAAAAAAACTGTTTTTGTTGTGTACTGTACTGTTTTTCACCTATTCGCTTTAAACGCACAACATGAAATGACGCCAAAAATAATTCAAGAATTGACAAACAAAGAAAATAAGCACCAAATTTCGATTGCGACCATAACCACCGTCAACACTGTGGTCAGCCACAAGACGATTTTTTATTTTACGCATAATATACATATGTATGTAGGCTCATTATTGACATTGTTGGTGGTCATAATTGTAATTCGTCTATAACAAATTTCAGTTAATTTCTTACTTGTTGATAGTTTTTTTTTTGCACGCGACGCTTACTGTTCTTTTTGATGACAAAAACATGTGTGTATGTACATGTAAGGGCAAAGACAATAAATTTATAAAGATGTTGGTTGCACTTGTAACATTTTCCGCAAACTGTTGATGAGGGAGGAAAGCAACAAGGAGAAAGCAACAAAGTGTAAAATTCAAACAACCGAGTTGATTGACTCAATTAAACTTATAATTAAAATTAAGCTTAAAATCAAGTAAAATTTTAATTGAAAAAAAATATTTTTTTTTTATACAACCAGTTAAGAACGTAATCAAATTAATTTTAAAATTCAAAAATCACTATTAATTGAAAAAAAACTGCCAATAATTTTTTCTGTGTAGGCAAACAACCAAAAAGTACCACGCCAACACGTAACCTGGATTCATTTGTATCCTATTGTAAATTTTACCTTTTTTATAAGTGAGGTATTATACACAAAACTTTTTTTTGTGTGGTGGAGACTTAAGGGTCCACACTCTTTGCATTAATCTAATGATCAAGGAGTAATGCCACAATTTTTGTCTTTATTGAGCGTAGCTCCAAATGTTTTAGTCCCCTTAACAAAAATTATTATTGCAATGCCAATAATCTCAACCAATATTGAACAATTAAATAAGTACCCAGATGAAAGCCGACAAAAAGTCTAAGCTAATAATTTCTAGATGCAGTTTCACAGTAGAAGGGTCATATCACTTATAAATCTATTACCACCATTTTAACAAAAATGTTATCCGGGAAATTTGGCACAAATAACTTTTGTACAAATCAAATCCTTATCACAAAATTTTGTGATTGTGATCGACCCTCGTTTTATGTTAAATATAAAATTCAAACACAACTTCAATACTAAAGCGCGCTGGAGACTTATGCTACTCTATTCAAACGCATCACCTACGTGCCTACATTTATTAGAAGCGTGTAAGCACTTCTCTCGCTTTTTTTTACATAAAAAAAAAAACAAAACAAAACTGAATTGTATTTAAAATTCTAACAATTTGCGTTTAAAATTGTTTGCATTTTGACTTAGAATTTTTAAAAAACACAAAAGAAAACACGGCAAGAATAATGATGATGGTGAAAATGTGATAAAAAATGATGAGTAGCACTCCTGGTTATTCAAATGTAAAATAAGTAATCGTTAAAACTGAAAAACAAAATCACTCGGAAAGAAGGGTTATGGGCCCTTCGCTCATTAACAATCATAAAACTAAAGGTATTTACAACCGTTGGTTGAATTTTTTTTTTATCTGTTTTTCCATTTACAAAGACTCATGTGCAAAATATGATTTCGCTTTTAAG
Organism: Pollenia angustigena; assembly: GCA_930367215.1. Lineage (NCBI taxonomy): Eukaryota > Metazoa > Arthropoda > Insecta > Diptera > Polleniidae > Pollenia > Pollenia angustigena. Next base: position 96,917,817 of record OV884059.1, on the reverse strand, counting down.
AGTGCTCGAACGTACATGAATGCAAGCATTCATAAGATGTTTTAAAAGCTGAATATTTTTAAGTGCCTTTGTCTTTGAGAATTTTCTGTGCAAAAAATAAAAATACTAAGAACATGTTAAACATTCTTTTGTCATAAGTCTTTGTTGACAAGTGACTTAGCAGTAAACATTTTTATTTAACATTTTTTTTTGGATTACGTTTAAGTGAAATTACTTGCAAATGATTCGCAGAAAGTAATTAAATCATTTTGTAGAATCAGAAAATTAGACGAAATTTTAAATGAAAATATTCATGTGCATCATCTGGTCATTAGTGCCAGAAAGCTTTTGACAAAAATATAGATATTTTCAATTACCCCTTTAATAAACATTTGTGTTATTTTACACATCATATTTCTACACCCACCAACAAAAACGAATGAGGTCATTATTTGAAATATGTCGCAAGGTAGACCACACTCAACGGTAAGGTGATTAGTTTAAAACCCTGTACAAAATGTGTACAAAATGTATTCTCTATGCCCTTGTTTGGAAATTTTTGTTTGCTTTTATCACAAAATGTAAATTGCAAGGTACAGAAAAGTATGTATTTCTTATGAAGTGATGTTAGTGACTTTAGTATTTTATTCGTGATAAAATATTCATAGAACTCAAATGATAGGCGATCCCGCCTTAGCCCACTTAGTAAGCGATATTGCGACAAAATTTAGTATACGTCAGTTTTTAAAATTTCCTTTAAATTTTAGTATCGGGAAATAGCACGGTTTTAGTGAATTTATTGTAAATAAATATAATCTCTTTTACCAAATTTTCAAATAAAAGTGTTAATGATTTATTACACCATACCTTTAAATCAGTGATGCTCATTCAGGCAAACAATTGTTTAGAAGCCCCACCCCTTTGTTTTTTACGCTCATTAATTTAGTTTCACATGTACGGAAGATGAGTTGATCTTGTTTCAAATACAGTGTGTAGGATAAGTAATAAACTTTAAAAAAAAATTCTTAATGCTTTTACGAAACTGTCATAAAAGCATAAATGTACAAGATTTAATGCAGTTTTTTAGATATAATTCTTACTTTTAATATACGAACATGCTCGCAGTTCACACAAAATTTTTATTTTATAGTAAAACTGGAAAACTTCCAATTCTTACTGTTTTTTAAAATTTTTAAAAAATTGTAATTTTAAAAGCCGAAAAATATTAGAAAATTTAGTTTTGACTGCATTATTATAAATGTTTAACAACCAACACAATTTCTTTCTATTAAATTTAAATAAATCTGGTGCGCATAGTTTTGCGTATCTCTGTATTTTAAAATTCTCTCTCAATACATATGCAAAACATTTTTGAGCACCAATGCTTTAAATCATGGTTAAGGAGCATTAATTTTTTATTAACGCATTAATCTTTATGCCAACCACCACCTGCTGGGGTAAGTATTTTATTTTTAATTCCATATAATTCCATCATCAATAGCGATTGCAAATTTTACAACTTAACCCTTAACCTTCATAAAGTCTTCAAATTTCCTGACGTTAACGGTCTTCGGGTCAAATCTACCCAAATAGAAAATTTTATATAAAAACTCACTTTTTTCAGTTAAGTATATTTTTAAAGTTGATATTTTATTTCTAGATTTATTCAGTATATTGCGCTTAAAATAGGGTTTCCTTCAACAACATCCCACAAACTGTCTGTACTTGCATTATTTGATCTGTACAATTCCGCTAACTAGAGAACCAATAAATGCGAAATTTCGTTGTCGCCAACTTCAGCCCAATCAATACCAAATACACATTAACCTTCATTATAAGTCATCTTCAAAATAACGCATGTCACTGGAGGTGGAAAAAAAATTATTAACAACTGGAAATCTCTAACGAAAATTCAAGAATTTTGCTGCAGGTCAAATATGACTCAAAGACCTTAAGTGCAAACAATTTACAAATATTTTTTTCGCAAAGATTTTTTTCTGAAAACCTAACGTAGTTGTTGGCATTTAAAATTAAATAAAAGTCATAAAATATAAAAAATTTAAGTCAGTCACTCTTAGAAAAATTTAACTTGTACTTCAAAATGGGTCAAATTTGACCCGAATACTTTATGAAGGTTAAACATAAATACCCAAGTAAGCACAGAAAAATCCATGAAATATTCTATTTTTAAATTATTATAAGGAACTACAAAAAATAAACTTAAAACAAGAATTGCTGGACATAAATCGGACCAGAATAATAAATACTATACAACATCACAAAAAACAGCATTAGCATCCCACTGTGCTAATTCAAACCATTATTCAGATTTTGAGAATGTCCCAATTTTAAACTCAGATATTTGTAAGAAATGCTTCAAATAATAAAGGTTCCAAATTTATTAAGAAATAATTATAAGACAGATGCAGGCAATATAGGTCATAGTTATAGGTAGTGCAGGGCAACTATAGAAAATATCAATAGGAAAAATATAAATATCGATATTTTTTATTTAAAAAACAGCTATGAAGACATCTCACAGCAGCTATACACACTAGGGATGCCAAACGGGAAATCTCGAATCGATTCGGGATTTTTAATATATCAACTTTTGTGTACAAAAAGGTTAGTTTTTATTGAATTTTTATACTCTATATAAAAAAAAAATTATTTAAAATTATATATCAGTTGTATTTTTAAAACCTTTTCTTTAGCTTCACTTCGGAAAATCAAATCTTGTAACGTTAATTTAACCGCCATATACTCAATGCAAATGGATGAAACTTTGCAGGCATACATATTCCCGATGACAATACACGAATACATGGGCGTAGCCAGGATAAAATCTAGGAGGGGAGGGGCAAATTTTTTTTTGAATGTTCTTATTTATTTTTATTATTTTGCTTTTTTAAAAATATATTTTACATATAATAATTTGGTTTAATATCTTTTTTCTAAAATCTTTATGGATGAAGTTTCCTGACGATCTGGCCTAAGCAACCAGTGAAATACGCATAGGAATAGCTTATCCCATCAACAATAAATTTCAGTGTTTTTATCAAGAACAAAAATTGGGAATTAAGCACGAATAATAAAATCTTTTAAAATATATATAATACCTTTTGAAAATTCATAAACAAATAAAAAATGTTGTTTATTTAAAAATAATCCTGAAAAATCCCGAAATCCCGGGATCCAGAAATCCCGGAATTTCGTGATCGGGATTTCAAAATCCCGATGATTTCTAAAATCAATCCCGATGCACACACAGTTTTTGCCGCAAATTTGTACATGCTATTACTAATTCGCGCTGAATTACAGCAATGAATACAAACAACAAGAATGGTTAGTGGTATGGATTGCTTAGCAGTGCTTTTTACTGCTAATTAAAGGCCTTTAAGTCGGAATATGTACATGTTTATATAGGGACTGAAATGTCAAATATATTTGTAATGTTGTAAAAAAAATGCAAATTCAAATGCAATTGCAAGCATAGGACGAAACAATGCACGACCATTACAGGATAAGTCCACTTAATTGATTACCTTTTTGGGTTTAGAGTTTAGAAAATTTTTTAAAGTTGCAATGGAATATCTTATACTCCCTGTTACTTCGGTTCCTTCGGAAAGGTACTTATCAATTTTTAAAAAACTGCCATATAAAATAACGTGCGTATATACATTAGGGTGGTTACAAGAAATCAATGTTGAATTTTCCATCAGCGCAACCCCCTAATATGTCCCAATAGCATAAAATATGCGAACTACAAAGTTTCAGCTTAATCAGATAACGCTCACATGTGCCTCATTGAGAATAAATTAAGGAAAAACAGCGATTTTTCATTACAATTCGTATTTCCTTGCCTTTATAACCGAAACGATTCATTCTAGGAACCTAAGTAGAGTCTTGATTTATAGGAAATTTTATTCTTATTAATTTTGATATTGATAGTTTTGTTCCTTATACCAATAGATAAAGTGATATTTAGCATTAATTAAGGACTAAGAAATACAAATTTTAGTGGAAAATCGTATTTCTTTGTCCTTATGTAATGCTAAATATCTCTTTATCTATTGGTAAAAGGAACAAAACTATTAAAATCAAAATTAATAAGAATAAAATTTCCTATAAAACTAGACTCGACTTAGGTTCCTAGAATGAATGGTTTCGGTTATAAAGATTAAAAAATACGAATTTTAGTGAAAAATCGCTGTTTTTCTTAATTAATGCTCAATGAGACACATGTTAGTGTTATCGCATTTTCTATCCTATTGGCAGATATTAGGGGTGTGCCCCGACGAAAAATCCAGCATTGATTTCTGGTAACCACCCTATTAGGGCCGTTACAAGATATGGTAAATTTTTTTTGGGGGCTATCTTTTGGTGCTTCCCTCTTAAATGTGCCAAAAGCCTAGAAAATCTGATTAACAAAGTTTAAGCTTAATCAGATAACGCCAACACGTGCCTCATTGAGCATAACTTAGGAAAAAACAGTGATTTTTCCCTAAAATTCGTATTTCTTTGTCCTTAATTAATGCTAAATATCACTTTATCTATTGATATAAGGAACAAAACTACCCATATCAAAATTAATAAGAATAAAATTTCCTATAAAACAAGACTCTACTTAGGTTCCTAGAATGAATGGTTTCGGTTATAAAGGCAAGGAAATCCGAATTTTAGTGAAAGATCGCTGTTTTTCCTTAATTTATTATCAATGAGGCACATGTTAGCGTTATCCAATTAAACTGAAGCTTTGTCGATCGCATTTTTTATGCTATTGGCACTTATTAGGGGGTTGCGTCGATGGAAAGTCGAACATTGATTTCTTGTAACCACCCTAATATACATACGTCTCATACATTCAATAAAGTGATAAAAAGAACGGACAGTAGCCTTATAAAAAAAAGTAAAGTTTTCCTGCACAAGTACAAACATTCAGTCGATAGTCATGTCGATATATCGATAGTGAAATCTGAACTATCGATAAATATCGATAGTAGAAAATATCGTTAGTATCCCAGCACTAGTTATAAGCATTTAGTTTATAAAAAAAAAAAAACGGAAGCTAAAACCAAATTTTAAAAACTATAATAGACTAAATTTAAATATTTTGTTGGCCAACTTGGCATACATATTTTTTCAAATATTGTCAATTTTTGTATATTTTGAAAATGTTGTTAATTTTTTTTTATGTTAGATATTGTTGTTAAGATATCCTTAAGACGTATCACAAAGGAGTTGCGAAAATTCGATAAATTAAAATTAATAATCTGCTTTATAAAAATAACCTCGAATAAATAGAAATTAAAAAATATTTTATTTTCAAAGTAATTTTTGGGAATACAAAATTTTTAATTTACAAGATTTTGTTTGTCGTGCTTAACTCCTTTATTTGCGAAAACAATAAAACAAGCTGTTTTTGTTTTCATTTAGTTTTTTCTTAACCTACTACCAAGTACAATTAATGTTGTGAGAATACCAACCAATTGTTGGGGGGAATGTAAGAAGAGATAAACTCACTGTTTATTGTTGTTTTTGTTTCAGCTTTGATATTGTTGCAAGTAAAACTGTTGCTTATAATTCTTATTCGCTTAACAGTTGTATTTCTAAATTATCCTTAGTTTTTCTAAAATCTTCGGATGATGTTTCCTGAGGCGCTGCGAAATATGGCCCCAAAAAATAAATGAAAATTGACCCCAAATTTGGGACTATTTTTCATAATGCAACATGGCCCCATTTTTTTAATGAAAAATTACCCCAAAAAAATGAAAAATAACCCTAAAAATAAAATGAAATATGACCCTAAATTTGGGGTTATTCTTCATTATGAAAAATCACCTCAAAATTTATAATGAATTTTAACCCCAAAAAAGAACACAAAGAAAGTGACATTTAACATTTTCGGTGGAGTTCATATGCCCAAAACTAAAAATCCCAAATTTAGAATCCCGATTTCAAAATCCGGATAATTATACAGTTTTGGTTTTAAAAATCGTACGATTGATAGCACTTTCGGCTTTCGGCCATACACAAGGGTTTTTTCTCTATGGTATAACGAACACTGGCTTTGCTTACTAAAGCTCTACGTTATAGCCGGCCTTCGGCCGGGCGCAAAGATTTTTTTCTCTATGGTATAACGAGCACTGGCTTCGCTAACTAAAGTTTCTCTGTATAGCCGGCCTTCGGCCGGGTGAAAGGATTTTCTTCTCTTTGGTATAACGAACACTGGCTTCGCTCACTAAAGCTTCCCTACATAGACGGCCTTCGGCTGGGCGCAAGGATTTTCTTTTCTATGGTAAAACGAACTCTTCTCGTAATAGCCGGCCTTCGGCCGGGCTCAAGGATTTTTTCCTCTATGGTATAACAAACACCGGCTTCGCTTACTTAAGCATATCTGCATATCCGGCAAGGATTTTCTCTACTTTGGTATAAGAATTCGGGTTTTTTATGTTATCCCTAGAAACTTTTACATAGAATTTTATAAAATTTGTGTAAAAATGTTTGGGGTGATTTTTCATTTCTTTAAACTTGCATTTTTTATTAGTAGATGAAAAATAGCCCCAAAGTAAAAATTGTGATTTTATTTGGGGCCATTTTTAATTCCTTGCTATTGGGGTCATTTTTCATTCCACTTAAAATGCAAAAACACCCTAACGAAATAATGAAAAATAACCCCAAAAAAAACAAAAAAATTGCGCCAAAATTGCGTGTTGTTGTGTCTCATGTAAAATTTTGGGGCCGTTTTTCATTTACCTTTTGGGGCCATATTTCCTGGGGTCATTTTGCGCACCGCCGTTTCCTGATGATCTGGCCTAAGCAACCAGTGAAATGTGCATTGGAAAAGCTTATCCCATTAACATAAGATTTCAGTGTTTTTAGAATGAAAGTTAGAAATTAAGCACGACAAACAAAATTTTGTTAATTAGATATTTTATTTTTATTAAAAATGCAAAGAAGAAAATTTTATTTATGTTTTTAAATACCAACAGAAAAAAAATACCACCTTGTAAAATGGCGCATGTATTTGTGATTTGACGGGAAAAAGTGGAATGCTCTGTCTTTAACAGAGTTCAGAAAAATTCACACACTGTATACAAATCTCGCACATTCATGTAAACAAACACAGCTCAAAGCAACATGACATACATATTTGAATTAACATAACAATTATCTTACTTTTCTACGGTACCGAACATCACCACGATTGTGTTTTGCTATAATACACTCCTGTTCAATAGATTAGACCCACATAATTTTCCTAACTTAGCAAGCCATATCTTTTGATATTTTATAGGTATTTTACTGCTACTAGCGGATAGAGTATTTAATTGAGCTCAAAAGCATATGAAAAATATTTTAAATCTAAAGTGCTATGGTATTTTTGGGATAATATTTTCAAAAACCACACATGTCCGTGTACGCAATCCAAAGTTAAAACACAGCACAATCGTGATTGTGTTCGGCACCGTACAAAGTTTAGAGACACACATAATTGTTATGTAAATTCAAATATGTTGTGTTGCTTTTGAACAGTACATTGTGTGTATAATATGTGTATTTTCTGAACCCTGGTTTTTAAGGCGTTAAAAAAAGTTTGTACTTCTTTTAACGCTATTTATGTTATATTAAACATTTTTTTTATATAGTTTTCAAATAAATTTTAGCGTTTGTTTCTTATTTGTAGACGAAATTTTCTCCTGTATATCTTTCTGATTATTTGCAGTTTTAACGAATTTTTGCTATTCCTAATAGTTTAAGGGAGTTTTAATAAATTCTATGGCTTGTTTCAAACACAAAAACTTTTCGCGAATATTCGCAAACTTTCCCCATTTTTTTTTTTAATTTTCGGGCAGCTTTGTTGCTCTTTGGCGCAATCGTCACAGTTTTAAAAATAGTCCTATTAAAATAAATAGAAGGCGAAAATACAACCGTCGGCTTTACCAAATAATCTTAAAGTACGACTTTAATGTTTGTTGTTTGGAAACGAACTTTTAAAACATTCATATATTTTATAAAAATTTTAAAAACCAAAATAATTAAAACAAACAGGAACAAAATATTATTATTATTATTTTTTGTATTTTGCATTTTTAATTGTTTTTTAGTGTTAAAATTTTTTCTCGCCCCATTATTATTCGTGAGTTTATTTGACAGTTCAAAGCGAGAACTCTTCTCACAAAAACGTTACAGACATACTTTTTCTGTAAATTGGCGAGTAATTTCCTTACGTGACAGCTAGTACTCGCCAAAAAAAGTACAGACACAGGTTTAATGAGAAAAACAGCTGTTTGTTTAAATATATGGCATTTTTGTTTAATTTCACACATTTAAATCGAAAAGTTTCTCGACGCGAGAATTCCAGAACATGGGCACAGGATTGAAAATGTTCTATTTGTTCGGTGAATTTGCAAAAATCTTTTAAGAATGTGATACCAAACACCACAAATATAATTCTTCTAGTTTGTAGCTTGTTTAAAAGGATCTTCATTATGTTGTTAAAATATGAAAACTCCAGTTTCTTTGTGAACTATTCTAACACCTTTTTTTTATCAAGCTCTTAAAACTAATTGCTCCTTAAAACCCGATTTGAAACTGTATCGGCCCCGAAAGATCAGCTAAGGCAACAAAACTTGCTTTTATTATTTCCCTAATGTTAAGCTGTTATGATACTTGCTATTTTTTGTATTTTTTCTATATTGGAGAACAGTGCAAATATATTTGCATAGGAAAACTGACTAAGTGTAAAGAGTATGATTACATCATAAAAAATCTTGAAATGTCAAACAAATATACATGTGTTATCGATAAATAATCTAAGACTGTCAAAAAAAATATAAAATTTTTTTACTTAAAATTGACATTTCCAGATTAATTGTTAGCACTGTTGCCATTTTTTTTAGTTTTTGATCGAAAGAAACGGTTTTTAACTTTTTTTTTTGCGATTTTTAGCTTTAATGACGGTTTTTTGTGGGGAAAAAACGTGGGCAGTATTGTTTGTTTTGTTTACATTTTATCAAATTGTATTTCTTGTCCTCTCTCGCATTTGTTGTTTCATTCAGTCAATCCTAAAAAAATCCAATACAAAAAATAGAAAGTATCATAACACCTTAAACAGTATTTGTGACAATGTGATTCTTTTTTTTAATTTACATTGGGCAAATCATTGAACTTATTATAACTTATTTTACCTAAAACCGAAACGATATTTTTTATTATATATCGTCGCAGGAATTAGAGAACACTGCAACTGACAAAAAATCGAAAATACGTTTGTTTGCATTATTTTTATCAGAAAAAAATACTGTTTCTTGGTCCCATATTTGTATGATGAAAAAATTAACTTACGCAAAAAAAAAATAAAAGCTGTTAGCCGCAGAATCACCGGGAATAATAGAGTTGAGAGGAAATTATTAGAGCCAATATATCAGGTGATTTTTTAAGAGCTATAGGAAAGTTAAAAAAAACACATAAAATTCAGAAAAAATGTATGATATCTTTATTTGAATCGATAGTACGGTCCATATAATTTAATGTTTGAAGATTATTTCATGCAAATGTTGACCGTGACTGCGCCTCAAATGGTCCATCCGCTTAGTCCAATTGTAGCATACTCTTTCCAATATTTAGGCCGGCATCTCATGAATAAATGCTTCAATGTTGTCTTCCAATGCGTCAATTGAAGCGGGTATGTGTGTATAGACATGAGCTTTAACATAGCCGAACAAAAAATAGTCAAAAGGCGTTATATCGCACGATCTAGGCGGCCAATTGACCGGTCCCGAACGTGAAATAAATAGTTCACCGAACTGGCCTCTCAATAAGTCCATTGTTAAGCGTGCTCTGTGGTATGTGGCACCGTCTTGTTGAAACCACATGTCATGCAAGTCACGCTCTTGCATTTTGGGCAAAAAAAGTTGGATATCACCTCACGGTAGCGCTCACCATTCACAGTTACGTTACGATTCGCATCATCTTTGAAGAAGTACGGTCCAATGATGCCCCAGCCCATAAACCGCACCAAACTGTGACTATTTCTGGATGCATTGGTAGCTCTTGCAATGCTTCTGGCTGATCTTCACTCCAAAATCGACAATTCTGCTTATTAACGTACCCATTGAGCCAAAAATGAGCTTCGTCGCTGAACACAAGAAGCACGCGATGAACTTTCTTAACAGAGCACGCATTTTGGTAATAAAATTCAATAATTTGCAAGCGTTGTTCGTTCGTAAGACGATTCATGGTTAAATTATAGACCAAACTGATGATGTTTGACAGTGAAACAAAACACGAAACGAGCGTCAACTGTTTAAACCAGTGTTGCCAAAAAGATAATAGCTTAAAAAATCACCCGATATAAAGCGAGAAAAAATAAAAATACGTTTTTAAAATTATGTTCCTAAGTTGTATAGTTTTTGTGATATGAACTTTTTTCTACTTTCTTTCATACAGGGTTTTTTTTGGCTCTGGTGAATAATTTATGTTTTGTCAGTTACAGCGTTCTCTAATTCCTGCGACGATATGTTTTTTAATTTTTCTTTGTCTTATTCATGGATAATGAAAATAATAGCACAATAAAGATTATAGTCAATTTTTGAAAAACCTGCATAGTTATTCGGAGCTCCTCTAATGTTGAAAGACGAATTTGCATATTCGATCCAAAGCGCCGAAAAAAGGTTTGCGTATTAATAGTAACGTCCATCGATGTAATTCTTTGTCTATATTACGAGCTGCTGAAATCGGGTCAAACTACCACAAGTGAGTGAACAAAACATTAGTGATTAATTTACATAGCAACGGAATATTATAACAATGCTTGAACAAATATTGCAAGATCAGCTATCCGGTAAAAACTTCGCCTACTCTTTAAAATGTATAGCTTCTTTCACTCATTATTTAGTAGCTTTCTTCTATATAACTACTTTAACTTCTTCTATAACTACTTATTTTCAGATGTATGTAGGTGAAAAATAATGACTTACATTTAAATGCTTTCATTTTGGGACTTCCCTTGTAAAACTCATTAGTTCTTTCAATAAAATTGGAAGTAGTATTTTTACTTTTTCCTGATTACTTAACACTAAAAGCTAATGCTAAAAGCTAACGATTGCCAGGTCTTTGAAAAAATGTTTAAAATACCAAGTTTTTGCAGTAAGTAATTGGTAATCAATAGAATACATTTGTGTTATATATATTTGTGGTCTTTTAGATAAACTTGATTGTAACACCTTCCCAGAATGAGTTTACCCTCCTAATGCCCGTAATTTCTACAAAAAGAAAGCTGGTCGTGTTCGTACCTAACAGTTAAATTTACCTATTTCAACCAACATGTGGCCAACGTGTTTAACCTTCAGTTTTCTTTTAAAATGTGGCTGCTTTTACACCATAGACTTCTATACACAGCTAGATTTCTTTTTGTAGAAATTACGGGCATTAAAAGAAAATTTTGCCTTAAAGAAATACTAACTTAATGAATTAACATAATGTTCACATTGAATTTAATTATTTTTCGTAAAGGCTTTTGGCGGGCAACGCATTAACCATATCAGTTATATTAGCCCACAGAAGAAGCGTAAAGTAAACAGGAAACCAACCGAAGCAACCATTCACAAAAATATTGCAACACACTATGAAAGCAAATGGAAACAGGAGACCACAATTGTGCAAGCTCGACCGAACAAACGCACATACGCAAATAACTATCAATGAGAGCATGGTCAAAGCAATAAAAACAATTTACAAACTTAATTACAGCCCAACAAATAGATAGACAGATATGGGAAAGAAACCCTTAGACCATCATGTGCTGTAAGCAAATATATATACAATTGAACGTACATATCTATCCATATATGCATAAAACTATGTATCTACACTATTGCTGTGAGTTTGTTTGTAAACCATTTTTAGTAATGGGTTAAACCTTTACCATGTCCACATTTGTAACTGAAAAGGAAACGGAAATTCAAACAAAAAATGCATATAAAACACTTTAAAGTGCTAGTGCGTGTTTAATGTTTGTGTTTTGATTTTGATGTTTATGTCGTGTTGTATGTTGTTATTTAAATGAGTCTAAAAGTCAAAATTAAATGTCAAATGCCAAAATATTTTGGTCTTTTATAAAATACTTTTGGGTGTGTAAATGTCAAATACAATTATGTAAACAAATGAATATTTAAAAGTAATATGTAGTTCGATCTTTGTTCATGTATGCATGTGCACAAAATTATCAGTTATGTATTGCTTGTTAAATGACTAAAACAGAAAAAAACTAGAGCGTTACTAATAGTTCGATTTCTAGAGAATAATGGAATACGTTTATCTTAATGGCGAAAAATAGTTATATTTTATTCAAGGGACGAGTACACATATTTGCAAAAGCAAAACATTTTTAAAATGGTTTTTGAAATGCTATTAAATTTGTTCGTAAATATATTTTTAACAACTCTGATTATGCTAAAGGATGGTTGTGCTATTTGTTTTATTTTTTTCTAAAATTAAAAAAAAAAAATAATTTGACTTTCTTAATTAGAACTAAAGCAAAATTATTACACAGGTGAATAATAAACAGTTTTAGTACATCTATTTTTCAATATACGAAACAAAAAGAATCTTTTCCAAATTTTGTTTTACTAAATTATTTTACGTGACCGCTATACCACCAAAAGTTGTGCTTATGCATTCTGACAAACACCAACCTCATTGTGCTCTACTCAGTGCTCAGTGGCTAGAGCTGCAGACATTACCTCAACTTTTTCTAGGCCAACAAATTTTTTTTCAATTAATTCAGTAATGCTGTTTTAAACAATTTTTTTTAATTGTTCCAATTAATTTTTCTTAATTGAAAATAAAAATTATAATGTTTGTCTGTATATTTGCAAATATAAAAATATAAACACAAAATTCAAAATATTTTAAATTTTCAAACAATTTTTTAATTGTTTCAATTGACTGTGTTGATTGAAAAAAATATTTTAATTTGTGTTTACGTTTTATGTAGCCTCTTGTGCTGCTGGTGGGTCACATTTCAATTAAACTTATTGACTGAAACTGAACAGCAAGAAAAGCTCAAACTTACAAATTTGTAAATTGATATGATCAATTTGCTTGCGGGCACAAAATCAATGGGTAATTGAATAAATAATACAAATTGTTTAACAAATACCTTAACTGATTTTGGTTTTTAATTTTTACTGTGTAAGATCGCTGCTAAACAGAGTCATTTCTTCCATAAACATACAAACCATCTACTAGTCGCATCCATTTGTGAGCGACTCCAATACACTCATGTAGCCTTATAAATGTTAAATTAAGCAGAATAATAAATTGTAAAACAGGTAATACCTTTCCAACCTACGCTGTGGTCCGGCTACTCTCAGTTGAAATGCTGGTCCCATTCCACGTATTCTGGCAAAATATACATTGATATAAATGTCTTTATAAATATACTAAGACTATTTCTTCCACAAAACAGATGCAAGCAAGCAAGTAACCAAATTTCTCATTTATGATGAAAATAGGCATATATAGCCGACATTGTAAAATCGCTGTTCCCACGAACTTCGGCCCAAAACACAATTACATGATCCCCAAAGGGGCCTCAACAAATAGTCAGACTCGAACCGAGGGCTTAGGAGCTTTTTTCTCTCGTCATACAAGATGGGGTCTCTGACCAGCCGTGAGCTCAAGAGATTTGCCAATTTTAAACTTTGCCGAACTACAGGAATTTACTGCGCCTAATTTCACCAAAGGATATAGCACCAAAAGTTTAAGGACGCCACAGGGGAGTAGTTTGTAAATGGGGACACCGATTTACATGAGCACCTGCCATATGACCTAATTTAGTGGTGGATCCTAACCGCTTTGTTACCATATGTGAATTTACCAAATGTTCTCGTGTGTGCACGAATTCTTTACACATGTATTACTTTTGAGTCTATAATCCGACAAAAATTATGTCTTATCCCTTGTTTAGGAGCCGAAGTTTTATAACTTACACTGCTATACTGACATCCAACACCAACAATCGAAAAATCATAGCACCTAAGTATAACCATAGGGATAACTCCCCCCAAGGGTGAAAATAGCTTTCCATGAGGAAGGCTCCCTTCCCACGTTTTTGGGCACAAAGTGATCCCCGAAAGTATCCCTTCTTCAAACAGTACTCTTCTGTTGCTAGAAAGGTAAGTCAAAAAGCATTTTTCGCAAGAAGCATGCCTTGCACACACCGCGGTCAGTACCTCAAACTCCATAAACAAAATCTATTTAAGATCCCTGCCATTTTGGATGTTTGTCGCATCCCAGGGAAGCGTGCACCTGATTTTCTCGAGTGGACTTAACACAAAAAGGTGAAATATTCTTTAGATGATCCATAAACCCTCGGGGGAGGCGAAAATGTAGCTTACAGTCCATTATCAAAAATGTCCACTTTTGTATTCGTTTTCACCACCGGTATCCTAAAAACGCTTTGTTATCACTCGATGTTTAGAGTGCCGTAAGATGTAGTCACGATAATTATGAAAATCTTACATCTTTTATGTACAGGGTGGCGCAGAATGAGCTAAACGCTTTTTCTTTGTTTTTTTTTAGCATTTTGTGAAGAAGGCTTCGGCCAATAATTTGGAATAGCTGTACAATCGAACAACGAACCAAAATGATTAACCTTTATGTTCTCGGGATTGTAAACTAACAACGTTGGCGGTCGGAAGTCTACATTTTTAGCAAATATGTATTTGTATGGAAAACTATGTCCACATATCAAAAAAAAAACATTAGTAGTAATGCATATTTATAAAATATAATAAGGTCAAATATGCAAGCACACTAGGCTTGCCAGATCGAAATCGGCAAAAAGCTTGGCATTGAAAAGAAAAAACTTGATTTATCTTTACAATTAATATTTAAATTGAAAAAAAGTTAATATTATTTATAACCTCCAACACAGGTGGGCATACATACGTAAGTTCGTTTTGTATATAAGTTGATAATTTTAACAATATTGATCCAATAACTGCGGAGTTGATTTAACGATCCCCATCAATTCGTTCGTCGGTTATCTGTCCGTGTACACGTTGAAATGGGTTTTCTGAAGAAGATTTGTATTTATAAAGTCCGGAATAGCTTGCAATTGAAATTCGGCCAGATTGGTCCACAAATGTCTGAGATATCCGAAACAAATTACGACTGCCTCTAATTTTTAACCATTAAACTTAACTTTTAAAAGTCTTGTTATAAGTCAGAGCTTTACTTTCAACTTTTGCATAAAATAAACTACAGATCAACGACGGCCTATAAATGATATAAATATAAACAAATAACTACCTCTTCTTCTAGAAATCACGGTTTTGCTACAGGAACGCCCACACAATATGAGATAGAAGGACCTAAAGCACACTCATGCATACAAAAACATGCACAAAACACAAAAGTTAACAAAAAAATACTAAATTACATGTTCAACATGCCCCTTTCAAAAAAAATTCGAGTTGGGTAAAAGAACGATGTGGATTTCCATACATTTAATATGGTGTCTACGTTTGTAGTCTACCGGCCAGGAGATGGTCATTTTGAAATTTTTTTTTTTTAGTGTGTCAGTAGCCAAAACTGCTATTATTGATTTTTAGGAAGCTACTGAAAATTTCGGACCCTGATGTTGTGGAAATTTATTTTTTCACATTAAGGTTAAAATGTTTTGGGCGTGTGAAATACAGGGTGGCGCAGAATGCGCTATATTATTTAAATTCTTTATACATTTTTATTTATTTCTTTTTTCATTATTTTTTCGGCATTTTGTGTGAAGAATACTTGGGGAATTAAATATAAATATCTATAGAATCAAACAAAAATAATTACACCAGAAATTTTGCGAAAAGTTATGGAAAGTATGTTAAAAAAAGGATATATGTTCGAAGTATAAAATAGACGTCACCTACAGAATATCATTTTTCAAAGCTAATTGCAAGAAATTCTCCAATAATATACTGTATTTATAAAAAATATATATAAAAATCGCATAAATAAAAAAGTTATTAACCATTTTAACCATATCGCACATTCTGCGCCACCCTGTACACATGCTAAAGCATATTAATAAAGGCAGATAAAATAAAATTGTTTCTCTAGAGGCGTCTGTTGCAAAATAATTTCAATTAAATGTCATGCATTGAAAATATTTTCTCTTCAATTGAAATTTTAGCCTAAATGTTCTTTAATATCAACGCTTTTTTTGAATGACATGGCAAAATTTTGGCATGTGCCTCTTAAAGCATGTGCCTAAATCCTTATCACAGTTAGATATTTGTATGAAGGCTAGTGAATTTAATGAACCGACTGTTCATAGTTTACAAACTCATAATTTGTATCCGTCATCTAATAAATTGTCTGTAAAATCTGTTATCTTCATATTCACTCGAAGGAGCTTTGTCGTGCCGCAAATGGCAGGAGGACAAAGATATACATTTTTAATTTTCTCTTTCTTTTAGGGATCAATCCAAAAAATTATAATTAGTATTTGTCCCAGAAATGTTCAATAATTTATACTTTTCTACTCAATGAAATCAGTGACTTTTAAGATCTCACACATGAACCAATTTGCAAGTTCTAAAATTGGGAAATGACAATATCACGACGAATATCTAAGAGAATAATGGACAGAACGTGTACCAAAAAGTAATATACTGTAGATTCGATACAAATCGACATCTACTTTTGTCCAACAAAACACGAAAGATTGCTTTTCTTGGGCATATCGTCTAAACCAGTGTTCGAAAATAAACACTAAATATCGTTTCTTAATGTTCAATCATTAAAAAAAATAACGTTTCTCTGCTACTCATCTTTCGAACACAAAAATATTACTGTTTTTTTAACAAACTCAACAAAAGATGTGAACATTTAATTCCGTTCGGTTTTTTTTGAAAATCCATAACTTCAATGTGTTCGGTTCGGCTCGTTGATGTTCGTCCCTTTTGGCTGGTAAAAAAAACCAAACATTTTTTACAAAAACAAAATACACACACTAAAACAACATTATAGAACATTAAAATATAATGTTTGTCTACAGTATCACTACAATTGTTCTGTTTTTTAACGAAAAACCGAACATTATACAATGTTCGGTTCTTTCTTGAAAATAGTTACGAACTGTATTAGGGGTTGTGTATGTCAACATAATCACTAAAAAAGATATCGTTCTTGGGTGTGTGAGCCAAACGTTAAATAATGTACTGTTTATTTTCGAACACTGGTCTAAGCAGTTATAAATTATATTCTAAGGAACAATAAAAGGAAAAAAATGCTGGACTGAAGTCAGAGCAATTGGAAACCCAATGAGAACAGTCTTAGACAGGTAAATTCAATTACATGGATTACAATTCAATTACATGGATAAAAGTTCGCTCACACCCTCTTAAGAATATGCATCAAAAGAGAAAGAGAGATTGACCTTTAAAAGTCTCATGTAAATATTCTTCCAAGGTAGTTCCGGAAAGAATCGCGTCATCAAAACTCCAACAGAAATGCAAATTTACAAACAAAACCAATGGCATAATTAAAGTGAGTTTGATAACTTTTCTAATTGTTTCGCAGCTTATCATTGCTTTCAACTCGTGAGGTATCTTCAAATTATTTAAATTTTAATATTCATATTTAAAATGAAACATCTTTATGAATATTCTCGACTCTAATTTGATTACATAGAAAATGGGTTAAGCTGTTGCGGATTTAATTCATCAAAGAATAACATTTTCGTGTGATACTTCTTGCCTATAATTATACTTTATGTAAATTCATGACAAAACTGTTCCACTTTATTAATGCATACAACAAAAAAAGAATAAAACTATAAAAAAGTATATACTATGGGTAAGTATCTTTAACAATTTTTAGTTGTTTTGTTTTCATTACAATTTTATGCTGTTGATATCCGGTAGAATAAATGTAGGCACTCGCAAAACAACAAGAAAAATATAGAGCATTAAAATGCGCCATTTTTTTTCTTGCCTCTTAATAAGTGTTTGTTTGCATACAGTACAGAAATAAAAATCCATTCAAAGGCCTATACAATGTACACAGACATACAAACTTAAAAAAAAATATTTTTTTTATTAAGCTTTGTGTATAAGAGCAAATCCTTTTTGTACATACAAAAACTATTTACATACATACAATTTGTATATGTATAACCATATTTATATACACATTTACACATCCAACTATTTAATGCCATTTGTTAATTCTCATTTCTTGTTGTCTCTCATTTTGTGTTGTCTGTGTGTTTGTTTGTTAACCAGCTGCAACGGCAAACAAGCTTTCACTACTACAGTCGCGGTTATTGTTACTAAACGCTTTTTGAATGTTAAGTTCTGCTGTTAAAGTGTGTCAGCAGCCAACACTAAAACATACACATATACGAATGTAAGTTTGTATTTTGCGCTTTTATACCATTTAATTTTTTTTCTTTTTAATTTTAACGGAAATCGACATTTCTCTTTGTATGTTTGGTTGCAAGTATAAATCTGACATACAGGTCCTTTTTTAGGCTCCTTTGTGTCAGTGCGAATATAGACAGTACAGTAAGACAGACAGGCAGATGTCTTTTATGTTCATCATGCGTCCTTATAGTGTCTAAGAGAAAGTTGATTTGACAAAAGCGTCATTATTAAAAAAAAAACCTTTTTGTAGTTTGTGAGTATTGTACTGTGGTGTACAAAATAATTGCATAAGTGTTCTTTTGGATGAAGTAAAATTTGTTCAAGTATACTTTGAGTTATGTGAATTTTTTTTTATAAAATTAAATTAAATATATAATAAAATTAAATAAATTAAAAATTTTAAAAAACAATGTCTATTTTATGTAAAGGAATTTCAACCTCTATGGACAAATTGAATACGAAAGGACCCCCGGATAATTTGTTAAAGTGAGTTTCTCTAGATTTCGAAATACAAAAAAAGTATTCATAATTATTTTAAAAATTACTTACACGAAAATAAATTTTTTTCGCTTCTAATTTACGCCATAAAAGAGTTTTTGCGATATGGATAAATAGTCGCATTTGGAACTCATTATGAACTGTTGGGTAATTAAAACAGCGTTCGGTTTACACTCCCAGGAACGAGATCTATTTTTTTAGTGCTTGTGTAGACGAACACAAGCCTTAATACCGTTAATA
Organism: Pollenia angustigena; assembly: GCA_930367215.1. Taxonomy (NCBI): domain Eukaryota; kingdom Metazoa; phylum Arthropoda; class Insecta; order Diptera; family Polleniidae; genus Pollenia; species Pollenia angustigena. Next base: position 96,898,669 of record OV884059.1, on the reverse strand, counting down.
ACTATTTTCAAGAAAGAGCCGAACTTTATATAGTGTTCTGTTCTTAGTTAAAATACAGAACAATTGTAGTGATACTGCAGACAAACATAATATTTTAATGTTCTATAATGCTTCTTTTTTTACAGAAATAACAAACGAAAAATTAATCCGTTTTACATACATTGCAAGAACTTTTGGTCTTAGAAGACCCCTAGTAAAATTTCATGCAGAAAATATTCGTGGAATAATTTAACCCTCTTAAGTTCCGTTTAAGCATACTTTTGTGGGGAGGTTAAAAAAAGGACAAAAACTACCCCTTAAAATGAGTCTTAGAGGGTTAATATATCCTAAGAAAAGAATCGCCATACAATTCTACTGAAGATATCTGAAATAGTCTTTAAGCTCAGAAGTACATTTAGTATATTTTCTTGACGTGAACCAAACGCCTTTACAAAAAATTAAAAAACTTTATAGGCCGATATTTCGGGAATCCGAGCTAACTTTTCCAAACCCTTTGGCAGATTTGCTCTGCCAATAGTCTAGTTTCATTTTGCGTTGCTAGTAGATGTGTTTTCCACAAATCTACCGAACCGAACACTAAGGAGCGGTATTTAGTGTTTATTTTCGAACACTGATTTTCATACCCATTTTCAGAATACAAAATGTGTGGGCCAAGTGTGTTGACAAACGTTGACAAGCTTCTAATTTTTTTCGTTGCAAATGAAACAAACGCCTAAGACTATTTAGAACGGGTGGTAATTTTTTAGCATTGTTCATTATTTCGACATTTCAGGCATTTTCTGACATATAAAACAACTTTATATTACCTTGATGATTATCATATGCAAAAGTTTAGAAATTTTATTGTTTTGATTTCTTTCCAGCTAATCAATGTTTACTTTTGTAAAAAAATAAAAGTTGCAACAATAATCTCTTATCTGGAATTTGCTAGAACTTTTTATCTGTCTTAATTTTTTTGGGTACTTAAAACCCCATTAGGTAGGAATGGTATTTTATGTTCCCTTTTGGCTCTTTAGCCAATGCAAAATTTTTTTTTTATCTCAAAAGAGCCACTTATTTATTGCTTTATGTTTTGTTTCCCGGTGACAAGCAATTGATTGTGAAGAAAAATTTATTTGAAAAGCAATCAAAAACTAATTGATTTTTAGATTTTTATATAAACACACATACAATTAATTGCCTGTTACATGGAAACAGCACATTAATCTACTAAAATAACAAAATGGCAAATTTTTTCAAAATATATTTATTTCGTCGCAGTTAAAATATTTTCTTATGTGATCGAGATTAACCATCGCTTCCCCAATACCCACCCGCAAATTTGACATTTGACTACATAATTCCAATAAAAAACAAGTAAGAGTGCTATATTCGGCTGTGCCGAATCTTATATACCCTTCACCATTGTGCGAGCAGAATACAGAGCAACTAGACAAAAACTAAATAAAACTGGTAAATATTTTTTTTTTTAAATAAGAGACAACCGGTTTTGAACTTCGCTTTTCATAAGGGCCCTGAATATATGTACTTTATAGAGTGTAGGATCAATATTGTATATACCTTTTTACCTTCGGTGAAGGGTATAAAAAGAGTAATTTTCGGGAATTCAGGGTTCTAATCACTGCATTCGATACTATCGTATCGAATAAACTATTTTTTGCATGCGATAGACACTGGCGTATCGAATGAAAACTCGATAAATGTAATGTCGAGTTACTCGATGTCGAATGCTATTATTTCAAATTCAATACATTTCATTCGATATCGAGTTTCAAGATACCAAAATAAATAATTTCGATGAATTTTGCTCGATATCATATGCGGTGATTAGACCCCAGTATTTCTGTTATAACTCATACAAATTTCCGACATTTTGATATATAAGTCATATCCATAGGACGTATAGCAGCCCTAAAATTTAGATTTTTATCAAAATTTTGATGTTTTTTAGCCCATTTTTGGAGTATTTTGCTCATAAATTACCCATTGTCTAACCGATTTGATAGTTTTATATACCGACGTGTTAAGGAAGAACTTAACCATTTACTTAAGTTATATCTATATATATAAACATTTATATAAACTTGTAAATATATATTTTAACAAAGTTAATTATAAGAAAGAGTAATTTTTGTGGATTCAGTATTTCGGTTATAACTCCGCCATTTTTTAACCGATTTGGCAGATTTATATACCGACGTGTTGAAGAAGAAATTTACGATTTACTTTAGTTATAAAGCTTGGACTCGGGGAGATCTATGGTTCCCGAAAGTTGGGTATTTAAAAAAAAAAAATTTAATTTTGGTCATAACTTTTTTGTATCTGAACCGATTTTCCCGAGTTTTTTATAAAATATGTTCTTCTAAAAATATTTTGATATATAAGTCATATCCATAGGACACATGGCAGCCCTTAAATTTAGGTTTTTATAAAATTTTTAATTTTTTTTGTACGGGAGGTACCACGCCCACTTCTCCAATCCCGGCCACATTTTGTAGGATGGTGTGTATTGGTAACCTAAATGTGTGTACCTTATTTGAAAACTTTGGCTCTTGCCGTTCTCAAGATATACAGAAATAAAAAAAATACAACAACAAGGGATTTTTGGAAAAATTTAGAGGTAGTCGTGGTTTTTTGCTCATATCTACGTCATTTTTGGACCGATCTGACTGAATTTCAATAGCAAGAAATGGTGGACTGTATGTAACATAAATGTAAAACAACCTAGCCGCTATCATGTCTGGATTATCCGGAAAACATATATCAAACGTAAGACGGACAGACGGACAGACGGACATCGTTAAATCAACTTCTCTTCTCATATGGACCCAGAATATCTTTATGGGGTCTAAAATCAATATTGTGAAAATTACAAACGTTATGACAAACTTATATATACTCTTTTACACCTGTGGTGAAGGTTATAATGAAGCTTTCAACGAAGCAGGTTTGTAAGGGAAAAACATAAAAGTTTCGCTTTTTGAATTTAATATGGCGAGTTCCCACTTTGAAGCAATACTTTTTCGACACATAAAGCGCTTTATTCAGTGCATATAAAAATGGTTGGATGTAGCGATCAGCTTCGTAGTAAGGGCATGCGGTGGAAATTGAAATGTTATTTTTTATACCCTTCACCAAAGGTGGATCGGTCCACAAATGGCTGAGATATGACCAAAAAAACCACGACTGCCTCTAATTTTTCCCAAAAATCCTTTGTTTTTGTATTTTTATTACTTTTGTCTGTAAATCTGGAGAACGGCAAGAGCCAAAGTTTCCAAATAAGGTACAAACAATTAGGTTATAAACACACACCATCTTACAAAATGTAGGCGGGATTGGAGAAGTGGGCGTGGTACCTCCCATACTAAAAATATCAAAAATTGTATAAAAACCTGAATTTGTTTACTCTAATATGACTTTATATATCAAAAGATCGGAAATTTTTAGTAGAAAATATTTTCTGAAAAACTCGGGAAAATCCGTTCAGATACCAAAAAAGTTATGACCAAAATATAATTTTTTTTTTTTTAAATATACATTTTCGGGAACCATAGATCTCCCCGAGTCCAAGTTTTATAACCAAAATAACTGGCAAATTTCTTCTTTAACACGTCGGTATATAAATCTGTCAAATCGGTTAAGAAATAGAAAAGTTATGACCAAAATACTGAAATCCCAAAAATTACCCTCTTAATAATTAAGTTTGTTTTTTATACCCTTCACCGAAGGTCCTACACCCTAAAAAGTATATATGTTCTGGGTCCTTATAAAAAGCGAAGTTCAAATCCGGTTGTTGTCTCTTCTTCACCCCCTTCGCATTTGTTCACATGTACTAGCATAATGCCCAATAGCATTTTCGTTATCACCCTTCTTTATTATTTCATCTATTTAACGAAATAATTTTAACAAACAGAAACTAGGAATTTTTGTGTTTGTTTGCAACTTTAAAACTCGCCAAAAGAGGTAATTTTATTTTTAAGATGTCGGTATAAAAATGTGTCTAATCGGTTACAAAATGGCCGAGTTATGACCAAATACTGAAAAATATTTAATACCACGCAAACATGTGGAAACCATTAAATAAACGTAACGATATATATCAGTGATAACCAAGCCCCGAACTAAGGAAGCCCCGAACGCACGCACACAAAGATATTATGTGGTCGCAGAGACTGATGATAGTCTCATGTTTTGAAACGAACAAAGTTGTTATATACATGTGAATTGCCGACCGTGTCTGTGTGAAAAATATGATTATTGACTGGCTCGCGAGTCTATGGAGTGGTTATCACTGATATATACATATATTAAGATAAATATATAAACTTCCGTTCTTTCCAAACCATGGTGAAGGGTATATAAGATTCGGCATAGCCAAATATAGAACTCTTACTTGTTTTTATAAAAGTTGTTGAGAGTTCTTTCACTTACTATACTGCATTTCTGTATATCTTATTGCGTAGCGCATAATTCTGTGGTTTTCATGGGCAACCGCGTATGTCTTAAAATAAAAATTTTCAGGAGAGCCGAAAAAACCATTCTAGAACAAACTATGGGTTAGATATTGCATCTTTTGAACTTTGTAATTGAGTTAAAACATCGGAATGGGTCTATCTGTTTTTTAACATTTTTAAAAAAATATAAAGCGCGCTTAAAATAAAGCAGTATGGCATCAACATTTCAATTAGTGCTTCGTAAAATGATAAAATTTTGTACTGGGTTGCCTGTCATTTGGAAACAGCACATTAAACTCACTGAACAAATTGTTAAGTATTTCAAAACTACATAAAAATATATTTAATTTGGTCATCGCCTATAAACATATGTGCTGTATTTACCAGGTAGGTATTTGTAAACGATGTACAGCGCGATGTACATAAAAACCTTTGGTAAATCGAAGGTTAAGCGATGACTTTCTTTTAAATTTTTAAGCGATTTTTATATTTGACCTTAAGATTGACATGAATAACAAAGAGGGATATAAGTATAAGCATGTTTTTTTTTCTCCGAATGTTGTATAAATAACAAAATGGGTACCAGTTAAGTTGGCCTAACCTCTTGGTGCTCTTAACCACTGGCTGACAAACAATGCGTTTAGCAACCGGCCCCGTTTGTGAGCGCAACTAGCACAGACGGGCATAATTGTTAACTCACTTTTTGTTTCAGAGTTTGACCTATCAAGCTACCCCAGCTTATTGACATAATTGCAGCATCTCTTGAATAGCAACAGGATCTAGGGAGATCCACCAGCAGGATGAACTTTCCCACAAATGGTCGAAAATCAGACCGTTAAGCTTACTTTTTAAGATTTTTCTTCCTGCGCCTATGGGAATAGGCCACAATCACCTTGTGATCCTTGCACAGAAAAAATATCTCAAGAAAATTTTTAACACAGTTTGTAAAAAAAATAAAATTTTAGGTCAAGAAACTGTTTATTTGATTCAACGAAAAACCTTATCAATATTACACTTTGCACAATAGCACTCAATAAAACATATTTAATAATGAAATAATTAAATATGTATTCATATTCAATAAAAAAAATATTTGAATCAAGGTAGAGACAGTATTTTTACAGCTCAAATCCATTTTTAAATAACTCGTAATTCCCATTCGCTTAACAGTTTTGTTTGTATAATATATCTAGTTTATCCAAAGTCTTTGGCAAAAGATTTCCTGCTGATATGGCATAGAAACCATAATAAATAAAGATGCGATAAACATTTTGTTTGATTTATTCAACATTTCCAACAATTTATTTTAACAAATCACTTAGACATTTTGTTGAAAAAAATTATTTTATGGAACAACTTTTTTAATTGACTCAATAAACTGGGTTCTTGACTAAAAACTCAATAACCATACCTACAAACTTTTTTATCAATACCGCAAAATTCGTCCTCGCGGAAAATTTAAAATTGTTTAATCAAATGTGCAAGTTTTGTATTCAAATATAAAATTTTTTTTTTCTGTGTGAGGGGGCACCATTTCCACCTTGAAATCTGCCGAATACTAGTGCCGATATTCCGTAACTCTCGCGTCGAGAAAATCTTCGATTAAAATGTGAGAAAGGACACGCCATAAATTGAAACGAACAACTGTTTTTTTTCACTTAACTGCGTCTGAAACTTTTTTGGCAAGTATTACCTGCCACTAAACGAAATTACTCGCCAATTTACAGAAATAGTGTGTCAGTAAAATTTATGTGAGAAGATTCCCGCTTTGAATTGTCAAAAACTCACAAATAAAAATGGGGCGTGAAAAAATTTCAACACTTAAAATCATATTAAAAATACAAAATGGAAAGAATAATAATAATAATATTTTGTTCTTGGTACATTTTCTCGTTGTGTAATTATTTTGCTTTTAACATTTTTATAAAATATACGAATGTTATAAAAGCTTGTTTACAAACAAAGAACATCAAAGTCGCACAAAGTCGAGTACAATGTTATGGCATTTATATCGTTACGACGTCATCTCTTTTGACAGTTTTCGACATGAGTTACACACTTTTCGAGAAACGATGGAATATTTTGTTTTACATCTTTTCGATGCGAGAAGTTAAGTTACAGAATATCGGTACAGGTACACCTAAGTTCCTCAGAGGATATAACACCAAAATGAAGAATGCCTTTTATATTTTTCCTTACATACCCCTCAGTTAAATTTTGTAATATTGTAGCCAAAACGAAAATTTAGCTTATTCGAATAACCGACAAAGACCGCCGCATAAAATGTTAACAAATTCATATTTACTATAACTTGACAAGTTCGTCTATTATAAGGCAGAAAATTATTTAAGAAAAATCTAAACAAAATAAAAGTGTAATACAAAATGTAATAACAAAGTAAATACTTGCGTAACTAATGTATGTAATGTATGTATATAACTAAAGTTTTGTGAGATGTACATTATACAAGTAATATGATTTGTAATGAAAACTAAAATGTACAAATTTCTAAAGATGACATAAACTCTAAAAAGTTGAAGAATATTTATTTATGTTTAAAGCAAAAGAACATATGTCTGTATACATTTGAATGTTAGTGTGTGTATATTTGTAAATATACTCGTAAGTATAAGTGTACACTATAAACTTTTACTAAAAAGACAGTTTACAAATGCTCTTTAAGTAAATTTAAGTAGAAAGAGAAAAAAATACGAATACACGTTTCCAAACTAAATTTGGTTAGAGACAGTTACAAGCTGTATTTGGACGGAGAAAAAAGAAACAAGTAAAGATAAAAAACAAACAAAAATATTTAAGCAGAGTTTATATAATATACGAGGTTGAAGACAAAAGTTTGTATACGAGATGAGGGTAAAGTTGACTTAAGGACCCACAATTTTTGGGACTACACCGAACAAAAGAGATTTATTTAGGAGGATTAAATTTGACTCTTATATTTCTATTTAAAATTCAGGTCGGAGTTTCACGCCTAGTCTCAAAACAAAGGTTTTCCCGGAAAGGGTATGCCACAAAAATGTTCACTCGGCATAACGTACTTTTGATCAGTGTTCGAAAATAAACCGAACATTCCCAGCTAACATAGGCTGATTGTTAGACGATTATGTTTAATATACAATTCCTAAAAGAATCTTCTGCTGATTATCTGACAATTAACAAAAACAAAAAAATCGAATTTTATTTATTAATTACTTTTTTTACAAATTTTTTGTAATCTTCGAATGAACCTTTTGCGACTCTCTGTAAGAGTCATATAACAATTACTAAATAAGAGCGTTTTTGAAATATGAAAATTCTATTGCCAATACAATACAATTTCAATTAAACAAACCGACCTAAGGATCTGTAAATAAAGGATTTACCGACAGGATAGTGTTGCTTTCGCAACCTTAAAGGTTTGTTTCATGTAAATTGTATGAAAACTAGAAGTTTTAACATGAAAACAACGCGTGGTGCCCTTTTTAGGTAGCTCAGTTATACGGCTGAGCATTGCACGAGTTGTAAAATAATCCCTACATGAGTCTCATACGACTCTTGGCATACTTTTTAAAAGACTCGTTAGATAATCTCTATATATATCACAGACGATATTCTTTACGATTAATATATGCGTCTTTTGCTGCGTTATAGAAGAATCTCTCATACGAATCTGCACGTGTAACAGTTTCTCCCTTGCTAAGAATCGTCTACAATTAAAAAATGAGCTCGTTGACACAATTTGTGAGATTCCCAATAGACTCCTAGACGATTGAAAATGATAGCTGGGATTATTAAGCGTTTGGCTCATACAACCAGGAACGATATCTATTTTTTAGTGTTGATGTAGATAATCTATAATGTTTCTTTTTTACATTGATGAAGAAATGAACAAATTATTTTGCTGGCTTTTTGTTTTGCTTTTTATTTTTATAAAAAATGTATGGTGTTTTTTACCTGCCGAAAAGGGCGAAAAGCGCAACAAAAACGATAGAACATTAAAGAGCTGAAGCGAACACAGTGAAGTTTGTGGTTAAAAAAAACCGAATGAAATTAAATGTTCTCATCTTTTTGTTGAGTTGGATAATAACAAAATAATATTTGTGCTCAAAGATGATAAACAAAGATGACAAGCTTATTTTTTGTAATGATTTACTACACAAAAACTATTAGCGTTTGTGTTTTCCACAAAACTACCGAAGCGAACACTAAGAAGCGATATTTAGTGTTTACTGCTTTTGATCTTGACAATGCTTTTGATATTGACAATGACAAGGCCTACTGCATTTTCCTATCCTGCATTAATTTATCCCTTAAAAAAAGATTTTGTTCTTTATTGTGATCAGAAGGGTTAAGAACAATTTGTGCTAAATTTTCTGAGATCTAATCACTGCATGCGATGTCGAGCAAAATTGATCTACATAAACTTTTTATTCTGATATCATCCCAGTAAAAACTTCGCTTAGTAGTAGGTTTCTTCAATAACTGTTTCTATAACTACTTATTTCTGAATGCATGTAGATAAAAAATAACGACCTACTTTTAAATGTGTTCATTTTGGGACTTCCCTTGCAAAATTCATTGGTTCTTTCAGTAGAATTGTAAGAAGTGCTTTTAAGTTTTTCTGATTACTTAACACATTATTTTGTAGGCAAAGTTTTTACCGGGATGACATTCAATATCAATGAATTATGTATATATATCGTATTTTGAGCTGAAAGCATTCAATAGCGAGCTACCAAAGATATATACACACAGAAAAAAATCAATGTAAATCGTTCAAAACAAGGTTGATTTTTCATTTTTGAGTAGTGATTTTGCTTTATTGTTGTTTCATGTTAATTTAACATGATTTTACAATAACTTGCGAACAACATTTTTTTCTTTTAAAATAACTATAATTCATGTTAATTTAACATTGCAGTAAAGTTAGAGCAAAATGTAATTAATATTGAGATAACAGTCCGAATCACGTTGAATGAAAGTTATTTAAAGTTGAAACAACGTGAATTTAATGTAGAATCAAATTGGTTGGAGTGTGATATAACAGTGTGAAGACAACATATGCATTTATTTAAGAATAATTTAAAACACTTACCCCTGTAACACATGTTTCACTTATTTTGTATCTCCTTTGTTAACAGAAGCATTAGCAGAATCGCCCGATATGGTTTTCGTAGTCATTCTACTTTGAAAACTTGATGTACTGTTTAACTAAATAATTTTAATTAAATGAATACGGGAATTGTCTTCTTTTTAAAACATATTTTAAACATGAAAATAAAAAGATGTACATACTTAAGTGTGTATGCATGTTAATTTAACAAGATAAACTTTTGATTTTAATATAAAACAGGTTTTTATGGATTCAATATTGAACAATGTTATTTTAACAGTGAATAATATTAAATAAACGTGATTTAAGATTATTTTAATATTTTTCATTTAAAATTAATATGAAATAATGATAAATTTAAATAAAGGGCATACTTTTGCAGAAATTTACCATGATTCTCAATCAACATTTCGTAATGTTATTTTAACATTGGTATTTTTTTCTGTGTGTATGTCTCTAGTTTTCATTCGATATCGAATGCGGTGATTATACCCCTTTTTTCAACTCAGCTCATGTGTGCCCTCTAATTGAATAAAGGTTTGAGCATTCAGTTAGGAAAAAAAAAATTTTTTCGAAAGAATGTTTAACAAAATCCTTAACTAAGAGACGTGGATGTTGTGTGTTCCAAAAATAGCGCATGAGAAATACAATTTTGGGTCAAACATTTTTACTTAGAATATATTTTCCAAATAAACCTGATCCTATCGGACTTGCATCCATATTATTTTTTTATAATTTCCCGGAATTTTTCTTATGCCGGGATTTATTGTATGAAAATTATATAAAAAATTGTCCAACAAGTTCAGTTATAATTAACTATAAGTACGAGAAAGCAGAAGTAAGGAAAAAACACGTAAAATCAATTAAAATGGATAATCATTCAGATAAGCAAATTTCGATATACCAAAGGTATACTACAATTTGATTTAAGGATTGATGTTTGACTATTGACGTCAGCAGTCGTCGATGGCTGCGAGTGTAAGACGGCAAATCCATCTGAGGAGATCGAGTGGTTGCTATCGAAACATCTCATGGTAACCTAGCGGCCAGGCTTCGAGCCCCAGCCACGTCAAGAATGAAAGATTATCAATAAAAATTTTTATTAATTTTTATGTTGTAAAATTCCTTTCTTCATAAAAATAATTTAATGAAAATTAAATTTGATGAACTTTAGCCTAATTAAAAATATTAAAAAAATGTGGATTAAAAACCATAAATAGTTCAACAAAATAACCACAATACTAATTATTGTTAAAGCTAAGGCACGAGCTCTATGTTTGCATTTGTCCTTCAAGTTGTGCTGAAAAAGGTCAACAAGAAAAAGAAAGACAAAAAAAAAAATGAAAAGCAAAAACAAAAAATGTACTTTGAACTTCAAGAAGAATTCTTGACAAAAGTACGAAAAAACAGAAATAAGGAAAAAACACGTAAAATCAATTAAAATGGATAATCATTTAGGAAAGCAAATTTCGATCTACCAAAGGTTAAAATGCAATTTGATTAAAGGTTTGATGTTTGACTATTGACGTCAGCAGTCGTCGATGGCTGCGAGTGTTAAACGGCAAGCCCTCTGAGGAGATTGAGTGGTTGCAATCGAAACATGTAAGGGTAACCTGTCCGTAAAAACGCCTGGGTTCGAGCCCAGCTTCAGTCAAGAATGAAAAATTATCAATAAATTTTAATTAATTTCATGTTGTAAAATTCCTTTCTTCATAAAAATGATTTAATGAAAATTAAGTTTGATGAACTTTAGCCTAATTAAAAATATTAAAAAAATAATTAATTATCCTTATGAACTTTCAGAATAATTAACGTTAGGCAAACACGTCTTAAGTAAAAAAAAACGCATTTTGAGTTTTTGATTGTCTTTAATTATTTTTTTTTCTCTTTCATATGGTGCCAATTACTTAAGTCGAGCACAACTACGTTTAATCGCCATCGTCTTAAGGAAAAAAGGCTATGTAATAAACCCAGTAAAAATTTCGCTTACTTTTTCAAAATGAATAGCTTTTCTCAATTTTTATTTAATTGCTTCCCAATAAAAAACGGAGCTTCCAACGAAGCAGGTTTGTAAGGGAGAAACATAAAAGTTTCGCTTACCATTGCGGTTACGGAAGACATGAATTTTATATGGCGCTTATTTTTTTAAATGTACCTTTAGTGCTTCGCAAAATGATAAAATTTTTTATTGGGTTTCTTCTATAACTGCTTCTATAACAACTTCTATAACTACTTCTTTCTGAATGTATGTACACAGAAAAAATTATTAGTAGTTTTTTATCAATTAAAAAAATTATTGTTAAAGTATTAAAACTTAATTAATGTGATAATTGAATCAATTATTTTTTTTGTTGAACGAAAATTAAAAATATAATTTTGATTTAATTAACATTTTAGTTGTTTTGTAATAAATTTTTAATCAAAATAATAATCAAATAACAAAAAATTATTTCGTTTAAAATAAAATAATTTAAACTTGTGAAATTGTTTTTGGAAATTGTTAAAATCAATCAACACATTGTTTGAAACGGCATAGTTTTTTAATAATTTTTTTCATTAAAATTAAAAATATCATTTATCGAAAAAAAAATATTCAAAATATTAAATTTTTACAATTTTTAGTAATCAATATAATCATTTTGGTAATAAGTGCAAAATCAACAAATGGGTTGCTTGATTCTATGAATTTGGTATAAAATTGGTGATTAGAGAAAATTTTTAATTTTTTCTGTGTAGGTAAAAAAAATAATAGCTTACTTTTGAATGCGCTCATTTTGGGACATCCCTTGTAAACTTGATTGGTTCTTTTAGTTTTTGTGATTACTTTACACATTATTATGAAGGCGAAGTTTTTACTGGGTACCAAATAAATAATTTTAGATTTTACATTACGAAAAACTTCAGTTTCTGACTTTTTTGAAATTTTTGTTTAACTCGAAAGAATTGTCAAAAACACGGAAGGCGAGTTATCAGGTTATATTATTATATTAATTAACAGCAACAAAATATATTCAAATAAATTAAATAAAATACGATATCTTTACTGGGTAATGCAACATATACTTAGCAAAAAGTAGAAACCTTGTGTAGAAAATCTCGAAATTTTCGGCTTACAATTTAAAGATATTTAAAACTATTCTTTTGGAAATTTCATATCATGAATCGGATATAATGGAATATTTTTGAAAAACCATGTCCCAGTAAAAACTTCACTTACTTTTTCAAAATTAATAGCTTCTCTCACTCATTATTTAGTAGTTTTCTTCTATAACTGCTTCTATAACAACTTCTATAACTTCTTATTTCTAAATGTATGTAGGTAAAAAAGTAATGACTTACTTATAAATGCGTTCATTTTGGGACATCCCTTGTAGAATTCATTGGTTCTTTCAATAGAATCGTAAGTAGTGCTTTAAAGTTTTTCTGATTACATAACATATTATTTTGTAGGCAAAGTTTTTATTGGGGTGTATCAAAAATAACAACCAAATATTCTACAGAAAAGCTCTCTGGGCACAATGTAGGCCACACAAATTCAAAGCAGATATAAGATCTATAAATGCGACATATAAATATGTTGAAAGTGTTGGCCATCGTTCACTGTGACCTTTGTCCATATTTTGGCAACAAATGTATTTCGCGCAAAAAGATCTTAACAGTTTTGTATTCCCAGAACGAATGAAGACACTTTCGGGTATTATTTTCTGAAGTCAAACGTATTTTACTGAAATCATTCTGCATCAATTTAAACTCATGCTAGTTAAACGGGACAAGGCTTAGACCATAAGTTTCTTAGGGTATACCTTTCCAACAATTTTTTTTTTGAATTCGTAAATCGAACGAAAAAAATACTCCAAACTATTAAGTTATGGAAAAATATTACGCTTCGAACTTAATCGATTAAAAAGCTTACCAAAAGTAATGCCCTAGAAGACTTTTCGAATTGTCGCTTTATTATTTAGCTGAAAAAAAAAAAACCATTAGAAATGCAGGAAACAAACATTCACATACATGCATTAAAACACTTGAAACAGACAAATAAATAACATCTGCATTGAACACAATTACACAAATTCTTACATTCCAAGGAATATACCTAAAACTATGCTACACCATTTGAGGAAATTGCAATCACCAGATGTTACTCTAAGTTTTGCAGAAACATGAGTAAATAATCTTTAAACGGGGGAGAGCAAAATGACAACTTTATATCTGCAACAGTTGTAAGTTGCAGTAATAAAGCAGTGCTCTATGATGAGCATTCCATGCAAGATGTACTCTTGTTCTTGTTGTACTAACATAAGACGTAGCAAGCAAGCGATCCATGTGTATTTAAGTTATATTTTGCAGTTGTGCTAGTTATCAAATGCAGTTAAATTGTCTAACCATAAAGTATATTTAGTATAGTCTCATGTTTATTTTACATTTGTAGAATTTTGTTTGTTGCTGTTTTTTTTTTTAACTTTTGCTTGGTAAGTTTACTCTTCCTGTGAAAAATACACTGTTTGTTTTGTAGTTTAAAGGGAAAATAGTTTAAATTTTACCCCCATAATTATAACAAAATATTTTATGCTTATCAAAGTAATGAAACAAATTTCCATTAAGAATTCTTTTAATATAAAAAAACTTGCCTTTATTCCTGCAGTATCCGTATCCATTTTCTCTGTGTAATAAGAATACATATCCTTAAACATAGTTTTGATGTCTTAAGGGAAGCTTTTAGTGCTTAAGATAAACATATTTATACAAATATTTGTACACATTCAAGTACAGGGTGGTCAAATTAAGACCTACCAATGTTACACACGTATAACTTTTTTTATTAATTATTATAATGCTATTTTTTCTTTCTTTTTGCAGGTAATGCATGACTAGTCCATACACGCATGTAAAATGTAGCCCATAAGGGACTAGGACTAGTCCAAAGGTAGCCCCAATTTATGTAAAAAACATGTTCTATTTAACATTACGATGTCCTAGGCCATGACCATATAACCCTGCTTTGCATTACAAAGGAGTAGTCTTAAAACTACCCCATGGTATACTCCAGAGGATAAGCTTTAAAATCGTTTAAAAATGAAAACATTTCGTTAAAAAACGAAGACATTTCGATTCACTACAAACTATATTTAACAATGACATGGTCCTTATACATATGTATATGAGTAGGTGAGTGGCAAAACTCGTTCGTTACAAAATTAAAAGTTCAAAATGACAAATGATTCTCAGTGCCCGAGCCATGATCCCACTGAGCTATAATGATGAAACTTTTAAATTTTATTGCTTATACCAAAATATGAAAAATAACAAATTTTGGGCAAATCGGATACGTGGGAACCCAGATAACCCACGTTGCGAAAACGCAACGTTGGGCCTTAACGATATAAAAATTAAGCGCATTTACAAACATTTTAAACTAACATTTTTTATTCACGTCTTTAGGAAAAAAAATTAAAAAAGATATTCATATACATTTCATTTTTTATTCAATTATGATATGCTCCAAAGCACTTTGGGTGCACTGCTACGTCACATTTCTCTCATTTGTAATTGATCGGTCCATAATTTACCATAGGCCCCATAACAAATAATTCTATTGTAATAAATTTTGTTCTGTCACAGTTTTATAATGACTAGAAATCACACTGTCAACTTTCGTAAAGATCGGTTCATAATTTACCACAGGTCCAACATAATGCCCACTCCTGAAATATCCTAGCTGTTATCATCTAACTGGTATATTAACAACAAAAATGGTTAAAAAGTAATGAATTACAGTACAGTCTTCACCGATGGTGTGACACTTTTTTGGAACTTGTTTTATTGAAATATGACAAGCCCATGTTAAAGTGATAGGTCTTATTCATATATAGTGTTAGAACTAGAACCAATCTCTATCACCAAAGACCTATTACGGGTCTACTTTGGTGTAAGTTCGTTTCCTTCTAGGAAAATAATACAATTTTGGCATAAGAAAAAAAAAAAGAAATTGTCATAGAGAATTTACCTATTGCGAAATATCCTGCATCTTAAAAATTGGCCATTAGTTTGAAATAGGTGAAAAAATTATCGCAAATTTCAAAACACATAAGTAACAACAACTTATAATTAACATTCATACATGTTTTATTATGTTGTTATAAATAGCAAGTGGTTGTATAAATATATTTTATTTGATAATTTTATGTAATTTTTATATGGTTTAGGCCCAGTGTTGCGTTTTCGCATCACGGATGTATCCAATCATAAAAAAAGTCTCAAATGTCTACGATGATTGGATTTTTGAGTAGAAATAATAATGTTCGTATGTTAGCTACCTCCTTCAGAAGTTTCAGATAGGTATATTATATAAGTTAAGGTACGAAAGTACAGCAACAAAAGCTATTGTGCAAAATAAAAAAAATTGCAACAATAAACACTTCTTCAAAATTAGCGCTGCACGCGCGTCCCAAAATAACTGAATAAAATACCTTTTTTTCATAGCAGACGCTACGTTGCATTTCTTACCTGCAAATTCCGTTCACATGAAATGTGAGTCCGTTTATGCTGATAAGCATTTTTGCCGTGGCTTCTTCTTCTTCCTCTAGAAGTTGTAGAGTTCTTTAGTTTATAGTTTCAGATTAAAAGTTAGTTCAGCACTGACACTCAAGACTTGCATAGCAAGTAATTGTAATTATAGTTATATTTGGATTTGTTTAAATAAAGTTATTTAATTATTTTTGATTTGTTTAAATAAACGGAAAATGAACAGAGATTAAATTGTGTTTTAATTATATTGACAACAAAACTAATTGACACTCAAGATTTGCATAGCAAGTATTACAACAAAACTAATTGGCGCCCAACGGAAAAAAACAGTCACCATTGAAGTGAAAAGAAAAATAACCTTTTATAATAAAAAAACAGTGTTTAAAAAAAAATTTAAAATTTAAACAACAAAGACAATCACCATACAGTGAGCAGATAAAAACTAAGTCACCATTGAAGTGAAAAGAAAAATAACCTTTTATAATAAAAAACAGTGTTTAAAAAAAATTAAAATTTAAACAACAAAGACAATCACCATACAGTGAGCAGATAAAAACTAAGTCATCATTGAAGTGAAAAGAAAAATAACTTTTTTATAATAAAAAACAGTGTTTAAGAAAAAATTAAAATTCAAACAACAAAGACATTCACCATACTTGTGAATAAAAATTACATTGCTTATTGAGAATTTAAAAAATTACTACCATACTGGTGCTAAAAACCTAATACAATTCTTAAAAATATAAAAAGCATTCATCACCAAAAAGCAAAAAATATAACAAAAACTAATCCATCAGTCAACAACTTAGAAAAGCCAAGCCGTGAGCAGTTGCAAAGGACCCTTAGTGAAGCCGAGTCTTGAGCAGTTACATTCCAGCCAGAAAAGTTGCATTTAGAACCAGAAGGAGCCAAAGCCGTGATGATTTATTTGTAAGAATTCTATTTTTTATTATTACTATTGATTGCTATCTATTATTTTTTATAAAATTTTTTTTTAAAAAAAAACAAATCGGATCTAAATTTTTGAAATTTCGTAAAAATTTTTTATTTTTATTATTGTAACAGTTATTACCTTTGCAATTTAAAATAAAATTTACGTGAAAAGAATTCTGAGTTGATCTTTGGTTTTTCCCTAGAGTTCATGTCAAGACCACAGGAAGATCCTGAAGAGTTTGACGTTATTTTAGCTAGGCTACAATCACTATTAATTTCTGGAAAAAGAATTGAGAAAAAAGAGGAAATGAATTCTGAAAATTTGCAAGTTCTCTTGGACACTGCTATCCAACAAGCAGTCCAAAGAACAAAAGAAAGCTTTGAAGCAACTATTGCCGACCTTACTAGGCGACTCCAATCCTTAGAGCCACCTTCTGCCGTAGAAGCATATAAGGAAATAGAAATAGTACCCAATAGGACGTGTGAGGAAACTCTAGATATAATTAAATCTGTCCCAGAATTTAAAGGCGACCCCACCAGATATGTCTCTTGGCGTCAGGCCGCCACAACAGCCCATAAATTATTTGAACCTTATGTAGGAAGCTCAAAGTACTACCAGGCGGTAGCTATTCTGAGAAACAAAGTCGTGGGTAACGCAGACGCTGCGTTAAGCACTTATAACACAGTCCTTAACTTTAAGGCTATTATAGCACGGCTTGATTTTACTTACATGGATAAAAAATCCATCTTTACGTTAGAGCAAGAGCTCTCCACTTTAAGGCAGGGACAGAAAACTATTATCCAATTTTACGACGAAGTAGAGCGTAAGTTAACCGCGATTGTGAACAAAATTATAATGTCGAATGAAGGAGATGCCAATTTGATTCAGTCACTGAACCAAAAATACCGTGAACAGGCTTTGCGTGTCTTTGTTTCGGGAGTTAGGAAGCCCTAATGTGACACCTTGTTTTCGTGCAAGCCTGCAGACTTGCCATCAGCTCTGGCACTAGCACAAGAGCTAGAAGCAAATCAAAACCGCTATCATTTTGCTGCCATTTACAGTAATGGTTTAAACAAGGCTTTAATGAGTCCCTCAACACACACAGCCTTAGGACAAAACATGCAGCGTGTTAAACAGAACTCCTTCGGTCAGCAAAATAACTATTCTCAGCCTCCGCAAAACTTTGTCGGTCAACAAACTACTCCATTTTATCAAAATCGCCCTCAACAGGCATCTAACCAATCACAACGCCATAATGTTGCAAATTCGAATTTCCGAAATTTCGCCCAAAATCCTTTTCAGCCTGTAGGCCAACAAGCTAGTGACTCTCAACCAGTATCCCAATCCCTGGACACTGATGTAAGCATGCGTACGGTGCGAACAAACAACTTTCAGGGTTTTCAAACACAAAAGCGAGGTTTAACATCCGAAAGACAGGTCCCTCAGAAGGTCCAAAGGATTAACCACCTTGGCCAAGAGATGTTGCAAAACGAGGGTCTCGAAACCTTGGAAACACATGACTACGGCGATGAGCCAAACTTCTCTGGTAACCAAGAGCCGTATGAAAACCCTACTTTTTCTGATCCACCTTTCGAAGATGAGATTAATTTTTTAAGGGAGGGTCAGTTCTCCCCTACATTGAGCGAATGATAGGTGGCAAAAACATTAAACTTTTAATCGACACTGGTGCCTCTAAAAGTTATATCACCAATATTAACGGATTAAAAAACATTAAAGAAGTCGAAAAACCATTTTTAGTCAAATCCATTCATGGTGCTGATACAATCAACAACAAAACACTAGTAAATGTCCTAAATCATACTGAAACATTTTTTATTTTACCGAACCTGTCTCTATTTGACGGTATCATAGGTTTTAGCTTCATAAAAAGCATAAAGGGCGTGATTAACACAGAAAAAGACATGATTTATTATAACGGCGGCGAAGAAAAATTGAAATATCTTAAGCTAGATGCAGTGAATTCTTTAATAGAAAATGTCTCTATCCCAAAAAATGTAGAAAAGAAATTTTTTCAAATAATAAACGAAAATGCTGGTGTTTTCGCTAACCCGAATGAAGCCTTACCCTTTAACACGAAAATTTCCGCAACAATTAAAACAAAAGATCAGGAGCCCATATATTCTAAATACCAATCCTACCCCATTTCGATGATAGAATTTGTCAATAAAGAGGTTAAGGAACTTTTAAAAAATGGCATTATAAAGCCATCCCGATCTCCCTATAACAGCCCTGTTTGGGTTGTCGACAAGAAAGGCACAGACGAATTGGGCAAGCCCAATAAACGCCTCGTGTTCGACTACACTAAACTTAATTCAAAAACTATCCCTGATAAATATCCTATACCTGATCCGTCTGTTATACTTTCAAATCTTGGCAAATCTAAGTTCTTTACAACCTTGGACTTAAAAAGTGGCTTCCACCAGATTAACTTGGCCGAACGCGACCGGAAAAAAACTGCTTTCAGCGTGAATAATGGTAAATACGAGTTCTGTCGTTTACCATTTGGATTAAAAAACGCCCCGAGCATTTTTCAGCGTGCCATCGATGATGTTTTACGTGATGAAATCGGAAAGTCATGTCACGTCTATATCGATGATATCATCATATTTTCTGACTCTGAGCAGAAGCATATAGATGACATCCAAAACATCTTACTAAAACTTTACCATGCTAACATGAGAGTTTCTTTAGAAAAGTCCAAATTCTTTAAAACCTCTGTCGAGTATTTGGGCTTTGTCGTTTCAACCGACGGTATCAGAACGTGTCCAAAGAAAATTGAAACCATAGTCAACTACGAAACGCCAACAACCTTAAGGAGCTTAAGGTCATTTCTAGGGTTGGCCGGTTATTATAGAAAATTCGTTAAAGACTATGCGGCTATAGCGAAACCTCTGACTAAATATTTACGTGGAGAAAATGGTCATGTGGGGACAAAACATTCGAAGCAAGTTAAAATTGACCTTGATGCTGATGCTATTCACTCATTCAAAAAAATTAAGAATATCCTTTCTTCCGAAGATGTACTTCTCCTTTATCCAAATTTCGATAGACCTTTTGACCTTACGACTGATGCGTCATCCCATGCTATTGGCGCCGTTCTTTCTCAAAATGGTCGTCCAATTACCATGATTTCAAGGACCTTGTCACCCGCCGAAGAAACCTACGCAACCAACGAACGCGAACTTTTAGCTATCGTATGGGCCTTAAAAAATCTTAGACACTATCTTTACGGGGTAAATAATTTAAACATCTTCACCGACCACCAACCCCTAACCTTTTCGATATCTGATAAAAACCCAAACTCTAAATTAAAGCGCTGGAGAGCTTTCATTGAAGAGTACTCGCCAACATTTTTCTACAAGCCCGGCAAAGACAATATTGTTGCAGACGCCCTTTCCAGACAATTTGTTAACATTACAATGGATACCACATCTACATGCTCACTACAAGCTTGTGGAAGTGAGATGTCACTCACCGAAATTATTCCCGCGGTCGAAAACCCAATTAACTGTTTCAAAAACCAGATTTTAATCAATCATGGTTCAGAACAAAATAAAGAAACAAAAATTCTTTTTAAAAATCGCATTCGACATCGCATTTCATATCAAGAAATTGACGATCTTTTAAATACTATTAAGGACTGCATAAACCCAGAAGTAGTGAACGCGATTAATTGTGATTTACATACCCTTGCTCAAATCCAACACCTTCTTATATCGAATTTCCCTTCTGTAAAATTCAGGTACGCTAATAAATTTGTTACAGATATCTTTAATGCAAGTGATCAAATTGAAATTTTAACAAATGAACACAATAGGGCACACCGTTCTGTTTCAGAAAATACGAAACAAGTTCTTCAGGATTATTTTTTCCCAGATATAGCTAAAAAGTTAAAAGAAATTACAGCAAACTGCAAAATCTGTCGGCTAGCGAAATATCAAAGACATCCAAAAAAACATGAGATCGCTGAGACCCCCATACCCTCCTTCCCAGGCGAGATCCTCCATGTCGATATTTACAATACTGATAAGAAATTCTATTTAACATGTCTCGATAAATTTTCTAAGTTCGCTATTGTAAAACCTATACCCTCTCGAGCGATAGTAGACGTTAAACCAGCCCTTCTGGAGATACTTAACTTTTACAAAGGCACGGAAACAATAGTTTGCGACAACGAAAAGTCACTAACTTCACAAACCATAAGATCGTTAATAAAGAATAACTTCGGAGCAAACATTTACGCAACTCCACCCATGCATAGTACCTCTAATGGCCAAGTCGAGCGTTTCCATGGAACACTTGCGGAAATTGCAAGATGCCTAAAACTAGAGTACGCAATAGATGACTCTACAGAGCTTGTCTTAATGGCAACTGCAAAATACAATAGAACAATCCATTCTACTACTAACCATAAGCCCATAGATATAATTCAATCAATTCCAGAAAACTTGAAAGAAAATATTCGTGCGAAAATTCTTGCCAAACAAAAATCAGACCTTGATTATCATAACAAAAAGACAGTAACTAAAACATATAATCCTGGAGATAAAGTTTTTGTGAAAGTTAATAAGAGATTGGGGAATAAAATTAGCAAACTTTTTGTCGAAAAGACTGTCCAACAAGATCTAGGCACAACTCTTAAAATTGATGACAAAATAGTGCATAAAGATAACATTCGTTTCCTCATTACAGCATCCTAATATTTGCAGTCTTTGTACTCGCTAGCTATGCCACCATCCTGGACTATACTTCTTCACACTATATTCCTGTAGCGGACGGAAATGTTGCAATCTATGAAAATTATGGAATGTTGGCCCATGTAACGGACTTGACAAACTTTACTACCATAGCAGAAGAAACCAGAAATCTAACGGACCTACTACCAAAATCACACATGAGAAAACTGCTAGAATCAGATGTGGACCAAATAGAGAAGACAATAGAATCCCTGCGCATACACCACAGGCACGCACGTAGCATTAACGTTCTTGGAACCGCGCTGAAATACATAGCTGGTACGCCAGATTACGATGACTTTACCGAAGTGCGTAGCAAACAAGATGAATTAGTTACTGCAAGTAATGCCCAGATAATCATAAACACCGATATGCAATCGCAAATAAACAAATTAACTACGACTGTGAACACACTTGTAAGTAAAACTAAGGCTACTGAAATCGATTCAGGATACCTTTATAGTTTGTTAGGCGAAAGAAATAGAGCAGTACTTAGGGAACTAGATAACCTAGCTTTGTCCATAACCTTGGGGAAACTCCAAATGATCAATCCCATTCTGTTAGATAGCTCGGAAGTAAGTTTTGTTTTAAAATCCGAAATAGATTTAAATGTAAGCATTACTGAGATAATTGTAAATTCAAAACTAAAGATTTTGCAGACCGAAAATGTTATTACGTTTTTGATAAAATTTCCAAAAATTATAAAATTTTGTAATAAAAAATTAATTTTTCCAGTCGTTCATAATAATAAAATTTTGTCATTTAAAGTAAGTGATGTAGCAAAATGTGGCTACAAATATATCATGTTAAAAGATTGTAAAAAGAAATCTACAACTTCATTTTGTAAAACATTTAACCTTGAAAATACTTCATGCCTAGACGCTTTATTAAATAATAACACGGCAACTTGTAACACAAATTCCGCGCATAATATGCCACCTCTGAAAGAGATTGACGATGGCATTGTTATTATAAATAATCAACCCTCCAAAGTGATTTACGAGAATGTAACAAAAACCCTACAAACGGGTACATACCTCATAACTTTTGACAATACCTTAAAAGTTAATTCAACGGAATTCAAAAATTGCCGAAAAATTGCTTTTAAAAGCCCCGAAATTCCTATAGCTCACACTGTTAACTTAACTGATCATACCGCTATCTTATCACTTCAATACCTTCATGATTTAAATATTGAAAACCTAGACCATATATCGCACCTTCATTTGAAAGTAAGAGGAACTTTTTACACCTCAGCCTCTCTTTTTGTTCTTATTGTAATAATATGCGTTGCATACGTTCTCGCCAAAAGGCAACGTAAGGTTGAAATCAACAATATTCTTAGCAGATATGATCAGACGAGGACGTCCGATGCTTAAAGGGGGGAACAGTTAAGGTACGAAAGTACAGCAACAAAAGCTATTGTGCAAAATAAAAAAAATTGCAACAATAAACACTTCTTCAAAATTAGCGCTGCACGCGCGTCCCAAAATAACTGAATAAAATACCTTTTTTTCATAGCAGACGCTACGTTGCATTTCTTACCTGCAAATTCCGTTCACATGAAATGTGAGTCCGTTTATGCTGATAAGCATTTTTGCCGTGGCTTCTTCTTCTTCCTCTAGAAGTTGTAGAGTTCTTTAGTTTATAGTTTCAGATTAAAAGTTAGTTCAGCACTGACACTCAAGACTTGCATAGCAAGTAATTGTAATTATAGTTATATTTGGATTTGTTTAAATAAAGTTATTTAATTATTTTTGATTTGTTTAAATAAACGGAAAATGAACAGAGATTAAATTGTGTTTTAATTATATTGACAACAAAACTAATTGACACTCAAGATTTGCATAGCAAGTATTACAACAAAACTAATTTATATTAAAATTAAAAATTTAAATTAAAAATTGTTATAGAAAAAACTTATGTATGATACAAAATCCAAAAATCAATTAAAATGGATAATCATTCAGGAAAGCAAATTTCGATCTACCAATTTGGTTTAAGGATTGATCTTTGACTATTGACGTCAGCAGTCGTCGATGGCTGCGAGTGTAAGACGCCAAATCCATCTGAAGAGATCGAGTGGTTGCGATCGAAACATGTCATGGTAACCTGCCGGCCAGGGTTCAAGCCCCGGCCACGGTCAAGAATGAAAGATTATCAATAACAATTTTAATTAATTTTCATGTTGTAAAATTTCTTTCTTCCTAAGAAAAATTTAGTGAAAATTATATTTAATGGACTTCCCAGTAAAAACTTCGCCTACAAAATAATGTGTTAAGTAATCAGAAAAATATAAAAGCAGTACTTACAATTCTACTCAAAGATGCAATGAATTTTACAAGGAATGTCCCAAAGTGAACGCATTCAAAAGTAAGTCATTATTTTTTTTAACCTACATACATCCAGAAAAAAGTAGTAATAGAAGTTGTTATAGAAGCAGTTATAGAAGAAGGCTACTAAATAATGAGTGAAAGGAGGAATTCATTTTGAAAAAGTATGCGAAGTTTTAACTGGGCTAAGCCTGATTAAAATATCAAAGTTTGGATTAAAAACAGATCAACAGAAAAAAGAAAGACAAAAATGAAAAACAAAAAATGTACTTTGGATTTCAAGAAGAATTCTTGACAAAAGTACGAGAAAACAGAAGTAAGGACAAAACATGTAAAATCAATTAAAATGCATAATCATTCAGGAAAGCAAATTTCGATTTACCAATTTGGTTTAAGGATTGATCTTTGACTATTGACGTCAGCAGTCGTCGATGGCTGCGAGTGTAAGACGGCAAATCCATCTGAAGAGATCGAGTGGTTGCGATCGAAACATGTCATGGTAACCTGCCGGCCAGGGTTCGAGCCCCGGCCACGGTCAATAATTAAAGATTATTAATAACAATCTTAATTAATTTTCATGTTGTAAAATTTCTTTCTTCCTAAAAATAATTTGATGAACTTAAGCATAATTAAAAAATATTAAAAATTTGGATTAAAAACCATAAATAGTTCAACAAAATAACCACAATACTAATTAAAATCAGGAGTTTATTTTAAAATTAATAAAATAAACTTTAACCTAGAGGGAAGCGAACTGTCACTAAAGTATTCCTGTGATAGGTTTGTGGGTGGTAGAGACCAGTTTTAGTTCTAACATTTGATATTAATGGATTTTATATGGGGTTGTCATTGAAAGAGGTTTATTAACACCTAACTGCAACCATTGGACAAGTCACATATCTATTCTCAATGAAAGTGCTTAGTGTGATGGGCACCACACCACCATCATCTGTTACACCTATTAAAATTCATTGTTTGGTGTGTCGTTATTTACGAAAATATTATCGTTCCATATTTCTTTGACAAAAAGAAAGAAACCTGACAAACAGTTTCCGGGATTTGCAGTACCCAAATTTCTGGTTGCAACAAGATTGAGCTACTGAGCAAACTATGGTGTTGCTGCGTAAAATTTCGGATTTTCCTAAGCCACGTTTTCCCTAAGTTAAAAGATAAAGCGAAGGATAATAAGCTAGAGACTATTTGCAAGCTGAAGCATAATATTCGGGATGAAATACTGAGCCTTCAGGGAACCTTACTTGGTATAACGTAAAATGTACTAAAGAATGCCGAGCAGTTGCCGTATTCTGTTATTCGCTAAAGCTAAATCTCTATAGCTTAAATACTATTAAGTTGATTTAGCGATTTTTGGCTACGAATGCAATACTGTAATTTCATATCAATTGGCTTTTTGCACCCTTAATAGGGTGAATAGGTGCCTGAGTACCTGTATACGTTTTATATTACAAATTTTTTTTTTTGTGTGTAGGATTTTAAAAAATATATGAAAAGGGGAAAACCAGAGTAAAATTCTAATATTATATCATTAACCATCGATTTTTTGTACAATACAAGACAAAAAATTAGATTTCTCATACAATTTGCATGAAGGTACCCAGGTACCTATCCACCCTATAGAAGGTGTTTTTTCCACACACATAAGGGTAAATTTCATCGCAAAAATTTTTAAATTTTGTATTTTCTAAGGCATTTTAGCGTTCGAGACTTAGCTTTAGTTAAGCGAACTACAGAATACGGCTGCATGTCTGCTTTATTACTATCAGACATGTCACAGAGTACAATTTCATTTGTTTATTGATAGAAAGTGTATTTTGATAGTTTTTTGGCCTTTCAGATACAGAAAACTCCTATTCCGTTCATGAAAACAAAAATGGTTTCATTCCGAAAAATTTTTCCATAATTTTCTGAAGCACCAAAATACGAATGAATTCCGTTTCCGAACGAAATTGTACTCTGTGACATGGCTGTATATTGAAAACATTACATTCTTTTGAAATCTTATAATTTTGAGTATTTGACCAAAAAAAATCTTAATTTAAAAAAAAAACATAAAAAACATCTCGTTTATCATCTGTTTGTTTTTTTTTTTTGATTGCATCAAAAAGTAAATTATTTACATTAAATTCCCAGGAGCTTTTTTTGTGGTCCTGAAAGTATCCTCAAAAGGAAATATTTTATGAACTTTAAACATAAAAGAGTTTCTAATATTTCTTCGATTTTAATTTAGCGTAATTTCTATTTTCAGAACATGCCCGATTTATTTTCTTATACTAAATGGAATAAAGAACGTTTCAAGCTTAAAACCAAAATTTTGTTTTTGCTTAAAATGTTATCAAATATACGAATACATTTCGATTCGTTTTACTTTCACCAACCAATGACTACTCTTATTAAAAACGAATAAAAACATGTGAAAGTGTATTGTAAAACATCAATAAGCATTATTGTAAGTTATCCACTTTCGAGTGAAATCGAGTTCAAGAACACATTTGCCTAATATCATATGTTATACGGTTGTTTTTTTAAGCTGCATGAGAACTTTCGATATCGATAACTACGGTTAACCCTCCGACGAGCGGTAACTTTTTATTCGGTCGTTGAGCGGTAAGGTCCGTAGGGACCTTGTATGAAAATGCATTGAATTTTGCTAATATTTATATATATTTTAAATTATTTTGATGTTATTATTTTGTTATTATTTTGAATATGCATTTTAAACATTTGTTTTAAAAAATTTAATAAATTTTTTAGTCATTCATATGAAAGTTCAAACAAGGGACCCTACGGACCTTACTGCTCAACGGCGTACTAAAAGTCTTTAAAATAAAAAATAAAATACTCTGCAAATAAGAAATCTCCTGGAATTAGTATTAAAACACAAATAACATTCGAATAATAGAAGTCATGAAATATTTAGCCATTCTCCCCATCCGTTTTTAAATTACACTTGTTTAAAAATGTAAAAAGTCCACAGGGACCTTACCGCGCGTCGGAGGGTTAAACATCTGAGAATATCAAACTGGATTGAGATTTCTGTTCAGAAAGGTTTGACAATTCATCATGAATCGTCTTAAGGCTCAGTTCGCCGGGAGTAACAGAAACAGTAACCCTACCGTTGATTGAGACGTAACATCTTACTGCCAACTGTAATCGTTCTAATTGCTTTACATACAACAGAATGAAGCAGCTGATTTGCAAAGTTACTGTGACTCCCGGCTAACTGTGCCTTTACGCTTACAACGCTTATAAATTGTGGAAGTAACTTAAAAAAAAATAAATCTGTTTTACGAAGTTCGTTTCTGGCTAAATAATGTTGCCGTATTTGGAGCGAAGAACACTCTTAAGCCTTTTACGAACCACTATTATATTCCTTAGGGTGTACTGTTTGCTGCGGTTTATACGCTCAAAATTAGTAAGTATTTGCTGTTGTGGTGAATAGTGAGCAGTGGTAACACAAATTTTCTGCTAGATTTAGCAGATTGAGTTGGAAAATCGGAGATTTTTTCAAAAAAAATATGCTAACTGTTTTTTAGCATATTTCCCTGTCCAAAAGCAGATTTTTAAGTTTATTTTTCTTTTTTAGAAAAGCAAAATGTCTAACATATTTTTTTCAAACAATCTTACTATCAGAGTACGATAACAAACAAAACGAAACGTTTGCTTTCGTTTTGTTTTGTTCTTTGCAGTGAGTAAAACAAAAACAAAACCAAAACAATGAGACTGATTGTGCCATTTTGTTTTGTATTATTTTTGCTCGTGATCGCAAATTGTACATTAATATAAACGTACACAGCTGGAAAAGAAAAGAGTAAGAACAATATTGAAACATTCAGAGAAAAAACGTTTGACAAACGTTTGGTAATTGATTTACTCACTACTATTGATCTAAGTGAAATAAAAAGAGAGGTTTTTAGGTTTTTTTGTTTTTATTAATGCTTATATTGACTACCATAGTAATTAAAAAAAAAAAAAATAAACAAATTAAATTAAATAAAAAGTAATTCAAAGAAAAAAGAATAAAAAATAAAAAAATAACATAACAAATCATTTTTTGGACGAGGCATTGTGGATTTTACTCTTGTTATGCCACTACAAAAACCAGACAAGAACTAAATCAATTACTCAAAACAAAACGTTTCTCTATCTGTTTTGTACTCAGATGTACGATTGTAACGGTAAATTAAATAATGCAGATGAGTGGTGGAAAGCCAATTGTTTCGTTTTCTCTCTTTGACACTTGAAAAGTTTTTGTTTTGGTTTTGCTCATGCACAATATAATTTAAAAATTTTGAATAGCTTTGTGCATTTTGCAAACGTTTGCGAAATGTTTTGTTTGTTTTCATACTCTAGTTACTATACGTACTTTTAGACAATTTAATTTTCAAATTATTACTTCTTCTTCGTTTGTCACATGATTGATATAATATTTCTTTTTTTAAATAAAATTTCTCATTTAAAAAAACATATAAAAATTCCTTTTTATTTAGCAGATTTTTGGCATAATAATTTTAATAAAAATTCTGCAGATTTATAGCACATTTTTTTTTTTGTAAAAATTTTACATATTTTTAGCAAATTGAAAATATTAAAAATTTATTATTTTTCATTTTACCATTTAGCAGATTTTATTTTAGATTTTTTTTAAGGTCTTAGCATTTTCACATCAAACAGTTATGGCATCATTGATGGCGAGCTGACAAAATTTTTGTTTCTAAAAATTGATTAGTTTAACATGAACGTTATTTGGTTCTAAAGAGACGCCGACAATTGCCATAGAGCGCGCTTAACAATTGAATAATTGCAAAGTTAATTTGGTAACAACTTTATTTTCAAAAGTGGTACTGTTCACTGGCCCTCTCGTTCGTGCGATTT
Source organism: Pollenia angustigena (assembly GCA_930367215.1). Classification (NCBI taxonomy): domain Eukaryota; kingdom Metazoa; phylum Arthropoda; class Insecta; order Diptera; family Polleniidae; genus Pollenia; species Pollenia angustigena. Next base: position 96,869,663 of record OV884059.1, on the reverse strand, counting down.
AACGCCTCTGGATTATTTTTGATGAGGCTATATTATGAGCTATATATATATCATTATACCGATAAACCAGCAACTCTTGAGCATTGGAAGCCAATATGCAAGCCACAATTGACGACACACGGCAATATTATTGGAAAAGTAGTCAGTTATGGAAACATATGCCGAAAATCATAAAAAAATACCAATAAATACCTAAACAGTTAAGTGATCATCTAGCCCAATGTAATCTACCAGCAGCAGGCAACCAGGATTTCGACAGAAACACAGTTGCATCACAGCTTTAATTGACGTCACTGAAGATATACGTTGTTCTATTGATGGTTTAAATTAAACACTTTTAGTTCTGCTAGATCATTCAAAAGCTTTTGATACTGCTGATCATTCCCTACTTTGCTCGAAACATTACCATCAATTTTCGTTCTGTGACACATCAGTATCATTAATAAAGTCGTACCTTGAAAATCGTTCTCAATATGTGTTCTTAAATGACTCTTATTCTATACCTTTATCTGTTACCCGGCTTTTTATTTTTCTTTTGTATTTTCTTTACATTTATTTTTTTAGAATTTGTAGATGGTTCATCATCTGGTGTTGGTGATGATGTATCGTGTACATTTTCATTTTCTACTTCAAGAAGCTCTTTAGACATTTCATCAGCAATTTAAAAGACGGTCGATTTACTGGCGTAGTAAAAATAGTTCGATTTGAAGGTAGTTTTTAGTAATTTTAGTAAATATTATACATAATTTTATTGCTCGTTTTTGGTTTTAACGATGCTAAGAAATTAAAATTTCAAAAAATTTAATCTAAAATTCCCGAAAATTCCCGGAAAACAATTTCCCGGGATTCATTTAAAAAAAGTGTCCCGGGATTCCCGGGAATTCTTTCCCGCGTAGAAACTCTAACAACAAGACAAAATATCTTATAAATTAAAGTATTAGAATCAGACACGTTAAGTTAAACAAATTTAGTTGAATATTTAAAAATCAAACTGCAAACACAGTGCATATAAGTTTTAGCCACAGAATTAAAAGATAAAAAAATCAAATAAAAAACAAAAATAATAACATAAATAAAATAATTTTGCGTTAGAATTTAAACAAACAAGTAGTACGAAAAATATTCTAATAGTAATTTTCTAAGGCGGCATGAAATAGCCCCCCCCCACGAAATAAGTCCCCAAAACGGAAATGAAATAACTCCCAAAAAAAATATATGAGAGGCAACAACAACGTTTTTTTGGGGATTTACTTCATTTTTTTGGGGACTTATTTCATTTTCATATTGGGGAGTTATTTCATATGAAATAAGTCCCTAAAAATCTGAAATGAAATAAGTCCCTAAAAATATTTTGGGGACTTTTTTCATTTTCAAATTTATTCCAAAATCGTCAAAAATGCAAATTATGTCCCGTTATAATACGTAAACAAAACTTGTTTTGATGAATGGTCAAGACCACTCATTCATTAAAAATAATACTTACTAGGTAGTTAGTTTGAGAATAATTTTGCGGTAAGGAATAAAATTAAGCCATAATGGTATTATTGCCCATTTCATTTTTTTTTTTTGCTGGATGCAATGAATCCACGTCTCCCATTCAAAAGAGAGATAAGGCCTTTTATTTTTTTTTTTTTCATTCCAATGGGAGGCAAAGCTATCATGGCCTTAGGACACATTAGTAATATTAGGAAATGGCTTTATCTCTCATTTCAGTTTTGAAAAACTTTTTCATTTTACATTGATTAATAGTTTTCTTATTTTTATAATTAAGAGCTAATGATTTTTCCTTTTACTAAAGTTAAGTATTGAAATCTGGCTTCGCATACTAAAGTTTTCCTGCGGCCGCGCTTAGGGGTTTTTCCCTCCAGTAGGACGCGGCACGTGGCTTCGCTGAATAAAGTTTTTCTGCGTGCGTCACAAGAATAAAAAAATGTTTTTCAATGATAACTAAGGATTTTCCCTTTTACAGAATGTTTACACCATGCGTAACAATATTCTGGAAAAATATGGCTTTGCCTCTCATTTGGGGGAAAAAATATGACTATATCTCTCACTTCGCAAAATTTTACATATGACCTTACCTTACCCAATTTTTGGGAATTTATTTCATTTTGATTTGGAGGAGTTATTTCATTTCGTTGGGGTTTCATTTCATTCTTAAATTGGGGGATTATTTCATATGAAGTAAGACCCCAAAAATTGGGGAATTATTTCATAATTTTGTTGGGGACTTATTTCGTGGGGGGGCTATTTCATGCCGCCATTTTCTAAACCTTATTGCGTTGCTAGTGGTTTGCAAATTATTTGGAAGTTGATTCCAGAGACGTATGGTTAATATGAAGAATTGACATTCAGAAGCATGGTCCCGGTGACGAAATTGAAGAATACCTTTACCTCTGCACGATCTTGTAAACCGTAAACGTTTGTAAAGGTTATCTGGCTCCTTTGTCATAATAATTTTGTAAAGAAAAATAAGGTTTTTAAATTGTAAATAGTTTGGAAAAGATATACTGAAAATACGACAGGAATATTGCGATACATTATCGAACCTTTTTAACGAGAATATATAGCGGATGAAGTTGTTGTACGTTACGGTAAGTTTTCTCATGTCCTTTGTGTTACAACCAGTAAAAATTTCAGACGAATATAAAAGTGTAGGCAAGAGATAAGTTTTTGCTAGTATTATCCTTATTTTCAAAGGCGTACAGTGCTGAGTGGCATATAAATTACGCAACATACCGTATATTCTACCACACGCTTGAGTAATGTGATTTGACCAAGTTAGATGTTTATTAAACGTTACTCCCAAGTTTCTTACTGAGTCCACAATATCAATTTTTAAACCCCCAAGCAATATGTCTATATCAAAATCTATTCGAACTGCCTTTTTGCATACTATTAGACACTTTGATTTGCTTGGATTAAGACGCAAACCATTAGCTAAAGCCCATGTATATATTGTTACGTTTTTCCTTTAATAAACGCGTTCGGTTTACTCCCTTTATAATAAACCGTTGAGTTCTTTTAATTGCAAATAAAAATAAAAACACACACTTATTCGACTTAACAAACTTTATTGAAATTAATTATTTTGTTCACAATTGTTAGTTATGAACAGAACCGTTTTTCAAAACAGACTAAACTAATTTTACATGAGTCACCCCTTTTTATATTTCATAATTATTTCGAGATTTTTCCTGAACCTTCCCGTAAAAACTATTTATTATGTTCTATAACCATTTCTAGAAATTACTGGGAAATTTATATAGGAATTATTTTTAAAATAACAGTTGTGTTGAAAATTATACATGACAATTTTAAGTAACATAAAACCATAACTTACAAGATAACTTATAACTATAACTATAAATAATTCTAAGATAATTTAACTTTCGTAACACTGCCCTCCACTTAAGCCTGTTCGTCCCGAATAGGCTCAGATTCTCCTTTTTCATAATGGGCTAGTCGTTCTAGATGTACCACTTTCATTTTTGATCTTGGGCTCTTATATTTCTGGATCCGATACACCACGTCATTCAATTTCTTTATTACTTTATATGGGCCATCCCAATGAGTCTGCAGCTTTGGAGATCGTCCTTTCTTTCGTTGCGGACTAAAAAGTAAAACCAACTGGCCCTCTTTGAGGCCTTCCGAATTTGCCACTCCATTGTTTCTGGCTTTCATCTGGTCATTTGATGAATTAACACGCCTTCGTCTTAACTCGTTTTTCTGCTCTTGGGTAGAGCCATTATTATTCGCTGGTACGGATAGTTCACCAAAGTTGTACTGCTGGACCGGATTTCTACTTTCTCCAATTAGACCACTATCTGCAACGCACTGTGGGCATGTAATTACGCAATCAATCACGGCTTGCTTGCAACCGACCCAATAGTAACTTGCTTTTAACTTCTTTATGGTTTTTGTAACGCTAAGATGCCCACCACCAGTACCTTCGTGGAATTTCTTCACAACTTCACATACTTTAGAAGTCGGTACTACAATAAGGTTTTTAACCGTTTTGCCATCAGTACTTTCCCATGTACGGTATAGGCAACCATTTATCATCCGCAGACTACTCCACTGCGCCCAATACGCTTTCATTAGTGGATCGTTCAATTTAATTTCTTCACAAGTCGGCCTTTCACCTTCTTTCTTAGCCATCATAATTTGCGCTAATAAGGGGTCACTTTTCTGCGCCGTTGACAAGCTTCTCATTTATGCGTTTCTTGTTTTTAGACTCTATACCGTGCTTGCTTTTATGTTTACTGGGCCGTCTTGAATATGTGCTCGCTTTCCCACGTTTTTCATCGTTTCTTTGGGAGGACAATTTCTTATGATCACTAGTGACTAGCTGTCTTACAAGGGCTTCACTTCCATTCCCAAGGTTAAGGGGTACTTCTAGACCATACCAATTCATAATTTGTCGTCCCATGTCTAGACTAATGCCTTGACGAATCATAAAATATGCTCCAATTATGACCTCGTCCATAATTTCAGCCACAATAAACTCATCAAAAACTATCATATCGGCCATTCTTATTTCCACTCTTGCTTTGCCATAGACAATAACAGGCTCTCCCGTAGCTGTTCGCAAGTTTACACCACTTAGCGGCTCGACAGCTCCCTTTATCAAATAAGCTCTTATAATGGAATGTCCTGCACCAGTGTCGATAGTCAAAATGCGGATTTCACCATTTATGTAACCACAGGTCGTAATATTTCTGTTACTCGTTTTCACTACTAAATTGATCGTAAGATCTTCAGTTTCCTCTGCACTGCTAGCTCTTCTCAGCTTTAGCGGTGGCTCCCGTGATGATTGTTGACTTGCTCTTCGTTTGTTCCTTTGCGGCGAAGCAGATCTCGATCGTTGTTTGGGTGCTTTGCAGTTTCGCTGAATGTGGCCAATCTTACCACAATTATAGCATTTTGCCTTGTTTTTACCTTGTTTCTCGCTCAAAGCTCGCAAAACTGCCTCCTTCATGCTTCTCATTTCCTTTAAAATATCTCTTCCTTCTTCAGCAGCAAAATCAAGTTTCCGCACCATATACGTTTGTGGCCTTGAAATTATCCTTGCGGTTTCTTGTGCTAGGGCAACTGATACCGTTTCTGCAAATGATGGCTTCTGTGATGCACATACCGCTAGTTTTACATCAGCATCCCGTATACCGTTTACAAATGCCTCGGTCTTAATATGATCTAGCAATGGATGACTTTCACCTGGATAAGTAAGCTGCACCAAGCGCTCAATCTCTAATGCGAAATCCTGTAGCGTCTCGTTTGGCTTTTGTACTCTACCCCGTAATTCCATTGTGAATATTTCTTTTCTATGTTCACCACCATACTTGCGTTGCAGTGCTACCATAATGTCATCATAATTATTTCTGCAACTTACTGGTACACTTTCTAGAATTTCAGCCGCAGTTCCTTTTAAAGCCAGAATCAGCTCTATGGCTTTTTCTTCATTGTTCCAAGCATTTTTATTGGCAACTGTGTCAAACTGGAACTTAAACACATTCAATGGTGAGCTGCCGTCAAAACTTGGAGCTCTTATTCTATTCGAGACTTCTGGAAAAACTCGCACCACTCCCTCTTGGCACTGAAGACTATTTACTCTTTCTTCCAGATGATGAAGTTTTCCATCAAAATCCGTGACTTGTGTTTTTACATCAGTGACTTGTGTTTTTACATCAGACAATTCTATTTCCATATCGTCTACTCTTTCGTTTATAACAGTAGAAATCTCTTGAAGCTTCTCAAGTTTGTCATTAGTAGCCTGAAGTTTCTCGTTTGTCACTTTAGAATTTTCATGAATTTCGGCTAAGATGGTGCTTGAATTTTCTTTTACCATCCTCTCAATGTTTTTAGAATTTTCTGCTAGGATAGCGTTTGAATTTTCTTTTACCAACTTCTCCATGTTTTTAGAATTTTCTTCCATTTTTGTAGAGGTTACAGCCGAATTTTCTTTTACCATTTCCTCCATTTTTCTAGAATTTTCTTCCATTTTTCTAGAAGTTACAGCCGAATTTTCTTTTACCATTTCCTCCATTTTTCTAGAATTTTCTTCCATTTTTCTAGAAGTTACAGCCGAATTTTCTTTTACCATTTCCCCCATTTTTCTAGAATTTTCTTCCATTTTTTTAGAAGTTTCTGCCGACATTTTTTCCATTTCCTCCATCATAGCAGCAAACATTGTACCAAGATCCATGTTGCTTGTTACTGCACGGGTAGCAACTTCTATTTCTTCTTTTTCTTCAAATTCATAAGTTGCGATGTCAATATTGCGTCGCTTAAATTCATCGATTAATCTTTTCTGCAACTCAGCTTTATTTCCTGCAGTAGGCAGATCCAACTTGCCCAACTCTTTCTTGAGCTGTTCAACTTTTAGCTCCTCGAATTTCATTGTTGTTTGTATAGTTTTTTTTTTATCCTTTTTTTTTATTTGTTTATTTATTTTATTTTTATTAATTTTTTTTTTTTATTGCAATTTCACTTCTGACACCAATTGTTACGTTTTTCCTTTAATAAACGCGTTCGGTTTACTCCCTTTATAATAAACCGTTGAGTTCTTTTAATTGCAAATAAAAATAAAAACACACACTTATTCGACTTAACAAACTTTATTGAAATTAATTATTTTGTTCACAATTGTTAGTTATGAACAGAACCGTTTTTCAAAACCGACTAAACTAATTTTACATGAGTCACCCCTTTTTATATTTCATAATTATTTCTAGATTTTTCCTGAACCTTCCCGTAAAAACTATTTATTATGTTCTATAACCATTTCTAGAAATTACTGGGAAATTTATATAGGAATTATTTTTAAAATAACAGTTGTGTTGAAAATTATACATGACAATTTTAAGTAACATAAAACTATAACTTACAAGATAACTTATAACTATAACTATAAATAATTCTAAGATAATTTAACTTTCGTAACAATATTTTGTCAAGATCATGATTTAGTTCTTGTATTCTTATCGTAATTGCTACTCTGTCGCTACTAAGATACAGCTGAACGTCGTCAGCATACATTTGTATTTTGGAATATTTGATTTGTTTTGGAAGATCGTTAGCATATAACGAGTATAGAAGGGGTCCAAGAATAGAGCCTTGAGGGATACATCTTGTTACCTGTAAAGCTCGTGATAAGGAATCATTGTTTGCAACTGATTGAGATCTATTTGAAAGATACGACGATATTAATTCCACTGCTAGTGTTGAAAAATTAAATAATTTCAACAATTTCATGCATAACATTGAGTGGTGTACAGTATCAAAGGCCTTTGAATGGTCTAATAACACAGGGAACGTTAACTTATTATCATCTTAACTATTTCGAATTTCCTCTATTACATCAGTTAGTACAGTAATACAGCTACGTTGTGGTCTAAATCCAGATTGGCGGTCAGTTAATAAATTGTTCGCATTGACATGCTCATATATTTGTTTATGCAATAAATTTTCAAAAACTTTAGAGAGATATGGCAGAATTGCAATTGGACGATATTCAGATCCGGTTTTAGGTATTGGAATAATATTGGCATGTTTCCACTTCATTGGGAATCTATTGGTGGTTATTATGGTGTTAAAAAGGTTGGTGATATATCGAAAAATCCATGGCAGTATAATTTTAACAAACCTAGGATCAATATTATCTAATCCTATTGCATTGAATTTTATTGCATTGAAAGCGTAAGCAACATCAGACACATTTACGCATTGAAATTTTAGCTGGTTGCACGAAACTAAATGTGTATTTCTATAGTAAAAGTCGAACTGGACTGTTGGAAAAGGAATATTCATAAAGCTTTTATTAATCAAATTAACATCGACGTCTACTGAACGTTCAACGCTAATATCTCGTATATGTTTCAATTTACTTTTAGTGTTAACTGCTGAATTAAATTTATTAAAATAGTATGAAGACTTATCATGTCTGATTTTTGAAACAACGGCTTTTCGCGCTACGCAAAATTGATTATGCAGTTCAGGTGTTCTGTATCGTTTCCACATGTGGTATAGGTCATCACGCTTTTTTATTAACAATTTAGTTTCATTTGTGAACCACGGCTTAGCTCTATTTTTAACCGTCTTAATTTTTACCTGTACGTGATTGTCATAAATCCGAAGTATTAATGTGTTGAGAACGGTAACTTGCTCATCAGCCGTAGGTAAATAATATAGTAGTAGGTAAAACGTACTCTATGCTTCGTACTCTGTGGGCAACACACTTTTGCACTCCAGTTAACATTCGAATGCTAATTGCTAAAACTTATTTAATGCCGGTACTTCTTTATGGGTACGAAGCTTATGCGTATTGTGATTCCACTAGTAAGCAGAAGCTAAATACTCTTTTTAAGAATATGCTAGATATGTAATTGGTAAAAAACTTAACAAGTTGACTTTCAATAATCTGGTCAACATCAGGACACTTACGCTTCTGCGCAAAATCGTGTACACAAAAATGCCGTCATATTTACATAATCTGATAGCTTTTGCAAGGTCGAATAGGGGGTATAAGGTTATACCTATTGCACACAGAAGTAAGATAACGGAATGGCAGTTTAATTATAACGCAATCCATCTATTGAACAGACTTCCAAATAGGGTACAAACAAACAGCAACGTAATTACTTTTAAGGCCGAAATAACAAAACATTTGAACGATAATATAACGTAACTTGATACTTTAAACTGTATATTGTTTTTAACTATAAGTATTTTTGATAATTTATAATTAGTTTGTATTATTGTTAAATTTTGCTATTTTTGTTTAATTTTTAATTTTTTGATCCTTAAAATTTTTAAATTGTTTAATTGTTCATCCCAGCGGTAACTAGAATGAGTAAAGAGGCCTAATAGAAGGCCTTATTTAGCAGACACAAGCAGTCACAAGCAGTCAGAAGCCCTTCTCGCCGCATTCCATTCTTATTTATTTTTTACACAGGTTGTCATTGGGCGCAAGGCCTTCCACACTTCCTTTAAAAACAACTTCGATCCCTTCCTTAAGAAGGGAGTAAGGAAGGTCACTAAAAATAAAAAGTAAATAAAACTGAACACCTTTCTTTCCCCCTTCTCAAAGAAGGGAGTAGCGAATGTGTACTGAATATTTCAGAAGGTCTTTTAAAAAGAAGTTTATACCTTCTAGAAGGCATACTTCTGAAGGCAGGATATCATGCGAAGAGAATCTTTTAGAAAGGAGTATAGAGGCCTTCAAAAAGGCCTGCCACTTGCGGTCCTTCCAATATTTACCGCTAGGATGCTTCTTTTTAAATTAAATTGTATTAAGTTGTATTACCATTACTTCTTCTAGTTCCATACTATAATTATAAGATGTATGTCTTGTTTTATGGGAATAAAGATAAATAAATTAATAAATTATCTACCAGATAATGATTAAAAACCTTTCATATTTCTTCTGTCATGTATAATAATTTAAAGTTCTTATTCACCCAAAAAAAAAAAAAAAACCTTTATAAAGAAAAATTAATTCAAAACATAATTATTACACGAGTTATACTTGTTTAACATTGGAAGGTCGTATTTTGAACACCCTGTATATCCATTTTTTCTAGTTTGCGATTCTGTATATGAAAAATTCGCTTTAACTTATTAAAATAAGTCAGATTGCATAAAGTTTTTTTTTCCTTTTGGTATCTCCTGCTGTATGTTTACGGACTTTATAATGCATACGAGAAATCTCTTGTGACTTGTTTCAAAGGTAAGGATACATGGTTAGGTGGATTTTGCTATTTAAAGATAAATTTGTTGAAAATAATTTTTAAATAATAATATCTTTTAAATGACGTAAGATATTGTACTCAAAACTTAGTTTTAAAATTATATTTCATCTGCATTACCTCAAAAATATTTCGAACTGCGTAAGTTAGAAAAGGCTAAGCATTTTATATTTTATCCCAAAGTGTTTATAATATCTTAAAATTTTTAAGATATCGTCAAAGAAACGAAACTATTTTCCTTTATTTGTTTACATTCTTGTGAAGAAGACTTCGAAAATTGAAAACGGATATTAACATTATTGAACAATGAACACAAATAATTGAATTTATTTAGAAAACCGAAGATGTTTTAACACAACGAAAATAAATTCGTTTGATTACACGTTTTCGATAACAAGGTTGCCTGCAGTCTTCCTCAAACTTAAAGACTACTAGCGACACTACTGTGAAAAAAATGTTCCAGTGTGCTGGAAAATTCACCAACGTCAACAAGGAGACGTTCAATGTAACATTGCATAATAGGGATTAAAAATTCATCCGAAACGAGTTTTGGTCTTTGTAATGCCAGAAGTGCAAATGTTTCTGTATTTTGGTAATTTTATAACCCAAAATTTAGCTCGGTGAAATCTTCTTTACTTTGTCACTTAAGTTTGTACTATTATCACTTCTTGTATTGAAAAACGAAAAATATCAATCGCGCATGGAAGAAAAAACAAATCAAAATAAATAGAAAAATTCGTGGTTGTAAAGGGTTGATATTTTCGGTAGTTACGGATATTTTTAAACTTTTATAGCACAGAAATATATCAACAAATATTGCGTTGGGAAAAAATATTAAACGCGAATCAATTTTGGGCAAGAAAAGTTTAAAAGAAAGACATAATAATAAAATAAATATTTCAACTATCAAATCGAAGCGTTTGAAAATTGATTCATTAGTAAGATTTTTATTCACACATGATTAAAAATACGCATTGTCTTGAGATATTAATATCGATCGCGTGACTTATTCCATCTTATATTTACACGAAATAATATGCATATGAACATTAGGGTGACCGTTAAAATCAAAAGTTGGATTTATTTAGGTCTCACTCGCCAATTTGGTGGGTATTGGTAAAAAAACAACTCAACAATTTAAGGACGATCGGCGAAGGCTAAGCCGTCCCTCAAGCCCACCAAAGTTTGAGACAAATTATAATTAACATGAAATCTGACTTTTATGTTTAATAACTTAGAAAATATTAATTTTGTAGAAAATTTGCAATTGCACCAACTTTACCAACCGTGGTACGTTAGAAACAAATGATAAGCGTTTGACTATTTTTTTGTTTAAGCAAACGCACACAAACACAAATATTAAAGCTGAATTAACGTGTGTAAGAAAAAACAGTTCTAAAGAAAAAATTCGCATCAATGCTGCTGTTTACTTTTTATTTTAATTAGGTTTTCTTCAATATGAGTTTTAGAGAAAACTTGTTAAGGCAAAAGTTGTTGGGAACTTTACTAACAACAACTTCTTAGAAAACGATTTTTATGTAAGATTAAAATTTTCCTAAATACGTTTGGTATGTTAAATGACATTTGGCGATCTAGTCAAATTTCAAAAAAAACCAAAACTAAGAATTTTTAACTCAAATGTAAAATCGGTTCTGTACTACGCATGCGTGACTTAAAAAAGTACGAGATGCATTGATAAACGTTTACAGACATTCACAAACAAATGTCTCAGAAATATCCTGGGTATATGGTGTCCAAATCGTATAAGTAACTCAGACTTGTGGTTACACACAAATCAAAAACCAGTTCCAAATGAAATAAAACGAAGAAAATGGCGGTGGATTGGCCATATACTTCGAAGGCCTACAGAAAACATAGCTCGACAAGCGCTCACTTGGAACCCTCAAGGGAACCGACGCCCGGGTGCACCCGGGTGTACTGCAAATTACAGTTGGAATGACATATGCCGTGAAGCTAATTATAGAGATAGATACAGATAAGTTGTTGAGGCCCTATGCTCCAACGGGAGAGAAGGATGACAGAAGAAGAAAATATAAGTCACACAAGTCGGATTTTACGATTTTTCTCAAACTTTGGCGGGCTTGAGGGACGGCTTAGCCTTTGCCGATCGTCCTAAAAAAATTTTGGAGTTGTTTTTTTATCAATTCCCACCGAATTGCGGGGTTAGAGCATGGAAAAATAGAAAAAAATTGATCCATACAGTTAACGACCACCCGAATGTACATACATACAGTTAGGGACAAAATTGTTCACGAAATTATAAAAAATATATGTATATTATGAAAACTATTAAAGTATCAACTTGGAAACTTTTTAAAACTATTGTATGGCTTTCAACATTTTTTAATAATACTATGGCAACTTATTTTCAAAAGTACCGTTAGTTTTTATATTTATACTAAGTAAAAACATCCAAACCATAATTGTGAACAATTTTGGTCCTGTGTGAATCTTTCATAAAAATTCCGAAAAAATTTCAAGTTTTATTTGTGGGATTTGCTTTTAAAGTGAGTAAATTTTTTTTAAAATTTGAAAAAAATTCGAGCAATTAAATTCTGCCTAGTTTCTTCAAGAACTGTAAGTCAAAAGCTGCACTTTTAAAACAAAGCATTGTGAAAAATTTACAAAAACGAGTCTATGAGTTCAAGATAACAAAAAATACAACATTTCAATGAGGTTAGAATGTAAAATAAAAAAAAGTTTAGTTTGGATACCAAAAGCAACAAAGCTGGTCACTCAAAAAAAACTTTTGCCAAAAGATTTTCGCGAATCAAGGAGACTCATTGTTACTGGTGTGGTCAATATGGCTATAAAGGTCTGGCAAATACTGAGCATAGAGTACAAGTTAGATGTAAGCACTAAATCGTAGGAAGTTGTTTAAGTTCTTGTAGATAAGTAGCTAGAAAAAAGAGCGAGAACCCACATTTAAGCAAAAATAAAGGCTAAAAACGGCTGAAGTTTGCAAAAAAGTAAGAAAATGTCAGTTTTAAAGATTCAATGCGTGTAACATGCTTAGATCGGACAAAAATTATGAGATTGGAGCCAGACCTACGGCAGTAAAAATGGCTGGATAAAAGTGTTAGCGTAAGAGAGCGAGATAATTCCAAATATTAAAATTTTTTATGATCGCATAAATGACTTGAGATTGTTTTCGCGGGAACCAGTTTCGAGCACTCCGCTTATTCAGAAGAAAAATGTGTGCGAAGTACTACATAACCATCCTTAAAGGCCCGTGGATTCCAAGATTAGCCATATTCGGCTAAGAACCACGACAGCGTAATATCATTATGCAGGACAACGATCTTAAGCATACTTCAGAAATAGCTAAAAGTTTACCTCCTCCTCAGTCGCCAGAGTTGTAGCCACTTGAGTACCTTTGGTCCATTCCAAAAGGCCAATTTTTTACTTTTTTTTTTTTGCTCAGAGGAACCCGCCTAACACTGCACATAAGCTTTGGAAGCTTGCAGTTAAAGCTTGGAAAAAATAAAGCCGAAACTGCTAAAAACTTTTGTAGAAGAATGAAAAAAGGATTAAGGAGCTTAAAAGAGCAAAGGGACAACATACCACCCGTTAGAACCAAAATACAACAATAATCTCTAACTAGGGTCATAATTGTTCACATTTAGAAATGAATACTTACACCGTGTAAAATATTATGAACACTTTTTTTTTGGAAAAGTTTTTGGTTTTAAGTTTTTGAAATGTTCTACATTTCATATAGTTAAAAAAATTTTAATTATTATAAATAAAACAAAAAATTTATAGCCTATTTTGCCCATAACACAAATTTTTTTTAACAATTTTGTCCCTAACTGTATATACTCATATTTTCTTATGTATTTATACCTTTAACTCTTAAATAGACATCTTATTTGTGAGTCACAAACTGCCACCTGGGCCTGGCTGGAGCACTTGTATTTTGTATGGAGTTGTTTGTGGCTATCGAAAAAACTCACACAAACGAATCCTTGGGTCTGGCTGGACTACTTTTATTTGCACGGAGTTTTATGGCTACAGCAAGAACATTTTGTTGTCAACAAGAATAAAGAAAGAATTTGTTTGTGTTGGATATGCTTTTTGATACAATTCGTTTTGATTTTATTTACAACAGTACATCGATAATACGGCAGGACCTGGCCAGGCCCAGGTGGATACAATATACACAAAATATTCAATTAGGCAAGTTACACTTTTTAAATTTTTTTCTCGTTTTCTTGTAAAAAACACTTTAATTGAGCTATATACATATAGTTTCGTATAAATATATTTAATAATTATATGAAAAAAAGGGGAAAAAAGTAAAAAAATACCTTTAAAGGCCCAGGTATGCACTAAAGGGCTAATAATTGCAATATTTCATCTCTAGTTAACCCTGCCTTTACACATGCAAGTAGTGGCATGCCGCTGTTTTATACATATTATCAAAAAAAATTTGTTCGAAATATCCGAATCTCATGCCATTAACTTTTGTGATTACACATGCCACTGCGAGTTCATTTTCAAAATGTCGTAGAAGCGTCAACTTGAGCAAATTTGTTTACTTCTCAAATTAAAAAAAAAGTACCAGAAAACGAAAAAGAGTTATCGAGTTTATCATAGTGGCACATTTTTGGGGAAATTTTTTCATTTATTTATATTAGCATTATTTTAACGATATTAATGCTCTATTATTAACAAACTTGCTTTTATTTATGCGCGTTTTTAAAAAATTAATCATAATAATTCTTTATTAAGTTAAAACTTCAATAACAATTTGACAACAATCCAGTAAATGTGAATTAAATTTTTAACAGGGTAACATTGCTTATCGTTTTGACATTTAGTGGCATGCAAGTGCCAAATTTCCACTCGCATGCAAGCTGCCATTGCGAAAAATGTGAGTGTATTAGTACAAAAGTGTGAGTGTATTGAGTTTTTCGAACTAGCAGTGGCATGTGTAAATGCTAGGTAATTCTCAATTAGACTTTTGATAGTTAAAATAACATGTCAATCAATTAGCTTTTAATTTGTTGTTTAACATTACAAAAATGTGATTTTTCCCTAATCAGCCTCAGTAATCAAATGTGGATAGATATTTAACATGATAAAATGCCAAAAAATTTCGGCCATGTTCTGGAAAATCGCATTCGAGTGAAATTAAAATTGTACAAATTTTGAAAATGTTTCCTTTTTTATATCTCATACTTGGAGGACCATTTATATTTAACAGAACTTTGTTCTTTTAAAATCAGAAAAAGCTACATCTAGAAACAAAACGCTACATTTAGAAACAAAAAGCTAATTGAAAATTTCTATAAATTTCAAGAACAGAATATGGCCGTATATTTTGAAATAAGTAGTATAGAGATGTATAATGAAGAGGTATCTAAATAAACTACATAAAAAATGTTCTAAATGTGTTTTGAAGATTGTAAAAATAATAACAAAATCTTTTAAATTACAATTTTGTATTCCCAAAAAGTAATTTTTGATAATTTAATAAAAATGTTTAAAGCAAAATTATTGACATGAACAATATTATTATTATTATTATTATTATTATTATTCGCATTTTGTATTTTTAAAACTTTTTTAGTGTTAACATTTTTTCTCGCTCTGTTTTGATTCGAGATTTTATTTTTCAGCTCAACGCGGGAACTTTCTTACAAACATTTTACAGACACACGCTTTCTGTAAATTGTCGAGTAATTTCCTTACGTGACTTAAGTGAGAAAAACAGTTAATTGTTTCAATTTAGGACATTTTTGTTTCATTTCACACACTTCAAACGAAAAGTTTCTCGACGCAAGAATTTCAGAACATGGGCACAGGCCAGCTTTTAGCAAGATGAAGTCTCGACGAAGTAAATAATAAATTTTCTGCGATGAGTTTTAATGAATATTAAATTTAAAGAGGCAGCGATTTTAATAATAAACGCGTTAATAAAATTAAGCCACTTCAAAATTTTTCCTTAAGGGGTATTTGAACGAACCACAGAGAATAATGCTAAGTTCACACTTGGGATTTTAAACGCGTTTAAGCAAAATGTTGATTTAGCTTATCAAAGCCGTTCACATTACATTTGAGATGATTAAGATGACAGATGATTAAGAAAAAAAACACACAACAAACACACAAAAAAAAAAAATCAAACAAATTTATATTTCTTTAAAGTATTAAAAATGGATAAAAACACTTTTATAAAGTTATCAGAAGGTTATTTTAATAATTTTAATGATGAAATTGTGAAAATTTATGAATTATTTAAGGAAAAAAATAAAAACATTAAGCAGAAATCTTGGCCGGTTGTACACGACATGTTGGCGATTCTACATTTAAGGTATGTTCAGTGGATTCTATGTGGTTTATGAAGTGATTTAGTTGTAATCATGTCGATTTGAAGTGATTAACAAATCACTTCAATGTATGGGTAATCATCTAAATTTTGAAGTGATTAGAGCTTAATCACGTTCGAGCTGCTTAAACGCGTTTATGAACTCAAGTGTGAACATAGTATAACTCAAAAATTCATTGAAAACGTCTTAGAAAGATCGCTGCTATGCAACGTTAAGAGGGTACAGCATTAAACCATAATTACTGGACATTTTTTCCTGCAATACGTGCACTGCGTTTCAAGGTCCAATTAGATGTGAGACAACCATAATGCCAAAGCCGTAACCATAACCATGGAAACCACAAGTCGATTTGCTTGTATGGCTATATTTATGGGGTTATGGTAAGACACCTATAATTAAATGCAGTGTTGTCCATAAGGTTGGTTCAAACAGTCTAATTAGATTTTGAGATTGATACAATCTAAGTTTTACTTAAATCAGTCTAATTTTTGGATTATTTCAAATACGAAATCGGTATTGAATATGGAAAAGTTAAGTATTTTGCTATACATTCAAACAATCATCAGGTTCTTGTATTTATCCCGCTTCTTCCTTTCTTTCATGGACACCCTTATCCTGTACTAAAAAATAATACGCATTGGATATTTGTGTGTCAATTTAACCCAGAGAAGAAAGTCCTTTACATATTTGTTAATTATGTTTATTGTTTATATATTCAATGCATTTAATGCAAGTTTTATTAATTTTTCAATGTACAACATGTTGGAAATTTGTTTGAATATTTTATTATGTAGAAGACTACACTGAAAGAATTATGCTTCATAAATCTAATGAATCAATTTCAATAAATTTTTTCCATTAATCCAATGAAAAATTTCATTACGGGAATGAAATTTTACAAATATAATGAAACAATTTCATTAAAACTACGAAATTTAGTTTCGTAATTTCGTTAATATTTTTCATTAAATTAATGACAACTTAATATCTCTTTCAAAAGAAAAATTCAACTTATTGTTATAAATTTCAATAGTTTTTTTAAGATTAAAATGAACTATTAATTAAAATATTTAAATATGTTTAAGTTAATGCAAAAAAGGAATCTTTTGTTACTTCATATTTTCCATAATAAATGTCACTAAATCAATGATAACATATATAAAATATATGAAAAAAATTGTAAATTTTAATGTTTCATAACATTAATGAAAAAAATTCATTACGATAACGAAATTCTGATTTAGCTAAATGTAAGAAATATTAAGGTTCAAAAAAACACAACGCGAAAGAAAAAACAAGAGCACAAAATTCTCACATTCTTTTTTTTTAATTGTTAATTTAAATCAGTGTTCGAAAATAAACACTAAATATCGTTTTTTAATGTTCGGTTCGGTAGATTTGTGGAAAACACAAACGCTAATAGTGTTTGTGTAGAAAATCATTAAAAAAATAACGTTTCCCTGTTAGTCATCTTTCGAACACAAAAATATTACTGTTTTTATCAAACTCAACAAAAGATGTGAACATTTAATTCCGTTCGGTTTTTTTTGAAAATCCACAAACTTCAATGTGTTCGGTTCGGCTCGTTAATGTTCGTCCCTTTTGGCTGGTAAAAAAAAACATTTTTACAAAAACAAAATACACACACGAAAAAAACATTATAGAACATTTAAATATAATGTTTTTCTACAGTATCACTACAATTGTTCTGTTTTTTAACGGAGAACCGAACATTATATAATGTTTCTTGAAAATAGTTGCGGACGGTATTAAGGGTTGTGTATGTCTACACAAACACTAAAAAAATAGATATTGTTCCTGGGTGTGTGAGCCGAACGTTAAATAATGTACTGTTTATTTTCGAACACTGATTTAAATACACAAAATTTACGCAGTAGTATGTACAAGCCACAAAAAAGGAAAGAAGGCAGATGAAGGTCGTTCTGGAAAATGAATTTAGTATAATTTACTTAAAGGTAAGCTTATGAAAGTAGAACATAACATGATGTACACGAAATAAAATTAATAAAACTTGATGATTTGAAACAGGAATAAAAAAAATTAAAATCACAACAATTCAAAACGCACATTGAAAAAATGGATAAAATAAATTAAAAATTTCATTCAAATAGATATAAAAACTTTTATATTAAAATAATAAAAAAAATTCTTTAAACTTTCATTAACTTTAAAATTTTCATTAACTTTATGAAAAATTTCATTAACGGGGGGCTAATGTAACATTCTTCATTAATCCAATGAAGTGTTACATAGGTTGAATTTTAATGTAATTTTTATTGGATTAATGTCAAAATCCATTGGATCTGTGAATAAAATTCTTTCAGTGTAGCTTTCCCTCAACAATAAATTTCAGTGTATTTATCAAATATGAAAAATTGGGAATTTAGCACGTCGTACGGAAATCGTATTAATAATAAACTTTGTATTCCCGAAAATAACATTGATTTTTTATTCGTTTTAATAAAAGCGTTATGTTACCAGTTTTATTATACAAATAATTTTATTATACATATCAAACATTTTAAGTCCTACACTTATACACTAGTTTATGTAAAGAAATGTTTGCTTTTGCAAAACGTTTGCTAGATCAAGCATCATTTACCAGTTTCTATCTTATCTTCTTACAAATAAAGTTATGGAAATCAATAAAAATCGTTAAAACTAAACCTTAAGTTTGATCAATTTTCTGGTCAAGATTTTTCGTCAAATATTTGCTAGGTCTGAACATACCTTTCGACTTTTCATTAATATTAAAAAAAAAAACAAGAAATTATCAAAAAAATTTTTGTTTTTACGTTCTCTTGATCTACATTTTATACTAATTAAAATATTTATACCTTCAAAGAATGAGCAAATCCTTTAAATACCATAAATATCTTTTTTTCCTTTTCGTCCAGGCATTTTCATTTACTTTGATTTATGCTTTTATGAATTACAAAAGTTCTTCGTCATTTCTATTAAACATAGAAGAATAACTAAGAAGATTCATTAATTAAAAATAAGTTTTATTTAAATTATAAATATGTTACTAGTTTTTATGTCTTCTCTGCCACCGAGTCAGCATTAAAAGGAAATAAATGTCACATTTTCTTAACGGAACAAAATAAAAGTAGAGGAACAGAGAGAAAAAATATGTAAGTAAACTTAAGTAAAATTATTAATGAGCATTATGCTAACAAACTATAAAATGGACAAAAACAACAATAGCAACAAGGACAAATATTATCTATTACTATAACAAAAAAGCCAAATAGAAGCAACAAAGTTTTATAAATTGTTGCCGTAACGAAGAAAATGACATACATTAGTTTATGATTGTCGACAATTTGTTTAGAACTTATTCATTTTTTATTAAAAAAAAAAAAAAAAAAAAAAAATAGTCGGATATTTAGATACGAAAAAAAAACTAACTATTAAAACAAATAAATAATCCTGAAAGTTACATAATATAACGAAGAAGGGGAAATATGAATTTAAGAGTAAAATTTCCTGAAAGTAACATATAAAAGTAAACAACTGTTTAAGGTATGAGGGTTAATGCATTAAAGGTATTCACTTAAAGTTTTTTTACCCTTGGAGCTGTGCTAAATATCATAGTTGCACCAATTTGACGTCAGCAACTGATTTCGTTTGCACCTTCAATTTTCAGATTTTCCGTAAAACCGTAAAAACGTTAACCGTAAAAAATACATAAAATTATTAATTGTATTAATTTCTATTATTTATGCATCTTCCATTTTTTTTGACGCTTTTTCCTTTTTAAATTGTTTTATTATTTACGAAGTTTATCTTTAAGCACTACAATTTATACATATATACAGTAGTTTTGACTTAACTGCCTTTTGTTTAAGTGCACTTTTGACTTAACTGCTGAAAATTATTATTTTTGTCATTATTCTTTAAATTCTTTCTATACCGGCACATTTAAGAAAAGTGCACAAGATTTTTGGCATTTTAACATTTATGTCAACAGTAGAAAAATTTTACTTACTTCAATAGCAATCATACCCGGGTAAGCAAGCACATTTTATATGAGAATTCACGTGTTGCTAAGTATATTTCTGTTTTTTCTTTTGTTCTATTTGTCTTTTGACTTTGCTTTCATGTATGAATATTTACAATAAGGGACTTTTTAGCAAACACTTGTTAGTTGCTTATCGTTGCTTGTGCGGTGTAGTTTTGGCAAGTGAATACAAAAATAAAAACTAAAGAAGAAAAAAAAATTGTGATACCGTTTAGTACAATCAATAATAATGGCAGATGGTGAATGGCTTACTCCGCGTCAAGTGAGCGCTTTTAATTATGAGAACCAACAAGTATAAATATATTCGGCAAAGGCTCCAAAAGTTACAAGAAGATAATAGTGATCATGAAACGATAGCATTCGAGGGTATTGCATAAGAAAACGAAGCTTAAGTAGCTCCAGATGACTCCGATATCGAATAAATCCAGCTACCAGAATATAACCTGGAAGACGAAACTGAAGATGATGAAGAACTCGCTGATTTACCCCGTGAAAGTGGCACAGGCTATGTAAGCAAAGACGGAACAATTTGGTCTGTCTTACCACCACATACTGCCAGATTCCGTGCTCATAATATTCTAAGATCTGCTTATTATGGGCCAGTAAGAAAACACAAGGTCTACCAATAGTAGATACTTTCAAATTAATATTAACGAATGAAATGTGTGACATTATCATACGCGAGACAAATAGAAAAGCGAACCAATTCTATGAACGTAATAATGCGGGAAATCCAACAAGGAAGCAGTGTACATGGAAAGCATTAACAATAATTGAATTTGATGCATATTTGGGTACATACCAAAGACTTATGGAAAATAACCTCACATCCGTTATATCGTGCTTCAATCAGTGTACGCCGATTTTGGGCGACTAGCCGTTTTATACGTTTCGACAACAGAAATACACGCCAACAGCGTAAGGAAACCGACAAAGCTGCAGCCATAACGGATATATTTTTAATGTTGAACGATAATCTACATAAAAATTACGTAGCAGGAGCCAATGTAACAGTTGTATCCTTTTCGTGGTGGAACTGGTTTTACTCAGTATATACCATCAAAACCCGCCAAGTACGGAATAAAAGTTTGGTGGGTATGTGACTCCGTCTCCTCTTATCCAATTAAAGGACAAATTTACACTGGTTTGTTGGCATCCGGTGAACGAGAGAAAAACTTTGGCGAAAGAGTAGTCAAGGATTTGTGTGTCAATCTTTTTCGTGGAAGTGGACGGAATATTGTTTGCGATAATTTATTTACAAGTTACTGCGAATAGTTTAATAAACGACGTGTTTTTGAACCACCGCAATTTGTTGTTCCAAAAGGACGTGAAGTAGAATCAACTATTTTTGTTTACAACAACAATATTTCCATGTGTTCCTACATCCCAAAGAAAAATAGGTAAGTTGTGGTCCTTTCAACAACGCATAATACAAGCGAAGTGGGGGGGGGGGGGGGGTCCAAAGAAGAAGCCACTTTTGATATTGGACTACAACAAATATAAAGGAGGCGTTGATAACATGGATAAATCTTTGGCGGAATATTTTACAAAGCGACGAACAAATAGATGGCCTTTGGCATTCTTCTACAATATCCTAGATGTGACTGCTTTTGCAGCGTACATTATTTATTTTGAAAATAATCCACAGTTGAAGACTTCCACAAGTAGTCGTAGGATATTCCTACAAAATCTCAGCGAGCAACTGGCTAAGCATGAAATAGAAAATAGAGCCAAGGATATCTATATACATTTCTTTAATTTATAGAGTATTCTCTACCCGGAATGCAATTGAAGCCATAAATGGATGTCCTTTAGGCATTGCAGATGCTGCAGAAAGTGCGGTAGAACGGGATAGCACCGGCAGAATTAAAACCAAAGGTAACTGCTACATATGTACTAAGCGTCGACCAACCAGGAAATCTTGCTCATTATGAAACCGTATGAGCTGCACATTCCACTGAAATTCCGAATTGCAAAAATTGCATTTAAAAATTATTCAATAATTAAAATTTTTACATGTTTTCTCTTATTATTTGATTAAATTATAATTTATTTGAATTAATTTTATTTAATTTTCTTTATATTAATTTTATTTTTACTTTTTTACTTTATTAAAAATCTTAAATCTTATGAAATAAACATGCAATATTATTCCATTTTTATTTGTTTTTATATACATACCCAGGTATGCAGCTGTTAACGTAAGGGGTAGAAATGAAAAAATGGCCACATCCATGGTTCAATTTTGTCCAATTTTATCCAAACTTCAGAATATGTTAAAAAACAGACCGCTATGATAGCCACTTTCAGAGATACAGAGTTTTTAAATTTCAAAACATACCCGGGTATGTAGCTGTTGACATAAAGGTTAAAGTTATTTTCATACAAAAGTTAGCTGTACTTTGACTTAACTGCTCAAAATATATGTATATTTTCTGTAACTATTCTTCAAAATCCTTCTTAAGGTACCTTTTGTATACCTGCATATTTAATACATACATTTTTGGGCAGCTTTAAAATATTTTCATATAAAACATCAAAGTTAGCTGCACACATAAAAAAATATGGTGTCCACTTTTTCACATAAATATCCAATTTAAGCTGTTTATAAAATCAAAAATCGCAAACTCAAGTTGCCTTAACCTTGTACTACAGCGACTATTCTGTTCCTCACATTATGTTACCAATGTGGCATCCTCGTTCATTATAAAAATGCATAACAAATGACTACAGGTTGTTTGAACGTCATGGTTATTATCAATTTATTAATAAAAACGTTGTTACTCCTCTTTCAAACACTTTACTTTAGCTGCACTTTTATGCAGGTAACCACAATTGCGTTCCTGATTTATCTGCACAAAAAATTGCGCAAAGGCGATTGTGCAGCTAAGTCAAAATTACTGTATAATATATTTTAATTCATAGAAAAAAGTTTACGTTCAAATGGTATTCCAGCGTTGTTGTTTAGTGTAGAGTTGATTTTATGAGTACTTTTAAAGCATTTTTTTTCAATTTGGCAATGCCATAAAAAGTTTCAAAATATTTATGCTTTTATTCTAATAATCTTGCACTTAGTTAGACCCTGACAATTTTGCATTGTTTGTGCGAAATAATTATCTATTTGGTTGCTGTTTTGTTTTCGCACTCCCAACAAACACGAAGTTAAACCTTTGCTATGAAATGACTTTACCATTTGAAATCAAACTCAATTATCAAACGTTTTTCAATTATTTGATTTAACATTTAAATTCAAATTGATAATGATTTCAAAATAAACATTTGATATCAAATGTTTTATCAATTTGATGTCAAATGTTTATCAAATGTTAAATTCAAATCAAAAATAAACTTGGCAGCACTAAAGCGAAAAATAAATGTAATCATTAAAAATGTCGATTAAAGTTGCATATTTTACTTTGTGGTTACATAAAACACATGTACTATTAAAAATAAATTTTAATATAAAGTGAACAGTTTATTTCTTGTGAAAAATAAAAATTATTTGTGGTTAATAACAATGAAAGTGAAGAAAGTTTACTGAACAATCCCAGTGCTAAAATCCTCAAAATATTTCGTCTTTGAATTATCTTTGAATTAGAGGGCGGAAAGAATATTATTTCTTCTTTTCGCTATGTTGCCGAATGTTTATCTCACAGTTTATTTAAACAAATGATTAATTTAAATTAAAAAATAAAATATTTGTCTTAATGTTCCACATTGTATTATAATGCACATTTGAAAAACATTTTAGAATTACTTGATAATAATTTCCCCTTTTTGTTGAGAATGATATGATTTTCAAATGATTATCAAGCGTTTGTCGTTTGAGAAAACCATTGATTTCAAATCATTTTCAATTTGAAATCAAAGCTCCGTGTTTGTTGGGCTATTGCTCTTTCGCAAAAGTGCCACTTTTGACGTGTATACCTTTATTATTTGTTAAATGTTAATTTTTTTAATACATTTCTTTAATTTTTTATCAAATCTATAAAAAAATTTAATGAAAACGGTATTGAAAAAAAAAGAATATGTTATGTAATTTCTTTTTTAATAGTGCAAAAATTCAATATAATACTTTTTATAAAAAGATAACTTTCAGGGGTGTGCTGGAAATCGCAAACGCAAAACGCAAGAATTTTAAAAGTCGTTTTTTAGTAAGATTTCTGTAATAAAAGAATTTTATGACAATTATTATACAAACATTTCTCTATTAAACTGAATTTTATAACAAAAATTATAAAAATTTGATAAAAAGTGTATTATAAACAGCCTCCAAGTTCTTGCGTTTTGCGTTTGCGATTTCCAGCACACCCCCCAATATGATTTTTGAACATAGAAATTAAAATTTTTTATCAAGCAATTAGTCATCAGATTGTTTTTTAGCAGAGAGGAAAAAATAAGTACTTCCAAGTGGAAATTAACCATATAAAAATCAAATCTGTTGTAAGCAGGTTTGTAAGACGATACTGTCCTTCTCTCCCTTACAAAACTGCTTATCAGTAAGCCCCATTTTTTTACTGCGATGGAATCTAATAGCGAGAATCGCACAAAGATGACCATACTGCCAAGTAAAAAAAAAAAGAAGAAAATAGCAAGAGGTCTGGCGAAAATGCTTTTGAAAATATTTGATACTTCTTGTCAGCGGAAAGGACAACAGCATTTACACAACCGTTACAAGTTACGATTTCTTTGATCCTATTGAATCTATGAAAAGCTAAAACTCAGAAATAAAGGAAAAAATTCAAATGAAAGTTCCATTTTTGTTTCAGATAAATAAAAATTATATGGAGGAAGTAGAAGAGATGGAGCAGTAAATTGTATTGTGTTGATTTGGCACATGAAAGATATTGATTTGTCAAATGATTGGCAGTTTTATAATTATGTACATATTTTGCAATAAAATTATTTCTTTCAGCTATCAGTTCGAAAGCAAAAACATCTCGGCTAACACATCAGAACTTCCCATGCCTTTTTCATTAGCTTTCTGTAAGATATCTATCAGAAATGCCGACAAAAAACCAAAATTTTCCATGACATGTCTGTCAGAATTCGTGTCAACCACTTCATACGTTTTTGGGTCAGAAATCTGACAGAATTCGTATACGATTCCGACTTTTTTGCCGACGTTTCTCTTAGAAATCTGAACGACGTCGGATTTTTTTGCTGGCTGGATAGGTACAGAAACTTTACATTCAAATTATATTTGAATATTTCACTCATTTGACTTGCGTTGACTGAATTGAATGAGTTTTTATTTGTTTTGTCTTTGGTTATTCTTTTATTTGTTTCGTTATTATTGGGTGCTCGACACATTGTAGTTAAAAAAAAATGAGTGTGTTGAAATTGGTTTTTATTTATTCTTACAGACTAGTATCTAGTAAAGGAAGCAGCATGGATCAGTTACTACACAGAAAAAAACACAAAATTGTCTCTAATCAACAAATTCATTCCAAATTCGTAGAATCAAGCAAGCAATTTGTTGATTTCGCACCTATTACCAAAATGATTTTATAGATTACTGAAAATTTTAAATATAGTTTTTTCAATAAATTATTAGTATTGTGGTTATTTTATTGAACTATTTATGGTTTTT
This sequence comes from Pollenia angustigena, assembly GCA_930367215.1. Taxonomy (NCBI): domain Eukaryota; kingdom Metazoa; phylum Arthropoda; class Insecta; order Diptera; family Polleniidae; genus Pollenia; species Pollenia angustigena. Next base: position 96,843,923 of record OV884059.1, on the reverse strand, counting down.
AATCCAAATTTTTAATATTTTTAATTAGGCTTAAGTTCATTAAATTTAATTTTCATTAAATTATTTTTATGAAGAAAGGAATTTTACAACATGAAAATCAATTAAAATTTACTGATAATTTTTCATTCTTGACTCAATCTGGGCTCGAACCCAGGTGTTTACGGACAGGTTACCCTGACATGTTTCGATTGCAACCACTCAATCTCCTCAGAGGGCTTGCCGTTTAACACTCGCAGCCATCGACGACTGCTGACGTCATTAGTCAAACATCAATCCTTAAACCAAATTGTATTTAACCTTTGGTAGATCGAAATTTGCTTTGAATGATTATCTATTTTAATTTACTTTAACATGTTGTTCCTTTACTTCTGTTTTTTCGTACTTTTGTCAAGAATTCTTCTTGAAGTTCAAAGTACATATTTTTTGTTTTTTCATTTTTTTGTCTTTCTTTTTCTTATTGACCTTTTCAGCACAACTTGAAGGACAAATGCAAACATAGAGCTCGTGCCTTAGCTTTTAACAATTATTAGTATTGTGGTTATTTTATTGAACTATTTATGGTTTTTAATCCAAATTTTTAATATTTTTAATTAGGCTTAAGTTCATTAAATTTAATTTTCATTAAATTATTTTTATGAAGAAAGGAATTTTACAACATGAAAATCAATTAAAATTTACTGATAATTTTTCATTCTTGACTCAATCTGGGCTCGAACCCAGGTGTTTACGGACAGGTTACCCTGACATGTTTCGATTGCAACCACTCAATCTCCTCAGAGGGCTTGCCGTTTAACACTCGCAGCCATCGACGACTGCTGACGTCATTAGTCAAACATCAATCCTTAAACCAAATTGTATTTAACCTTTGGTAGATCGAAATTTGCTTTGAATGATTATCTATTTTAATTTACTTTAACATGTTGTTCCTTTACTTCTGTTTTTTCGTACTTTTGTCAAGAATTCTTCTTGAAGTTCAAAGTACATATTTTTTGTTTTTTCATTTTTTTGTCTTTCTTTTTCTTATTGACCTTTTCAGCACAACTTGAAGGACAAATGCAAACATAGAGCTCGTGCCTTAGCTTTTAACAATTATTAGTATTGTGGTTATTTTATTGAACTATTTATGGTTTTTAATCCAAATTTTTAATATTTTTAATTAGGCTTAAGTTCATTAAATTTAATTTTCATTAAATTATTTTTATGAAGAAAGGAATTTTACAACATGAAAATCAATTAAAATTTACTGATAATTTTTCATTCTTGACTCAATCTGGGCTCGAACCCAGGTGTTTACGGACAGGTTACCCTGACATGTTTCGATTGCAACCACTCAATCTCCTCAGAGGGCTTGCCGTTTAACACTCGCAGCCATCGACGACTGCTGACGTCATTAGTCAAACATCAATCCTTAAACCAAATTGTATTTAACCTTTGGTAGATCGAAATTTGCTTTGAATGATTATCTATTTTAATTTACTTTAACATGTTGTTCCTTTACTTCTGTTTTTTCGTACTTTTGTCAAGAATTCTTCTTGAAGTTCAAAGTACATATTTTTTGTTTTTTCATTTTTTTGTCTTTCTTTTTCTTATTGACCTTTTCAGCACAACTTGAAGGACAAATGCAAACATAGAGCTCGTGCCTTAGCTTTTAACAATTATTAGTATTGTGGTTATTTTATTGAACTATTTATGGTTTTTAATCCAAATTTTTAATATTTTTAATTAGGCTTAAGTTCATTAAATTTAATTTTCATTAAATTATTTTTATGAAGAAAGGAATTTTACAACATGAAAATCAATTAAAATTTACTGATAATTTTTCATTCTTGACTCAATCTGGGCTCGAACCCAGGTGTTTACGGACAGGTTACCCTGACATGTTTCGATTGCAACCACTCAATCTCCTCAGAGGGCTTGCCGTTTAACACTCGCAGCCATCGACGACTGCTGACGTCATTAGTCAAACATCAATCCTTAAACCAAATTGTATTTAACCTTTGGTAGATCGAAATTTGCTTTGAATGATTATCTATTTTAATTTACTTTAACATGTTGTTCCTTTACTTCTGTTTTTTCGTACTTTTGTCAAGAATTCTTCTTGAAGTTCAAAGTACATATTTTTTGTTTTTTCATTTTTTTGTCTTTCTTTTTCTTATTGACCTTTTCAGCACAACTTGAAGGACAAATGCAAACATAGAGCTCGTGCCTTAGCTTTTAACAATTATTAGTATTGTGGTTATTTTATTGAACTATTTATGGTTTTTAATCCAAATTTTTAATATTTTTAATTAGGCTTAAGTTCATTAAATTTAATTTTCATTAAATTATTTTTATGAAGAAAGGAATTTTACAACATGAAAATCAATTAAAATTTACTGATAATTTTTCATTCTTGACTCAATCTGGGCTCGAACCCAGGTGTTTACGGACAGGTTACCCTGACATGTTTCGATTGCAACCACTCAATCTCCTCAGAGGGCTTGCCGTTTAACACTCGCAGCCATCGACGACTGCTGACGTCATTAGTCAAACATCAATCCTTAAACCAAATTGTATTTAACCTTTGGTAGATCGAAATTTGCTTTGAATGATTATCTATTTTAATTTACTTTAACATGTTGTTCCTTTACTTCTGTTTTTTCGTACTTTTGTCAAGAATTCTTCTTGAAGTTCAAAGTACATATTTTTTGTCAAAAATGTACAAAATGTACAAAAAATATGTACTTTGAACTTCAAGAAGAATTCTTGACAAAAGTACGAAAAAACAGAAGTAAAGGAACAACATGTTAAAGTAAATTAAAATAGATAATCATTCAAAGCAAATTTCGATCTACCAAAGGTTGAATACAATTTGGTTTAAGGATTGATGTTTGACTAATGACGTCAGCAGTCGTCGATGGCTGCGAGTGTTAAACGGCAAGCCCTCTGAGGAGATTGAGTGGTTGCAATCGAAACATGTCAGGGTAACCTGTCCGTAAACACCTGGGTTCGAGCCCAGATTGAGTCAAGAATGAAAAATTATCAGTAAATTTTAATTGATTTTCATGTTGTAAAATTCCTTTCTTCATAAAAATAATTTAATGAAAATTAAATTTAATGAACTTAAGCCTAATTAAAAATATTAAAAATTTGGATTAAAAACCATAAATAGTTCAATAAAATAACCACAATACTAATAATTGTTAAAAGCTAAGGCACGAGCTCTATGTTTGCATTTGTCCTTCAAGTTGTGCTGAAAAGGTCAATAAGAAAAAGAAAGACAAAAAAATGAAAAAACAAAAAATATGTACTTTGAACTTCAAGAAGAATTCTTGACAAAAGTACGAAAAAACAGAAGTAAAGGAACAACATGTTAAAGTAAATTAAAATAGATAATCATTCAAAGCAAATTTCGATCTACCAAAGGTTAAATACAATTTGGTTTAAGGATTGATGTTTGACTAATGACGTCAGCAGTCGTCGATGGCTGCGAGTGTTAAACGGCAAGCCCTCTGAGGAGATTGAGTGGTTGCAATCGAAACATGTCAGGGTAACCTGTCCGTAAACACCTGGGTTCGAGCCCAGATTGAGTCAAGAATGAAAAATTATCAGTAAATTTTAATTGATTTTCATGTTGTAAAATTCCTTTCTTCATAAAAATAATTTAATGAAAATTAAATTTAATGAACTTAAGCCTAATTAAAAATATTAAAAATTTGGATTAAAAACCATAAATAGTTCAATAAAATAACCACAATACTAATAATTGTTAAAAGCTAAGGCACGAGCTCTATGTTTGCATTTGTCCTTCAAGTTGTGCTGAAAAGGTCAATAAGAAAAAGAAAGACAAAAAAATGAAAAAACAAAAAATATGTACTTTGAACTTCAAGAAGAATTCTTGACAAAAGTACGAAAAAACAGAAGTAAAGGAACAACATGTTAAAGTAAATTAAAATAGATAATCATTCAAAGCAAATTTTGATCTACCAAAGGTTAAATACAATTTGGTTTAAGGATTGATGTTTGACTAATGACGTCAGCAGTCGTCGATGGCTGCGAGTGTTAAACGGCAAGCCCTCTGAGGAGATTGAGTGGTTGCAATCGAAACATGTCAGGGTAACCTGTCCGTAAACACCTGGGTTCGAGCCCAGATTGAGTCAAGAATGAAAAATTATCAGTAAATTTTAATTGATTTTCATGTTGTAAAATTCCTTTCTTCATAAAAATAATTTAATGAAAATTAAATTTAATGAACTTAAGCCTAATTAAAAATATTAAAAATTTTTCAATAAATGATATTTTTAATTTTATTACAAAAATGATCAAAAAATTTTGCCGTTTCAAACAATGTGTTAATTGATTTAATTAAATATAACTCAGGTTTTGAAAATTCCCAAGAACAATTCTACAGGTTTATATTAATTTATTTTAAACAAAACATCAGTCAAGATTTATTGTTATTAAATTTATTTTTTAATTAAAAATTAATTTCAGAACAACTAAAATGTTAATTAAACAAAATAAAAAAAAAAATTGATTTTTTAAGCTTTTTGTTTATTTCAAAATTTTTCAACCGAAATCGGAAAATCCCCTTTCTTAAAATTTGTTTAACGTATGATTTAAAAATAAAACTGTTCATACAATTGAGAAGGTGAATTGCAAAATCAATGCATGTCCGTGCAAAAATCATGAAATTTCTTCTAATAAAGCGCCAAAAGAAATGTTAGAATCAATTGTCATCTCGTATTTTTAATTTTGTAACGAACGAGTTTTGCAACTAACCTACTCAATTGTTTGTTAAAATTTGTTTAAAAGAACATAGAATAAATTTGTTAAGTACAATGGCTACTTAACACGGTTTTTGCTTACTAAACATTGATATTAATAACAACCAGGGCTATTGCAACAATATTTTTTAACTCTCCTACATTTTGTATAAAATCACTAAAAACGTATGAGAATAAATCAAAGCTTTTATTTAATTTGTTTTTTAATAAAAAAAAATTGTTTAATTAACCGACATTAATTAATCGATTTATTCGTTATTCGAAAATCATCGTTTTAAAATTATTCGAACAAGGGTTTGGTTTTGTTTGATCGATTAATCGAATTATTCTTAATCGGTTGACAACTCTAGGATTTATTTACTGCTAATTTTGTATCTACCTTCGTTTATTCGCAGCTAAAAGAAACAAATTGTTTATACTGTTGATATAGAAATACCATAAATATAACATTTGTTTTCATAACTGTATAGTCGCTATTTAACTAGCAAAGTCTATGGTGGTGGTAGTAATTCATATGGATGTTTACATTCCGTTGAGCATACTGTCTTAACATTTAACTTCCGTTTATTTGAATACACGCTAAAGAAAAACCCCAACTGACATCTGGTTTTGTTTTTTTTTCTACTTCTTCGTTAACTTCTATTTTGTATTTAAAACTTTAATAAAAAAATTTCTTTCCACATTGTGTTGGTTGTTTTTTTTTTTTCATTCTTTCTAAACGAATGACATTCCAATTATTCTTATCAAGGAAAATTGTAAAATATGAATTATCAAGACCAAACCTTTTTTAGCTGCTTGCCTTTCGTGACCGTTTACAAGTTGACAGTGTATTACAATGTCACACACAAGGTTTTTGGGTATGTGGGAGTGACACTCTTGTTCATGTCTGACTGTGGTCTTCGGTATTCGTTTGGTTACATTATGTCATATAGTTTATCATAACTATTTAATGGTACTCATCTATTAGCAACATAATAAAGTTATACATTTTTCTAGTTATACCGGTAGATATTTTTTACATATTTTAATACTTTTATCGTCGGAAGTAGTTGAAGTGGTAGTAGTTTTATTATTCTGTTTTTTTTTTATAATAAAATACTTTAGCTTACCAATAACTAAATTAAGTTTGTTTGTTTTTGTATTTTGGAATATAACATAAAACTTGTTTGTAATCTAAAGCTTTGGCCAATAGGGATTTCGGTTGCAACCACAAAAAATTAAATACAAATTGTTATCGTTATTAAAACAAAAGTAAAATATTTTAAAATAATTAAAATTTTTAGTGATATACAAATTCGTAGGCTTTTTATATTACATATATTAAACTAATTAAACAATTTTGCATTTCTTTCAAAACATTTTTCTATTCTGGCAATAACGCCATTGCGCTCCAGAAAAACTGCTAGTTTTTGTTTTTAAGCTCGATATCAATTAGGCAGCAGTCAAATCGTACTAAAATGATCGAAGCAATACAAAGTCCGAAGCCAAAATTGTGTATATTAAAAGGGATGCTGTTTTTACTTTCCAAAAATAGATAAATTCAAGGAAATTTATGCAAAATGGCCAGAAAAAAATATTATTCAACTCACCGGTAAAAGTCTAGAAATTTTCTTTGCAAAGTTAGTCACTTACAATTCAAGATATTATGTTTTATAAGTTACATAATACTTGGATGATATGAATGAGAGATTGAACTCTGATGCCACGCATCTTAGAACAAAAGGCACTATAACAGATTTTTGCAGAACTCTAATGTCTGAAATGTTTTAAAACAAGTTATCCACCAATTTTTTTTTTTGAAAAGGCATATCTTGTTCTATCAAATAAAAATTACCTTAAAGCAATGTTAATATATTTTACGTATTCATTATATTGCTTTTTTACTTCAAAAGTGACATAACTCAAAAAAATCGATTTTGAGATAAGCGCGTTGTGAGCTTTTGACTTGATCAAACGGGGAAAGTTTAAAAGAATGATGAATCTTATACACTATATAAGGAAAAACAAAGTGAACTCTAAATTTGAATTTTTTTGATTTATGTCACTATTAAACTTAATGAGCGATATGTTCTACTTCCGCTGAATAGGATGAGTTGAAAAAATTAAAAACTCTTTTATTGCTTTACTTAAAAATGAAGTATTTTTGGCAAATTGGTACAATATAAATTTTTTAATATTGTACCTTCGTTAGCTGTGACCTTTTACCATCTCTATGGAATCATAGGGATTCAGTTTAAGAATTTTTTGCAGAAAAAGAAACGCAATTATACTGACAAGTCGAAAGAACCTTCTCTGTTTAAGGCTCAAAGATGTGGGGTGCGTTCGTAAATGCATCACTGCTCTGCATCAGAAAAGCAAACTTTTTTTAATGGCGATATAAGAATAATTTAAATTTTTTTTATTTTGTGGAGTATTTCACAATTTTTTGGTCCGTATTTACTTCACTGATAAATATATAACCATTTGAAATCACTGATGCAGCGCAGTGATGCATTTACGAACGCACCCGTGCTTCGATCGGCAGGAAAGAAGCCTTGAGAAGAACTTCTCAAGCGGCTTTTGATATGTAATATGATTTCTGCGCATGGCATCCAAAAGTCTTCTTGGACTTAGGAAACTAGGACTGTAGTAAAGTTTTGCGAAAGATCGGACGCGAATCTTAGATGATATTAGCATTAGTTGTTGTTGCCTGGGCTCGCCCTGATCAACGGATTACGTGGGCATAACGCTCGCCTTTAACATTTGCCACGGGTGAACTTACTGTCTAGGGAGAGCTGATAAGATCAGTGCAGATTGTATGAACGATTAGCTATTTTCGCTGATGGCTTGAGGATAAGGGTCACGAGCGAAGAGGTCTCCTTTGAGAATATAGATATAAGAAAGTCATGAAGACATCCTAGCGCCTACCATGTATTAGTGGTGGAGATTCTAGGCATTTTTGCATAGAATGGATTAGAGATCGCGAAGGTCACCAATAAAACTTATTCATTTAACATATCTTTGTTCATCACACATCGCTTTAAAATTTGATTTTTAAAGTAGTGTATTTCCCGAAAGGCTTTTTTTCGATAAAGCAAACCTATACGCGAATTCGTCAGCACAAACTATAAAAAAATGGTATCCTTTTTTTTAAAATCAGAACAAACCCAACAAAAGCTGAAAATGTAGTTTGGTAATATGCAAAAAATACTAGATTAATCTTGTTTTACTTATATAAAAGTTTCGACTAACAAGATTAAACATTTTTTTTTAACAATTTTATATTAAAAGGGAACTTAGCACTTTTCTTTAAAATTAATTGAATTAGCAGCTTTACGTACCATTGCGAAAAACCAAATAATACACATGTAAATAGTACAGTAGTACTCTTGTTTAACGAACCTTCGATACTGCGAACATTGCATTTAACGAACACACAAGTTTGCTCCATTGAGTACCTTATTTAGCGAACTAAAGCATTTTTGTTTGATTATGTTGCAATGATCAGTAAAATGAGTACAATAAAGAGACTTTTTTGTAAAAGAAAAACTAAAAACTGTGGATGATTACCAAAATGGATTGCGAGTTGTGGATTTGTGCAAAAAGTAACAAGTAGTACAAGCTTTGGATTTAAAAATAGGTCATGAAACAAGGTTAATATCCAAGAATGAAGAAACAACTTTTTTCTTGGTTTTAATGACAACGCCATTCATACATGCATTGTTCCAAAGAAAACAAATATTACTTGACAAATTTTTTATGTAAAATTTCAAGAAAATTTAAAATGAATTTGAACTTATTTTTCATTAAAATTATATAAGGTTTTACGCTACCAGAGTAATAAATTGTACCTTTTTTAATATATTATACAGATCTCAAAACATATTTCAAAATAAACCACAAATAAAACAGTTCTAGTTATTTATTTATTCATACCATGGGTTCTAGACATAAGTATGGCATATCACGAACTTTTCAGTTTAACGAACATGCCTGACAAGTACTGGTTCGTGAAACCGGAAAACTACTGTATTTTATTCTGCAAACTATTGGGGTATTTACAAGGTGTGCTATCATGTTATATTGTCATAATGTTTTAACATTTTACAATGGTTTAAAAATATTGTTGTTGCTTTGTAAACAAAAAGTGTCTTAAATTAATAGAACTTTGCTTGCTATGTTTATTGTGCTGTCGTAATTAATCAGAAGAGACCTGCGCTGAGCGGCTGAGCCGAACCGCTATAGTTTTTGTAGCCGTGGCCGCTGATGGTATAGTTTTATCCGGCTAATATTCGAATTTGACCTACGGCCAGCAATTTTTGCAACAAAACACTTGCGGCGTCAAATTATATCGGCTGAGGACTCTGATGTTTGGTTAACAGACAAAATAAAATTAATTTGTGATTTGCGTCTAAAAAATCGAAAATAGTCAGGAAAGATCTAATTTAATTTATTTATTCATGGATAAGAATTAAAAAATATTATGATGTTACGTATTTATTTATTTTTTTATATTTGTTTTAAATCAGCTCACTTAAATTCAAAATAGCACACAAATTTATGAGGGGTTGTTCACAAGAGTCGTATTTTTTCATGTTATTATTTTAAGACTTATGACTTTATGACACCTTGTGAATCCCCCATATGTATTTTTGTGTACTCTTTCAATGAATTTAAAAAAATGTGGACTTATCCCCTTTACGACATAAGGTAACGCTATGATTAGTTAATGAAAAATTTATTTTGTTTTAAAACAACATTTTTTTTTTATATTTGCTGTAGAATAATAAAACAATATACTAAGCAAACTTTCCTTAATTTTTTATAATATTTTTTTTTTTAACTTATACCAATATGTTTTTTAAAAACTATAAAACTCTTTCTGCAACTATAATAAATATACAAACTTGTGTGGGAAATTTTCATTAATTTCATAATTTATTTTATTTTAAATAGTTTCCATTAATTCTTTTATGATAAAGAAACTAACGTTTAAATTTCATTCATTGCTGTTCACTTTAAATGTATTTAAAGAATTCTATGAAAAAACTCATGAATGAAAATTTTTTTAATCCTCTTTATTTTTTGAAAAATTGTTCAGTTGGAAAATTAACTTAAATAAAATAATACTAAATAATTCTACTTAAGTAAGCTTGTTAAAAAATTTATTCAATTTGTTTTAAAAGCTAAATATAATATAAATATGTAAATGTGTAAAGAATGTATGTCCAGTCGAAATTTAAGTTGAAGTATAATTTAATTTAAGCTGTTGACGAACTAAACAAAAAGAGAAGCCTTTTATTTATGGTTTATGGATGGTTACTGTTCGTCGAAACGACAAACCTTTTTTACTCTTTATTATGTAAGTTTTGTTTTTCCAACAAGGTAATATAATGGTGAAAATTTAAAAAAGTTAATTAATTTTAAAACACAAAAGACGGTTCCAATTCGCATCGAATTTTGAGAGAGCAAACCAACTTTTATTTTGTTATGCTTTATTTTATTTTTTAATAAAATGCTAAGCTTTTTATACCCTCCACCACAATTATTTCTGAAGAGGGTATATTAAGTTTGTCATTCCGTGTGAAACTTTTTTATCATTCATCTCAGACCCCATAAAGTATATATATTCTGGGTCCTTGAGTAATTCCAAGCCGATTTAGCCATGTCCGTCTGTCTGTCCGTCTGTCTGTCTGTTGAAAACACGCTCACTTTCGAACAACTCAAAAGAAATGAACAAACTTTGTGCCAAATTGCTTGTAGTTATCCTAAGCAGTTTGGGATTGAAATCCAGCAAAATCGATTCTGTAGGACCAGAGCTATGAATCAAAATGTGGAACCACCACCTAAAAAAATTGATAATTTTGTTACAAAAAATAACATAAATGCTGGAACAAGGCACGGAATGAGATAAGATTTATTTTTTTTATTTAACTGGAAATCACGCTGTTAAATTTCGTGAAGATCCGTCCATAATTTACCCTAAGCCCTATATAAACACTACTCCCGGAAAACAGTTTAGTACGCCTAAACCCGTAAAAAATAACGCTAGCATAAGAAAATTTGGTGCGTCACAGTTTTTTAGGACTAGAAATAACATAGTGAAATTTCGTGACGATCGGTCCATAATTTACCTTAGGCCCCATATAAACCCTACTACCGGAAAGCAGTTAACTACGCCTAAAACCGTAAAAAATAATGCAATCATAACAAAATTTGGCTCGCCACAGTTTTATAGGACTATAAATGATACTATGAAATTTCGTGAAGATCGGTACATAATTTAACCCAGGCCCCATAGAAACCCTACTCTCGGAAAAAAGTTTAGTACACCTAAAACCATAATTAATAATGCTATCATAACAGAAATTGGTACGTCACAGTTTTAAAGAACTAGAAATGATGTTGTGAAATTTCTTGATGATCGGTCCATAATTTACCCTAGGCCCCATACAAACCCTACTACCGGAAAACAGTTTAGTCGCCTAAAACCATAATTAATAACAAATCGTCACAGTTTAAGATAATAATAACATCATACTGACATTACTCCTTTAACATTCGAACTGTCGGTGGAGGGTATCAAAGATTCGGCACAGCCGAATATAGCACTCCAACTTGTTTTTGTTGATTTTTAACTAAAAAATCGTTCTGCTTGATTTTTTTTAATAGCTCGGCGATCCAACGAAGAGTAGCATTAATGTACTAAAAAGTATAGAAACCTTCCAGGGTTAAGGACTTCTAGAAAAAACGATATAATTCTTCTTAAACAATTTCTTGGATACTTACTGACTGTTTATCAAAATAAAATAAAAATTTTCGCTTGGTAATTTATATTAAAAAAACAATAAAAGAACTCAAACTGTTTTCAATAGTGGTATTCACACCAAACTTATTAATTTTATGCGATTGTTTGTTAATTTGTTAAAGTTACCAACTCGGAACGACCCCATTTTTAAAACTTTGTAAGTCTGGTAACTTTAAAATAAAAAAATTATTTAATTAACAACAACTCTGGTTTCTTTCCTGCAGACAAGCGAAGAGCTTCGGGGAATAAGCTTAGGAAATTAAAACAAATAAAAGTGAATTTGTATTCTGGTGCAATTAATAGTCTCAATTAAATTTCGAAAAGTGAGAGCAGTATAACAGTTCGTTTGAAAGCTCATTCTTTCGTAAGTCCCAATTCAAACGTTGCAAGTCTTATTGATCAGCTTGCTACTTTATAACGAGAGTGAAGAGAGGAAAATAAACGTTTCTCTCTCACTCTCTCTCGCCTATAAGGTAGCAAACTAGTAAATAAGACTTGCAACGTGTGAATTGGCACTAAGTTGTGTAGGGCTTACAAAATCCTTTGTAAAATAATGGAAACAGACATTTTGATCCTTCCCCAGATATATTCAACCAAGTGGGAGGGCGAATTCTTTATTTAAAGTTTTTTTTTATTACTGAATCTTCATATCTATATAAAAATAAGCTGTAATGTGTTAGTAATTAATGTTCTCTGAAATGCGTGAAATGATTGATGCGTGAACTGTCAATACCAAGGTTTTTATGTATTAACGGTCTTCAAATGTGTATTGGTTCTTGAGTTATAGCCATTTTAGTGAACACTGCATTCATTACGAAGCATGTATTTATATTTCCATACAAATATCAACAAAATGCCCTCCATTTTGAACTTTTCCGAAACGGCTTGACCGATTTTTATGAAATTTTGTATGTGTATTTGTTAGACACGAGAATAGGACGTAGAGTATTTTATATCGTTAGAGGGCGCAAAATATTGCAAAAGGGGTAAAAGCTCCCACTCCCCAATCTTCTAAACTAATCAACCGGTTTTCTTAAAATTTGCATGCAGACAATGTAACATCTGAAAGCGAATAAGGAATAGGGTGTGAAATAGGGTAAGAGGGATAAAAGCTCCCCCTCCCCATATATTCGTAACTAATCAACCGATTTTTTTGAAATTTCGCAGGCAAATAGTGTTACAGTTGGAAAGAACTAAAACCTATAGTTTTTATTATTAAGGGCGTGCAATAGAGCAAGAGGGGAAAAAGCTCCCCCTCCCTCTATCTTCCTAACTAATCAACCGGTTTTCTTAAAATTTGGCATGCACACACTGTAACATCGGAAAGAGGACAGGGCATTAAATAGGGCAAGAGGGGTAAAAGCTCCGGCTCCCTATATCTTCTTAACTAATCAATTAATTTTCTTGAAATTGGGCTGGCAAATAATGTAACATCTGGAAAGAACTATAGCCTTAAAAATGGCTAGCAGAAACTGTTACATCTGAAAGAAATAAGTTATGTGGCAAAACAACGTTTGCCGGGCCAGCTAGTATTATATATGAACTAACAATAATTGATTAAATCCTAGTCAAATACGTTATTTTATGAGATGCAAGGCCGAACGAAAAAAATATTGAAAGTTTTATCAATTTATTTTAAGTCTTTAGTCTTTAATGTTATTTGTTTCTATATGTTTTAAATTAGAATATGAATCTGAATTGTTTGACTAACATTAATCTCTTTAAAATACATTTTTTTGACGTTTGTTTATGAAATAAAAGGTAAAATTTTAAAAGGTGTAATTTTGTTTTAATCGGTTAATTCTGCTCCATCTCAAGTGTAATTTTGGATTTTGCTGGTGGTAAGATTGAGGCCATCACATGGTCGGGCTTGGCCGACTTTACTTTCTTAAGGGCCAAATACAATTGGCAAATGCTTGTCCAGCAGGCGAATTAAGTTGTGTACGTGTTCTGGACGAAATATTCGCCGTCATATCTAACTTTTTGATTTTCCATCCAGCATCGTCGGTGTGACACATATAAACAAATGTTCACTAATACTACCACAATGCTTGATGAGTATTTTAATAAGTGTTTTTGGGCCTTTACTTGTTTAATTACTTGCTATTTATAGTTTATTAATATACATTTTTTTTAATTGGCTACAGCTTCTCTTCGTATCCACTGTGTTGCCGATAAAGTTTTAAATATTACAAAACTACTTTAATTTATTACAGTCAAATCATTTACAGTGAATTGGCATGCATGTTTTTTTTTTCAGCGACAACTTAACACCGTCTGTTTATTTCGGTAAAAAAAATATAAAAAAAGTTTAAGTATGTGATATTAATATAAATTAAATGGAAAACTTAACTCACCCGCATACATAAGTAGCGTCAATAAATTCAGCAGCCAATGTGTCATGATGATGTTGATAATTCTGATGCTACAGCTACTTTGCAGTGTCTTGCTAAAGCTGTTGTCGTTGACAGTGTTGACAATGTTCGTCGGTTCGGTTTGGAAGATGTTAAAATTTTACACGTTTTTTTTTTTATTGTAAGGAATGCAGATGTTAAAAATTCAATAATGATGATGGGTTGGGCTTATTCTTTACTATTGTATTATGTGTTCTTCTTATTTTCTTTTTATATGAAAGCAAAAAAATGTATTTGCCTTAAAAGAATGACAACATTGTGTCACGTTATAGTCAACAATTTCACATAAATGGCAGCTTGAGTTCAAAAACACACAAAAAAAAAAAACAAAGGATGAAGACGTGTTGATTTATGCACGAAATATGCGTTTCTTTCCGGTTAGTTTATTAAGAAGATATATTTACTTAATTTCATTTATTTTCTTTTTAAATTATGTTACCAATAATAAAGACAACAAACTATAGCGGGTTGATGGTAAGCGTTGTTAAAACATATGGGTAAGCTATCATTTTTTGCTGCGTATTTGCTTAACAGGACAGGACGGTGGTTTAAGTTACACACAGATACACACTCTTTTTGACACGTACACTTAAGTTTTCTTTAGCTTTTATTTAACAGTCACTTCAAGTATTTTTTTCTTTTTATGTTCAAATAATGTTTTATAACCGAAAAAAAGGTTTGCTCTATTCAATGGTGAGGGCAATTAAGTTTTAGCAAATAAAAAACATGCTAATAATTTCAGAAAATTTTAGTGTAATAAAAACATTAATCAAAAGATCACGTCAAAATTTATTGCAAATAATTATATATTTAATTAAAATCAACAAATGTACACAAAATATCCGGTACCTATTAAATGCACACACCTTCAAAGTCATACAAAAAAACAATCTCTTTTACGTGTTCCCATTTCAATAAACAATAAAGAGAACTCAAGTTGATATACACGAAATACGCACACTACCATACAAACCGTTATATTTTAATTTATTTGATCAAGAATTATTGTCGGTGTAGGAAAGGGGAGTATCAGGTATAAGGGGTTTACAATTTACCAGGTAAAATGTAAGAGAATTAAAATATAGGAGTAAGTTTTTGTTTTCATTACTCTTTAATTGGTTTCAATTTACGTTGTTTTACGGACACGTGATGTCCTTTTTGTTTCCGTTAGTCACCGCCATTAACTGTTGCTTTATTTATTTTCAGTTTTATTTTTATTTTAACTACTCTGGCATCTCTTATTCATTGTTTTGCAAATCCTCGAGTTTTATTTCCTGTCAACATGTAAAAAATGTGGCTGGTGTTTGTTCGATTTTGACACTTGTATTTCACAATCTTTCTTCTTGCTCTCGGTAATTGTAAGGTGTTGTTTGGTTGTATTTTTCGTTTTTTTTTTTTGCTTTCTTTTATAGCTTATTATTATAGCTTGTACTTCTCTTCCTTATGCTTCCTTATTCTGCAAAAAAATAAGAAAAATGATGTTTTATTGCAAATTCAACGTTATAGAATGGTAAAGAAATGCTGTAAGTGGCCGTTAGCACAGCAAAGACTGAAAATCACAGAATTACTATTTAATAAACGATTTTATGTTACGTGTAACATGTAATTGCTTAATTTTGAGATTTGTGATTTATCACAAGTTTTAAAAGCCTAACATAAGAATTTATTATAGCTGAACTAATAAATAAATAAACTAGAACGAAAGTAACGTTAGTCAATAGCGACACTATGATACCCTAAACTACAGTATTTGGAAACAAATTGTCAGGACTGTACCCAGAATCATGGATCTGCCACGGGGTAAAGATTAGATATCTTCATCGATATGGGTTTGGTACCTGTACAGTTTGTGCTTTCATTGTTAGGTAAAACTCTTGAGTGTTTCTAATTCCTATTCGCTTAACAGTTTTAATTGAATAATATCTTTAGCTTTTCTAAAATCTTTGGATAAAGTTTCCTGATGAACTGGCCTAAGCAACCCGTGAAATGCGCATAGGAATAACTTATTCCACCAACAATAAATTTTAGTTTATCAATAGTTAGAATTGGGAATTTATCACATTAAGGCCCGTTTTAACAACTTACCGATAGCTAAAGGTAGGATTTTATCGGCCGTATAAAAAGTCTTCCATTATTACATCTTTACTTTAACCTACCAGGTAGGATGAATTAACTTTATCGCTCACTTTAGGTTAAAGTAAAGTTTTAATAATAAAACACTTTTTATAAGGCCGGTTAAAGTCTACTGTTAGCTATCGGTAAGTTTTGAAAACTGACCTAAAACTCAATCTAATTAATGCAAATTTTTGAGCCCCAAGAAAACTTTGAAAAACAATTATACCTTGTAAAAATTTTAGGCAATCATGGCTTTTCGCTTACGTATAAATTAAATTGCAATATGTTTTAGACTTAACCCTAGAACACACACCCGGGTATAAATGTATCCACTTGCAACTTTGCAGTGCTGTAACTCAGGAACGGCTTAACGGCAAGGAATAGAGATTTTGGACGTAGGAAACATAAGTAATTTCTAATTGTTTAAAGGTTATTTGATGCAATTCGAATCAGTGGTTCAGGAGCTAAGAGCTTCCATAGTCGACAACTACGTAAACACACACGCAGTATACGTTTGTGCCACGCCAGTTATTATCAAAATAAAAGGCAACAAACCATTTAACAGTAGATTCAGATTCTTACACTTTTGAAAACCAAAATAATAATACACTCAAAATATTATGTAGTTAAATTCAAACGAAAATTCATTTTATTAAATTAAATTAAATTAAATTCATTTAAAAAACGGATCATTTACATTTCATTTAAAACAAATGATTTTTTCATTAATTTCAAAATTTTTTATTAATTGAAGTTCATATTCCTTGAAATTGAATAGTTTTTGCTTTAAAAAAATATATTTTAACCGACAAAAATCAAACTACATAACAAAATAAAAACGAAAAAACATTATTTTTTGGTAGTTTGTTTTTTGAATAACAAACATAAATGTTAAAAAATAAAATTATTTGTAAAATAACTATATTTTTATTAAATTTTAACAGTACGGAAAACGAATTTAATAACCCACAATCAGTTACTGTAATAATATTATAAGTGTAAAATAATAATAACCAGCAGCTAAAATAACGGCAAATGCAAAAACAACAACAAAAAACCACCGTTAGAATATCAATACTACAAACACTTGTTTATCACTTGAATAATAGTTGCCTGCATGCACTCTTTTGCTTATATCTCTTGAACCATGTAGAATATTTGCATGAAACAAAACTAAAACATTTTTAAAATATTTATTTACGGTTTAAAAAAAAATTAAAAATTAAGAGTGAAATTGGACCATTTAAACATAAGAAAAAGCCAAAATAAGCTAGTAGGCACAAACGTATCCCGGGTGTGTGTTCTCGTAGAAAAAGCTGGGTAATAGCCTACATCCAAGGCAAATTCATTACAGATAATCGCGGTGCTACAACAAGTGCAGCTCTACAAAAATCACAATCTGTTTTTGCAAAATCATTGTACAATATCAAAAACAAATGATTAATATTAAATATGTATTAAGTTAAGCCATGGCGAATACATTTATAAATTAAAAAATACATGCTGCAAATGCTCAAAATTTTGTGAAATGTTTGCAGCAAGGATTTGAGTATTGGAAGAACTTAATAAATGCCTTCATTTAATTAGGTGAAAGCCAAAAAGCCCATAAGGTTTTAGCACAGTCATTGAAATGCCACAGCACTAACTGGAAAATTTAGGAAAACTTAATGTTGGTGTCCGTGGGCCCAGGACATTTAGAAGATGCCATGTTAAATAATGTTAAAATTATTTTCCACGCCTGCGAAAAGTTTTAAACTTAAATGTTAATTTATTTTTTTTTAATTCTTTAAGCTTATCCCGCCAAGCTCTACGTTTATCTGCACGAAATAAACCAGAATCTCTGGCTAGAATCGAATCCGAAACCCCGGCGCTGATAGTCTTGTTCACTACCAGCTAGTCTACCGAAGCTCTCAAAAAATAATAAACAAATTTTGACACCCAATAATTATAAAGCTCAAAAAGAATGTTCTCACCTGGGCTAATAGGCAAGGCTAATTCATAACCATCTGTTATGAATTAGCCTTGCCTATATCCAAAAACATAACTAGAATCTTCAAAAAATTAAATTAACTCTTGTGTTAATACCCAACTTTATCGATATTGTTTAGCACCCGGGGTACCCAGGTACCCACACACTATAATGTATTAATAATCCATATTTTTATGAAATAAAATTAAATTTCTCAACTTTTTAAAAGCATTTCAAATTATATTTATGTTAAAATGTAATTTTTTAACTTTGTATTGCTAAAAATTTAAATTTTTTACACAGTACAGTATTTTTTAGTTTAATAGTTGAACATTTTTGGTCATACATGATATGTAAATGAGACTTCCCCGTATTATAATATTAACGCTTTGGAAACTGAACTTAAGTAATTGTATGATACAGAATTTAGTTTATTGAATTTTTTGAGCAGTTCAAACGTGTTTTTGTTATCCAATAAAGTGTATTGTATTGTATTGGGTACCGGGGTACCCGGGTGCGCATATTGCAATGGTTAAAGTTTAAGCAAATTTTTTTGAGCATTAAAGGAGCAAAAAATAAATCTAGAATCTGAATTCGTTTTCTTTTAAGTTAAATAACGACGATCCAGAAGCTTGTTTAAACATTTTAATTATTATTATAAAATTTTTTTCATGTAAATATACGTAGATGGGTACCATGGTACCCGGGTATTAACACAAGGGTTGAACACACATTGTTAAATCTGTTACTCACAAGGATCCGAACATGTACACAAACTTTATGGGCTGTAAGAAATATATTACAGAATCTGCAAACAGAGCGACAAACGTTTATGTCCTATTTTCACTTGTGTCGAAGGTTATAAAACTTAATAAGTCGGTTACAATTTTTTAGACAAGGATTTAATGTGGGAGCTCTTATGCCAATGTCCTGCATTTAATCGCGATAGGAGCAAAACATTTAAAATGGACAATATGCTAAATCTGAAATTTAATTGGTAAGTCGAGATGAAATAACACACATTTAATTCATAACGAACTTTTCTTTGAATTTTTATAATGCTACATTGTATTACTCAAAAGTGCAACACGTTTTGCATTAATTATCGCTGAATTTGTAATTGTTTCCTGTTTTGTTTTTCCCTTCACTTTTAAAAATTTTAAAAAGTTTTAAAAATTAAAAAAAAATTAAGTTAAAGACAGCAAATTAAAAAAAAAACAGTTAATTAAAAAACCAACAAAATTGTTTGACATTAAACGGATTTTTTTCGTAAGTAGGCAAACGTTTGGCAACTCTTTAGCAAGAGTTTAGCAAAACGTTAGCCAGAGTTTAGTTGGTGTATTATGAAAAAACTTGTTGCTGGCTGTAAGTTCTTAAGCTAGCATTAAATCTGGTTTTAGGCAATTAGCTGGAAAAATCTCTCCATTTAGAGCGCACAACATGTAAACTTGGCGTAGGTGTACACCCCAATAGGTTTGAATGATACATTATTCTCCTCTTTTCAGCCTTAACCTGTGTAGGACTGATGGTCACAATTGAACCGAAATCTGGTAAAACTATTTAACTTTAAATAAACAAAGAACTGATGTTTGCCTAACATCCGCTTTTGCATTATAAATTGGTTTCTTTTGGCAGTTTTGTCTTTTTAAGAATTTAAGTGTTATTTATTATGTTTATGGGAATAGTTACATAATGAAGCTGCCTTTCATTTTGTATAGCTTTTGCACAATTTTTTTAATACACCCTATTTATAAATTCATAGAACATTTTCAATAAAATTTTGCATCTTTCTGCTTACTAAACGTTGTTCTCCACCCGTAGGAAAACTTAGTTCCTTTGTCTAGCCTTTATACTCATTAAAGTTTTAAACAAAACCCCTTGCAAATATGTTCCCTATTTTACTTATAATATTTATCTTAATCAGCAAATTTTATACTAATGGGTTTATATAGATAAGTTAATGAAAAGTTGTATTTGTGATAATTAACAATTCAAACTGAAAATAATTAGGGCAAGTTTTTAATGCAGAAAAAAAACTTTAATTGCACTTCGAAGAGCAAAAACCTGCCATTTAATTTCAATTAACCGTTTAACGCAAGATTGTAAACAAAAAAGTTTTTTTTCCATGTTTTGAAAATGTCTAATTTTGTACCCAGAAATCAGCAATTTCAGGAAGTTTTTTATTCTGAAGAAAAAACAAACTGCATTTCGCTTGCCCATTAAGGCTTAGTCTGAGTTCACACGGCTCATGTCTTATTGACAAGATTGCTACTTTTTAGGCGAGAGAGACGAGGGGAAAAGAAACGAGTACACAGATGCATGTACTGTCTTTACGTTTTGCTTTTTCATTCGTTGTTTAATTTTGTTATTGTTTTCAATATCAAAAAAGCACATCTCGTCAACATGACATGAATCATTTGAACGCCAATGCATGTTCAAAGAAGATAAACGAAGGATCTTGTCAATAAGACATGAGCCGTATGAACTCAGACTTATTCAGGATAAACAGCATTATTGAAACATGTGTTTGCACAACTTCTATGCACAATTGGTTGATTTGCACCTTTTACCAAATGATTATATAGATTACAAAAAATTGTAAAATATTAATATTGTGAATTTTTTGTTTTTATCTATGTATATACAAAAAGAACTGCACACTTTGATGTCACCACTAACTGCAAGAACGGGTAGATAGATTTCAACAGAAACGTTTGGTTGTCTTGGCGATAGTCTGTAGATGGTTTATGTTAAGTTTGCATGAAATCGGCCCAGTGGTTCCGGAGATATGGCATTTAGATTTTCCTATATATTCCCATACAAATATCAACAAAATGCCCTCCATTTTGATTTCCTTCGAAACGGCTTGACTGATTTTTATGAAATTTTGATTTGTTTTTGGTAGGTCGTAGAGTATATTTTACATCGCTAGAGGGCGCAAAATAGGGCATAAGCTCTCCCTCTCTAGCTAATCCGCCAGTTTTCTTTAAATTTGGCATGCAGGCACTGTAACATCTAAAAGAAAATAGGAAATAGAGCGTGAAATAGGGCAAGAGGAGTAAAAGCTCCCCCTCCCTATATCTTCTTAACTAATCAACTGATTTTCTTGAAATTTGGCGGGCAAATAGTGTTACATCTGAAAAGAAATTATGGCCTATACTTTTTTCTTAAATTTGGCTAGCAGACACTGTTACATCTGAAAGAAATAATTTATGTGGCAAAACAACTTTTGCCGGGCCAGCTAGTAAATGATATTTTTAGTTTTAATTAAAAAAATTATCAAAAAACTTTGCCGTTTCAAAATTCAAAATTCAAAATTTATTTCAAAACAACAAAACGTTAATTAAATTGAAATACTTTTTAAGCCATTTTTTTAACTACTGATAATTTTTTCTGTGATTCCCTTAAATAACTTAAGAGTTAATGTAGACACCAGAGAACTGCAAAATTACTATTATTCTTGATTTATTCAAACGCTAAAATTTACATTCAATATTTGCTTGCAAAACAAAGTTTAACGTTGGTATTTTTTACATCGTTTCGTACACATTTAATTTTTGCATGTATTCGTTTCTTATTGAAAGTGCTTTATTTGCATTTTTGTTGCGCACGCAATATAACACAAATGTTTAAATTCAAAGGAAAACATTCTTATACTTTTGCATTCAAGTGGTCATTGTCCACTCGATGAGACGCTTTGTTAACATTAACAACAATAAACCACTCGATGAGACGCTTTGTTAAAATTAACAACAATAAAAACAACAATAACAAAAATACATTGTACCTACTTACATACAGAACTACTGTATTTTTTAAGATGAAAAAAAGTCTGTTTCTATGGAAATTGTTTGTATGTACCTACATATGTGCGTTTAGTTTCATTTCAATTTTTTTTTTTTGTTCTACATAGTTAATGCTGAATGAATACATAAGTAATGATTGCTTGATTTCTGGCTTTTTTGTTTGTATTTTTTTTTTTACCAAAACAATCATTGTCGCACCAAACACACAAACATCTTTATTAAAAAACGAAGCTGACGATGGTATAAATAACAAAGCACGATGTGCATTATTTGAATGACTGCAAACCAGCAGCGAATGTTTGCGGTTGAGCAAGTTTGATTGTATGACCGCAAGCGAGTGTATTTGTTGCTGTTCATTTAATGCGATTATTTTGCAATTGCACAAAGCCGTTCTCTGGTAGACACTAAATCCCAAAGTACCAGAACAACAGGATGCATAAATAAGACAGTGCACATGCCATCAAGTTGCACTTTTCTCTCTTTACTATAAATAAAAACCATCTTGATTGTTGTTGTTGCTTTTTATATGGCTTATCGAACAGTATATTTTCCCCACGCAAGGAATATGAATTGTTCATGTCGGTTATTCTACAAACGTTTTATACTTGAGTGAATATTTCAGTAGGGAGGCTGGACGGTGATAGATGTTTTTTGCCGCTTAAAAATTGAGATTTTGACAAGAAGGAAAAAGAAAAATTAGGTTTGGCAATAATATTGCTCCATGAAGTCAAGAAGGACCGACAATCACATGGAACCTGTACGGAATACAACTGATTCATTTAAAGCTAGAACTGGCTAAAAAACAGCCGGAGTATGTTGCCGGAAATTGTATATATTTCTATGAAGACCAGCTGTTTGGAAAGTGTTGCCTTACTGTCCGTGTTATGCATAAATTTCTCTCTTTAATTTCCTCAAGATTTCAATAGAGAAAATGCCAAAAAAAGATTATATATTATTTAAGGAATTGCCTGCTTAATTCTGAATATGCAAATAAAGGTTTTTACTACAGCTTAACCTTTAACTGTCGAGGTGAAATTTTGGGACATACTTAACCCATTAACGCCCTGCGTACTCTTATGGGGACGGTTTTTGATATGTCCACGACATTAAGATGACTTATAAACAAGTTTGCATTAGAAAAGAGATTGAATTTAAAATAAAATAGATACTTTTATAGTAATAAAGAATGGCCCGCATAAAATCTGGACGCATTCAAAACATTATTACAGCGCCCCCTAGTAAATAAAAATCACAACTCTTTTTATATGTTATTTACAAAACATATACCGTTATACGTTATAAATATCAAATTTGTAATTTAAACATTCTTTAGTAGAGACGCGATGGAACAAAATAGACGCGAACGAATTTTGCACACTTTCATAAAAAACCCAACATATAGTGGCAGTAAAATTGCAAAACTCCTTAAAATTCCTAAATCTACAGTATGTAGTGTTTTAAATTGTTACAAGACCACAGAAACTATCAATAGAAATCCAAAACAGGTGAAGAAAGTTAAGGTCAACAACCCAACTTTGAAGAAAAATATATTAATTTCCATTAAAAATAATCCTGGGATGTCCGACCGAGATCGAGCTAAGAAATTTAATACCA
This sequence comes from Pollenia angustigena, assembly GCA_930367215.1. Classification (NCBI taxonomy): domain Eukaryota; kingdom Metazoa; phylum Arthropoda; class Insecta; order Diptera; family Polleniidae; genus Pollenia; species Pollenia angustigena. Next base: position 96,820,452 of record OV884059.1, on the reverse strand, counting down.
GCAGAAGTACCATTCAGCGTATACGTGCAATCAGTGGATTAAAGTCCTACCGACACTCGGGATAAATTAATCTTTTTATACTTACGTTAATCACGAATCGTACTTAAAACTTCAAGTACGAATAACACTAAAACGTACTTAGATCAATCCTAAATGGGATTACTTTAAAAAATCAATCCCGATATTTCTTGAAATAAGTATAAAATTCTTAAATCAAGTACAAAAAAGATTAAACTTTTCGTTGATAGCGCCACTCTGAGAGAAAAAATTACAAAATGAGGGTTTTAATCTCATTAAACTTATTAGTCTCATCTCTCAGCATTGCATTATTTTATGCGTGCGTACGTGTGTGTTTTCAAAATGTATTGTACAACTACAACCACACAACACAAGTTTTGTTTGTAGTAACAACAAAAACAACAGACCAAGAAGAAAAACATATAGATATATATGTATGTATTATTTTCATGTTTAACCCTCCGGCTTACGCATGTTTTGATTGTCTATACACATTTAACGAAGGTCTGGCCAGACTCATGTGTACCACGGAGGGTTAAAAAGTAGATTTGAAATATTGCTTCTCATTTAGTTTATATTTTTAGTTAAATATGTACATAAGATTTTTAAAGTAAAAACCATTATAGGGCATGATGTTGTTGTTTTATCATTCTTTAAGCTGTAAAACGGGTACGTAAATCAGTCATAATAATTTTTTCTTTCTAATTTCTTTTTTGGTTTTTTTCAAGCACAAATTGGAGATAAAATCAATTTTACATACTTGAATTAAGCGCGTTTTGAGATTGATTCAATCTTAGTTTTACTTAAATCAATCTCATTTTCGGATTATTTTAAGAACGAGTTCGGATTTTGAGATTGATTGAATCTTAGTTTTACTTAAATCAATCTCATTTTCGGATTACTTCAAGTACGAAATCGGGATTGAATATGGATAATTTAAGTATTTTGGGATTGAAAATCCGTACTTAAATCAATCTTTGATTCAAGAAAATCCGTACTCACCGTAGTATCAATCCCGCTTCGGATTGATTTGAGTACGTTTGGATTGATTTTTCTTTTGAGTGTATTTTAACATTTCCAGTTTTTAAGTGGGACATTCTTTATGCTTAAATTGATTAAAACTGGCGATTCAAATCATATCTTTGATGAACTAGTTTACAAGCCAAGGCGACGCTATTATTTTTTTATATAAGCGTGGATGCTTTTTCGCATTTTCAGCCTGGATTTATTAAAATATAGTCGTTTTAGCAAATTATAATCAAACTGCGCATATATAACAATATTTGAACGAGAGGAAGCATATTTTATTATGCTGTCCCCCCCTGTGGGTCAAAACTTACATTTTTTGTTTACTTTTTGCTGGTGCCAGCAATGTGTTTTTGATTTGAAAAGTAATGTCCAAGGCGAATTCATGTAAACGGTGGTGTCGATACTACATCAAGTAACAACACCAAAAACACAACAATGTATTTTGTTGCTGCTTTCGTTGGCCGATATGTCAAAAACACAAGTAACTTTTGACATTCCTCTCTCTAATTTAAAAAAAAAAAGTAGCACAGCTGTGCTTTCAACGCCACCTGAAAAATGAATTCGCCTTGGTAATGTCTAAAACAGTTTTATGGAAATCATTTTTTCTTACATTTCTATGACAATTAGTTTGCTTTCGAATCACTCAATGAGATGTTTAATTTTCAATCTCTTGCTGACTTTCTAATCAAGAATTCTCACCAATGAAGCGCATTTCACGAAGATCTTTCAATAGACGAATCAACGACAACATATTTTGGACGTCATCCAGCAATGATTGCAAGTGCCGATGATTATTGGTATGCTTTCAACGTATGCTAAGGGAAATCGGCAGGAGAATCGAGAAATGAGGATCTAAAGTGGTAAAGAACTTGTTGAGTAAATTAAAGGTTGAGCTACATAAGCAGACCCTATATTTTGACAACTTTGTTTACTAGTCAGGCATTGCTGCGAGATATACGCAAAGCAAGCTATCGTGCTACTGATACCGTGAGAGATAAAAGAACAAAGCAATGCCCACTGCATTGTGTCAAAAATATGACATAGAAATACCGGGCTGAATTTGATTACTGATTTGATACAGTCAATCGTGCTATGGTTTGACAATAGAGTATGTACCATGCGTGCAAACTAAGACTTTGTTTATCCACTCGTCCACACAGAAAAAAGTCAATGTAAAATCGTCGAAAACAAGGTTGATTTTACCGTTTTCGGTAGTGATTTTGCTTCATAGTTACTTCATGTTAATTTAAGATTATTTTTCAATAACTTGCGAACAACATTTTTTTCTTTTAAAATAACTATAATTCATGTTAATTTAACATTGCAATAAAGTAAGAGCAAAATGTCATTTATATTGAAATAACAATCCGAATCACTTTTATGAAAGTTATTTCAAGTTGAAACAACGTTAATTTCGTGTAAAATCATATTGGTTTGAGTGTGATATAACAGTGAGAGGAAGGTTCAGAGACAACATGTGGATTTATTTAAGAATAATTCAAAACACCCCTGTAACACATGTCTTACTTATTTTGTATTCCCCTTTGTTACCAGAAGCATCAGCAGAATGCTCCGATATGGTTGTCGTCATCATTTTACTTTGAAAATTTGATTTACTATTTAAACAAAATAATTTTAGCTACAAGAATACGGGAATTATCTTCTTTTTCTAACATATTTTAAGCATGAAAAGAAAAAAAATTTATGTTTTTCTTTTTATAGTGTTGTTTTTTTTTTATACAAAACAAGTAAAACAGGTTTTTATGGTTTCAATAATGAACAATGTTATTTAAACAGTGAATAATATTAAATAAACGTTATTTTTGCTATTCTATAATTAAGGTAGAAGTACATAACACGCGGTAGTGCGCGCGCGCTCTGTCGTCTTCTGTCAAAAAAAGTTAAGCTAGTGTGTTTTCATAGAACAAGCTTCATGCAAAATATTTTGACGCGTTTGCGCCAGAAAGTTGGTTAACTTTGAACTTTTTAACGCGTTGTGTGTTTTTGACAAGTAATCAGCTGACAATAAAAATAATAATTTAACAAATTTGTGAATCATGAAAGAAAAACTTATTGAAGAGCTTAAAAAACATACAATATTTATATAAAAAGAATAAATTTAATAAAATAACAAAATCTTGATATACTTTCGAGCCCGTTTTTAATGCACAAATAAGTAAACAAATAAAAAAACAGCTGACAGGAATGGCTTTTGTAACGCGTGTTGTGTAACTTGCAATTTTTTACGCGCTAAAGTTTTTAAACGCACGATACTCGTCGACGAACTAACGCGTGTTATGTACTTCCACCTTTAGGCTTGAGTTCATCAAAATTAATTTCCATAAAATTATTTTCACTGAGGGAAGGAATTTTACAACTTGGAATTTTTATTAAAATTACTTGATAATTTTTCTTGCCTTAACGGGGGATTTGAACTCGGTTTGATCTTTACATGTTTCAAGAATCACCACATTCTGTCCTCTGAAGATCTTTGAGTTCTACCCACTGCACCACTGCAGTGCCCGTTAGCCAACAGTCAAACATCAATCTTTAATTAGTAGTAGCGGTGGTTCGAAATTTGCTGTTATTGTGATTGTGATACGTGATTTAAGGCTATTTTAATCCAAATTTTTAATATTTTTTAATTAGGCTTAAGTTCATCAAATTTAATTTTCATTAAATTATTTTTTTTATGAAGAAAGGCATTAAACAACATGAAATTTAATTAAAATTGTTTTTGATAATTTTTCATTCTTGACTGTGGCTGGGTTTCAAACCCTGGCCGGCAGGTAACCCTGACAAATTTCGATCGAAACCACTCGATCTCCTCAGATGGACTTGCCGTCTTACATTTCATCATAATATTTTTCATTTAAAATTAATATGAAATAATGATAAATTTAAATAAAGGGCATACTTTTGCAAAAATTTACCATGATTCTAAACCAACATTTCGCCATGTTAATTTAACATTGGTATTTTTTCTGTGTGTAAAGTAAAAAGTGGAGGTGCATTTAAAAAAAGTAGACGTGAATATTCCTCTGCTCTTCCGGAACTACAATATGCATTAACCAGTTGTGGGATACGCGTTTTAAATTTGCTTGCACATCATCTGTTTTGTTAAAATAACGTTTTGAAATAAGAAAACAATGGTAAAAATAATTCCATGAAAATATTATGAAAATTTTGATGTGAAACGAAATTTTTTTTCTACCTAATACTCACGCTAACGCTGACCTGGTGTTAAAATATTTTCAAAGAAAAAATTACGCAAATGATGACGAGTGGTAATTTTAAGCCCAGCCTGTGCGTAACTCCGATCGAGAAATGCCTAGATCAACCAAAGCGCAAGTGAATAACAGCGATCACGATATGAGAAGATACTATGATAATTAAATTGATAGAGCGCAATGGAACAGAGCTGTTTAAAAAATCTTAAGAGAGGGTAAAATTTTCCAACACCTCAACAGTTAAAGGTTAAGCTTATAAACATATTTTTAAAGCAAAGTTATTTTAAAACTTACTCTGAATAATAATTATTTTAACAGGAGTTTTATGCTTATTTTTTATACTAAAAAAATATATGTATTTATGGCGAGCAAAAGCTGTAAGTAGTTTTTACACAATATGCTCATCTGCCATCACTTTTTATTTTTATTAACACCCTGACATTATTATACGTGTGTGTGTGTGTGTGTGCATATCTGTATACTGATATGCTAGAGCTCTACAACCCAGCGGTAAAACTCAGAAGACCTTTTTACTTAAGGCCTTTTAAAAGGCCTGCTTAAAAATTGTTTTGATTAAATTACTATTCTTATCTAACTGCTAAAGAATGCCTCATAGAAGGCCTCGGCTCTTTGGTGTAAAAGATAAGATACACCTTCCACACTCGCTTCTGTGAGAAGGGAGTAGAGAAGGAGTAACATTTTTTGTATTGTTTTTTTGCACAAGCAAAAGCAAAATAATTATTTTTTTTTGATCCCGTTACCATTCTTCTGTACCTGCTAAAGAAGCGAAAGCGGAAGGCCTTCTCCGCAATGACAACGTGTGTAAAAAAGATATGAGTATGGAATGGAGCGAGCAGGCCTTGTATATCCAAAAGAAGGAGTACAGAGGCTTTCTAGAAGGCATCCGTACTCTTTCTTTTTCCCGCAGGGAACATATATTTGCATGTGCTTGTCTCGTGTTTTAATTATGAAGTGTTCAACGAAAGTTCTATGTAACAAATAAAAAACTTCCTCGCTAATATCGCTCTCATCATTATCATCCGCTTCGCCATGAGCCAACAGTTTAATGAAAACAGGTGGTGGTATTAGCAAGTTTTTTAATGTGTTAGTATATATAAGTATTCCTGTGAGTGTGTTAAAAAGTGTTGTTTAAACAGTAATTACTAGTAGCTTAACAAACAGCTGCTGTTTTTTGTTTCTTTGCTTTCAAAGCAGCAGCATTTGCAACTTTTATTACTGCAAAACTGAGGATTCGATTTTTATATTTCATACGCTGTTGCACTTTTTCAATTTTCGCCAAAAACTTGTTCGCTGTTACTCATGTTTAATTGCTATTGTTGTGGGTTACTTTGTGTTTCTCATTTAGTTCAAAAGTTCATGTTACTGCTGTTACTTGTAACATATTGTAAAATTTCCCTTTCATTATGCAGTGGTTAAAGGTTTGTGTCAACATGATCGTTTTTTTTTTAATAAATGAAATAAATGAAAATTTTAGTTGAATTTTGCAAATCTGTATTGACTTAAAAAACAACTTTTTAGAAAAAGGGGACGTTATACTTCAAAACTATCTGGAAACCTTTTTTTTTTTTGAACATAAGCTTTTTACTTTTCTTGGTACCTATTTCCGATATCTTGGCTTTTATGCCAGCTCCTTAAAATTATAAAAACTGAACTAACAATATTATAATTCGTTATGGTTTTAAGTGTGGCTGAGTTCCAAAAAACGAAATACTTTGCAGTAAAAATTAAAAGTGTACACCAAAATTAACAGTGCACAGTTTGGTTATTGTGTACTCATCGCTAACTTTTTTGGTGTCCTTTGGGCCAGGTAACATTGTAAAATTACACATGGTTGTATTGTAGAATGAATTTAAAAGGGCAAATTCCTTTGTATTTGACGTTTTGGAATTCAGCCAAAACGTATTAAACTGCTTCCTGAAGCCCGCTTTATAAAAGATTTATGGAAAATTAAAGACCGATTGACGCAAAATTGGTGCTATTTTAAGCCACATAAAGCCCATATGACACTACATTTTTAATGCATTGTTCAAGTTTTGGTGAACAGTGCAAATATAAAATAATAGAACAATTTACCAAGTGCGAAGCGTTCAGCCGTATTAAGATAAATTACAAGTTGTCAAACGTTTTACTAAAGTTATCAATAAAAAATTAAGTTATGTCAAAAAAAAATGTAAAATTGTTCAACTTAAAATTGGCATTTCAAGCTTGAAGTATCAAAAGTGTTGCTGAATCAGCGGTTTATGGGCAAATTCAGCGATTTACCGCTTTTTGTTTTTAAGTTTTTCATAAACAAAAAGTTGGCAACATTTAATAAAATTAACAGAACAGGGATGGCTAAGTTGTTTCAGTTGTACTTTTTTGTTGATACTTTTTAAACTAAGATTTATAATACCTTTTTGTGGTGTTTTTTAAAAACATAAATAAAATTAATTTCAACTAAAAAAAATCTTTTAGTACAATTAGAGCAAAAAAGTAAAATTTTTAAAGGTTGTTGGTACAATTTTAAAAATTCTCAACGCCATCCCTGAAACAAAACCATAACAAGAGAAAAAAAAACTAAAAAACCTTGTTTACATTTTTTATAGTTTGCTTATTCTAGCATTTACTGTTTCTTTCTATATCAATTAATCAATAAAAAATGTAGTGTCATAAGGGCTTAAAACAAGATGGGATGAAATTAACCGACAATTTCATTATTTCTAAGCTTAAGTGGGATAGTAACAAAATATCGAATTTCAAAACACCAAACTGTAAAAAATCCCAATTTGTTTAAATCCCGAAATGTAGAACACTGAATTTCAAAACTCCGAGCTTTATAAGCCCGAATTTTTAAATCTATAATTTAAAAATCCCGATATAAGGATCCCGAAATTCGAAGCTTTAGTGAGTGAAGCAAGTGGTTGTAAAGCCATAAAGGAGAAAATCCTAGTGCCCGACTGAAGGCTCAACCATGCAATCTATCAAGCGATTTTTAAAACCAAAACTGTACAATTATTGTGAGGTCTTAAATTCAGGCTTTTAAAATTCGGGATTTTTAAATGCGGATTTTAATTTTCGGACATATGAACGCCTTCTCGTATTGGTAAACCATGACAGAATAAATGCTTGTACTATAACGTTATTCGTTACGGTTTTAGGCGTACCAAAGTATTTTCCGGGAGTGCACTTTTGCAGAGCATATGGTTAATTATTAAGCGATCTTGACGAAATGAATGAGTCTGAGTTGTAGCCACATAAAATCATTAATTAAAAATTACTTTAACATTCGAATGTAAAATATTTCGGTATACATCTTCATCAACGCTTAACATTTAAATGTCATATATATATGAGCAACTTCAAAAATTTACGACACCTAGACATTTTGTTTTTAATTTTTTTTTTTTGTCTGACATCAATGTTGATTTGCGTGTGTATAAACATATATTTGAGCATGTGAAATCCGTTCGCGTTAATCATTTTTATTACACGGCGCAAATTTTACTGCGGTTTAAAGTTAAAAATTAAAAAAAAATATAAAAATTACAGTTTTTGTTAAAATTGAAAAAGGATAACGCGAGTGGATAATACCCCTTAAGGGCTTTCTTAGCACACTAAAATATTTGTAAAAGCTTGAATACTTTTTAAAAAACACTGGAAAAAAAATATAAAAAAATTTTTTTTGATCGTGTATGCATATAAAAATTTATTTAAAATTGTTAAACATTTTACAAAATTACGGCTAGTATAAGACATAATTTGCAATATTTTGGGAAAAAAACTATTTGGCTATCGCTAATGGCTTAAGAGATATAACCATTTAAACTTTACCACTCATGATTTTTTTACCAAATTATATATTTAGATCAGTAATACTCAAATATTTATTCTTAGAAGCACTCAGCAAAAGCTACTATGATCATAATTTGTTTCGTTTCTCAGTTTTTTTTTAACGAATTTTAGAAATTTTAAAATGTATATTCTGAAACCAAATCAAATATTTCATACAAGGATGGTTTTTGAGGTTAGAAACATTTTGTTTCTCCATAAAATCTTAAATCCTTAACATTTTTTGGTGCGTTTTCAATTTTAGTATCAAGCTCAGTAAAGTCTTCTATTCGATGTACGTTTGAGCGGAATTGATACAGCGCTTCAGTTGTCACAAAGCGAAATGTGTTTGGAAAAAACTTTCAAAAGTTCATAAAATTTTTGCGTTTAAAAATTTTAAAGTGCGTTTTCGCCTCGGAGGTGCCCTTAACGAAGTTACTCACATCACGCAATACACTAGCCAACTTAAAAGGCAATTCAGATTGTCAGACGCAAAAAAGATACATTTTTAAAAAATTAACGCTAATTTCTTTTAAGTTTGTGATGTCCGTGATACGTTATTGGTGCGCTGACACCAACTTGATACACCTCAAACTTTATAAAATTACGCAGTTTTTTTAATTCTGCGCTTAAAACTCATTTTTATTAAACGGCGCAAAAACTCTATGCAAAATCTTCAAAAATGTCTAAATTCGGAAAATTTTGGTTTCACTTTAAAACACCATGCAACTTTTCACGCAGCAGCGATATCAAAATTTTTTTTTTAGTGGATATATCCTCCAAGTCTAGTGACTAAATTTTGTATGGGTTTCGATCTAAAAGCTTAAAACTATTACAAAGAAAACGGAATGAATGAAAAAACTCTTGGAAGTTTCAAGTCGTGAGGTGAGGACTTTTCAACGTAAAACTTTGCACGTCATATCCTTCAAGTATAGTCATCCAAACCCTGTACAACGTTTTTTTCAATTCATAAAACTTAACGAAATAAGAGCCATAGTATGTCGGTTTCAGCAGGTGCTCAAACAATTTTAAGTAGCCCATATATGAGGGGTATAGTTGCAAAGACTGCAATGTCCACATTTATAGTTTTCGTGATAAATACTAAAAACCTCTAGCTCAAAGTTTATTCATATTTATGTATTGTATATCATGCTATTCAGTTAATAAAAATATGATGAAGATATGACGCAAGTTTCAACCAAATCGATATAACGGTTTGCTGGCAATTATAATAATACAATTGGAGATTGCTGTGGACATTGCTGCTTTTTTAGCATTGGCAAGTACTTACAAAAATCACTAGTTATAAAATTCTTAAACTTAGCAAAGGCTTAGTTTTTTCTTGATGGATTTGGAGGAACTTCATAACAACTTAGCTCCATAATTACGACTAATGACGAAGTTATAAAATGAACAATAAAACTAACTGTTTCATAAAAAAAATAATTTGTTATATTTTTTTTGATATTCTTTAATTAGGCTTGAGTTCATCAAATTTAATTTTTATTAAATTATTTTCACTGAGTGAAGAAATTTTACAACTTGGAATTTTTTATTAAAATTTATTGATAATTTTTCTTGGCTGAGCTGGGATTTGAACCCGGGTTGATCTTTACATGTTTCAAGAATCACCACATTCTATCGTCGGAAGATCTTTGAGTTCTACCCACTGCACCACTGCGGTGCCCGTTAGCCAACAGGCAAACATCAATCTTTAACCAGTAGTATGGTGGTTCGAAATTTGCTGTTATTATCACCTAAATTTCAAATTACATGTTGCCCCCTTTTCCTCTGTTTTCCGTATTCTTTCTGTCAAGACTTTGTCTTGAAAACCTGAATACATTTGTTTATTATGTTCTTTTTTTATACCCTCCACCACAATCAGTTGTGAAGAGGGTATATTAAGTTTGTCATTCCGTGTGAAACTTTTTTATTATTCATCTCAGACCCCATAAAGTATATATATTCTGGGACCTTGAGTAATTCTAAGTAGATTTAGCCATGTCCGTCTGTCTGTCAGTCTGTTGAAAACACGTTCAATTTCGAAAAACTCAAAAGAACTAAACAAACTGGGTATCAAATTGCTTGTAGTTATCCTAAGCAGTTTGGGATTGAAATTCAGCAAAATCCGTTTAGTAGGATCAGAGCTATGAATCAAAATGTGGAACCACCACCTAAAAAAAATTGATAATTTTGTTACAAAAACCTACATAAATGGTGGAATAATGCACAGAATGACATACGATTTTGTAAGAATTCGTCTTATTCAACTGGAAATCACGCTGTAAACTTTCGTGAAGATTGGTCCATAATTTACCTTAGGCCCCATATAAACCCTACTTCCGGAAAACAGTTTAGTGTGCCTAAATCCGTAAAAAATAATGCTATCATAACAAAATTTGGTATAATTTACATTAGATTCCATTTTAGCAGCCTTCTGAAATTCACTGCAACCGCTTAAACTAATTGCACCGCTGTATTGAAATTTATGTTTTTTAATACCAGAAATTGTTCTGCAGAATTTGGGATGATTGGTTCATAGCTTGCCATGGCTTTTATATAATTTTTTCTCCTGAAAATCATTTAAGTTCAGCTTAAACTGATATTCTACTTAAGCTTTTTAAAATTGATTCTGATTGTCGATCAATTATTTTATATAGGTCTAAACCGCAACAAATTTTAATGCAGATGTCTGTTTTTACAAAGATTATATTAATAAATAGACATCATACAGATATTATTACTTAAACATTCGAAGTGTCGGTGGAGGGTATCAAAGGTTCGGCACAGCCGAATATAGCCTCTAACTTGTTTTTGTCCACTTTCGTCGTCATTTTATTTGTACAAATCAAAGTACAAATGTAAACATTAGCACTTGTGCCATAGCTATTTTTAAGAACAATTTTGATTTTTAGTTGAACTGTTAATTTTTAATTTTTTTTTTTGATATTCTTTAATTAGGCTCGAGTTCATCAAATTTAATTTTCATTAAATTATTTTCACTGAGGTTTTTTTTTTTAACGGGCACCGCAGTGGTGCAGTGGGTAGAACTCAAAGATCTTCCGACGATAGAATGTGGTGATTCTTGAAACATGTAAAGATCAACCCGGGTTCAAATCCCAGCTCAGCCAAGAAAAATTATCAATAAATTTTAATAAAAAATTCCAAGTTGTAAAATTCCTTCCCTCAGTGAAAATAACTTAATGAAAATTAAATTTGATGAACTCGAGCCTAATTAAAGAATATCAAAAAATTAAAAATTACATTTCAACTAAAAAGTGTTTATGGTAATTTAATATTCACTAATTGGAAGCATTCTTTAAATACAACTAAGAGGTGTTATTAGTTACGTTTGTGAAAAAAGTGGACATTGCAGTGTTTGCATCTATACTCTCATATAGGGATAAACTCAAATAAAACTGAAAGCAATTCAAATAAATTGTCTTATTGAAAAAAATTATTCTGCCTTAGTCTGGATTGCAAACTACTACTTTACTACTCTAGATTAAAGCCAATCTTATGCTGCACTATTCAGTAACGGGGCCTGCATCGATCTCCAACATGGAGAAAGGCGCCAAAACAACATTCTTTGAACAAATATCTTCTGCCTATTTAGCAGTCTGTTATGAGACTGGCAGACAGAAGATAAATGGGATTTTTAGGAAATTTAGCGAAAGGTCGCTTGCGGACTCCTTAACACGTTGACTGCCAAGGCCATTTTCAGAAAACTGGCCAAAAATGACATTTGGATTTTTTCACATTATATTACTAAAAACTCTATTTCTAGATGTATCATCTACCTATGTATCATGAAAAAGCAAATATGATGTTAATTTTAGGAGTAAAAGGACCTACGAATTATCTCGTAATTGGCTTCTGTGACAGAAATCGCTACGCAGAAGCCAAATACGAGTTAATTCGTAGGTCCTTTTTCTCCTAAAAAACATCATTTTTTGCTTCCTATAATATTTTGTTTTATAGTTATTATAACTTTATTATTATTTTTTTTCTTTTTAGATTTATAAACATTCTCTAAATTTATTTATATAATTATCAAGAATCCAAAATGGATAAGAAAAGGTCACAAATGTAAGTGATTCAGAATATGACGGAATTTTCAGCGATGATAGTAACGATATTTATGAGCCTTCTGATTATACAAGTGATTGTGAAGATGTACCTGAAGACGGGTCCGAACCTGATGATAATGACGATGATCTCCAAGCAACAACGTCAAATGAGAATGATGATTTGTGGACAGAAGTTCAACACAAGCCTGATTTATTTCTTTTTGAAGAAAATGTTGGTGTAAAATTAGATATATAAAATTTTTCAGTACAAAGCTGGTGGATTTATTTTTTTCGGATGAGTTCCTTGCATTACTGGTAGAACAAACTAATTTATATGTTGCGCAAGAAATTGAGCAACGGGAAAATGGGAATCAAAATGCTGTAAAAAAATCCAAAAGGTTATCAAATTGGCAAGACGTAAATGCTGTAGAGATGAAAGTTTTTATTGCAAATGGGACCTTGTACTTTTCCAACAATAGAACATTACTGGAGCACAAACAAGCTATATAATGTAAACTTTTGGCGCTCACATATGAGCCGAAATCGATTCCAGTTGCTACTTCGTTATTTTCATTTGGTTGATAACTCAAACGCATCTACCGACAGATTATACAAGGTGAGACCAATCCTTAATCATTTCAACAATGTTATGCGTGAAAACTATGTACCAATTAAAAATATTTGTATTGACGAATCCATGAAGCTATGGCGGGGAAGATTGATTTTCCGCCAATACATAAAAAATAAAAAAAAAAAACACAAATGTGGCATCATACAATATGAACTATGTGAGTCCGACGGTCTTGTAATAAAAATTTACAGCGGAAAATCTGAGGAAACTACCAATAATCTGGGTCACACTGCTGACGTTGTTTTACATTTACTTGAGGACTATCTCGATAAAGGCTACCCGCTTTACATGGATAATTTTTATAATTCAGTTAGTCTTACAAAACTGTTATAAATACGAAAAACTTATGTGTGTGGAACCCTGCGAAGTAACAGAAAAGGAAACCCCTGAGATGTAAATCGTAAACTGAAAAAAGGGGAGTGTTTTTGGCAGCAAAATGGTCCTGTTTCTGTATGCAAATGGAAAGACAAACGAGAAGTCCTTACCATTTCAAACATGCATGCTGTTGAAATGGTAGAGGTGCCCAATCGCAATGGAAAAATTTCTATGAAACCGAATATAGTTCGAGATTACAATAATGGAATGTCTGGCATAGACCGATCAGATCAAATGATTTCGTACTACTCATCTCTAAGAAAGACTATTAGATGGCCCAAAAAGGTTTTGCTACATATTATAGAGATATATATACAAAATGCTCACAGAATTTTTCAAAAAGTAACTTCATCTAAAATAAAACTGATAAAGTTCAGAGAAGAATTCGTCTTCGCGTTGATTGCAGATTTTCAACCAGTTTTGAAAAAACAAAAAATAGAAGTCAAGAGCTCCATTATTTAGAGTGTTTACCACCAACGGATAACAAACAGCGTCCGACAAAGCCATGTCGTGTATGTACCCAAGCAAAAAACGCCGAGGAACGCGTTACTTCTGTCCAGCCTGTGAAGAGAATCCAGCCACATATAATAAAATATTACTTTATTTCTTCTATTTGAGTTAATTTTTCCATTATAATGAATGAATTTTTACATAAAATTTTTTTTTTTTTTAATAAATGTTCAGCTTACGCAAGCCAAAACTAGCTTTTTTTTCTTTCCCCAGAAGCCATTTATCGATACTAGCACTGATATAATACGGTTTTACTCGAAACTACACAAAAAGTGGCAGTTTTAGATGGTACGAGATAACTCGTAGTTGGCTTCCTGGAAGGAAAATCAATCTACGAGTTATCTCGTAGTTGGCAGCAACTTTTTTGTTGTATCAGGTTTAACATCAAGAATTTTGTTTTGCAAAACAAAATAAAACAGAAAAGTTCGGCAATAAGAAAGAAAAATGATGTCTATCAAAGTTTTTAATCGTAAATTTTGAGTTTTAAGGCTGCAATCGATTCGATTGGATCTATATAGACTCTGTCCTTAACAAAGCCCCACAAAAAATAATCCAGTGGTGTTAAATCACACGATCTGGCTGACCACTTAACAGCTGATGTTCGTGAAATTATGCGATCGGGAAATTTGGTTTCCAATAGATTAATCGTTTCATGTGGCACCGTCCTGTTGAAACCACATGTCAGTGATATCCAAAAAAAGGCCCAATTATGAATCCAGACCTCAAAGCGCACTATACAGTGACACGTTGAGCATGCAAAGGCTTCTCAATAACCGCTCTAGGATTTTTAGAAGCCCAAATGCGTCAATTTTCCTTGTTCACAAGTCAAAAATGATTTTTTCAGAAACATTTAACGAAATGTAACGTTAACAGAGCCCACCATCTTCATAGTGGATTTTAATTATTTTAATGCGATTTTCGAGCGAATTGAATTCTTTGCAACCATTTCCAATGCTTCTACTATAAATACGTCAAAAAACTAAATATGGGCACTTCCACAGAAAATCTCTCTTTTTGTCACGTCACGTCACCTAGCAATTATTCTTGTATTTTAGAACCACGTTGTTCAAATTTTTCCTCTCTTTCACTAAATGAAAACCTAGTTGCGCTCTACACCCAAATGCAAAAAAAGTAAATAATATTTTCATTATTCTTTGAGAAACGATTAAAAATGGTTGGTGACGTTACGTGACAAAAAGTAGACATTTCTGTGGAAAAACCAATATCGAAACCACATGCTGTTGGTGTTGCCACAATTAAAGAACAAAGTTTTTGTTGATTACCTGATATTTAATAAATCGCTTCGACTAAGGTCTCGAAATACTAATCGAAATTTATTATACTTTACTCTTAATAGTTTTCATATTAAAAATTTTAATTTACAAATAAGTAAAGAGTTTAAGAAAAACAAATAAATTTCATTACCATTTTTAAACAATAATATTCAAATTTAAATTCCTCAAATAAAAAAAAAAAAAAAACTACAAAAAGTTTAATAGAAAAAATCATTTTACTATTTTGCATAAAAACAAGCAAAACAAGAAAGGGTACAAAACTCTTTTTTTATTATTGTTTTATCTAAATCGTTATTATATTCTACCGTTTTAATTTAAAAAAATATTCTATTTACATAGTAAGAAACAAATAGAAAGGAAAGAAGAACAGGAAAACTTGGGAAAAACTATGATTTTCTTTTTTTTTTTTTTTCTCTCACCCACTTATTGAAATCCAATTTATTTTGTCATCTTAGAGTAGATACTTCTAACTATCTTTAACGTTTTTTTTTCGTTTCCTGCCATCCGTTTTAGTTCCTTTGATTTTTTTATTCTCTGTTCTATTTGGTTTCGTTTAAGCCAATTTCATTTCATTTTCTACTTTAAAAATCACACAATCAATGATGTGGAACTTGTTTACTTAAATGCATTTTCTATTATCAATGTATGTGAACGAGTTAACACATACACATACGCATTTAAAAATGTATTTTTCCATATGTGTGTTAACGTTTGGTTAAGGAAAGAATGTATTTGTAATTGCCACTAGCAAAATGTGGATGTATGTATGTATGTGTGTTCAAGTGTGAGCTTGCATCTTTTTATGTTGTTCGATAAAATGTGATGTTACGGTAAAAGGTAAGTACTATGGCAAAGGACAAGGGTTTCTATTCAGCAATAAATAACAGGAAATTCCTGGACAAAATATTTTTTGTTAAATTTCCGAACATTTTCAAATCGGAAATTTCGGGAATTTCTTCCCAAAGTTTTATACTTCTATTCAGTTTTTGTGACATTTAATTTTTATAACTGTCAGTTTTTAAATGTCGAATTAAATGATAGGAAAAAAGTAGTAACCAGCAAATTATTGCGTTTCTAGGTGTAATACGTTAAAGCATTTTCAAGCAAATACTAAAAAATTTTCTCGAATGGCTCTCAAAATAAATTATCCTTATTTCTAAACTCTTCACCAACGGTGGAAAGGGTTTATATAACTCTTTGTCATTCCGTTTATGATTTCTACAATCTTGATCTTTGACCCTATAAAGTATATAAAAACTGGGTCGTTATGAGCAGAGAAGTGGATTTAAGGATGTCCATCTGTTCGTGTGTATGTTAAAATGGATTTTTCGAATACCCCAGGAATAATATGGACTATGTTGTTATATAGTTATGCCACATTTATTCCGTCAAAGTTTGCTATTGAAATTCAACCAGATCGTTCGATAAATAGCCTAGAGAAGAGCAAAAAGCAACGACTGCTTCCTATTTAACTCAAAACTCCTTTGTTATGTTGGTAAATCTGAAGGACGGCAAGAACCAAAGTGTCCAAATTAGGTACAAATATAGTGGGTATCAAAATATCTGACAAAGTTTAGATGGCATTGGTGAAGAAGGCGTGAAACTTCCCATTTTAAGACATTGTTTTATATTTCTGTATATCTGGAAAAATACAAGAGCCAAAGTTTTAAGATTAAGTACAAGCTTCATTGATATCATTTCCCAACATTCGATAGAATTAAGGCGAGGTTTGAGAAGTGGGCGTGCCAGGAAACCGATTTATATCTGAAGAACGGTATCAGGAAACTTGTCCAAATTTGGTACATATGGCTGGTTTATCAATACACAACCTCTCTCAAAGAAGGTTTGGAACTGAGTGACACCTTCTATACAAAGACATTATAGATTAATGCACTTATACAATTATTACAGTAACTGATTGTAGGTTATGAAATTCGTTTTCTGTTCTGTTAAAGTTAAATAAAAATATACAGGGGTGTCATGGAAATCGAAAACGTAAAACGAAATAATTTAGCAGTTCTTTTCATTATACTTTTAATCTAATGTTTGCGATTTTTGTTAAACAATTCTATTTAATAGAGCATTATTTGTGTAATTATTGACATAAAATTGTTTTATTACATAAATCTTATTGAAAAACGACTCTTTCGTTTTCCATGTCACCCCTGATAGTTATTTTTCGAATAATTTTATTTTTTAACATATATGTTTGTTGTTGAAAAAACAAACTACCAAAAAATCAAGGCCCATTGAAAAGGTCTGCGCAAGAAGCCTGATGATCATTGTTTTCATTCTTTTGAGCTTTCAAAGAAAAAGTTTTTTGTTTTTGTACAAGTAAGCAGACCTGATAGATGAGCCTTGCAAAAAATAATGTTTTATCCAAGGCGAATTAATAGAAGGTGGTCTTATTTTGAAAACGTTTTACAACACTTGTAAAATATTTTAACGTTGTGTCAAATATTCAAACAAATATTTGATTTTGTTTTTATATTAAATTGTGTTTTTTTGAAATGTTATAACTTAAAAAAGTTATAAATTTCACATTTTTAATCGAAAATTGTAGAATTTAGTTAAGATTCCTTAAAACCAACAGGACGGTATACCATTTTGACACAAGGTTAGTAATCAGCTGTTGCTTACGTAGCAAGATAAGTTCACCTGGTGTAAATTCGCCTTGGTTTTATCGTATTTATTTTGTTATGTAGTTTGATTTTTGTCGTTTAAAATATATTTTTTAATAGTAAAAATCAAACAATTTTAAGGAATATGCTGTTCAAAAAATAAAAAATTTCAAAATGAATGTAAAAATCATTTGTTTTAAATGAAATGTAAATAATCAGTTTTTTAAGTAAATTTTAAGTTGTTAAAAATTAATTTTCGTTTAAATTTATCTACATAATATTTTGAGTGTGTACATATGTCTAGAGAACGGCAAGAGCCGAAGTTTCACAATTAGATACAAGCATCTTCGCTATTAATTAAAAACTAAATGTCGAAGAGATTTGGAAAGTGGGCGTGGCTGGAAACAGATTAATTTATATCTAAAGAGAGGTATCTGGAAATTTGCCCAAATTTGGTATATATAGCTGGGTTTTCAATACACAACCTCTCTGAAAGAAGGTGAGAGATTGAAGAAGTAGGCGTGGCACCTTCCGTACAAAAACATTATAGATTTCAGTGTATCTGGAAAATGGCAACAGCCAAAGTTTCCCAATTTGGTAGAAGAATCTCGCTTATCAATACACAACACCCACTAAAATGTGGTTCAGATAGAAGATATGGGCGTGGCACAACATAAATAGTTATTTGTATCTAAAGAACGGTATTGCAGTTACTCGGTGTTCCTATCGCAACATGGTAAAGGGTGCATATGATTCGGCATAGCCGAATAAAGCACTCTTTCTTGTTTTCATTAGGATTTTTAATTTTCAAGTCGTTTGGGATGCAACGAGGAGATTTTATATCGTTGGCAAAATGTTAGAACAAAAAACATGTCGAGTTATTTCCAGGGAAACTGGAAATATGCTCTAAAAAAGTGTTTTATGAGCATTAAAGGGCATAAAAAACTTGAAACAATGCTCTTCAACATTTTAAGAATATGCCCTAAAAACTAAAATGACTCACAAAATATTCAACAATTTAACACACACAAAAATACAACGATTTCACGGAATAAAAAACCTACATTTCATGCGCACCCTGGAATAACAAAATTTCCGGAAATTGGAAACCCTTAAAAGGACTTATATTTATTTATATATATTTGCGTTTATAAGGCTAGCCCTTCTGCACTCCTTGGGTCAATTTGACCCAATTTTGGTTTTCAAACGCAAAATTTGTCCCTTTTAATATAAGAAATGGACGTGAAACTTCAATTTATCCATTACAGGGACAAAAATTATAAATTTAAATAAAAATAATAAAATTTTAGTTTTTCCTTCCCCCTCCAAAAAACACGATTTACACACATTTAATATCCTTTGGGTCAATATGACCCAACATGCGATATTGCAAGTTTAATTCCACTTTAAAATTTGTTTTCTATTGAATTGAGTTCATCTTCATTCAGAATCATCGATAAATAATTTTTTCGGTCAAATAATCAATAGAATCGCTTTTGGTTTTATTTCACTTAAATATGAAATGTTGTAAACATTTTATTGTTGGGTCATATTGACCCAAAGGATCATAGGAAGGGCACATATCCAAGGGATGCAGAAGGGCTAGTCTTGAAAGTTGTTTTGTACCAGCTCGAACTCTGGCAGAATCTTAAGAATCTCTGCCAATTACAACCTTATGCAAGTTTTAAGTGTTGGGCACATATGTTCATTTATCTGTCGAAAGCGAGACGTTAGGAGAAACCTGTTTATGCATAAGCGCCATGAACACACTAAACGAGAGATTGAGATTTTAAAATGACTTCGATTTTTCTAAATTATTTTAAAATACTTTTTATCCCACCTTTATCCTTACACATAAAACCACAAAGTTATACATATAGCATGTAGGTGTCTATGTTAAATTTGTTTTCATGCTTATGTATGAGTTGTGTTGACTCAAAAAAAAAATATCAAATATGCAGAATGTTTTATAGGTCCAGCATGTTTGAACTATTTTTAGATTTTATGGTTTGTGTTGAGGTGTGTTAAAGGGTCTGTTTAAATTGAAATTTGTTTACGGGCAAGATTGTCTTTTGGGTCATTGTGTATGTGTAAGTGTCTTATATAAGTAACGACGATTGTAATTATATACAAAGATAGATATAAAAGAACGCCAACACTAACGAACGCTTTAACATGCGTACATTAAATTTAAAAATACAATTATTTTCTTATTGACTTGGCGTTATATATTGTGTGTTGCTTAAAAGACCTTTAGGAAGTTTTTCTTAGATATTTTAAGAATTTTTAAACAAAAGCCTTATTGCAGCAATCATGCCAAACCTTTTTTATGTTAAGTTATAAAAACTTTGTCTTTTTTTATAAAGACATTAGCGTAAAGATTTTTTTGTCTTTTGAAAAACTTCCATAGGGCCGGTAATGAGCCATAACTATTATTTTGGTAGTTACAATATTCTCCCATAGTTATTAATACAAATATTGTAGATTTTTCTTATTTTGCATTTATTTTTGTGGTCTCCCTTCTCCTTAAGGATATGTATTAATAAATTAATTTTAATATAGAAATAAATGAAAAGCTTTATTCAGCCAATTCGAATGTTTATTGACCAACAGCAGCAGCCTTCTATTCAAATCAGAGTATTAAAACAAAAAACAAACATTTGCAAAATGTCTAAAACAAATTAAGATTTTTAAGTTGAATGAGCAAAACCATAACAAAAACTTTTCAATTTACAAAGAGAGATAACGAAACAATTAGCTTTTCACTCATCTGCACTTTTTAATTTACAGTTACAATCGTACATCTCAGTACGATACAGATGGAGAAACACGTATTTTTTGAATAATTGATCAAGTTCTTGTTTGAATTGTTAGTGTTATAACAATGCATATTTTGATAGAAAATTCGAATGCCGAGTTTATGTTTTAGTAATATTTTTAGCTTTTAAGTGGATACAAATTTGATGTTTTTTTTAGTTGATTTTTTCTTCATTCTTTGAATTTCTTTTTATATTTTTTATTTTATTTTTTTTATTACTATATTAGTCTAAGGTCCGTTTTCACAACTTACCGATAGCTAAAGGCAGGATTTTATCAGCCGTATAAAAAGTGTTCCATTATTACAACTTTTTTTAGACAACCAGGTAGGATACACCTTATTTTTTTTATCGCTCAGTTTAGGTAAAATAAAAGTTTTAATAATGGAACACTTTTTTTAAGGCCGGCTAAAGTCTGCCTTAAGCTATCGGTAAGTTGTGAAAACGGGCCTAAATATTATAATTGTTTTTTTTTTAAGAAAAAAAAGTTTGCATCGCTCTAGTATTTAGAGTATAGTACATTCTCTATTATATTGAGTAAATCAATTAGCAAACGTTTGTCGAAAATTTTTTCCCCGAATGTTTCAATATTGTTCTTACTATTTTCTTTTTTAGCTGCGTACGTTTATATTAATGTACATTTTGCTCTCAAGAGCAAAAACAATACAAAACAAAACGGAACAATCACTCTCATCTTTTAGGTTTTGTTTTTATTTCACTCAATGCAAAGAGCAAAACAAACGAAAGCAAGCGTTTCGTGTTGTTGTTAGTTTTCGTACTCTGCTTTAAATTACTTATTCGAGCATTTGAGGCCTTAACATAAAAGTCTGTAGTATAAGTTATATATTTGTTTTTTAATATTACTTATACGTATAAGTATTAGAGTTGTCAACCGGTTAAGAATAATTCGATTAATCGATCAAACAAAACCAAACTCTTGTTCGAATAATTTTAAAACGACAATTTTCGAATAACGAATAAATCGATTAATTAATGTCGATTAATCGAACAATTTTTTTAATTAGAAAATATATTAAATTAAAGCTAAAAATTTGATTTATTTTCAAACGTTGTTAGTGATTTTATACAAAATGTAGGAAAGTTAAAAAATATTGTGGCGATAGTCCTAGTTGTAATTTATCTAAATGTTTAGTAAGCAAAAACCGTGTTGAGCACTCATTGTATTTCAAATCTTAACAAACAATTGAGTAGGTGAGTTGCAAAACTTGTTCGTTACAAAATTAAAAAAACGAGAGGACAATTGATTCTAACAGTTCTTTTGGCGCTTTATGAGAAGAAATATACTAATTGTATCAATTCATGTCCTCTTCTATAATTTTAGCACGGACATACCTTGATGCAATCAGAATATTTCGAGTTTTGCAACTCACCTTCTCAACTGTATCCGCTGTTTTATTTTTAAATCAAACGTTAAAAAATTTTCAAGAAATTTCGGGTGAAATATTTAGAAATAACCAAAAGGCTATAAAATAAAAAACTGATTTATATAAATCATATCTTGAAAGTAGAAAATGTTGTTATTGTATTGCATATATTTTTAAAAAAAAATTTTTCAAAATATTACCATTGAAAACGATGTGGTGGAAGATAATCCAACGACATCAAGAACTGCCGAACTTGGTTCAATGGAAAAATACATTAAGAGAGACAGCGCCTGTTCTATAGAAGAAATTGTAGACAGAAGTTTGGCTGAAGATGGTATGTCTTCCAACGCCTTTCGAAAATCCAGAGTAGTATTGGATTATTAAGGAATTAAGGGTTTTACGATGCCTTTGAGTAATACAACGATATGGTGTTAAGATGATAGATTTTATGCGAATGGAATGGAAGATTTTCCATAGTAATATTTTTTTAAATAATTTTTTTTATTCGTTATTCTCATCGATTAATCGAAAAATTTTTTAGATTTAATCGTTTGATCGAACGAACAAAAACAATTATTGGAATTATTCGAACAAAGTTGAAAGGCGAATAATTGACATCTCTAATAAGTATACAATAATAAAAAAATTTGCGGAATTTTTAAAACAAAACTCATGTAGGCCCTATTGAGTCAAAGCTTTGAATATAGAAAGTATTTCTGAGTGGCTGCTGTCATATTGAAAGTGTCAGTTTTAAATTGCGTTCTAAGCACGTTTTGTATGGCCGCTATCAGTATATAAAGTTGAAAATATTAATTACGATCTTTAGCTTTCTGTTTTCTCTCCTTTACAATTTTTACATGAAAATAATTCGGCAAACAATTCTTTAATAACCTTTTATCATCCTGTGTCTATTAAACTTTAATTAAAATAAATAAATTATTGTGTCGTTTCATTTCTCTACGAAGTGTGTATTTAAGTAATGAAATTACTCTTCAACAATTAATTAAAAAAAAAGGAATTGTCCTAGAAATGCTCGAAAAGAAAATCGTCACCACTTAAAGGCATTAAATTTATACACCCCTTTGTATAGGCAACACATTTATCAATTTTCTTTTTTATGCTGAATTTGCTGTTGGAGATATTTTAATGGCAAAATAAACAAAAAAAAAATAATAAAAAATCAAGAAGAATTCCTAAGGGAAGCATAAATCTTGATGTTAAATTGAGGTATTAAAATAATTGATTCCTTAATTTTCTGTCCTTCAACTATTTAGTTGTCTAAACAAGATATTGAGATAAAAGACTAATAATAATTTCCAAGATGTCTGGAAGGAATAAATATTTATAATATCTAGTTTTTTTTTGATAGCCACATCACAATTATAAAAAGGGTACTATGCGTTTGTGCTGATGTGTGTAACACGTAAAAATATAGTTAGTATACCGATCGACTTACTTACTAAGTCGATAAATGTAACCTTCTTCGCAAAATAAAGGTCACAATTTGGAAGAATATTTGAGGAAATATAGTACATACTGGAGTTGTCAACCGATTAAGAATAATTCGATTAAAAAGCTGTCAAGAATCAGAAAACTTACAGGAGCAAATTGCTTCTATCGCCAACATGGCTGAAATTTGCAAAAAAATTTCAAACTTTTAAACAAACCCAAAAACTAATTAGAGATCGCTAAATCGGACTGCAGAACACCAAAACTACTGAAGGAATCCACCTTTGAGTGGATTCAGATTCTAGAACACACCCGATTAATAGCTTTTTATGTTTGGGTACGTTCGTAAATGCAGTTGTTGCGCATCATCTGCGCATTAGTAAAGTTTACTGTTCGTAAATGTATCACTTGTAAAAAACTTGGCATTACTTTCACGTGTAAAACGTTTTTTATGCAGTGATGCTGCAGCTCTGCAGCAAATGTTGGCAATTATTGCATCAGTTAATTTTCTGATGCAATAACTTTTAACATAAAATAAATAGTTTTATTTTTGATGCTTTTTCTTGTAATTTATAAGAAATTTGACTCTTTTTGGTCCTATATTTTCAATTAAATTTGCAATCGGTATTGTTTATAACTTTTTTTTTATAATTTTTTGTGTTCGCTTATAAAACTTTTAAAATGCAGCTCATGTTCAAAAATTTAATTTTAAACAGCTGTTGTGCAGTAAAACAGCATCACAAGCGCAACTCGTGATCACGCATCAGCAGCAGCACAGTTTTGATGCATTTACGAACGTACCCTTTTTTTAATGAAATATGTTTGTTAAGAATTTGATAATGTTATTTGCTGTAAATTTCCTAATGGGAAGTAGTTGTTTGTCAAAACGCATTCTTAGTGGTACCAACAAAGTTATAAATTAAATAATAGTTGTTTCAACAATTGTACTTATATACATATGTGTTTATTTATTGTTCATTGTCACCGTTGATCGCGACAAACAACAAAGAATACGCAAAAATTGTGTAGCTTGACAAACAGTTACTTCACATTTAATGTTAATTAAAAAAAAAGCGATTTTTTGGTTCTGGATGTTAGTCAGTTGGCTAGCGACAATCAAAGCAATTTGTGTAAATTAATACAGTCCATATAATTAAATATTAAATGAAGTGAATTTTTATAAAAAATAAAGATTGGATAATAATTTTTGAGAAAAAATATTGAATTAAATAAATTTGGTTTTAATCATCTTTGCTTTGTGGGCAGAAAAAAGCTTCTGTTCTCTCCAAGGTCCTTCGAACCGGATGTATTTAAGCTGTCCAGAGCTAGTCAATTCAAATGTACAAGGAAAACGATACGTTGCTGGGGATGCAAACTCCTCCAGCATTTAGTTCGGGTAATAGTATACGGGTAAAAGAACTACAACGTAATCAAATAATATCGCAACTGTTGTCCTACAAGGATAATCTATCCCAATTTGAGTTAATGAACCTCCATCAACTGGAGGTAAAGTTAGCCATGTTGGAACGTTCATGTGACTCTTTTGAAAAAATTCAGTTACAACTAGAAGCTTTAGATGAGTCACAGTTCGATAATAATCATCGCAATATTTTTGAAGAATCATATTTTACTATAAAATCTATCATATTGGAACGTATTGCAAACTTACGAGCTACTTCTCACCAACAAGAGACGTTGCTTTCAAGTACTCGGATGCCGCAGACATCTACACATTCTCCAAAAATACATTTACCTACCCTGCAACTTACAAAATTTAATGGAAATCGAACGGAGTGGCTTGATTTCTATAATACTTTTTGTGTTCTTGTACACAATAATCCAGATTTAACAGCTGTATCAAAGTTTCAGTACCTACGGTCCTGTTTAGTGGAATCTGCGGCAAAACTTGTCCAATCTCTAGAAGTCACTGAGGAAAACTACGAAAAGGCGGTAGAGTTACTAATCTCTAGGTATGAGAACAAATTTGAGATATTCCAGTCCCACATGCGACGTATATTCGAAATTCAAAAAATAAAACAACAAAGTGTAGCAGCTCTTCGTGACTTTATTGATAGTATTAACGCCGACTTAAGAGCTTTAGAATCTATAGCAACCAAATCTCAAATTGCCGACGGTATCATCTTACATATGGTTGTATCGAAATTAGATACCGACACTCAAGCAAAATGGGAGGAGGAATCGTCAACTACTTTAGTAAGAACATCATCACCATCATTACTCAACCTCCCAACCTGGGAAAATCTCGCACAGTTTTTAGAAAGACGTTGTAAAGCATTGACTTTCGTTAACAACATTTCATCATCCAACAGGCATCAAGCTATAAACTACGTTGTCGCTTCAAAAAATCGATCATCGTCTGCACTACTGGTATCCAACCAACCACCATCTTGTAATATTTGTAACTCATCGCCAAATCACAGCGCATATCGTTGCGCAAAATTTGTAGACATGAGCATTCAAAATCGTTTTGCTGCCGTTAAACATCACAGACTGTGTCTAAATTGTCTTGGCCACAACCACATCGCAACATCGTGTCCATCATCAAATCGTTGTCGTTATTGTAATGCTTCACACCATTCCCTCTTACATAGAACAGAGTCCACAAAATCTCCAACCGATAAGTCTACGACCCCAACTTGTAGCAAAAATTCAATCTCTACTGAATCCAAAGGTCAAAATTCTTCTATTGAACCAACAGAAACGGTTAGTTTACAAATCGTAAAAGAAAAAAGCCTAGTTATTTTAGCTACCGCCACAGTAGAATTGTGTAATGATAAAGGCGTATCCATAGTAGCACGCGCTTTATTAGATTCATGCTCACAACTTAATTTTATCACCAAACACATGGCACAGTTTTTAAAACCATCTGCAAAAAAGGTAAATATAAATATCTCTGGACTAGGAAATAATTTAGTATCTGCAAATCATGAATGCTCCATCGTCGTAAAGTCACTATCCTACGGGTTTAGTGCCCCAATTGATGTCGTAGTTATCCCGTTCATTACTTCAAATCATCCACAACAACAAATTAACACCACCAATTGGCATATTCCGCAAAATATCAGCTTTGCCGACAAGAATTTTAATTGCCCAGGTCCGATAGATCTATTGATTGGTGCAGATTTCTTCTGGGACGTATTAATGGTTGGCAGAATAAAGTTTGAAAATCAACCAAATTTTATTAAAACAAAACTAGGATGGGTTGTCAGTGGATCAGCTGTTACGTCTAATTCGCAACAAAAATCATCACTTTGCAGCACTATTACATCTGTGAAACTTAACCATAAAGCTTCCACTTCACCACTAACTAATTCACCACGGTATTCAGCTGATAATGTTAGTAACATAAATTTAGCTACTAGTTTATCAACACAAATAAAAGCTCACACGTCAACATCAAGTAAAGCACAAGAAATATCAACATACAAAAATTTAACAGCACAATCGAATTCGCTTCAAAGCTCAACTGTTGGCATTTCTTTAACATCAATCAATAACAACATATTGCCTGTTAGTGGTGTGACGTCAAAAGAACAAAACAAAAGTAATTTAAAAACCACTACAGCTGATCGTAAGAAATTAAATAATTGTATGCGGAAAACAAGTTACCAATCGTTTATTGTTGTGTCTGATCAACCATTATTAGAAAGTTTGCTCGAAAAATTTTGGAAAATAGATGACATGCCTGTAAGTAATAAAGAAAACCTGTCTGCTGAAGAATTGCTGTGTGAAAAATATTTTAACGAAACTACAGAGAGATGTCCCCAAACAAAAAAATTTATTGTACGATTACCTTTTAAATTAGATCCACTAACACTTGGACAATCCTTTGAATTAGCTAGGCGAAGGTTTTCCTACTTGGAGTCAAAGTTTATACGTGACGAAACCATGCATCAAGAGTACAATAAATTCATGGATGAATACTCGGATTTAAACCATATGCAGGCGGCTGCTTCCATTGAAGATGTGAAGTATTATATACCACACCATTGTGTTATAAAGCCGGAAAGTACAACCACCCGTTTAAGAGTCGTTTTTGATGCGTCGTGTCGCACAACAAGTGGAAAATCATTGAATGACGTCCTTTGCGTTGGGCCAACATTACAGTGCGACATTTTTACAATGCTCAATCGATTTAGATACCACAAATACGTTCTTGTAGCGGACATAGCAAAAATGTACAGGCAGGTACTTCTCCCTAATGATGATACAAAGTGGCAAGGAATTTTATGGCGAAAAGAGCATACAGCACCAATAGTTCCATATAAATTAAAAACTTTGACATATGGGACCAGCTGCGCACCGTATCTGGCGGTTAAGTGCTTGCAACATCTGGCTATCGAATTGTCGGAATTATATCCGATTGGCGCCACAGTGACCCTGAATGACTTCTACGTAGATAATTTAATGACTGGTGGAGAAACCGAAGACGAGGTAACCGAAATCAAAAGACAAGTTGTAGATCTTTTACGATGCGGAGGTTTCCCCTTACGTAAATTTGCCTCGAATTCCGACATTGTATTAGCTGACATCCCTAAAGAGGATAGGGATGAAATTGTACAGCTTGATGATATGAATTACATTAAAACTTTAGGACTTAAGTGGTCGCCAAGAGAGGATTTTTTTAGTTTCTCATACACCCCGCAAGTTAAGAGCGTAAAAACCACTAAAAGGACAATACTTGCTCACACAGCTGCCTTTTTCGATCCCTTAGGGCTCATAAATCCAATTATTGTAAAAGCGAAGATTTTGTTACAAAAATTATGGACACTCAAGCTTCACTGGGACGAAAGTGTTCCACTAGACGTTTTTCATGAATGGGAGCAAATTCGGATCCAGCTTCAATATTCTAAAAATATTAAAATTCCCAGGTTTGTGTTTATTAATACTTTTACTAACTTACATGCATTTGCAGATGCGAGCAAAAGGGCTTACGGGGCATGCATCTATGTGGTTAACAAATCCGAAAATGGCATAAGTTCTGCTCTTATGTGCGCCAAGTCTAGAGTGGCGCCAACAAAGGAAATTTCTCTTCCTAGATTAGAACTGTGCGCAGCGCTGCTATGTGTGCAACTATTGCAGTCCGTTCGGAAGGGATTTCCTACTCAACCTATTAAAACATACTGTTGGTCCGACTCTACTATAACATTAGCATGGATAGCAGGGGAATCACATGGTCGCCCAACATTCGTAGCGAATAGAATAACGAAAATCCAGCAGCTTTCAAGGAATGTAAAGTGGAACCATGTCCCTTCAGAACAAAACCCCGCCGACCTACTATCTAGAGGTGCAACAGCTAAAGGCTTAACAGAAACCGATTTTTGGTTCAGTGGCCCTACATTTTTGAGAGAAATGCCATCCGAGTGGCCATCACAACCATGTACATTTATAAATTTTGAGGAAAATGTTACAACTTTAATGGCGAAAAACTGTAATTCCACAACACATGTAGATATTTTGAAACAACATAAGTTCATCAACTCATTTGAAAAACTATTACGTGTAATAGCATATGTTGAGCGTTTTATATCATCCTGTAAATCAAAAAAAAGTTCCGGCCCAATCACCACTGCAGAAATGTCAAACGCTTTAATATTAAGTTGTAAAATTATACAAAATTCATGTTTTCCTTCAGAAATAAAACAACTCAAGGACGGGCGATCACTGGAGAATTGTAAGCTATGGCAATTGTCACCATTTCTAAAAGATGGCCTGATACGTGTAGGAGGAAGATTGAAAAATTCTTCACTATCGTTTTCTGCAAAACACCCAATTTTGTTGCCGAACAATCATCCATTTGTACTAACGTTAATCACGTTTTATCACAGAAAGCATTTTCATGCTGGAGCACTCACACTCCACAACATTTTAAGGGAACAGTTTTGGATTTTAAATGCTAAAAATACAATAAAACGCATTATACATTCATGTGTTTTATGTTTCAGGTATGGTCCAAAAACCCAACAACAAGTAATGGCAGCACTTCCCGCAGATCGAGTGCAAGAAACCTTTCCCTTCCAAATATGCGGAGTAGATTACTGTGGGCCATTCCAAATAACCCAGAAAGTTCGTGGTCGTCCGCCAATCAAGGGATATATTTCGTTATTTATTTGTTTTTCGACAAAAGCGGTTCACATGGAACTGGTTCCAGATCTTACAACCTCCTCTTTCATAGCTGCCTTAAAAAGATTTATTGCAAGAAGAGGTCGATGTTCAACAATATACTCCGACAACGCCACAAATTTTATTGGAGCCAATAGGGAATTAAGAACGTTGTTAAATGACTTCCTATCTGAAGACCACAAAGTAGCCGTTCGAGAAGCTTGTAAAGAAGATGGCATTACTTGGAGCTTTATACCACCCCGATCACCCCACTTCGGTGGACTATGGGAAAGCGGAGTCAAGCAAGCCAAGTTTCTGCTGCGGCGTGCCATTGGTAATAACATTCTAAGCTATGATGAACTAAATACTGTTATATGCCAAGCTGAAGCCATACTGAACAGTCGACCTTTGACACCCCTTTCGAGTGATCCAAACGACCTGCGTCCTTTAACTCCTGCACATTTTTTAATAGGGCGCCCTATTACCGCATTTCCTGAGCCTAATTTAACCAAACTAAACATCGCGTCCGTTAAAGGCTACAAACTTGTTCAATGGGTACAACAACATTTTTGGGAGCGCTGGCGAAAGGAATATTTAAACTGTTTGCAGCAAAGAACAAAGTGGACCCTAAGGAAACCTAATATAGAAGTCAACGACTTAGTAATGCTAAAGGACGAAAACCTTCCACCCCTTAAATGGCCACTCGCTAGAGTTGTTGAAGTTAGTTGCGGCGACGATGGCTGTGTTCGTGTTGCTACGGTTAAATCGAAGGACGGAATATTTAAAAGAGCAATTACTAAATTATGTAAACTTCCTGTTGAAAGTAACTAACATATTTTGAAAGCTTAACTTTCAAGAGGGGGGAGGATGTTAAGAATTTGATAATGTTATTTGCTGTAAATTTCCTAATGGGAAGTAGTTGTTTGTCAAAACGCATTCTTAGTGGTACCAACAAAGTTATAAATTAAATAATAATTGTTTCAACAATTGTACTTATATACATATGTGTTTATTTATTGTTCATTGTCACCGTTGATCGCGACAAACAACAAAGAATACGCAAAAATTGTGTAGCTTGACAAACAGTTACTTCACATTTAATGTTAATTAAAAAAAAAAGCGATTTTTTGGTTCTGGATGTTAGTCAGTTGGCTAGCGACAATCAAAGCAATTTGTGTAAATTAATACAGTCCATATAATTAAATATTAAATGAAGTGAATTTTTATAAAAAATAAAGATTGGATAATAATTTTTGAGAAAAAATATTGAATTAAATAAATTTGGTTTTAATCATCTTTGCTTTGTGGGCAGAAAAAAGCTTCTGTTCTCTCCAATGTTCAACATATGATTTCATAAATGTTAACAAACAAATATATTATATAGAATTTTTAATAATAGTTATTTCTAGTTAAAAAAGATGAAAATGGATGCAGTAAAATAATAAAAGAAGCTAAAAATAATAAATGTTATATAATCTAGCGTCCACCTGGAGTTTACGCACTTATTGTGTATTATTTGACGAACTTACGCAACGTATTCTTGCCGACGAATTCGTTGTACGATGCGAAGTTCGTCCCAGTTCTGTTTATACCATAACCCTTCTTTTCATAAAACATTTTTTGATTTATAAAAGGTTTATTAAACAAATTTTCATAGAAAATTCGTTTCATAAACCTTTTATAAAATTTGAAACGTTTTAATTGAATATGGGGGTAAGTAATTAAATATATATTTATGAGCATGTCGATAAATAACCAAAATAACTAATCTCTTTTCTGAATGTTATTGGAATCGGTTCATATTTCAGCTAAGCTCTTTTAAAAATATCACTTCCAAAAATTGTATACCCCAAAAGGGCAGGGCAATTGGCTAGTGACAATTGTAGATTGTGTGGGGTACCAGGGGAAACAGAGACGCCAGAGCGAACTTTCTGGGAGATCATTACTTCCAACATCTAGGGGAAGTCTCTGGAATCGGGCTTTTCAGACACCTAGCCTTAGCCAAGAGGGTGTTGAGTACTCTGGGTACCATCACTTCAAACTAACCGTTTCAAATACGGGTTATCGTATAATGTGGTAATGCTAGGGACTAACAAGGTCTATGCGGGGTCTTTAAGACCGGCCTTCTAACCTAAACTAACCTAGTTTTTTGTTGATTTTAACTTACCATTCGAAAATAGAGGTTCACGGATTCATTGAGGGTCCTAGTTGTTTTGAAGGAGGTCCGTGCAGTATAAGACAATATATTACCGATATTAAAGTTGTTTAGTCCAATAAATGAGAGAAAACACTTGTTGTGATAGATATTTCATTGATTCGATTGAAGTCTGTTGTCTAAGAAATTGTCATGCTTTGTATCGACAGCCAATAATTGTATATAAGTAATAGTTTTCATTATACTCTAAGCCCTGAAGTCGTATTTAGCATTAGCTCTGAATGAAATATTTGCGAGTTTTCAAATGATTTCTATCGTATCTGAAAGATTATTTTCTACTCACTTCGTCTAGCGCCGCAAAGAGCGGCATGAAATAACCCCCCAAAATATAACCCCCCCAAAAAATAATAAAATAACCCCCCAAAACGTGGGCCTTATTTAATATGCAACAAAATCCCAATTTTGAAAATGAAATTAGCCCCCAACGAAATGAAATAACGCCCCAAACATAAATGGAATAATTCCCTAATTTTTTGGGGGCTTATTTCATATGAATTAAAACCCCAGTTTCTGATATGAAAAAAGAGCCCAAAATATGTAATACAATTAATTATATAGTTTTGCTTTGAAGAATCCCGCGATAGATCTTCCTATGTATTTGTTATGTGTAAAATTTTGTTTGCTTTGTGTACACTATCATCGTTTCCTTTGCTGCTGATAGTTGTAAGATCATGCCAAAACCTTTCAATCATAAGGTTTTCCTAATAATCAGATACACACATGTATACATACATGCATAGAATTACAAATGCGAAACTGTTTAAAAATAATTTTTTGTTTAATCAGCACATTTGTGTTTATTGGAAGTGCGAGGGGGAAGTTTGTTCTTTTATTGAGCTATGAGTAGGTAGTTAGTTAAACAAAAAGAAGAACAATTTAAACTGCTGTAATCTAATTTCCTGGGAGATAATTTTAACATTGTTCTAAAACGATTAACACTAAGTTACTATTAGCTGAATAGTACTCTTGCGAATAGCCTGTTGTATTGTTATATGATCAATAAGTGTAAATATTAAAATAAATGATATGATATACCAAACACAAGCTTCGCCAACTAAGGCTTCTCAGCATAGACGGCCTTCGGCCGGACGCAATGACTTTTTCCTCTATAGTATAACAAGCACCGGCCTCGCAAGCAAAAGCTTCTCTGCATAGCGCCAGGATATTCTCCTCTATAGTATACAAAGGGGGGGGGGGGGGGGGGGGTGATTTAAAACCATGGTAGATAAGGCCATGGTGGAATTATTGCTCAATTGAATGGGAGATAAAGCCATAATCCCCTTATAGCCCAATCATTGAGAGGTAAGGTCATATTTAAAATTTTGCGAAATGAGATATATAGCCATATTTTTTTTTCGCAAATGAGATTTAAAGCCATATTTTTTCAGAAAATTGTTATGCACGGTGTTAACATTCTGTAAAAGGGAAACTAAGGATTATCATTGAAAAACATTTTGTTATTCTTGTGACGCACGCAGGAAAACTTTATTCAACGAAGCCGCCTGCCGCGTCCTACTGGAGGTAAAAATCCCAAAGTACGGCCGCAGGCCTTCACGAAGGCCGTCACGCAGAAAAACTTTAGTATGCGAAGCCAGATTTCAATACTTAACTTTAGTGTCTGAAATGAGAGATAAAGCTATTTTCTAATATTGCTAATGTGAGCTAAGGCCATGATGGCTTTATCTCCCATTTAAATGAAAAAAAAAAAAAAAAAACAAAAAAAGCTTTGTCTCCCTATTTAATGAGAGATAAAGCCATCATGGCCTTATCTACCATGGTATTAACGCACCCCCCTATAAAAATACCGACTGGACCCGGCTACGCAGAGAAGCTTTAGTTAGCGAATCCGGTGTTTGGTATACCATATAGAAGAAAACCATTGCAGGGCAGCTTTGTTTATCGAAGCCTACCAAAGTGGATAAATCCTTGCGCCAAAAAACGTTTTAGTTATACATTTAAAAATGAAATAATCCTCCAAAAAATATATTGGGGCTTTATTTCATAATGATTTTTGGGGGATAATTTCATATGAAATAATACCCCAATTAAAAAAACACCCCCAACAAGATGAAATACCCCCCCCCCCCCCAATAATCGTTTTTGTTGTTCTCTGTACAAACTTTTGGGGGGTTATTTCATTATTTCTTGTGGAGTTATATTTTGGGGGGTTATTTCATGCCGCCGCCGCATAGATTGAATATATTTTTTGTTTTTTTTTTAACAAATATGTTAATAATATCAACTTGAAATATTTATAATCTCTTACACTGTTTTGTAATAAAACAAATTATTTATTTTTTGTTAATTTAACTATAAATTCAAATTCAATTCTTTGTTTATTTATATGTTATTAATATCAATTTTAAATTTAATTTCTTTCACTGTTATTTTGTAGAAGAAAAAAGTAATTCCATCATACCATAATATACCTGTGGCTTTTTGATGGAGGACTTATTTAATCATAATAACGTTAACCATTATGTGCTTAAAATTTTTTGCTAAAAATAGTTTTGTTGTAGGTGACCATATTGAGAAATGTTTTTTCTCTGGGTGAACTTTAATAAGCACTTTTAGTTTTAGTATCCCGGGAAAAAATCCTAAAATTCTTTATAATAACTTCTTTGATTCTTCAAAACTTTCCTAGTTTTACGTACTAAATTTCTACCCAGTTTCAACATTTTTAAGGATTAAAAGTAATTAAATTCCAACACTTGTTTCCCAGTAAATTTCCGTTTCTGCAAATTTCCTTAAAAAAATCATAAAAAAAAGAAAAAAACTTATTAAGAGAACAGCTCTTTTCATTACTCTTGTAAAAAAAAAAAGACTTTGATATTTTAATACAACAGTAATTGTCAATTTAAAAAAACTCAGAGAGCAAAACACAAACGGAAGTAAATAAAATTGAAATGTAATCATGAAATATCCTCAAACGTGCTTTTGTGTGCATTTGTGTGTATGAGTTAATTTGTTTGGCTCTTTTTTTTTTTTGTGTGTGAACAAAGTGTGACCAGCAACAACGAGATAAGCAATTCCCTTTTAAATACAATATTTTTTTTCTAACAACAAATAATAAATACACATAAAAGAAAGCATGTGTTTTTTTCTAAAACATAAAACAAACAAAAATTATTGTAAAAAAGAGTTGTAAAATAAAATTATTCAAATAATCATAAGAGTGGACAACATCTGTTTTATATGCTTCGTATTTATTCACAAATACAAACAACACATCATAACACAACAGCTACTGGAACGAATTAATGTTTGTACATATACATACCATACATAAATATATATACACAGATATACACATGCATACAGACTCAAATAAATGGCAAAGATATTAATATGTTACACTAGCAGTTAGTAAAAAAATTATATTTTTTTTATACGTATATTTATGTAGTAAATACAGTTGATGTTAAAATTTCAACAGTGTTCAGGGGTGGATCCAGGGGGGGGGGGAATTACATTTCCCTTTAAAATAATAAAAAATAATTTAAAATAATATATATAAGTTTTCTTTAATTTTCCTATAAAAGATTTGCCAATAGTAAAATTTTTTTTAGACAAAAATTTTTCGCAAATCCAAAAATTTATCCTTTATATGAGAAGAGCAAACGTTTCACTTGTAAGTGAGTGCCGTTAAGGTTTTATTGGAATTATTCTTTTTTTTAAAGAAAAACACAAAAAACGAGTTTTTCAATAGGGGCGGCTTTAGTATAATGTTCTTACAATAAAGGCTCAGTTAGCAGGGAGTAGCAGTAACGTTGCAAATCAGCTGCTTCATTCTGTTGTATGTAAAGAATTAACCCATTATTGGCCGCTACCATAAAACGCAGTAATTTTTTAAAGGGAGGTGCTTTTGAGACTTCAATTTAGAATATTTTTCCCAAAATTTTATCTCCCGATTTGTAGTTCTATTTATATGGACTGGTCGAAAAATCGACCAATGGCCGAAAACAGTAAAAAAAAAATTATTTTATTTTTTTTGTAAAAAAATATTTCTTTATAAGAATTTATTAAAAAAATGTTTTTCTTATAAATCTTAATGGAAGTCCATGTAAATATATGTATTTTTGCATGTAAATATACAAAGTATGTTTCTAATAACTGGGTTGATTATGGCGGATTAGGGAGTATGAGTAAAAAAGGTTTACATAAGCAACACTAGGTGAAAAATAATGCGTTTGCCAGCCTTTGAAGCCAACTTTTTGTTATTTTTATTAAATATCAACAAAACTATAGTTACTGTAAACATTTCAATGTTTATCGCAATTATTAATTTGAGTATTGTTAACCGAAAAATAATAGTTTTTCTAACAACTTAATAATGATAACCTTGAAAACATATTATGTTACTCACAACCATATCATGATATTTAATAGTCATAACATCATAACTTTCTATACGTGTAGTCATAGTATGCTTAAGAAGCAAACAAAATATATTTACTCTAATAAAATTTTGTTATCGCCATTTGTAAAATAGTTTTGTATCAGTTATATCGTTTGTTTTAAATATGCCTATCGAAATTTTTATAAGTGAGTGCTTAACAATTAAAAAAAAGTCAAATTAAAATAAAACAAGTTTTGAGAAATTAAAAATAAAGAAATTGTATTTACATTAAAAAAAGTTGTTAAGTGCCTCAAAATAGAAAATCCATGTAAAAATTAAATTTTTTTTTATTGTTGTGAAAGTGGTGTTGTATCATAATATGATTACTGCTTAACCTATTATGATTAACATAATAAAAATATGATTACTTCTTAACTTATTATGACTAAAATGATAAGAATATGATTAAGAGAAAAATAGTATGATGAAATATTACAAATATATTTGGCCATAATATGATTCAATAATAATCGTATTAGGGTTACTACAATCATGAATCTTTTCATAATATGTTGGTCTTAGAATATGTTTACCACAACTTTGTTTTTTTCTTTACGTACAACCATGTGCCGTTAATAGCTGCAATTGGAGAGAGTTCAAAATTATGAGATTGTGGGTGATCACAGCTGCTACCATTCGTGTCACTAGCCCTGAAAATGAGCCAACAGTCATAATATTGGTGTAGTGGTGAAGGCATAAAGTCATCAGAAAATATTAATATATTGGCCTTAAAGGTTCAAATCTCAAGGGCATAATGTCCAATGTGTCATGAGTCAGTGTGGTACTTAGCGCCTTTCTGCTGTATAAATCGTTCGGATTTATATAATCGAATAAATACCAAAAGATGTTTGTTATTATCGACCTATAGCACATGCTATTGTAAAGCAACATATTGTCACTTTAAATGCAAAAGGCCCTATCTAACATTTTGAAAATTTTACAGGAGAAGCAAAAATTATTAAAAAAATTAAGAATTGATAAATCGCCTTAAACTGTTTATAATTTATTTTTCTTGTCAAACCTACTAGTTGTTTTGACAATTAAAGTTGCATATAATGCAAACTGTAAGTTAAGACTTTTAGCGTTTACCATATAATGTTTTGTAGATAGGGCCTTTTGTTTTTTGCTATTAAATTTTGGTCTAATGATTCAAAACACATTCTGGACAGAATTCGTGAAAAAGTTGATATTTGAAGTTTTGGTTAGTAAGGGCCTTTTGCGTTTCAGGTAACGATATAACGATGTAAATTTCAGCAAAATATTGCGTTTTGTCGACAGACAAGTGCTAATTGATTGTTAATAGAACCAGTGGAATCAAATTTATCAACCACATTTCCTGATTAAAATAACTGTCAAAGCTCGAAAGTTTCTACACAGAGAAAACAGATTCGTGATCACAACCGAATTTGGCGCCAATCGAATTTCGTCGGTTGCATGTACTATCACACAATTCGGTTCCAATTACTGCAAATTTCGTTGCTTAGCACAATAGATTTGATAGCAACACTTGAATTTACGTACACTATCAGTCATAACAACAGATATTGTTAGTTGTTAGTATGATTACACAGTACAACAGCCAATCTGGGGGGTGAGAAATTCCAAGTCAGGGTGATGGTACTAGGTCAGTATAGTAAAACCCTCAAAGGGTTTGGCGTTCGTATGTGTCAGTTTTTTTTATGACATTTTAAATTTTTTACTTATCTTGATGTTTTTTTGTTTAACATAACTCGAGAACGACTTTATTTAATCAATGGATATTATCCATACTGACTAATAACAATATTGACTTAAAATTAATGAATAACAATATGCCCTAAAATAAAAAATTGTGTCCTCTTTTCCCTACGGTTGAAATTTTCCGAAAAAAATCCCTAGAAAAGGGGAAATCCCCTACTGTTGGCATCACTGAATGTGGCTGTTTTCTTTCAAATAACAAACAAAAGTCCGACGATTTTCACCGATCGCTTAAAAAAAGTCACAAAAATTGCAGTGCAGGTTTGTGATAAAATCCGCTGCATACATCCAGGCTTGAACATTTTTTTGCACTTATCAATTATAATTCTCCACAAATTTATTTTTACCGGCAAAACTGTTGATTATAAAGAAAAACGTTATATGAACGGATTAAAGAAATTGTAATTCTAAATTTTTTTGAGTTTGTTTTAGCAAAACAAAAAACATCAAGATAAGGAAAAAATTTAAAATGTCATAAACTGACACATACGAACGCCAAACCCTTTGATGGTTTTACAATAATGACCTAGTACCATCACCCTGACTTGGAATTTCTCACCCCCCAGACAATAATCCTAAAACTGTTCCATGGTGTTATTAGAAACAAAATTGTGCTTATACCCGAAAAAATGATAGGTGCAACTGAATTAACACATAATTGGTGTTCATAACAAGAGATTTGATTGTCGTTATCAATATATTTTTTTAACCGGTCAAATGTAGCCCATAAGGGGCAAGGACTTGTCCAAAGGTAATCTCAATGAATGGAAAAAATGGTTTATTTTACAGTACGGTGTCCTAGGGTAGAACCATATAACCCAGCTTGCATTACAAAGGGGAAGTCTTAAAACTACTCCATGGTATACTCCAGAGGATTAGCTTTGAAATCGTTTCAAAACGAAAACATGTCGTTAAAAAACGAAGACATGTCGTTTCACTGCAAACTCTTTTTAATAATGGCATGGTCCATACTTGTACTACATTGGACCAGTCCAGTATCAAAATGGATCAAGAAGTCCAATATAATTTGCAGGGTATAAAAAAATACATACATACATATGTATGTACGTGTACATGTTCATACCTATAAGAATACGTAAATGACTTACCCCTATTTATTAAGTTTTTCACATTTTCCATTTTTGACCGCAAATATATTTTTTAAATATAATATTAAAAATTAATTTAATCTATCAAATGATTTGACAGAAAATTTAGTACGCAATTGGGGCTTTTAACTATTTTTTGGTTGTGAATTCCGAATAATTATATTTTCATTTGTTGTACTCGAATTGAATCTATTCCAACAATCAATAATTAGCTGCAATAAATGAATAATCATTTATATTACAAAATTTATTGACGAAAGCAAATTATTGATTGCAATGAATAATATTCAGTATTGCCCTAAATTAAATTCGGTTGTGATTCTAACCATTTGTACTAATTTTTAGAACTTAATTAAATTAGTTATCATAACTAATAAAAGAATTTAAGGAATCATATTTCAGTTGGAACATCATTTTTATAATCAAGAGAATTAAAAATCAGTTAGAACTAGACATTTTTAAGAGTTGCAATAATAAATCATGTTACTTGATCAATATTTTATTACTGCAACCGTTTCCCAACCAATTTGTTTTCTGTGTGTATTTATGATTTTATTTTTAAGAAAATATCAGAATACAATAATATTTGAACTTCTAAAGATTTACAGATATCTGTTTTTCAATAAATGCTTGATATTTGATATTGGACAGCCTTCCAAAAAAAAAAAAAAATTGGCATTGAAGAATGGTCTCAAAATTTTACATGAGACACAACCATACGGAATTTTGGGGAAAATGTTTTGTTTCGTTTGGGGATTTTGCATTTAACTGGATGAAAAACGAGCCAAATATCAAGGAATGAAAAATGACACCAAATAAAATCACAATTTTTAATTTGAATTCTTTTTTTATTTTACACAAATATTATAGTATCAACAACCCTTGCAAATCAAAAATCCTTGCGCCCAGCTTTAGTAAGCAAAGCCAGTGTTCGTTAAACCATATAGGAAAAAATCTTTGCGCACGGCCGAAGGCCCAACCATGCTATCTATTGTGCGGTTTTTAAAACCAAAACTGTATGATTATTCGGATTTTGAAATCGGGATTTTAAATTTGAAATTTTAAGTTTCGGGCATATGAACTAGTGTTGGGATACTATCGATATTTATCGATAGTTCAGATTTCACTATCGATATATCGATATTACTATCGACTGAATGTTTCTACTCAAGTAGGAAAACTTTTACTATTTCGGCATAAAGGCCTTAAAGTATTAGTAAAAAATCACAGCTAAGCAATCCATACCACCTGCCATTCTTGTAGTTTGTATTCATTGCTGTAATTCTGCGCGAATTAATAATAGCAAGTTAAAACTTGCGGCAAAAAACTGTGTGTGTATAGCTGCTGTATTATATCTTCATAGCTGTACTTTAAATAATAATAATATCGATATTGAAAATTTTCCTATCGATATATTCGATAGTTTAAGACTATCGATAGTACTATCGATAGTTTCCCAGCACTAATATGAACCCAACCCAAAAATTTTAATGTCACTTTCTTTGTGTTTTTTTTTTGGGTGTGGGGGGAGGGGGGGTTAAAATTCATTTAAAATGTTAAGGTGATTTTTCATAATGAAGAATAACCCCAAATTTATTGTAATTTTTCATTTTATTTTTAGGGATATTTTTAATTTTTTTGGGGTAATTTTTCATATAAAAAATGGGATCATATTGCATTTTGAATTGCCCCAAATTTGGGGTGAGTTTTCCTTTTTTTTTTTGGAGCCATATTTACAGAGGCCATATTTCGCAGCGCCGTTCAAAATAAGACCAGAATGTTTAGCGTAATGATCGAGGCTCCTTACAATTTTCAAACAAGATTGGAAATATCTTTAATATTTTTCTGCATTTTATTATGGTTCATTTTTATATTGGAAATTTCAGGAATTCCTTGAGGAAATATTCGACCTTATTTTAAGTTTTTTGTGATAGTTTATGCCAATCACTGCCAGTTTATCAATATAAACCAAATTAAAAAGGAATTTTTCGAATTAAAAAAATGCATTTTAATGAAATTTAAGAAGATGAACTATGTATTCATTTGATAATACACAATTTAGTTTAAAACATAATTAAAAAAATCCTTAGTTCTGAAAAAATATAATTTTAAAGAAGATAAAACGTGTAATTTGGAAAAAACGTTAAAACTATATCGACACTCTATCACGCCTTTTTTTTATCTCGAGAACCATAACGATATTTTTTAATACGTTAATACTTACGCCACGTAAATTTAACGTACTAAAGAATATTTTGCTAAAATATATAAATGAATGCTATTTTTATGTCCCAAATTAAGGCTCCACGAAAAGCCACCCCAATGAAATAACGCCTAGGAAATATGCCCCAAAAAATAAGAAATAACACTCAAAAGCAGTGAATGAAACAACATCGAAAAATAAATGAAGTAAACCCTAAAACGAAAACGAAATAACACACAATGATGAAAATGAAATAACCCCCAATAAAATAAGCCCCATCAGCAACAAAAATGAAATTATGCCCAAAATTCATAAGTCAGTTTCACCAAGGATTTCAATATGAACCAACAGCAAAGTCGCAAAATTATTGAAATTAATCGTGTGGAGGCCCGCAGGCGTCTTCTTCATAATAAGGATATATTCGGTTCAAAAATATTGCCGCAGTTATTTGATCCGCCCGTAGATCCTTGTAGCCCTGCTCTATTTTTGTAGTTCGGAAGAGAATTTGCCTTTTACGTTTGGCCTTTACACAACTACCTCCACTGTTTAAATATAATTGTTTCTCACTTAAAGAATATAGAAAATTGCTATTTCTTCGTTTTCAACTTACAATTTCGAATTCCATTTTTTTAAATATTAACACGAAATGATGTAAAGCGTCCGAACTTCGATGCACAACTGAAAATATTTTATGTTTTACAACAACTCAACTCAACATGCAAGGCAGATTGCACTCATATGTTGACACTGTTATTCCAAAAAACAGTTATCTACTTGAATTCTCAAAAAAAAGCAAAAAGATCAAACTAAGCAAATGAAATAAACCCCCAAAAAAATAAAATAACCCTCAAAAACAAACAGCTCTAAAAATGAAATAACCCCCGAATAAAAAATGAAATAACACCCAAATTAAACACGCGATGAAACAAGCCCCAAATTTTAAAAATTTGTTGGGTGTTATTTCATTGGATAACAACCAAAAATGTATGAAAAAAAATTGGGGAATATTTCATTTCTCGTTTGGGCGTTATTTCATTGGGGGGCTTTTCGTGGAGCCCCAAATTATTACTTAAAATAACCGTAAATAATATTAAAATTATTTCTATAGAGCAATAAAAACACCAACACATGAAGAAAAGTTTTTTATTTGGTGCTCAATGCAAATTGCCGATTTTCATGTACATACTCTGTTATAGAACGCCTTAAAGACTGAAAATGTTTTGTTTTTGATTTCGTGCCAGATTAAAAGCTATTGTTGGGGGTACTTGCGGAATTTGGTACCGTTAGGCCGCTATACGCTTGCGTAGCAACAAATAAAAAAAAAAAACGTAACGTAAAATTTACTTACGTAAGCATTCTGGGGTAAAATCTTTTGTTTTTCTATAAAAAGATTTAACCCTTAACAACCCAGTATGCTTTTGTAACGTAACTGACCAGTAGTGTCCATCGGACTCATTAAAGCAATTAATGATACTAAAAGAAAAAAAAAGACAGTATACGTTAGAAAAAAGTTTTATTTATATTAGATACTAAGGTATTTTGTTTATTTAACTTTAATTAGTTATTTTTTAAACAAACATTACAAATAATGAGTGTTATTTTTGTCAACCTAATATGGCCTAAGTTTCTTCAATGTAACTAAAATTCAATTTTTGATTACAATTTTTGTTTTTTACAGAGTGTTCAGATCAGACATACCGTTTGCATTTCTCGCAGCACTGTTTGGAAGTTCTAGATATTTTTGAGTGGCAAATGGGACAACGCTTCTTTCGTTTTGAATCAGGTTCAGATGGTTGACCAGCACCTTATATAATAATAAACAATATATTAATGTGTCTATTGGACACTTGTGGGTTGATGCGCTACTATTTTAGTTTATTGATAACAAATAATAAACTATTTATGCTAAAAATATTTTAATTGCGCATTTCTATTCTCAAGACCATCGAGGTAGAATAGGTAAAACGAGGTTTCTCAAAAATAAATACTTTAGCTTTTATGAGCAATGGAATTCAAAAATGTGTCAGCGAGACACTTGTGGGTTGTTAAGGGTTAAACAATCTTAGAAAACACGACAAGTTAAACGACCTTTTTGGCAACTTTAATGTTTAATATATGAAGTTACAATTTGGAATAAAATTTGTTTAACTTTGTAAGCTTTTTTCCATGTTTAGTAAATTCAAAATTTTAGCTGAAATTATTTATGTTTTTCTTTACACTGTTAATGTACGGGAGTATATTTTTTGGAATATATATATGAATTGGCTGCTATGTTGAAGTATAAAGCCATTTATTTGTATGTGTGTATCAGCTGAAACATAAATATTCTGTATAAATTTATTTAATATAGTAGACATACATAAAAGTGGTAACATATTTGGCAATTGCTGCTTTCTCTTTTATGCCTTTAAAGCACATACACACACACTCTTACGTAAACATACTCACGCACATACAAACTGATTTTTTTTTTTAAGGGAATACCGTCATCGGATTTACAAGAAAAATCCAATTCCTGGTTATTTTATGAAAGGTGCCATGGAAAACGTTTTCAGTAACAACTAAGAAACTGGGTAAAAGTTAATTGATTTCGTCTGTAAATTTGAACAAAAAGAATTTGTTTAATAAAAAGCTAACATTTTCAATTAATTGTAAACACTTTGTAAATTGTAAATTTTTTACGTAAAATGAATCGCACTACTGGTGTCCTATAATTGAAAATTCTGTAAACAAAGTTCGGTGAAATAAACATGTGTAACGAGTAAGTAAAATAATAATATTCTCTCTGGCTCTGTGGGGTAAGTGTTTTGGTTAGAATCAGTCCAATCTCACTTTCGGATTATTTCAAGTACGAATCGCGATTTAACAATCTTAGAAATTCTTGAATCAAGCAATTTTTGAGATTAATTTTATATTAATCTTAATTAAGTTAATCTTGTTTTCGGATTAAAAGTGGACAGTTTAAGTTTTTCGCACTCAATTAATTCGTACTTGAATCAAGCCTTCTGTACTTGAGTTAAGGA
The DNA here is from genome assembly GCA_930367215.1 of Pollenia angustigena. Lineage (NCBI taxonomy): Eukaryota > Metazoa > Arthropoda > Insecta > Diptera > Polleniidae > Pollenia > Pollenia angustigena. The sequence goes on along the minus strand of OV884059.1, from coordinate 96,776,386 downwards.
TATCCGTACTTACCGTACTATTGGCACTGCTTCGGCTTGATTTAAGTACGGATGGATTGATTTGTTTTCAGTGTAACAATAACTAATCAACGCTTCTTCTATTTTTTAAGTTTACGCCCTGCTTAAGCCAGACAAAAATTCTTTTAATCATTGTTTCTGTTTACATAGGTGTTTAGCGATCTTCTAATCAGAAAGTTATTGCAGTATTTCTTTTCTTTCTGGGGATTGAAAATATTACGTTACCAAATTTCTTAAAAAATTTTCCAATGGCATAAAATTACTTTGCTATTTTTTTTTAAAAGCAAATACCAGGAATTTAAAGATTATTTCCGGCTTTCCCGGTAATTTAAAAATGGAAAATACTATTCTAGCGGTTAATATTGCAAGAAACGCAAATGGCAAGGCTTTTCGAAGGCCTCTATACTCCTAACTAAAAGATAGATTTCTTGTGATAGCCTGCCTTTAGAAGTTTGCCTTTTAAAAGGTATACGATTATGTTGTCACAATCGCGAAACGCTTAACAATTGCGTTTCAGACGTGAAATCGAATAATAGCTGTTCCGTAAAGCACAATCCAAGAAGTTTTGCGACTTCAAAAAACAAAATTATGCTCAAGGGAACAAGAATATGGCAGATCGCAAAAAAATGCGCGAATACCAGAACACTATAAATTTAACATGGCGTTTTGCGATTGCAAATCTTGCGATAAATTTCTTTTTAAAAGATCTTCCCAAATTTTGATTACACATTCGCTATTCCCATCTTTAAGAGGCTAGAAACGATGTTCTTTGGGAAGGGAAAGAAAGAAGTTGTTTTATTGTTAAATATTTTTTTGGCCTAGTTACTTTTACGTATACCAACACTTTGCGGAACAGCTGTTCCGTTTGCCTTATCAGGCTTATTAATAAACAACCGCTGCATTGCGAATACACCTGATAATATTGAACATTTTTTTAATTTTTACGTATCATCTGTGAAAGAATTTTATGATTATTGATAAAGCAAACATTCCATCGACGTTTTTTTTTCTTGTATTTATATACAAAACGCTCAAAAAGATAAAGTTTTTTAAGTTTGAAAATATTTCTGTTTTCCCTTTAACAACCAAACATCCCAGTAAAAACTTCGCCTAGTTTTTTAGTAGCTTCTTTCACTTATTCTTTAGTAGCTTTCTTCTTTATACATAACTACTATAATTACTTCTATAACTACTTATTGTTCAGATGTATGTAGGTAAAAAATAATGACTTAAGGTACGGTCACATATGGCAAACAATTGTCAAATTTTGTTTGCCGGCATTTTTAAAAAATTTGTTAAATAAAATAAAAATTTTATTTGCTGTTCACACCACGCACATTTATTTGCCCATTTTTGTTTGTTGAAACAGATATTAAATAGCTTCAAATAAAAAAATGGGAAAACATGTTTGCCCTGTGTTCACATATAAAAATATTTGCCTAAAAAAAAATATTTGAACAAATTGTCAAAAATAAAAATTAAATAAATAAAATTACTTTTTATTAAAACTAAAAATTATCATTTTGATGCAAAATATTGAAAATTTTATGGTTTTAAAAGTAAAAAAAGGATTTTCTTAACAAATAAAGGGATAAATGCAATTTGGCGAAGTAATTTCCAGTCTAATACAACTAAATTAAACTACATATATTATGAACTAAAGCAATATTCGTTACGGTTTAGTTACGCAAGCAATAAAGTGTTTTTAGACAGTGGATCTATTGTAAATTATATACCGATCTTTACGAAATTTAGTTGTATGATTTCTAGGCATATAAATTGAGTTTGTGCAAAATTTAACGATAAAAGGTGCATTCCGCCATCAATTTACGTTAGTTTTTGTTAAAGAAATATCGATTTGTCGGGAGATTGTTTCACATTTTAGTCCATAACGCTTTTCCTACTGAACCAAAAGTGCTAAATTACAATCCAAACTGCTTAAAAGAACTTGAGTGAACTTGCCACCAAAATTTTCATTTTTCGTCAGCATCATTTTCTTAATCGATATAACAATGTTCATCCGTCCGGTTAGCTGTCCATGTTAACCTTATTCGCAAAGTACATGTCGCAATTTTTGAGATAATCGGGTGTGTTCTAAAATCCGAATTCACTCGAAAGTACATTTATTCAGCATTTTTTGTGTCCTGCAATTCACCACCACATGTTTTAATTCGTTTGCAAGTAGGGTAGTAAGGGGTTAGTGAAAGTAAAACAAATCGACTTTTACTCTTATATTTGAGAACATTTTAAGGAAAAACAGAATTTTGCGAATATCGCGAATTTTTGCAAATTTCCACTGATTTCGCAATTTTTACAGAATTTTTGCCATTCCTTGTTTTTTTTAATCAACTTTAATGCTTATTCCAAATATATTAAATATTTTCGCGCATTTTCGCTATTTTTTAAATTTATTGTTTTTCCGACATTTTGTTTTTTAACCGATACATTTTTGGGTTTGCTTCAAAGTTTGCAATTTTTCGTGATTTTCTGCAAATTTAGCAATTTTTTATCAAATTTTTGCCATTCTTTATAATTTTAGGGACTTTTAATAAATTTTATGGCTTGTTTGAAATATTGAAATTTATCGCTATTTTTGCAAATGTTTTGCAATTTTCGCATATCTTTGTTGGGGTTTTCGGCAATCGTCGCCATTATTAAGATAGCCCCATACATATATAAACCGTAGTCACCTATTTTACAGGGCACTATCAAAGAAAACATCATCAATTTTTTTTCTGCACAATAACTTCGCATACACAAAAACATGCGGATTTCAGAACACCAATTTCTGAATTATGCGGATTCCAAAAACACACCTGATTGTAATGAAATGTTGTTTACGTTTTAATTGTCGTAAGAGGTGGAAAGAATCGGTCGATAATTTCACATAGCCCCCATAAAAACTTATTTGCCCATGGACAATCTACTATCACCATACCAAATGTTAGTAATCGATCCATATTTTACCATAGCTCTTATACAAATACCACTTCTGTAAATAGCTTTTTTTTTGTCTTAATAATCTTATAAATGCCGGTTTTGGCAATAATTTCTATAATAGCTTGTATGTCGTGTCAAAATTTCGTCTTGTTAGGCCGAGAATTGGTTCTAGGTCACTTGCTACAATCACTTCAAGACGAAAAAAATCTCATAAAGGTGTCTATGTCGGTATATTATTTGGCGCTAATATGTTTTATATAAATCTTAAATTCATTATATAATTTTATTTTGGCGGGTCTCTGATTGTGCAATGACCCCAAACTGGTACACTGTCAAAAATTTATCTATTTATATAGATACGCCATGCTTGCAATTCATAATTCGTAACATAAGCTCATAGAAATGACCCATTTAATTAAGAAAAATGTATTTTTTAACATCTTGAATCCTATTTACCGCGCAACTCTTTGCTAAAAAGATAACACAGGAAACAATTTTACATAAATAAGTTTTTTCGTCATTAAAAACTTATTTAATTTTGTTAATTTTTTTCAATCATTTTTATTTTAAAGCTTTTTATTTGCAGCTGTTTGTTCTTACAAAAATTTTGTAAGAACAAATATTTATTTGCCTAAAAACAAGGAAAATATTTGACGTTAAATGGTCACATTAGGAGCATTTTTGTTTGTTAGCAAATAATTTTGCTTGCCCAAAATCAGCTGTTTTTCTGTTTGCCCCTCAAAAATATTTTAAGGTCAGATTAGGGCAAACAAATATTTGATATTTTTTGACAAATGTTTGCCATATGTGACCGTACCTTTACATAAAAATGCGTTAATTTTGGGACACCACCTTGTAAAATTCATTTCTTTTTTCAGGTGAATTGGAAGTAGACTTTTGACTTTATCCTGATTACTTAACACATTATTTTTTAGTCGATGTTTTTACTGGAATTTAAGTCGACCTCAACATTATTTGTATTCATTTTTAAAAGTCCTTCATCTAAAGGCCTTTTGAGGATTCCTGGAAGACAACGGAAGTCTCGAAAGGCTTGCTCCGAATGACAACCTGCTTAAAAAACAAGTAAGAGTCTTATATGCAACTATGCCGAACCTAATATACATACCATTTACCATGGTAGGATAAGAACAAAAAGTAATACAAAACTACCGTTTTTTAGACATGATTAAATTAGTTTTGTGCCAAGCGTACTTATCCACTACCACAAAGATTTTGTATGTATCCTATTTGGAAGCATTCGCTTTTGCTAATCTTCAGATATACAGAAATCTCACTTTCTTTGTATGGAAAGTGCCATGCCCACTTCTCCAATCCCACCCCAATTTTGTTGAATGCGGTGAAATGATAAGCAAGATGTTGGGTCCTAATTTGGAAATTTTGGCTCATGATTTTCTCCAGATAAGAACAAAAATAAAAAGGGATTTATGGGCAAAATAAAAGGCAATCCTGGTTTTATGCTTATATTTCAGTTGCGTTTCAATAGCAAACTATTCCGGGCTATATGTGATATAATTATGTAACAACCTGATCCCCTTCGTATCTGGGGTCTTCCGAAAACTTATTTCAACTTACACATGGACATACGGACATCGTTAAGGCAACTTCGCTCATACTTAGGACCCAAAATAATAAATAGGTATGAAGTGAGGCGATAACGGCTTGTGTTTGCTTAATAAGGCCTTTTATAGGGCCTTTTTACTCATCATTTTTACCGTTGGGATAATCCTCATACAATGTTGGTATATTGAAATTTTTTATACTGTTTTTATATTTTTTGGTGAATTATTATACAGAGTTGGGCCATTAATTACTCAGATGAAGAAACACATACAAACAAACTGTATATATTTGCTTCTTTGTATATTCCCGTACAATCACATACAAATACATACACATATATATATACTTTGAATGCAAAACAACAAATATAAAGGAATCACATATTAATTTCTTCAACAGAGTTTGCTTATGAATATGCTGTGTTTTTTTCTGCGACTACGTTTGTGATTGTATGGGTATGCATAATAAATAGTTGTGTGTGCCAGAAAAAAAATGAGAAGAATACAAAGAGTATTTAACTTATGGTCTTAACTTATGCGTTTGTTGCATATTTTATTTACTTTTTGTATGTATGTAAGTATGTTTTTATGTATGTGTATATCTTGTCGTTGCTGCAAAGTTGTTCTGCAGTGATTTTTAAAATTATTAACATGCAATTTGTTAAGGGGTATGCTAATTTCTTGATTACAACTGCAACAAATTGGAAAAAAAGAGAAAAATATTTATAATTTGTGTCACTTTTTGTAGTAATAAAGCTTTTGCAGTGATTGAATATAAAAAAATTGTTGGTGTTTACAAATTTTTCTAAGATCCCAGTAAAAACTTCGCCTACAAGATAATGTGTTGAGTTATCAGAAAAACATAAGAGCACTATCAAGGCGAATTTAAAAAGGTAAGTGCAACTCTACAACTACAAAAAGCTCCATGTATTTTTTTTTGCAATTTAATAGGCGGCTGTCAAAAAGGCTGACAAGGCAAAAATTGATTGAAAAACAAAATAAAAATTTTGTTTGGGTTATAAAAAAAATTATTAAATTCACTTTAATTATTCGCAGTTTTTCTAAACAAATTTTTCGGTTATTTTGGCGCAAAACATAAACAAAATTATATTTTAACGTTTCCCTTTATTTTTAAAACCGCCGTTGAGACAGCTGATAATCGGCTGACGAGTTGAGTTTACCTTGTTGAATTCGCCTTAAGCACTACTTACAATTCTATTCTAATAAACTTTACAAACGATGTCCCAAAATGAACGCATTCAAATGTAAGTCATTATTTTTTTACCTACATGTATCCATAAAAAAGTAGTTATAGAATTCGTTATAGATGTAGTTATAGAAGAAAGCTACTAAATAATGAGTTAAAGATTTTATTCATTTTGAAAGAGTAAGTGAAGTTTTTACTGGTATGATGATAGAAATTATTCAAAATTTTAAAACATATACAAATTATTTTAAAGTAGAGTATTCAGTAACTTGCTAAATATCCCCCTTCCCGCTTCACCTATAGAGCTGCTTTGCTACCTGCAATTTCTTTTTGTCTACATTAATATTTATTAAAATTTTTAATGCCAGTGATGTCGTTGTGGTAGTATATAATTTATTTGTCTCCTGCTTAAAAAAAAAAACAAATAGTTGCTGCTGATTTTTCTGCTAAAGCCTTTTATTTTTGAAAATAAAGAAAAAATAGGACTTTTTATTAAAACTGAAATAAGCAAAAAAAAAAAAAAAACACTTTTTGCAACAAAATTATTTGATATCAGCATTTTGTCAAAGCAAAACCTTTACAGTTTTTGTCTGCCTTCCTTTGTATTATTTTAATAATTTATAATATTTTTTATTTAACAAAAGAATTATTGTTAAGCCCAAACGAATATTCTATTAAAATTAGTGGTAAAAGAGTATAATAATTTTATTCTTTGTTTTTTTGACAATAAATTTGTAAAAAAATATTGTATACTTATGTAAAAAAAAATAAATAGCTAAAAGGTAATTTTATTTTTAATGGTTTACGAATACATTCGTTCGCTTAATAACTCCGTTTATAGTTCAATCTTAATTTCGGGTTTGATTTTATTGAACTCAACAATTTACAATTTGGATTTTAGTACTGGTTCTGCTTTAAGTTCAAGTAATATCTTGTATAAGTCTGTTTAAGATTGTACTGTAATTAACAATTCGATTTCAGTTTAAACTCTATCTTAGGTTTTAGACAACTTCTAGCTCAGATTTTATTTTAGTTCCTGCACTGGTTTCTCGTAAAGGTTCTGGTTTATGCAGAAATTCAAGATTGTTAAATCCGAAAATTACTTTATATTCTTGGTGAGGTTTTATGCAGATTTTAGAATACGTTCTTGTTCAGTTACATAACGGTTCTAAGTCATGCTAAAAAATTAAGGTTGCGTTTCCGATTTTATGTTTTTTATGTTGTCTTAATATCTTAACGTCAATTTGATGTTCAAAGTTCAAGCACAATGTCCTCTTCAAGAGCAATGTCCTCTCTGGCTCACGTCTGTTGAAATTAACAACAAGTTACTAGCATTGGTCAACAGATCCCTGCGTTATATTCTCCACATATAGTGGCCACACAATTGGGTATCAAATGAGGAGCTATACCGTAGAACCAAAATAAGACCAATTGTTGTTGAAATTCGGGTAAGGAAGTGGAGATGGGTAGGACACGTGCTACGCAAACCAGCCAATGATATATAAAGAGAGGCCTTTCCTTGAAATCTATGGGCGGTAACTGAATCTCCAATTTACTTTTTAAAGATTATTTCATGTAACTGTTGCCCACACCTACGCCAAAGTTGGTCCATTACCTCCATTTTTGGCATGCTTTTTTCAGCGCTTTACACGGTATCTCAATTGGAATTGTGGCTAGCTTTTCCAAGTACACGAAATCTTTTACGTTTCCCCACAAAAATAGTGTAGTGGGGTCAAATAGCATGACCGTGGCGGCTAATAGACTGCTCCAAAGCGTGAAATTAATATTGACCATAAAAAACGTAATTTCCGAAACACATTCAGATAATTAAATGCAAAGATTTGCAAGCGTTGTTCGTCAGTAAGGCTTTTGATGGTGAAATGGCAAACCATACCGAGGACTTTTGGCATTGTCGTGTCACAAAAATTTTTCTTACACTAAAAATTTATACTTAAAATCCTAACAAAATAATCACCCTTTAGCCAGTGTTCGAAAATAAACATATTTAGCGTTCGGGTCACACACACCGGAACGATATCAATTTTTAAGTGTTTGTGTAGACCAATACAACCCTTAATACCATTCGTAACTATTTTCAAGAAAGAGCTGAACTTTATATAGTGTTCTGTTCTTCGTTAAACAGCTGAACAATTGTAGTGATACTGTAGACAAACATTATCTTTTAATGTTCTATAATGTTTCTTGTTTTTACAATGATAAAGAAATGAACAAACAAAAAATTTTAGCAACGACCGCAGCACGAACAGCTTGTGTGTGTTTGGAGTACATGTTTTGTTAGCGTAAAATCATTTCGCTGGCTTTTTATTTTTTTTTTTCGTATGTAAAAAATTTTTGGTTTTTTTGTTTTCGAGCCAAAAGGGCGCTAAGCGCAACAGAAAAAACGAACAATAATGAGCCGAACTGAACACAATGAAGTTTTTAGTTTTTAAAAAAACCGAACGGAATTAAATCTTCTTTTTGTTGAGCACTTGAAGCACTTAAGTAAAAAAGCGCTTAATCGAGCTCTTCAATAACAGAGCTCTTATGCAGCAGTAAATGATAAGGATATACAAAAATCTGCCATTTTAGTGTTGAAAACGAAGAAGGTCTTAAAGCGAAAAAATAAAAATATATTATGGTTTGCGAAAATGATTAAAAAAGGCATTTAAACAAGGAAAAGCAAAATATAAATTAATATGTTTATATAGTTAGCCATTAAAAAAGCACTTTAGGAGTGCTTTTTTTGCATGTTTAAAAAGCGCTTATTGTCAGCAGAAAAAAGTCTTCAAACCGGGAACACCCCATACAAAAATCAGGCATCCCATCAGCAGGTTTGAAGCGATTTGAGGTATGAATTCATACATAAAACCTGCTCCTTTTGGAGCAAATTTTTTACTGGGTAAGGTCATTATTATTTTTGTGTTCGAAAGATGACAAACAGGGAAACGTTATTTTTATTAATGATTTACTACTCAAACACTATTAGCGTTTGTGTTTTCCACAAATTTACCGAACCAAACACTAGGAAGCGATATTTAGGTTTATAAACGCAGAGATAAAACATGTTTAAATATGGTCACCTCCAACATTACTATGTCTAAGGAACATTTTCACCATATTATGTTTAATTTAACCATATTTGTGTCACCGACCACCATATTATGGTTGAATTAGTCCCCTATCAAGAAGCCACAACCATATTATGGTTGCCTCTAAATATGTTATGTTTAAATATGACAATTATATGTTTTTAAATTAAAAATAGTGTTTTTCTCTTTTTCAAGAGCAACATGTTATGGTTGAAAACCAACCATGCTATTATGAGTTTTAAACATATTTTAATTATTATTAACCATAATATGTTCGGAGGCAACCATAATATGGTTGTGGCTTCTTGATGGAGGACTATTTTAACCATTATATGGTTGTCGTTGACAATAATATGGTTAAATTTAACATATTATGGTTAAAATTTTCTTTAAACATAGAATTGTTGTAGGTGACCATATTTAAACATGTTTTTTCTCCAGGTGTAGCTATAGATTTGGGTTTATGTTTAATATTTTGGTTCATGTTTAAGTTCAGGTTGATAAATATGTGCTAGTTTTGTTCTAATTATATTCTAGATCTATTCTAGTTCTGTTCTAGATCTGTTCTAGATCTGTTCTAGATCTGTTCTATTCTAGTTCTGTTCTAGTTCTGTTCTAGTTCTGTTCTAGTTCTGTTCTAGTTCTGTTCTAGTTCTGTTCCAACTTTATTCTAATTCCTTATGCTATTTGAAGTCTGCGCCAATACTATCATTATTTTCATGATCTGCTTAACTCAGTTCTTGCTTTTTTCGAGCAGGTTTTCTGTGAAGTTATATTTGGCCATTAATTGTTTCCATTAAGACCTTAATTCACGTTTATGTTTATTATTAAAAATACTCCATTATGGTTATAAAACAAATTCAATTTTTAATCAACTATTGAATTTTTATAATGAAATACATAAATATTTTAAGGTGTCATGCATTCACTAGATGCTGCACTTTATAAATAACTTTAATAGCATTAAAAAATTTTCACGAAAAACTAAAAAAGGACAATTAATAAAAAAGGCCATCATAAATTTTAAATTGCTGTTTTTTATTAAAAACGACATAAAAGAGTTTTATCAACTATTTTTTAAAACAATAAAAAATTTTGATCTATTTATTGCATTTAACAAAATTGCATTAAAACATTTTTATATTTTTATTTTTAAAGAAGATAAATATTATTTGCCAACAAATAAAAAATGTTTATATTGAATGTTTATTTGGAAAAAAGTAACACAACTACAAGCATTTTTATATGTTGCAATAAATAAGTAAATAATACACGAGTGACCTATTTGCATTTTTTTAACGCCTAAAAGTATATAAACACATGTATATATTTTTTTTTTTTTTTTTTGAAAAAAACGAGGTTTGTCCTGTTAGAAAAAAACACAATTTTTTTTGTTGAGTGTTAAGTAAATAACGTGAAAATTGATTAAACAAAATGACCTTGGATGAACAAAGTAATACGTTAGTCATTGGATTTAAAAATTATATTGGTCAAAATATCGGGTAATTTTTTAGCTATTATCTTTTTGGCACCACTGGCTTAAACAGCTGACGTACGTTTCGTGTTTTGTTTTATTGTCAAACATCTTCAGTTTGGTCCATAATTTAACCATGAATCCTCTTAGAAACGAACAACGCTTGCAAATTATTGAATTTTATTATCAAAATGCGTGCTCTGTTAAGAAAGTTCATCGCGCGCTTCTTCCATTTTATGGTCAGTTTAACCCATTAAGGGCCGAACCATGATCCCATTGAGCTAAAATGATGAAACTTTAACAATTTAATTGTTTATACCTAAATATGAAAGAAAACAAATTTTGGGCAAATCGGATACGTGGGAGCCCAGATAACTCCCGTTGCGAAAACGCAACGTTGGGCCTTAACGATATAAAAATTAAGCGCATTTGTAAAAATTTTAAATTAAAATATTTTATTCACGTCTTTAGGAAAATAAATTTAAAAAGATATTAATTTACATTTTATTTTTAATTCAATTATGATATGCTCCAAGGCACTTTGGGTGCACTGCTACGTCACTTTTTTCACATTTGTAAATTGATCGGTCCATAATTTACCATAGGACCCATATAAAACCCACTCTCGAAAAACACTTTGGTACGCCTAAAACCATAAAAAATAATTCTATTGCTATACATTTTGTTCTGTCACAGTTTTAAATGACTAGAAATCACACTGTGAACTTTCGTAAAGATCGGTTCATAATTTACCACAGGTTCAATATAATGCCCACTCCTGAAATATCCTAGCTGTCAGTGGATGGTATCAAATATTGAAGTAACCCTGCTGGAAATTTGTGTCAATGGTTCCTGGAATTGTGAAAATAGAAGAAGTTCAAAAAGATAGAACTCAAGACCAGTGAAAGGAGAACTAATCATCTAACTGGTGCATAAAGAACAATAAGGTAAAAAAAGTAATGAATTACGGTACATACTACATTGTATCGAAATAATCTTACATTGTTCTAACTAACACTTAACACGTTCATTGAGAATAGATGTGTGACTGGTCAAATGGTGTCAATTAACCAATGACAAACCCATGTAAAAGTGATAGATCTTATTCATATAAACTGTTAGAACTGGAACCGGTCTCTTCCCCCAAAGACCTATCACGGGACTACTTTGGTGGAAGTTCACTTCCCTTTAGGAAAATAACACACTTGACATAGAGAATTTACCTACTGCGTAATAAAAACAACTTATAATTTACATGTATACATGTTTTATTTAAATAGCAAGTGATTGTTTAATATATTTTATTTGATAATTTTATGTAATTATCCATATAACCATATAGGCCTAGTGTTGCGTTTTCGGATCACGGATGTATCCAATCATAAAAAAGTCTCAAATGTCTACGATGATTGGATTTTTGAGTAGAAATAATAATGTTCGTATGTTAGCTATCTCCTTCAGAAGTTTCAGATAGGTATATTATATATTACTTTATTTTTTTTAACTTTTTCCAAAAGTACCCAAAAAACAGGAAAAATTCAAAATTTTTATAAAAAAAACTTATGTATGATACAAATCCAAAAACAGGTCGATTAGATATTAAGTTAAATGTTATTTCTCTGTGCTTTATAACAATATCACGTAACAACAAAATGCCTGAGGGGAGGTTTAAGTGAACGTTGCGAAAACGCAACGCAGGGCGTTAATGGGTTAATCGACCTACTGAAGCGGCTATTCGGGGTATTGTGACTAAATTTCGCACCAAATTTAAATTGTTGGACATAAAGCCACCAACACGCTTACATAGAGGGCGAAGTGAAGAAAATATCGCAGCTGTATCGGCCAGTGTTATTGATGACCATCAATTATCGATTCGTCGCCGTTCGCAGCAATTGGGCCTCTGTTACTCAACAACGTGGAAAAGTTTGCGGAAGGATTTAGGTGTGAAGCCTTGCAAAATACAGCTGGTGCAAGAATTGAAGCCGAACGACCTACCGCAACGTAGAATTTTTAGTGAATAGGCTCTTGGAAAGTTGACCGAAGATTCACTTTTTTATCCGAAAAGCTAATTTTTGGCTCAATGGGTACGTTAATAAGCAGAATTGTCGATTTTGGAGTGAAGATCAGCCAGAAGCATTTCAAGAGCTACCAATGCATCCAGAAAAGTCACAGTTTGGTGCGGTTTATGGGCTGGTGGCATCATTGGACCGTACTTCTTCAAAGATGATGCGAATCGTAACGTAACTGTGAATGGTGAGTGCTACCGTGACATGATATCCAACTTTTTTTTGTCCAAAATGCAAGAGTTTGACTTGCATGACATGTGGTTTTAACAAGACGGTGCCACATGCCACACAGCACGCTTAACAATGGACTTAAGGCGACCGTACACGACATGGTTTTGTCATCTGATATGTCAAATTTCCCACTGCAAAATACATACATGTCGTGTGTTACCTTTTTAACTTTGCTTCTGTAAAAGTCAGATGCATAGTCATCTGACAAAATTTCAATTACAGCGTGCTCTATTTTCTTCTGACAAACCATCTGACATCAGAAATCTATGCCGAGAAGAAAACGGCAGCGGCGTCCACTATTGACGGAATCATTAGCCGGCTGCAGTTAATATTTTACAATACCGAGATATGTATGATCATCGCACCATTGAATATAATTTATGTAAATATAAACATAAAAACCGTTTAATTTTAAAATTCTAAATTGGTATCTTTAAAATAAAAGAAAAAATGTTAAGATGGCTAAATTATTTTACGGCGCAAATAAATATTTTCGTGGCGGCAGCAAGCTATTTTGAAACCGAGAACTACTTTGGTTTCTGCAATAACAATGGGAAAAAAACAGAGACAATGTCAGAAGCAAATTACATGTACGTTTGTGACCGAATATTATAAACCTTCTGTAAAACAGCAATTTTGACAGATATGCACAATTACATGTGACTTGAAAAGTTGACAAGTCAGATGTAAAAAACATGTCGTCTACATTTCACGTTCGGGACCGGTCAATTGGCCGCCTAGATCGTGCGATATAACGCCATTAGTCTATCTTTGTGGGGCTATATTAAAGCTCATGTCTATACACACATGCCCGCTTCAATTTACGCATTGGAAAACAACATTGAAGCATTTATTCATGAGATACCGGCCGAAATGTTGGAAAGAGTATGCCAAAATTGGACTTAGCGAATGGACCTTTTGAGGCGCAGTCACGGTCAACATTTGCATGAAATAATCTTCAAATATTAAATTATATGGACCGTACTATCGATTTAAATAAAGATTTCATGAATTTTATGTGTTTTTTTTTTAAACTTTCCTATAGCTCTTAAAAAATCACCTATTATCTTTTGGATTTATATAGATACTATTTTAATATGTAAGTACATAACGAATTTTTTAGTAGGGGGGATTTTAGAAATTTTATAGCCGAATTATATGATTTTTTTGAGCTGAACTTAGCCTGAACTTATTTTAAGTAGTACTCAAAATAATTAAGTGCATCTGAATTATTTCTTAGTTGTATGTTTTATGTGATTATTGTTATTTTTGATTGATTTATTTCAGTTTCTGGAGGCGTTCTTCATGTTAAAGATAACTTTAAGGAGTAAAGTGAAGTTTGAACTGAAATGTTAAAATGTTCCACATATTTTGAATTATTTAAAAAGTTCCCTTTTCTTTAGGTCACTCTATTTTGTGTTTGTACCTTACTTGTTTCAATTGTGACCAGCCTTACTATAAAAATATGAAATAGGTTTATTTCATGCTTTTTTATGAGTGTCATTTTGTCTGTGACTGTTTTGAGTTTTTCCATGACATGTTCACTGCATAAAAGGACATATAAGAATTATTTTTTTTTGTTTTACCTTTTTTCCACACTTTTTAACGGAAATGAAGGATATATGTAAAATTTTATTATTTATTGGTTATACACAACTTCAAAACATAAATTATATATAGTTTTTTATATTTTTTTAATAATTAAAAAATTTACTGTTGGTATTTTTTATTTTACACCTAAAATTATTCACTTATTAAAAATGGGGCATACTCATACTTTCACTAAAATTTAAAGTTGGTATAAATGTAATATTGAAGGGCTTCTTGTAATAACATTATAAGGCAAACGAATTAAAAACGTGGTTTATGTGTTTGTCCTATTGAGAATAAACATCCCAACATCCCCTCAACAGATTTAAGCTATTTTCCAATAAGTTTCCGACTTAGACGATAATTGACTTTTTAATTTTCAATAAATTTCAATGATTTTTTTAATTTTTATACCCACACCACAATAGTGGAGAGGGTATTATGCATTTGTGCTGATGTGTGTAACGCCTTAAAATAGTGGTCCTAGACCCACCTTAAAGTCGAGTCGAGTCGAACTAACGATGTCCGTCCGGCTGGCGGGCTGGCGGGCTGGCTGGATGGCTGGCTGTCCATGTAACATTGTGCGCAAAGTACAGGTCGCAATTATAGAGATAACTTGATGCAATTTGGGTCATAGGTTTCTATTGGCATAAGGACCAAGCCTATTGAAAATGGGCCGAATCGTAGGACCACTAGGGAAGATAGGGGGAAATTTCTTCCTCTCAGAAACTATCACACCGATTTAAATGAAATTTAAAACATAGATAGATCCATATCTATAGGGACACATTAGCTATACAGTTTTTAAAAAATAGGACCACAAGGGGAGGCAGGGGGCGATTTCTGCCTCTCACAAACTTTCAAACCGATTCTCATGAAGTTTATAAACATAGATAAATCCATATTTACATGGACACATAACCATGATGTGTTTTAAATACTGTGGTGTAGGGTATTATATGGTCGGGCTTGACCGACTATACTTTTTTACTTGTTTTAATTTTTATACCCACACCACAATAGTGGAGAGGGTATTATGCATTTGTGCTGATGTGTGTAACGCCTTAAAATAGTGGTCCTAGACCCACCTTAAAGTATACCGATCTACTCAGAATCACTTTCTGAGTCGAACTAACGATGTCCGTCCGGCTGGCTGGCTGGCTGTCCATGTAACCTTGTGCGCAAAGTACAGGTCGCAATTATAGAGATGAAATTTGGGTCATAGGTTCCTATTGGCACAAGGACCAAGCCTATTGAAAATGGGCCGAATCGTAGGACCACGAGGGAAGATAGGGGGAAATTTCTTCCTCTCAGAAACTATCTAAACCGATTTTAATAAAATTTAAAACATAGATAGAACCATATCTATATGGACACAAAATGTATAAATTAAAAAAAAAATTGGACCACGAGGGGATATAGGGGCAATTTCTGCCTCTCACACCGATTTAAATGAAATTTAAAACATAGATAGATCCATATCTATAGGGACACATTAGCTATACAGTTTTTAAAAAATAGGACCACAAGGGGAGGCAGGGGGCAATTTCTGCCTCTCACAAACTTTCAAGCCGATTTTCATGAAGTTTATAAACATAGATAAATCCATATTTACATGGACACATAAGCATGATGTGTTTTTAAATACTGTGGTGTAGGGTATCATATGATCGGGCTTGACCGACTATACTTTCTTACTTGTTCTTTTTTTTGCAATTATACACGAAATTTTGCAGTTTATTTAAAAGTATATATGAGTTCTTTTCATAACTTATGAATACATAGGAATGGATAGATATACAGAAGGCAATAAGCACCGCGACCAAGACAGTTTTGTGTTCAGCCTGTCAGGTTAAGGCTTCGTATGAAGCCAAAGATCGGAAATTTAAGTTGGGCTCATCAGTTGCCCCCATAAAATTTTTCCCCTGGCAGTGCCTAAGACGCAGTGTTGCTAATTTAGCCATTTAGTGGCTATATTTAGCCATTTTTCATCCTGTTTAGCCATTAAAAAACGAGTTTAGCCATTTTTTTTAGCGATTTTTCAACTTATTTTGCCATACATTTTTTTGCCGTTTTTCTTTTAAAATAATAATTTTCAATTTCTTATAAAAATGTATTAAAGCAAAATTAACATTTTTAACAATTCAAACTCATTTCATTTAAATCACAACTTTTACAAAGTTGGAAATCGCTATAAAACTATGATGATGAAACATCTTTCAAAATAAAGCAAAAGTAGTCCAATATTAAATTTATGAAATGGATCAACACAAACATCGGTATTTCTTTGTGGTTGCAAGTATTTCAATAAAGAGATGCAGGCGGCAAAAAAATTATTTTTTAGAAATTTCAGAGTGGACTATATAGTTGCTCTCAGTTGCATGGTCTAATGATGAAGTAGAGAGGGTATTTACCCAAGTAAACATCGTTTAAAGTAATTTGAGAAAAAGGATACATTAAGCAACCGTTAATTCGATTTTAGCAATAAAATATGTATACCAGCACCACAACAGTGGAGAGGGTAGAATGCGTTTGCGCTGATATTTGTAACGCCTTAAAATAATGGTCCTAAGCCCACATCTACGTATACCGATTGACTCAGAATCACTTTCTCAGTCGAATTAACGATGTTTGTCCTGCCGGCTGGCTGTTTTAGAGATTATTTGATACAATTTGGTACATAGGTTCTAATGTGGTGTAGGGTACCATACTTAATGTGGTGTAGGGTACCTTACTTGTTTTTTATTGTAGATCAGTGCCCATGTTCTGTAACTCTCGCGTCGAGAAAGTTTTCGATTGAAATGTGTGAAATGAAACAAAAATGCCATAAATTGAATAAAACAGCTGTTTTTCTCACTTAACTGTGTCTGTAACTTTTTTTTTTGGCGAGTACAAGGTGTCACGTAAGGAAATTACTAGCCAATTTACAGAAAAAGTGTTTCTGTAACATTTTGGTGAGAAAAGTTCCCGCTTTGAAGTGTCAAATGAACTCACGAATAAAAATTGTGCGAGAAAAAATTTAAACACTAAAAAAAAATTAAAAATGCAAAGAATAATTATAATAATATTTTATTCTTGGCACATTTTTCATTGTTTTATTATTTTGCTTTTAACATTTTTATAAAATATACGAATATCTTCAAAGCTCGTTTGCAAACAACAAACATTAAAGTCGCTCTTTACACAATTTGGCATAGCCGACGGTTGTGTTTTCGCCGCCGTCGTTGAAAAATTTTCAATTTAAGTAAATTTTGGTCGCCGTCAACGATATGTGTTACTGGCGGTCTGAACGTCTGCAATGTCACATCGGCTTCGAGTGCAATATTATGACATTTATAACGTAACGACGTAATCTCTTTTGATAGTTTTCGACATGAGTTACAGACACACATTTTTCTCACTTTTCGAGAAACGATGGAATATTTTGTTTCACATCTTTTCGATGCAAGAAGTTCTCACTAAAGTTACAGAACATGGGTACTGGACTGAAAAGGTTGGGTATATGTTGTCGTGATTATGATTTACCTTCTTTTTATTAAATCGAATAGGCCCGAGTGATTCCTATGAAATGAACAATAACGACATCGAATTTATTTTTGTTTTAAATATCTATCAAAATTTTAATATACGTTTATAATTATATAAGAAATTTATCTTAACTTACAATTTCATTGTAAACCACTTTAAATGAATTATTTCTGTTTTGTTATTGAATTTTAATGTGTTTTTATTTAAAAAAGTTTTAAGCCATTTTTTAGCCCATTTTTAGCCATTTTGTTCCGTTAATTTTGCCATTTTCGGTCACCAAGTTTTGGCAACACTGCTAAGACCGGACAGCATCCGAGAAGATGTTCAGACTTTAAGTCATCAATCTCACAAAATTAGCACAGCCTGCTTTCTGAGACCACAGACCAACCAGAGGTGAACAAGTGACGTGTGAAAAAGGAAGTTTTCGAAGAAAGAGACCGAATGTTTTATTTTTTGTAGTGAAGTGGCAACAAACAAATTTTGTTATCAGCACAAAAATAACACAAACCACATTAAAGAAAAGGATAATTTCAGTAAACGTTTTGTTTTGTGAAAAAAAAACTTGTAATGCTATCTGCTTTCTTATCAAAGTAATTTTTGGGAATACAAAATTTTTATTTAATAAGATTTTGTTGTCATGCTTAATTTCCAACTTTTAAAAACATTGAAATAAATTATTGTGGGATAAGCTTGTTTGTATGCGCATTTCCCAGGTTGCTAAGGCCAGATCAACAGGAAACATTCTCCCAAAAAATTTAAGAACAGATATTAGCAAATTAAACTGAAGAGTAAATGAGAACTGCAAACACTCAACTTGTCTTATTTGCAACGATATCAAAGCTTAAGAAAGAAACTGTGTTTACATTCACTTAAATTCCCCACAACAATTGGTTGGAGTTCTAGGTTAAGAAAAAACAAAACGAAATGCTTAATTGTTTTCGCAAAAAAATCAAAATAAAGCAACTTGCCAGTTCAGTTTTTTAAGCCGTGCACTTGCAGATTTATTGTCAAAGTAACAATTAATTTTAGTATTCTTATCGAGCATAAACATTGGGAATTAACCACGACAAACAAAATCTTATTAGTCATAAAGTTTCTTGCAATTATTCATTCCAGCAGAAAAGCTTGCTGCATACATTTTTTCATATTTTTGTTTTAATAATCTCTGAGTTGATATTGTGCTAACTGTTGGTAAACAAATTTAAAACAGAATATATTAATATAATTATAATAAGGATACAATAGCATATTTTTGAAGATGACAGGGACGACGATCGCTTACACGTTCGGGTAGAAAGAAGAGTTTTGCAATATAAATCTGAATAGTTGTTATAGATGAACGTTAGGGAGTATTAAGGTTGGAATAAATTAAGTACATGTTTAATATATTGTCATTTTTCACAGTTTTTAAAAAAAATTTTCTTATAGAAGGCAACATTTGTATGTATTTTGTCTGACCTAGAGAATGCAAGATCAGAACGAAGTCGGCAAGGGGATATTTCTGCCAAATATAAACTTGCTGCTTGTTTGAGGTTTTCCTGAAGAAGGGAGCTACAAGAATGCAAATACAAGAAAAATATATGCCCTCCTTAAGAAATTTTTATTTAAAACATATTTAGAATTACTTTACTTTAACCACTGGCATATTCTAAGAGTGACCCGAAACCATTTAACTTGATTAAATCAACCATTGCTTCTAATTGTAATTTGCTTGTTTATTATCTCTTTTATTCCTACATAATAAATAACCAAAACTTAACAACAGTTTCTTTTTTTAAATTTTTATTACTTCTTACATTTTTATTATTTTTTTCTTTAACTTTTCCTTGTTAAATTTTAACTTATGACGAAAATAACGAAAAATATCTAGATTGCCTTATCAATAATATTGCATTGCCGGAATAGTAGAGATGATACCGCAATAGCGGAAGGATAACACACAAGCGGAATAAATAACTAAAAAATAAAACAAAACTGCTTTCCGCTATCGCGGAGTTTTTTACGCTCTAGCACTACTTGTGAAAATGATATACTTAGTTCCTCAATCCGCGTTAAACTTTTTTAATAATCATCTAAGAGCCGTATAGTATATATCGCACCCTAAATACTAAAGGGTATTAACTCAAAATTTTAAAATGTTCAGTAGAAGCAAGACAATTTTTAAATTTACATTACAGGCATATGAAAAATAATTTTTAAACCAAACTTTTCATTACCAAAAAGTAGACAAAATAGCATGCTATTTTAACAGCGGGTAGATATGAATATTATGTGTCGAATTCTTTCAAAAAGTGAAAAAATGAAAATTTTGAGTTAATACCCTTTAGTATTTAGGGTGCGATATCTGTGGCATTTTGACAAAACATCTTAAGCCGAGATAAGATAGCAAAAAAGTTTTTAAAAAAGAAACTCGAAGAAAAAACCAAAATTAAAGAAAAAATTTCGTTTTCAATACAAAATTTAAAAAACGTAAATAAAAATGTTTTTTGAATAGAAATTCGTATGATGAAAAACATTTTTTTTAATTTTTCAAAATTTGACTTAAGATGTTTTGCCAAAATGCTGCAGATATGTATATTCGGGGTACTTGAGTTATTCTAAATCGATTTACCCATGTCCGTCTGTTGAAAACACGCTAATTTAAAAAAGCCTTAAATGGAAAGTAGAATCAATAAGGTCTACTTTTGTGCTGGTTTGTTAATAATTGACCAAGCTGATTAATGCTGTTAAGCTCTTACTAGTTCCCCTAAGCGGTTTGTAAATAAAATCGGGGAGTTGAGTAGGAAAATAATTACGCACCCACATGTGGAACAAAATCACTACAAAAATTTATTTTTTTGTAATAAAAACTAGATTTTTCACAAACTCGTTCTGTAGGACTAGAAATCATACCACAAAATTTTGTGAAGATCGGTTCATAATTTTCTATAGGCCCCATGTCAAGGCCAGTCTCTGAAAATACTTTAGCAAGCCTAAGGCCATAGCAAATAATGCTATTGTAGTGAAATTTCATCTTTCATAGTGCCATTTGAATATAAATCACTTTGCCAAATTTCGTGAGAATCGGTACATTATTTACCACGGTCCCGATATAAAGCCCGCTCTGGGATATCATTTAGATAAAACTTAAACCGAAATAAATATAGATATTGTGGTAAAATTTGGTCAAATTTAGCTTTCGAAGTCTAGAAATAATACCATGAAATTTTGTGATAGGTAATTATAAATAGTAGTAAAGGGCTTTTCAACAAGAACTTTGTTTTTTAATTATGGCATCACCAACAGCATGATAGTTTTGACATTAAGTTTTTGACGTATTCGTGGTAGATGACATAAGTTTCAAAAAATATGTTAATACAAAGAAAAAAATATCTCAAGAAAATTTTTAACAACACAGTTTGTTGAAAATTAGATTTTAGGTCAATTAACTTTTTGTTTGATTCAATGAAAAAATTTATCAAATTTACACTTTGCAAAAAAGCATTCGATAAAACATATTTAATAATGAAATAATTAAATATTTCTACATATTCAATAAAAAAAATATTTGAATCAAAGTAAATACATTATTTTTACAACTCTTTTCCATTTGTAAAGTCTCAATCGCTTCATAGTTTTATTTGTATAAACTGAAAAAAGCTTTCTTGATGATCTGGACTAAGCAACCAGAGAAATGCACATTGGAACTAGCTTATCCCCCCATACTAAATTTTAGCGTGTTTATTAAAAAAAAAAATTGGGAATTAAGCACATCATCATTAATCTATATACAGTTAGGGACAAAATTGTTCACGAAATTATAAAAAATGTATGTTTATCATGAAAACTATTAAAGTTTCAACTTGGAAACTTTCTAAAACTATTGTATGGCTTTCTACATTTTATAATAAAACTATGTACACTTATTTTCAAAAGTACCGCTAGTTTTTATGTTTGTACTAAGTTAACATCCAAACCATATGTGTGAACAATATTGACCCTGTGTGAATCTTTCATAACAATTTCAAAAAAGTTCAAGTTTTTTCTGTGGGATTTGGTTTTAAAGTGAGTAAATTAATTCCTAATATTAAATTTTTTTAAAATTTGAAAAATCTTTGAGCATTTAAATTTTGCCTAGTTTCTTCAAGAACGGTAGTTCAAAAGCGGCACTTTTAAAACAGATCATTATGAAAAATTAAAAAAAATGAGTCTCACATCGCAAGATCACAAAAAATAAAACATTTCAGTGAGATTTTAATGCATCTAGAATAAAAAAAGTGTAGTTTGGATAGCAAAAGCAACAAAGCTGGTCGCCCAAAAAACACTTTCGCCAAAAGATTTTCGCGACTCAAAGCCATTTATTGTTACTGGTGTAGTCAATATAGCTATGTATAAAGGTCCGGCAAATAATGAGCATTGAGTACAATTTAGATGTAAGCACTAAAATCGAACGAAGTTGCTTAAGTTCAAGTAGATTATATAATAATATATAAATAAATATAAAATAAAAGCTGAAAACGGCTGTAGTTTGCAAAAAAGTAAGAAAAATTCAGTTTTAAAGATTCAATGCGTGTAACATGCCTTAGATCGGACAAAAATTATGAGATTGCAGACAGGCGGACGGGAGTTAACATGTCTGGCGTAAAAGTGTTACCGTAAAAGAGTGAAATTATTCCAAATGTTTAAATTTTGATGATCTCATAAATGACTTGAGATTGTTTTCGCAGGAACCAGCTTCGAGCACTCCGCTAATTCAGAAGAAAAATGTGTGCAAAGAACTACATAATCATCCTCAAAGACCCGTTGTTTCCAAGATAAGCCATATTCGGCTAAGAACCACGACAGGGTGATATCAATATGCAGGACAACGATCTCAAGCATACTTCAGAAATAGCTAAAAGTTAGTTTGAAGAAAATAAAAATTCGAAAATAAATTTACATAATTAGTCGCCAGAGTAGTACCCCCATTTGAGTACCTTTGGTCCATTCCAAAACACCTTTTTTTTTTTTGCTCAGAGGAACCCGCCAAGCACTTAATATAAGCTTTGCGAGCTTGCCGCTAAAGCTTGGAAAAAATAAAGCCGAAACTGCTAAGAACTATTGTAAAAGAATGGAAAAAAAGATTAAGGCAGCTTAAAAGAGCAAATGGACAACATACCAAACGCTAGGATCCAAATACAACAATAATCTCTAACAAGGGTCATAATTGTTCACATTCAGAACTCAATACTTATACCGTGTAAAATATTATGCACACATATTTTTTAGAAAAGTTTTTATTTTTAAGTTCTTGAAGTGTTTTACTTTTCATATTGTTAAAAAATTTCAAATAATTATAAATAAAATAAAAATTTATAGCATATTTTGCCAATAACACAAAATCTGTGAACAATTTTGTCCCTAACTTTATATATAAAAGAAAGTCGTGTTAGTTACACCACTTATAACTCAAGAACGGCAGAACAGATTTGGCTGAAAATTGGTAGGGAGGTAGCTTAGAGCCAGGAGACGGACATACGATACTTTTGCCCCGCCCACTTTTACGCCCACTTTTTTCGATTTACCTAAAATCAGAAAACGGCTCCATCGAGTTGACTAATTTTTTTTTCAAATCTTCGTATTAATCCATTTTAAGTTTTCATCGATAGAAAAATTTACCACGCCTACTTTTACGCCCACTTTTTCTATTAAGCGCATAAATTGAGAACGGCTTGACCGATTTTGACGATTTTTTCTTTAAAATGATCGCCATGGTCCAACTTAGGGTTTTACGGAAAGAAAATTTTGCCCCGCCCACTTTTACGCCCACTTTTTTCGATTTACCTAAAATCAAAAAACTGCTCCATCGATTTGACTAATTTATCTTTCAAATGTTCGTATTAATCCATTTTAAGTTTTCATCGATAGAAAAATTTACCACGCCTACTTTTACGCCCACTTTTTCTATTAAGCGCATAACTGGAGAACGACTTGACCGATTTGGACGATTTTTTCTTCAAAATGATCGCCATGGTTTAACTTAGGTTTTTACGGAAAGAAAATTTTGCCTCGCCCGCTTTTTCCGTTTTACCTAAAATCAGAAAACGGCTCTTTCACCAAATAAAAAAAAAACAAAAAACATTGTCTATGCGCTGGCCTTAAGATGAAGTAATAAATAAATATAATTTCCAATTTGCCTTAAATACATGCGTTTCTTTTTTGATTGAGCCCATATCTACACCATATGTAAGTTATTTTGTAAAAAAAACTTAATGATAGGTATTCCATGGATTTTTATTTTAAAGGCCGTAAATTTCGTTAAATGTTTAATTTAAATCGTGTGGTAATACAACACTACTGTTTGCTTAGGGTCAGCAACGTGGACCGGGTCAGCTATCTATATATATAAAAGAAAGTCGTGTTAGTTACAAAGTTCGCCCCCATGTGCTGTCATCTGCTTACAGATAATAAGCGGTACCCGTGCGACGCCGGGGCGGGTACACTAGTAAATAAATAAATGAAGATTCGATAAACATTTTGCTTGATTTATTCAACATTTTCAACAATTTATTTTAAGAAATCACTTAAACATTTTGTTGAATAAAATTACCCAGAAATAACTAACCTACAAATTTTTTTATCAATACCGCAAAAATCGTCATCGCAGAAAATTTAAATTTTTTTTTATCAAATATGCGATTTTCGTATTCAAATATGAAAATTATTTTTTTCTCTGTATATTCGTTCATATATGTTCCTTTTAAGATAAAAGGAACCTTCTCACCAAATTTCATTAAAATCGAAAGGGGTCGTGTCCCACCATTGATCGATTTAACATGGAATTACCCCTTAATTACTTTAGAAGACAAATGGATTACCAATAGAGTATCAATATTATATTTTTGTTTTTTTTATAGAATATGTATGTCTCACTAATAAACAAATAACAAGCAAAACAGCAAAATAACATCGATTCAAAACAGAACATGCTCTAATTAAAAAATTTAAGCTTCAAAATCGAGCTAATATTTACAGAGGCAAATTTTTGTATGGTTTTGTATGCTTTTTGCAGTGGGAAAGTTGACAAGTACACTGCTTAAATGATATCGTGTAAAAGTGCCTTAACCCTTTAAGATTTGAATTTCCAAAAATTCCACGTATTGTATTGTTTAGAGAATTTAATTAAAAACCGCTTTTTAAAAAAAATAGACTATAATTTTTATTAAGTTTTTTCCTTCTCCTGTAAAGTAAGGAAAAAGTTAGTTAGGGCTTTTCTATATTAAAGTAACGATATATATATGTGGCCCGGTCTATGAAAAGGTGGCTTATGACTCAAAAAATTATTTTTTATCATATTGAGTCATAAGCGACCTTTTCATAGACCGGGTCACACATGATAATTTTTTCGGATTGGTAAAAAAGTTCACGCAGGGATAGGGTTGAAGTTTGAAAACAACCATTTTTTTATCACGAAAATTTTAAAAAACATACACCTGATATTTGTATATATTCCTATACGTATCACTTAAATGCTACTTTGGAATGTATCCACTGCTTTTGATTTAAAAATTTTCCTATGGTTTACAATACAACGCGGTTCAAAATTTCTTGAAAGGTTTTAGAAATTTGCTTCCCTGCGTAAGGTTCTTTTGGCAAAACGTCGGGAGACTGGTGTGTTCATTACTAAAACCTTATTAGCCACTCCGTGGTACTATGCCAAAAATATGGTTATAGCCGTAATGATCACCCAGACATTCACGTTTACCGTATTTATAATAAAGTCAAGTATAAAGTATTTATAGTAAAGTGCGAATTAGCAGCTTAAATTTATAATATATGCCATGGTGAAATAATAAAAGTGGCAGCACTACTCCAGATGACGAATTTTTGCTCTTGCATTGTTTGTTTAATCTTATGTCAAAACTTGGTTTATATTTACAAAAATTCCACGTTCTGTGCTGTGATTATTGTATTTTATAAAAGTTTTTAATAATTTAAAATAAATCAGATATTGACCATACCTAAATAAACATTGGCTAACAATTTATTTATTTCATTACGTTCAGCGTCACGCTTTGATTTTTGTTTAAAGTATTTTTTTGGACGTAAGTTGGGATATGTAATTTCCATTTTTGTTGTAATGTTGTATTTGTTGCCGTAACGATTCCACCTGCTTCTGATACTTAACTTAGCCCCTTCTTTATTGTTATGACTTTTCGAAATTTGGGTTTTTAACGCTTTTATCTGTTTTTAAGGTGGTTCACAATTTCACTACACTTATCCAAAATAATAACGCGCACAAAATCACATGGCAAGATTAATAACTAAAATGATTTAAAAATATCATGCTAATTTTCAAAGAAAATTTTAAAGGAAAAATCAAAGCCTACTTTTTTTTGATAACACAAAAAATTAAATCTAAAAACCTTGAATTACACAAAAAAAAAATTAACCACAAAATAAAAAAAAGTTATCAGCAGGGATTTTAAGACCACCTGTAATGAATTCGCCAAGAGCCAAAATAAGAAATGAGTTATATGTTTTGAATTGGTGGCTATAATCTGACATCAAAATGTTCTTGAAATTAACAAAAAAAAAAAAAAAAAAAAACAAGTTAGAAAGTACAGTCGGTCAAGCCCGACTATATGATACCCTACACCACAGTGCACCTTTGGAGAATCATGCTTATGTATTCATACAAATAAGGATCTATCTATGTTTTAGATTTCATTAAAATAGGTTTGAAAGTTTGTGAGAAGTAGAAATTGCCCCCTTGCTCCCCTTATGGTCCTATTTTTGAAAAACTGCATAGCTCATGTAGCCATATAAATATGGATCTATCTATGTTTTAAATTTCATTAAAATTTGTTTGATAGTATCCGAGGGGCAGAAATTGCCCCTATCTCCCCTCGTGGTCTACGATTCGGCTTGGTCCTTACACCAATAAGACCCTATAAGCCAAATTATATCAAGTTATCTCCAAAATTGCAACCTGTACTTTGCGCACAATGTTACATGGACAGCCAGCCAGCCAGCCAGCCGGAAGGAAATCGTTAGATCGACTCTGAAATTGATTCTGAGTTGATCGGTATACTTTAAGACCCATATTCTAAGGTGTTACACACATCAGCACAAATGCGATGTGGTGTAAGTATAAAAATCATTTTTAGCCGGAATTGTCCAGTGTGCTCTGGTTTGAAAACAAACCCGTTAATTCAGATTAAATCGCAATTAAATTTAAAGTTTCTGCTCAGTTTATTAGAAATATATTTTAGTACTTTTTTTAGCTTGTTTTCAAACTAACACAAACTTTATTATCAATTTATTGAATTAATTTTAAAATTCCCATTTTTTATTTTAGCCTTTGATGGTTTTTATAAATATTTTATTAGAAATTTTTTGATTTTTGTGCTAATTTAAGTTCAATATTTAATTAAAGTATGCTCTAGAAAACACTTTGTTTTAATATTGTTATTAGTTTTTTCAAATTTATTGACTTTTTGTTGTATTATTTGCAAAAAACTTTTTACACAGAATTTCATTTATTTATTTATTTTTGAACTTTGTTGGCTTTGTTTGATTTAAATGGTTTTTTTTTTTTTTTTTTTTTTTTTTTTTTGTTTAATTTAAATTTTATTTAAATATTAAGTTGTATTTGTAAATATATTTGGTATGTAGAATTTTTTTTTCAAAATGAATTTTTTGGTACAATTTTATTTATGCAGCATATTTAAATTCTGTTTTATTTAATTAAGTATCACTTATTTGGTATTTTATTTATTGTTTTTCTCTTAAAAACTTTTATTTTCCATTTTGTATCTCAATTAAAATATTTCCTTTTTGTTTGTTATTTGGATTTTAGTTTTATTCAAAAATTTTCATTATTTTGAATTTTAACTAATAATCTTTATATAAATAAATATATAAATAAAGGCTTTAAAATTTTATTCCTTATAAGAAGTAGTTTTAAGTTATAAAGCTATTTTCTTTTGCAACATATTGGATTTCCACACATATAAATCCAAATTAAATGCACTCTGTAAACAAAGGTCTTTAATTATTTTATAAATTTATTATTTTTAACCTTTTAAGAAGAATCAAATTACTTTTATCACAATTTTCTTTTTAAACTGCACATACATGCAAACATTAATATTTGCGTATTATTTGATTTAAAAAAAAAAAAAATATTTTTAAGCACTTGAAAATTTTTTAAATCTTAGCCAGACTTAGATTTTGTACACATTTTTTCCTTTACAATTAAAAAAAAAAAATTTCTTTTCAATCGAAAATTTTACCTTTTCTTCTTTTCAAATATTGGTTTGTTTAAAATTTAACTTAAATTTTCCACCGTTAACACACTTTTTAACATTTTAAGCCCCAAATAACAAACACCTGTTAAAGGCGCCTCATCTAATTCCACTCGTATTAAGAATATGTGTCATTTACTTGCACATACACACCTAATGAAAATTTACAAAATATTTTGTTTACGTTTTTCATTTACCGTTACGCGACATACAAACAAAATTTTTTTTGGAACGATTAGAGAACAAACATGTTTACGATACGGAAGCTATGTTAGAACTAAATTGCCCTTCTCCTGATGTCTTCTACTATTGTTTGTCTAGAGGTTTAACTCCTCCACCTTCATCAATTTTTGCAAAACATCAAACACTCTCCTCTTTTTTTTTTTTTTTTTTTGAATGCCGCTCTCCCTGCTCAAGCGCCAAGGTGGCATAAAACAGAAAAATAACAAAGAAAACCGAAAAACAACAACTGACAGAAAAAAAAGTCTACATAAAGTTTCGTTAAGTTTAAATGAAACATTTCTTTCAACTTTGACCTGTCTAACATGTTTTTGCAGCCAGTCAACAAATTAAATCACTTTTGACTGTTTAACATGAAGCATGAATAACGACAGCAGCAACAGTAAAAGCAACACAAAAAAAGCTTTTCTGTCTTGTCTTGTTAGGAAAATATTAACAAAAAAGAGATTTTAAATTTACGATTAATAAACAAAGTGAGCAAGAAAGCTTTTAGAAGCACATTTCACAAGCAAAACAGATGATATGTTATGAAGGACATTTTAGAAGCATGTAAGGATACTTTAACGACGAAATTTATTTAAATTACAAGAGAATTAAAAAAACCAAATTTGTCTGTACACAGCCAACACGTGGGTTTAAAAATGATTTATTTTTATGTTTGTATGTATACTGTAGTTGAAAAGTTAAAATTGCTTGTTTGCGGATATGCTCCAACTATCAAAAAATCTTTAAAATACATAATTAGCAGTTTTTATCAAATATTATATTAAAACTATTAGCTGTACTCATTAAGTTGCAACTATAAGTATTTTAAATTTAAATTTCATTAACATTGTCAACTTTCTTAAACAATACCCTGAAGGAAAACCAGGGTGCAAGTGTCTCCAAGCCACTAGTTTTGTCGACTATTTTGGCAACATTGTCAACGAAGTGTCTACACTTTTATATTTGTCTTTTATGAGAAGAAAAATTTGCTATGAATTTTTATCTTAACTTTTTTTTTTATAATATAATTAGTATTGTGGTTATTTTGTTGAACTATGTATGGTTTTGAATCCAAATTTTAATCAAATTTAATTTTCATTAAATTATTTTTATGAAGAAAGGAATTTTACAACATGAAAATTAATTCAAATTGTTATTGATATTCATTCATTCTTGACTGACCTGAGATTCGAACCCAGGCCGCTGGATACCCTGACATGTTTCGATCGCTACCACTCAATCTCCTCAGAGGGATTTGCGTTCTTACACTCGCACCCATCGACGACTGCTGACGTCAATAGTCAAACAACAATCCCTCAACCAAATTGTATTTTAACCTTTGGTAGATCGAAATTTGCTTTTTTTTTTGATGATTATTCATTTTTAATTGGTTTTACATGTTTTTCCTTTACCTCTGTTTTTTTCGTCCTTTTTGTCAAGAATTCTTCTTGTAGTCCAAAGTATATTTTTGTTTTTTTCATGTTTGTCTTTCTTTTTCTTGTTGACCTTTTTTCAGCACAATTTGAAGGATAAATGTACACATAGAGCTTGTGCCTTAGCTTTAACAATTATTAGTGTTGTGGTAATTTTGTTGAACTATTTGTGTTTTTTAATCCAAATTTGAAATATTTTTAATCAGGCTTAAGTTCATCAAAGTACAAACTGCTGGAAAGATATGCACTTTTATTTCTACTGTTTTATTATTTCTTGAATTTTTGTTTTCTTTATGTTTCTCTTTCTCTACTTGCTGAAATAAATTGCTTTCGTTTATATTTTTTTTTTTTAAAGAATATCATTAGTTTGTGTAGAGCTAGTAATAACTTCAAAAAAGTATGTTTACTTGCAATTTCCACATTTCCATCTTACAGGCACCCAATCACCTTGTTGAGCATTTAATACCCTTAAAGTGTAACAATCGGAACAGCAGAAAATAAGTTCTGAACCCAGATGTGAAGCAGCAACCAACAAATTTTGGTACAAAAACTAATATAAATTAGTAGTGGAATGCGTTGTTTGTTATTAAACTTTACGCAAACACGTCTTATATGACTAGAATCGTACTACTAAATTTCGTTAAGATCTATCCATAATTTACCAATTGGATGCAAAAGTGTGTAATGCAGTTGATCAGTTGATAAAAAGTAAATTTTCATAAAACACTTTAGTACGCCTAAAACTTTAACAAAAAACAAAAAAAAAAAAAAAAAAATACCAACCTAAACTTCTAACCAAGTTTAAATTGCGCTGTATTTCACACCCGGGACGTCGTACAATTCGTCAGAGGTATGTGATGGTGATAAAATTGATGTTATTAATTTGCTTTTGGATTTTGGTTATACATGAGAAAATTTATTATCATTTTATTGTTGCTTTATATTGTACTTTAATATTTAAAAAAAATTTGGTTTAAAATAAAGTAACCATTGAGTATAATGTTTTAAATTTGTCATAAATCTAAAAATTGTATTAGTTTAAACTTGGTTTTTGATGCCCTATACATACATATACAGAGAAAGAAAGTAATTTTAATTGATGAATTGGATCATTTTGTTTATATTAAGGAAATTGTATTTCTTGGTTTTGGAAATTTAGCAGTATGTTCCCAGCCAGCAAAATACTTCGACATTGTCGGAATCAGACATTTCGTGCAAATGTCTGACTTCATTCTTAGAGATTTCGTTCAGATTTCTGTCAGACATTGAATATTCTTACTGTCTGGCCGATTTCTGATCGATTTCGCATGGATATATCGGGGGGAATTTATGTACAGATATGTCCAATAGAATTCCGACGGAATTCATTCAGATTTGTCTAAAGAAACTTATTATTTTTTTAAAATAATGACAATTGTCATTTAGTTGGAAACAATTTTAATTTTATTTTATTTGTTCAAGATAAAAAGCATAAAAAAGGTACTACGTACGTGTAAAATTTATAGTTATGTACAAATTTTGCAATAAAATTATTTCTTTCAGCTATCAGTTCGAAAGCAAAAAAATCTCGGCTAACACATCAGAACTTCCCATGCGTTTTTCATTAGATTTCTGTTAGATATCTATCAGAAATGCCGACAAAAAAACCAAAATTTCCCACGACATGTCTGTCAGA
The DNA here is from genome assembly GCA_930367215.1 of Pollenia angustigena. Taxonomy (NCBI): domain Eukaryota; kingdom Metazoa; phylum Arthropoda; class Insecta; order Diptera; family Polleniidae; genus Pollenia; species Pollenia angustigena. The sequence continues at coordinate 96,745,062 of OV884059.1, read as the reverse complement.
ATTCGTGTCAACCACTTCATACGTTTTTGGGTCAGAAATCTGACAGAATTCGTATACGATTCCGACTTTTTTGCCGACGTTTCTCTCAGTCTGGGTTGTAATGGTATCAAAACCTTGTTTAGGTGTATGCACATTTTGCAATTAATGTAAGAACATGTGTACGAATATGATATAATAAATATTTGTTTTTTGTAAATCTGTAATATTAATATCAAATATTAAATGATTTATTTATTTATGCATGCAAGAAATACAGTTTTAATACTATTTAAATCACTTGTTACTTTTTCTGCATTTCTATTTCAACATTTTTAAATCTCATCACTGTGTGTGTTGTTTTATGTATACTAATGCTTTTTTGTTTTTGGTTGTGAAAAACAGCTGACACGTTCTTACATGTTCTATAAGTGCACAAACGAGCTTACAGTACGTTACGGTACTTTACATTGCATTTAATTACATTTACGGTCGGCTAAACCGGCCTTTAGTCTTTACTTTCTGTTCTGTTACGAATCAGCTGTTTTGTTATCGTTATTAAGAAACCTGTGAAATTGATTAGTTTTTCTGTTCTGTTGCGGTTCAGTTTGTTAAAATCAAAAACTTGTTAAGTTATTGTAAGTGACAGCAAAATAAATAATAAAAAATACGTACATATTTATGCTGAAATAAACTATTTTTTGATTTTAAGAATTCATAAAATTATATTTCTTTAAATTTATTTGCAGTAAATTGATTGGAATAAAACATTGGACGGTGCAAAACTAATAATTTTGTCATAAATGGCTGATAAGTTGCTACAGAAAAAGTAACTATTACAATTTTGTAACAGAGCGGCATGGAACAGAACAGAAACAGATATTAAAGACTAATTCTGCCTTAACGATAATTTATTGCGGTGCCGGTTTTCATACGAATTTAAAGTAAAAAACCGCAGTGCGGAACGGCATAAAATTAAAATCTATATTTTTCATTGCGGTCTTTCTTTCTCAATTGGTGGCGATGTTCACAACATTATCGTTAACAAAAAAACATGATCAAAATATATGTATTCACAAATAAACTAATAAAAATGTAAACAAACAATTACAACTTTTGCCGTCGCCATTTTCCGTTTAATTATGGTTTTTTTTCTCTCCTGCAACGAGAAATCGCAAACGTTGTGTTTAGACTCTAATAGTGTGGTACTGCCATTGGTTTTGTTCTAGAAAGGAAGTTGTAGAGGTTCCGTACAATAACCAGTTGTGGGAAGATAACCGGAAATAAATCGATATTCTAATCAACCGGAAATAAGTCGTTAGACGCATTAACGAGAAATAAATCGTGAGACGAATAATTCGGAAATAATAGCGAGCCCTAATCGCGAAAATAATGTAAGCGACATGATTTTCAATTTTCGTTTTTTTTTTTTTGATTAAATGACTTAATTGGCAACACTTGCATCATGTAAAATGTTTTGGTCAAATAAGGTACCGTTACGATTTTATAGCAAAAACAATTTTAATGTAAGCGAAAAATTTCATACAAAATTTATATGAAATAAAATAAAAAAGCTCTCTTCTGTACAATTTGATTTTTGGCGCTTACGTTATTTTCGCGGTTAGGGGTCGATGTAGTGAGACAAATCCACTGGAACCCATGTCAATTATTAAACTAGTTAATCTGAATAAGTCTAAATTTTAGCCTCGCTTTAAACTTTTCTAGGTCATCAGTGGTACTTAACTTCAAGTTGATGAACGTATCGACACCAAAACTTTGCGCTTAATGACAAAAAAAAAAAACTTGCAGATACTCCATGCAGCGATTATGAAGTAGCAAATGTAACTTTAACAAAAGAAAACTTTAGAAATAAAGAAATTCAACAATTCATTTCAAAAGCCAGTTTAACTTTTTTTGAAGCTTGCAATATTTCAATAGATTTTTTTTAAATAGATCCAAAGAATTGGAAAGCCAAAAAGTCATTTCAAGAATAAAAAAAAAAGTTCAACAATTACAAGTGGTAAAGATGTGGCAGAACGAGGTGTGACTTTGGGTAATACTTATATTAATGTCACAGCTTCTGAAACTGATTACCAGAATTTATTGCAAGGTATAGAACTACATCGCAAGAACCTCAATAAATGATTTTGCACAGAGCAAAAGAAAAGTTTTTTTTTTGTTGATTGGGTAAGATTGGTGAACTGGCAAACAGCTTATAATAACATATACTGGGTATAAAGATAAAAACGGGTATAACTCAGGAACGGTAAGAAAAAAAAAAAAATTGTTTATTCATATTAATTTGTCTTTCAAACTGCATCATTAGTTTTTTTCGTTTCTATTCACACTTAAAAAGTTGTAAAGCGTTATTACAAAATTTTTGAAAAAATTGCGAAAAATTGTAATTAAGGGTATCTAAATGGGTAAACTCATCACCAAAACTTATAGTTTTTTCACACAGGAATAAAGTTTGGATACTTTTCTTTAAAACTGCTTCCTCAGGAGTGAAGAAACTCGTGGTATTATCCAAGTTATGAGTAAAGTTAAAAAAGGCTGAAAACTTATTTTCAGCCTATTCCGAAAATTCTTAAAAAGAAATCAAAAATACTTTACACTATAAGCTTTTAAATTTTGTTTGAGCACCTATGAAAATCAGAAAGAAAAAATTTTTTGGGACCCCCTAATGTACATCTAAACTTCAAAACAAAATATTTTACTATAAATTAGGTCTACAATTGCCCATAAAACCCAAATCACATGATTGGGCTTTCCCAACTATACTCTATTATTTGTCTAAATTTTACTAAAATGCTAATAAGACCACATTATACTTCCAAAGAGGTGGGCTTATGTAGAAAACACTCAACTTAAAATTATAATAAAATGATAAGGGTATCGCAAAACATGTATTTAAGAATAACCAGACACTAAAGTGTCAAAAGAATAAAAAGGTGAAAAAAATACAGAAAAGATTTCTGGCAAAAAGTAAAAGAAAATCGAACAGCAGACAAAAGCTCACAACCCCTCAAGGTAAGTAAGATGAATGTTTATAATGAATAGATTAAGTATACCTGGTAGGGCAATAGAAGAATAGGATGCATGCAGAAAAAGGTAATTCAACCTAGTTTCGTTTTTTGTTAAAAAAAAAAAACAAAAAAAAATGTTACAAGTTTCAACCCTATTCAATGATTTTTGAATAGAAAGGGAAACAAATGTTTTTGTTTGCGTCTAACAAAGTGTAAAAATTTCAATTGATGTATTTTTTTTTTTTTTTCGTTTACAAATACTTGCAAGAAAAACAGCTGGATATCAATATATTTGGAAAAATCGATGGAAGTTTTAAACAGTAAAAATAGCTTAATAAGTTTATTTGCTTTTAAATTTATTTTTGAATAAAAGTTTACATATTTTTTAAAATTTATTTAATGTGTTATGGATTATATTCAATAAGACTTATATTAAATATGTCCTATCTGCACAAATTTATTTTTATTTTATATAAACTAGAGGCCTTCATATATCAACTTCAACTTGAAAACCTAATCACACTTGGTTTTGCAAGTAATTACACACAACACATACAAATACCAATTCCACGTGAGTTGTGATGTGTGTCGCATCCCTGCAAGAGATTAAGTGTTAATTGTCAAAATTCCATTCGTTCAATTACTACACGCAGAGAAAAAACATGATTACTGAGTGGCCACTACGACCATTGTTATTCATATTTGCCTAATATGTTTACCCCAATAAATTTATTATAGTCCTAATATAATTTGAAAAAAATATTTTTTGGCCTTAACATTTTTAAAATCACTATAAAAATATTATATGATGTTTTACACCTAAAAAGTTACTCTGATCTAGCTAAACATATTAAATTATGTGAAATGTGTGCTACTATAATAAATATATTTTCAACTATACATTTAAAATCGTAATACTAGTTGCACACAAAAGGTATGTTTAATACCATAATTTTTGTTTGCTTTAAAAAACATTATCTAAATGAGCAAACATTTATTGTTAAAACCAACAGTGTGTGTTTATAAAGAAAAAAAAATTTCTGCCGTCCGCGAGCATCAGTTAATCGGCAAGCATGAATGATTACAAAATAATTAAGAAGTTTTTCGGGGAGAAAAAGGCCATGCTGCGATGCAAAACTTACAAAACAAATTAGTTTATTGAAACAGGTATGTATGTTATTTATATATACATATAATTATAATCAAGTATAAATATGTAATAATGTTGCCTTTCTTACAGTCAAGAAAACCTACAACATTGAAGCCGTCTTGGAAATTATTTCAATTGCTGTTCCAGAGTGTGTTATAATAGTGGATTTTATTATAGAAAAAAAGCAAGTTTGTCTTTATTTTATTTTTAAAAGTGCTAAATTTATGTTTTTAATGTTATTTTTTAATATATGTATATACTTTATATGTATTTTTGTATTATATATGTGTTTTTAATAAAAAATAAATTCTTGATATTAAATATTTTATTGGTTTTATTGTGACAACCATATAACATGTTAAAATAGATTTGTTGCATGGTGTTAGGAAATATAGAAACATGTTATAATAATCGTTTGCGTTTTTCTTCTGAGCATAATAATCTGTTGGAGACAATAATTAGCTATAAGATTATGTCTGAACATATATTGTTACTTAAGACGTGTTTGGCACAATTATAACCACAAACATTAATGATAGTTTGCTATTCTGATTGTATCAACCATGTTTTTTCTTTGCGTGTATAAAAGAGGTACTGGTGCTAACGGGTTTAGAGTTTTTATAAAAAAATACTAGGGCTTATGAGTACCAGTACTTGATGTAGTACAAAGGCACCACTTGTGCAAAACAAAACTAAAATTCGTGTATACAGAACAAACTATTAGTAGTTTTTTATCAGTCAAAAAAATTATTAAAAAAGTATTGAAATTTAATTAATGTGTTAATTGAATCAATTATTTTTTTTTTGTTGAATGAAAATTAAAAATATAGTTTTGATTTAATTAACATTTTAGTTGTTTTTGAATAGATTTTGAATTAAAAATTTAATTAAATAACAAAAAATTATTTAGTTTAAAACAAAATAATTCGAACTTGTGAAATTGTTGTTGGAAATTGTCGAAATCAATCAACACTTTGTTTGAAACGGCAAAGTTTTTTTTAACATCTTTTTAATTAAATTTAAAAATATTATTTATTGAGAAAAAAATATTCAAAATATTAAATTTTTACAATTTTTAGTAATCAATATAATCATTTTGGTAATAGGTGCAAAATCAACAAATGGGTTGCTTGATTATATGAATTTGGAACAAAGTTGGTGATTAGAGAAAATTTTTAATTTTGTCTGTATACATACTTGTATTTTGCTACTGCTTTTTAAATTTGATTTCAAATAATTTATGTATGCCATTTTTACTTTATAAAAAACGTTAAAAAGCAAAATGCAAATTTTTCCTATACAAAAGAACTAGTGATAAACTGGTTCTTAATTGGGTGGTCCAAGTACACTAGCTCACGTCTAGAACCAATAGAACTAGCATTTTTCCAAGACACTCGATGCTAATTTGAACATTAAGATGGTATAGAAAAGTTTACAGTTGGGAACTAGTACTTTATATTTTTGTGGTAGTTTCATACTAGTTGGGTACTAGTTCGATCTCCGGTAGAGATAATTTAAATCATTCACGTGCATGAGTAGTCACACGTAAAATATACAAGAAAAATACTTATATGACTGTGAGAGAGAGATAGAGAGACATTAAACTACTTAGTTGAGGTCTTAGTTATGTGTTTTTTTTAACAACAACCATCTTTTAACTGAGTTTCATTAACATTCGTATTGTGTATTTGAAAATAACGAAAAGTGCTCGGCCCCTAAGGGAATATCGTGATTATATTATACATACATAATAGACTGTAGTGTATGCATGATGTAGAGCAAACAAGTCATAAAAAAGGTTAAGTAGTCAACATCCAAATATTTATAAACAGTAATAAGTAGTCAGAATATAAGAAAGTTAACTTTGTGCCAGTTTGTATTTGGATGTCTTATGGCCAATTTCACCATTCTGTTTAAATATCAATTTATATATAAATATATTTTTTCATATATAAATTTTTTTTTTTTTTTGGAAATCGGCCATTAGTCATCGAAGTTTTAATTTAGTTACTCAGCATAACGAAATTATCCCCCGTTCCCACATGCAACCCTGCAAATAATATTGGACCACCTGATCCATTTTGATAAAATGGAGACCTCTCCATGGTCTGGTCCGATGTAATGCAAGCATGGACCATCTCATTGTTAAAAAGTCTTTGTAGTGAGACGACATGTCTTCGTTTTTTAACGACGTGCTTTCATTTTTAAACGATTTCAAAACTAATCCTCTTGAGTATACCATGGAGTAGTTTTAATACTACTCCTTTGTAGTCCAAAGCTGGGTTATATGGTCCTCCCCTAGGCCATTGAAATGTTAAATAGACCATGTTTATTCCATACGTTTGGGTTACTTTTGGACTAGTCCTAGTCCCTTGTGGGCTACGCTTTACACTCGTTTTTGGACTGGTCCTATTATTTGCAGGGAAGTACAAGTTCGAAAAACTCAATACAAACACTATGACATTTTTCGAACTTGCAGCTCAAATTGCAAGAGAATTGGCTTGCAAGTAAATTTTTTACACTTGTCGCAAGTAAAATGACAAATGGAAAAACAGTGTTAACGTGGATGAGTTTTCTATCAATTAACTAGTACTTGGTAAAATAAAAGTGATGTTTAAAGCTAATTTCTGTGTATTAAATAAAAAACTAAAAATAAAAAAGCACGCAACTTTACAACAACGCATCTTAATGGTTTTTTTAAACATAAATTTCAGGCATTTAGAAAAAAAAATTTAAATCAAAATATTCTTTTTAGTAATTTTATGATATCGGAAACACGGCAATAATACTGTATTCACAGATTTGTAAAAATAAATATTACTTTTTATAAAGATTCCTTAAAAGTTAAATAAAGAAAAAAATATAAAGTTAATTAATTTATATCGTAGCCATGAGGAGAGGCTAAAGATGCAACGGTTTGAAAATAAAAGGTTGAAGCTAGAAGTTGATGCCGACATTTTAAAAATGAACTTGCACTGTCCTGTGTAGCCACTCAAAAAAAATTTGTGTTTTTTCTTTTGTATTTCTCCTGATTTTCGTAATTAATACGTATACACTACTTGCAAGCAATTACTTGCATGTGGAAGCGTAGGGTAAGTCACTAGTTCATCGCTCTTTTGGCATTCTTATATTTGCCATATTTGAGTAACGGGCCTAATTTCCAGGATCCATCTAGACGTCAGAGTTCGAACGTTCTATGGTCATTTGCCCGTCAGGGCTAGAGTATAAATATAATCGCAAGAGATGGCATTAGATGATTCTAAGTTCAAACTTTGTGAAGATAAGAACGCATCACGCGGAGAAAATTATAAACATTAAAGTATGTTGATCACAATAGTGAGTTGTGAATAAAAGCTGTAAATTACGATTGTTAAAGTGACTAAGTTCTTAATAAATAAGTGTTATACATTAAAGTGTTGTGTTTATTAAGTTTTATTTGAATTGCAATTAACGAACTCGAAACGGTTTATTATAAAGGAAATTAAGCAAAACATTATCGAAATGCAGTAACGTAACAATATTTTAACATGAGCAGCGTTGTCTGAGTTTGCTGCAGATAACCCAACTTCAGTTGTGTTGAGATCCTTAATCGACCCATTATAATGCACTCAATGAGTTAAAAAAAGGACTTTCTAGACTTTTATTAACCTAATACAAATGCGGAGAGGGTCTGTTATATTAAAATGATAAAGATTTCATAATTCTAAGATATCTTATGATTTTAAAAAGTAACTCAATTCTATGAATACTCTCATGTTTCATATGTAACCAATGTAAACTTTAAATAAAGAACATTAAACATTCAATAAACAAACCCCGTTTTGAACCATTTTGACTGCATTTTAAATCTTGTGTGCGAAAAATTCCTTTGTTGGATCGTGGTGCGCTTTTTTTAAATTTCGGTGCGGTTGCACCAAAGAGAAAAAAATCTTTGTACACCAAACTACACATGTTTCAATACCATTCCATTCAACAGTGCAAAAGTTTTACAGACCACAATAAGAACAACAACAAGTAATAATGTTTAAGACGTACCAAATCATATGAACTGAGTAAAACGGTCTTGTTGTTGTAGATAATTTGTGTTATGTAAAGACAAATAAACATTTTATTTTATGAAATTTGCTGTGTACTATTAATTTTTTAAACCATTATTTGAAGCTATTAATCGGTCACCTCTTTTTGAAAAGTTTGAAAAGAGTGCAATATTCGGTTGTGCCGAATCTTTGATACCCCCCACCGACAGTTGGAATATTTCAGGAGAAGGATCTATATGATGTCTATATATTATTAATTTATCTTTATAAAAACTGACGTCAGCATTTAAATTGGTTGCGGTTTAGACCTATTTTTAATTACTTACCGACAAGCAGAAAGTTTTATGGTTTTCTTTTTAGAGATTTGAGCTACATTGAGTAAATTATTGTGATTCGTAACAGTTAGAGCCGAACTTAAATGATTCTCAGGAGGGGAATTTATATTGGAGCCATGGTAAGTTATGGACTTATCATCCCAAAATTATGGAGTGATTTCTGATTAACACTTTGAGCAGCACGTGTCCACCGGTGGTCGTTTTTTTTCTGCACCGGTGGACCGCGTGCTGACTAGTGGTTATTTATTAGTTGACAAGCAGAGACCAAAATTGTTAAACTTTGTTTAATTGATATTTTGCAATTAGTGTGACTTTGTGATATTTATTTTTGATAAACCAAATGTTTTTTGTCCTTTTTTTTGTTACCACCGGTGGTCACGTTGTCCCAGAATGTAAAAAAACATCTTTGGCCCAATTGGCCACCAGTGGGCATTATCTTATTTTATATTTTTATGTTTTTATCTTTTTGATTTTTTATAAATTTTTTTAAAGAGATGTTTTACATGCTATTAAACAATGTCAAAGAAACACAACGCGGCGTATGCGCGCAAAAATACCAAAAGGGTGAACACTATTTGTGAGCAGTGTGATGAAGCAATGTGTATAGCGTGTTTTCAAAACCACATTTTTAAATCCTAAAATGAATTTTTGGAATAAATGTATTCAATTGGCATGGTTTTAGTTAAGAAAAGCTATCTATAAATCTATCTATCTATGAAGTTTTCTTACCTAAATTTAACTCACTATTTTTAAGGCATAGGTTTACATCCTGGGACCGAACTAATTTTATTTTAATGGTAAATGTAAAGCTAAGATCCCACTATCGGCGCAATGTACCAATTTTTGGCGTATTTCATGTGCCGATAGTGTGAACGGTCAAAATGTTTTAGTATGCGACAATCTGTGCCGAAATTGTGCTGACTGTGGACAATCAAAATTAACCTAGATGCGCCGATAATGTGAACACTATTTTGCACAATGTGGAGCAATCAAATTGTTTAATATGTACCGATTTTTATCGGCCACTTGTGTGCCGATCACAGTCGCCAATCAGCGCCGATACAAGGGATGGCAAAACGAAATTTTTAAATTGCACAAACTGGCTACTAAAATTTTACTTTTTTGAGCTTAATTGTACCAAAATTACATTTGTTTTATCTATTATTTATGTATTGAAACGTTAAATAGTACATTTGTACTACTAAATGAAAGAAAACAGTTCGCTTTAACCAAAACATTGCAGTTGTATCGAAGTTGCCATCCCTGGTTTGTAAACATCTGTTTACAAAACAACAATTACAAAAAAAAAAAAGAATAAGTGCAGTAAGTTTGAATGAAATTGAATATATTTTTTATTATACATATGTATATAAATATATTAGTGGTATTCACAACGAACTTGTTAATTTGTTACTCGGTAGTTTGTTAATTTGTTAAAGTTACCAACTGTGAACGACCCCGTTTTTAAAACTTTGTTAGTCTGGTAACTTTAAAATAAAAAAATCATTTAATTAACATACTTAGTGCTGGTTCGCACAGGTCAAGTTTACTTGAACAGTTTTATTTAAATTTTCTTTTGAACTTGCGTTCACGTTCATGCACAAAATTAATTTTTGTTTTCTTTTCCTTCAACTTTGTAGCTTTTTATTATATTACGGATGAAAAAAGAAAAGAAAAATAAAAACTGACTGGTACGGTCAAGTATGAACCCCTTTCCATTCTCTTTACCCCTCTCTCCTAAAAGCTCAAGACTTGAAGAGTCAAACTTGACCTGTGTGAACCAGCACTTACTCTCAACGTACACGAAAATTGCCAAAACACAAATATTTTTTTAGAAATGTATCACAAATGCCTTAGTTATTATATTTATTTAGAAACTGCAACAGCTGATTGTGAGTTCCCAACTAACAACTATTTTATCAGGGGTGCCGTATCGTTAATTTGTTAAATGTTATTTCGGTAGCGAGTTAAATATACAAAAACAAAATGCGTGTAAAAAAGTAACGATTAACAACTAACAAACTAACAAGCTCGGTGTGAATACCACTATTATTTAAAATTGTTAGGAAACATAATTTAATATTCGGACGGAGAATTTTGCGAATTTCTAAAGTAAAATTATGTCTGCCAACAAGTAAATAAACAAAAACATTTGATTTAATTTGCCCAAATAGCACGATAGTGTGACCGCATTGTACCGATTATTGTCGCAATTGAGTTTTGGCCGATACGAACCGAAAAAAATTGTCACAATGTGCGACGATAATGGGACCACCCAAGCATAAATTGTGCAATGTTTTTAAATGTGCGCCGATATAGCACGATAAAAATCGTCACAGATTGTGCTATTTGTGCCGATAGTGGGATCTTAGCTTATGTTGAAAGTTTCCACGGGTGATCACAATGGCGGGAAGTGACACACAACGTGTTACCACGGGTGGACACGATGTCACATAAAGTGAATCCACCAATGTGCACGGGTGGTCACTTTGCCCCAAATCGTCAAAATACAAATGTCCACCGGTGGTGCACGTGAGGCTCAAAGTGTAAAGAAACATAAATTTGAACAAACAAATTAATTTTAGTGTTTCCAATGAATTTTATGCTAAATAGGGGATCTAAGGTAAATTATGGACCATATATTAAAAAATCTCATGACATTTTTTTCTGACCATATGAAGCTACGTTGAAAGAAATTTTACCGCAATATCTATATCTGCTTCGGTTTTAGGCGTATTTAATAAATTAACCAGAGTGGGCTTTATATGGGGCCTTTGGTAAATTATGGACCGATAATCACGAAATTTATTAGCATGATTTCTTGTCATTCCGTTAATTTTGTAACAAAATAATCAATTTTTTAGGGTAGTGGGACAAGCAAATTTGGTTTCCACGAGAAGGTGACTAAGATTACATACAAACAGAGGAAACACATTCCGTAATAATGTTGTCGACTATGCATAATGATGCAAATGTAGTAGAAAACGGCAAACCAGAAATCTTAAATTTTTACAACAAAACGAAAGGTGACGTGGATGTTATGGACCAGACGCTTCTGGAGTATACCACACAGAGACACACAAAAAGGTGGCCTTTGTCGATTTTGTACAATATGTTGATGTAAGTGCATTCCGCGGCATGCACTATATTTTTATGAGAATAACACAACTGTTTTATATCAAACAACGCGGAGAAAACGCTTTTTGCGTAAACTTGGCGAAGATTTGTGCGCGCCAAAAATAGAAGAAAGAGTAACAAATCGCCAAGTAACACGCCATTTTTCCACCAAAACAGCAATTGAGAGCTTTTTGGGAAGACCAGTGAAGGCAGTAACTACCGCGCAACCATCTTTTTCTATGACCGCTTCTACTGATGGCAGGAAGCTGTTATTTGTGCGCTTCTTTGCCAGGAAAAAGGAGAAGAAGTCTGCAGCGTTTGCAAGATACCAGTTTGCGATCAACATACTAAAACAATATCAAAATGTTTTCCATGTTTCAGCAATGACTCAACATAAAACTAAAGAAACCAGTTTGCGATCAACATACTATAACAACATTAATGTTTTCCATGTTTCAACAATCACTCAGCATAAGACATCAAATATTAGAAATAAGTTAAATGAATAAAATATAAATAATTCAACTAACAAACAGTTACAGTTCATATTTTACACATCAATAAACATTATGAAACAAAATAAAAATTAAACAAACGTTTTTTCTTTGAAATATAAGGTAATTTGCATTAAGATATCCGGGTACCCTGGTCAAGGACCCCTTTTAGCCGTTATGCAACACAAAGTTAAAAAATCATATTTTAACATAAATATAATTAAACCATCCATTATTAACAAACTTTTTAAATTAAAAAAAAAAAACAAGACGATATTTTAACTCAAGATATATGTGTAATCTAAATTTGTTTATATTTAAACGTTTATAAAGAATAAACATAAGGAATATTTATGATATTATGCATATAAAATCTACCAAAAGAAGTATACTTTTTATCAATTTATAAGTTGAGACGATTTCAATGGATAATACAATTGATGGGTCGATAAGACCCATGGTTAGTAACTATGCGTCATGATTTAAGGTTAGTAATGCAGGGTTAATACGCTTGAAAAAGCTTAAAAATTTAATTTTATTTTATAAAAATATGGATTATTAATACATTTTAGTATATGGGCACCCGGGTACCCCGGGTGCTAAACAATGTGGATAAAGTTGGGTATTAGCACAAGGGTTAAACAAGTTGAAGTTTTAGAACCTTTAAATGTAATAAAAGGTTACCAAAAAAGTATAGCGCAATTAAGTGCTATTTTCCCAAATGATGTAAATGTAAGTGATATTCACTTTGATATTTCGGAACATAATCTTCAAACACAGCAAAATATTGAGAGTTCTTGGGAGGATGTATTTAAAGTAAAGGGCCAACCATAAAATGCATATCCGTGCTTAACCGACTGTCAAAAATTACCAAAAAGTCTCTCAAATGTATTTAAAAAAACAAAACCATAAAACATTTGATTCCGTACGGAATGATCAGTTTCGCACTTTGCTTAAGCAAATGACAGTTTCATAAAACTTAACAAAAATTTTGCGTAAGTTCAATATGGTTTGCTTCATATTATTTACTTGTATTCGCACATTTGCTTAATCAAACTTTAACTTTAGCATTTTATTACGCCTTAAGACGTTGTGATAAGTTCGAAGGTTTTCCAATGTATACAGCAAATACGCTCTATTTCCTCAAAAATTAATTTAAGCAAAAATAGTGTTAGAAACAAATTAGGATACCAACTTTAAGTGGTATTTTATGAACAAAAGACATTTTAAAACAAATAACAGTAACTGTAGGAACTTTAAGCAATCAAAAGAAATGGCTAATTTATATTTAAGTTGTTTATATCTGTAAATACATAAAATGAATTCCTAATACATTTTGACATTTTCTTTTAAAAATTTGGCACTTGTTTTTTCAAGATTTTTTCTAAAAATACATGGTAACGCTGCCCGTGTACCCGGTTAGAGTTAGAGTTAAATAAACGGTTAACCAAGTTTATTAAGGGCCTATTTCACCATTTACTTATAAACTGTTATGGTAACATAAAGTAAAACAAGTTAGAGTGCTATATTCGGCTGTATCGAATCTTTGATACCCTCCACCGACGGTTCGAATGTTTAAGGAGTAATATCTGTATGATGTATATTTATTATTATTATATTATGTGACGATTTGTTATTAATTATGGTTTTAGGCGACTAAACTGTTTTCCGGTAGTAGGGTTTATATGGGGCCTAAGGTAAATTATGAACCGGTCGTTACGGAATTTCACAGTGTTATTTCTAGTCCTAAAAAACTGTCACGTACCAAATTTTGTTACGATACCGTTATTTTTGACGGTTATAAGGCGTACTAAACTGTTTTCCGGAAATAGTGTTTACATGGGGCTTATGGACTGATCTTCACGAAATTTAGCAGCCTGATTTCCAGTCAAATAAAACAAATTTTAGCAAAATCTTATCTCATTCCGTGCCTTGTTCCACCATTTATGTTATTTTTTGTAACAAAATTATCAATTTTTTTTAGGTGGTGGTTGCACATTTTGATTCATAGCTCTGGTCCTACTGAAGCGATTTTGCTGAGTTTCAATCCCAAACTGCTTAGGATAACTACAATCAATTTGGCACCAAGTTTGTTCATTTATTTTGAGTTGCTCGAGAGTGAGCGTGTTTTCAACAGACATACAGACAGACGGACATGGCTAAATCGACTTAGAATCACTCAAGGACCCAGAATATATGTACTTTATGGGGTCTGAGATGAATAATAAAAAAGTTTCACACGGAATGACAAACTTAATATACCCTCTTCACAACTAATTGTGGTGAAGGGTATAATAACACAACAAAATTAATCTTATTGAAGTTTAATACAGTTGCAATTTTTACTTCTCATCATTTCATCAGCAGATAATTGCAATATGAAAGTTGTTGTAATTATAATTATTAGGAATGGACTTATTCCACTTTAAAAAAAAAAAAATGATTTTTTACTATACCATTTATTAGTTTAAATAAATTTGTTATTTAATCGTAAAATCGCATTCCATTGAATAGATGAAAATAAATATGGAAAGAAGGAAGCTAAACCTAATAAAAGTTAACGTTTTTTTAAGAATTGGACTTATTCCACTTTCAAAAAAAAACAGCTCATACATAAACTGCCGAAATTATGCAACTATGTGTTTTGTTTATTTAAACGTTTTGAAATATAAGTGATAATATGAAACTATAATAGCAAGCACAGCTGTTTGTTGGACAGTTTTTTGTTTTTGATTTAAAAGAGAGCTTTTATTTACTTACATTTGAGAGTCGGCCATTCTGTATAGTCTTTGTTTCTGTTCTGTCAGTCAAATGTCAAAAATCATCAATTAAAAATTAATGCCCTGATTGCTTTTTTGCTGCGTTCAGAATACCTAACGATTACGAATGGTACGCATTGTATATATTTTGTACTGCGACGTTATGAAAAACTATACTTTGTTCGAATACACAGCAATTGTCGTTTTGGAAGTCAGCCTTCTATTAAATTCAACAATTTGTTTATATTTTTTTGCTTTATATTAAAAAAAAGTTTCCTTAAAGTGTTGTTTCTATTAAAAAAAATTAAAAAAAATTATTTTTTTAAAAAACTTCATCAGTTCAAAAAACTAATCTTTGTCTATAAATATTTTATGTAATTGTATTGTTTGTTAACCCACACCGCTAACAAACGTTCATGAGCAAAAACGATGGGTGTGTATGTGTGCGTTTGTCTGCATGGATTGTCAGTTGGATGGTTGGGTTCTTTAGAGTCCTCGTTTTTTTTTCTATTTTATTAACAAAGCCACAATTTTATGTTAGAATTGTAACCGTTGTTATAGTTTGAAATGACCCTGATTTTTTTCCACCACATTTTTTGATATCCCAAACAATGTCATGTTGAAAATAAACATAAAGGCCGTCAGAAGAGGGTAAAACGGCACAAAAAAACAAATACATAAAACGTTAAAATTTATTGTTACTTTTTTTATCTCAAAATTTCCAACTGTAATATTCTTTTTTACGTGAATTGTTTTATATAAATATTTTTTGATGGCTTTATATTGTTCAACAATTGTTGGTTGTCATGCTTAGTTGAGTTTTTAGTTTCAGTTTTTTTTTCTTTCTTTATAAACAAATTCAAGATTAGCTTATGAGAAAGTTAGGAAAAAAAAAATGTGAAATAAATGTTAGAATAATGACTAAAACATGTTAAAAATTGACAATGATTTTAGCTAAATTAACTTTTGTAAAGAAAAGCAATTGTTAGTGTTGGTTTTGTTTTTGTTTAATGTAATGAGAGAATCTGTTGTTATTTTTTCTTCTAAGGCTAAAATATTAACATTCTTTATTCATTAAGTGCGTAGTTTTTAGTCAAATTAAAATATAAAACAGCTTTTGGTAATATTTGTAAAATTTCAAGTGAGCTTTACTACGCCCATAAACAGATATGGATTTCTGTATATCTGAAGAAAGGTTACCGTACAAGTATCTTAATTTGCTAAATAAAGAAGCATTTGTCAAACACTAGGCTAGATTGGAATAGTAGGCATTGCACCTTCCAAACAAAGACATTTCCTAATATCTGGAAAACCAACTGTGCTGTGTACACTAGGGTGTCCTAAAAAATTTTTTCTTTCCGCTTTTCATAGGTGCTCAATCAAAAGTTAAAAGATTATAAGATAAAGTATTTTTGATTTTTTTTAAGAATTTTCGGAAGAGGTTTAGAGGTCGCGGAGTTTTCGTCCTTTTTTTAACGTTACTCATAACTTGGTTAATACCACGAGTTTCTTCACTGCTGAGGAAACAGAAAGAAAAATATCCAAGCTTTATTCCTGTGTGAAATTTAGATACCCTTAATTAAAATTTTTCGGAATTTTTTTTAAAATGTAATTATAATTTTGTAATAACGCTTTACAACTTTTTAAGTTTAAATAACAACGAAAAAAACTAATGATGCAGTTTCAAAGACAAATTAATTCTTATTAATATGAATAAACAATTTTTAAATTTGTTCTTACCGTTCCTGAGTTATACCCGTTTTTTTCTTTATACCCAGTATTTGTTATTATTAGCTGTTTGCCAGTTCACCAATCTTACCCAATCAAAAAAAAAAAAAAAACTTTTCGTTTGCTCTGTGAAAAATCATTTATTGCGGTTCTTGCGATGTAGTTCTATACCTTGCAATAAATTCTGGTAATCAGTTTCAGAAGCTGTGACATTAATATAAGTATTAGCCAAAGCCACACCTCGTTCTGCCACATCATTTACTGCTTGTAATTGTGGAACTTTTTTCTTTGCCTCTGAAATGACTTGTTGGCTTTCCAATTCTGTGGATCTATTTAAAAAAAATCGATTGAAATATTGCAAGCTTCAAAAAAAGTTAGACTGGCTTTTGAAATGAATTGTTGAATTTCTTTATTTCTAAAGTTTTCTTCTGTTAAAGTTACATTTGCTGCTTCATAATCGCTGCATGGAGTATCTGCAAGTTTTTTTGTCATTAAGCGCAAAGTTTTGGTGTCGATACGTTCATCAAATAACGCTGAGGCAGCCAATTTCGGAGTTAAGTACCACTGATGACCTAGAAAAGTTTAAAGCGAGGCTTTTACAACTGCTTTATTAATAATTGTATAACCATCCAATTCCTTAAATAGGCTCAGATCATTGAGAGGAGCGTATCGAGGGCACTGGCAGAGGTACCAATATTTGATATATATTCTTAAAATAAATGAACTAAATTCAAGCAAGGCATCAGCTGTTGATTTGTCTTTATAAGATTGCAACTGGTTTCGGAAAATGCATATTTTAAAGAATAGATAATTTTCATCATCCAGCGAGCCCAATTGATAGCTTCTGGAGCACACATAAAATAGAAAGTTACAAAAGTATCACCATTTTTAAGGTACAAACTATAAAAATAGAGTAACTCGGAAACTGAAGCTCAAAATTACATTTTTGTTTTTCTTAATTGTTTTGAACTTATCGGTTTTCAAAATCGCGTCACGAGTTTTAATAACTTTCATATAAATTTGAAAAGTAATAAACCGTTTTTTACAGAATTTGTTAAAAAATAACAAAACTACTTAATATGTGGAATCTTAGTGGACAAAAATATTGCCGGAACTTAAAGTTTTTGCATATGGAAATTAAGTTTGGGAAATTTTCTTTAGAAATATTCGGTCAAAACATTAAATGAACGTGGTTATTGACAAAGTTATGAGTCAAGTTTGAAAAAAACCCGATTTTTAACAAAGACTTGATATGCGCGACCTCTTAACCTCTTCCAAAAAATCTAAAAAAAAACTCAAAAATACTGGACCCTATAAGCTTTCAAATTATGCTATGTGATATGTATTTGTAATATGTAAAAGTCTGAAAAAAGTCTTAAAATAACAAACGGACAGACAGACAGACGGACATGCTTAAGTCTGTGCTGTACATGTAAGTATTTTTTATGCGTAATTAAACGCAAAAAAAGTGTAACAAAATAGACTGACGTCGCACAGTGGTGCCATTTGAGGTTTTTCGTTGCAAAAATCATGTCTTTTGAACCGAATAAGATAATTAACAGTTTAAACAGCATATGATAGATAACTGTTCAGCCTATGAAATGAGCGTTTGGAAAGGGTGCTACGCTTTGTAGGGGCCTACTTATGGGTTACCAAAGTTAAAATTAGTAGAAAAATCAATTTTATGGTAACTAAAAAAAATTATTTTTACATTTTTAGATTTTTCTTTTTTTTTTCTTTAGGGTTTTATGTTCTAAATTATTAGGGTTTTATGTTTTAAATTATTACTTATGTTTTAAATTATTACCCAACAAATTAAAAAAAAAATAATTTTTTTTTTAATTTATTTTTTAAATTTTCTGTAAAATATTCATCACAATTCGTAAGAGAAGGTATATCTAAAAGACTAACCATTTCTAAACTATAATTATTTTCTAACTCTATTCGTGACTTCACATGCCGCAGGGAAGAAATAAGTGTATCGGAAGATGCTGCCAACATGTTGAAGAGGTCCTCATTTTGCCTTACCCTTGATGCTTTGAATGTGTTCTGCAATCTATATTTTTTATAAAATTTGTTAAAAGACTAGTGTGCTTCTTCAGAAAGCTCTCCAATTGGCAAAGACTGGTACTCAATTATATCTTTGCCATGCGCAAATATTTTATGGACGGTCGGGGTCAACTTCTTCTGTGGATACATTTCTGCTAAAAGAGATGCAGTTTTCGACGCATATTCTCCATATTTTGTAGAATTGACATTTTCTTTACAGTTAAAAACATCCAAGATCGTTCCCAATCTTTTCACGATTTGATTGTCAATTCCAGTGATTCTAGTTACTGCCTCATCATTTTCAAAAAATCTCCTAGAAGTGTTCCCATCGTTTGAGTTACCGTATCCGTGCTTGGGACAGTCTTTCTGATATTTTCCTTATCCTTTATTAATGTATTTTCATCGAAGTTTTCTTCCTCTTTTGGAAGGGTATACGCCAGTTTTAGCAAGAATTCCATACACCTTATCCTTGTGTGCAATGGTGACATTCCATATTCGTAATTCTCCTCATTTGTAGAATCGTTTAAATTACCAAAGTTCTTCTGACTCTTTTTGCAAATCGACCATGACATTGTTGAGGTTGTTCCTGTCAGTTCGTTTACGACTTTTCCGTAAACCATGGTCAGTTGGAACTCGTAATTGCATTCAATATATTTTCCTTCTCCAATTTGCAGCTTTGTAGGCTTAATCTTGCTTATTTGTTCTTCAATGTCCTTCACCGTGGTCCTTATGAGTTCTGCCAATTCCCTTGCAACCTGAAACATTATTGGTCGGCAATAATGCACTGATGACGGACGTGGATTTTTCCAGTGTAGGGAAACATCAGATTTTAGCCGCAAAGGAACAACATATGCCATAAACATATTTCCGTCCGATATTGTAGCGTCATCGGCAGATATCCTTTGCTTATAAACGCTTTGTCCAGATGATCCATCGCAGCCCAATTTGCTGATCAATGTGAACTTCTCAGGAAGAATTTTCACCTCATTTTCAGTAAGACTCTCCAACAACCGTTTTGCTGTATGGTCCATGAGATCCTGCAGATTGGCTTTCGCAGAGACTTCCGTAAACTCCGTATGCAGTGGTCGTAAATTTATTTTGGCTTGCGTAATATGGTTGTATCCGGGTAAAACGTCAGCGCCGTGTGGCGTTAAAGATGCCCGTAGTTTCTCATATTTCTCTTGGGAAAGTTCTAAGTCCATAAACAAGGCCAAGGCTTCTTCGGCGACCTAACTCTTTCACTATCCTTTGTATATTTAATAGACAGCGCGTCCGATAAATGCTTCGTGGTCAAGTCATTGGTGGCATCGGCAAGTTTCCTCTTTCTTGTGAAAATTGAACACTCCTCAATACTTTTGTTTGGCCTTCCTTTTGCTCCTCTGGTGGATGTGGTGGGTTTATCTATTGCCAATATATCCAGGATGGTGTCTTCATTAAGCCAGTCCTCGTATTTTTGGTGTGGTTGACTTTCTAAACAGTTTAAATAATTTTAAATTGTTCAACGCCATGTTTTCAGTACTTAAATTGTTTAATGGTTTCAGTAATTGTTGCGCCAATTACTAATCGTAGACTAATCCAGGCATTATGCTTATTTTGCGATATATAGGCTTATGCTACCATGCCTAAAAATTTACCTGTTCCCTGCATACATATGGATTTAGGCTGAATAATGAAATTTTGATATTATGCACGTGTCCAAATAAGATTTGTGCCTACCTGTAGGGACCATAAGTCAACATTGTTCTTGACCATTTGTACGCCAAAGTATTGTTTAAGTGAGGTACGTACCTGCTAATTTCAATGAGTAGTTTTTTTCAAACTATTAGATTAAGCTACTGTCAGTCAAAACATATAAGGGATGGACGCCATACAATTTCTGCAACCATGTCTTTTTAACCTTTTTTACCTCTTGAAGCCAAACGGGCACGTACGGGCAGATAAAACCTTTTGAATTATGTAAAGAAATAATCAAAGAACAGGTTTTGCAAATATAGAAAAATATAGATATTTTTTAAAATATTTTTTAAAATGGCAAATTAAAGAATTAGAAAAAAAATTTCATTAATCGAAAATGCAGGGTTTAAAAAACCGCAGTCGAACCCAAAAACTGTCGAACAAAAAACGAAAATTTGTGTACAACTTTTCCCCTTTTTGAGTTCCTTTGAAAACGATTCTTTACATTAAATGAATCAGAAGTAAAAGCAACAGTTTTTTGTTGGCCAATGACAAATGAAGAACTGGAAGAAATGACGACAGTTTTTCTACTTTTCTAAATGTTTATTTAATAAAATGATTATTTTATCTCAAACACAACAATCAAACATACAAGAAAACTTTTTTTCATCCTAACATAACGAAACCAATTATTTTTCGAATTTTTAAAATATTTTTCTTGAATTGTAAGTTTTTTGTTATTGGCGATAAGTATTAGGCCGACATTCAGCCGCGGCATTGTTATTTTTTTTTGGGTATATAATCCCACACACACAAAAAAATCAATGTAAATGTCGAAAACAAGGTTGATTTTACCGTTTTCGGTAGTGATTTTGCTTCATAGTTACTTCATGGTAATTTCACATGATTTTACAATAACTTGCGAACACATATTTTTTTCTTTTAAAATAACTATAATTCATGTTAATTTAACATTGCAGTAAAGTTAGAGCAAAATGTCATTTATTTTGCAATAACAATCCGAATCACGTTGAATGAAGGTTATTTCAAGTTGAAACAACGTGAATTTTATGTAAAATCTAAATGGTTTGAGTATGATATAACAGTGTGAAGAAGCTTTAGAGACAGCATATGTATTTATTTAAGAATAATTCGAAACACTAACCTCTGAAACACATGTTTCACTTATTTAGTATTCTTCTTTGTTAAAAGAAGCATCAGCAGAATGGCCCGATATGGGTTTCGTCTTCATTCTACTTTGAAATCTTGATGGACTATTTAACTTAATAACTTTAATTATAAGAAAACAAGAATTGTCTTCTTTTTATAACATATTTTAATCATGAAAATAAAAGCATGTACATACTTAAGTATGTATGCATGTTAATTTAACAAGATAAACTTTTGATTTTAATATATAAAACAGGTTTTTATGGATTCAATATTGAACAATGTTATTTTAACAGTGAATAAGGTTATTTAAGGTTATTTTAATATTTTTCATTTAAAATTAATATCAATTATGATAAATTTAAATAAAGGGCAAACTTTTGCAGAAATTTACTATGATTCTAAATCAACATTTCGCCATTGTTGTTTTTTTCTGTGTGCAATTGGAGGAAAGCTTATCTCCAAAGCTTACTTACTTATTCCGGACCTCTTTCTACCTTGCAATGTGGAGTTTTTTGCAAAGACTTCTTTACTTCGGTCTATCCTGTTTTGGCAGTTCTAGGCTCGATTCCTTGTTCTGCCAGAATGTTTTAAATAGTTTCCTGCCACGATTTTCTTCTTGTTTCTCTGCTTCCTCTGATCCCAATCTACTTCATGGGGTAACAGGTTCCCATGGTACAAGGAAACACTTTTGTCAGCTTTCCAAAACAAATTCCTAAGAGCTGCAGATTCTCATGGTACTAGACAATGCTGCAATCTGCCTTGACCTACTGACAACTTCAAGTCAGGACCTACATATATCCTTTTATGTAGTTTTATAAAACTATAGGATATTTTTAATCCTCCGGGACAATGTTAAAAATGCAGAAATGGAAAAGATTTAAAAAGCTCCTGCCGGGTAGGCCTAATCACAAGGAGACCTTAACCACTGGGGGACGAACAATGGGGGGGCGGGGACGCCACTGGCCAACATATACAGATACCAACTTAATAGTATAACTAGGCAGGATTATATATCTTGGCCTTGTCTGGAATCTATCTTACATCCGGGAGATTTGTCAGCAGATCAAACTTCTCTACAAGAAGAAACAATTCAAATTTGGCTATCTTTCGCACCCCTGGGGTTAATGCAAAAAATAAAATAGAACTTTAAACTTCGAAATTTAAGTATAACTACAACGATGTGGTCCTCTCGCTGGCTGATGGTGTAAATATCTGTATATCTTAACTTAAGCCGTGTGTAGGTAATACAGGCTGCAATTTTCAAGGCTGTTAGATGAAACTGGCTACATAAGCTTTCACTAGCTCAACGACAAACCCTACATGACTAAAATAACACTTTCGAACATAATAAATAAATAAGGATTTAAAACCTTCTATATAGGCTTAAAGCAACTAATTCTAATTATTTAATACCCACATGTTATTACTCTCACACACCTCACACGAAACAAGCTTGCATTTTTAATTTCTTTTATAACATTTTCAAAACTAAAAATTGTTTTTTAAAGTAACTAGATAATTGGATAGTTGTTTTAGTTTTTTTTACACAATCATAAGGATAGATGTGTCTGTATAGAATTTTAAAAAGTTCCCAGCGGGAATAAGAAGGAGTAGGGATGCCTTCTAGAAGGCCTCGGAACTCCTTCTTTTAGTTATACAAGGCCTGCTCGCTCCATTCCATACTCCTTTCTTTTTACACACGTTGTCATTGCGGGGTAGGCTTTTCGCTCTCGCTTCTTCAGCAGTTACATAAGAATGGTAACGGGATAAAAAAAAATAATTATTTTGCTTTGTGTTTGTGCAAAAAAAAAAAAAATACAATACAAAAAATTTTACTCCATCTCTAGTCCCTTCTCATAGAAGCGAATGTGGAATGTGTATTAGACTGGTCGCAATTTTTTTTTTTTAATTTAATTGTTTGCGCTACTTAAAATATGAGGTTTGGTGTAGGAAATCATGATCTAATTTTTCAGGTCAACAGGCCGGGTGGGGCCCAAAGTTCCCCATATTATAAAAAAAACATCTTTTCTATCATATCTTTATAGTTACACTAGTTGAAAAGCCGAAAATCAAAAATATGGTAATTGAATAAAAAAAAAAATAAAATTTTAAGCAGGCATTTAAATAGGCCTGAAGTAAGATGGTCTCTCTGAGTTTTCCCGCTGGGTTCTGATTGTTTGGCACAATTGTCACGCATACATTTGTGTTTTTTAGGCTGGCTGTTTAAGATTACAAATTTTTAAATTCTGTCCGCAAAAATTTTTAATTAACGAAAAAGCTTGACATACAAGACATTTGTAAATGTAGATAACACGGTGGTACAAAAGTGAAATCCAAAAATATGCAGGAGTTCTAAATTAGCAATCCATTTCAATCAAGCTTTCGAAGGGGATATAACACTACTAATTTGATGCTGGATATAGTTGAGAACATTCGCTCAAATATGGATAGACGTTTGATAAGTGTGTTAATTTTTTTTTTAGATTTTCGTAACGCATTTGATTCGTTGAACCATGACTTATTGGCCTGTAAGTTAATGGAGCAATTGAACTTTGGCACAGTGTCCACTTAGCTTATTTATTAATTTTTAACTGATCGCAAGACAGTTAATACAGGTTAAAGGTCGATGTCCACGTTCATTAAACATATACAGAGGAGTGCTACAGGGCTCGATACTTGGGCCTTTACTTTTTTTGTTGTATGTGAACGGTGTTTTCCGGGAGTTCTCTAATTTTAGGTGTTACACTTACGCTGATGATATGCAATTATTGGCGGCCTCAACTAAACATAATTTAATGAACTTTGAAACCCAACTTAACACGGAACTGAGGCGCATTTAATGTTGGTCAAAAGCTAATTTCTTGGATCTGAATCCTTCCAAGACGAAAATGATGATTGTTACTGGGAATTTGCACATTAATTTACATACATATTTCCTTAGATGGTTTGGAAATTGAAAGGGTTAACAATTACAAATCCCTTGTATTAACTTTTGATCATCACATAGACTCTGTTATATATAAGGTAACCTGGACTTTTCGCAGGCTTTATTGTACGGGCTGTTATTTGCCTCTCGCCGTTAGAAGGCGAGTTGGGCTGAGACATTGTAAGCCGGTATTACTGTATGGGTTGGAAGTTTTTGCGTGTACATCTCGCGGGAATTTATTAATGCTCAAATTATGTTTTAATAGAATAGTGAGGTATATTTATAATTTGCGAATTAGGGATCATGAATTAATACGTAGCGATTTTGATGATAATATTAGTGCGCGCCAGATTGTTTTGTTTTATAAGATTTTAAGTATCGGGTGATTTGTTAGCTATAATCTTTTTGGCAACACTGGTTTAAACAGCTGACGCACGCTTCGTGCTTTGTTTCACTGTCAAAATTCTTCAGTTTGGTCTATAATTTAACCATGAATCGTCTTACAAACGAACAGCGGTTGCAAATTATTGAAGTTTATTATCAAAATGCTCTGTTAAGAAAGTTTATCGCGCGCTTCTTGTGTTCAGCTCATTTTTGGCTCAATGGGTACGTTAATAAGCAGAATTGTCGATTTTGGAGTCAAGATCAGCCAGAAGCATTGCTAGAGCTACCAATGCATCCAGAAAAAGTCACGGTTTGGTGCGGTTTATGGGCTGGTGGCATCATTGGACCGTAATTCTTCAAAGATGATGCGAATCGTAAACTGTGAGATGATATCCAACTTTTTTTTTCCCAAAATGCAAGAGCTTGACTTGCATGACATGTGGTTTCAACAAGACGCCATGTGGCAGCCACACAGCACGCTTAACAATGGACTTATTGAGAGGTGAGTTCGGTGAACATTTTATTTCACGTTCGGGACCAGCCAATTGGCCACATAGATCTTGAGATTTAACGCCTTTAGACTATTTTTTATGGGGCTATGTTAAAGGTCATGTCTATACACACATGCCCGTTTCAATTGACGCATTGGAAGACAACATTATAGCATGTATTCATGAGATACCGGCCGAAATGTTGGAAAGAGTATGCCAAAATTGGACTAAGCGGATGGACCATTTGAGGCGCAGTCACTGTCAACAATTGCATGAAATAATCTTCAAACATTAAATTATATGGACCGTACTATCGATTCAAATAAAGATTTCATAAATTTTTTGAATTTTATGTGTTTTTTTTTTTTGTAGAACATACTGTCAACGTGTATTAACTGCTGCTATTTGGCCCACTGGGCTTACAGCATGCAATTAAATAAAATAATTTTGCGGGACTCTATAACATACGATTCAACTTAAAATGTATCATGATTTATTAAATGTTAGATAACTTAAAATTTTAGAAGGTATTAAGAATATCAACAATTACTGATTTATCTTGTTCCGCCCTAATCACGTATCATACCTATGGAATTCTAATCAAGGTCTGAATACTTGAATTTCAAGTTATTTCTTTCAAACTATTCTGGACTTCTAGGTGGGCTTAAAATTTTTTATTTTGGATTTCACATTCTATGTCAAAAGTAGTCTGTTTTCGCTTTTTCATTATTAGTCTGTCATTCGGTTTGAATTTTTTATACTATTGATATTAGACCTTATAAGGTTATATATTCTGGGTCCTTATGAGAACAGCTTCGTATGAAGCCAATTATCTTTCCAGCTAAAAGAGCATACATTTCCACTAGAGTCAAGTTAGTTTCCGCAAAAAATCTTTGACTATGAGCCCCTAGTAGTGGTTTATTTACAGAGCAGATGTTCAGAAGTCTTGTCATCCATAACGCAAAATCTGCATTGCTTGCCTAAAGTAAACTGATTGGGTATGAGAACACAGTGGCCAAAAAACAGGACGGTTAGTATTCTAAAGTTTCTGTGATAATTTTTTAATTTACATATATTTATTTTAAGTTTTGTGTTGTGTTATTATTTTAATAAAACTCAATCCCTAAAGAAGTTGGAAAGAATACCAACGAAACGTCGGATTTTATTGGTAATGAAATAAATAATCTTTTATTTACATTAAATTAATGACCTTGAAAGCCTGTATATAGAAAACTATAAAAACTATATACTTATAATTAAAAAATAAAATTATTAGTATAGATTTGTGGAATTCAGCAAAAAAATTTCCTGAAAATTTTAATGTAAATAATTAGTTAAGCTCAAGGTCAGGTTTTTTATATTTTTCATACACAAATAAAATTCACTTTGGAACAAGAAATAAATGGACAATTACCATACCTTGATACTCTGGTAATTAGATCGGGTAACAAACTGAAAATAGACTGGTATCAAAAACCTACATCGTCAGATAAAATAATAAACTTTTATTCGTGCCTGCCAAAAAACATTATTATGAACACCGCCAACAACTTAATAAAAAGAGTTTTAACTATAAGTGATGAACTTTTTCACCAGGATAATATGAAGAAAATAAAAGAAATATTGAAGAAAAATGCATTCCCAGACAATGTTATTAAAAGATTCTTACAAGTAAAAAACAAACAAACCAGAGAAATAGATGGGAATCAAAAATGGTATAAATCAATGACATATGTGCCAGGAATATCCGAGAGGATTGAAAAATCTGACATCTATGATAAGGAAAACTATAAAATAGCACCTAGATCGGAAAACACTTTACGACAACTTTTTTCAAACACCAAAAGTAAGCTGGATAAAATGGAAAAATCTAATTTGATTTACAAAATAAATTGTAATGGTGACGAAACCAATGTATGTAAAAAGGTATATGTTGGTACAACAAAAAACAAACTTAAGACAAGATTAGCAGGACATAAATCTGACATGAAAAATATAAATAAAACTTCAACACAAAAAACCGCACTTCTAGACCATTGTGCGGAAAAAGGGCACACACCAAACTTCGACAATGTGGAGATATTGCAAAGAGATGAAAAATACCATAGACGCTATACTCTAGAGATGTTAAATATAATAAACACAAGCAAAGAGTACCGAATGAATTTTAACAGTGATTTAGAGACGAGCTCAGCAAAACAATATAGACATATAATAAACAAAAATAGAATAAGGAATTAGTGCAATTTTAAATGTAAAACCGTTTGTGACGTGTTTTTTATTATTGTTCCTCTTGTAAGTTTTTATTTTTATGCGCTTATTTCTGTTTATATGTTTTATTTTTTGTTAACTATAATTGTAGTACCCTGAAGATGAGATCCAGTGGATTTCGAAATATTGGAAACATTTTTTAAATAAATAAAACAATATAAAAAACCTGACCTTGAGCTTAACTAATTATTTCATTAAAATTACAAGAAAAGGTCGAACAACACACATATTGAATATTTCCTGAAATTTTTTTTGTGTAAGACAGTGTTATTAAATATTATCTAACGCAAACACTTATACACGTACACGCATATAAACTAATTTATAAAATTGTATAACCATCCATTGTTGTTGTTTATATTTTTTACAGCATTTATCCTGTTTCCTGATTAGTTGTGTGTTTCTGACAAGTGGTTTGGTTACTTGCTGTAAAATTAAAAAAAGTTTTGACAATTTTTGGTTACACGAATAGCAAAACTTATTATTCATCCTGAGCCACCGCAAAATATTTCTATAAAATGAGCTTTAAACTGTTATTTTACGGATGTAGGTTTAATGATTTAATTCCAATTAATGTAGGCATTACCAAACAATGAACACTGTTTAAAATTCAGAAAAGTCTTTTTTGGGGGCAATTTGTATGAAGTGGGAGTTCTTTTATTTTAATTAACATAATAAGTCTGCAAGATACAGCAAAATATGATGATTAAGGTATTTATAAAGAAAAATTATATAAATATTATAACATATTTAATATCCCTTTTTAAAAATGTCACCATTAATATTTTTTAAATGCATTTAATAAACCAAAAGCTATAAGACCAATTCTTTTGGAAGATCCAACATTTATTATAAACCAATTTCAAATATTTCTATAAGTAAAATAAAGTCCTTAATCAAAATTTACAGGGATCACTTTATATGTACCCATATTCCATGTTTAAAATTCAAAACTGAAAATTTTTGTAATTAAGTAAATGAGTCAGTCAGCATCGTCGGATATGGCACTCTCAAACAGGCAATATTAAGTTGACATTTAAACCATATAAAAAAGCGAATTTTTAGACACATACTTACGTTTGTTGTTTCTTTATGAAAATATTGTTAAAAAAATAAGGTGTGTTTTAAGGCTGTAAGTATTTTATGTGAAAGCATAAGAGTTTGTATGTGTATCAAAACTTGTTTATGTAAAATTTATGATTTTTAATTATTTTCTTTACGCTTTTCAGACGTTTAAATATAGAAAAAGTTAATTAGTTTTGTTTTCTTTTCTTCTTATTCACATTAATAAAACCCTAAAAGTATGCAATATTATGAATACCCAATTTTTTTAGGCAGAAAATTATTAAGAGCAGGTGTTGAGGTTTATCTGCAGTAAATATTGTTTTTGTAAAATGTCAAAATAAATTGTTTTTTTTTACCTTTAGGTCTGTTCATACACTTTGTTAAAAGAAACTTGCAACGAGAGCGTTTAACTAAAATTTTAAAAAATATTTTCCCAATTACTTAAAAAAAGTAAATGAACTCTAGCAAAAACCTAAGAGACAAAGGATTGTGTTGTTCTAAATTCGATGATTATTAACTATTTGCACATTGCTTTTATAGTATTACGGCCAATTTCACCAAGTTCAGTTAAAACTTACTCT
Source organism: Pollenia angustigena (assembly GCA_930367215.1). Classification (NCBI taxonomy): domain Eukaryota; kingdom Metazoa; phylum Arthropoda; class Insecta; order Diptera; family Polleniidae; genus Pollenia; species Pollenia angustigena. The sequence continues at coordinate 96,715,826 of OV884059.1, read as the reverse complement.
TACTTTAACTTCCCAGTTTCCAATATGTTTTTACAGCTATAACTTATTGTTAATTATAACTGAACTTGGAAAAATTGGCCGTCAATGTTGTTTTTTTAAACTAATTACTTCCTAAAAAGGGATTTCACAATGAGGGTCTGAAAAATTTTATATGGCAACATTGTTTCATCTTTAAATGTTCATTTTAAGCAGGCTACAATATTAGACACGCTATATTAAAGTATTAATATAACAAAAATTTTCAAATCAGAGTTTGACACTTGCAAAATATAAACCCACAACTACACCTTCGCGGACAGTTTAAAATTCTTTTAATATAACATCACCATATTGAAGATGACATGTTACCAGACTTTTTAATTTGTCCACTTAGTAGCAAATTTCATTTAAAAAAACAACAACAAAACTTGCCAACTCATATTAAGTAAATAAAATTTAAACGCAACTATGGCTAGACATATTTTAAAACGATATTGTGAACTCCTTCACTATTACCTGTTTCCTCCTGTGCGACGTGTAAAACATTTTTGACGAATGGTGTAGAGACGACTGTGGAGTGAACAATATACCACGCAATGTAAAATCGAGCAACAAGTTAATTTGCCTTTACGTCTAATGACATAAAGTCCATTGAGATTATGACACAGCAAAAAGTGCCAAAATGTCAATCAACAAAAAAAAAAAAAAAAAAACAAACACCCTTTTAAAAGTGTCAAAAAGTCCATGGACACTGTGACATTGTTAATGTTATGTCATTTTCAAATGAGTCGCAATGTCCAAAAAAAATGCAGTTAAAAAAAAAACGCAATTACGTTTTTAATCTATACGTAAATGCTTTTCTTTGAAATATATACAATTTGGTTTTAACAATTTGTCCACAATAAGCAAGGATAAATAATTTTTTTTGTTCTGATATTAAAATGTTTTTAAATAGGTGGAGCTAATTTTGATATGTTCGCATGGCATCAAAAATACATTCCTCGATTCCATAAGGCATATAACGCATTCGAGAACATCAGCAGTATGTCTGAAGTTTAAGCACTTGAGAAAATCGTCGTAATTTTTCTTTCATTATTTATTGTTGCAATAAATAAATAATGAAAAAAAAAAATTCCTATATATATTAAATATGAACTAATAATAACACTGTGCTAGTTGCAAAATAAGACAAGCATGACGCTTTAGCAGAATTCGGGTGCGCTGAATCCAATGGTGCCCACCGTTTTTTAAGGTTAGCTCTTGTTTTCGAGATATACCGTTATTTCGAAATTGGAAGCTGTTGCACAACATATATTCGCGTAACTCAAAAACGGTTTAGTTTATTGAAATTACTAAAAAAATTCCTCAATAAAATTTCGTTTAACAAAAGTAAAACTTTTTTTTTAATATGAGCAGTTGTTTTAGAAACATATTTTTTTTTTTTTTGGAAAAAAAATCATTTTTTTTTATCAAAATTTCGAAATTTTTGGTTTTTAAAAATTCATAAAAATTTTCTGCAGACATATAACAAACGAACCTGCAACAAAACAAGCCATAAAGATTAAAATCTGTTTAAAACTTTTGATTTTATTCACAAAAGTCGATTCATTTAAAAATTTGATAAGACGCAATATTTGTATGGGATCCCCTAAGAAGTGGAGATAAGGGGCAAGAATGTCTCGAGAAAATGTAAGGGACAAAAAACTTGTTGTGGTCGGTCATACATGTTATCCCACTAGGGGCGAATCCTGGGCATTTATGAGACATTTTCTTCAATATATTTCTAGTCTAAATTAAAGATTTTGTATAGTAGCCCCCTTAAGGAATGGAGATTGCGGGTGTTTTTGTGGAAAATTAATGATCAAGTTGAAAAATAAAGTGGGGTTGGTCATACATTTGACCCATCTAGGAGCATCCTGATTTTTATTGATTTCTTAAAAAAATTTTATTCGGGCCACGTAATAATATATTTGAAATTTAAAGGGCGCTCTAATTTTTACAGTTATTAAATGAATAATTTTAATTTAACATACAATTAAAAGACTTCCTTAACTCTAGATGGTTACTGTTCGTCGAATCGAAGAAAATCATTTACTTTTTATCATATAACTTTTTTATGAGTGTTCAAAAAAACGCCAATTTTGTCAACAACGTTAGCTGATTCAAAAAGCTTGTAATGAGTGGATGTTCGCTGGATCCTCATTTTTTAAAGTTGAAATTCAGAGCTATGTACTCGTCGCAACGACGAAGAGTTACCTTTGGGTAAGTTTTTGTGTCTATTTTTTTGGATTTTAAATATTACTGTTGTCAAAAGCTACGTCATATATACTCACAATATGTTTCATAATAATCGAAATCAAAAAACCGACGACAGTATCTGAAAAATCTTCATTAATCTCTCGTGGCTTCCTATTTAAGAGGCAGATTCAAGACACATACCAATTAAAAAAGATCTAATCGACAAGAATCCATCGAACGTAGAATTTGCAACCTCTGTCCCTATAGCAAACTCAGAATGACGAGAAGTGCATGTAGTATATGCCAGAAAAGCATTTGTTGTGAACATAAAATTAAATTTGGTGTCTCATGCGTGAAATAAGACTAATAACTAAATATTTTTTCTTTTGTATTATTTGATTCATTATCTTTATAGGCTGAGAAAGAAAAAAGTAATTAACTTTTTTTTTCCTTTTTAGGTTTTGTTGTTTTGAAGGGTTAATTAATTTAAAAAACAAAAACAAAAAGAGTTTTTTAATAAAACGCTTAACTAAAACAGATTTTTATTTATTAAGTAAATAATAAGTTATTTGTAATTCCCTTTTCCTTTCCCTTTCATAGTATAGATGAAAATTTCATTACTACAATAAAGAGTTAAAAATCAATTATTAAAATTTTCCTTGCATTAATAAAAAGTGATCAATGGAATGGCTTCATTTCAGCACCGAAACTTTTTTTCAGTGTTGCATGCCCAGGCTATCGGTGCGAATGTTTATCTTTCCTTTCTATTTCTCATTTGTTTTTGATTTCACTTACAAATTATGAAATAAATCTTTTTGCTTAATTAAACCATTCATTTGTTTTGATCATTTAATGATTAGTTCCAAATTTTGGAAAAGAAATATTAGCCAAAAATTTTAAATAATAACAGATATAATAAGCAGTGTTTTGGAAACCCAATTCGAATAAAATCTCAATGAAAAAAAAAAATTGATAAACAATCCTACACGGAAAGAAAAAAACCACTTATTTTCAAAAGAACCACTATTGAAACCTGGAAAAACTATCGCACTTTAAATAAACATTAAACTAAATATCTCTACTGACTTCAATTTTATTGGATTTTGATTTCCATAATATGACCGCAAATCGTTCAAATTATATGCAAAAGTACTTTCGAATCATACACTGAAAATATTTAAACATTCTTGTTTGCATTTCTGTAAGTCTAATATCAAATTTGTTTAACTTAAAAAGTTCTTCTATATGCTCAAGCTGAACTAACGGCTTAGCTCAATATTTTCTTATACCAATTATTACAGTCTGTTTTGGTTTTGTAAGGTCTTTCATCTCAAAGCTTGGCAGTGATAAAACCAACAATTAGTTGATTAGAACACAACAAAAAGTATCGTTATGTACATAGACCAAATAACATTGCGTTCATGGACCCTATGAGACTTTTAAACGTGTCATTATGTTATGGACATTGTGACGATTTCTGGTTGTCATAATGTTCATGGATCTTATGTTACTGGACCTTATGGCATACCGCCAAATTTAATATTTAAATTTAAGAGTTAAACGGCTTGCATCTAAAAGCGTAACATGTAAAAAATACGATTTGTCGGAGGGACATGATATTGCGTACATGGACCCGATGACACTTTTAAACGTTTCGTTATGTCCATGGATATTCTGACACTTTTTGGTGTGTCATAATTCCATGAACTTTATTTTACTTGACCTTATGACATGCCAAAATTTTCAACAAGAAGCGTAACGTGGTAACATAAACGAGTTTCAAAGGGACACTAATATAAAATACGAACATAAACCAGATATTCGAATTATTCTAGCTAGAAAAAAATTTTCTAACAGACTTTAATGTTTTTGTCTGTCAAATTTGCACCCTCTTTTTCACTATCTTGTTTCAAGTTTTTCGAGTCCTTAAACACTTATTAGTAATGTTATGTACATAGACCAAATGACATTGCGTTCATGGATCCTAATATACTTTTAACCCATTAAGGACGGATGGGTATTTAAATACCCAAAAACAGAGCATTCGTAGAAAAATGCTGGCCAACTTCAGGTAAGAGGTATCGGAAATTTGTTTTTACAGATAGATAAAGAAAGGATAAGACTACTTAAACAAATTTTTGAAATTAAATTTTGCCCCCTTTAATTGGGTAAGTTAGCGGCTTACAAGTTAGCAATTTTTAATATTTGGAAAAAGTGAACTACTGGAAAATTGGAAAATCGGAAAACCCTCTTGGTGACTTACAGCCTTAGGTGTGCCCTGCTTTAGAATATTAGCTAAATTGGGCCAATAACGTTGACCACAGGTTTGATTCAATGAGATGGGTATTTAAATACCCACTTCGCTGTCAGAGGATTCAAAACACATAGTTTTTTTTAATTTTTGGCAAGTAGTTAAGTTAGTTAATTTTTATATTCATATTGTTTGTTGAGTAGTATGTTTTGTGTTGTATTTTAAACCATATATGGCCCTCTGGGCTCGGTTTGTGTGTAACATTGAGTAAATAAATAAATAAAAATAAAATGCGATGTTTTGTGTAAATTATTATTATTATTACAACTGTGGTCGATTATTGAGATAATTTTATATTTTTAATGTTTTTTGGGACACCAGCATGAAAATGTGCAAAACAAGCCTTTGGGTGTAACTAAAATTTGGATTTTGTACAACCAAACTCAGTTTTGCTTCACATTGTCCAAAACGGCCAAGCTGAATAATATGGCTTATCATATGGTCAAAGCTCTCCATGCGCTTTGCCATTTCTTGTGCATTTGTGACAACTTTTTCTCTTACACCAATGCTTCAACAACGCTCACATGAAATAAAATTGACTCATGATTGGAGATAATTCAGGTTTTCTTAGCATGCAGTGTAAATTCCTAGCATATCCAAAGCATTATTAAGAAGGCCTCGGCTCTTTCGTATCAAATATAAAACATTCCACATTCCCTTCTATGACAACAGAGAAGAGAAGGAGTAACATTTTTTGTTATGTTTTTTCGCACAAGCAAAATAATTTTTTTTGATCCCGTTACCATTCTTATGTAACTACAAAAGAAGCGAGAGCAATGACAACGTGTGTAAAAAGATATGAGAGTGGAATAAAGCGAGCAAGCCTTGTAAAGGGCCAATGTTGAATGTGAACCTCACCTTATTATGGTTTATTATTAATATGGGCGTTCAAATCAAAATGTACATCGTGCACTTCGTGATGAGGCACATTTTCACCTCAGTGGATTCGGCAATAGGCAGAGTTGCCGCATTTGGGCGAATGATAATACAAGAGTGATTGTCAAAAAACCAATGGGATCCCAAGAGTGACTGTTTGGTGCGGCTATTTTTTCCAAAATGAGGCCGGTCTGGCAGTTACTGTGAATGGTGTTCGCTATCGTGAGATGATAACGAAATTTTTATGGCCCGAATTGGAAGATATGGATGTGGACGATATGTGCTTTCAACAGGACGGTGCCATACAGCTACCGAAACAATGGCTCTTTTGCGCAACGAATTAAATGGCCGTGTTATCCCACGTGGTGGCGACGTCAATTGGCCGCCAAGATCATTTGATTTGACACCGTTGGTCTTCTTTTTTGGGGTTATTTGACAGAAAAGGTGTACGTCGATAAGCAAGCAACAATTCAAGATGGATGAGATAATTCGGCCCATTAACGGCATAGAATCTTAATTCTTCCTCAGCGTCATCACACATTTAGACCATCGGATGGAGGTGTAGCGCCGAGGTCGCGGCGGCCATTTGGCCGATATTTTGTTCCATACATGATTGAACCATACCAATATTTTCATAATTAAAATAAATGACAATTACTTCCTAAATAATTGGTGTTTTATTCAAAATAAACATCGGCCCTTAAAATTTAACCATCCATTTCATTCAAGAGATGGAAAACAAAGGCCCTCTAGAAGGCATCCGTACTTCTTCCTTTTCCCGCTGGGACAGATTCAACGTACATAGTGAAATAAGCACACAACACACCCATCAATGCATGCAATAAATGAATTTTTTAACTTTTGGTTTTAAAAAAATCTTGTGTTTTAGAACTCTTTAAGAGCGAAGTGGGTAGAAAAATACCAAGCGGCCAAGGTTTGACAGGTAAAAATAAAAAAAAAAAGCATTGTCAATATAAATGCCCATAATATCAAATGTGTGAAATTTCATCAAAATCGGAACACGAAATCGGGGGTCAGTCTTTAATGGGTTAAACGTGTCATTATGTTTATGGACATTGTGACAATTTCTGGTTGTCATAATGTCCATAGATCTTATGTTACTGGACCTTATTTAATATTTAAATTTGAATTAAATAGTTAAACGGCTTGCATCTAAAAGCGTAACATGTAAACATAAACGAGTTGTCGGTGGGACATGACATTGCGTTCATGGACCCGATGACACTTTTAAACGTTTCATTATGTCCATGGATATTCTGACACTTTTTGGTGTGCCATAATTCCATAAACTTTATTTCACTTGACCTTATGACATGCCAAAATTTTCAACAAGAAGCGTAACGTGGTAACATAAACGAGTTTCAAAGGGACACTAATATAAAATACGAACATAAACCAGATATTCGAATTATTCTAGCTAGAAAAAACTTTTCTAGCAGACTTTAATGTTTTTGTCTGTCAAATTTGCACCCTCTTTTCCACTATCTCGTTTCAAGTTTTTCGAGTACTTAAACACTTATTAGTAACAAGTATTAAAAATAATCAATTATTCTTAGTAGCTGAACAGGCCTTATGTTCATATGTAGTTAAGACGGAAATTAAAATTTTTAAACCTTTAAGAGAAATGTAATTTTTGTTCTTTGAATAAAAAGAAAAAAGCCTTAAAGACCTTTTTCCAAAATTCATTATTAAGCTTTTGATACCAAATTAGGGTTTTTATACAGCTTTCATAATTGCTCATAAGTTTTTATTTCACAGTTATTTGTTAAGAAAATACAATATTTTTCCATAGAATCCCTTTACCAGAGCATGCAGCAATTTGTTTGCCGCAAGGATTATACACTGAAAACTCAAACAAATAAGAAAATTTTAAGAGAACCATAAGGATTTCTGTTTTTCTTACTTTCGAAGAATTTTCTTTATTTAATTTTATTGGTTTCTTATTGTAGTTGTAGTAAGTTGTCAAACCAAATGCAAAGCTGCTGAAAATTTACAAAAAGAAAAATAAAGAAAGGAAAACTTTTTCATTCCACTTTTGGTTGCAACTAAAAAAAATGGCTTTTCTATTAAGAAACCCGCATTTATTGCAATGATGGTTGAGTTGACCATTTCACTGGCTTAGTGGAGAGTATGGATATAAGAAATATAATAATAAAAAATTGTAATGCTTAAGTATTAAAAAAAATTTTACAAGAAATAAACCTCAAAGAAAAACGCTACTTGAAGTAAAATGAGAAAATTTTATTTCTATTTGAATAAAAAAATGCTGGGAGGGATAAAATAAATAACTTTGAGAACACATAGAAATTTGTTTTTGTAATTTGTTACCATAATTCATTTTGTAAGAAATAAAAATATCAAATGTAAATTTTGCAACAACAAGAAATTAAATCTTAGTATTAATAAAGTATAGTGATTATTAAAAGTAGTTGTTTTTTTTTTTTATTATTAATTTTTTTTTGTAAAAAAAACTCATGGTTTTTAATCAAAAACTTAAAAAAAAAATAATTAAAAACCAAGTGAAAGTGTTGTATTTATATACGCTTCACCATAGTACTGAAAAGCCTATTGTTCCTTAGCTTTTATGGTATGTGCGCTTTCATTTCAAAGTCCTAATTTCGGCAGCATATTTGCATGGGCACTTGGTGAAACAATAGGTTGATTTGTCTGATTTTTGAAAATTGAAGCTCAATTTGATCATGCTGCCTGGTTAAATAGGGACGCTATTGTACCAAGAGCCCCCCCTGGGGGCTGTAAGGACCATCTTAATGATATTTCACCTTTTGGTGTTACAGGTTGAGTTGAATCCTAGGATCCGCATTCAAATTCAAATTTGACCAATCAATGCCTAATTGGCAACAGCTTACCTACACAGAAAAAATTATTTTTCCAATTCAAACAAAAAATTTGTAGAATCAAACAATTTTTTGTCTAAAATCGGTCCTACAAACAAATTCGCATATTCAAACAATTTGTTTGCATTTTGTTTATTGAAAAAAACGCCGATTTTCTCAAACAAATAATTTTACAGAATCAAACAAAAAGTTTACTGAAATTCATATAAATTTCAAACAAATAATTTTGCTGAATCAAACAAAAAAGTTTTGGCACAAGCAATGACGCGCACTCAAGCAAGCACTGTTGGCGAAGATGAAGCAGAGCAGAGCGGCCGGCTGGCTTTGAGACACATTTTTTTGTTGGAATAATTTTTGAACGAAGTCATATTTATACTCACAGTGTTTTTCTTCATCACTCACTGTTGCTTTATCCTTTCCTTTGCTAATGAAGAAGAAATGTAACCAAAAACGGCGGCAGACCGACTCGATATGTTTTCCGCCATCATTCTATTTTTGTATTTGATGTATTTAAACAAACTATTTGAAAAAATTTAATACGGGATTTTGTTTTTTTTTACCAACTTTGAAACCAACCAAAAATTTATTTTATTTCTTATAATGTGTTTTTTCTGTTGTTTAAAAAAAATTAAACGTTTTTTTTTTCCTGCTATTGTTTTTGTTGTTTTTTTTTACTACAAACCTCGTCACGCTATTTTATCATTTTTCTTATTGCTGTACTTTTTTAAAGCGTCCAAAAGTAGACTGCATGTGTTTTTTAATGTAGTTCTTATATTTCACATAAAGAAGTGTTGCTTACCATCAATAAAAAAAATGCAAAAAGACGACAACATTAAAGAGCGTTTAATATTTCATACAAAATTATGAAAACTTCAAACCAATAGCGCGCTTATTAAATTTTTGAAGAGTTGTCCACATTTTTGTTGGTTAAATAAAAATCAAACAAAAATATTGATTGAATCAGTAAAAAAATTTGTAGAAATCAAAAAAAAATTTCAAACAAGCGTTTGTTTGAAAATAATGCGGCAATAATTTTTTCTGTGTATGATAGAGAAGCCGCAGAGAGATTTCGGAAGAAATATCTCTTCCGTTTTAAAGTTGTTCTGCCATTGAGTTTTTTGGAAAATAGATATGGTAGCGGGACATTAGAGCATGACAGCTTACTGTTTGTGCCGACATTTTTTCTCGGACATTGAAAATTTATGAATTCTATGGATCTATGAAATAACAGGGCTCTTTGGGTGCTAATGATTTCAAGGACATCGGTTTTACTTAACAGATGGTGACTCGGGAGCTGGCCTAACAAACCGATCTGACTATTATTGACGTCTTTGTTATTATACTATACAAGATTTGCTTACTGAATCCCGAGGACTCGTAATATGATATTAACCTTATTTGTAAAAACGGGGTATCATTATTCGTAGGGGAGGTCATATGGAGTGCGCACCTGCTGCGATGCTTAAATCATACCTTGATTTTGTTGCTATCAGAACGGAAACTGTCTTTAGACAGATCAGTCCTGAAGGTTAGATAGCTCCAGCTCCTACACAAGTCAGAGTGTATGATTTAGTCGGTCATACTGTCAAATTGCAACCTTTGTATATATGAAACCTGATTCTCGCATACGCAGGGGCACTTAGTAAATTCATGTATACATATATATCATCACGTGGTGCTCATGTGCTCATGTGCTCAGGTGCTCATGTAAATCATTATCAGTTTTACCAAAACCCTAAAGAGGAGGACACTTGTATGGAGAGCAGAATTAATAATAGACCGGTGAACTTAGTCATCGTATCTGGTGTGTTTGGAAAATCAATTTATAAAACACACAGACAGACAGACATCATTAAATCAACTTCACTGATCATAAGAAAATAATGTATTGTATATTCTTTATAGGATCTAAGATCAACATTCAATAAATTGCAAACGGAATGACAAACTTTAATGGGTGACTTGCAAGGTAAAACTGTTGAAAGGTAAAACAACAAAACAAAAACATAGAACATTATTAACCGTTGAAGAATATGCCACAAGAAACACATTTATCAGGATTTTTTCATATTGATTGCCAATAGTATTACATTGCTCCCACATTATCGTGCTATACAAAAACACTTGTCTTCACCTATATTTTTTGATAAACCGTATGAAAAGAAATTTAAAACGATGAAAATTAAAAACATATCGAGTCTTAAGCGCAATGATAGCTTAAGTGACAAGAATAAATTTTTAAAGGAGAAGTTTTTTTATTATAACTGGTTGAAATGTAGTTTATATAGCCAAAATTTGTATTAAGAATCTGTTTTGTTTAAAAAATTTTCCCGAAATCACCCATGTATTTGGACAATATTAACCACAATAATGTTCAAAAGTAACCATATTAAAATATACCAGCGAAAAATTCTGATGGTGCATAGAAAATATTCCTGGAAAATATTGAAGGAATAAGTCTAATAAAGTATAAAAGCTTTTGAGGATTGTAATTTGACTAAAAATACACATTCGAATAATATCAACAATTTGTAACCATATTATATTCAAAATTAACCATAATATGGTCAAAATTTCCCACAATTTTGACAAACGTAACCATATTATGGTCAGAATTAACAATAATATGGTCAATGTTAATCATACTATGGTAATTTATTTCATCAATTTGTTGGTTTAGTGTCAAATTATAATTTTATTTAATTTTTTATTCCTGATAGGCAGTGTTGCCAAAACTTTGTGACCAAAAATGGCTAAATTTACGAAAAAAATTGCTAAAAAATGGCTAAAAATGGGCTAAAAAATGGCTAAAAGTTTTTTTTAAATAAAAATTCAATAACAAAACAGAAATAAATCATTTAAAGTTGTTTACGATGATACTGTAAGTTAAGATCAATTTGTTAAATAAGAATAAACGTAAATTAATATTTTGATAGATATTTAAAAAATTAAATAATTGATAAATTCGATGTCGTTATTGTTCATCTCATAGGAATCACTAGTGACTATTAGTTTTAAATAATTTGAAGGTAAAACATAATCACGACAAAATTTACCCAACACCTTTTGAGTCCGGATCTACAATAAAAAAAACATGTAAGAAAGTTTAGTCGGTCAACCCTAACCACATTAAAACCCATGTACTACATTTTATTAAATAATCTGCAAATTTGCGACCTGTACTTTGGCACAATGTTTACATGGACAGCCAGCCAACCGGACAAACATCGTTAAATTGACTCAGAAAGTGATTTTGATTCTATCGGTATACATAAAGGTGTCCTTAGGACCAATATTTTAAGGTGTTACAAACATCGGCACAAACGCATAGTACCGTCTCCAATATTGTGGTGTTGGTATAAATATTTTATTGTTATGGTAAAAATATTTACCTAATTGATAAAATCGAATTTACGGTTGCTAAATGTAACCTTTTTTCTCAAATTACTTTTAACGATGTTTACTTGGCTATATAAGTATACCCTCTCTACTTCAGCATTAGATCATGGAAGTGAGAGAAACCTTATAGTCAATTCTGAAATTTCTAAAAAAATTTTGTTGCCGCCTTCATCTCTTTATTGAAATACTTAAAACCAGAAAGAAACACCGATGTTTGTGTTAATCCATTTTATAAATTTAATATTGGAATACTGTTCCTTTATTTTGAAAGATGTTTCATGATCATAGTTTATAGCGATTTTCAACATTTGTAAAAGTTGTGATTTAAATTAAAGGCGTTTTAATTGTTAAAAATGTTTATTTTACTTTTATAAATTTTTTTAATAAATTAAAAATTATTCTTTTAAAAGAAAAAGGGCAAACAAATTTTTATGGCTAAACAAGTTGAAAAAAGGCTAAAAAAATGGCTAATGGCTAAATTCATTTTTTAATGGCTAAACAGGATGAAAAATGGCTAAATCTAGCCACTAAATGGCTAAATTGGCAACACTGCTGATAGGTGTTATGTTCCACTTTTTTAAAAAATCCCCTTTGATTCATAACATTATATTATTAAATTCAACCATATTTGAAGTTTCAAGGGAGGTAAACACTTAATGGTTAAATAGAAACAGAATATTATCAATCGTAAAAAAGGTTTGGTAAAAAAAAACAAAAGTTTGCTTGTTGCCATTGCAGGGACCATAATATGGTTTTAACCATACTTCAACCATGTTTTTTCCCTGCGTGTATATATACATAGATAGGAGGAATGGGGAAAGAGACAAATTTTCCGAGGAAGTTTTATTCGTGCTTGGGCTTGGCTTAAGTAACTGCCTTTTTCACAATGTCACTCGAACGTTTACGTTCGCACAAATAACATTATAAAACAAAAACAAAACTAAAATATTTGTTTTTGGTTTACATGTTATTTGTGCGAACGTAAACGTTCGAGTGACATTGTGAAAAAGGCAGTTAATCTCTAAAAATAAATTGACAAGAATAGTCTAAGCCTAACAGCTGGGTTACCTTAAAACTACAAATTTAATTACACTTTTTATACTGATTACCAAAGTACCAAAAAAAAAAAAAAACAATACAAATAAATTAATATTATAACAAATACTTCACAAATACATACTTCAGCTACAATTGTAATAAATTTTAATTAAAAAAATTAAGTTAAATATCTGTGCATAAGGAAAATTAAGATTAAATACTTTTAATATCTTTACTTTAATTATAAAATATATACACTTAAAAGATTCTTTAGTTTAAAACTGAAATAATGAATAAGAAATTTGTATGCATATTAAACATTTATTTAACAAAACCAAATAAATAGATAAATTCTTAAGAAAATACTTGACTTTAAATAGTTGCGGTTAAATGCAGCACAATTTCTTAAAACCACACCAGGCAAATTTTGTATAACTCAAAAAAATAAATATTTATTTAATTGTTGATTTTGTACAATTTGTAAGTTGTAGGTATTTTCTTAATTTAGATTATTTTCTTGGTTAACAATATTTTGGAGCAAAATAAAATTTATTTATTCATATTTATTATTTACAAGTTATGAATTGATAGCAAATAAGCTTTATTTGTATAATTAGTTCTGTTCAGTACCAGAAAATAATTGCTTGCATGTTTTGAAGTACTCGAAAAACTTGCAACGAGACAATGAAAAAGAGCATATCAGTTTAAGACACAAAAAAATTTTGTTAAAAATTGCTGGTAGTAAAATTTTTATTTGCAGGATTTTCTTAACCACCTGTTTCATGTTTGTGTTAAAAAAAAAAAAATCATAATATTTAAATTAAAAGTTTTCAATAGCACAAAATCCATATATATGTTTCTTAAATTTTAGAACAATATCCTTGCTTAAATAGTTAAAACAATTGAATTTAGAAAGATATAAGAAATATGTATGTAACGTGCTTGTTTTTGATAGTTAAATATATAAAGCATTGCTGTCCAGCCCATACCACAATTGTGGAAATTAATTCACACACATTCTTCACATGTTTTCTTACGCTCTTTCATTTAGTCCACGAGATTACGCAATTCAGTCGTCGATTATCAAGAGATTGGCTTTTTTTTCCCTAATCTATCTATCTATCCATCTATATATATAAAACAGGATGAGTGTATGTATGAATGTATGTATGTATGTATGTATCAGAGATCAGCAATGAGTAGTGAAAAAGTGAGTAGAGCTAAATCATGACTGATAAATTCTTGTACTTATACGCACTCATACTTATTGCAATGTTATTCAAACTCATATTCACTCAAAAGTTTCATTTGATTCATCGTACTCATACTTAGCAACATTTGTAGTGTTTGACTTAGAATATACTCAAAGCAATGTGTAAAGGCAAAGAAAAAATGCGAGGCTGCCAGATTTGTCCCCGAAATAGCAAAGTGACGATTTGGCACTTACAGTTTACTAAAGTTACATGTATGAAGTGAACGATTTTTCGGCAAATTTATCTGGCAGCGCTGATTATTAAGTTGTGTGTTTTGTCTGTTGTGTTAAAACGGTAAATGCCTGAGCTAAATGATTTGAATCATTGTGAGTATTGTTAGTATTTTCTTGAAATTATAAATCAAGCTGAGGTCATTTATGAGTATGCGCATAATGTCGACGTCGCACTCATAAATATTTCTCTTGTGAGTATGAGTGAATCAGAGTAGTTTAGTTTAAATGACTTCTACGCACTTATACTTACAATTGCATGAGTCAGTATGAGTAGCGAAAAAGTGATTCATTGCTGATCTCTGGTATGTATGTATGTATGTATGTATGTATGTATGTATGTATGTATGAATGTATGTATGTATGTATGTATGTATGTATGTATGTATGTATGTATGTATGTATGTTTTTTTTTTTTTTTTTTTATAAATTGGACGTAGTGATAGCGAGCTATCAACTAGTGGCCCTATACCGGAACCACCACCCCGGAACCACTCTAGCATTACTTCGGGGTGGAGTTCATTTTACTGGTCATCAACCATCACCTTTTCCTACTCCCCCGTCCAGCATACATCCGTATGAGATTAGGGGTTCGGCGCCTGTGCTCGTTGCCATTCCATTTTCGTCCTCAGAATAGATTCAATTGCACGTGAATATTGCTTCCATTTCTCCGGGGTTGATAGCATTAAGTTAAATATATCAGCTATCTTGATATTCTCAGACAATTCCTGAAATATGTTTCCTCTGCTCCTCGAAAAGCCGCATTTTACAACAGTATGTTCAACGTTGTCCTCGGAGCTACAGCAGAGGTCGCAAACATCCGATTCCCTCTTCCCGAAACGTTTTAGGTATGTTCCAAAGTTGCCATGCCCACTAAATATCTGGGTAAGAAAGTAATTAATTTCCCCATGTTTTCTATCCATCCAAGGCCCTATATTCGGAATAAGAGTGTGGGTATATCTACCCTTATCCGTTTCATCCCATAGTACTTGCCAAGCTTGGAGCAGCCTATCCCTTGCATCATCTTTTATACGTGTCTTTTCTCTACCATCGAAGTTTTCACCCGCATGTGTTATATTTTCTCGTCTTTCATATATTTCTTTTCTTTCGGTCAGTAACAGATCGATCGGTGGTACACCAGCGAGTACAGCCACGGCCGCGCTGGATATAGTCCGGTATGCTGACGTTATTCGTATCGAGCAAGTCCTATGCACTTTTTCCAGGATATCCCTTAGTTTCCTGTTGTTTTTGACAGCATCACTGAAAGCAGGAGCTGCGTAAAGCACCTGTGAGTATGCTACCGTGGCAATTAATCGTCTGGTGGTTTGTCCTGGACCCCTAATATTTGGCATTATTCTGGCTAGCTTCGCCGCTGTTCCCAGAGCTTTTTCAGTTACCATCCTGATGTGTGGTTCAAAAGATAACTTGTTATCCAAGATAACTCCCAAGTATTTCAAGTTTTTGTTGATAGTCAGCTCATATCCTTATGTATGTATGTATGTATGTATGTATGTATGTATGTATGTATGTATGTATGTATGTATGTATGTATGTATGTATGTATGTATGTATGTATGTATGTATGTATGTAACGTATGGACTCCAAAACGGCAGGGCCGATTTTTATGAAATTTTCAGGGAATCTTCAGAATATTCAGGCGGGTGATACTGTAAAGTCTGATTTTCGGTCTGCGGGCGGAGGGGCGTGGCAAAATCCAATTTTCATATTGCACCACTAATGACATGTATATAATTTGGACGATTTTTTCTTTAAAATGTCCACCATGGTTCAACTTAGATTTATACGAAATGAAAAATTTGCCCCGCCCACTTTTGCGCCCATCGATTTAAAAAATTTTTCTTTCAAATGTTCTTATTAACCCATTTTAAGTTTCCATCGATAGAAAAATTTACCACGCCTACTTTTGCGCCCACTTTTTCTATTAAGCGCATAACTTGAGAACGGCTTAACCGATTTGGATGATTTTTTCTTTAAAATCATCGCCATGGTCCAACTTAGGTTTTTACGGATAGCAAATTTTGCCCCGCCAACTTTTTTCGATTTACCTTAAATCAGAAAACGGCTCCATCGATTTGACTAATTTTTTTTTCAAATGTTCGTATCTTTTTAACGGATTTTAAAAATCAAACGAAAACATTTTTCCTAATTTGGCCAGGACAACGTCCGTCGGGTCAGCTAGTACTAATATAAAGCAATACAACCACAACTTACATTTTGGACATCGCTGATATAAAGACAACCACACTCATAAAATTATTACAGAAACTGATTATGGGTTATTAAATTCGTTTTCCGTATTGTTAAAATTGAATGAAAATATATTTGTTTTACGAATAAATTTATTTTTTAACATTAATGTTAGTTTAAAAAAAAAAAAAAACTACCAAAAAATAATGTTTTTTCGTATTTATTTTTTATTTTTGTTAGTTATATTTTATTTTTTAAAAGTATTTCCGTCAAAACGTCCACCGTGACCGAAAATTTAAAAATTATTAAAAGCTGATTATTGTACGATATTGTTATAGAGAAATATTTAGATTTTACGTATTTTATAAATTTACCCATAAATTTGTTCATTTAGATGAACAATCAGACTGCAAAGTTGTGTGGATGGTTTATTGTATGTTTTCTATAATATTATCTTCCTTAAAAGAGGTGATATTTGATAAAAATTATTCCAAAAACTTTTCATTCATGGTAATTTAAGGAAGATTTCGAAAAGAAAAATGTTATTCGGATTAACGGTTTGTCTTGTTTTAATCATTATTCAGTTAAATTATTATGGACAAAATTTCACGTTCGAAATGTCACGTATCGACCCAGATTTTGGCTTAAAAAAAAAGAAAATACAGAAGATTTTTGAATCAGGGCAGGGCCGATTTTTATGAAATTTTCAGGGAATCTTCAGAATATTCAGGCGGGTGATACTGTAAAGTCTGATTTTCGGTCTGCGGGCGGAGGGGCGTGGCAAAATCCAATTTTCATATTGCACCACTAATGACATATATATAATTTGGACGATTTTTTCTTTAAAATGTCCACCATGGTTCAACTTAGATTTATACGAAATGAAAAATTTGCCCCGCCCACTTTTGCGCCCATCGATTTAAAAAATTTTTCTTACAAATGTTCGTATTAACCCATTTTAAGTTTCCATCGATAGAAAAATTTACCACGCCTACTTTTGCGCCCACTTTTTCTATTAAGCGCATAGCTTGAGAACGGCTTGACCGATTTGGATGATTTTTTCTTTAAAATTATTGCCATCTTCCAACTTAGGTTTTTACGGAAAGAAAATTTTGCCCGCTCACTTTTTTCGATTTACCTAAAATCAAAAAACGGCTCCATCGATTTGACTAATTTTTCTTTTAAATGTTCGTATTAATCCATTTTACGTTTTCATCGAAAGAAAAATTTACCACGTCTACTTTTGCGCCCACTTTTTCTATTAAGCGCATAACTTGAGAACGGCTTAACCGATTTGGATGATTTTTTCTTTAAAATCATCGCCATGGTCCAACTTAGGTTTTTACGGATAGCAAATTTTGCCCCGCCAACTTTTTTCGATTTACCTTAAATCAGAAAACGGCTCCATCGATTTGACTAATTTTTTTTTCAAATGTTCGTATCTTTTTAACGGATTTTAAAAATCAAACGAAAACATTTTTCCTAATTTGGCCAGGACAACGTCCGTCGGGTCAGCTAGTACTAATATAAAGCAATACAACCACAACTTACATTTTGGACATCGCTGATATAAAGACAACCACACTCATAAAATTATTACAGAAACTGATTATGGGTTATTAAATTCGTTTTCCGTATTGTTAAAATTGAATGAAAATATATTTGTTTTACGAATAAATTTATTTTTTAACATTAATGTTAGTTTTTAAAAAAACAAACTACCAAAAAATAATGTCTTTTCGTATTTATTTTGTTATGTAGTTTTATTTTTGTTAGTTATATAATATTTTTTAAAAGTATTTCTGTCAAAACGTCCACCGTGACCGAAAATTTAAAACTTGTTAAAAGCTGATTATTGTACGATATTGTTATAGAGAAATATTTAGATTTTACGTATTTTATAAATTTACCCATAAATTTGTTCATTTAGATGAACAATCAGACTGCAAAGTTGAGCAAACGTAATTTTTAAATAGTGAGAATGGTTTATTGTATGTTTTCTCTAATATTATCTTCCTTAAAAGAGGTGATATTTGATAAAAATTATTCCAAAAACTTTTCTTTCATGGTCTGTAATCTTAGGAAGAGTTTGAAAAGAAATATGTTATTCGGATTAACGGTTTGTTTTGTTTTAATCATTATTAAGTTCTATTATTATGGACAAAATTTCACGTTCGAAATGTCACGTATCGACCCAGATTTTGGCTTAAAAAAAGAAAATACAGAAGATTTTTGAATCAAACCAAAGACATTTTAATTTACATTGCTACGTAAAACTTTAAAATTAGTTTTACCAAAAATTGTGCCAGGTTTCACTGAATTACGCCTTTTTATACATGGCCACAAAAACTACTTCTATTTTTTTCAAGTTCGAACCGCTACTTCTTTTGCCATTATCTTTGACCTAGAATCGCACCCTCCATCAACTTAACCCATTAGGGACTGATGGGTATTTAAATACCCAAAAAAAGAGCCTTCGTAGAAAACTTCTTGCTTACTACAGGAAAGAGGTATCGGAAATTGGTTTTTTACAGAAAGATAAAGAAAGGATATGACTACTTAAACCAATTTTTTAACTTAAATTTTGCACCCTTTTATTGGGTAAGTTAGCGGTTTAAAAGTTAGAAATTTTTAATATTTGGAAAAAGTGAACGACAACGGCTCTGGAAAATTGGGAGAGTAGATAATCGGAAAACCCTCTTGGTGACTTATAGCATTAGGTGTTCTCTGCTTTAAGAAAAAATATTAGCTAAATTCGGCCAATAACGTTGACTACAGGTTTGATTCAATGACATGGGTATTTAAATACCCACTTCGCCGTTAGAGGGTTCAAACCACATATTTTTTGGAAAGTAAAAATGCGTTGTTTTATGTAAAATGAACTATTTATTAGTAAAAAATAAAGAAATAAATATCACAACTGTGGTCAGTTATTGAGATAATTTTATATTTCTAATGTTTTCTTGGGACACCAGCATGAAACTGTGCAGAACAAGCTTTTGGGTGCAACTAAAATTTGCATTTTGAACAACCAAAGTTAGTTTTGCTTCACATTGTCCAAAACAGCCTCGCTTAATAATTTGGCTTATCATATGGTCAAAGCTATCCATGCGCTTTGACATTTCTTGTGCATTTGTGATAACTTTTTCTCTTACACCAATGCTTCAACAATGCTCACGAAATAAAATTGACTCATGATTGGAGATCCTTTAGCTTTTCTTAGCATAAAGTGTAATTTCTAGGCATACACCATACCATCATCCAAAGCATTAGTAAAATGGCCTCGGCTCTTTCGTATAAAATATAAGATACATATTGCACATTTCCTTCTATGACAACAGAGAAGAGAAGGAGCAACATTTTTTGTTTTTTTTCTTCGCACAAGCAAAAGTAAAAGAATTATTTTTTTTTGACCCTGTTACCATTCTTATGTAACTGTGAGAGAAGCGAGAGCAATGACAGCGTGTGTAAAAAATATAAGAATGGAATAAAGCGAGCAGAACTTGTAAAGGGCCAATGTTAAATGTGAACCACACCTAAACGTCAAGTGTTTTTCCTGCATTTCATTTGACATTTCTCAATTTTAGACTAACTCAATTTGAACCATGAAAAGATACACAATCAAGCAACGCATTTAAGTTATTCAGGCTTATTATGAAAATAATAATCAGTGATGAGGCACATTTTAACCTCAGTGGATTCATCAATAAGCAGAGTTGCCGCATTGGGCGAATGATAATCCAAGAGTGATTGTCGAAAAACCAATGCGTGACTGTTGGGTGCGGTTTATGGGCTGGCGGCATCATCGGGCCGTATTTTTTCCAAAATGACGCCGGTCAGGCAGTTACTGTGATTGGTGTCGTGAGATGATAACGAACTTTTGCGCGATGTCAATTGGCCGCCAATATCATGTGATTTGACACCGTTGGACTTCTTTTTTTGGGGTTATTTGACAGAAAAGGTGTACGTCGATAAGCAAGCAACAATTTAAGAGTTAAAGGATGAGTAATTCGGCACATTAACGAACATTTAGACCATCGGATGGAGAAGTGCCGCCGAGGTCGCGGAGGCCATTTGGCCGATATTTTGCTCCATAAATGATTGAACCATAACAATATTATCATACTTAAAAGAAATGACAATAATTTCCTAAATAATTTGTGTTTTATTTAAAATCAACATCGGCCCTTAAAATTTAACCCCCCTATACATCCAAAAGAAGGAATACAAAGGCCTTCTAGAAGGCATCCGTACTTCTTCCTTTTCCCGCTGGGACAGATTCTACGTATATAGTGAAAAAAGCACACAACACTCACTTCAATGCATTCAATAAATTAATTTCTTAATATTTTTGTTTTCAAAAAATCTTGTGTCTTAGAACTCTTTAATAGCGAAGTGGGTAGAAAAATACCCATGGTCAAGGGGCCAAGGTTTGACAGGTAAAAATAAAAAAAAAACGCAATAATAATATAAATGCCATCAATATCAAATGTGTGAAATGTCATTAAAATCGGACCACGAAATCGGGGGTCAGTCTTTAATGGGTTAAGCACAGATAACAGTGCTTCCTTAGTGCTTTAATTTAAGGGTTAAGAGAACGTAAACATATTTGTTATTTAAAATGTTATTGCATTTCTGATGCGTACGACTGTCACGTTCAACACTTTGGAATTACCCATATGCTGTTTAATAAATAATAAAAATTGAAAATTAATGTAAAAATTATTTCTTTTAAATTAAATTTAAATGATCCGTTTTTTTATGAATCTTAGCCCATTAAGGACTGACAACCGATTTGGTGGTCGGATTTTAATAAAATTTGTGAGTGTGTTTATTTCACTGTGTACGTAGAATCAGTCCCAGCGGGAAAGGAAGGTATCCTCTGTACTCCTTCTTTTTGATGTACAAGGCCTGTTCGCTCCATTCCACACTCATATCTTTTTTACACACGTTTTCATTGCGGGATGGGCCTTCCGCTCTCGTTCTTTCTCACTAACATAAGATTGGTAACGGGATCAAAAAACACAACAAAATGTTACTCCTTCTTTTCTTCCTTCTCATAGATGGGAACGAGGAATGTGTATCTTATCATTTATATGAAACAGCCGAGGCCTTCTATGAGGCATTATTTAGCAGTTAGATAAGAATGGCAATTGAATAAAAAATGTTTTTAACAGGCTTTTAAAAATGCCTGAAGTAAGAAGGTCTTCAGAGTTTTCCCGCTGGCGTATTATTAAAAATAAATTGGGACTTTTTGGTTAATGGATAGATGTGGGAGTGTTTATTTACTGCTCTGTTTTACTTAACACGATGATTTTTGTTTTATAAAAACAATTTAGTGCTTTCCCTATTTTGGTTACGAAAAGAGCAACAACATATAATAAGTGTATTGAAAAGAACTAAAGGTGGAAAAGGACTTATTCGACAATGTCAATGAATAATTACCACATTAAAGTTCGTAGTAAGAAGTAGTACTGGACGTTACTTACTAATGCTTAGGATGCTGGTATGGTGAATGCCTGGAATTTACTTACACGGCATGCTTAGAAAAGCTGAAGGTTCTCCAATTAAAGTTCGTAGTAAGAAGTGGTACTGGACGTTACTTAATAATGCTTAGGATGCTGGTATGGTGAATGCCTGGAATTTCCTTACACGGCATGCTTAGAAAAGCTGAAGGTTCTCAAATTATGAGTCAAGCGTTGATGAAGCATTGGTAACAGCTCCTGATAATCGTGTTCCTATAACTAAACTAATTTATGTTAAAAAACAGTGCAAGAGATTGTAGGCGTTGGCGTCTGGCTGGTGTAAACAAAGATTTTGTTGACCGTGTGAATGCCACTGTTGTTCCATCGTTTGGAACGAAAAAAAAAAAATGTTTAAAATAATAAAGTAACTTATGAAAAGAAATAATTCCCAGTTTCTATTTGTTAAAGTTGTTCAGTTAAATACATTCAATTTATTAAGTATCACTATCCAGTGTGACACAAAGAATGCTGACGAAGGCCGTAGCGGGCCAGAAAATGCATTACATTCTGGTGGTGTCTAATAATTGTAAATTTTTCTGTACATACAATATACCTCATTGCTTTCCAAAGGAAAGCTAAGGGAAAATGTAACAAGAAAATACAATATAATAGTCTAGTAGTGTATAAAGTCATTTATGAAAAATTGAAGGAATAGGACTATTACAAAAAAGCTTTATAATATACATAACTGAAATTAAGCTCATAGAATAAATTCAAAAAATAAAAAAATGTTGAATATAATATAAAGTAACCTTCGGAAGGAAATAATTCCCAGTTTCTATTAATATTTATTCTAAAGTAGATCACACCTAAGGCTATAAGTCACCAAGAGGGTTTTCCGATTTTCCAAATTTGCTAACTTTTAAACCGCTAACTTTCCCAATAGAAGGTGGTAAAATTTAACTTAAAAAATTTTAATTTAAAAGGATTTGTTATTCTTGCTTAACTCCCAATTTTTATTCTTGATAAAAACACTGAAATTTATTGTTTCACTGATTGCTTAGGCCATATCGTCAGGAAACTTCATCCATACAAATTTTAGAAAAACTAAAGATATTAAACCAAATAAAACTGTTAAACGTATAAGAAATATAAGTAACAGTTCTACTTATAACAATAAGTTTAAACAAAAACATCAACCATAAAAAGTAAGTTTATATCTTCTTACATTTTTTTTAAATAGTCCTATCCTTTCTTTATCTTTCTCTAAAAACCAATTTCCGATACCGCTTTCCAGAAGTTACCCAGAATTTTCTACGATCTCTGTTTTTGTGTATTTAAATACGCATCAGTCATTATTGGGTCGAGTTGCTTAAAACGAATTTTCGTTTGAATTTAACTACATAATATTATGAGTGTACTGCTAATTTGTTTGTGGGAAAAATTTTAATGGTTTAGTTTGAAATATCGATAGTAAAATCTTAATATTGTATTTAAAATCCAATAGAATATAATTAATACTAATACATATAAACTGTATTCTACCTCGATACATCCTAAAAAGGAAAACTATTCCATTCTCGAAATTTTCACTTTTTAATGTTTTATTAATATTTTTGATATATCGATACAAGACATGGGCGATATACACTTCTTTTGCATTTACATTAAAACATATTTAAGTTTTATTTGAGCTTGTTGTTCACAATATGTTTTAATGATAATTCAATAATAATACAAGGGAACAAAGGCCTAGAATTTGATTGCAAATTTTTACTAACTTGAGGTCGCTTATTTAAAATCTAGTCTCCATTTTTCAGTATCAGCTCTACTTTTCGAGATATACCGTTTTGTCCAAAATTAAGGCACTTTCACTATATATATTGTAATAACTTAAAAACTGTTGACCATATTCAGTTAAAAAAAATCCGAAGCTCAGAAACAATATTTTCTTATAGCCGTGCTTACTTTGTTTTTAAATTTAACCTGTAGTTTCAGAGATATCGTTGAATTTTTGAGGAAGAAAAATTTAAAAAACAAAAAAAATTTTCTGTTCTAAAAAATTCATAAAAAATATAAATACGACAAAAATCACAATTTTGGTCGAAAAAAGCTTAACATAATTTTGAATGCAATGAGGTTTGTTTCATTGTAATCGGTGCGCAACTTTTGATTTTATTCAATTTACTAAAAAAAACGGAATATCGATTTTCATACAAAAATAACATTTTAAGTATGTGTGTTTCATGAACGCTTTCTCCTTTTTGTATATTTTTTAAAACATAGTATCAATAATATCGAACAAAATATGGCTAATTTTGAACAAATTATGTTTAATTATGGTTGACTTCGGGAAAATTCAAGTCAAATTTAACCATATTATTGTCACATTTAATCATAATATGGCAACCTGCAGTCAGCGGTCAAAAGGGGAAAGTCTCGGCGGGTATTTCGGGTTCCTACAAATACCGAGTATGGCTATGATCCTTGTGATGTCATGGCAAGCAATTGGCACCATCAAAAACCCAATCTTACAACGGTTGTTGTGATACCCGAAGCATGTCTGGAGGCTCCAATCGGCAATCCCGATACCAGACTCGGATGCTAACGGCTAGTCACCGGTACATCCTTAACTGAAATTGATGAATGAAACCACACAAAATGTATGGCCCTATGCTTAAATTTGGAACGACCGAAATAAATATATATCGTATGTTGCTCTTAGAATATGATTACCTCTAACCAAATTTTTTTCTACGACATAGAACGAAGTAATTGTACGCTCCGCTGCTATTTTTCTTTAAAAAATTTAAAACAAACAAACAAATCCCACACTCTCTAATGCATATTCTAAGATTCATGATTGTAGTCACCATATTACGATTATTATTGAATCATATTATGACCAAATATATTCGTAATATTACATCATAATACTTTTCCCTTAATCATATTCTTATCATGTTAATCATAATAAGATAAGAAGTAATCATATTATTGTCATGCTATTCATAATAAGTTACGAAGTTATCATATTATTATCATGTTAGTCATAATAAATTTAGAAGTAAACATATTATGATACAGCACCACTTTCACAACAATAAAATATTTATTAAAATCTTTTTGCATCGTTTTTTTACTTAGTGGCACATTACAAATTTTTTTTTAATGGTAATACAATTTCTTAATTTTTTTGATTTCTAAAACTTGTTTTTATACCCTCCACCACAATTAGTTGTGAAGAGGGTATATTCAGTTTGTCATTCCGTGTGAAACTTTTTTACTATTCATCTCAGACCCTATAAAGTATATATATTCTGGGTCCTTGAGTTATTTTAAGTCGATTTAGCCATGTCCGTCTGTCTGTCCGTCTGTCCGTCTGTCCGTCTGTTGAAAACACGCTCACTTTCGAAAAACTCAAAAGAAATCAACATCAAATTGCTTGTAGTTATCCTAAGCAGTTTGGGATTGAAATTCAGCCAAATCGGTTTAATAGGATCTGAGCTATGAATCAAAATGTGGAACCACCACCTAAAAAAAATTGATAATTTTGTTACAAAAACTAACATAAATGGTGGAAAAATGCACAGAATGATATAATATTTGGCAACAATTCGTTTTATTCAACTGAAAAGCACGCTGTGAAATTTCGTGAAGATCCGTCAATAATTTACCCTAGGCCCCATATAAGCCCTACTCCCGGAAAACAGTATATTAAGCCTAAAACCCTAACTAACAATGCTATCATTACAAATTTTGGCAAGTTACATAGGACTAGAAATTAAAGTGTTAAGTTTCGTGAAGATCGGTCCATAATTTACCATAGGCCCCATATAAAACCTACTTCCGGAAAACAACTTAGTACGCCTAAAAACGTGAAAAATAATGCTATCATAACAAAATTTGGTACATCAAAGTTTTATTGGGCAAGAAATAAAATTGTGTTATTTCGTGAAGATCGGTCCATAACTTACCCTGGGCCCAATATAAACCTTACTCCCGGAAAACAGTTTTGTACGCCTAAATCCGTAAAAAATAATGCTATCATAACAAAATTTGGTACATCAAAGTTTTATAGGACATTAAATAAAACTGTGTAATTTCGTGAAGATCGGTCCATAACTTACCCTGGGCCCCATATAAACCCTACTCCCGGAAAACAGTTTAGTACGCCTAAAACCGTAAAAAATAACGCTAGCGTAACAAAATTTGGTACGTCACAGTTTTTTAGGACAAGAAATAACACTGTGAAATTTCGTGACGATCGGTCCATAATTTACCTTGGGCCCCATATAAAACCTACTACCGGAAAACAGTTTAGTACGCCTAAAACCGTAAAAAATAATGCAATCATAACAAATTTTGGCCCGTCACAGTTTTATAGGACTATAAATGATACTGTGAAATTTCGTGAAGATCGGTACATAATTTACCCTAGGCCCCATAGAAACCCTTCTACCGGAAAACAGTTTGGTTGCCTTAAACCATAATTAATAACAAATCGTCACAGTTTAAGATTATAATAACATCATACAGATATTACTTCTTAAACATTCGAACTGTCGGTGGAGGGTATCAAAGATTCGGCACAGCCGAATATAGCACTCTAACTTGTTTTATTTTGTTTTGTTGAACCGCCCACTAACAAATAATTCTAAAGGCATATTTAAAACAAACGACACAACTGATATAAAATTATTTTACAAATGGCGATAACAAAATATTGTTAAAGTAAAGATATGTTGTGTGCATCTTAAACATATTATGATAACGTATGGAAAGTTATCATGTTTTGGCTATTCAATATCATGAATTGGTTGTGATTAATATACATATTATGCTTTCAAAGTTATCAATATTTATTTGTTAGAATATTGATTATTTTTCAGTCAACAATACTCAAATTTATAATTGCGATAAACATTGAATATTTAAAGTAGCTGATATAAAATAAAAATAAAAATTTTTTGTTTACAACAACAATATAATGTTCCCATTAACAAAGAGTAGTTGCCGTAACTATGCCCAACCATATTTTTTCTCTGCGTGTGTATGTTTTCAAGTACAAAGCAAAAGCGAAATTTATATAATTGTGCATATCTACACAAAAATACCTTTAAAAGCGTATATGTTTCATCAATATTGGCAGATGCTAAGAAACTTAAAATCCTAAAAAAAAAATGTTTAAAGAAAAAGATAAATAAAAACTTTGAAATTTATAAATTTGTTATAAATAATTCCAAGCGTTAAATAGCTATTTATATATTTTTTATAATTTAAATATATACTGCATACAAGTAATATAAAATGAGATAAGAGAAAAAGTTGATCATTGTAATGGCATTACCATTGGTGACCATACTTCAGGAGCCCAACTGTTATCCGGCTTCTATTTTTTTAAGGAGTGCAAATATTTGCTTAACTTGTTTGCTATCTTGACAACGTGTTGTTGTACTCCGCTACATAGATACTATATACACATAGGTATATACATATTTGCTTGCATATTTTTTGTATATGTATGTATTTTTGCTACATATGCTGTTAGTTCCACTGTTTAACAGTGTATAATGTAAAAAAAAAAAATTATTTTTGAATACATAAACCATGACTGCATAACTAGGACAACTTACACTTAATTGAAAAACTTTTATGTGGTCTACTTTAAACCTTTAACATGAATACACACGCATACATAAGTTTTCATACTTTTACGTGTGTATTTGTG
Source organism: Pollenia angustigena (assembly GCA_930367215.1). Taxonomy (NCBI): domain Eukaryota; kingdom Metazoa; phylum Arthropoda; class Insecta; order Diptera; family Polleniidae; genus Pollenia; species Pollenia angustigena. Next base: position 96,688,221 of record OV884059.1, on the reverse strand, counting down.
TAGATATTAAAACTGGCGAAGTGTAAAATATACTTACTTACAGATTTAAATAGGTAGTATGTTGTTGATTTTTTTTATGTTTTACAACTTGTATGTAAACATGTTTCAGAGGAATGAGATCAGTTAAACAGTGCTCCTTGCAAGGATTTCAAATTTTTAAGAAAATATTTATTCTTGTTTAAATCTATAGTCCTTTAAAAATGTTGTTTAAGAAAAGACTGTTAAATGTTGAAACATTATAAACGCTTAAATAAGGGTTTAATTGTTTTAATTACAGTTCTGTTTAGTGATCCAAAATGTAAAAGAAGAAGATTTAGAAAAAAAGAAGATACATTCTCTTCAAACTGGGAAAGTATACACGATATATTTAATACACAATATAAAGAAAACCAAAGCGAACAATTCCGCATCTCTAACTCCAAAATTTCATTTTTTGAGTTATGCCGGTCTTGCAGCAAATGAGCGATATATATTTGTGGCATAACAGAATGATTCATTGGTCGTTCCAAATTTATTGCAAAAATAAAGAAATAAAATAGAAACAAACAAATTGTTCCATTAAATAAATAATATGTCAAGAAGTAACACTTAATATGCAAGGAATAAATAATGTTCAACACATTTTCTATTAACCCTTGCCCAGTTATATTGGGCCAAAATTTCCGAAATAGGTTTTATTTCCGTTTTCATTATTTTCAAAACTAGTTAAATATTTGTTTTGTAATTTATGTTCGATTAATTATCTATTGAATAGTTTTTATATAAAAAATATTTAAATTCAAGGCTTTTTCATGATGTCCGTACAAAAAAAAGTTACTCCTTTTTTAAACATGGGTCAAAATTGCCCAACACTATTAAGTTAATACAAAATATTTAAACAAATATACAGCATGCAATAAATGTATGCAAAAATGATTCCGAAACTTGCATTGAATGCACTAAATGTAAACATTTAATCAGAATTAACAAATGTACAAAGGACTTTAATGGACTTCATGGGATTCTAAAAATTTGTTAAAATTCCCATCATATTCTGACAAGTCACTTGTCAGCTGTGATAAATAAAGTGCAAAAAGTCAACAAATTAGCATCGAAAATAATTTTTTTTTGTAACTACGAAAAAATCACATTTAGACTAAAGCAATCGACTTCATAATTTTACAGTAATTAGATAACATATTAATCACAGGGATAAATTTTGGGACCACTTTTGTTTTCGTTGTATGTTAACGATCTTCCTCGAACTTTATCGTATTCTAAGTTACACTTATATGCCGATGATGTGCAAATTTACATTGGCAGTTCTGAAGTAGATATTGCAGATAACGTACATACATTAAATAAGGACTAAGATAGTGTTTATAGATGGGCAACCGATAATAGACTTCTAATAAATCCCCACAAAACCAAATGCATTACCATTTACCGTAAAACGTTCCGTTTTAATATCAAAATTGACATTATGCTTAATAATGAAAAAATTGCATGTGTACGCTCGGCAACAAATCTTGGTGTTATATTCAATAATAATTTAGATTGGTCCGACCATATTAATAAAACTGCATCAAACATTTTCGTAAGGTTACGTGAACTTTGGCCTACCCAATACTTTGCGCCTTTTAAAATTAAAATACTAATCGCCAAAACATCCTTAATGCCACGACTTTTATATGGCTGCGAATTGTTCTCAAGTTGCGACTTTCGTAGCAAAAATGTGTTACAGAAAACATATAACAATATAATCAGATAAGTTTTTGTTAATGGAAAATACGATAGTATATCCCAGTTCACAAATAAACTTTATGGAATGACACTTAAAAATCTCTTAGATATGAGGGTATTGTACATTAGGGTGGTTACAAGAAATTAAAGTTGATTTTTCCGCAGGGGCAACCCCCTGAAATGAGCCAATTGAACAAAAAATTCTATTGAGAACGTTTCAGCGCAATCGAATAATGTTAACACGTGCCTCATTGAGCATATTTTAAGGAAAAACAGCGATTTTTCAATAAAATTCGTATCTCTTTGTCTTTATAACCGAACCCGTTCATTCTAGGAACATGAGTCCAGATATACGAATTTTAGTGAAAAATCACTGTTTTTCCCTAATTTATGCTCAATGAGGCACGTGTTGGCGTTATCCGATTGGGCTTAAACTTTGTCAATCGGATTTCTAGGCTATTGGCATATTTTAGAGGGGAACAACAAATGAAAGCCCCCAAAAAAAATTTACCATATCTTGTAAATACCCTAATAGGGTTGTTACCAGAAATCAATGCTGGATTTTCCGTCGGGGAAACCCCCTAATATGTGCCAGTAGGATAGAAAATGCGATTGATGAAGTTTCAACCCAATCGGATAACGCTAACATGTGTCTCATTGAGCATTAATTAAGAAAAACAGCGATTTATCACTAAAATCCGTATTTATTTATCTTTAGAACCGAAACCATTTATTCTAGGAACCTGAATCGAGTATTGTTTTATAGGAAACTTTATTCTTATTAATTTTGATTTTAATAGTTTGGTTCCTTATACCAATAGATAAAGAGATATTTAGCATTAATTAAGGACAAAGAAATACAAATTTTAGTGGAAAATCGCATTTCTTTGTCCTTATGTAATGCTAAATATCTCTTTATCTATTGGCAAAAGGAACAAAATTATTAAAGTCAAAATTACTAAGAATAAAATTTCCTATCAAACAAGACTCGACTCAGGTTCCTAGAATGAATGGTTTCGGTTATAAAGGCAAAAAAATACAAATTTTAGCGAAAAATCGCTGTTTTTCCTTAATTTTTTCTTAATGAGGCACATGTTATTGTTATCTGATTGGGCTGAAACTTTGTCAATCGCATTTTCTATGCCATCGGCACATATAAGGGAGTTGCGCCGATGGAAAATTTAACATTGATTTCTTTTAACCACCCTATTGCACATGCTACATAAAAAAATTTATACGAAGAGTTCTCCATATCTGTACAACAGATTAACCTTTGCAAGGTCTAACAGGCGAAATAAGATAATTCCCTTTACACACCGCAGCCTGATATCTGAATATCCATTTTTTCCATTCTGTTCGTCGTTGGAACCTACTGCCCAATCATGTCCAAACAAACAACAATGAGAACAATTTTAGAAATCAATTAGTCAATTATTTCACAAACTAAAAATCATAAGCTAAAACCCATAAAACTAAACCAATTAATGTTTGCCATCAAATCTATTTATTTATTTATTTAGTTAAGTTTAATTTTAATTTATATGTTACACTGAGTCAATTTAAAATTTAATCTTTTTTTAAATTAAATGTTTAATTGCTTTCCATTTTGTTTAAATATACTCTTTTTTGTTTTTTTTTTCTTTCTCTTTCTTTTTCAAACTTTATCGTTGAATTATGATAGCACATTTATGTTTTAAACTAATATAATTCCTGCACTTTAACTATAAGATTTATATCTTGATGTGTAGCAAGAAATTCTTAACCCTGCTACTATGACCCCACATTTTTTTATTGAGAAAACATAAATTTATAAATTTTAAAATTATTTTTAAGGCTTGTGATCAATGCAATATGTTGTCGTTTGAGTGATTGTGTGTCGGTGTGAGGGACAAACAGGTTTTTTGCAAGTTATGAACTCAGTAAATGTCTTTTTTTCCTTTTTCGACAGGCAAAATTTGCACCTTTTCCGTTCACTCGTCGAAGGCGAACTCGTCTTCTCGAATTCTTCGTACCAATGATGCAGAGGCTTCTGCATGAGGAAGCCGACTACGCCTCTTGATATGTTCTTGAGCTAAAACTTCACCGAGTTGCTCTAAAAATAGGCGCCTTTTGTGCAGTTTATTTTTCTGCCATTCAGGATTTCTTTCGATCCATATTATAAAAGCGTTGAGAGCAGAAATATCTAATAGATTAGAGAACAGGGCAACTGGCCCGACGAATATGTACGAACCATTTAGTCCAATGTGTCGACTCCGCCTTTTGTCGAGTTGTAGTATTCAATTATTTCCGGAATTTTTTTTGGATGATCTTCGAAAATGTTGCTGTTATGGTGAAGAGTGCTAAGCAAATAAACCATTCTCTATTTTTAGGCACATACAAAACTAAAGTTTCTTTTTCATGAAGAAAAATTTACTTGAGTGTATTGGAAGCTTTCGTAATTATTGTGTTGTTACATGAACCGGCAAAAAACGTTTGTTTTTCCTCACTGTGCCAACAATAGTAATTTTTTGCTTTAGCAGTTCTAATGCAAGATTATGGCTCGTAAAAAAATTATCGGTAGTCACATTTCGTCCACGGTATGAAGACACTTAGTCTAGAACAACCCGTTCGCCTTGGTTCCTTTCAGCATAGTCTCCCGCTTTGCCCAAGTATATTTGGAACTGTAAGCAAAACGCGTGTAAGAATCCGCTGCTATCCACACTTTCATGCCATATTACTTTGAAAGGACATCTACCTCGCAACGGAATAAGCTGTTTGTCAATCGTTATATTAGCACTTGGAACGTAAAGCAATTGCAAGTTCTGAGTCCATTGCTCATAAAATGTGCGAATAGGAGCAAGTTTATCTCCTCTTTGTTCTGACCTTCTTCTTTGCCTATAGTCAAATGAATGTACACGAGAAATATTGCTAAATCGCTCCAAAGACATGATTGCTCTCAAAAAAGGACGTCCATGAAACTCGTTCCACAGGGAGTTAAGACTTTCACCGTATGACCGGTAGACTCCTAAAAGAATAATATGTCCGTTTTGTGTGAAGAATATTTTCACTTGCTGCACGACTTAGACATTGCAAAGAAGGTATTGTTGTCCACTTTATCATCCGATCTTTATCGAAAAATTCTGTGCCATTAGTTACGGTCAATGAACTCAAGGCTTCTGTGCCACCGGAAATGGATTGTTCTGAAAATAAACATTCGTCTTCCTCAAGTTCAAAATCAGCATCACCGTCATCACTTGCATCGTCTTCCAGATCACTCAATAATGCACCAATGTCATGCTCAGACATTATGCCAAGTAAATAAAAAAAAATTTTTATCGTATGAATATTAGTATGAATTTAGAAAAAATTAAGGTTATACATACATATGTATGTACTAAGATTTACAATAGCAACTGATCACTATGAAATTTAGCACAGAAATAGAAGTATTTGGCTTCGTTGTTATTGAATACAAAAATTATAACTGTAGACGCTTTCTTATTTTGTTTGTTTTGTTGTCTTGTAAAACCCAAAGAGGTAAAAGACATATGCAAACAAATCAAAAACATATAAAATAGACGTATTATATTATATATTTATTATTCGCTTTACAAAAATGATTAAGGGTCATAAAATGACCCGAACATGATATGTGTAAAAACTTGCAATTAAAAATTTTCTAAGCCTAAAATGGTGATAAAACTAATTGAATTCAATATATTTCAACAATTGATGCACTGAGTTGTAAGAACTTTCAAATATATTCCACCAGTTAGAAAGACGGTAATGTTAAATTCCATTTTGGTCATCAAAAGACCCTAACGTAGTAGCAGGGTTAAATTAATAAAAAAGAATGTATTTGATGTAAACAAAACATCGTACTTTTAAAACGAAATAGTAAAGACTTTCTGCAGACGGTCTTGCCGGATTATGTGTACAAAAATGTCAACTTCTTTTTCCATTTTTACCTTTTGTTTATAAAAACACAATTGTTTGCTTATTGTTTTATTATTTGTACCCTTTGAATTCACTATGTTAAATATGGATCTTACTACAGGTTCTTATTAGAAAAATATCGATTTGGATCAAATTTCTGATGAAAAACATGTTTGAGTTCATCGATTCTGTGGAGAGTTCTGTAGAAAGAGAAAAAACATGGTTGAAATATGGTTAAAAAAACATATTACGGTCCCTGCAATGGCAACAAACAAACTTTTGTTGTTGTTAACCAAATTTTTTTCACGGTTGATAATATTTTGTTCCTATTTCCAATAAAGTGTTTACCTCCCTTGAAACTTCAAATATAGTTTAATTTAACAATATAATGTTTTAATAAAATAAAATAAAAATATATGTTAAGTATTATACCCTCTTCAACATTTGCAGAAAATTTAAAGGTGGAGACTCGATTGGTGTCAAAGTAATATACCAGAACGTGATTCTATGTATGTTTTGTGTTCAAAAATCGCTTGTTGTTGTTGTATTTTAATTATTTTTTTCAGTATATCTGGAGAACGGCAAGAGCCAAAGTTTCCAAATTTAGTCCACAAATTTTAATTATCAATAAACACCATCCCACAAAATGTGGGCGGGACTGGAGAAGTGGGCGTGGTACCTCCTTCATATTTAAATGACTATAATAATGATACAATAATTACACAATGGAGACATCTTTCTCTATTAGAAAATGATATCAATTAAGAAGATGACATTTTATCATTCTGGCAAAACATAAGTTCTATAAAAAACGGACTTAATGAATATAGCTTTAAGGAACTGACTGATTTTATATTTAATTTAACTAGTGTTCGCCTTATGGTCAAAATTCGACCATGATTTTTTTTTTGTAAATATGAAGAAAACATAATTCATCTAAGTATATATGAATTTATTTGTTTCGAGCATTCATTTTTTCCTTCAAAGTGGATCGATTTGGCGGGGGACCAACCTCCGGTTCAAATTTTATCTTCTACGTGAGTAATTTAATTTTGTAAGTTCAGTATAAAAAAAACCAATTGAAAAACAAAAAAGTATCAAAAAGTCTCCTTTATATATTGTCATCCACTCAGGACGTTGCACGTTTAATTTTATGTTTCTATGTCTAATACTAACGAAAATTAATCAAAGAACCAGATGTAGAACGAAAAAGTACTAAAAGCGAAAGCTCCCCTTACATGCTCTTATTCACCCAGTTTAATGTACAATTTTATCATTATAGGTCGAATATTAACGAAAATTCAAAAAGTTCCAGATGAAAAACAAAAAAAACCAGCATTTTTTATCTTATAGTTTATCACTCACTCAGGATCCTACACCTATAATATTATGTTTCTAAGTTCTATATTATAGAACATTAAAAATTATCACATGAAGCCTAGAAAAGTAAAAAAAAAGAAATTTAGTTCCCATATTTCCCCTCTTTTTCTCCCCACAGAGATTCGGTTGACAAACAAAGGAAGAAAACGTTCTTAACAGTTTTGCCTGGTCTGATTTATATAGTCGAAATATTCGAAAACCGGTTTCTGAAAAATGTCGAATAATCGATCACCCTTACTTTTTATTATTTGATAGTTGAAAATAAATTTTTATTTATTTATTTTGCATTTGTGTTAGTAACAATTTTGAACGCTTATAACTCTGAAATTATTGAACAGATTTTAATAAAATATACATTGTGCACTTCTTTGAGTAAATACCTCTTAAATGGTGTATATTTTGTTCAAATCGGTTGACATACAGAGGAGGAAAGTGTTCTTAACTGTTTTGCCTTAGCCGATTTATATATAGATGTGCCTTCCACATAGCTCAGCAGGTGCAGAAAGAAAGTTTTTTAGTCTAAGTTTAATAAAAACCATATTGAGAAAGAATTGACTTTAGGTAATGACCAACATTATGTTTGGTCAGCAAAAGATTATTTTAAATTACTGCAATATTAAATGATTTATTTAAATTAAATACGGAATTCGTAGGTATAATGAATTGAAATATTTATTTATGTTCTAAAATGAATTAAAAGGTTTTTGTTATGTTTTTTATTAATAAAAATTGTTGTTTTTATTAGTATTGTGGTTATTTTATTGAACTATTTATGGTTTTTAATCCAAATTTTTAATATTTTTAATTAGGCTTAAGTTCATTAAATTTAATTTTCATTAAATTATTTTTATGAAGAAAGGAATTTTACAACATGAAAATTAATTAAAATTTATTGATAATTTTTCATTCTTGACTCAATCTGGGCTCGAACTCAGGTGTTTACGGACAGGTTACCCTGACATGTTTCGATTGCAACCACTCAATCTCCTCAGAGGGCTTGCCGTTTAACACTCGCAGCCATCGACGACTGCTGACGTCATTAGTCAAACATCAATCCTTAAACCAAATTGTATTCAACCTTTGGTAGATCGAAATTTGCTTTGAATGATTATCTATTTTTAATTCATTTTAACATGTTATTCCTTTACTTCTGTTTTTTCGTACTTTTGTCAAGAATTCTTCTTGAAGTTCAAAGTACATATTTTTTTGTTTTTTCATTTTTTTGTCTTTCTTATTCTTGTTGACCTTTTCAGCACAACTTGAAGGACAAATGCAAACATAGAGCTCGTGCCTTAGCTTTAACAATTATTAGTATTGTGGTTATTTTATTGAACTATTTATGGTTTTTAATCCAAATTTTTAATATTTTTTTTTGTTTTTATTATAATAAAAATTAAGATTTTTGTTTTTATTAAAAATAAATTTAGGTAACTTTTTGGTGACATTTTCGGAAAATTTTGGTAGAAATTTTTTTTACTCAGTGGCAACCGTGGCTGGAATATGAATCAAAGGGTATTTTTTTATAAAACTGGAACATAACACCTATCAGGAATAAAAAATTACATTAATTCTGAGCATAATATGATAATTTCTGTGAAATGTTGACCATATTATGGTTAATTTCGGGAAAAGTTTTGTTGATGTTAACCATACTATGGTAATATTTAACCATAATATGGTAACCTACAAACATAAACATTGTAAAAATCTAACTATAGTATGTTACTTTTTTTTCTACGTGTAGACAACACACAAATTGTTTTTGTGTTGTTGCTATGGAGTTGCATGTTCTTGGTATAAATATACTTTGGATGAAGATATTTAGATACCTTATGGCTCAACGGACTCTTTTATGAATTCTAACCTTATAACATAATTTGGCTTTGGAGGTTCTATGTTAAAGTGATGGGTCCCATTCATATTAAGATCTGTTTTCACAACTTACCGGTAGCCAAAAGTAGACTTTAACAGGCCTTATAAAAAGTGTTCCATTATTACAACTTTAATTAAACCCAAGGTGAGCGATAAGTTAAAGCAAGGTTTGTCCCATCTGGTTGGTTAAAGTAAAGTTGTAATAATGGAACTTTTTATACAGCCGATAAAATCCAACCTTTAGCTCTCGGTGAGTTGTGAAAACGGAGGAAAGTGTTAGTGCTAGGACCGGCCTCTACCACCAAAGAACCTATCACGGGACTACTTAAGTGTCAGTTTACTTTCCTATATGGTAATTCAAGCTGTCACCAAAATTATGTGTTAAAATAAGAAACATGAGGTTAATATGACACCATTCAATTTTGTAGCTTAATATAATTCTAATAACATCCTCATACATAAAAACATCACCATTGTGAATTGCACTTCATAAAAAGTGAAAATAGGATTGGAACAGGGTTGCTTCTTCGTAGTATTCCAGAATTCACGATGATGCTCTTTGATATTTGTATTATTACAGCGAACACCTTGTTTCCTTTTAATGGATACGCTTTATATACAATTTATCTGGCAGAGTATTATAAAAATGTTTGATTTGACTATGCAGATTTCACTATTTTGTTGATCTTATACCGAAAATTCGCCAAATTAAAAACTTTTACTGGTAAAGTATATAAAACGAGTTTTATTTGACTATGCAGTTTTCACTTATTTCAGTCTTTTAAAACATGACAGTAACAGTAATATAACAAACATAGTCCAGTTTTAAGTCTCACTACATGTCTTACTGTGTGAGTGTTCGTACATATGTAGCTTGTTTTTTTGTTGTTGTGTGCATGTCTGCTTATATAACTTTGTTGTTTTAAAAATATTTTATGCTGATATGCAGATGAGAGTTCGTTGATATTAACATAGTTTATTGTTTTAATGTTTTTTGTTTTATATTGTGCAAGTATCTATAGACTTTTTCTCTTTGTATTTTCCTTTCCTTGTTTTACTTTTTTCTTACTGCATGCAGCCTTATTTTGAAAATTTTTATTTTCCTTTTCCTGCTGATGACTACGACTACGCTGATGATCATGACGATGACAATGTTGGTCATGAAGTAAAAGTTGAATAAAGGTAGTTGTTGTTTCTTCTTCGTTCTGTTATGGTAGCATTGTGGTTGATATCCTTTTACTTATTCCCACTGAGTTCATGCAAATTGTAGTTATACTTATTAACGGTTGAGTTGATATTTTAACAAACAGCAAAGTATACAGGATGCTCTTTTTATGGGTGTTTTTTTTTTTTTTTTGGAGTATAAACAGAAATCTTGATATTCTAAATTGCACTCTGAAGGTATAAGGAAAGCTATCTGCTATTATTATATATTGGAGAAGATATTAAAATAAAGAAAGCAGTTTTATTTTTATTGTTCACAACAACTGATAGAAAAAAATAACCTTTTTGGAAACTTTTTGTCTGTATTCTTTGTGTATCTGAAGCATTTTTGGAAATTTCTTTAGACGAAAAACTAAGTGAATGCCATGTTAACTTCCTTGACAAGTCGTTTTTAAATTAACTACTTTTAAATCCCTAAATTAAACACTCTGCCCCTGAGCCATTTGGAGTCGAAATCTAGCAAAATCACTAAAAAAAATTAGTAAAAGAACTAACAGCCCCAAAAAAAAAAAAAAAAAAAACGATAAATCTGTTACGAAAATTAGCACAAGCTGGTGACCAAATGCACGGATTGTAATTAAAATTTGGAAAATATCGTTTTATATAACCAGAAATCACGCTTCTTAAATTCGTAAAGATTAGGACTTAATCTACCATTGGTCCCATATAAATTCCACTCTTGAAAAATGCTGCAACTAAAACCATGCAATTTTGTGATAATTGATCCATAACTAAGCATTTGCCACACATAATTTAGCCTAACTAAAAGCGCTTTAAAAGGCACAAAAAGTTTAAAAAAAAATTTGATTTATTATATAAATAATTTTTGGGAATACAAAATTTTAATTTTAAAAGATTTTGGTTTTCGTGCTTAATTCCCGTGGGAGAATTCCAATCAATTGTTGTGGGGAATGTAAGATGAGATAAACTCACTGTTTATTGTTGATGTTTTTGTTTAAACTTTGATATTGTTACAAGTAGAACTGTTGCTTATAAGTAGGGATGCGATTTCCATGCAAATGCATGTTTTTTGTCGATAGTCTAAGAACGAATCATTAAATTTGCGTTAAAATGGCATCGATTTGTTTTTGCCTATTGTTGCATATTTTAGTGAAAATACATATTTTTGCATATTAAGGTTTTAAATGCATATTTTTGCATATTTTGACATTTTTGAGGGATTTTTTAATTTTCGTATTATAAAAAAGTTCTGAAAAAAATTTTGAAATACACAAAAAAACTTTCCAAAAACATTTATAAATAATCAGGTATGTGATGAAAAACGATCGTTTTCAAAATGATGAATTTCGACCGATTTTAATATGCATTTCTGAAGTAAATGATACTGAAAACGATATTATCGTTTTCAAATAATATTGTTTTCAAACTCGTTTTCCATCACATACCTGAATAAATAAATTCTTTTGGAGCTTTGCTTTTAATACATTATTGATTTTCAAGATTTCGACAAAAGATGCTTATATTTTTAACCGATTCATCACCTTACATCGTTAAGGCTTCCAACGGGTTATAAATTACTTGCTTGGCACATGGGTTATACCACGTTGCAGAGAATTTAGAAGCCAATTCGATAATATTGCAATAAGTAGTATCAAAATGCGGGCCTGGCTAGACGCTTCTGAATCCTATTCAAAAAAAACTTCGAGGCTTTTATATATTACTGTGAATGAAATAAATAAATAAGTAAATTTAAGAATACTCAAAATTTACTACTTAACGACAAATTTTTGTCGTTAAAAAGTTACAGAATTACCCCACTGAAGTCAATTAGCATTTGTATTTTTCAATTACGTATATATTGGTGAAACCATAACTAATAAGGAGGGATTAAGTTCACTTAATACTCAAGTCAAATTAATTGATATTGCAAAATTTAAAATTAACAATGTGGAAGGAAGAATAGCCCGACAAATTAAAAAAAAATCCCAAACGTTTTGCAACAAAAAAATTACGGATTTCAAAAAATAAAATAAATTTCAAATATTTTTATCTGATCTTGAATTAAAGTGGGATCTGCAAACAAAGTTTTCCAAAATGCATTGGCGTTCTTCAAGTACATGACATGGTTTAACTTTTAATCAAACAGTACTTTATTTATTTAAGCAAACAAAAATTCAAATTTGTTATTTAAGTTTTTATAGATATTTGAATAACAATAGATTGAGTTTTATATATTTTCCTTTTTAGTAAAATTAAAAAACTATTTTTATGGAATTTTAGTTTTTAGTTTAAGATTTTAGTGCATATTTTCTTTTTTTTTAGTGCATATATTGGATTTTTTAGTGCATATTTTATGCGCATAATTTCGATTTTTTAGTGCATGAAAATCCCATCCCTACTTATAAGTCTTATAGGCTTATCAGTTTTATTTGGTTTAATATCTTTAGTTTTTCTAAAATCTTTATGGATGAAGTTTCCTAATGATCTGGCCTAAGCAACCAGTGAAATGCGCATAGGAATAGCTTATCCCATCAATAATAAATTGCAAGTGTTCTTATCAAGAATAAAAACTGGGAATTAAGCACGAATAACAAAATCTATTGAAATAAAATTATTATTTATTTTTTTAATATGTGCTAAAAAATATATCCCTAAAACTGAAATAAAAACTCACGAAACGTCGGGAAAAATGAAATAAAAAATTTTGCGATTTTTACTTTTACAAATGGAGTAAGGCCTCATCAGTTAAATATATATAAATAAATACATAAATATAAAGAAAAAAATCAAATTATATGGATATAAATACAATTATAAAACCTTGTGATGATCGGCCCAAAACTAACTTAAGTTCTCATATCAAGGGTACTTTTGAAAGTTCACTTCTGAAATATTCTTACTTTCCATGGAAGGCGTCAATGATTTGGCACAGCCTTATGTGGAATTTCTATTGATTTAACATGAACTATGATACTCTTTCTGCTTACCTTTTTATAAGGTCTCAGCTACTCCCCAAAAAATGTGCTCGATGTGCCCTCCAAAAAAATGAACCTTTGACTTTTTTAAGATGGAATTTAAAATATTTCGGCTCTAGCTTTGTCCTCTCGTAAGCTGGAACATTTTGCAAAAGGGTATATTTTTGCATGTTTTGTTAACAAATTAGAGGTCAAACAAAAACTTGCTAAAATTTTTGATTTAAATAAGTATTACAAAAAACATAAAATCAAAATCATGAAAAATAAATTTTTTTTAACCGAGTTTTTGGTGTGTACTCAACTGAGTACACTGACCTCTCATGTTTGAAAATTTTCGGAAAATTTTTTTCAATGCAAAGTGTTTTAAGCACTTCTAACACTGAAAACGAGCTTTTAAAAGGCAAAAAAATGGACCACAGATGGTTCTGTAGTTTAGAAGAATAGTGTCCAGCCCCATCTTGAGATTAATCTGCAAACATTGACCCAGACGTTACTCAAAATTTCTACAATCAATATAAAGATTGTATCCAAAAAAAAATGTAAGATGCATGATAATTTCTTGCAGTACAATTCAACTACTCCAACAAATTTTTAATAATACGTGAAACAAATGGATCAGAAGATTCACATGCTATTTTTCGGAGAACAAATCCGAATCGAACTGGGCTTACTCAAATGAATTGCTGGGCGGGATGATACTCAAAATGTTTAACCATTGACTCGTGTTAGGAATCTTTTAGCCACCATCTCGCTAAGCATTTCATTCGAAGAAAGCCAGGTCGATTCGACTTCAAGAATTGGAGGCTATAAGGTCAAAGAGAATGTAATCAAAGATTTTACAAATGTTTCTTCACGTACACGATTTAATCTTTCCCAAACTTCAGAGGTCTTCTAAGGGATTGAGCTCTGCGATGCAAAGCGTTTATAAATAGGATTTATTTGCTTTGCTAAGTCTTGCCGAGTTTTCTTTGGTGCCAACAGTTTATTATCACTATCGTCACTGACGTCGTTGTCAATAAAATAAAATAAAAACACAAATTATTTTTTAGCTGTTGTTGGTATTATTGTTGTGAACGTAAATAACGGTACAACGATTAACAATTCTTTGTTTTTGCTTGGAAACTTGTAAAATGCCAGCTGTTTTTATTATCCCTACGGTCAGTAACCGGGTACCCGGGTAACTTTTTCAACTTAAAAATGCTCGCAATTCTTCCACAATGAAGATGTGGCTATGAAACTCCAACTCGTCGCTATTTAGGACTTAAAAAACATTATAAAAGAAACAATATACATACATATATAGTATTTTTTTACCCTTTGCTTTCTTGCTCAAGTTTTTGTATGCGTGCGTGTGCTTGCATATTTGTGGGTACTTTAAACTATATCCACATATTAATGTTTTTTCATATGTGGATATAGTTTGCCATACAACTACATACATATTTGCTAAATGTAGACTTTCGACCGCCAACGTAACTTTGCAATCCCGAGTTCATAAAGGTAAATGCTTTGGTAAACAAACTTAATATTACAAACCCATGTTGACAATATAAATCCATTTAGTAAAGCAATACTTGAAACTATTCAGAAAATTAAATATAAGGATTTTTTTTTTTATTGAACCTTGTCGAAAACTACAGTATGTATTCAAAGCTTAATCCTAATTCTTATTTGTATTTGTAAGCCGTTACCAATGTAACCGCTAATTAATTGCATTCGAGTGTCAAAAAAGCCTGCTAGGCTCAAAGTGTCGGATCTTTTCAGCCTCCGGTGACCTTTGAACTTTATTAGATCCCGAGCGAGGTAGTTCGGATGGACCATTTAGATAAACTTATGTATTTGACTGAATACTTTTTAATTTCTTCCTGGATGGTAGCGATGTTAAGATCTCTCTGGATATTGTCATTACGTTTATACCATGGGGCGCAGACAATTTGCCGTAATATCCTAGACTGTCTTCTTTGTAGCTTCTGGATGTTTGATGCGCATGCAGTACCCCGCAATTAGATACCATATGTCCATATTGGTTTTATGATAGACTTTTATAAGAGAACTTTGTTGTCTAAGGATAATTTTGAGTTTCGACCGATTAGCCAATGTAGTTGAGCTGCTTTAAGTTTCATAGCCGTTATTTTCGCTTCAATATGACGAGACCAGGTCAGGCGTCTATCTATATAAATTCCCAAGTATTTAACATGGCTTTCTCCCGGAACAGTGATGTTATTTATTTTAACAGGAGGGCACGTTTGTCTTCTGAGCGTGAAAGTTAATTGAGCACATTTAGCCGGATTAACCATTATTTTCCATTTTTCTAGCCAGGCTTCTAGTTCATTGATGTGGGACTGTAAATGCTGCAATGCAACTTGTGGCTCCTGATTAGCACTAATAAATGCTGTGTCGTCTGCAAACGTAGAAGTATGTGTGCTCGGACTTGTTGGCATACCAGCTGTATATATTATATACAGTAACGGCCCTAATATGCTGCCTTGAGGGAAACCAGCAGATATTTTCTTGGTGGGATAGTATTAGTTTTTTGATCTAACCATGAATGTTCTGCCAGTTGAATAGCTCTCAAGGAGTTTGTGAGTGTTTTGTGGAAGCATTCGTGTTATTTTAATGATCAGCCCATCTTGCCAAACTTTGTCGAATGCTTGAGAAATATCTATAAACAGTGCTGAGCAATATTCCTTTCTCTCAAACGCTGATCTAATTTGGGTAACAATTCTATGCACTTGTTCCATTGTACCATGCCATGCATGAATGATTGTGTGTTCAGTAAGATAGGGAGTTATACTTGAATGGAATATTTTTTCGAATAGCTTTGATAATATTGATAGTAGGCTGTAGTCTGTACGACGTAATTTGACTAATTTGACCATACAACTTGAGTGGCTCTAATATTTATATGCTTGTAAATATTCTGGAATTTTTTTTCATATGTTTAAAAAAAATATTTTTTTTAGCATACATTAAAAATTGGAGCAAAACAAAAAGGAGGAAGATATAGCGGATGTATGATCAAAAAATTCATCAGATTCGTTAAGATTACTTGTTTAATATTAGCGATGTACAGTGTTTTGTGCAAATGGACTTGCAAAAGAGCAAATGCAATTTTACTCTTTTATGAAATCTAATGGAAACATGTTCGAAGCCACTGCTCTAAAGATCTGTACTACAATTCTATAACGTTTTGAAGTTAACAACCGATATCGTTAAAGGCCGTTTTACACTATCACGCAAGTATTACATATTTGGACGAAAATGCATCTCTGATCTTATTATTGTTTGACAATTTTCAAAAACAATAACAACTTATCATGGCAGGGTTTTTTTTTAACAGAAGACTTGTGTGAGTGTGATAGAGTTAAGCAGCTATAAATAACAGGGAATCTCAGTTACTTTAACGAACTTTTTATTCTCTAAACTAACATTTTCTTTATTTACGACAAATATTGGCAAAAAGGTAAAAACGTGAAATTTTTAAAGTTAATAAAAAAAGATTTGTTTGACAATTTTTTTTTAGTAAAATATAAGTGTTTGTTGCTTTTTTTGTCCATGTTAATTAAGTTTGTGCGCAAGGTTAAGGTTGCTTTATTTTAAATAATTTCATGAAACTTTACACATCGCTAATTTTCTATTACAACTCAAAAAATTTTATTTTTTCGAACTGTGTTTTATTTCTAAGGATCAGCTTCAGTTTTAGCGCTTAGTAGTTTTGATATAAAATGGACCGTGAATTTCTGGTTACATTAGGAAGTTGATAAAATCATGGTCCGTACGAAAATTTATTCGGCTATAGACGAATTTTTCTGGATTTCGACAAATTAAAGCATTTGTCACTTTATTCCGTTTTAATCTTCTTGCTAAAAGTGAACTAAGGGCACTTACTGACCTATTAACTGGGCACTTTGGTCTCAGATACTACCAGTTTATATTAGGTAATGTCATAAATGTAGATTTTGCGAGATCTACCAGAAATGTCTGATCTCTTATCGACCAGAATTATTAGCTTCGTAGGCATCCTAGATCTGTCTTGGTAAATGTCGTATGGCATTTTTGGCATCGTCACCTTCGATTTCAATTCGACCCATCAAGGGGCATCGTAGGCTCTGCAGCAGCCAAATTAAAGAACTTCAACCATAAAAATATGGCGGTTTAATAAAATTCTCAAATTTGGCTGCTGCACTGGCTAGGATGCCCCTAGATGGGTCAAATGTATGACCAACCCCACTTTATTTTTCATCTTAATCATTGATTACTGAATACCTACCCGCTATCTTCATTCCTTAAGGGGGCTCCCATATAAAAAAAGCAATACCGATTGAAAATATATTGAATAAAAAGCCCCATAACTGCCGAGGAATCGCTCCTAGATTGATTAAATGTTTGACCGACCTCTATTAGTTTTTTGTTGTTAACATTTTCTTAAAACATACTTGGCATATATCCCCACCCCTTAGGGAGGCTCCTATACAAATATTGCGTTTTATGAAATTCTTAAATTAACTTTCTACTTTTGTGAATAAAATCAAAAGTTGCTAACAGATTTTAATCATTAATGGCTTGTTTTGTTTGCAGCTTAATTTTTTATATATCTGTATAAGTTTTGATGAATTTTTAAAGAACAAAAATTTTAAAATATTTACTTGTGTTTTCAAATTAATAATTTTTTTAAAGCTTTCGTCATCAGCTAAGGCTGTTGAAAAAAGTTATAGAATAAAATGTAAATGAGCTTCGTCGATTCGACGAAGAGTAACCGTGCAGGGATAACCATAAAGGACTTTAATTTGCCTTCAGATTTAATTGAAACACTTAAAAAGTGGGATATTAACGATCATAAGAATGTTAGAGGTTCTTAACGTGTGATAATTCAATAATCAGCTTTATTTACAAACACCAAATCAAGCAGTTTGCCAAAATAATTTTTTTTCGTTTTTAATTTGCGCCAAAACTAATTTTTTGCGATAAGGTAAAAAGTCAATTGGCACTTATTATGGTCTCTTGGGAATTTAATTACCTATTTTCATAATACAACATTCCTAAGGGGATGCTTACAGCTATACGGTTGGGTATTTGGGAATACAGTTTGCAAACATTATACAGCCCGACAAATTTCAAAAATGTTTTTGCTTCTTTGAAAAAAAAACTCCCAAATTTTTTTAAGTATTTAGAAAGTAAAACTTTTCCATAGGAATTTAAAAAAAAAGAAGTAAAACTGTTTCATACAGATTTATTAAAATAAAAAAAAAATTCTTAAAAAAATTTGGGAGTTTTTTTTTTTTTGGCAATAAATATAACAGTAAATAAAAAATTTTGATAAAAAAAAAATTTTGGAAAAAAAATTTGGGTAATTGGTGTAATTGGAGGTCATAAGTGGAGGGTATAAAAAGTATCATATATATCATGAAAACTAGAGCTGATAGAGACAAACTGATTACAGTTTTGAATTCAGTGCAACCAAATTAACTAGAATCAGTTGCTAAATTCAAAGAAGCAAATTGAGTGTTGGCCTGTGTTATCTGACATTGAAGAAACCTGCATTTTACTTGTAAAAACCAAAAAAAAAAAAAATCTGTATTAATTTTGTCCAGTTTATTCAATGTCTACTTTTGAAAGAAATGTAAGATGCTGCAATTATCTCTTATCTGGCCTTTGCTTGAACTTTTAACTGTCTAATTTTTTTTTTTTTTTGGTATTTGGTAATCAGGCTGGATAACCCATTTGACATGCTAACCATATTGTTCTGTATACATTGTAAATATATAAATTTATATTTATACGGATGTATTTACATAATAAAAAAAATTTTAATTTAAACGGGGCGTACCTTTTATTCTGCATAATTAAAGACACTGACCAGCACATTATACCCAAGAAAAATATCAGATTAAATGGAAAATACTTAATTTTATGCACTTTTTTATGTTCGTCTTTAATGATTTTCTGCTTTTACAAAACATCTGTTATTGTTGTTGTAGTTATTTTTTATCAAGTAATAATCTTCCACATTAAAAATGTTTTTTCTGAAAAGATCCTAGCATATAAAGGAGTCTTATTAAATTCATACGTACCACACATTAACACCATTACAAACAGGTACAAAATTAAAAAAAAAAAAAGAAAAACACGACATACATTTCTGCGTTTATCAACCTTTAGGTCATTTCCGTGAACATTTCCGACATCACTTTTCTAAAGAGCAATTATGTTAAAACGCGCGCACACACACACACACACTTATACACTCACAAACAAAAAGTCCTTTAAACATCCAGATACTGAAACGTAAAAGCACTAAATTAAGGAGTTTATATATTCATGCAAATAAATGGTTGACTGTGTGTCTCTGAATTGAGAAAAGCAACAAAAAAGAGAACAAAATATGAAAATGAAATGAGTGCATAATTTTTTTATAAAGTTGATGACACTTGAAAGACCGCCTGTCTGCATTTTTAAATGTATACAAATTTACATATTGTACATACAAACTTGTACAAGTAGGAGTGAAAATATGTTAATATCGGCTTATAACAGGGTTTTTAATTTCCCGAATTCTATTCTATTCCCCGGAAAATATAAAACTGTTCTTCTCTTGGGAATTTTCCCATAATGTCAAAAGAAAGATTAGTATCATATTGTTTATAATAACTGGTCGTTTTATGAAATAAAATATCTTTCGCTGGAAAATAACTATTATTTATGAGCTTTTTCAGATATTTAACAATTGTTCCAAAAATCGTGGTATTGTCATCAAGTCAAGACAAATCTGCTAAAAATTTTAGAATTTTGTTTTTGTTTTAAATTTAACGTTGACGTTGACGTTGACGTCCGAAATCGTCAAACAGGCTTTAAAATACTTTTCAGTATGTTCTTAGACACAAGTTTATCGAACATGAAGTTCAATTTCATCTTCTTGTCAAATAATCGTTCCAATCGTTTCAGATTTTAGACAAATTTGAGCCGTTTTCCATTGATATAAACAATTTTTTTTTTAATTTTCTTATTAACCCTCCGACGCGCGATAAGGTCCCTGTGGACTTTGTACATTTTTAATCAAGTGCTATTTAGAAACTGATGGGGAGAATGGCCACATATTTCATGACTTCTATTATTGGATTGTTATTAGTGTTTTAATACTAATTCCAGGAGTTTTATTATTTGCAGAGTATTTGCCGTAGGGACCTTGTATGAATCTTCATATGAATGACTAAAAAATGTACTAAATTTCTTAAAACAAATGTTTAAAATGCATATTCAAAATAATAACAAAGTAAGCATTTCTTATCTGATAATACGAGAAACAAATAGAAAAGGTAATGAAAATGTTGTAGCATGGAATGCAGAAAACCCAAATGCCACACAAAACAATGGCAAACAGTAACATTAAAAGAATTCCATGCTTACCTTGGAATCTTGCTCCATGCGGGATGCTATCGTTCAATTTCTGAACCAACAAAGGAAATATGGAGTGAAGCGCATTTACCACTCTACAAAGCAGCAATGTCATACAATAAGGAAGGGAGCAATATACACGATTAAGCCCATACAAGCGTGATACTAAACGATGGCCACTAACAATGTTCTACGACATTTTGGACATAGCTGGATTGGCATCATTTATTATTTATGACGAACTAGGCATCACCAAGAAATCCGACAAACGTCGTTCTTTTCTGAAGCAGCTAAGTAAGGAGTTAGCGATGGCTAACATTGAAGAGCAGGCAAAAAATACAAGCGTAACTCGTTTTCCAAACATACGTGCAGCTATAGAATCGATGGGCATAAAGCTAGGTTAATTATAATAATTTCAATAACTTATTTGTTAAATATTTGTATGAAATTGCAGGTTATATCAAGAAGTAGTACTGCAACACCATCAGTAGCACCCCGTGATAATCGGTTCACATGCCAATTATGTCGAAGAGAGTAAAATAAGCAACGTAAAACTCTATACATCTGCAAGTGCTGCCAAAATCATGTGTGTGCTGAACATTCGACTAAATTTTAGCGAAATTCAATGCATTTTCATATAAGGTCCCTACGGACCTTACCGCTCAACGACCGACTAAAAAGTTACCGCTCGTCGAAGGGTTAAAGTCATTTTTAAGAAATTCTCAAAACTTTCTGCCCTTAAATTTCCAAGATTTGTTTTTATCAAATAGAAACCCTAGCATATATCTGTTTGTGCGTTTATATGGTTGGTAAAATAAGCATAAGCGTAAATGGCGTGCAATTAAATGGAAATGTAATTTACATTGAAATTACAAAATTGAAAGATGTCATTTAAACCTTTAGACCCATATGTAAGGAAAAATGTCTATAATAAATGACTAGCTTTAAATATGAGTAGTTTGAATTGAATATTAAAAAGTAACTTGTTTTTAAGTTTGTATAAAGAATGGGCAAAAAATTAAGAATATAAATAGAAAAAATATAATCAGAACAATGTTTAAAACACACACAGCGAAAAGAAATATGGTTCTGTATGGTCCCGTTAAGCTTTCATTGATTGTTAGCTAAAAATCCAAAAATATTATTGTCCTGAAGTTACATTTGGGGTATTCCAAAGGTGTGCTATCAGATTATATTTGCAAAATGTTCTAACATTTTACAATGGTTTAAAAAAATTGTTGTTGCTTTGTAAACAAAAAGTGTCTTAAATTAACAGAAATTTGCTTGCAATGTTTATCGTGCTGCCGTTATCAATTAGAGAGAGCCCTGCGCTGAGCGGCTGATGGTTTAGTTTTATCCGGCCATTATCAGAATTTAACCTGCGACTAGCAATTTTGGCAACGAAACGCTTGCGGCGTCAAATTAGATCGGCTTAGGACTCTGATGTTTGGTAAACAAACAAAATAAAATTTATTTGTGATTTGCGTCTGAAAAATGGAAAAAGTCAGGTAAGATCTAATTTAATTTATAGATTAGAATTAAAAAATATTTTGATATTAGGTAAATATTTGTTTTTTTATGTTTGTTTTAAATAAGCTGATTTCAATTCAAAATAGCACACTAAATTATGAGGGGTTGTTACAACGGTCTTATTTTTTCTTGATTATTTTAAGACATATGCCTTGATGATACCTTGTGAATCCCCCAATTATAATTAAATTACTCCCTTATATTGGTTTCGATCAAGCATAGCTCACGTGGAACCAGCAATAAGGTCCCATTGTGTAACCAGGTTTCACCGTCATCCCATTCAAATCAATGTTAGAGAGACTAAAAATTTCGAATCTTAGATCTCCGAATTCCGGGCAATGACAGAGAAAATATTTCGTTGGCTATTCCTCCTCCTCGTCGCCGAAACTTCGACATAAGTCATTGTAAGGGAGTCCTAGCCTTTGGGCATATTTCCCAATAGGCCTGTGGCCAGTTATAACCGCAATGAGGTTTCTGAGATAAATTCTGCTCCTTTTTTTCATCTATAATGGGCCAGATATTTCTGGTTTTTCCACAGGTATTTTCATCAAACCATCTCCGACTGACTGGCTGAATGAAATTTATGTTCAAAAAGTGTCTTTCTTCTCTAGAGTGAACAACTATATCAACTGTTGCCATTTACAGCCTTTATGCTTTCATTTATGCCCCTGTGTCCAGGCGTTCATTTAAGGTTATAACTGATTACCGTGCTATCTCCCCTTGGAAAATTTTCGAAGTGATGAATACATCTTCCAATGAGCTTATGGTCACTTTACCATCGGTAGTAATGTGAGTAACCATGCCAGATATTTAACCATATCGGATTTTCCTTGGCCTGAATGAGATCGCAATGGACCGACAGCCCAAGAGGAGGGCTCCAGTTTAACTGCTTGGTAAGTTCCAGAACAGGCACTACACAGAAAAAAATGTTTGCTAAAAATTGTTCAATTAAATAATTAATTAGTGTACAATAGATTTTTAATTAATTTTTTGTTTGCTGCAATTAATTTTTTTAATTAATACACATAAATTTTAATGTTTCTGTATATGTTGTGTATTTTATAGCTGGCAAAATTTGTGTGGCATGACTCAAAAACACAAATCCGTTAATTGATATGATAAATTTTTTGCAGGGGAAAAATTAGTAAAAAATTTAATTGTCTGAACGAATTGATTAATTAAAGTCGACTATTTTTGTTTCTCTGTATGCAGTGTTTTAGACAAATCAATGAATATCTGTATAGCATTTTTGGGAGTTTGTAGGTAATCGTAGTGAACTATGTTTTCTTAAATGCTAAGGTCTTATATTCCCAGTTTATATCGCCAGTTTACAATGCCTTATATGGTTTTTTTTAGAATTCTCGACAGCAACGCCCTGCTATTTAATTATATTTTGAGAGCAGCTTGATATACTTACGGAAGCAGTAATATCGATGAACTTTTCTTTGACCATTTACAATATTGCTGCTGTTGTGCAACATCCTTTATGAAGGAAGGATATATTTAAATATGTTAAGTGATTTGGCCTGTTTTAAGTATTCTCTTGATCTTTTTTTCCAGTAGTTGTAGTATTTTTCTTTTAGGTAGCTTCTCATAAGAGAAAACCAAAATCATTGTAGCTGACCGGAGTCTCGTGCGATAAATGTCAGCAGCCATTATATAAGGGCGTTGGCACAACTAAGTTCTGAACCGGTTTCGGATCCATAGCCTTTTTCTTTGCATGTTTTGCAACCAAATGGTGGATATCTTGACCTGGAACGACGCTCTGCAAGAAATTTGACTAAAAGACCAGATTAACCCTTTAAGTCGATACTACGTCTAAGCCAGGTATTTTTTAATTATCTCTTTATACTTAATAACTTTTGACTACTTTATATATGAACATATATGGAAAATATTTACATGAGCATCTGCCATTTGGCGAAATATTATAGCAGATCTAAGCCACTGGGTGACAAACAATGCGTTTACCGAACGCATATGAGAGTATGAGAGCTTACAGCATAAACAGGTAGCAATTTAAGTACATAATCTGACTAGATTATGTACCTTTCCCTTGCTTCAGATGCAAACAAAATATCTTTACTCTAATAATATTTTGTTAGCGCCATTTGTCAAATTATTTTATATCAGTTCTTGTTAAATAAAATAGCACTGCTAATAACATTATTATTTATTTTTTGTTTTTATTTATTTTATGTTATTTTTTTCTTTGTAAAAGTGCAAAAAAATTAGTTAGTTGCAACCTACGACAAACGATATTATGAAAACCTACGATTATAATATGCTTACAGTAATCATAATATGATTCTTTCAGATATGTTATTATTTCTTTTAACTTATTATAATTAACATGATAAAAGTATGATTTCTTCTTTACTTATTAATATTAACATGACAATAATATAATTAAGGGAAAAATTCTACGATGTAAAATACAAATATATGTATTTGGTCATAATATGATTCAAAAATAATCGTAATATGTTTACTACAATCATGAATCTTATCTTTATGTGCTGCTCTCAGAATATGTTTACCACAACCATGCTTTTCCTTTGCGTGTAGTAGCTCTGCATAAAATAACGGTAGTCTACATTCATATATAAAATATCAGCCTAAGCAATTTATTCATAAAATAGAGAAAAAGAAACAAAAAGAAACCAAAAATTCAGTGAATGATAAAAAAAAAGATATATAATTTGAGTGTAGATTAGAGCTGTCAATTATTTGCCTTTCAGCATTATTCGATTCAAAAATTGTTTTTGTTCGTTCGATCTAACGATTAAATCTGAAAAATCGTTCGATTAATCGATGAGAATAACGAATTTAAAAAATTACATATTTTAAATAAGAAACATCCGTCCGTTAATTTACAAGTATGGAAAATCTTCCATTTTCTTCTTTATTTTTCTCAAATCCACTATGACTTCTTTTTATAATGCGCACAACTTTTCATCTAAGCTCCATATCGTTGTATTACTTAAAGGAATCGTTAAATCCTTAATTCTTAAATAATCCGATATAACTTTGGATTTTCGAAAGGCGTTTGCAGGCCTTCCATCTTCAGCCAAACTTCTGCGTACAACTTCTTCTATAATACAAACGCTGTCTCTCTGTATGTATTTTTCCATTGGAAGAAGTTCGACATATTTTGATATCGTTGGATAATCTTCTAATACATCGTTTTGTATTGTAATATTGTGACACTTATGGTATGTTCACACTTTAAGCGCGTTTAAGCAACTCGAGCGTGATTATGCTCTTATCACATAAGAATCGAGATAATTAACCATTTATTGAAGTTATTTGTTAATCACTGCAAATTGACATGATAACAACTTAATCACTTCATTAACCACATTGAGTCCTCTGAACATTCCTCAAACTGAGTATAATATAGAATCGGTCACCATGTAAGTTCCCCTCGCGTGAACAACCGACCATTAATTCTTCTTAATGTTTTTATTTGACTTTAAATAATTCGTAAATTTTCACAATTCCATAATTAATATGTTTAAAATGATGTTCTGATCACTTTGTTTAAGTATTTTTATCCATTTTAAATAATTTAAAGAAATTTAAATTTGTTTGCTGCATTTTTTTTTCTTTATCATCTGTCATCTAAATCATCTCAAATATAATGTGAACGGCTCTAATTAACTTAATCAACATTTCATGAAAATTGTTTAAAGTTTGATTTAAAAAGAAAACAGCTGTTACAATTGTTTATCAAAGATTTGTTTAATACGAACAAAAAATACATTTTGGAAATACAGTGAATACTTCACACGGTTTTTGCCTATTAAACATTGAGATTAACTACAATGAGGGCTATAGCAACAATATTTTTTACTTTTTCTACATTTTGTATAAAATCGCTAAAAGCGTATGAGAATAAATCAAATTCTAAGCTTTTATTTTTTATTAGACTTCTATTAATTTATTTTTTAATAAAAAAAAATGGTTCGATTAATTATTATGCCGATTAATCGATTTATTCGTTATTCGAAAATCACCATTTTAAAATTATTCGAACAACTCTAGTGTAGATCTTTTGAGCAGTTTGTACATATTGGACGATGCTTAAATATTTAATATATGTATATATATATATCAGTTGCATGATCGCGGAATTAATATTTTACAGCGTTTTAACCCAATATTTATTGCGAGAAATACTTGTTTGCTACGTAACTTCCATATAGGTACACATCTACAAGGTGTTTTTTTTTTGCCGCGCACATAGGGGTTAATATGTTTTGCGGTCTCCGGTAAAATTTCCAACATGTGACTTGATGAAGTTTACCTCCCACCTAAAAATTTTAAATGAAGATAAAATTAAATTTCAAAAAAAAAATCTTAAACTTAAAATACCCTGTTGGTCATGCACTGAATCAATTTGGAGCTGTCAATAAACCAACCAAATAGTAGTTAAACCACTGAAATTTTAGGTTATAACTAAAATTAGCGAAAAATCCAAAAAAATTTGATAACATTATTTACAAATTGAACATGCTTTCAGTAAAATTTCTAATTATATGGCAGTAATTCAAGATAAGTAAGTGTTTTTACACTTAACAATCA
Source organism: Pollenia angustigena (assembly GCA_930367215.1). Classification (NCBI taxonomy): domain Eukaryota; kingdom Metazoa; phylum Arthropoda; class Insecta; order Diptera; family Polleniidae; genus Pollenia; species Pollenia angustigena. The sequence continues at coordinate 96,661,663 of OV884059.1, read as the reverse complement.
AGCATTTTGCACACATACACACACACACAAAAGAACAAGTAAATCCAAGCAATATAAAATAAATCAATATAATTCAAGTGAAATCAAGATAAAACGATTTTCAGCGAAATGCTAAAACAACTAAAAATTCTGTTTTTTCGAAGTATTCCGTTCTTTTCAAAAACTTGCTTGCTTTATATAAATTTTTTTTGTTGTTGTTTGATTATCTTAAAATAAAAATCATTTTCGATTTTAGTTTTTTACAACTTTACACCAACTACACTTAAAACCATGCATGGCAGAAGACTTTCATTATAACACACACACAAACACACACACCCTCTTAAATAAGCACCTAAAAGTATGCATAAATTTTATATCTGCTAGAGTTGGAAAATAAACGACAAGACCAGCACTTTACGATTTAAGTGTATGAAAACCACAAATCAACGCTAACTATTACCCATGAGTACTGAATGCATACGAGCAGGATTACAAACACATGTAAAATTTCTATTTGGATGTGTACATAAGTGTGTGTGTGTGTACAGAGACAGTTGTCTGTTAATATTGTTTTCTGTCTGATTATATATGTTCATATATCCTGGTCTCAGGCGCGGTTGCAGCTTTGAGGGGAACTTTTTAGAAATTTCTTTAAACAAAGCAATAAAAGTTCTTACACATTCGCTTCAAATTTTGCGAACTTTTGTGCAATTTTTAACAATTAATGCAAGTTTGAAGAAAATACCAATACAAAAATATATGAAATAAAATTTTCGTCTAAAAAGTGAAATTTGTTTTGAAAAATGCCTAAAGAAAACCAAAAGAAGAGCTTCACGAGAAAACCAAAAGGCGAGCTTAATTACTTGAGAGTGATTTTCACTTATCAGCTACCAGTCAACCACTACCCGAACTCGAAAGAGTATCAGTAACTATGCTCAGAATATTTTTTCGGGCTCGAGCTGTTAAAGGGTTTCTTGCAGATCTCCACATAAACAAGTCTCCTGGGCCGGGTGATATACATGCACTGGGCATGAATAATTGAACTTCGACTCTTGCTCGTCCCTTAGCAAACCTTTTCAGCAATTCATACTCTGCCGGGGAATTTTCCGTCTGTGGGAAAGCTGCTAGTAACACCAACTCCTAAAAATGATTGGTATGTAACCCTTAAATTTAACAACTGCAATTTGTTCTGCACTTTCCAAAGTTATGGGGTGTATGGCAAATTACGATTTATCTACTGAAGACTAACTGGACTTGTAATTGAAAAAATTGTCCAAGGCAATTTATAGAGTTTGGCATGGTTCACTCTTCTCTTAACTTGTTGAATTTGGCGTCGGCGATTACTTCGATTTTTATCGAGCTTTTTCAGAGGGCGCACGATACGAATTGTTATAGAGCTATAGGGTTAGTCAGGGGTGCCGCAAGGCTCCGTTCTTTCTCCGACTCTCTTTCTTATTTTTCTAAATGGCCTCCTATGTAAAACTTCCAAACCTTTATACTCTTTTTCAGACGACAATAACCATTGCTGTTTACATTAATTTGATTATAGAACAAGCGTAGCCGATGTTAGTGATATAATGGAAAACGAGATGAATCTCAAAATGGGGTCGTGCGAATAGGGTCGGCTTCAATGCCCGAAAGACCCAATGTTGCATGATGACGCATAAAGGCGCGACGGATTATGGTTCACATCCGCATATATATGGATGGAATAATAACTGAGGAATTAGTATCTCTTGATGTTCTGTGCATGAGAATAAAGTGTGAGGCCAGATGGAGAAAACATATATTTAAGGTTTCGCAAGGAGCATTCAAGTGCCTGGGTTTTTTTAAAACTGTGTGAGAGATACTCCACTCCATCTGATCTTAATTTTCTATTTCTACCATCTTTATCCGACCGCGAATGGAATACAACTCTTCTTTTATGGCCGGCGCTTCAAAGTCTTATTTGGATCTCCTCGACCGCGTAAAGAAGAGGGCAAAGGCTCTCATTGGTGACTGTAGGGTATCCAAATCTACTGACTCCTTTGAGCATCGTCGCAATGTGAATTGCATTTGCCGGTTTTATCGTAACAATGGGCTGTTTACAGATGAAATTAGGGATCAGGTTCCCGAAACTTTTACGTTTGCTTGTAGTACATGTGCCTCCTCAACAGCCCATCCTTTTGTGGTCAATTTGCCGGTGCATCGAACAACGCATTTCAGGGAAAAACATTTTTTTTTTTTGGCTAGACAGTTCGCATTTGGAAAAACCTTCTCTCTGAGGTTTTCCCTCTCACTTTCAACATAAATAAGTTAAAGCTGAGTGTTCACTTCTGCCTCTATCCTCCTTCCCATAACCTGATTTTCTAGTTCCAACTCAATGCAATGCATTAGTATTGCTGGTCCAACCAAAATGACAAAATTGCTTAGATTAATCCAAAAAATTTTCGTTTGTGATATGTGAACACTTAATTTTTTTTTTTAGAAAAAAACGATTTGTTTTTTGTAGGTACGCACTTTCAAGTCGAGCGTTTGTAGCTCCCCAGTAAAAAATGGAGCTTCCAACGAAGCAGGTTTGTAAGGGAAAAACATAAGAGTTGCGCTTACCATTGCGCACACGGAAGACATGAATTTTATATGGCGAGTTCCCACTTTGAAGCAATACATTTTTGACACATGAAGCGCATTATTCAGCTCATAAAAAAATTGTTGGATGTAACGATCAGCTTTACACACTGAATGTTTTGATACAGTTATTATTTAGTATTCTCCCTTACAAACCTGCTTCGTAGTAAGGGAATGCCGTAGCACTTGAAATGTTATTTTTTTTTTTATAAAAGTTGTTGAGAGTTTCACTTACTTTACTGCATTTCTGTATGTCTTATTGCGTAGCGCATAATTGTGCGCTTATTTTGTTAAATGTACCATTAGTGCTTCGCAAAATGATAAAATTTTTTATTGGGTCTTATAAACATGCCACATATTTGGATTTGCAAAAAAAAAAAAAAAAAAATATTTTATTATTGGCAACTTGGCAATTGATATCATTGAGAGGTTCTATCCCCTTTTCACTCCCCATGGATCCGCGCCTGCTGTTCTACACGTTCTGTATTTGTGTACACTTGTAAGTGTTTTTGCTTTAACACGTTGTGTTTTATTTAAAGTTTACAATGGCTGATGTGTGCGAATGATAAACATTTAACAGTTTTTTCCCGGCTTTTTTTTTTCTTTTATTTTTGTAACGTTGTGCAATGAAACACACAGACATCATAAACTAACACATACTCAAACCAAATACACAAAAACAAGAAAAAAAATCATAAAATACTTTCTGTGGTCAGTAACGCATATTAACTTCTGGGTTTGTTAAGTTTTATGCAAACACAACCAACCAGCTGTAAAAGCATAATACATACACACAAACTAAGAATGTATACATTCACACAACTAAATATTGAATTTTTTTTACAACAAATGTATCTTTAGTATCACTTTTTCTGCAACTCCCTATAAATTCACAATTATATGTTGAAAGTTTATACAGTTTCCTGTGTTTGATGTTTTTTTTTTTTAAGTAGAATGCATTGTGATTGAAGTGTCTGTGCGGCGGAAATTTTTAGAATTTTCGTGAATGTTATTTCGAAAAATTTCGTGAACTCCATTTTGTGATTTTGACCGCATCTAGACTATGCAATTAACGCCGAGTTTTTTTCCATTTTCTTTTAAAGTAGTTGCTACGAAAATCTTTTCACATTTACATTTTTTCAAGCATTTTTTCAACTTTTTCAACCCCGTTTTCTTCCCTATACCTCTTGCTAACAAACAAAAAGTTGCAAACGAAAGTTGCGGTGTTAATTGCATAATGTAAATATGGTCTTTGTATGAAGTTCAAGGTTTAGTTTCACATAATTTGTAGAATTATTTTATTTTATTCATAAAAGGTATTTATTTGGTAGTTCCCTTTTAAAATAAGTGGAGATATTTTTTTAAATAACTGTTTAATAGTTTAATCGTGATGCTGTCTTCGATTCAATTATGGACATTGTTTTAAAATGTGTTCATACTTTTTATGAAGATTTTAACAGATAGAATTTCCCAAACTTCTCAAGAGCTAAAGTAGGATAAGCTAGAGCCACATTCGTTTTATTGTCTTGTTTCTGGCATTACATTGGAGTGCTTTTTAAACCTTGTTGAAATTACTGGGTGGTGCTACGGCGAAAATCCTATTTTGACGAAATTCCGAGGAATCACTATCCAGTTAAGATATGCTGCTAATTAATTTAAGAAAGTTATTTAATAAACATTTTACTTAACAAACTATAGGGGTTTCGAATAAAAGGATTCATTTCGACATGTTTATTTTATTGCAAGGAGAAGGTTTATGTCTTTAATAACGAAAAACAATATCAGCAAAATGAATGCCACGGCTTCGTTTGCAGTACCTTGTTCTTTTTCTGAAATTTGCTAAAAATGTTATATCTCTTCGTCGTCCACATCAATTTCTTCCAATTCTGCCCATACAGCCGTAAATGTGTGAATTGGTGATTTTATTTACAATCTGATAATAAGTAACAACCAAGTAAAAATTGGAGCTTACATGTAAGCAGGTTTGTAAGGGAGAGAAGCTATTTTTCCATATCCAGAAGGCATGATTTTTATATGGCGAATTCCCACTTGGAAGCATTACCTTTTGAAAAAAGAAGCACAATTTCACTCGTAACATTCATGTGTGAGTAACACCTATTTGTAAGCGCTTCGTTCAAGTCTCTTTACAAATGCAGCTTTCATTGCATACAAAAAGTTCTTCCATCATGCATTTTTCTGAAAACGTGAATTCATGCCTGATATTAACCTATTACTAAATTGCTTACATGGAATCCTTTCTTCATGCTTCTTAAGAATTTGTGAAATAATAACTTCCGTTTGATATTTTTGTTGAAATATTTATTCAATTTAAAAAAAAAATCAATGTTCAAAAATTAAGGGGGTAATTTTGTTGTTCACTTCACCTTGCGTTGAGAAAATTTTCCTATACAATTTTTTGAATTTTCAAAATTTAAAAAAATTTTATATGAAAATTTTCTCAACGCAAGGTGAAGTGAACAACAAAATTACCCCCTAAATAATTAAAATTTTGGTTCAAAAAAGTTATGAATAAAAAAAGAAAGAATTTGGAAATTTTGAAATACAATTTGAAATGTTAAATGTTCTGTTATACTAGGATCAATATTTTCGGAATCAGATTCAGAATCGTCTTCACTATTTAAAAAAGTGGTATTAATTAAAATAATTAGTATTGTGGTTATTTTGTTGAACTATTTTATGGTTTTTAATCCAAATTTTTAATATTTTAATTAGGCTTAAGTTCATGAAATTTAATTTTCATTAAATTATTTTTATGAAGAAAGGAATTTTTACAACATGAAAATTAATTAAAAATGTTATTGATAATCTTTTATTCTTGACGTGGCTCGGGCTCGAACCCTGGCCGGCAGGTTACCATGACATGTTTCGATCGCAACCACTCGATCTCCTCAGATGGATTTGCCGTCTTACACTCGCAGCCATCGACGACTGCTGACGTCAATAGTCAAACATCAATCCTTAAACCAAATTGTATTTTAACATTTGGTAGATCGAAATTTGCTTTCCTGAATGATTATCCATTTTAATTGATTTTACATGTTTTTTTCTTTACTTCTGTTTTTTTGTACAAGAATTTTTCTTGAAGTCCAAATACATTTTTTGTTTTTTCATTTTGTCCTTCTCTTTTCTGTTGACCTTTTTCAGCACAACCTGAAGGACAAATCCATCTGAGGAGATCGAGTGGTTGCGATCGAAACATGTCATGGTAACCTGCCGGCCAGGGTTCGAGCCCGAGCCACGTCAAGAATGAAAGATTATCAATAACAATTTTAATTAATTTTCATGTTGTAAAAATTCCTATCTTCATAAAAATAATTTAATGAAAATTAAATTTCATGAACTTAAGCCTAATTAAAATATTAAAAAAAAAAGTGTTATTAATTTTTTTTTTTTTTTTTTTGTAATAACGGTTTTTATTTAGTCTAAATGCTATACGTAAATTAAGCAGGAATTTGATTTTAGAAAGACCATCAACCTTAAGAAATTCTGTAATTATTAGAATTGTGGTTTTATAATACGAATTTATTAAAGACATAAAAAATACTTACCATAAATTGCATTGACAAACTTCGCAAAATCTAATAAACGCTTTTTATCCGCCTTTCCATCAACATCAACTTTTCTAGAAACAAAGTAAGCAAACACAAAACAAACTACATACTACATACATACATATGTATGTATGTAGGTATATCGGCAATAGAAAAATTACAAATAAAAAAAACACACAAAAGAAAAACAAACAAAAAAAATCTTTAAAATATTCCTAATACAAATTTCACACACTACTTAATATTTTAAATTTGATAAGTAAAACTTTATGTACCTACCTTGTAATTAATTTTAAGATTGTTTTCCTAAATTTTTTTATGTAATTTAAAAAAAATTGCGTTCGGCAAATACAATACAACCTGCTTCCTCGTAAGGGATAGGGGTAAGCACAACTTTCTTTAAAATTTTCGCTTACAACCTGCTTCTATGTAAGGGATAGCAGTAAGCTTTTTATTGTTTGTTCAGCTTACATTATTACAAAAACCCTTTCAATGGTATTCGATTATTTCCTGCTTCTCAGTAAGGCTTAATGCTAAGCGAATACAGCAGCAGTAATTTACCTTTTTAGCTTCCAAAAGTCCAAAATTTTTTTACTGGGAGAGAAGATTTTTACTCAAATGGCTTTGTGAAAAAAATTGCAGTTATCTACCGTTTAGACTGCCTAATACCACAAAATTTTGGATATTTTCGTTAAGACTTTTAAAACCACGAGCAACTGGGATTTAAACAAAATGGAGCCACAGCGCATAAGGTAAAGCTCAATTAACGCACGCGTTCCGAACAATATGTTTGTCCGGACAAATGTTTTTTTTGTATTGAGTGGGCTCCACAAGGGTTTGAGTGGGACCATACACTGAAAAACACAAAAGTACCGTTATCTAAAAAACTAAACTATTGAAAAAAAATTACAGCGTTTTTCGTGTTCAGGAGGTCAAAATTAACTTATCTACCCACGTGGCGTTCTTGGTAATTTTCCAAATTAAAAATTTGTAAAGCAGTGTAATTCATTAGTTTTTCTATATTAGAGAAAACCAATTTATTTGACAATTTACAAAGAAATTCCGGCCGAGCATCGTTCCTTTCCATGCCATCAACTTCTTTGCAAATATAATAGGCAGCCAGTGCCAGAATATCCAGCATATTGCAAAAAAAGCAAAAGTCCATATTTTTGTAGATCGTTTAGTTGTAAAATGAGAAACCATTTGATCCATACAGTCAACTCCGCATTTATTTGTGTTTTTATTTTATTATTTTATTTTATATATTGTGTCACAGCGTTTGGAGTAATGTACAGTTGAAAGCAAATTTACACACTTATTCTTTTTTGGCACATAGCTTCAAATTGAAATCAAATAATCATGAAATCCAAACAATGATGAGAGAATAGGGCGGGAAGATAGCTTTTTCATTTCATTAGAAATACCCCCTTTGTTGTATCGAATTGTACCAACAAATGCAAGCCCAAGTTGGGTAGGACGCTTCACACCTTCTAATGTTGTGAAAAAATTATCTGCGACAATTGTGCGGCCACTATTAGAATACGGCTTCGAGAGTTGGAGCATAACATTTTCGCCTTGATTTACTTCACGTTCTTGTCCCTGTTGTCGACCTGTGTATAACTTTCCTTGTAGTGGATATTTTGTTTTGGAATCATATTTTTATACCGTATTTAGCTGGCTTAGATGGTATATACTGAGTAAATTTAGTTTTTCCTCTATAAGGAAATAATTGCTCATCAATTGTAATGGTGTCATGCGGACTATAGTTTTTTGAAAGATTTTCATTCAATAAATTCCATATGTCGCGAATTGGTGCAGCCTTATCATCACGCAATCGACGTTCACGTATTCTACCATCGTCAAAACGAATATATCGTGTCAGTGCAATGAACCTGTGATGAGACATCGCTGCTCTAAAAATTGGCAAGTTGTCTGAACGCCACAAAACCTCAGCTTTTTGAGTATTATTGTGGGAAACACCACCTGCCAGCAAAATTCCAATGAATGCATCTAATTCAGTCTCGGTCAAGTCTTTCCAAATTTTTGGCTTTTTGTCAGCATTAGATTTATTCAATTTTTCGATTTCGTTTTTACCATACCGACTTGTTTCAGTAATGATTACAAATGCAATGTTTGGTGTGAAAAATCGCTTGAACACTGCAATTGGAATAGAGCCTTGTTCCTTGGGCCCAGCTCGAAAACGCATAACATTAGGTTGACGCAGACGTATACATACATTTGGTTCCTGCTTATTCCATTTTGTTCCATCCTTACCATAAAAATATTCTTGGGCAGAGTGTCCTCAGAATCACACGATTCATTTGGTTCTATGACCAAATTATTTTCAATATCAGATGCATCGTTCTCGTTTGGAAACTAATCCACATCAACATATTGTTCATCTGCGATCGGTTCAATTTCATCACCTTCCTCAACAGCTCTTTCATGTTCTAAGTCATTAGCCAAAGCCTCCGCTTTCGCATGCAAAAATCAGGATTTGTACGTCTGGAACGTCGCGTATTAAAAAGAGATTCCAATTCTGCGTTCATTTTGATCACGGCATACAACAAATAACAAATTGAATTTTAAAAAATTATGTTTTTTTATATTTATTATATTATGTATTTCACGTATTGAATGCGCGCACCGAAAACAGACAATGTGGCTATGTTAGTAAAAAACATCATCAGCCACTACCGATGTAGTATTCAAATGTGTTAAAAGGGGAATCACAAATTTCATTGTCATCAACATTAGTTTTTGAAAAAAATAATTTTCAATACAAAATATATATGGGTCTGGCCAGACCACATGTGTAACGAATGTGATGTGTGCAGTAAAATATTTGAACAAGTTTCCTTATTGTCCTTTCCAGGATATCTTTATTCAGCTGTTAATAGTAAACAAAATTCTAGAAGGGTACCTGAAATTTAAAGTCTCTGCCTGAGTTTAAAATATATTAAAAAAAAACATTTAAAATTGAAAAAGGTCTGGCCAGACTCATGAGTAAGACGAAGGGTTAAACTTTGCATATAAACATTTCCATGAAAGAAAAGGAGATGCAAATCAGGCTCTAAGATTGCAAGTATTTTATTGAACGTATTGGAGTCCATACGTTGAAAATTTATAAACGATTCCACGTCATGAAGGCGCATCGTAGGAACAAGTGTCTGGAAAACCGCTTTTGTTCCTTTGCTGTAATATTTTTCTAATTGGGTATTACGCAATTCAATTAAAAATAATAAAATTTATCTTCTTCTTTCGTCCATTTTCTTTAACACACTTTTATAACAAAAATTAATAATTTGCTAACTGTGCTGCCACTTTGTACAATCGTTAACATCTGTAAACCATATAGTAGCTTTGTTTGTTCGGACTTATTTTCCCAAAAGGTGAATCGTTCTGCAAAAATCTCTCTGTAAAAAAATTATTCTCCAAACAAAAATATTGTTCGGAACGCATAGGTGAATCGAGCTTCAGACAAACAGTATAGTTGGTCCGGTAATTACAGGCGAAGGCATTTTAAAAAATAATATACGAAAATAAATTCGAGCGATAGTTGCTGTTGTTTCTAAGAAAGTGATCAAACTTCTTAGAAGCGCTTAGAGTGACATCACATATCGCTCCTATGCTGCAGCAACATCATAAGCACATTTTGACTTAAATCAATAATGCATAGTAAAACATTCTTTGTTTGTACATTTTAAAGTCGTTTAATGCAAAACTAGTATTTTTGAGTTATGACGATGTTACAAATGAGCGGTATAGTACTACGACGTGTAAAATTATGTCTTTCGTAGCGCGATTTCTAAGAAATCTGTGAACAAACTAAGTTATAATAAAAAGTGTAATTTTAAGGATTTCAGTATTTTGATCCTAACTCAGCCATTTTTTCTTAAATTCGACAGATTAATATGTGTGTATAACCTATTAAACTGGGTTATAAAACTAAGACCCGAGAAGTTCTATGGTTTCCGAAAATGGGTATTTATTCTATATTGTGTTCATAACTCTTCTATTTCTGGACTGATTTTTTCGGGAAATAAAGTTCTGCTAAAAAATTTCGATCTTATGAAATATATAGAATCCATGGGTCATACTCGTAACCTTTTCTAAGCCACTTATAAGCCGATTTGGCTGATTTTTAATAGCAAAATCTGCGAAAGCAATGGCAAATGATAAACACGAATGTATTGACATTGTGCAGGGGCTTTGCAAACTTAATTTTAACCGACGGACAGACAGACGGACGGAAAGACGCTCATTGTGGTTGGAATTTCTCTTATTTTAAGGATCCAGAGTATATATACTTTATAGGAGCAATGATCAATACTGGAGTTTTTAAAAAATAAATGACAATATAACGAAGGTTTTTATTCAAAAAGTGCTATCTGCCAAATAAAAATTTTGCAGATAGCGAAAACCCCGTTTTTTCTTGTTAAATTTAAGAGTAATAACTAAACGTTATTTTTCAATGTTATTTAAATTTTTTTGGATTGTCATGGGTACCCAAGCATAATTTAAAAGCTTATAAGGCAAAGTTTTTTTTGAGATTTTTTTCAGATTTTTTGGAAGAGGTTCAGAGGTCGCTCAAACCAAGTTTTTGCCAAAAATCGGGTTTCCGGTCTTTTTTTTGAGTTTTCTTTATAACTTTGTCAAAAACCACGATCTTCTTCACTTTTAAGGAAATAATTTAAGAGAAACAAATCCAAGCTTTATTTTGGTGTAGGCAGACTATAGGTATTTGTAATGCATTTGCACATTTAGGCACCCTACATTACAATTTTTCGTAATCTTTCCACAAATTTTGTAAATAACGCTTTATAACTTTTAAAATTTTTATGAAAATGAAACAAATAAACAACGCACTTTAGAAAAAAGAAATAAATATTTTCGAATTTGCTCTTACGGTTCCTGAGTTATTCTGGTTTTCAGCTTTGGACCTAGTTTATGATTTTATGTCTCATACCCAAGAAACAAATAAAAATCAAACGCTTTGCTTTTGCTTTGTTTAAAAATCATTTATTGGGGCTCTTACGTATAGTTCTATGCCCTGTAATAACTTCTGAAAATCAGTTTCAGAAGTTGTGACATTGATGTAAGTGTTATCCTGTCCCAAAACGTGCAAATGTGCTCTAATAAAACCAATTAAGGTTTTAACTTATGTAACATGAATTTTTATTAAAATAATATTTTAAATACAGGATTATCAATTAAGTGGTTCCAAAGCAGTCGGTCTGACAAGGCTGCCAGAACATAAATAAATTTTACCGTTAGACTTCTCACAAGGTCTGGCCAGACCATATTTGACTTTCATATGCAATATCTTTTTTATAGCACAATTTTTAAGAAACGAAGACTATGATTTTTACAATTAAGTTGTCCTGAATCGAATTAAACAAATTTGGAATCATTTGGATCACATTTAGGGCACAAAAACCATCCCACAAGAAAAAGTTCGCTAAGTGAACCTCATGGTCTGGCTGGACTACAGGTACCTTTAAAATACATTCCAGGACCAAAATACAAGCTCGGAAAGCGGTACCGTACTCTTCAAGTTCAACTTGTCACCGGCCGTTGTGCGTTATTTGCAAAACCAAAATCAAAGCTCAGGGAAAAACTCGTTTTTGCTGGGGTAACTGTAAAAAAGTTACGTGCCTTCAACATGGCAGAAAGACAAAAACGTATATTTGCAATGATTGCTTAACAGAATACATAATTTCTATATTTAACAATTATATTAAAAAGAGACTGATTTATTTTAAAATAATACAAAGTAAGTACAAAATTTTGTACTTATTTAGATGGGGGTTTCAATCGTGGTCAGGCCAGACCATGAGGTGCACTTAGTGGTACTAAGGTTATAGAACATCGATGGGTTAAAGAGACTAGAAGCGTTTCAGATGTTGGCATGCCTGTGCATAATCGCAATGTGCTCACAGCCAAAATAATAGCTTCTGTTAGTAAAAGTTTTGCGGATAATCCGAATTTGTCGATTCCACGGCGTTCTCAGCAATTGGGGATATAAAGTCATATTCCCGCAACAGTTGAAGCCGCCTGACCATTAAAAAATCCGCTTATATGCTGATAAGGTACCTGACTTTCAGTTGCAGTTTTTCGAACTTTTCGCGCATTTTTTCAGCGATGAAGCCCATATCGCACTCGGAATTTACGTCAACATATGGTATTCGGAAAACACATGTGATTGTGGAAAGTATCCGGAAAAAATACTGTTTAATGCCCATTATGGTCTGGAGGTCATTGGGGCGTTTGAAAATTAAGCTGGAAGAACCGTTACTGTTAATTCATAGTGCTATGACCGTATGATAACCGACTTTATTGCCCTGCGATTGAAGATTATAAACTGGACGATACCAACAGCTCAATTTTAAAAATGCTAAGTCGACTTTAATCCACTTTCTATTTTCATACTCAACTCACTGCGAATAACTTCAAAGGGTAAGTGACTATTTCCGATATGGAAAACATGCATAGGAATCACCCCATTCTCAGTTTTACAGAAAACAAGTGGGAGTGCTACATTCGGCTGTGCCAAATCTTTAATACCCACCAGCGACAAATCGAATATTTTAGGAGTGCGATCTATATGATATCTTTTTATTATTCATTTACCTTTTTAAAAACAGACGTTAGCATTAAAACTGGTTGCGGTTTAGACCTATATTTATTTATTGACCGACAATCATAAAGTTTATGCTTTTTTTATAGCAATTTTAACTTGCTTGTGTAAAATATCATAATGCGTTACAGTTTAATCCGAACTTAAATGATTTTCAGGAGGGGGATGTATATTAGAGTCATTGTAAGTTATGAACCAATCATCCTAAAATTCTGCAGAGTGATTTCTGTTATTAAAAAACATAAATTTCAATACAGCGGTGAAATTAGTTTAAGCGTTTACAGTGAATTTCAGAAGGGTGTTAAAAACGGGATCTAGTCATAGAAAATTAAGTTGGAATAAATTGTACAGCAGGGTTTATATGGGGAATACGGTAAATTATGAACAACTCTTGACGATATTTTACAGCGTGATTTCCAGTCGAATAAAAAGAATTTGGGCAAAATCTTATATCATTCCGTGCATTATTCCACCATTTATGTTAGTTTTTGTTACAAAATTTTAAATGTTTTAGGGTGGTGGTTCCACATTTTGATTCATAGTTCTGAGCCTACTGAACCAAATTTGCTGGATTTCAATCCCAAACTGTTTTGGATAACTACAAGCAACTTTTCAGTTCTTTTTAGTTTTTCGAAAGTAAGCGTGTTTTCAACAGACGGACAGACAGATGGACCTGGCTAAATTGCCTGTTTAGATGAGATTAGATGTCATTCACCACTAGTGGTGGTGGAGTGTTTAAAAACGTTTCATATGTCCTATTTTTGGTTGGAGACTTTTGAGTTAAACAATCAAGAAGCTTTAAATTTCAAAAATGTAATTATTTGATTTTCTTTTAGCTTTAAATTCTACAAAAATAGTTGATAAATCCAAGTTAAAGAACCATATAGCGCTTAAGTTTTTTGCTATCCTCTTTTTTATAATGTCAAAAATGAATACAACAAATGCAAAATTTAATTTTTTAAGTGCTTAGAAAAATTCTGTTCAATCCATTAATTTTATAATATTTATCTTACTATGCTAAATAATATTAGAACAAAATACTCTAATTCATTCAAGTTAATGCTTTACTTAAAAAAAATCTAATCTCCTAAACGTGACATAAACTTAATATTATTTCCATTTATTCAACATACAAAATGTACTTCAATGGGATAATTGATGCATTTTAAGCTGAACAACAAAAAATTAAACTAAATTGATTTTTTGCATTTGGATTATTTACATTTTAAGCAAAATTTTTAAGTAAATAAAACCATTTATTTTTAAGTATTTTCATGTTATTTATGATCATTTTAAACCTTTCAAAGTGCTTTTTACTAAAGAGTTTATTAAATAAAATATAAAGAGTGCTTTTTTAACCCCTATGGAACTTTAAATTGTTTAAAATAAGATGAAAAATAGAGTTTTAATAAAAAAATTGTTTTTTTCGGAAGATCAAAACATGACATTAACATTTGAAATTGCTTCGGGCATGTATATACCGCGGCTTGAAAATTCGCATTCTGGGTGTCCAATTTTGAGCCTCTTTTTTTTAACGAGTCTGGCCGTATGTTACGAATAGCGTGAATAATTTTGACCTATAAGGAGTGGTTTATCATAATAATAAGTATAATATCATTATATCATAATAGAAAGTTGTCAAATCGCATGACCTTGAAGGCCAATTGACAGGTACCTTTCTCGAGTTTCAAAAGTCAATGGTTATGGTCGCCGTATGGCTTGCATCGTGCCATTTAGTTGAAAAACAGCTTGCGCGGATCAATGTTAGTCATATTTTAGGTGCCCCGGTAGGCTAGCTGGTAGTGAGCTAGTCTATCAGCGCCGGGGTTGCGGGTTCGATTCCCGCCAGAGACTCTGGTTTCTTTCCTACAGACAAGCGAAAAGCTTCGCGGGATTAGCTTAAGAATTAAAAAAAAAAAACCTGGATCAGGCTCAACCCAAATTAACAAAAGACAAAACGTTTTTGTACTTAATGTCAAAGGCACTTGTTTGATACTATCCCACTTCCACAAAAAAATAACTTTTTATCAAGTTTTTTGGATTTTTTTCGTTTTTTTGACTTGTTTAATTGGTATGGGTGAGATCATAAGAAACACGCAATTATGTGCAACGAGGTTCATTTCAGCTTGTTTGTCTTACTCTATGGTTGTATATTGTATCAAACCACATGTATGTTCTGCAACTAATATTTTGTCGCATTCAGCGTTTAAAAAACTTCAGCCAAATTGAAAAAACTGGCATTTCTTCCACTTCTTCGTTTGCCATTGGCCAAAAGAAAATTGTTACTTTTTCTTCTGATTCATTTAATGTTAACAGTCGTTGCCATTCCAACTCAAAAAGCGAAAAGTTGTATCCAAATTTTCGTTTTTTGTTTTTTAAACCCTGGTTACACTAAGTGGTTTTGTTTGGTGTGGGTTGTCTCATAAGAAATAATTTTCTCTTGTCGTATTCATCAAGAAAACTGCTTTGTCTTTAACTGCTGTGGGTTTCGCCTGATGGTGAGGCAAAGCAATCTCTAGCTTCATTTTTAATCGAATATAGACCGATGATGCCACCATCAAATATTGCACTTTTCTGAATGCAATGTATTCCAAAGGGTATGCTGTGAATTGGCCTGACTGCATGTGTGGCAGTTTTGTTTATTACCAAAGTCTTTTAAACAAAAATGAGCCATGCGTCATAAAAATCACGAAGTCATTTTTAAGAAAAAAAATTAGATAATTTGGTAGCCCTGTTCAAGAGTGTAAGTATAAATAATAATTTTCCAGAGTCTACGAATAATATTGTTACCTTACTGCCTTTCAATAACGTTTTGGTTTATTTCCTTTATAATAAACCATTTCGAGTTCTTAATTGCACTTTAAATAATGCAAAAGATTCATAACACTTTAAACACTGTTTATAATTTACACAAGTTTATTTAGTAATTAGTCACTTTTACAACCGTAATTTAAAGCTTTTATTCACAACCAACTATAATTTTCTCAGCGTGATACGTTATTGACAAAGTCAGAACTTAGAATGAATCATGCCATCTCTTGCGATCCTATTTAAGCTAGCCCAGACGTGTAGATGATACTAGTAACGTCTAGACGGCACTAGAAAGTTCGCCGTATAACGGCTACTTACGCATCTATAGTTACTATCTATATGGCTGAATTAATTTAGTTATTAGGCATCATAAACTAAGGCATACTTTTAGGCGTAACCATAACTTGAGATAACTGAATAACGAAAATTCGAGTATTTGCAGTGGGGTTGAAGTACAATTATGCACAACAATTTTAACATTACATCTGTATATTGATTTTTACACTAGAAGTGTGCATAGCTTATACAATAACAATTTTAAGTAATAAAATAACTAACAAATACTTAATAACTAATCAATACAAGGTAAATAATAATTACAACTAATTCTTAAACAATAATTACAACTACCCAGCGGTAACTAGAATGAGCAGTCACAAGCAGTCAGAAGCCCTTCTCGCCGCATTCCATACTTATTTATTTTTTACACAGGTTGTCATTGGGCGCAAGACCTTCCACACTTCCTTTAAAAACAACTTCGATCCCTTCCCAAAGAAGGGAGTACGGAAGGTTACTAAAAATAAAAAGTAAATAAATCTGAACACCTTCCTTTCTCCCTTCTCAAAGAATGGAGTAGCGAATGTGTACTGAATATTTCAGAAGGTCTTTTAAAAAGAAGTTCATGCCTTCTAGAAGGCATACTTCTGAAGGCGGGATATCATGCGAAGCGATTCTTTTAGAAAGGAGTATAGAGGCCTTCAAAAAGGCCTGCCACTTGCGGTCCTTTCAATATTTACCGCTGTGTAATTCTTAACTAAAGTTACTTTCGTAACAATATATTTTAAAAATTTAGCGCAGTATGACATTTCGTTTTCCAACTTTACCTTTTCTTTAGTTCTATTGGGCTTAAATAAAACATCCTTTTAAACAAATTAACAACAAATTGACCGGCAGTTATTTTAGTTCACGTTTGCATTTATTTTTATTTTTAAACATTTACGGATGATTAAAAAAAAAATGAGTTGCAACAAAAAAAAAAAAATAGTTTTTGTTTGAAAAAATAAAAAATTAAATACTCTCAGCAACACAACGACCACTAAAAAGCTAAAAGTTTGCTTTTTTATGGTTTCAACGTAAAAGGTCTCAACAACATCAAAAAAGGAGTGGAAAAAATAAAATTAATTGCAAAATTGCTATTATTTGTTACATTTTAGCTTTGTGCAAAATAAAAAAAAAAAGGTAAAAAACAACTAAATGTTAAAAAAATAACTCACCTGATACTGAGTGCGGTATATTTAAATATTTTCAAATATTTATTTCGATAACATTTTTACAAAGTTAACAGAAAAACCTTATGAACAAAACCGCTAAGTTGTAAAAAAAACTTTATTTTTTTTTTTTTCTTTATTCAACAAATTCATGTTATGGTTTTGTGAAACTGTTTGGAAATTTTTGGTTATATTATGTTTTTTTGTGGATTATTTATGCTCTTTTGATTTAAAATATAAGTTTTGACTTAAAAACATAAAACTAAAGTAAATAGGAAACTATGAAAAAATTTAAATACTTTAAACTTTTTAACCGATGCACACTGGGAAATTCCGGCCAAAAATCCATAACTTCTTTATTTCTTTACGTAAATGGCTGAAATTTGGTATCCAACTTAAGAATAGCATGTTTGATGCCAAGGTAAAATTTAAAACACGTACATACAGGGGTAGGCCAGATCATTGACGACCCAAAAAGAATCGAACAAAATTATAAAAAGCTTTGGAGGTGTAATAAAATATGATCATTTGTAGCGATTATATTAGTAGTTTGTGGAATATCTATATATGCTCATCTGCTCTCCCCATTTTTTTGCCTACCTGAGCAAATAAAAGTAGATATGATCATATATGGTTATAATATAATATGTGAACGTATGTGATTATATAAATACATAAACATATGTATATGTATCTTAACATAACTCAGACGTGAATCTGACTTGAGCTCCTGTGGGATGGATTACGGGGTGATGGTCTAGGAACCCTCAACTGAAACATACCATTTTACAAAATTTCATTTGGAAAGATCATAGAAAAGGTATATATTTTTCCGTTTAAGGTGGGTCGGGGTTGAGATGGGTAAGGATGTGTACCAATTCTATGTTCTTCCCCTGTACTCGCGACTGCATAGCTACATATATATAACAAAGATCTGTTCTTTCAGTAAATAGCTTTGGCATTCAAAAATTGGGCTTATATTCAGAATAAAAATAAACATAGCTTAACAGAAGAAAGTACCAACGGTATTTATATATTCGAATTTAACTTTATTTTTATCTTTATTACTTTAAGAAGATAAATTGTTTACCAAAAAAGTACCAAAATGTTATTGTTGCCCTTTTTTATACCCAAAATGTGCAAATTTCAAAAAAGTACCCAACACATGATAATTCAATTTTCGATTTAATAATGGTATTTTTGAGTTTTACGTCTACCTCTGTTAGATCACGAGATATACTGTTTCTGATTTTACCCGTTTTTACCCATTTCTAACCCCTTATGAATTTAATTTCCAAAAGTCTCTCCTTTGACTCATTAAGAATGGAGTCTACATAGAAAATTTCAAGTGTCTGGCTTAAGTTGTTTGGGCTGGGCGATAATCACCCAGTCAGTCACGCTTATCTTATATAAATATAGAAAATTACAAAAAATGATCTGGCTACTAGGGTGGCAGGTGGTGGCAGCTAAAATGTATAGTACTTACTTTTGATACTTAACAGTTTTAGATCTAATTATCACTAAATCTCCCCTAGTCCCACCTTTTTTGTTGTGGTCTCTTTAAAATTGGCTTACTTTAGGTTTTATTTATGTTTAAAGTAACTCACAATCACTTCACTTATTCAAAAAAATAACGCGCAGAAAATCACAATTATCACATGGAAGGATTAGTTACTAATACGGTTTAAACTTAACGTGTTTAATTTCAAAGAATACTTAAAAGAAAAAATCATAGCTTACTTTTATTTCAAATCACAAAAATCTACTTTAAAACCCTTAAATTTATACGAAAAAAATTATCTACTTTGCTCCACTATTAACAGTAAAATAGTTATCTAAGAGCCAAAACAATAAATGAGTTGTATGTTTTGAAGTGTTCGCTATAATCTGTCATCAACATTTTATTAAAACTAAATAAAAAAAAAATAATCTTTGGCCGGAATTTCCCAGTGTGCGATGTCGTTAGTAATACTGATACCGTTTAAATTGTTTATCGGCATTGATACCGATACCGAAATTATATTTTTCCCGAAAATCCGGTATACCGTATACCATTTGCTTTAATACCCGTTTCGGTATTAAAAAGTAATATACAGCGAGCAAAAAAAAAAAAAAAAAAAAAAATTGTACACTTGGTGAATTAATATAAAAACACAGAGATTAAAAAAAACCATATGCAAGGGGAAGCACTTAATCTACTAATCCAAGTGCAGATATGTATTTGGAAGTGATGGACGTAAATCTGTATTCAGAAAGTAAGGGGAAGCACTTATTCCACGCAATATTTTTCATATCTACTGGGTGTGTATGAGTGCTAATGGTGTAGGTAACCTTGTGTGTATCGAGGGAATCATGAATAAAATAGATTATTTAGATATCCTGAAAAATAATTTGCCATAATCCGCCCAAAAAATGGGTTTAGGGAATGATTGTGTATTCATGCAAGATAATAATCCAAAGCATTCGGCCGTTATCGTAAGGGAATGGTTGCTTTATAACACAAAAAAAGTTTTGCATCATCCTCCTCAGAGCCCGGACTTAAAACCGATTGAGCATTTGTGGGCACATATGAAAACAAAATTTAGAGATTACCACATATCCGGAAATAGTCCTTAAAAAACACTCTCAAAGATACCTGGAGTTCTATTCCCCAATAAGTTACAAAAAATCTAGTCCATTCGATGCCAAGAAGACTTCTTTCTGTTAAAGAAGATAAAGGACACCACACAAAATACTGAAAACCTAAATATTTTAATCTTTTTAAATGTTGCGTTAAGTTTTTTGTCCTATACAACTATTGTTTTGTTTATGAGTTTTAGCATATTTAAGTTTTTGTTGTTTTTTTAACGTTAAAATTTACAAAATGAAAAAAGAAGTTTTATTTTAATTAAAATATAGATCTTATAATTTAATTAATGTGAAATAAAAGTTATAGTATGGTTTTACTTTAATCTCTGTGTTTTCTTTTATTTTAATTTAACAAGTTTACAAGTTTTTTTTTAGCTCTCATAAATATTTTGCATATTTTTTACACCATAAAGATATTTTAAGTTCAGTCAACCCCCATTTGGAATCGATAGCTGAAAACAAATGGCGTTTATATCAGCATAACTACAAAAAAAAACAATCCCACCGGATCGAAACCTTTTTATCCCAAAACGTGCTCTAGAAGAGAAACCAATATAATAGTACGACTAAGGTTAGGACACTGCAAACTAACTCACAGTTATCTACTTGAAAAAACCACACATCCAATATGTGAATCTTGCAATAGAGAACTAAACATCGTCCACATCCTTGATGAGTGCCCCATATACCATTCTTCCAGAATCAACATATTTGGCACCCGTTCTCCATCTGATATCTTAAAAGTTGTCAACGAACAAAACATTAAATTAGTTTGTAAATATGTTTTAGAAAATAACCTACAAAATCGTATTTAATTTTTTTTAACAATCAGAGTCAAAAGCCACTGCAGCTAGAACTCTAAGCTTAAGTTAGTTACAATAATTATATTAATGTAATTAATAAATAAATAAATAAATAAATAATAATAAGATTAAATAAGTGCATTCCTCAAAATGAAGTACAAGTTGTTTAATTTTTGAGAAAAAATTCCATCTCTTACGTAATAATAAAATAATTAAATTACAAAAACTTGTAATTGCATGCACTTTTTCTGACATTAAAACTATTTTGACCCTAAATTAATACTCACAAAAGTATTTTACTTTTTAAAAAAAATCATCTTATCCTTGCAAATATTGTTATAAATTTTTCCATTTTATATGGGCTTGCTTCGTTTATACGTTTCAATCATATTTTCGTACGAATAAGATAATATTTTCAAGGTATTTCGCTATTATTTATCTAATTAAAATGCCGAAAGGAAAGAAACTAAGTTTGGCCGAGAGGAAAATCATCTTGCACCTTCATGACCGAGGTAAAACAGCTTTTTTTATACCGCAAATGTTTAAGAGTTATCGTCAAACAATAGAAAATAGCGTGCAAAAGAACGTGGAAATATTGAAAATTTGCCACGTAGTGGTCGTCCAAAATTGTTATCAGTCAGAAATGAAAGGAAAATACTTAAAGAAATTCATGAAAACCCGCATGTATCTGCTCCAAAACTGAATGATAAGCTGAGAGAAACTCTATGCAAAAATTTTAGCAACGAAACACTTCGTAGAGTACTACGATCAAACAAATTTTATGCTAGAGTAGCAAGAAAAAAAAACCGCTAATTTCTGAAACAAATAGAAATAAGCGATTATCCCTCGCTAATCAACATATAACCAAAGGTTTTGACTTTTGCAAATCAGTAATCCGTAACGCTAGTGTTGATAAAATGGGATTTCCAGCAAGAGGTTTTTATTTGCAACATGACAACGATCCCACAAAAAACAGCCTTAGATGTTTAACTGTGGATTCTTTATAACACCAAAGATTTTCCAACGCCTCCTTAAAGCCCGGGCTTGAACCGAATAGAAAATCCATGGTTGTATTTGGAGGCAAAGGTTTGTCAACGCCACATATCTTCGAAAACTACGTTGAAACAAGTTTTGCTTAAAGAATGTGTAAAAATACCCCAAGAAAAGTGCCAAAAATTGGTGGAATCTATGCCACGACGATTAGCAGCAGTTTCTAAAAACAACGGATATGCCACAAAGTATTAACAGTGACATATCCATTGTTAGATGGTAAAAATACGTAATATTTTTTAAAAGAAAAATACTTTTGTGACCACAAAAATGCACCATATTCTTCTTAAATCTCGTATAAAGAGTATAACAATTAAGATGTTGTAAATTTTTTTTTACAATTTATTTATTTTCCTTTCTCCTTACAGGTTAATAAAAGGAAAGTCCTGTTTAATATAATAAATAAATAAAAGACTCACTGTATGTATGTACATTAGAGCGACTCACCAAAAAAAGTGCTCGATGTACCCTCCTAAAAATGAACCTTGGTCTTTTTTAAGATGACATTTTAAATATTTCGGCTCCAGCTTTGACCTCTCGTGAGCTGGACCAGTTTGAAAAATGGTCTAGTTAGTTTTGTTAGTTAGTTGGTTAGTTTTGTTAAGTTCTGTTTCCTTAAGTGATCCACGACCTGAATTTTTTTAATTTGCAAAAAAAATATGCCGCCAAAAAGTCCTGGATCGTTTCTTTCTTTCTAGAAACTAAATCCGCTATCATATTAGAGTTACTACAAAATTGTATTTATATATATTCCAGAGCACCGTGTAAAATGCATCTAATTTGCAAAAATCTAAATTATTTACATACAAAGATGATATACTTGCCAAAAGATAAAATTTGATACCCATATTGCCCTATTTAAAACGAAGGGTTACCACCCCATTGCATTTTTGCCAAAACGCGAACTAGCACGAATTTCAAAAAAAGTTGAGACACGTATTTAATTAAATCGACTAAAGATTAAAATATGTTAATTTGGCACTTTTATTACAAACAACCCCGAACAAAAAATTCAAAAACCGTTTTTTTACAGAAAATCCTTAAAAATAAGGACATGGATGATCCTTGGACAAATTGTATATACAGTTGGACGCGCCTTAAAAAAACCTTTCTAACGATATCCAATTTGCATATGTCGGTAAGGAAACAGCTTCCCAAATTAACAAAACATGCTAAAATAGACCCTTTTTCAAACTGGTCCAGCTCACGAAAGGTCAAAGCTGGAGCCGAAATATTTAATATGTCATCTTTAAAAAGTCCAAGGTTAATTTTAGGAGGGTACATCGAGCACGAATTTTGCTTCCATACAACTTGAGTCGCTCTAATGTACCTACATTTTTTAAGCATCACCAAATTCACAATTAAGTAATTGTGTTAGTTATTAAAAACTCACACGTATGGTTTGATGAGTGTTTGACGAAAATCCATATACTTTTTTAATTTGTGTTTGTTTTAGCTAATGCGGTCTAAAGTTCGATAAATAATTAAAAATGCATTTAATCAATTTATTAAGAGATTAAATAAACAACTACATTGGGCAAACAACAAAAATATATAAAAATACTTGTGAGTTTCATAAAAATTTGACGCCAGTTTGATGTGTACATGTAATTTCTTCAAATTTTATTTATGCTTGTATGTTTTGTTTAAAAATATGTACATTAGGGGTATAACTTTTGAAATTTTTTTTAAAATTATCAAAAAATACCTATCCATGCCATATAGACCATGAAAATCTATGATGAAAAGTGGGGTATTTTTTCGCGGGCGTTAAAAAAGTTCCTCCCCCCAAATCACTGTGAAGCTTAGTATGTGGATTTTTTTTGTTTATTTAAAATTATTGTAAAAACACAAACCATTTATTTATATTTATATGCTATTTCACAAATAAGACTTATACCAGCAATTATACTACAACCAATCAGTTAAAAGTATGTTAAAAAAACAGAAACTCTTTTTTTGAGAGGTACCACGCCTACTTCTCCAACCCCGCCCACATTTTGTAGGATGGTGTGTATTTATAACCTAAATGTTTGTACCTAATTTTAATGCTTTGGCTCTTGCCGTTCTCCAGATATACAGAAAAAAAGTAATAAAAATACAACAACCACAAGGGATTTTTTGGAAAAATTAGAGGCAGTCGTGGTTTTTTGGTCATATCTCAGCCATTGTTGGACGGATCTGGCTGAATTTCAATAGCAAGAAATTGTGGAATATATGTGACATAAATGTAAAACAACGTAGCCGCTATCATGTCTGGAGTCTCCGGAAAATACATATCAAACGTAAGACGGACAGACGGACGGACGGACGGATATCGTTAAATCAACTTCTCTCCTCATAAGGACCAAGAATATATACACTTTATAGGGTCTAAGATCAATATTGTAGAAATTGCAAACGGAATGACAAACTTATATATACCCTTTTCCACCTGTGGTGAAGGGTATAAAAAAAACAAGTTTTAAAGAAATTAAAAAAATAAAGAAATTTTATATACATTAAAGAAAATTTAAAATGACCACAAAATAAAAAATATCGATACGTAAAATTTTATAATTTTATTGTTTTGAAAGTGGTGCTGTACCTTTTTACTTTTTATTCAACCAGACTTTCGGCATCTTTAATATACCGATGAAATTTAAATACCGATACCGAAATTCGTTTCGATTGCCAACCTTGCTTTAGGCGGCATGAAATAACCGCCCAAAATATAACCCCCCAAAAAAATATTGAAATAACCCCCCAAATCGTGGGGCCGATGTTTGGTATACCATATAGAAGAAAATCATTGCGCCCAGCCGAAGGCCGGTTATGCAGGACAGCTTTATTTATCGAAGCCGGTGTTCTGTATACCAAAGTGGATAAATCCTTGCGCTCAAAAACGTTTTGATTATAAATTTGAAAATGAAATAATCCCCCAAAAAACATATTGCGGCTTTATTTCACAATGATTTCTTGGAATTTCATATGAATTAATACCCCATTAAAAAAAAAATAACACCCCAAAAAAAAATTAAGTAACTGCCCAAAAATCGTTTTTGTTGTTCTCGGTACAAACTTTTGGTGGTTATTAAATTATTTTTATGGGGGTTATATTTTGGGGGGTTATTTCATGCCGCCCTTGCTTTATTCACATTTTCAAAGAAAAATCTGCGTATACTTAATAATTAATTAATGACCACAGTTTTTTATTGACCATACGTTATTAAATATTTGCATAAAGTATTGCATAATTTCAGGTACAACAATTCAGGCGTTATTTATGCGTATACGCAATATTTAATTAATGTTATTTATTACTCATGCACCAGAGGAGGAGCACAGTGAACTTTTTTTGTAGGTTTAATTGATAAAATATTTATAACTTTTGAACGGACTAAAATTTTTTTCTGCTGTTTTTTTCTTTGCACTAAAGACAAAGTCAACTAATGAAAACAATAATGATAAATTTAAATTTTTCTTAACTAACTTTTGAAAATAGCATTAAATTAAAAAAAAGTAAAAAACAGAAGTAAGGAAAAACATGTAAAATAAATTGAAATAGATAATCATTCAAAGCTAATTTCGATCTACCAAAGGTTAAATACAATTTGGTTTAAGGATTGAAGTTTGAGTATTGACGTCAGCAGTCGTCGATGGCTGTGAGTGTTAAACGTCAAACCCCCCTGAAGAGATTGAGTGGTAGCAATTAGGGTGTTCAATCGAATAATTATTGTTCGATTAATCGAAAAGTTTTAGACGATTAATTGTTCGAATAATTTAAAATTGCTTATTTCGATTAAAGGATTAATCGAAGAATTTACACCGATTAATCGAATGCTAATAATATATAATATTTCTGTTAAATGTATAAAAATAAACAAAATGTATGTGTCGACTGGAATAAAAATAAAAAACAGTCATTTTTAGTGAGTAATTAAGGCCCTAATTATACAAAACGCAACGCAACGTCAAAGAATTACATCGAAAGCAAAAACAAAGTCATAAATATTTTGTATTTTTGTTGTATTTGGTACATTTTTTCAACACAATTTAATAATTCATTTCACAAAAGATAAAACGACAAAGGTATGTGATCTCAAAGATTTATATAAATTTATCGGGCATGTTCTAGAAATCGTAATGAAGTGAAATTGAAATCGAACGATAATTTAAATTCAATTATTCACAAACTGACCGTAGTTTTTCGTGATTTTAAGTGTTGTTCTTGCAAAAATAAAAGGTACTTAAAGAATGAAATAGATAAAATGGAATATTTTAAGGAATTTTCATTACATGGTCGTTTTTAAAATTTGATTGATTTGAAATCCACTTCATTTCGATTTCTAGAACACGCCCGTATTTTTCAACAAAATAGTTCACGTCTTTCTCTAGAGGAAATTATTTGAAGAAGCATAGCGGATAGAGACATAGAGGATGGAATGTCCGTGAAAAGTTTAAAAAATCCAAAGTTATATTAACTTTTTTAAAATTTAATGCCTGAAAGTGACAATTTGGAGCAACATTGTCAAGTTTTATTTAAAAAACAATGTTTATTTACTCTAGTACTAACTTAGTTAAAAACAATACTCGTAATATATAAAAATTCTGAATCTAGAATTATTCGATTAATCGATTAATTTAAAAATTTTATTCGATTAATCGAATAATTAAGAAATGTCAAATATCGATTAATCGTTTAAACGTTCGTTTAAAAATAAAACCCGATTAATTGAACACCCTAGTAGCAATCGAAGCATGTAAAGGTAACCTGTCCGTAAAAACGCCTGGGTTCGAGCCCACATTTAGTCAAGAATGAAAAATCATCAATAAATTTTAATTAATTTCATGTTTTAAAATCCCTTTCTTCATAAAAATAATTTAATGAAAATCATATTTGATGAACTTTAGACTAATTTAAAAGCGCGCGATGAACTTTCCTAACAGAGCACTCATTTTGATAATAAAATTCAATAATTTGCAAGCGAACACGAAACGTGCTGTTGTAACCAGGTTTGCCAAAAAGATAATAGCTAACAAATCACCATAAGATAAAAAATAAAAATACAAAAATTTATTTTTTGTGTTTGTTGTTGATTTTTTTTTATCAAAAGTTGCTTGTACTAATGCCTTTTAGAATTTCATTAATAAAAACTTTGCTTTTAATTGTAGGAGTCTAACATTTTCCATAAACATTTATTTTGATACGGTGCATGATAAAAGATCAAAAAGTCGATTTGGAGTTTTTTGGAACTTAAGGCTTTTTTAAAATCATATGACGTTATAATATAATGCTAGCATTGAAAGTATTTTTTTTAAATTTCTTGATGTTAAACTTCTTGTATACAAAATCAATTGGTATTTCGACATCAAGTGGACCCTTTCATGTTTTCTTAAATTTAAAGATAAATGTTTAAAGCAAAACTAATTTAAGTTGAATTAATTCTCCTACACCTTAATTATACCCTTCACCTCAGGTGGAAAAGGGTATATATAAGTTTGCCATTCCGTTTGTAATTTCTACAATATTCATCTAAGACCCTATATTGTATATATATTCTGGGTCCTTATGAGGAGAGAACTTGATTTAACCATATCCGTCCATCTGTCCGTCTGTCCGTCTTACGTTTGATATGTGTTTTCCGGAGACTCCAGACATGATAGCTGCTAGGTTGTTTCACATTTATGTCACATATAGTCCACCATTTCGTGCTATTGAAATTCAGCAAGATCCGTCCACAAATTGCTGAGATATGACTAAAAAACCACGATTGCCTCTAATTTTTTCCAAAAATCCCTTGTTGTTGTTGTATTTTTATTACTATTTGCTGTATATCTGGGGAACGGCAATTGCCAAAGTTTCCAAATTAGGTACACACATTGAGGTTGCCAATACACACCATCCTGCAAAATGTGGGCGGGATTGCAGAAGTGGGCGTGGTACCTCCCGTACAAAAAAAATTAAATATTGTATAAAAACCTAAATTTTAGGGCTGCCATATGTCCTATGGATATGACTTATATACCAAAAAATCGGAATATATATAAGTTTGTCATTCCGTTTGTAATTTCCACAATATTCATCTAAGACCCTATATTGTATATATATTCTGGGTCCTTATGAGGAGAGAACTTGATTTAACCATGTGATGTCCCTCTACCCCCCCCCCCCCCCCCCCTTCACATTTGCTTACATATACTAGCATAATGCTCAATATGATTTTCGTTATCATCCTTCTTTATTATTTCATCTATTTAAACGACATTTTTTAACAAATCGAAACTAGGAATTTCTGTGTTTTTGCTACTTAAAAACTCCCCAAAATGATAAAAGAAAACAAACACGTATACTTACATGCCACAAACTATTTTGGTGAATATATTTCCACATTTCGGTTCTAAACTCAAATAAGTTTTATGGTTTACAACTTTGCTGTTGTGGTGAAAAACATCAAAAGTAATTACAACTCAACACTGCGAACATTAAACGGGTCATATTTCATTTTAATGATATTCATAGAACGTTCCTTCATGGTCTAGTTGTCTAGGGGGTGTGTTAAGTTAGAAACTGTTAGTTCTCTGGTTCAAATCTTGTTTTTTTAAAAAGAAAATTTTTTTTTAAATTTTTATTTTTTTTTTATATTCTAAAAACGATTTAGAAAAAAATATTTACCAGTTTTCGCTTTTTAAATTTAATTTATAATGAAGTTTAAAGTATTGTTAATATGTATGTATACATATGTAAAAATTATTTACTCTTTGTCTAGTTACTCTGTATTCTGCTCCCACAATGGTGAAGGGTATATAAGATTCGGCACAGCCGAATATAGCACTCTTACTTGTTTTCTTAATAAATTGTGTAAATAAAAACAAAATCAATTAATATTTTAAGATAAGATAAACAACATTTTCTTTTATATTGACCAGACAGTTAGACATAAAGCAAATATATTTGCAGTATTAAATAAATTTTTTAAATTCTGCATTGCCAGAAATTAATTTGATTTTTTTAATATAAAATTCTTCTCGTTTGCGCTAATTTTTCTATTTTTTTTATTATTGATATTTCTTTCATTTGCTTTGAAGCTTTTTTCCCTCTTTCGATTCTAAAGTTAAGTTGAAGGTTCATCTTTGAACTTTTCTTAAAAAAAAAATTTTGCCAATCAATATTTATCTCATACCACAAGAAATTCTTTACATGAATGAAACATATTATTAATAATGATTGATTGGAAAAATAAAGTAATCAACGACTCAATATGAACATCCATTAACGCCAACAAACATTGAAAAAGTAAATAAATATTCAGCACTAGAACAGCATCCCTCTGCCATTTTCAAACAATTGAAAAGTTTAATACAAAATTCCAAATGGAGAAACAGGGTGTTTTAAATTAATAGTAATATTGTTAAGATTATGAAGAATTTTCATGCCACAACAATTCATAATAAATATTTTTATCTAAACAGCAAAAATATTAAATTGCGTTGTAGTGTCTAACAGCTCCATTTGAGAGAACCTCTGTCTCGGCAAACAGTTCGTTTCTTTAATGTGATTTCTTATTTTTCGATCAAAGTAAAATAAATCTTTAAATTTAATGATGACTTTTAACAAGGGATTCTCAATGTGTTTTACATCCAAGTTTCCATCAAGCATTTGGCGGAATTACAATCGTAGTTTTTTTTTAACAAAACTGGGTTTGGTTTTGGGACATATTTTTTTGAAATTTTCCATCTTTCTGATGAAACTTGGATTCCGCCGTTAAACAATAAAGTATTTAAAAAAGCTAGCTCGAAGTGTTTCAAATGATGGGGACCACTGATGTTTAATGAAACGAAATATACAGAAGAAGTTATCTGATCAAAAGTACGCTAAGTACGTATAAGAACGAAAACCGTGCTTAGGAGAGTTTTTTCCGGCATTGGCAGGCTGAAAACTTAAGAAGTAGAGTAAAATTGGATTGCTTTTTTAGTTTATAATTCAATTTACTTCAATATAAAAAAAAAAAATTTGAGAATGTTTGAACTAAATGACGCTCTGGAATGAAAGTTGAAGCCGCAGCGGGAGTATATGGAATCTACCCGGCTAAAATATAAGAAAATGTTTCACATTGTTTTTTACTTCCATGATGCCATCGGGCCAAATTCCAACTGCCTTGAAAAAAAAAAAATCAAAGCAAGTTGCCGTGCTAAAGCCACCAAAGCTTAAATGTTCGCCCCAAAGCTGCCTTCTTTTTTTCTATGGGTTTAAACCAGTGACGGGCACATTTGCAAATCCTATGTACGCGTGCATAGGAATAAAAATGCTGCTTGTAGGATGTCGACACATGTACACTATAAACTTCTTTGTGTGTCTGTGACAATGTACGTTCCGCTGTTGCTTTGTTGTTATTTCGTCAACAAAAGCATAAATGTGATAGTATGTGTGTGCCCTTCACTGGTTTAAACACAGAAAAATTATTTTTTTTTTTAATTAAAAAAATTGTTAAAAAAGTATTTAAATTTAATTAATGTGGTAATTGAATAATTTTTTTTTTTGTTGAAAGAAAATTACCAATATAATTCGATTTAATTAACATTTTAAGATAGAAATTTAAAAAAAAAATTAAGCATCTTATTTGAGTTTTTCGTGTAAAAAAAATAATTTTAACTTATAGAATTGTTTTAGGAAATTGTTTAAATCTGAGCTATATTTAATTAAATCAATCAAAAAATTGTTTGAAACGGCAAAGTTTGAAAAAAATATTCAAAATTTTAAATTTGCAGACGATACAGCTTTTCTAAGCGTCCACGAAAACCGTTATGAATCATCTCGTTACTTACAGCACCATATATTTCAACTAGAAATATGGTTAAGACAATGGAGGATAATGGTCAATGAGCAAAAATGCGTACCTACAACATTCACCTTGCGCCGGGAATCTAGAACCCATACAACAATTAATAATCTCGGTATACATCTGGATCGGCGATTAACGTGGAAATGCCATATAGAGGCAAAATTAACTCAAATGAAACTAAAAGCCATTCATATTCATTGGCTTATTGGTAGAAATTCTGTCTATAGTCTCGATTGCAAGCTTCTACTTTACAACTCTATCATAAAGCCTATCTGGTGCTACGGTATTCAACTATGGGGCACTGCCTCGGCCTCTACTATCGACAAAATTCAAAGGCGCCAAAATAAACTTCTTCGATTAATCACAGCCGCTCCCTGCTATGTTAAAAACTCAAACATTCATAAGGATCTCAATGTAACATTAGTAAAAACAATGATCACAAAATATGCAGTAAAATATTTAAAAAGGCTGGCAGGACACAAAACAAAGTATTAGGATAAGATTTGATTAAGTATTGTTAGTTCATATTTAGTATATGAAGATTCAATAAATGAATATTGAAAAAAAAATTAAAATTTTAGGAATATGTATAATCAAGAGGTGCAAAATCAACAAATGGGTTATTGATTCTGTGAATTGGGTGATTAGAAACAATTTTTGATTTTGTCTGTGCTTACTTGAAGGCCTTATCTTAAACAGTATTTGACTACATAATCCCTCAAGAACAGGCAGGCATTAGAAAGCACCGAAGTTGCACAGACCAAGTACTTTTCTTTAACAAACTTCATAGTAGCTGGGTTCCAGAAACAATTTTATATAGCAGCAGTGTTTGTTGAGCTAACGTCACCAAATGATACCATGTGGAAAGAAATATGCATGTTAACCCTTTAGCTATATTGTATCCATATTGGTAGACTCAACTTTGGAGGCATGTGACAATCTCCAGGTCAAAAAATTGGCTTAGATATCAGCATGTTATTGTTTTTTATGATCTTATGAATCATTTTTAATGAGAAACTCTTGGATTTTTACAAAATTGAGAAAAATATAGCATTTTTAAAAAAACGTTTTTTTATATTTAATTTATTTTGAAAAAAAGGGTTTTTTATCTTTCAAATAACATATATATTTTATATGACCCAGTGCGCTTCGCTACACTGATTTAACCACTTCTTCAGTTGAGAGATATTTAATATAATCAAAAAGTAATTTCAATTTTTGGGAATGCAAAATTTTAATTTCAAAAGATTTTGTTATTCGTGCTTAATTCCCAGTTTTTATTCTTGATAAAAACACTTGAAATTTATTGTTGATGGGATAAGCTATTCCTATGCGCATTTCACTGGTTGCTTAGTCCAGATCATCAGGAAACTTCATCCATAAAGATTTTAGAAAAACTAAAGATATTAAACTAAATAAAACTGTTAAACGTATAAGACTTATAAGCAACTGTTCTACTTGTAACAATATCAAAGTTTAAACAAAACACATCAACAATAAACAGTGGGTTTATCTCATCTTACATTCCCCACTTTAATTAGTTAAAATTCTCTCAACATTAATTGAAGTTGATGATCCTGATGATCTGGCCTAAGCAACCAGTGAAATGCGCAAAGGAATAGCTTATCCCATCAACAATAAATTTCAAGAATAAAAACTGGGAATTAAGCACGAATAACAAAATCTTTTGAAATTCATATTTAATATATGCATCCTATGGGAGGTATTTCCCCCCTGCGCCTACCCGCTTTATTTTTATTTTCAAAAGTGTAGTATACTATAAGAGTGACTTCTGCAAAGTTTGAACATTCTCACTATAACAGTTCTTAAGATATGCGATATTAAACATTATCGTCCTATGAGGGGTACCACCTCCCCCGCTGCTATTTTATTTAAATTTTTGGGCTCAGAAGATCCTACTACCAAAAGTTCAACAAAATGCGTGCAGCGGCTCATATATATATTTCTATCTATGAGGGGTACGGCTCCTCCTCTGTCTACTCCGCCCATTTCTATATTTAAATTTATAGTTTACAATAGTAGCTTTAACCACGTTTGAAGACTCTCCCTTTAATAGTTCTTCAGTTGAGATATATTTAATATATGCATCCTATGGGAGGTATTTTCCCCCCTGCGCCTACCCGCTTTATTTTTATTTTTAATAGTGTAGCATACCATAACAGTGACTTCTAAAAAGTTTGAACATACTCACTATAACTTAAGATATGCGATATTAAACATTGGCGTCCTATTTGGGGAACCACTTCCCCCGCTGCTATTTTGTTTCAATTTTAGGGCTCAGAAGATCCTACTACCAAAAGTTCAACAAAATGCGTGCAGTGGCTCTTAAGATATGCGATATTTAATATAGGCATCCAATGGGGGGTACCAATTCCCCTGCCCCTATCGAAAAAATAAGTAGCATATTTTATTTTTAAAAAATTTCAGGAAAATCGGTTCAGTCTATAAGCCAACAAACAAACATACAAACAATTTTCATTTATATATATGTATATATAGATAGTTAGATAGATTAAGCCGATAGCCTCAGTTGCTAGTGTAATTTTAATTATAATAAATTTCTAAATAAGTAAATAAAAAATATAGACCATGTTTAAAACAAAAACACATCCAACATAAAGAAAAAAGGTTTACTTTAACTTTTTGCATCAATAGTTTTTTGTTTTAAGCCGGAAAAAAGCTGTGCAGATTTTTTAAACATATTGTTTGTATCCATATGGTTATGGTGTTGAATAATATACACACAATACATATAAAATAATTTTACGTATATATTGCAAATTATGGACCGATCCTCACGGAATTTATTAGTGTGATTTCTCTAGTCTTATAAAACTGTGAAGTATTAAATTTTATTCTGATAGCATTTTTTATTACTGTTTTAGGCATAATAAACTGTTTTCCGGGAGTATGGCTTATATGGGTCTAAAAGCAAATTATGGTCCGATCTTTACGAAATTTTACAGTGTGATTCCCGCTCGAATAGAACGAATTTTCGCAAAATCTTATAGCATTCCGTGTGTCATTACACTATTTATGTTAGTTTTTTTTAACAAAATTTCTTTACCATAACCAAAATATGTATCCATATGGATACAGTCCAAAAAACACATTTAGGGTACATTTTGTTTTAAAAGGGAGTATTGATTGCTGTTGTTAGGGCCAATTATAACAAAAATCGAAAAAATTAAATTTTTTTTAGTAACCTTACTTGTAGCGAAAGAGTTAAATAAACTATTAATGTATACTCTGTATCAAAATGTTCAATCTGATCAACTCTACGCTAAGTGATCGTATTTTTAATGTATTTCTCAATTAGAAAAGCATTAATATGCGAATTCTAAATAACAAGATTTCCAAAGGCCCGGCTCTAGCTCCAATTATATTCAATCTCTACATCCATGTCCTGCCTGACTCAACATCACGTAATTTTATCTACGTCGATGACATGGTATACGACTTTCAACATAGAAGTTTTCCAGAATTGGAACATGTTTAAGCATCCGCCTTAATTTATTATCAAAGTTCTATAGTGACTGGCCATTTATCCCAAGTCGGGCCAAAACAAAAGTTATTTGCTTCCACTTGAATCTTAATGAAGCACACAAAGAATAATTATTATTTTTTTTTGTTTTGGTAACATAAGTTAACTAAAAAACCCCAACCAAAAATATCTCGGTATGACGCTGGATAGAACCCTTTCTTTAAATTTGCACAAAGTCATCCCAAAAAATGGATACCTGAAGCAACATAATTAACAAGCTAACTGGTACTTCATGGGGTGCAAACGAAAGTTATTTGCGCGTATCCGCACTTTGACTTATTAACTCTGTTGCTGGTAGTGCTACGTGGCTAAAAAGCCGTCACACACAGAAAATTGTCATTCAGCTGAACACAAAAACAAAACTTATGTTTGGAACAATTCGCCCAGTAACAGCTCACTGGCTACCAAAATTATGCAACATCGCTCCACCTTAATTAAGGAGAAAGCAAGCTTTATTATGCAGGTACAGAAAGAAACACGATGGGATGCAGGAAAATGCTTATACTTTTTATTGGGGAACAGAATAGTCGCTGTAGTACAGCGTTACGAATAGCGCTGTAAGCTGTCAAAAGGTTAAAACGGCAGTTTCAAAGTAGTGTCAAAAGAAAACGAGGATTTAGTAGTCGTTGCAGTTGAAGTAGAAGCGCGAAATTCGAATTGTTAAATTTTGTTTGCATTCGTCAGTTTAAGCTTGTACTAAAACTACTTAATTATGTTTCAGTCCTTAAAGTTCGACTTAGAAAAATTTCCTATAAGAAAACTTGAGCCGTGACATGCCCCTCTTAATCTTACCAAAAATCCATACGATGAAAGTTTGAAAATGAACACAGCTTGGATGAACTTTTGGTCAAATTATGATCGAAAAAGTCCAATATTTAACGACCAAAGCTGAAACTACGACTTCCATAGAACCGGTACCGGTTAAAACCAAGAATCACTTCACAGATGGGGTCTTGCGGTTAATCCTAAATACCCTTGTCGAGCTCCCATTCAAACCACCAATAACATCCTTGGAGAGTGCAGTTAAATATATTATACAGGCCTTTGGACATCTTTAACATTGTGACTGCAGATGCTGTACACTGGTAAGACTCCTTGGACCTGTAGGGAGTAGAGTATATTTGGCACATGAACACTTTTTTCTTCTTTACTGTATTGATATCTATACGCCAAATATATAATAGTAGTCAAACTGTTTAAACTATATGAAGGGTAAAGCAAAACTTTCCAAGTATTAAAGTGCCGTGACTTGTCACATATTCCATGCCATTTTCAGTAAATAATCATCTGGATTTATTTCACCAGGTCATAATAAATATGACGGTTTTAGTTTTGCTTTCACACAAAAAAAAAAAAAAAAAATATGGTTGGAGGTATCCATGTTCTTAGAGCAACATACGATGGTTGGATTTTGACAATGTTCATGTTTACAGTTTACCGTATTATGTTTAAATATGACTTTAATATGGTTAAATTTAACAAAACCATAATATAAAGAATTTTAACCATAATATGTTAAAAATGGTAAAACATTATTCATATTATGTTTTATAAAATATACATACAAAGAGGAAAAAACTTTCATGACACACACATATTTAAAATCTTATTTTTGTAAGGAAGTTTCCTCAGTAAATTGTGAAAAGTCATCTGACAAAATTTCAATTAGAGCGTGCTCTATTTTGTTCTGACAAACCATCTGACATCAAAAATCTATGCCGAAAAGAAACCAGCAGCGGCGTCCATTATTGACGGAATCATTAGCCGGCTGAAGTTAATATTTTACATTACCGAGATATGTATGATCATCCCACCATTGAATAGAATTTATATAAATATATATATAAAAACCGTTTCATTGTAATAACCTAACTTGGTATCTTTGAATTAACCCTGCTGTTAGGTTAGAAAAAACTTACGAATGTTAGGTTAATGGACCATTTGGTCCATATAAACAGCTAATGTGAAAAACAAGTATGGAATACACCTTTTTTGTTTTATTTTTAATCAACATAGATTAAATATGTTCTAGACAATTATGGGATGCCCTGTTTTTAATTTTTGTTGTCAATAAACATAAATATTTGCACTGCTTGGTTCAGTTTGTTTGTTGTTTTCAGTAGTTCAGAAGTGTTTTATTCAATGCAGGAAGTGACTCCAATATTTCAGACTCAGAAATAGACTATATTTTAGAAAATGGCGAAACAAGTTCTTCTGAAACAGATACTGAACGGAAACCCGTCCTAGCTGCAGCTAACTTTGTTGATCCGTTTTTTATTGCTAAAAATAAAATTGTTTTTGGAGTGCCACTACATTATGTCTGAAGATAAATTTCATATGATTAATAGTGCCATCCGCTTCGATGATGTTTTGAGTCGACGACAAATGCGATGTGGAGAAAAATTTGCTCCTATTCGTGAACTATGGGACTGTTGGCAACAACTTCATCCAATGCTTTACAACTGTCACGAATATGTCACCATTGATGAGCAACTTGGTGCATTCCGGGGGCGATGTTATTTTTTACAGTTTATGCCACCAACACCATAAAAATATGATTTGAAATTGTAGATATCGGAGACTCTAAGTCAGACTACTTATGGAAAATGCAACCATACCTTGGTTAGCCTAGAAATGCAGAGCCTGAAAAGAACCAAGGGCAACACGTTGTATTGGACTTGACAGAAGGCTTGAAAGGGCAAAATATAACAGGCGACAATTTGTTTCTATTTTTGAGTTGGTAAGAAACTTAAGGAAAGCATAGATACCGCTGATCAAACGGTTGGTTCCTACAGCCCAAAACGCAAAACAAACCGACGAAACATTTCCAAAGATACTTGATATATCCGCTTTGAATGCGTACATACTATTTTCTTTCATTGTCATGTGCTCCAGCTGATCGGAAACGTAGGAGACTAGAGTTTTTACTAGCACTTTTTCTGGTTAAGGCGTATATGATGCAACGGACTTGATTACCTCAACTAGAGTTCTCAGCACAGTTATTGACTGAAATACGATCGACATGCAAAGTTCCAGTAGCCTGTTCCAATAATAATACTTCTAACTCAGGGGCTCGAAAGCGTGGAATTTGTAGTTGCTGTAAGTCTAAGTCTGACATAAAATGCTACATTTGCATCAAGTTCATTTGCAAAACTAACCGAAAAAAATATTGCGGATCATGCAATGACAATTATTATAAATTAAACTAATAAATACTTATTTTATTTAAAAAGAAAACCAAAGAACATATAATATGGACCAAATGGTCCCTTAACCTAAGATCCGTAAATTTATATATTTCTCAGTTACGTTTTGAGTCCGAACCTTGAATTTTTGTAAATAAGATTGATTTGTAAAAAGACCACGTGACCTAAAAAACTAAGTGAATAAATATCACCGTTTAAAAATAACAAAGGAAACAATTAATAAATTGGACCAAATGGGCTTTACCTAACAGCAGGGTTAAAAGAAAAATATGTTAAGATGGCTAAACTATTTTACGGCGTAAATAAACATTTTCTTGGTTGCATTTTTATTTTGGTTTTTTCAACAACTATGCAAAAAAACAGAGACAATGTCAGAAGCAAATTACATGTACGTTTGTGACCGAATATAATTAACCTTCTGAAAAACAGAAATTTTGACAGACATGCACAATTACATGTGACTTGAAAAGTTGACAAGTCAGAAACAAACATGTCGTCTACATGCACCTTTAAAGATAAAACTGTTGCCGAAAACAGAGTAGAGAAATAAGAAACATCACATCATTTGTTATTTAACGTATCGTTAGTTTTTATCTTTTCAATTATTAAACGTTTTAAGAATAATATTATCCCGCATTTTGCACGACTTAGTCCATAACTTAGAATTATAGAAATATTATAAGATTTTGTTTAACCTTTAGGATTATAAGATAAATCATGAAATCACTTTTAACAATTGTATTGGAAGGTTATTTCAATTTCAGTACATCTAGTTTGCAAATTTATAAAAGAATTTTCTTTGGCAAAATTTTACATAAAATTGGTAACTTACCAAGTCCATGGATTAGATATTTTTTATGTATATTTTGCAACAAACAAACTCATAGACTCAATATATTTTAATTTAACGCTTCTTCAGTAAAAGCATTCGTAGCCGAGTTGTTAAGTTTTCTCCTGAGACTGATGATATTGTTAGTTCGAATCCCAAAAAGAGTTTTTTTTAATTTTTTTTATTTAATTTTTTTATGTTCTAAAAAACGAATTTCAAACGTCAACTTTGGCAAAAGAGGAAACGGGCTTAGTCCATGGATTAGATATTTTTTATGTATATTTTGCAATAATAGTTTTTATATTTAAGTACAAATTTCTTCTATTATTTTAAAGTTTCTATGTTAAAATGTTCTCCTTTGCCATCTGAGAAACACTAAGAATTCAGAAATCATATCAATCATATTTTCCATATATAAATCCTTAGCATAGTAGGGGCATGTTTTCTATGCTTTCAAGTTAATTTAAATAACTTGTCCACAGGGAGTCTTTAAATAAAAATCCTGTAATGATACTGAGACAAAGATGAGAAGATCATGAATCCACCCATCCAACTAATAGCTAGCTTTTATATAGGCTCCCGCAGATCTTTTAATCTTGTGCCCTTGACCAGAATGTAAATTCTAAAATGCAATAAATGTAGGAAAACCAAACTCAATGGGTTTTTCTTTTCGCAGTTATTTGTTCGTGTACATTACAGCACCTTTAAAGATAATACTGTTGCAGAGTTTCGAATTTTTTTTAGTGAATATGGTCAACCGTTTTCAAGTTATTCCAATATATGTAGTGAAAGTGTCTTAGTTTTGGACATAACGGTTTATCTCGAAAGGTAGAGCTGATAGAGAAAAATGGAGACGACCTCAAATCAGTAAAAATTTGCAATAAAATTCCAGACCGCACAAAAAAAGTTGAAAATTGTTGTGCAGTGTTATCAGTTATAAATATTATTTAATACAACGAAAGACTTACCAAGGCAGAAGAACCATTTACTAAAAGGTCGGGGACTATCACAGTAAAAGATTTTCAACTTTTAGAGAAATAAAGACAACCAAAAAATTTAATTGATACGATTAAAATGTTAAAAATTCTAACCCATTTATCCAGTTTGGGAACCATTTTTTGAACTTGTACCACATCTTTCTTCTTTCAAACTTTTTTTTTGAAGAAATATTAAAAATATAAATAAAGAATGCCTCTTGAGTTTACCTGTTCTAAATGTTTGCAATTATTCATTATTTTCAGCTGAGAATTCGTGCTGGCTATGTCTTCTATTATCCACCACAAAACCACAAACAACACATGTTTGTTGTTAAAGATCAATCATTTTTTTTTGTACATTCGTATTTATTTATTTCTTTATTTTATATTTTAGCTAAAGGCAATACGTCAAGGTAATCATAAATTCTTTGGTTCGGTGACTTTAGCAGGCTGTCATAAAAGAAACAAAAATTTATACACACATATATTTTTAAAGATACGTATTACATGGGCTCATATTTCAACAAATCTTTTTTTTTTTTGTTTGGCAGCAGGTGTGAAGCAGAAACAGAAATTTTACTGCGCTTCATCTGTCAATGGGTATCAGCAGTCTGTCTGTGTATTTTTTTTTTTTTTGCTGTCTTAAAAAATTGAAATTTATAACAATTTATAATAATAATAATAATAGCAGCAGACAAAAAAAGGAAAATTTTTACAATGTGGAACCTAAACA
This sequence comes from Pollenia angustigena, assembly GCA_930367215.1. Classification (NCBI taxonomy): domain Eukaryota; kingdom Metazoa; phylum Arthropoda; class Insecta; order Diptera; family Polleniidae; genus Pollenia; species Pollenia angustigena. The sequence goes on along the minus strand of OV884059.1, from coordinate 96,621,951 downwards.
GTGGAGCACTGAACCCTGCGCGCATATGGTGCAAAAAGAAACATCAACAATGTAATAAACGTATATTCATAATATTTAAGGAACAATTATATATTTTCCCGTACTCAGAATTGGGATCCTTTACTACGTAAAAATTTATTATTAATATTATATACTGGATTTTACCGGCGACTACATTCACCGGAAAATTTTAGAGCAATATTAAAAAAAAAAGGTTTAATCCTGAAAAAATTTAAAGACATTTTATGTACTTTTCTACTTTTATACTTATTTAACGTTAAAATATTTCAATAAACAACATTATAGGAATTATTATTTTTCGCCGACACATACATATGTATATGTTTTGAGCACTGGATACTCTTAAGCAACCGACATTCAAAAATTCCATATCAAAAGCAAGGGGTCTTCAATTATAGTAATTATATTCCGGCAACTATACCACAAGTTATCTGTATAGCAAAATAACAAGGAGAAAAAAAGTGCTAGAACTAGCATTTTTTTCCGTTTTTAGATCATAATCTGAGCGATATACTATCCCTTTACCAAATTTATTGAAAACAGAAAAAGTACCAAAGGTTAATGCAAGGCCCATCTATCAGGTCTGCTTACTTGAACAAAAACAAAAACGACATGTTTTTTGTTTGTGTAAAATTTCCTTTTAGTTGTCAAAAACATGCACATTTAAGCTAAATGTAAATTACTTTTGACAACTAAAAAGAACATAAGCAATGATCATCAGGCTTCTTGCGCAGACCTATTTAATGGGCCTTGGGTTAAAGAGTAAGAAGAGTACTTAATAGCTTTCTCTCATTACATGCCCCCAGAAAGTACACCGTAGGTTAATGTTTTCAATAATCTCAAGGTATAATAAATGAGGGGCTTAGAGCACAAGGGGTTAAAGTGCCTTTTTCTAAAATTTATTTTACATATGGAATTATAGGTATAGTTCGGAGAAGTTGTTCAAAGCACAAGAGGTGAATTTAGAATTCTCATCCGGACGCTAGATAAAGTGAACAATTCAAGCACTTGACATTAAAATACCTGCTTCGCTTGGAGCACAAGCACAACAACCGCTTCTGTCTCATTATTTAAAATAAGTCACTTGAACCCCTTGTGCTTTAAGCCCTTCAAATGTATCGAAAAGAAAATATTACTAATTTTTTCCCTTTTTCCCCCTTAAAAATACCAATTTCATCACTTAAAAAATACCCTAGTTTTTAATCCTGACCATATGCAATCTGAATACCAAATTTATCAAAAAAAGAAAAAGTACTAAACTAATATTAACCAAATTTCATCCATTAATTGAGCCACAAACTAACAAATATCTAAATATCCAAAAATAAGCTTCACATTTATAATATAAGTAGGATTAGGCGGCATGAAATAACCCCCCAAAATATAACCCCCCAAAAAAATAATGAATTAACTCCCCAAAAGTTTGTACAGAGAACAACAAAAACGATTTTTGGGGGGTTATTTCATTTTCTTTGGGGAGTTATTTAATTTTTTTAATTGGGGTATTATTTCATATGAGGGGCTTAAAGCACAAGGGGTTCAAGTGACTTATGTTAAGTATTGAGACGAAGGCGGTTGTTTCGCGTGTGCTCCAAGCGAAGCAGGTATTTTTATGTCAAGTGCTTGAATTGTTCACTATTTCTAGCGTACGGATGAGAATCCTACATTCTCCTCTTGTGCTCTGAACAACTTTTCCGAACCTCACCTATAATTCCATATGTAAACTCAGTCTTAGAAAAAGGCACTTAAACCCCTTGTGCTCTAAGCCCCTCATATGAAATTATCCCCCAAAAAATCATTATGAAATAAAGCCCCAATATATTTTTTGTGGGATTATTTCATTTTCAAATTTATAATGAAAACGTTTTGGGGTGCAAGGATTTATCCACTTTGGTATACAGAACACCGGCTTCAATAAATAAAGCTACCCTGCATAACCGGCCTTCGGCCGGGCGCAATGACTTTTTCCTTCTCTGCGTAGCCGGGTCGAGTCGGTATTATTATACTATAGCGGAGAAAATCCTGGCGCAATGCAGAGACGCTTTAGTTAGCGAAGCCGGTGTTTGTTATACCACAGAGGAAAAAGTCATTGCGCCCGGCCGAAGGCCGGCTTTGCAGAAAAGCCTTGGTTGGCGAAGCTTGTGTTTGGTATATCATATCATGATATCTATCGCGTGATTCTCTAAAGCAAAACTGTATAATTAATTGTATAACATATATTGTGCTCTTATTTCATTTCAGAAATTGGGGTTTTATTTCATATGAAATAAGCCCCCAAAAATTAGGGAATTATTTCATTTATGTTTGGGGCGTTATATCATTTCGTTGGGGGCTTAATTTATTTTCAAAATTGGGGCTTTATTGCATATGAAATATGGTCCCACGCTTTGGGGGGTTAATTCATTATTTTTTTGGGGGGTTATATTTTGGGGGGTTATTTCATGCCGCCGTAGGATTATCATTTAACTGAACTTTAACTTAAAAATAAAGAAACAAATCTATTATCATGATGAAATAGACAGTTGGCACTACTTCCCTAAATGATGATTTTTGCTCTAGTATTGTTTAATGTTAAAGTTTTGCTTATAGTTACAAAAAGTCCACGTTTTGTGTTGTAAATATGTGACGCGAAAAATTGATAGCGACTTAAGGATTTTGCCATTTTAAAGATTTAAATACGTGTATCTTTGGTGTACCATCAGTGAGCGTGTTGGTATTGGTCTCATTTGAAAGCGACACATCTCAACCTTGTTGGTCAACCTTGAAAACGCACGTAGGTCGTCCCTACCTCTTGTTTTGTGTAGTTGGTTTTTACTGTTTCCTTTACCTTTCTGGTCCCTTTCTCTAAAGTTTTTTATTCGGTCATGTTCTGGAAATCGAAATCACGTGAAATTATCGATGGATAATTAATAATATTTTTAAATTTGTTTAAAAGTGAAAATATTTGTTCCTGATTTCAAACAAATATTTAATTTATTTATTTATTAACCGTACATGCGTTTTTATACCCTTCAACACAAGTGGTGACAAGGGTATATATAAGTTTGTCATTCCGTTTGTAATTTCTATAATATTGATGTTAGACCCTATGAAGTATATATATTCTGGGTCCTTATGAGGAGCAAAGTTGATTTAACGATGTCCGTCTGTCCGTTGAAATGATGGGGGCCAGGTTATTATACATTTATGTCACATATGGTCCGGAATTGTTTGCTATTGAAATTTAGCAAGATCGGTCCACAAATGACTGAGATATGAGTAAAAAACCACGACTGCCTTAAATGTGTTCCTTTAAAGGTCCAATTAGCCGCGATATTACCATACCAAGACTGTATTACCAAAACGACATAAACATACCGTACAAACCAATTCAATTTTGGTTTCTACGGTCATACTATGATGGATATGGTAATACAGTGTTGGTTATGTGTTTTTTTTTTTTTTTGTTGTGTTTTTATACCCTTCACTACAAGTGGTGGATTTTATTTGTAATGTGTTTAATTTTACGCATACACATACACACTAATGCATGTATAAGATATGCCGCTCAAATAAAGAAACAAACTCATAGCCTCAATATATTTTAATTTAACGCTTCTTCAGACAAAGCATTCGTAGCCGAGATGCTAAGTTCTCTCCTGATACTGATAATATTGCCAGTTCGAATCCCAAAAAGAGTTTTTTTTCATTTTTTTTATTTAATTTTTTTATGTTCTAAAAAACGATTTAAAGATTATAAAACGAATTTCAAACGTCAACTTTGGCAAAAGAGGAAACGGGCTTAGGTACATATATAAATTTTTTGTTTTTTTATATTCTTCGGCATGACGAAATGAAAAGTTGGCGTATCTAAAGAACGTTATTTATGTATATAACTTTTTGTTCTTATCTGATCATGGTGAAGGTTATATAAGATTCGGCATAGAACTCTTACTTGTTATAAAACATTTTGTTTCATATATATTTATAATTCATTGTTTATTGTACGGGTACTTAGTAATTTTCATTTGGCGAAGTTTTGTTTAATTTTTCATTCCATAGGCAACATCTCTTAAACCTACAAGTCCAAAAATGTCTCCAGCAGAAAAGCCTTGCTATTCGGAATATTTAATACAGGTGTTGACAAGCTTCTAAATGTTGTGTTTTTGGGATATTGTAAACATGTTCGTCATGAGAAAATTCGACAGCTTCTTCAGTTTCGTCATCAGTTATTTCAATTTGCGTTATTTAACCATTCGTTAACTTCACCTGAATCAGGTTAATACCGACATCATACAAATGTTGGACCGGGACCAATCGACGCAGCATTTTTTTCTGATAAAAATTATGCAAAAAAAAAACGAATTTTCGATTTTTTGCCAGTTACAGCGTTCTTTAACCCATTAAAGACTAAACCCCGATTTCGTGGTACGATTTTAATGAAATTTCACACATTTGATATTATGGGCATTTATGTTGACATTGCGTTTTTTTTTATTTTTACCTGTCAAACCTTGGCCCCTAGACCATGGGTATTTTTCTACCCACTTCGCTCTTAAAGAGTTCTAAAACACAAGATTTTTTGAAAACCAAAACTTAAAAAATTCATTTATTGTATGCATTGATGTGTGTGTCGTGTGCTTATTTCACTTTGTACGTTGAATCTGTCCCAGCGGGAAAAGGAAGAAGTATGGATGCCTTCTAGAGGGCATTTGTATTCCTTCTTTTGGATGAAAAGGATGGTGAAATTTTAAGGGTCGATGTTGGTTTTGCATAAAACACCAATTATTTAGGAAGTTATCATCATATAGCATCAAATTTAATGAATGATATCTCATTTTAAAGCTTATTTCTAACACTAATGACGAAAAATAATTAGAAATTGAAAAATTAATATTTTCATTGATATAAATTATGGTGCGAAATATTCGCACGGGTCATCTAGTTGTCATTTATTTTTATTATGAAAATATTGGTATGGTTCAATCATGTATGGAAAAAAATATCGGCCAAATGGCTGAGGCATAATTGAAGTTCTAAGCCGTTAATGGGCCGAATTATCTCATCCTATAGCTCTTGAATTGTTGCTTGCTTATCGACGTACACCTTTTCTGTCAAATAACTCCAAAGAAAGAAGACCAACGGTGTCAAACCAAATGATCTTGGCGGCCAATTGACATCGCCAACACGTGAGATAACACGGCCATTGAATTCGTTGCGCAAAAGAGCGATTGTTTCGTTAGCTGCGTGGCACCGTCCTGTTGAAAGCACATATCGTCCACATCCATATCTTCCAATTCGGGCCATAAAAAGTTCGTTATCATCTCACGATAGCGAACACCATTCACAGCAACTGCCGGACCGGCGTCATTTTGGAAAAAATACGGCCCGTAGATGCCGCCAGCCCATAAGCCACACCAAACAGTCACTCTTGTGAGCGCATTGGTTTTTCGACAATCACGGCAACTCTGCTTACTGCCGAATCCACTGAGGTGAAAATGTGCCTCATCACTGAATCACGAAGTGCATTTTGATTTGAACGCCCATATTAATAATAAGCCATAATAAGGTGAGGTTCACATTCAACATTGGCCCTTTACACGGTTTGCTCGCTTTATTCCACTCTCATATCTTTTTACACACGTTGTCATTGCTCTCGCTTCTTTTGCAGCTACATAAGAATGGTAACGGGATCAAAAAAAAATTATTTTGCTTTTGCTTGTGCGAAAAAACATAACAAAAAATGTTACTCCTTCTCTTCTCTGTTGTCATAGAAGGGAATGTGGAATGTTTTATATTTTATACGAAAGAGCCGAGGCCTTCTTACTAATGCTTTGGATGCTGCTATGGTGTACGCCAGGAATGTACACTGCATGCTAAGAAAACCTGAAGGATCATGAGTCAATTTTATTTCATGTGAGCGTTGTTGAATCATTGGTGTAAGAGAAAAAGTTATCACAAATGCACAAGAAATGGCAAAGCTCATGAAGAGCTTTGACCATATGATAAGCCATATTATTCAGCTTGGCCGTTTCGGCCAATGTGAAGCAAAACTGAGTTTGGTTGTACAAAATGCAAATTTAAGTTACACCCAAAGGCTTGTTTTGCACATTTTCATGCTGGTGTCCCAAAAAACATTAAAAATATAAAATTATCTCAATAATCAACCACAGTTGTGATATTTATTTCTTTATTTTTTACTAATAAATAGTTCATTTTACATAAAACATCGCATTTTTACTTGCCAAAAATTAAAAAAAAAACTATGTGTTTTGAACCCTCTGACAGCGAAGAGGGTATTTAAATACCCATGTCATTGAATCAAACCTGTGGTCAACGTTATTGGCCCAATTAAGCTAATATTTTTTTCTAAAGCAGAGCACACCTAAGGCTATAAGTCACCAAGAGGGTTTTCCGATTTTCCACTCTCCCAATTTTCCAGAGCCGTTGTCGTTCACTTTTTCCAAATATTAGAAATTGCTAACTTGTAAGCCGCTAACTTACCCAATTAAATGGGGCAACATTTAATTTCAAAAATTTGTTTAAGTAGTCTTATCCTTTCTTTATCTATCTGTAAAAACCAATTTCCGATACCTCTTACCTGAAGTTAGCCAGAATTTTTCTACGAAGGCTCTGTTTTTGGGTATTTAAATACCCATCAGTCCTTAATGGGTTAATTCTTGCGACGATATATTGAATTTGTTATTCGTGGTTACTCTAAAATACGCGTCGAAGAAGTGACCATTTACATGAAAACAAAAGCAAAACCAAATTGACACAAATTGTTTTTGTTTATAATAAAAATTTTACAGTTTTTAAAAGAGAAAGAAACGCGTTATAATTCTCGCATTCATTTTATTTCAGAAGTGTGTACATAACAATTTTCGTCACTTTGGTTTGGTTTTGTTTTAGTTTTCATGCAAATGTTCACTTCTTCGACGCGTATTTTGGAATAACCACGAATATTTTATACAAACATTTAAAAAAATACTTAATTCTTATTTATGTAGTTGTTATGCCACAACATGAAAACAAACAATAATTAATTAAGATTTTATGAAAAAGAACTGTTATTTTTTGAAGGTCCACCCTTTTAGAAAGTAAGCGGTACAAACAAAACACAACTTATTTTTGTCACAGGTTTATTGTAGTGATTCCTTATTTTGACATTATAAGAAGTTGACGTTACTATATGGTCATTTCCATCATGTCGAACGTGACCATCGTACACATCTAAAGTTAAAAAAAGTCAAAATAAAACGTATATTTATTTTGGCAATAGATTCAAGTTATAGCTTTAAATAAGTCCCATAATTGGTGCTATTGTTCATTTTGATAAACTGTTTCGTTTTCAAGAAAATTGCAAAAAAAACAAGGCATTTGCACGTAACGAAAACAGAAGTTGTTTTTGTATCCATTTTTTCGAATGCCGATTTCAGCGAAACCTGAGGCAATATTTGAATGCAAAAAATTGTAGAATGTTATGCACTCATTATTCTTAAATACGGCTGTCATTTTAAATAAAAATAGTGTATACTTTTTTTTTATTTAGCTTTAATCGCTGTCGCACGTGATCTGTCGCACATGACATTTTTTTCCATCATGATATATATGTTGATTAGACCGGGTCGACCTCCATACAAAAAAAACAGTTTTGCCAGTCACCCCCTAGAATTAAAGATATGTCAATGAAATTTTTTTTTGGCACGCCCCAAAATACAGCCGTTTTGGTTTTTTATATTTAGCGCTGCCATTTAAAGTCCGATCTCATCATATTGCATATCGTTTTTCATGGCTTGATAGTGGCTTCATTTTTGTCTTTAGTGACTTTTTAATCCGACCTAAAATTCTGCGCGCCACTTATGCCATCTCGGATCCTTCCCCAAACTGTCCAATTTTTTTACGTGCCAAGAAAGTCCTTCTAAAACTACGTATGTATATAGATTTTAATATGCCCACTTTTATTACACGCCTACAAATTAAGCCCCTTTTTTCTTTTTCACACACATACTACCTTAAATCAGGTAGAAGCCAATACAAGCAATAATATTTTCATCAGTCACGCCCTAAAATAAAAGGTATATTTATTAAGTTTGAAAAACTATAAGAAAATTGTTTTTGCCACGCCCTAAATTACAGCCCTTTTTGTTTTATATGCATATATAGCATCGTCATTTAAATTATATTCTCATCGTATCGTATATCATTGTTAATGGCTAGAATATGGCTTTATTTTTGAATTTAGTGCTTTTTGTTGCTCATCTAGATTTAAATGATTGAAATGTTTATATTAACATAAATAAATCATTTACATATATAAAAAATTATTTTCAAATTATTAATTTTCACACTTACGATGTCGCATGTGAACAACTTTATATAAGTACCAAGATCACACATCTTGCTATTTTATTTTAATTTTATAAAAAATCTCTGTTTGGCCTGGTAATTTGATGAGCTTTCTACTTTTACTTTCGACGCACTGAAAGAAAATTATGTTTTTCAATGTCGCACATGACATCGAAATATGAGATAATACAAAGAAAAAAATTACAGTTATTTGCAATCGCATAGTTTCTTGTGCATTCTATTTGACTCTTTGTACCTTCCGAAAGGTTTGAGAGAGAAAAAGTCAATGCATAATGTCTCTCTTAAAGAACTGTTATCATAGCAAAACGTACAATAGAAATATCCAAATAAGAAAAGTTGCACTTGTTCCAATTTGCATTCATAAATCTTGAAATGGGCTATAAATAAATATAAAATTTTTTTACTTTTATTAAATTTGATTGTTTTCCTGTTAAAATGTGATAAAACAAAGTCTTTTCAAGAACTTATAATTTTTTTGTTGCGGTGGACCTTTCGGTGGAAATGCCCATATTCAAATTTAAAAGTATTTCTAAAATGTGTGCTTAAAAATATTTAATTATTTAAGTAAATTATGACTTTATTTTAGAAAATAATCTGTAGTTTGAGTTATTGAGAATTTTTTGTGTAAAACGATTTAACTTATTAACGGTGAAAAGTCTTATTTATAGTGAAAATTCTATGTAGGTACAATTGTACCTTTCGTTCGACTAGGGTTAACAAAAGTAGGGCTCCGCTTATTTGGTCAAATATTTTATAAGTGTGACCGTAGCTTTATTTATTTATTTTGGTTTGTTCTAAAATACAAACACTATGCTTTCTTTGATTTGAAATTTTAAGGTTGCTTATTTATTTTGTGTATAGAGGGAGTGTGGGATTTGTTTGTTTATTTTAAATATTTTAAGGAAAAATAACAGCGGAGCGTACAATTATTCGTTCTTTTACGTGAACAGCAAAAACTCCTTTTGAATGTCTTTGGAGGCTGTCAGTCAAAGCCGATAAGGCCATCATCTGGATTGTTTTGCACGAAAACCGTTCCGAAGCTGACGTCAATAGTCAAACATCAATCCTTAAAGAAAATTGTATTTAATCAGCAGTCGTCGATGGCTGCGAGTGTTAAACGGCAAGCCCTCTGAGGAGATTGAGTGGTTGCAATCGAAACATGTAAGGGTATCCTGTCCGTAAAAACGCCTGGGTTCGAGCCCAGCTTCAGTCAAGAATGAAAAATTATCAATAAATTTTAATTAATTTCATGTTGTAAAATTCCTTTCTTCATTTATTGCTTTAACACCATGTGAGATAAGGCCATTATGGCTTTATCTCTCATTCAATAGGGAGATAAAGCGTTTTGTTTTTTTTTTTCATTTGAATGGGAGATAAAGCCATCATGGCCTTAGCTCACATTAGCAATATTAGAAAATGGCTTTGTCTCTCATTTCAGTTCCGGAGACACTAAAGTTAAGTTTTGAATAAAAAAATGTTTTTTAATGATAACTAAGTATTTTCCCTTTTACAGAATGTTAACACTATACATAACAATATTCTGAAAAAATGTGGCTTTATCTCTCATTTGCGAAAAACAAATATGGCTATTTCTCTCATTTCGCAAAATTTTAAATATGACCTTACCTCTCAATGATTGGGCAATAAGGTCATTATGGCTTTATCTCCCATTCAATTGAGCAATAAAGCCATCATGGCCTTATCTCACATGGTTTTATAAAGCACCCGCCCAATTATATGATAACCTACACCACAACATTAAGAGAAACATTTTTGAAAGTGGACCCTGTTAGGGGCCCGGGCTCAAATATATTGCAATGAAATATTTTTATTGAAAATTCATAAAAAAAACAAGTAAAAGTGCTATATTCGAATTTTTGAGAACCACCACCGATCTACATCTATATGACTTATCTATAGGATCTATATGATATATATATATATATTTGTCTTTATAAAAACAGACATCAGCATTACAATTGGCAGCGTTTTAGACATACATATATATTAAATTATTGACCGACAATCAGAAAGTTGTATGCTTTTTTTTAGCAATTTTAACTTGTCTGAGTAAAATATTATGATTCGTATCAGTTTAAGCCGATCTGAAATGATTTTCAGGAGGGGAATTTATATTGGAGCCTTGGTAAGTGCAGGATTTCTGGTGTTAAAAACATAAATTTCAATTAATTTTAAAACAGCGCTGAAATTAGTTTTAGCGTCTACAGTGAAGGCTGTTATATGAAACTAAATTGGAAGGAATTTTATATCTGCTACGGTTTTAGGCGTATTTAATTAACTAACCAGAGTGGGCCTATAGTAATTTATGGACGTATCACCACGAAATTTATTAGTGCTATTTCTATTTCTATAATGTAATCAGATTATATATACTTTATGAGGTCTGAGATTAATAATAAAAACGTTGCACACGGAATGACAAACTTAGTATACCCTCTTCACAACTAATTTTGGTGGAGGGTATAAAAAAATCTGTATTTTCTATTTAAAATTTTTAAAAGAATAAAAAATACGACTATTGTTGCGAAATCTAAACAATCTATACGGTTAGTAAAACTAATATTTAATGACACTTTAATGGATCCTTTATCAGTTATTGATTTTGAAATATTACTGCTAATGTTGTCAAGATTCCGTTTTGTGCTGAGTAAAAGTCTCCTATTGCCTCCAGGGCCACCACAATAGTGGAGCGGGTATTATGCATTTGTCCTGATGTGTGTAAAAAATTGGTCCTAATATTGGTTTCTGAGTCGAACTAACGATGTCCGTCCGGCTGGCAGGCTAGGCTAGGCTGGCTGGCTGTCCATGTAACCTTGTGTAACCTTGTGTCGAAATTTTGGAGCTAATTTGATAAAATTTAGGTGGTAGGTTCTTATTGGCACAAGGACCAAGCCTATTGAGAATCGTAGGACCACGAGGGGGGAAATTTTTTTCTCTCAGAAACTATCAAATCGATTTTAATGAAATTTAAAAAATAGATAGAACCATATCTGTATGGACACAAAAGGTATGCATTTTTTAAAATATAGTACCACATGGGGGGAGATAGGGGCAATTTCTGCCTCTCAAACCGATTTAAATGAAATTTAAAACATAGATAGATCCATATCTGTATGGACACAAAAGGTATGCATTTTTCAAAAATAGGACCACAAGGGGAGGTAGGGGGCAAATTCTGCCTTTCGCAAACTTTCAACCAGTTTTTCATGAAGTATATATTTATATGGACACATAAGCATGATGTGTTTTTAAATACTGTAGGGTATCATATGGTCGGGCTTGACCGACTATACTTTCTTACTTGTTTTTAATATACATGTGTATGTATTTTTCTTAAAAATAAAGAAAAAAAAATAGCTTTTAACTGCATCTTCTAATTCAACCTAGAAAGCAACAAAATATTTTGTTAACATGACAAACTCACAAGCAATAATTTATATTTAACGGTTAACAAATATTGTTTATAATAAAGTTTTCACGCCCCATGATGCTGATTCTTGTTCCTGTCGTCTAATTATTCCTGATACAGTTAACGATCCAATAAAATTTAAATTAACCCAAGTAAAATCAGCGATAGAAAATGTCAACATCAAAAAATCTCCCGGTCCTGACTGCATCACAGGCTCAATGATAAGAAATTTACCTACGTCTGCTTCAAGAATCTTGCTGCTCATATGTAATGCGATAATATGAGTTGACTACTTCCCATCCTCTTGGAAGACCTCTACAATTGTTATAATTCCTAAGCCAGGAAAAGACGCTAGTCAAATTACGTCGTACAGACTAATCAGCCTACTATCAATAGTATCAAAGCTATTCGATAAAATATTCCTTTTAAGTACAACTCCCTATCTTACTGAACAAGCAATCATTCCGGATCATCAGTTCGGATTCCGAGCAAGGCATGGTACAATCGAACAAGTGCATAGAATTGTTACCCAAATTAGATCAGCGTTTGAGAGAAAGGAATATTGCTCAGCACTGTTTATAGACATTTCCCAAGCATTCGACAAAGTTTGGCATGATGGGGTGATCACTAAAATAACACGAATGCTTCCACAAAACACTCACAAACTCCTTGAGAGCTATTTAACTGGCAGAATATTCATGGTTAGATCAAAAAACTAATACTGCCCTACCAAGAAAATATCTGCTGGTGTCCCTCAAGGCAGCATATTAGGGCCGTTACTGTATATAATATATACAGCTGATATGCCAACAAGTCCGAGCACACATACTTCTACGTGTGCAGACGACACAGCATTTATTAGTGTTAATCAGGATCCGAAAGTTGCATCGCAGCATTTACAGTCCAACATCAATGAACTAGAAGCCTGGCTAGAAAAATGGAAAATAAAGGTTAACCCGGCTAAATGTGCTCACTTAATTGATTTGTCGTAATTTTTTTCTGTGTACTGAACAGGAATGTTAACACAGTTTAACATTCTTAGCTGTCAAACCATGGTTATAGATAGCGGCAGTTCTCATGCAGCTAAAAAAAACCGATACAAACGCAAGTTAGGTATTTACTTTTGACATCTGAGTAAGACACCTGTCAAAAAGTCGGCATACTAACTTTATATTATAGTTAACACTTTTAGTGTTCATTGACATAGAAATTAAAAACGCCGATTACGTCTGAACAGACGTGAACAGAAATATTTAAACATCTGTAAAGCTAGAATTAATGAAAGCAGGCAACAGTTTAACACTGAAAGTTCGGATTTTTTTATAAAATAATTAAAAGTTGTTTTTATTAACTTAATTTTTTTTTTTAAATAAACTATATCCTACTGATATTTCCTGCAGCATATCTGCGAAAAGTTTTGTATATTATTAATAAACAAAACTTTTATTTTTTAATAAAATAATACTTTGTCTTTAGAAAAGCATAACTAATTACTTTATTTTGTTTTATTTTTATACAAATATTCTATAAAGTTTATAAATACAAAATATTTTTTGGTTCCTTTAGGAAAAGAACTTCTATCTACGAAAATTTTTGCGAGTTTAATATCACTGTCTGAGTTTACCAAAATTTTCTAAATAATTGAAATGATTGATTGACACGTAAACTTTATTATCTTGTCAGAATTTTATTATTCTATCATACACCTCTCCCTCTTAATCAATGCAATCAGCAAATAACTGTCAAAACAATTAATTGTACTTCTTTTTTTTTACCATATCTACAACTTTTCTCTGTTATTTTTAAACTCTTCTATAAATTTTGACAATATTTTTGTGCTGTATTTTATTTTACCATATTTTGATACAATTTAGCAAATTGTTTTTTTAGTTTTAAACAGTTTGTATGTATGTACACATGTACATATATATCTATTTTCGTTTCCAATTTCGTTTTTAAAAATACATGAAACAGCGTACGTACCCCAAATTTAATCATATTTAGATTTCCATATACATTCGATAACATCCTTTTCCTTCCATTTACATACATACCTAAAAAAAAAAAAGATAGAAAATAAAGCGTATTGAGTGTGTTTTTTTTTACAAACGAGTTTGTCAACATTAAATTGCTATAGAATGCGAGAATAATAAAAAAAAAAAATAGAGAAAATACAATCTGCGAAATCAGATTTTTCTACTCCAATTAAAATACCAAAACATGTAAAATAGAACAGAAAAATATCAACTTAGATAAAATAGAAACGAAAATCTTAAACTAGTTTAAAAAGTAAAATTGTAGTTTGGGTTTAAATTTTAAAAAAATAATAAAACAAGAAAGAAATAAAAAAATTCAAATTTGAAAATACAAATAAATTGCAATAGATATCGTTATAAGTAATCGGTACCGCTTAAGTGCCTTTAACAATAATATAACGGTAGTGATACCGAAATTATTTTTTGCATAAAATAATATAAAATTAACACTTCTGCATTCCTTCCTACATTCCCCATCAATGATTTTCAATTTGACCCAAAGCAATTTATAATAAGAAATAAAAGGCAAATTTGTTATTGTAGACCAAGAATGCGTTTTTCTGGAAAACTATAAAAGCTAGAGGAGAAATAACGAAAATCTGTGTTTACTTCTAAAAATTGGACTTTCTTAAGATTTTTATATGAAAAACTTTAAATGCGTTTTTCTGATAGAAAACTTGATTTTCTATCATTTCTCCTATCATTTTCTTTATACCAACCTCATTTCATTTCATCATTTCTTGTAGGGTCTATAAAGTTGATTAAGCGCTTTTTGGCTACGAATGCAAAACCGTTACGTACATAGCTAGCTTGATTTGGCAATGCCCTAAAAATTTAATTTGCCGCATTTCTAACTTTTAATGTCAACGCAAAAATTTTTAAATTTTAACTTAGGCATTTTAGCGAAAGAAATTTATCTTTAGCTAAGCGAATTACAAAGTACGACCGCTGGATCGATACTCCAATATCTTACATGGGAAGACGCAAAAACAACTGCACCTAGCGTTGCCATTGAAAAGTTTTGAAATTGGTCATCAAAAGGGGACTTTCTAAAAACATGGGGCCAAGAAATTTATTTTAAAGTAAACAAGTTAGATTGCTATGCCGAATCTTTGATACCCTCCACCGACAGTTCGAATGTTTGAGTAATATCGTATGATGTCTATTTATTATTATTATGTTAGTAAAAACAGACATCAGTAGTGCAATTCACTAACTTTTAACACTTTAAAAAGTGTTTACTTTAACCACAAATTTTTATGTTTGCACTAACCACTATGTGATTCACTAACTTATTTATAACCACGGTAAAAAGTTTTATATTTCTCTCTATTCAAATTGATATATCGTGGCAACTCTGCCAAGAGAAACATCAAAATAGGATAAAATAACAAAGAAGAATAAAAAAACAAAACAAAAATCTTTTAATTTATAGATTTTAAATGATATTATGCAAAGTGCGTAAAGCATTACTTATTTTTATTATTTTATTAATTATTTTTTTCTATTACTTTATTAATTTAATTTTAATTAAATACATTTTTTTTAATTTTTCAATTTTATTTGAGTCAAATGGTTGGCTTTAGGATAAATAAATAAGAAGCTCCACAGAAAATTGGTGTGTGGCAAGAAGTGGATAAATTGTAGGCTAAATACCTAAAATCCATGTTATTGATGGACTATAACACCAAAATGTTGGTGTTAATAAGCCACAATTTGTTTTGCTTAAAATAACAGCTGAATAAAACAGCTGGCTTTAAACACCAGCAGATGTCGTTAAAAGTGTTAGTGAATAGCAAAATGGTTAATTTTGTGGTTAACATTTTTAAACGAAACAATTGTGGTTTAAAAAGCATAGCTAATCGCACTACAGCATTAAAATTGGTTTTAAGCGTAACAAACTGTTTTCCGGGAGTAGGGTTTATATAGGGCCTAGGGTAAATTATGGACCGATCTTCACGAAATTTTACAGTGTAATTTCTAGTAGGGATGGGCAAATGGAAAAAATATATCGATATATATCAAATCGATATTTTTTAAGAGTATCGATATTTATTTTTTCAAAAATATCGATATATCGAACGTATTACCAAATTAAAAAATTTAAATATATGCACAAATCTTATTACTATTCCAAATATATATAGGCACATATATTGTTCTAAAACCGCATAAAATAAATCTTTTCAAGTTCGTTTGACTTTACTGTTTTAATTAGAAATCTGCAAGGTAAATACATGCAGTCTAGAACTGACATGAAATGCTTAACATTAACACTTATATGATGTTAGTGTTACGTATAGACTCATCATGGTAGAGGTTTTCTCATGTTGGAACACGTTTGTTAATGCAAACGTTTTAGCAACGGGTTTATAACCGCAAATCATGTCAGTTGAAGACGGGGAGTTATTGATCTATATATTATATTAAAAAAACATATGATGCTTGCAGTGATGCCAATTTCTAATACATATTGTTTAAAAAAACGGCTTTTTAATGAAAACTGACTTTAAAAAATATCGAATTCGATAGACGTATTTCAATATCGATACATCGATTATCGGTATTTTAAATATCGGCGATATATATCGATTATTTTTTTTTAAATATCGATATTTTGATATATCGATATTTTTTGCCCATGCTAAATTTCTAGCCCTATGAAACTGTGACTAACCGAATTTTATTATGATAGCATTATTATTTATGGTTTAAGGCGTACTAAACTGTTTTCCAGGAGTAGGGTTTATATGGGGCGTAGGGTAAATTATGAACCGATCTCCACGAAACTTCACAGTGCCATTTTTAGTCCTTAAAAACTGTGACGTACCAAATTTTGTTATGAAAGCATTATTTTTTACGGTTTTATGCGTACTAAACTGTTTTCCGGGAGTAGGGTTTATATGAGGCCTAGGGCAAATTATGAACCGATCTCCACGAAATTTCACAGTGTAATTTCTAGCCCTTAATAACTGTTATGTACCAAATTTTGTTATGATACCATTATTTTTCACGGTTTTAAGCGTACTAAAATATTTTCCGGAAGTAGGGTTTATATGGGGCCTAGGGTAAATTATGGATCGATCTTCACGAAACTTCACAGTGTTATTTCTAGTCCTATCAAACTATGACGTGGAAACATTTGTATTGTAGCATTGTTAATTAGGGTTTAAGGCGTACTTTACTGTTTTCCGGGAGTAGGGCTTATATTGGGCCGAGGGTAAATTATAGACGAATCTTCACGACATTTTACAGCGCGATTTCTAGTCGAATAAAACGAATTTTTGCAAAATCTTATATCATTCTGTGCATCGTTCCATTATTTATGTTAGTTTTAGTAACAAAATTATCAATTTGTTTTAGGTGGTGGTTCCACATTTTTATTCATAGCTCTGATCATACAGAACCGATTTTGCTGGATTTCCATCCCAAACTGCTTAGGATAACTGAAAGCAATTTGACATGACGTTTGTTTATTTTCGAAAGTGAGCGTGTTTTCAACAGACGGACAGACGTCAGACAGACGGACAGACAGACGGACATGGCTAAATCGACTTAGAATTACTCAAGGACCCAGAATATATGTACTTTATAGGGTCTGAGATGAATAATAAAAAAGTTTCACACGGAATGACAAACTTAGTATACCCTCTTTACAACTGATTGTGGTGGAGGGGCAGCGTCGTAAAAAGACCATTTTAAAGAAAAAAATAATACCAAGTTTTTTAAAAGTGCTTAAAAAACTTAACTTTTTTTATTAATTTATTAATATTTTATGGTTTTCAATAGAATAACAAATATATCGTTACCTGAATCGCAAAAGGCAATTACTATCCAAATATTCAACGATGACTTTTTCATTGATTCTGATGTATAACATTTAGAGGCATTAGTAGTTTTTTACTCATAACTCAGCCGTTTGTGGACGGGTCTGGCTGAATTTCAATAGGAATTTATTCCGCTCTACATGTGATATAAATATATTTGACCTTTGGCCCCATCGTAAAAACCCATTTGAACTAGCACACATATGGACAGACAGACAAAGGGACATTGCTAAATCAAGTTCGTTATTTATAAGGGCTCAGAATGTTAGCACTTTATACAGTCTAAGATAAATAATTTAGAAATTAAAAATGAAATGAAAAATGTATATATCGTCCCCTCAATATAACAATAGCGTATAATGTTTTTGGGGTTTTGAGAAAATCGTGTTTTAAGTTTTTGCCAAACCGGATGTCTGTTAAAACCTCAGTATCGCGGTAAATAAAAATTCTTCATATTGGATTTTTCGACGAATACATAATACCGTTTCTTGTCTTTAAATTGACCAATTTTTTTTATTCTCACGCATCCTTTAAGACCATAATTATGTCATTCAAAGTGCAAGTCCTTCATATAGGCTATTTTATTTTTTAAGGAATTCCCCAATAAAAAATGGAGCTTCCAACGAAGCAGGTTTGTAAGGAAGAAACATAAAAGTTTCGCTTACCATAGCGCTTACGGAAGACATGAATTTTATATGGCGAGTTCCCACTTTGAAGCAATACATTTTTGACACAATAAGCACATTATTCAGCGCATATAAAAATTGTTGAATGTAACGATCAGCTTAATACACTGACTGTTTTTTTACAGTTATTTTTGATGCTCTCCCTTACAAACCTGCTTCGTAGTAAGGGAATGCCGTAGCACTTTAAATGTTATTTTTTTTTATTAAAGTTGATAAGAGTTCTTTCACTTACTTTACTGCATTTCTGTATGTCTTATTGCGTAGCGCATAATTGTGCGCTTATTTTTTTAAATGTACCATTATCTGATACACTGATGTATCTGATGTATATGATACGCTGTTTTATTCAATAATTTTACGGTATTTTTATTAATATATTTGAACTCAAAAATAAAAATTTGTAACATTATAAAACAGTGATTAATACATAGTTTTGTTAATTCAGTGACACATATTCATTTCTTTCCAATTTGGGTTATTATAAACAAAAAATTATGACAAATTTAGGTATACATTGTGTAAATCAAAAATAACTAGAAGTTGATTCGTCTTCTTTCTCTTCCTCTGCTACATCTGGCTCATCTAAACAATTTCGCTTCTTTCCACCTTGTAAGTTAAAGAAAAATGAATGCGAGCTACGAGGAATTACATTCTTCTTGCACAAATTTTGGAGATCATGCAGCTTTCAATGGTCGGAATGAAACTATTTCTCAAACAATAGTGTATATTATTATGAGCTATTTTATGAGTTAAAGTTTACATAAAATGTTTTTTTTCTACAGTCCCAAAATGGGGTATAATGCGTATACACTATTATTCTTTTAACAACTTTGGAGTGGCAATTTCAAGTAAAATAGCGCAAATGAGCTTCAACACTTATTGAAGGAGAATTTTGAACAAGAAATTATACACTATTTTTTCCATTGACATTTTGACCCACTTTTTGCAAGTAGAATGATGGAGATTCTAAATATGCAATAAAAAACTAATAGTGTATGAACACATACCCTATTGTTATATATGTGGTGAAGCGTAAAAAAATAGCTCTTTAAAGATGAAAAATATTAATCTCTTATCTACTAAGAATTTCTATATATTAAATATAATTTTTTTTTATTTTGTGCTACTGTGCGAAGCTATGAAATATTTAATATTCTCCATTTTATGTGTTACACGCAGAATGGCCAACTTTATGCGCCTTTAAATTTTAGCGAAATTGACACCTTCCATTGACCATATATTTACAGACATTTCTGTTTATTTAAACATACTTTAGAACAGCACCTGTAAATGGAAATTTTAATTAATATAAACTTAACACTTTCGCTTCATTCCCATGCCACAGCTTCCATTTTTGTTCAACATAAAATATAAGCCTTATTATAATAAAAAGGTCATGCATAAATTAGTTGTTAATTTTAAAAGACAATTAAAACCACGAAACGTTATGGTTTTTTTTTTTGGAAAATGAACAAAAGAATAATGTCTTTCATTATTACGGCATGTGTAAATAAAATAGATTTTAATAAAACGGTGGGTCAGTAAATGTGGTTATTAAAATTTAAGTAAAAATTGACATGATAACCTAAAAACCAGTGTAGTGTAAAATGTGAGTGTACACTTAAAAAAAAACATTTTTAAGTTAAAATAACTTAATATTAACTCAATTCTAGATTTATAAGATAAAAAGTAGCATGCAGGGGAACACACTCAATGTTAAAATAATAATTACACTATGCTAGTTGAAAAAACAGACAAGCCGGGCACATGGCGTTTTAACATAATTCGGGGACGCTGAATCCAATGGTGGCCGCGGTTTTTTCAGATTGGCTCTGGTTTTCGAGATATACCGTTATTTCGAAAATGGAGGAGGTTGCACAACATATATTCGCGTAACTCAAAAACGGTTTAGTTTATTGAAATTACTAAAAAAATCTAAATTCCGCAATAAAATTTACTTTAAGAACGCTAAAACTCTTTTTCTAATATGAGTAGTCGTTATTGAAACATAATTTTTTTTTGAAAAAAAAATTAATTTTTTTTATCAAAATTTCGAAATTTTTGTTTTTTAAAAATTCATAAAAAATTAAAAAATGCAGCTAGGCTTCTAATTTTTTGCAGACTTATAAAAAACGAAGCTACAAACAAAACAAGTCATAAATGATTAAAATCTGTTTGCAACTTTTGATTTTATTCACAAAAGTCGAAAAATTTTACTTAATTTAAGAATTTCATAAAACGCAATATTTGTATGGAGCCCCCTAAGGGATGGTGATAAAGCGAAAGTATAACTTGAGAAAATGTTAAGAACAAAAAACTAATGGAGGCCAGTCATACATTTTATACCACTAGGAGTGACTCCTAGGCAGTTTTGGAACCTTTTCTTCAATATATATGAAGAATATAATTTATTTGGAGTCTAAAATTATATAATTATATATATTTGTTACAAATAACGTATAATTAATATTTAATTATAATTAATAAGTATACGTATTTGCCATTGCAAACAATTTAGAAATTAAATTTTATATTTAAAATCACCTATAAAACTATGTAAAAAATTATTTTAAAATCAAACATTTTAATGACTAACGAAAATGATATACGAAATTATATAAGTACAGAAATACTACAAAAATTAACTATGTTAAATGAAAAATAATATATCTGACGTTATCTTCAACTTTCCCCAAGTTATTAAAGTTATGTAATTGAAAAACTTTTCGAATGAAATAATTTAATATAAACTGACAACGTCAAATATGTTTGCATATTTCCATCTAACAAAATTTTGTGTGAATTTATTTCATCTATTATGAAAAAATTAAAAGTTGTAGACAGACTTTAATCACTTATAGCTTATTTTATTTGGAATTTTGTTTTTTATATGCGTAGAACCCTAGCCTTAAATTTGGCCCCTGCAGCGCCTAGGATGCCCCTAGATGGATCAAATGTATGACCAACCCTACTTTATTTTTCATCTCAATCATTTATTTCTAACATACCCACCCGATATCTCCATTCCTTAAGGGGGCTTCTATACAAAATGTTCAATGCAGACTAGAAATACATTGAAGAAAAAGTCCCATGAATGCCCAGGAGTTGCCCCTAGGATGATAAAATGTATGACTGGCCTCCATTAGTTTTTTTTTTCTTAACATTTTCTCAAATTATACTTTCCCTTTATCACCATCCCTTAGGGGGCTCCCATACAAATATTGCGTTTTATGAAATTCTTAAATTAAGTAAAATTTGTCGACTTTTGTGAATAAAATTAAAAGTTGCAAACAGATTTTAATCATTTATGACTTGTTTGTTTTTAGCTTCGTTTTTTATAAGTCTGCAAAAAATTAGAAGCCTAGCTGCATTTTTTATGAATTTTTAAAAAACAAAAATTTCGAAATTTTGATAAAAAAATTAATTTTTTAAAAAAAAAAAAATTATGTTTCAATAACGACTACTCATATTAGAAAAAGAGTTTTAGCGTTCTTAAAGTAAATTTTATTGCGGAATTTCGATTTTTTTAATAATTTCAATAAACTAAACCGTTTTTGATTTACGCGAATATATGTTGTGCAACCTCCTCCATTTTCGAAATAACGGTATATCTCGAAAACCAGAGCCAATCTGAAAAAACCGCGGGCACCACTGGATTCAGCGTCCTCGAATTATGTTAAAACGCCATGTTCCCGGCTTGTCACGAAAAAAAGTGTCAATTTCATGCACAGTGTTATTTATTGAAGAGTTCAGATTCGAGGAACTCTGTTTGTCTAAATCAGCTGCGCGATATACCGATGTGTCAAAAATGAAGGCTCTTGCACTACAAAAAAAAAAAAAAATATGAAATTTGTCAACAAAATTATCTTTGAGCCGTGTTAACATCATACTGGTTAGTAGCTTCAGAGATATCGTTGAATTTTTAAAACAAAAAACTAAACAATTTTTTAGAAAATTTTAAAATTTTTGTTTCTTAAAAAATTTCGAATAAGTTTTATTGTGTCTTTCCACAAGTGTAAACATGCGTTCACAAGTAAAGTGTTTTTGTAAAATAATATTGAAATACGTTTTTAGTTTTAGTAGTGGTAACTGTATAATGAGTATTTGCAACAATTAGGCTCTTTAGTGTTGATATTGTGCATAGTAACAAGGAGTCAGCGCTCAAGAAAATACAGATAGCACAATTGTGATGATCAGATGATCAGACACAACATGACATTTTGTTTTGTGCTCACGTTTGTGCTACCTAATTGTTTTACAGGGGAATTATGATGTTAGGGCAGTTTTAAAAATTTTTAACGATTCTGATGCTGACATCAGTGTTGATGATAATGTTACTAATGAAACATGGATCCCTTGTAATGTAAATACTGATGCACAAGAAAGTTATGAAAGCTCATGTAATCCAAACACTTTCCCTAACACGATTGACCAAACAAGTACACCAGTTAAGCAATCATACTCCTCGGACCACCCAGATACAGCTTAACTATCATCAGTTTTTAGATCCAAAATACCAAACAGGCACATTATATTGAAAAGTTTATCATTTCCGATAACTTTCATAACACCATTACAATATTTTGAAAGCTTATTTCCAGAAATATACCGAGGAAGTTGTGAAACAAACTAAAATGTATGTATGTGTTTAGTAAACTGGTCACGGCGTGACGTACCAGCAGATATAAAAAGATTTGACTGGTGCGCGATCATGATGGGGTGTCTCAATTTTACCCTGCGATAAGAATGTACTGGGCGAGTGGAAGCAAAATTACTGCCGTTTATAATTCCATGTCCCGCAATAAGTTTTTACAGCTCCGTTCATATGCACATTTTGAAGATAACTCCACACCACACTCGACAAATAAGTTTTGGAGAGTTCAACCAAAATATGGTGTTATGATTTGGCAACAGAAATTTCGAATTACTTAATTGATGGGCAGATTATATTTTTTTGGGAAGATATCTTATACTTGAAGTAATTAAGCCAAACCACAATCCGTTGGGCTGAGAAATATTGTCTGTGCTACTACAAGAGTTGGCTTAGTGAACTTTTAAATATTGTAGATTAAAGATTGGGGTATTGATCATGGACCGATTATATCCATTAATATATATTTCGGACCGACTTTTTACACAAATACTACTGTTTGAAGCAATACACCAGACGGGTTGGTAGCAACAGGTACAAGTATGGCAAATATAGTGGAAAATTCTCTTTGGACAAAGAAATGAGTCGGGGCGAATATCCCAATTTACCAATATCGAAATTTAAGCTGTTTTGAAATGGAAGGACACATAGGCAGTGATAGCCAGTAAAATTGCTAGTAGTGAGATTTGCTATCAGTGCGGGGGTTGCGATTTAAATTCCCGCCGGAGACTGGTTTCCTGAGCTCCTCGGGATTAGCATGGGGGGAAAAAGTAATTATGGAAAGGATCCTGTAAGAAAAATTAGTAGATAGAACAAAAACTTGAAACTCCTTTGATTAAATTCTTTATTTCTTATAAGGTAGCAAAGTATCTGCATTTTTTAAGTTTAATAACCGCTAGAAAAGTTCCAAGCTATGTTTTATCATTTCGAAGATTATTTGCAGATATTGACCTAGACCGCACAATTGTGCGATGTCCTGTTTGCCAAAAAGGACCCTGTAGGAATATTTTATGGGTCTATCTTATGCAAAATACAAAAATATTTTGTTTGATTTTTATGATTTAGGGTAATTTGAAAGCAATTTAAAGCTTGGGTCTGAAAGGGTTAATAATAATACACCACAAAGCACATTTTTTGTGGCATTTAACTTCTTTACCCACTTACAACTACATTTTGAGTTGACAAAAACCAATTGTAGTCGCAGCTGTATGAAAAGATAAACTCACTGTTTATTATTGTTGTTTTTGCTTAAACTTTGATATTGTTACCAGTAAAACTGGTGTTTATAATTCCTGTTTGCTTAACAGTTTGATCTGTAAAATATCTTTAGTTTTTCTAAAATCCTTGGATGAAGTTTCCTGATGATCTGGTCAAAGCATCCAGAGAAATGCGCTTATCCCATCAACAATAAATTTCAGTTTATCAAGAGTATCAAATGGGAACTTAGCACATTCAAATGAAACCTTGTTAATTAATTTTTTGACTCAAAACTTTGATAAATTTATTTCAGTTAAATGAGTATATTTTCCAAACACGGAACAATTTATGAATAGTTTTTTTTTATCAATTAAAACAATTGTTTAATGAATTGTTATTCACCCCTATCGCGAACGTTATAAAAATATGATATATGGGAGCAAGCCTAAATTCCCATCCCCAACAAATCGGTATCGCAAATATTTTGGGAGTAAAAATTTCTATTGTGAATTATTTGTCAGTGCTTTGTAAACAATAGTCTCTATTGTGAAGAACTTGTCAGTGCTTGTATTGTGAAAGAAAAATATACTACAAAGTAAAATATTAATAAAAATATAATAAATAAATAATGAATAGTGTTTATCTTCATTTTTTTTATAAAAACTCCTTCAATAAAAGGAAAAAGCAATTTAATTTAGTCCAACCTTAGAATACAATAAAAATTTACATGTTCCCTTCTCATTCACACTTGTTGGGAATATATTTAGTAAAAAAATTCGCGGGAGTAAACATTGGCGATGCCAAATGTTTTAAGTTTGGGAATTCATTCCCAAAAAATTTGTTATGGGAATCATACAAAATACGAAATAAAAAAATATGCGAAAATTTTCGTGGGAGTAGTTGTTTGTAATAGGAGTGATTTTTTTTTTTTTTTTTTTTGTTGAAAGAAAATCAAAAATATAATTTTGATTTAATTAAAACTTTACTATCAACGTTTTTTTGTTTGTGTTGAAATAAAAATTAATAAATCAAAAAATCCTTATTGATTTTTTCGTTTAAAATAAAATTATTTATAATTAGTATTGTGGTTATTTTGTTGAACTATTTATGGTTTTAAATCCAAATTTTTTTTTTTAATATTTTTTAATTAGGCTTAAGTTCATTAAATTTAATTTTCATTAAATTATTTTTATGAAGAAAGGAATTTTACAACATGAAAATTAATTAAAAAATTTACTGATAATTTTTCATTCTTGACTCAATCTGGGCTCGAACCCAGGTGTTTTTACGGACAGGTTACCCTGACATGTTTCGATTGCAACCACTCAATCTCCTCAGAGGGCTTGCCATTTAACACTCGCAGCCATCGACGACTGCTGACGTCATTAGTCAAACATCAATCCTTAAACCAAATTGTATTTAACCTTTGGTAGATCGAAATTTGCTTTGAATGATTATCTATTTAATTTATTTTACATGTTCTTCCTTTACTTCTGTTTTTTCGTACTTTTGTCAAGAAATCTTCTTGAAGTTCAAAGTACATATTTTTTTTTTGTTTTTTCATTTTTTTGTCTTTCTTTTTCTTGTTGACCTTTTTCAGCACAACTTGAAGGACAAATGCAAACATAGAGCTCGTGCCTTAGCTTTAACAATAATTAGTATTGTGGTTATTTTGTTGAACTATTTATGGTTTTAAATCCAATTTTTTTTTTTTTTTTTATTTTTTAATTAGGCTTAAGTTCATTAAATTTAATTAAAAATATTAAAAATATTAAAAAAAAAAAAAAAAATTGGATTTAAAACCATAAATATTTCAACAAAATAACCACGATACTAATTATTGTTAAAGCTAAGGCACGAGCTCTATGTTTGCATTTGTCCTTCAAGTTGTGCTGAAAAGGTCAGCAAGAAAAAGAAAGACAAAAAAACAAAATATGTACTTTGAACTTCAAGAAGAATTCTTGACAAAAGTACGAAAAAACAGAAGTAAAGGAAGAACATGTAAAATAAATTAAATAATTAATCATTCAAAGCAAATTTCGATCTACCAAAGGTTAAATACAATTTGGTTTAAGGATTGATGTTTGACTAATGACGTCAGCAGTCGTCGATGGCTGCGAGTGTTAAACGGCAAGCCCTCTGAGGAGATTGAGTGGTTGCAATCGAAACATGTCAGGGTAACCTGTCCGTAAAAACACCTGGGTTCGAGCCCAGATTGAGTCAAGAATGAAAAATTATCAGTAAATTTTAATTAATTTTCATGTTGTAAAATTCCTTTCTTCATAAAAATAATTTAATGAAAATTAAATTTAATGAACTTAAGCCTAATTAAAAAATATTAAAAAAAAAATAAAAAAAAAAAATAAAATTATTTAAGCTTGTAGAATTTTTTTTTTGGGAATTGTCAATACCTGGGCCCTGTTTTTCAAAACTACAAGTAACAAATCTACAAGTAACATTCATTAAGGGCCATTATTACAACTTGAAGTTAGCTAAAGTTAAGATTAAATTGACAGATAATAATGTGTTATCTGTCAAAAAGCGTCTGTTAACTGTCGAATAACAGCTAACGCCAAGTTATAATACTGGCCCTAAAAAATATATCATTTACTGAACGAATAATGTTGATAATTTAAAATTTTTACAATTTTAACTAATCCATATAACCATTTTGGTAAAAGGTTCAAAATCAACAAATTGTTTGGGTGGTTCTATGAATTTGTTATGAATTTGGTGATTAGAGACAATTTATAATTTTTTCTGTGTGTGAAAAAAGGTATTTCGTTTTATAAACTAATTGATTTTCAACGCTTTTGGTTTTTATAGACTCCACCACTAGTTGTAGTGAATAAGGGTATACTCAGTTTGTCATCCTGTGTAAAACTTTTTTATTATTCATCTCAGACCCCATAATGACTAATGTTCCGTCTCCTTGAGTAATTCTGAGTCGATTTGACTACATCTGTCTGTCCGTGTGTCCGCCTGTGTAAAACACGCTCACTTTCGAAAAACTCAAAAGAAAAGATCAAAGTTGATCTCAAATTGTTTCAATTTATCCTAAGCAGTTTGGGATTAAACCCCAGCATAATCGGTTTGGTATGATGAGAATTATGAGTGCAAATGTGAAAGGAACCACTACCCTAAAAAATTGACAATTTTGTTACAAAAAGTAACATAAAAGGTGATATAATGCACGGATTGTTATAAGCAGGGAAACCATATCTATGCAATTGCATGTTTTTCCTTGTTCGACCGATGTAGGCAGAAACATTTTATTTATCCATTTTAGAGATTTAGATTTGTTAGAGCATATTTTTGCATATTTTACCGTTTGCAGCATTTTTTTTTTTTGAATAATTTAGTTAAAAGAGCCTTTTTTGCAGCAGTTTTAAAGTTAATAGCGCATATTTCGCTTTTTCGTAGCATTTTTTGATTCTTTTTTAATTTTTTAAAATTTCCCAATCCCAATGCTTCAATTTAGCCATATAAATTAAATTATTACTCTAAAATTGTGAGACCAAGCTGGTTATTGTTGGAGATAAATGTTATTTTAAGCTTTAAAATTGTATATATCGTCACCCAAAATGAAAAAGGGCGTAACAGCACCTTTTATTTTTTTGCGGAAGAAGCAAAAATATTTTCAAAATTAATAGCAACAAGGTGTACTTGGAGAATGAGTTTACTTAATAAAGCCATTTTTTTTTTGATAGCAGGGATACACAATTTTTTGTGAACATGAAACGAACAAAAATCAATCATAAACTCTATTTCGATTTATTGTTTTTTTTTTTGTTATTTCGCCCTTTTGCATTTAAGGTGACGATATGTATAAGCAAATATTAAGGAAAAAGCAATTATATACGTTCTTGGCGATGTGGGTAATATATAAAAATCTGGACCAATCTTTAAGTATACCGATCGACTCTTTAAAGTGATCTTACGATGTCCACCCATCGGTCTGGTTGTCTGTCTATGCTAACCTTGTGTGGAAAGTATTAGTTGCAGTCTTGTCAAATTTAGTACATACATTTTAACTGTAGGACGAAGCCTATGTTAATGGTGAGAATCGATCTATAATTTCACATATTCCCCATAAAAATGTCTTTCCAAATTAGACTTTGTGTCTGTAAACTATAAAATTTTTTTTGTATTTAGATAAAATTCGTCCCAAAAATTTACTGCAAATTAAATTCTTTTCTTTTTTAAAAATGTTCAGGGCATATTTTCATGTTTTTAGTGCATATTTAATGCGCATAAAACGCGTTTTTAGGCATATTTCTGGTTTCCCTGGATATAATAAAAACCTCATTACGAGATTAAACAGATCTCGACTTTATTATTATTCATCTTTTGTCTCATAGCACCAAGCAAGTTGGCATTTGTATATTAATAAGCTAATGATTTAACTTTTTCGAAATCTTTTCTAGGACTATTATTATTAACTGTTGAAAAAAATATTTAAGCATCAGGTTTTCTGAGATATTTTCGAGACTACGGTTGCTATCTTAGCCCTTTGCACCCTGTAACGACGTGTTTTCACCTTATGCTAGGGTAGAGCTCACGGCTCCCAGGGTTCGTTACAAACATTTATTTTTCGACCAGAGAAATGAAACACTATACCCGCTCTTTTCGCAAAACGTTATAAAACGTACGCTTGGTTTATTTGGTTCTCTTAATTCTACAGTTATTCACACTTATGCATTACATATAATAGAAGACACGAATGACGGACACGACACTCTCGGGATGAACCGACAACGCACACTCGACACGGTGCAACAACACGCGGGTGACGGCGCGACTCACGCTTCAGGTTCCACAAACAAAAAGAAACCGTCACAATACGCGTACAACGAGGAAGACCCCGAGTCGAACGGCGAGGTCGAGGTGTAACCTCGCACCAGCTGTTCAACCGGCGATGAGCAATACTACACGTCGAGAGAATTTAGTCTACACCGCTGTTCCCTCGAGATGCAGCACTACCCCGCTCTCTACCGCTGCCTCACTATAGCCAAACGAATGGATAACAAACCAAGAGAATTTAGTCTACACCGCTGTTCTCTTGCCTTGCTATCTTTACCGACAACAAGTTGTATTGCACGAAAGAGGTGTAACCTCTCTTCGATAATAACTAGATATTATTTAGCTATAGAAGTATAACCTCTCACAGCTAAACAAGATCCTACCTGTTTGCCGGCTGCCGATTGACTGACTGCTTGATGGTACGTACTCCGCTTTTATACTGTTTGCCGGCGTACATTTACACACACATACTAAAGTACTCATGGTTGCTCACAAGTGTACGTTGTCGTGTCCCAATCTTTCCTACTCGCCACCAGATGGCGGACGATCTTTGTCCGTTAATTTCAAATACAATCTTACTTATTAGAGATAATAATAGTACACGTACAAAGTAAATTATAATGGTATTCATACTCATGGTAGTTGTATAATAAAATTAAATGATATAATACATTCATATTTAATTCTAAGGCTAGGGATAATATTTCATAACGTAACATAAAAGAAAATCAATATAATTCATAATAAACAAGAATAGTAATAATAATTTATAAGGGTGCAGACTAGGGTATGTGACCCAAAAACGAGGCCCCGACTTTTGGTCGTCACAACCCTTTCACTATTATATTAAGTTGGAAGTTTTGCTCTCTCTAAACTCTATTATTTACAATAAATTTTTTTAAATTTAAATCATACTTTGTAACTAAATGTATTTATAATTTCTTTGTTTGTATTTAAAAAAAGGAATTTTGTTTCAAGTTTTCTATTTTTTTGCCAGTGTACAAAGCGCATATAGATGTACAAGTTTGTGTGTTATAGGACTCAAACAAACACACATACATACACTTTTACGTATTATCAAAATGCCTTTAGGAGGTAACTGACCTCATAACTATCACCAAACATTACAAGTGTAATAAACACACATATCCACTCACTCCCCTATTTCTCCCCTAAAACACACACATAATTACACAAACGCTAAAACTTTTATTATTCTACGATATGAATAAAAAAAGGACGAAAGCAACAAAAATGACAGAAAATTAAAGGCACTGCCAGCCAACGAACAAATATGTTCTTTTTCTGCAATATTAAGTTGACTTTTGCCAACACTTGAGGGGGAAGAATTTAAATTAACTGCTGCTGCAGCCTGTAAATTTCACAAACTATTAAAAGAGGATATCACTGCTACTACACTCCTACTCCTACTGAGTGTATTAAAAATGAAAAGAAAAGATATTTTTTTTTCAATTTTATACTTTTGCTGTGGCCACGTTTTAATTTGGTGGTAGTTCGTGATGGTAAATTCAGCGATAGTGCGGTTATAACGATTAATGTAAATGGTGGCAAAAGTAGTGAAGGTTGGCTGGTAAATGTTGTGGTTGTAACGATGGCAAAGTCTAATAATTTACTAAAAGAAAATGCGTGCATGTGCTTGCATATTCATACTATCACATTTTTTCTATACCCAAGAAACCATATTCGGTTTTAATGTAGGAGTAGATGTAACTAAAAGCTTCAAATATTTGAATTTTAAAATATTTTTGCACCAACTCACCATTTAAAATCGAATGCAGTCTGTGCCATCTGCTTACCCTAATTTTATAACCGCAGCAGCAAAATTATAATAAAAATAAATGCACATGTTGCATATGTTCATCATAAAGAGGGTATTAACTCAAAAATTTAAAAATTTTCAGTAGAAGCAAGAACTTGTTAATTTAATATTTTTGAAAAAGGACTATGTAGGCCCACTGTTTTCATTCCCAAAAAGTAGATAAACTTACATGAAATTTTTCATGATATTTTTTCGCTTTGATTTTTTCCAAAAAATACAAATTTTGGGTTAATACCCTCTTAATGATCAAGTGCGATATGTTTTGCATAACAAAGTCGTTTAAAAAGTAACTTATAGCTGGCTTAATAATCGGTGCCCATTTTTTCAGATTTACCTACAAGAAAGAATTTTGCTACAGTAAAACTGCAAAATGGAAAACTTGTATTGCTCTTAAAAAACCGAAACAATATTAGGAAAATAAATTTAATACCAAAAAAAAGCAATAAACATAGTAAGCATTACAACGATTTAACAAACTATTTTATAAGCTAAAAGCCTTAGTTAAATACTCGCAATAAGAACTCTTAGGTGTCTAAGACGAAAACAGCGAAATCTCAAGTGTCGAAATCAATCGCGCAAATCGCAAGAAACGTGGTAATAAAAAATTCAAAATACATTTATATCCACAATATACGCACGAAAAACAACACTCTTTCTTGGCAGCCAGCAAAAAAAAACTTTTTGGTTTAAAATATTCTGTCCATTAAAGCTTGTCTCTGAAAAATGATTTATGAGGGAATCCTGTCCAATTAAAGAGCAATACTTATAAAACTATATACTAAAACCATCTACGCAATATTTGGATAAATTACTATTTACTTGTTTTTAACAAAATTGACGAAAACTTAAGAAATAAGATTATGTATTTAAAAGTTTAATAACAAGCTTTACAGCATATAATATTTCCTGTGTATTATATATACATATGGGGGATTTCATATCAAGTGACCCAATTTTTCAATCGATGTCTTTTGATTTGGAAAATCGACCTTAACCCATTAAGGCCCTGCGTTGCGTTTTCGCAACGTTCACTTAAACCTCCCCTCAGGCATTTTGTTGTTATTGTTATAAAGCACAGAGAAATAAAATTTAACTTAATATCTAACCGAGCTGTTTTTGGATTTGTATCATACATAAGTTTTTTTTATAAAAATTTTTAATTTACATTTTTAATTTTTCTGTTTTTTTTGGGTACTTGGGTAATCTGAAACTTCTGGAGGAACTCAAAAATCCAATCATCGTAGACATTTGAGACTGTTTTTATGATTGGATACATCCGTGATGCGAAAACGCAACACTGGGCCTAAACGATATACAAATTACATAAAATTGTCAAATAAAACATATTTATACAATCACTTGCTATTTAAAACAACATAATAAAACATGTATACATGTAAATTATAAGATGTTGTTATTACGCATTAGGTAAATTCTCTATGTCAAGTTTGTTATTTTCCTAAAGGGAAGCGAACTTACACCAAAGTAGTCCCGTGATAGGCCTTTGGGGGTAGAGACCGGTTCTAGATCTAACAGTTTATATGAATAAGACCTATCACTTTTACATGGGGTTGTCATTGGTTAATTGACACCATTTGACCAGTTACACATCTATTCTCAATGAACGTGTTTAGTGTTAGTTATAACAATGTAAGATTATTTCGATACAATGTAGTATGTACCGTAATTCATTCCTTTTTTTACCTTCTTGTTCTTTAAATACCAGTTAGATGATTAGTTCTCCTTTCACTGGTCATGAGTTCTATCTTTTTGAACATGTTCTATTTTCACAAATCCAGGAACAACTGACACAAATATCCGGCAGGGTTACTTCAATAGCTACAGTAATAGAAAACTGAACAAGAAATGTGAATTTATCCTCTGCCAGGATATTAAAGAAAAACCAGTTAGAGTGCTAAATTCGGCTATGACAAATATTTGATACCATCCACTGACAGCTAGGATATTTCAGGAGTGGTCATTATATTGAACCTGTGGTAAATTATGAACCGATCTTAACGAAAGTTGACAGTGTGATTTCTAGTCATATAAAACTGTGAAAGATCAAAATTTATAACAATAGAATTTTTTGTTATGGCTTAACCCTTTGAGGACCAGACTTTTTCTGCCGAAGCGATTTTTTATTTTTTCTTATATTCATAATATATGGCTCAATAATAGTAACGTTGAAAAAAATTGGCCCCCTGGTCTTCTCCTTGCCCCTCTTTTTGCTTGGCAAATATAGTTGCCTATAGGCTGAAAGACAATTTTTTATCCAAAAAATTAAATTGAAAAATATAATGTTTTATACATTTTTTATTTATTTAAACTATTTAAAAAGTAATTTATTAATAACTAACAATTTAAAAAAATTCCTATGCGTGGTATTTGCCAAAACAGTCACGTGATGTAAAGCAGAGAAATACATTGCATATAGTACAAAATACATTTGTGAGGCTATATTTGCCATAGCTGGCAAAACGAAGGCATCGTTTCCAATTTTCACGTTTTTCCATTTTATGGAAAGACTTCGGCTTTTTTAGAGAGATACTTCCAGTTCTGGTTGCTTCCGGAAATCTGCTCGGTCTTGAACAGAAGTCATTAATTATTTCCTTTGCTAAAGCTGCCCGAAAATCAATCGAGGCCACTTTCGTCGCGAAGCTGTTAGCCAACATGAGTTTGCTATATATCACGTAGCTATTATGGACGCATATTTCGAAGAGATCAAAGAACAATCGAATATAAAACCGCCATTTGCTTCTGCGATCATACTCATAACCTTTTGTTGGTCCATGAGAACGACACCTCCCATTCCCTTGTTGTAGTGCTGGACAACCAACTGCTTGTCTCGCCGCTTCACTTTGCACACCACAGTTGGGTTGTTGGGTTGAACTGCTGCACTATCATTATGCACATTTCTGAAACCAAAAAAGTATAGAAAAATAGTTACTACTATTGCAATATAAAAACTTGCATTTCCACATATGCATTTACAATGGGTTTTGGATCTTGCGAATATTCATATATGCAATTCTCCTGAAATCCGGTGAAAACGGGGTTTTTATAGGCAAGCGTCTCTCTGAACCAGAAAGTCTTCTCTGGTGGTATAAAAAGTGCCGGCTTTTCTGGTATTACTGCAGCACTTGAAGTCGCTGCAATTGGCTCATCCTCTACAGCAACTTGTACCGCTTTACGACCAACGCGAGCCTTTTTAATTACAGGAGATTCTATAGAATTAGTTCCTTCACTAACAACTTCTATGGGCTCATCCTCTTGGATTCCCATAGCGTAATTTTCTAGAAAAACGAAGTCCTCTTCATCCATATATATATGCAGCAGCTTCTTCCTCATTATCACTGGTGTCGCAAAACCAAAGTTGCTCAATTTCGTTCGCATTAAGGAAAAGAAAACGATCAGGGACTGATCCACTCATTTAAATTTGTTTATTTATAATAACCAAATAATAATACAATTTTAATCAAAAATAACACTCGAAATACAACAATAATACACTTTCGAATAGTAGTGCACGAAATACGTATGCCCTGATTGATTTCGAATAAGAAATGAATAAAAACCAACTAACAATCAGCGCAAAAAAAAACTTTGAACTTAAAAAAAGAACAAACAAGATGCGTTTTGTTCAATTGACTTAAAAAAAACAACGTAAAACTATACACATACATACATACAATGATGAAAATAAAAAAAAATATTTAGATTATTTTTAGGTGCGTTTTTTTTCCGTTTCAACCCACAGGCAAATATACTTGCCAAACATATTTGGGGTAAATGCGGTCCGGTTGAAATTTACACATACTTCCCCCATATATATTTTGAAAGGCAAGAGGTGCCTCCAAAATATACCCGAGTTTTAGCCAGGTGCGCACTACGCTCTCCCCACAGCTCCCCCTGAAGTAAAGCGACTTTTTGGCCAAATTTGAGGCCTCCTAGCGGGCAAATGGGACCACCTACCACATTTTTGTTGCCCCAACCCTCCGCTACAAATCCGTTTTGAACATATATACTCTATCTCTTACGTGAACAATAATATGACGCAAAATCCCCTGGGCAAGTATGTTTGCCTATGGTCGTCAAAGGGTTAAGGCGTACTAAAGTGTTTTTCGAGACTGGGCTTTATATGGGTCCTATGGTAAATTATGGACCGATCAATTAACAAATGTGAAAGAAGTGACGTAGCAGTGCACACAAAATGCCTTGAAGCATATCATAATTGAACTAAAAATAAAATGTAAATGAATATCTTTTTTCCTAAAGACGTCAATAAAATATTTTAATTTAAAATTTTTACAAATGCGCTTAATTTGTATATCGTTAAGGCCCAACGTTGCGTTTTCGCAACGGGGGTTATCTGGGCTCCCACGTATCCGATTTGCCCAAAATTTGTTTTCTCTCATATTTAGGTATAAACAATCAAATTGTAAAAGTTTCATCATTATAGCTCATTGAGATCATGGCTCGGGCCTTAATGGGTTAAAGCAAAAGACATAAGGTTTCTTTTAAGCAAAAAAAAAAAAAAAAAAACATTCCGGATAAAAAAAAAATAAAAACATTCCGGATAAAAAACAAAATAAAAAAAGTTTTAAATTAAAAAAAAAAAATTTTAAGAAAACAAAGAAAAATTCTTGCTGAAAATTTGAGTCTCAACTATCCAATAGGACTAACCTTGGTGCAAATTTCATCTAATTTGGAAGATATCGATTTAAAAATTGGGTCACTTGACATACGAGTAAAGATAAACCATAATTTTATGCTTTGTACATAGAAAAAAATAACAATATTTAGTATGCTATTAAGCTTTATGCGGTCGGAAGTCTACATTTGTAGCCAATATGTATTTGTATGGAAAACTATGTCCACATATCAAAAAAACTTTAGTAGGAGAGTGTTATACTTTTAAGAATATTTGTAAAATAAAATAAGGTCAAATTTGCAAGCACACTAGGCTTGCCAGTTCGAAATTGGCAAAGTGCTTGGCATTGAATAGAAAAGGCTGGATTTTTCTTTACAATTAATATTCCGGTTAAATTGACAAAAAAAAAGTTTATTTTATTTATACCCTCCGACACTGGTGGACATACATACGTAAGTTCGTTTTTTATATAAATTTATAGTTTTTACAATATTGATCTAATTAATGCGGAGTTGATTTAACGATCCCAGTCTACTTATCCGTCGGTTTTTCTGTCCGTGTAAAATGGGGTTTCTGAAAAAGATATGTATATAAAAAGTCCGTAATAGCTTGCAAATAAAATTCACCCAGATCGGTCCAAAAATGTCTGGAGATATCCGCAACATATTACGACTGCCTCTAATTTTTACACATAAAACTTCACTTTTAAAAGTCTTTTTATACATTATGAACCTATTTTTCAACTTTTGCATAGAATAAACGGTCTATAAATTATCTAGTGAACGACAAATAACTATCTCTTTCTTTTAGAAATCACGGTTTTTATACAGGATCGCCCACAGAATATGATATAAAAGAATTGCTTTCTAAAGATAATACCGATGCCTCAAATGAATGGATTATGGTATAAATAAAAAAACAAAACAGAGTCTGATAGTCCGGCTATATATTCTTCCTCTAACAATACAAAATTCCTTGGGATTCAAATTCCCACAGCTCTTTCCGACAAAATGCATTATAACTGCAGCCAAATAAATCAATAATTGTTATTGTTTCCTGATTTTCTGAACAATTTAATGAAACAATTTTTTAAATTCCGATTTAGCTTGGCAAATTAGATTTTTTCTTGATTCTTGACACTCATTGAAAAAGCTTAATAATCAAGCCAAATCAACTTAAACCCTTAAGCGCACGCATGCATACACAAACATGTACAAGAAACCAAAAGTTAAAAAAAGTACTAAATTACATGTTCGACGTGGCCTATTCAAAAAAATTCGAGTTGAGTAACTGAACGATGTGAATTTCCATACATTTTATAAAGTGTCTATAAAGGTCTACGTTTCTAAACTACCGGCCAGGAGATGGCCATTTTGAAAAGTAGGGTCTGGGGGGTGCTATTCATTTTTTTATTTGATTGGTAATAAATATTTTATTAAATGTTACAAACTCTTTCAACAAATTGTGACAAAGAATTAAATTGTCGACATAACCTTGTAAAAGGATCAGCAATAGCGTTATTTACTCTACAAAATTAAAAAAAAAAACAGATTATAATTACGAGTACTACGACAAGGTTTATTAAACATAAACAAACATTCAGGCCCTGAATTTGTAAAACGCAACGCAATCCCAAAAATAACATTGAAAGCAAAAACAATGTAAAAAATTTTTCAAAATTTTGTTGTTGCTTTCTACAGAAATACATATTGCGTTTAAAAATTATTAACGCCTCAAGCTATGCAGCGTTTAAAATTTAAAAATTCAATATTAATTTCTATAGAAAACAACAACAAAATTATGAATTATTTTCGATTTTGTTTTTGCTTTCAATATAATTTTTGGCGTTGCTTTTGCGTTTTACAAATTAAGGGCCTAACTGTCTGTTTT
This sequence comes from Pollenia angustigena, assembly GCA_930367215.1. Lineage (NCBI taxonomy): Eukaryota > Metazoa > Arthropoda > Insecta > Diptera > Polleniidae > Pollenia > Pollenia angustigena. Next base: position 96,584,567 of record OV884059.1, on the reverse strand, counting down.
TAAACATGCATGCATTTTAGCCCATAGCCCGCCAATGTTCTTCGCGTGAGAAATTATATTGAAAACTAATTTTCATAATTTATTTTTGTTCTCAATGTAAATTTTTACACGAAATTTTGTTTTAAATGCGTCCCGAAAAAAGAACATTGGCGGGTCATGGGCTTAAATGTATGTATCACTTAAATACAACTTTTAAGTATGACCTCGTAGCAACATCTTAACAAAGTTCACTTCATTCGTACATACTGTTAAGAAACCCAACCCTTCTTCTTCATAAGCACAAAAGCTTATGTAATTGAACTTAAATAGCGGTTGTATTTCACTTGCATGCTGCTGCATGTTATTCCACGACAAAGTGTGGTAAATTATGGTGGCTGCCTAAAATGCTTGAAGACAACGTGACAGGATCCTACATTTTGCATTTCAAACGCACGAATTCTGTTTACTGCATTAATTTCTTCAAAGGTCACACGTACAAATATTATACACTAAATTAGTAATAATTTTGGAATGTTTTCAGCATAATGTTGTTGAATATATGAGATTGAAAAATAAGGGATATTTAATTAAAAATTGTCTTTTTTAGGATTTTAAATAGTAAAGGAAAAGGCAATTTTTGAAAAAAAGGCAGAGAAATATTTTTTACTAAATATGATAATGGATTAAGCCGAACTTTTACTAGGTTTTATTTTTAATACTTCAAATGTAAATCATTACAGTAAATGCAAATATTTATCTTAAGAAATTGTTTATTTAAGCATTTACGGCACATGATGGGGTGTAAAGAAAACGAGGAAAAAGTGTTATTGCACCATTTAGGTACTATGACATCTACTAAGGCAACAATGATGACACCATCGTCATCATCATGATTATCATTGTAGTCAGCAAGACAAGTAAAAAGAAAGAAAAAATCTCAAGATGACTGACTCAAGTTGTAAAAGAAAGAAGACTTGTAAATAAATGAACACTTGAGCAATGCAGGCAGACATGAGTTGTAAAATGAAGCAAGATGAAATAAAAAAGAAAAAATAATACAATAAAAACACAATACAATCAAATAAAATAGAAAACGGAAGTGTTAAATTCTTAAATAAAACAAATAATAAACAAAAAAAAAAAAAAAAAATCAAATGAATACAAAATGAATACAAAAACAATGAAAGTTTTTAAAAGTGCAACGCAAGAATAGAATATTTTGAAAAAAAATACATACATATACACACATGCACTCATATACATACACTAAATAAACAACCATGATTTAAAACAAGTAGAAAAATAAATAAAATACGAAGAAAAGAAATCCAGTATTATTATCTTTTGTTCCAAATCTCATCACTTCTAACGTTGACAACGTCATCATCATCAACACTAACGTTGTCCTTCTCGCCAATGAAGGCAAGAGCAATTGCAACATTGTTATAAAAACCATGATACCCTCTTAGAACAGCTCAACTTTTGGTACAGGAATGTGACACATTGTGACATGTTATTATTTTCTAAAGGATAAAAAAAAACTACAATGCAAAAGCAAGTATGTAAGTTAAAAACAAAAACCACAACATAGTTCTTTAACGAGTCATGCATTGATAAAATACGATACACAAGACACTGAAACAGGAGCGGTTTAGGAAAAAAATTAATAGTGGATAGACTGGGAGTCATTTTTAATATTGAGTCCTTAACATTAGACTGTGCTAAGAATTTCGAATCCGGTGCTGTCAGGTTGCAATGGTTCTAAATTCAATTAAAATTTTTGGTGTAATTTATCAACACTTTGCCTAGCAAAGAGATTATTTTATTCTTCCCTTCACCTAATGTTTTTAACTAATGATTAGTTATCGTAATAATTAATAATAAGATCAGTATTCGAAAATAAACACTATATATCGCTCCTACACGTAGAAAAAAAAAAATATGTTTAAATATGAACTATTTTTAACGAAAATTTTAAAAATATTGGCCCGTAACTACCCAGTTGGCCAAATGGTCATAGACGCAAATGTCGTCAACGATGTCTTCCGAACATTTTTGAATTTGTCGCCTATATAACATTGATGGCGACAACTTAAGTAAGAAAACGTGTATATTGTCGTGTTAAAAATCTTATTTACGACTTTTTTGGAGACATTTTTTTAAATTTGTCTTGAATAATAATTTATTTAGGACAACGTAAGTAACCATTGCATGCATTTTGTCGTGTTTCAAACCACACTGACGACTAAATGCATGCAATTGTCGCTCATCTTGTCTTCAATTAGGCTTTATTGAGGGCAACTTAGGCGACCATTGCATGCATTTTGTCGTGTTTTGAACCACTTTGACGACAAAATGCATGCAATGGTCGCTTACGTTGTCCTCTACTAAAAAAAATTCAGAACTTTAAATTTGTATGTAATTTAAAATCAATATTTCTTGATGTTTTGCTTTTATTATCAATATTTTTGATAATAAAAAAAATTTAAAAATAAATAATCCTGCCTGTTAAATATACATAATTATTTTGTAACTTATAACGTTATTCGCGGCTGTGTTTCAATTGTACAATTGGAATACACGAATTGATAGGACAAGAAACACAAAAAAGAAATGTTCCTGCTGACTACATTGCCATATCGTAGGATCAACATGCAAACCTGCTAAATCCACTTTTTAAGTAAATTGAGATTTTAATGCTTCTGTTTTCTCTCAAACTGCGCATATGAAATATAAAAAGTTTGTTGTTTCCATTAAAGTTATTGGTAGTTAGCAGGTTTGCATATTATGTCGACGATATGTTAAGTTCAGAACCAATTCCCTTATTAATCAAAAGCCTATTGGAGGTCTGACTGTCTCCACACATCCAGTATCCACTATTTTCGAGCCCAGTCTCTCAAACTTACCCATTAGTTTGGAATTCACTAGTTGGAATTCACAGCCCATGAAGGCCCTGGAATTCACTAGTTGGAATTCACAGCCCATCAATACCCTAAGAGATTTTAGTAAATATATCCTCGAGGTATACCCATTTACCCGTTCCCCTTATTCTGGATATATCGGCAAATTTGAAGTATCGCCAATATATCAGTATCGGTGCTCGTTAAATCCCTAATTGTCACTTACCTATCGACGACTTAATCATAGATAGTGTCAACAATATTGTCATCAGCGACACCATTAAGGTAATGTCGCTAATCGGGCATTAACGACTTTATTTTATAGTCGCCAGTGACAACTTTAACTACATTGTTACCCATATGATCATTAACGACAATATGCATAATAATGTCGCTCACATTGTCGTTTACGACTTAAGTGCCCTTTGTTCGAAAAAGTCGTCGACGATTTGCATGGGCTATCGCCAAAATGTCGTCAGGGATTTACTATGGGTCTTGTACGCGTCCTCGACGTTGTTTTAAAGAGATGGCCAACTGGGTATAGACATAAGCAAAGCATACTTTAAGAGTTCTAAAGTAAACTTTTATAAAAAAATTTGTTTGATATACTATAGACAATCAAAAGCATACTTTACACTTTAAAACCGGTGTTAATTTTAAAACTAGCTGAAGTTGTTTTTAACTAATTTAACAACAGCATCAGCTGTTTTCGCCAAATAAAAAAGTTCTTGCGAAAAGTTAAAAATGTTTATGTTGCAAGATATTGGTCGATATTTTGCAATTATTATTGATTTTGAGGAAATCTTTTATCTTTTAACACAAAATTCATAGGCCCTAATTGTGTAAAACGCAATGGCAAAAATAACAATGCAAGCAAAAATAAAATCAAAAATAATTTGTAAATTTGTTGTTGCTTTCTATCAATGTCAGCTGCTTAGAGTTGCCACTTGCTTATATTTTCTTGTACGTTGTATAAAACAATTTTCTATATTTTAGGTGGCACCCAGCTAAAGTCGGTTCAATTTAAAACATACTTTAATTTCGACTATAGCAGCAAAATAATTAAAAGAATGTTTTTATTTTAAAATTGTTTTTTAAAAGAACCGACCTTAGCGTTTGACTATGATTATGGGCCATTATGTTTAATTTAACTATATTATTGGCACTGACAACCATATTATTGTTAAATTAGTCCTCCATCAATAAGCCACAACCATATTGTGGTTGCCTCTAAACATGTTATGGTTAAATATGTCAATAATTTGTTTTCAAATTAAAAATAATATTTTCCTTTTTTCAAACAGCAACATGTTATGGTCGAAAATGAACCATGCTATTATAAGAGTTAAACGTATTTTAATTATAATTAACCATAACATGTTTGGAGGCAACCATAATATGGTTGTGGCTTCTTGATAAACGACTAATTTATCAATAATATGATTGTCAGTGACAATAATATGGTTAAATTAAACGTAATAAAATGTTTAAAATGTTCATTAAAAATAGTTTGGTTGGAGGTGATCATATTTAAACATGTCTTTTCTCTGGGTGTAAGTGTTCGGTTCGGTAGATTTGTTGAAAATACAAACGCTAATAGTGTTTATGTAGAAAATCATTAAAAAATAACGTTTTCCTGTTTGTCATCTTTCGAACAAAAAAATAATATTGTTCTTATCCAACTCAACAAAAAGATGAGAACATTAATTTCCATTCGCTTTTTTAAAAGAACTACAAACTTCATTGCGTTCGGTTCATATCAGTAATGTTCGTTCGCTTCTGTTGTGAGTAGCGCCCTTTTGGCTTGTAAAAAAAACCAAACATTTGTTACAAAAACAAAATACACATACAAACAAAACACATACACAATACACACACAAGCTGTTCGTGCTGCGGTCGTTGCTAATATTTTTTGTTTGTATTTATTTATCAATGTAAAAAAGGATCATTATAGAACATTAAAATAAGACGTTTGTCTACAGTATCACTACAGTTATTGTGTTTTCTAACGATGAATATAACACTATATAATGTTTTGCTCTCTCTTGAAAATAGTTTCGAACAGTATTAAGGCTAGTGCTCGTCTACACAAACACTAAAAAATAGATATCGTTCCGAGTGTTTGAGCCGAACGCTAAATACATAATGTTCTGCTTATTATATGTAAAGATTAGGATAACTATTACTTTTGGTTATGCATGATAACTAATTGATTGCGATTACAAACAATCAAATATAACCAGGATAACTGCGAATTATTGCAAAAATGTGTTACGATTATTTTCAACGAATATTTTTGATAACTTTCAAAAATTTTATATTCATTCGAACTACAATTTTTTTCGAAACAGTTGATAGACTCTTAAAAAAATTTACAATTGATATATTTTCATATATTCAGTTTAAAATTTATTGTATAAAAAAATTTTAATTGTTATAATTGGTCCAACAGACTGGGCCTAGGATGGGTGAAAAGAGAACAAGTACAAAAAGAAAGAACTCATGACCAGTGAAAGAAGAACCAATAATTTAACTGGTTTATGAAAAACAAAAAGGTAGAAAATGTAATGAAGACAAGTCCTCACCGGTATTGTGACATATTTTTTGGGACTTTCTAAATTTTGGTTCTTGAATTTATTTCTAGGACTTGTTTTATTGAAATATTACAACATTGTATTGAAATAAAACTACATTGTAGTAACTGACACTAAACACTTTCATTAAGAATTGATGAGTGACTGGTCAAATGGTGTCGATTGACCCCCTCCAATGACAACCCCATGTAAAAGTGATAGGTCTTATTCATACAAAGTGTTAGAACTAGAGCCGGTCTCTACCACCAAAGACCATCGCGGTACTACTTTGGTACAGGTGAACACTTCTATCCAAAAGAAAATTTGAACAGCATTTGACTTTAGTTATTTATTATCAACAAAAACTGAATGTGATCAAATTGATCGGTATTATTTTTAATAACAGCATTTACTAAATACTTAATATAATAATATATCAATTCAACAATTTGTATATGCTTGTATCCATACTAATTAGGTGTTCACGGTTAAGAATGTGTTAAATTGCAAAAAAGGAACGTGAAGCTACAGGAGCAGGAAACAGGAGCTACAAAAGGTAGCCTCTGTCATTTTGAAAACTGAACAACGGTTAAGGCAAATGTTTCACGTTGAAGCCTGGAGCAAATATCGCGATTGTGGCAACAATACTAACTCAAAGCACCAAAATTAAATGGCTTAAGGTGCTACAAGGATTAAGGAGTTGCAAAGATTAAATCCTGTATTGGTGGAATTAACTGTACAGCATATAACCAGCACAGTTTTAAATACACTTTATAGTTTTTGCGTTTAAATTTAGTACATATAACTATGAAACTAGAAATATTTTATCGACTATCCCTTTTTTTTTTTGATTATAGTAATGATGATTACAGTCTGCTGGAAAGTTGCTAACGTAACGCCAATTACTAAAAAAGGAATGGCTAAAAACCCTGAAAATTACCGCCAAATTGCAATTTGTATGGTTAATTATCTTGTCAAATATTAAGAGTCAAACTACCTACTAAGCGACCGCCAGTACGGCTTTCTTTAGACTTACTAGCTCTGTTATCGGAAAAATGGTGCCGTTCCATTAAACATTTTGGCGAAAGTAAGGTAATTGCTTTAGATATCTCCAAGGCGTTTGTCAGAGTTTGGCATGGTGAACTGTGGTCAAAACTTGCTACATTTGGTGTCGGTGATAATTTCTCTCGAGTTATATCGAGTTTTCTCAGAGATCGCACTATACGAGTTGTTCTTTCTCCTACTCTATTTCTTATCTTTCTAAATTACCTCCTTTGTCAAACTTCCAACCCTATCTACTCTTTTGCAGATGACAGCAACCTTTGCCATTCGTACTCATTCGAATGCAAAACAAACGTATCCGATGTCGGTACTATGAAGCAGAATATGAATGAAAAGTGCGAATAGGGTATATTTCAATGCCCGAAAAACCCAATGTTGCGTGCTGACGCATAAACGCGCGACAAACAGGGGTGCGTCATCTCTATATATGGGTGGTATAATTATTGAGGAATCTGAATCTCATGATGTTCTTGGCATGAGGATACAATGTGATGTCCGATGGACAGAACATATATTCAAGGTGTCGAAAGAAGCATTCAAATGCCTCGGTTTTCTCCGACGGTGTAAGATATACTTCCCTCCATCTGATCACCTTACTATTTATACCATCTATATCCGACCGCGTATTGAGTACAACTGTCATGTGTGAGCCGGTGCTTCAAAGTCTATTTTGAAGCTTCTCGACCGCGTGCAGGAGAGGGCGAAGGTTCTCATTGGTGACAGTAGGGTATCCAATTCTATTGACAACCTTGAGCACCGTCGCAATGTGGGTTGTATTTGCCTTTTTTTATCGCCACTACAATGGGATGTGTTCTGACGAAATTAGGGGTTTTTTTTAATTTATTCTTTTTCTGGTTCCCGAAACCCATACGTTTGTTCGTAATACACGTTTTTCCTCAAGAGCCCATCCTTATGTGGTCGATTGGCAGGTGAATCGTACAACGCATTACAGAGAGAATTCGTTTTTTCCCGGACTGTTTGTATGTGGAATAACCTTCCTGCAGAAGTCTTCCCTTTCACTTACAACATGATTAAGTTCAAATCGAATGTTCACAAACACTTCTCCCTCTATCCCTCTTCCCACAACCTATTTTCCTAGTTCCAGCACAATGCAATGCATAGTAGGGGTCATTCCCTGGTCCTAACAGAAAAAAAAAATAGTAATGATGTTGAGGTAGTACGTCTATTACTTTAAATTTTGTTTAATTTTTTTCATATACCGACGATCCGCCATAAAGTATCAGTTCTTCAGCTAATTAAATGGACTGGGGAGAATTGGCAAAAATATGATTTACTGTAGGAAGCATTCATATACTTTAACACAACCCTGACGTCTTAAGCACCAGGGGAACGACTGTTTTCTGACAATTGTTGAAAGTTATCAGAAAAAAATCATAAATAATCATTGAAAACACCTGTATGACTCTTTAATTACTTTTGATTATTGTGTTGTAATCACCATTAATCTTGTTTATCTTTTGGTTATTTGGTTTTTTTTTTTTCTTTTCTTTGTAACAAATACATATGTTAATTTTTCTAAGATGCGTTTTTTCCACACTTGAGTTCATAAACCTTTTCCTACTGAACCGATTGAATTGCATATCTTAAAAAGCCTAGGACAACTAGAAACATTTTGAAACCAAAATGTTTGTTATAAAAGTTCTAATTTAATGGTGATTTCAACAGACAGACAGACAAAAAGGTGGACATAGCTTAATGAAAATTCTAAAGGACCCATATATTTCCGATGATTCCTAATAACGCTTAATAAACAATAATAAAGTTAGTATAAAAATGACAGCTCACCGCACATCGATTGCGCAAGGAAGCTTTTCCTAAATCTGCATTATCGTTGTCATCGGGTAGCAGTTTTTACACAGATTTAAGGCTTTTTCTTAAGGCAAAATTTCACAAGCCCATAATTAAATCGTCGGCAGTAACTTTAAAGCCTCTCTCATTTTATTGTTTTAATATTTTTTTTTTTTTTTTTTCTTAATTTTCTCTTTACAAAATATATAAAACTTAATGAAAGTATGAAAGTACATGTGATAAATAAGAAAAGACCCTCTCAAAATAAAATTGGTTCTACCGGCAAATGTTTTGTCAAGTTGTATGTTAAACTTTTTGTCGACGCTGTTTTGTTTGCATGAAAATACGAAAGCCAAAGACTGCCAAGGTCAGTCAAAACACTTTCATTCAATCTTCAATCAATCAATCAATCTTCATTACTCCGTGAAGATTGGTGTCAAACTCAAAATGAAATTAAAAAAGAAGCTGAATCATTAAAATCCACTTTTCCGAAATAATGGACACGAGTTGAAGCCGATAGACATTAAACGATGGTTCTGGATATCCCAGATATCCCGCCCAGGACACATAATAACTTCACGGATGATCAATTTTAGAGATTACAAAATTTAGTTGACTTTCACACTTAAGAAAATATCCAAGAAGCATTATTACTAAAATCACTTAAGCGGCAATTTAAAAATAGACTCAAGCAGCTGATTTTATACAACATTAAGAAAATTGGTTACTTCAGGTTTTGAAGTCGATAACAATTAATAGAATTTTTGGATATCCGAAACACTTATTAGTCATTATTACCTCTTATCTTATCTTATTAGTCATTATTACCTCTTATAATGTACTGGTTATGACAAGTGGTTGTAGGAAACAAACCAAACCCAGCGGTAAATATTGAAAGGACAGCAAATGCAAGCCTTTTTTTAGGCCTCTATACTCCTTTCTAAAAGATTCGCTTCGCATGATATCCTGCCTTCAGAAGCATGCCTTCTAGAAGGTATGAACTTCTTTTTAAAAGACCTTCTGAAATTTTCAGTACACATTCGCTACTCCCTTCTTTGAGAAGGGAGACAGGAAGGTGTTCAGTTTTATTTACTTTTTATTTTTAGTGACCTTCCTTACTCCCTTCTTTGGGAAGGGATCGAAGTTGTTTTTAAAGGAAGTGTGGAAGGCCTTCCGCCCAATGACAACCTGTGTAAAAAATAAATAAGTATGGAATGCGGCGAGAAGGGCTTGTGACTGCTAAATAAGGCCTTCTATTAGGCCTCTTTTCTCATTCTAGTTACCGCTGGGAAGCATTAGAAATCGTATGTGAATCCCGGCCTGATCAGCCGAGTGAATGCAAGAGCCGAATATCGAAGGCGCCTAGGTAATGATCTACATTAAGAGCTGCGATCGGCAAAACAGGGTGCCGCTTTCTCTCTTTTCTCTTTTATTACGTACGTGTGCACACTAATTAAAGATAATTTAACAACATTTACAACAACATATGCAGAATTCATACAACGCATACAATCGCAAAATGTAATATTATAGGTTACCGATCGCAGATGATTTAGAGGGACTTAAAGTGCAGAGAATACGCAGGGGGACATAAGACGGAATATATTGCGTTTGTAAGTCTTTTTCTTCAAATGTTGCCCTTTTTGCATTTTTCTTTGCACCACCTTTCATGCCGTAATACAATGAACACAAATTTATTTAGTTGAGATTTATTTGCAAAAATTACCTTTTAAGTTACCACAACAAAAGTCATTAATATTATATAAATATTAGTATAAACTAAATATTTATCAAAGTAATTTTTAATTAACAAGATTTTGTTTGTCGTGTCTTATTCCCAATTTTTATTATTGATAAAAACACTGAGATTTATGGTTGATGGGATCAGCTATTCCAATGCGCAGTTCACTGTTTGCTAAGGCCAGATCATCATCATAGATATAATCTTATTCTTATCAACAATACATTTCATTAACTGGCAAGTGCACGGCTTAAAAGCACTAAACTGGCAACTTGCTTTATTTTTTTGCGAAACCAATAAAGCAAGTTGTTTTTGCTTTTACATATTTTGTTTTTTCTTAAGTTACTTACAGCTACAATTAATGTTGGGAGAATTCCAACCAACTGTTGGGGGGAGTGTAAGAAAAGATAAACTCACTGTTTATTGTTGTTGTTATTGTTTTATGCTTTGATATTGTTACAAGTAAAACGTTGCTTACAATTCTTATTCACTTAACAGTTTTTCAAAGTTCGGTTTGTGCTTTGTTGTGATACAGACGTGTATTTTAGCCCCGCATACGATTTGAACTATTAATTAATCACATTTGATTTTGTAATATAAGCAGCGAATGGACGCTTAAAAAAAATAATATACGTATTTTGTTATTTAAATTATTTAACATAATAGTGAACAATTTAAAACGATTAAATTAAATAAAATAAAACAGTAAAAATAAATACGTATGTATGAATGTTCATACATGTGTATACATATTCTGAACAAAAACATTAAAATTTCTTGTTTTTTTTTTTGTTGTTGTAAAATACAATAAATAATAAAAATATTAAAGCAAAGCAAAACGGTGAAAAACAAAAACAACTCTTTGCATGAGTACGAACAGTGAAACAACACTAAGACAAAATGAAAGAAACGTTTACGTTTTAGTTCAATCAAACGAAAATAATGCGGAAATAAATAAAACTAAACAAAATAATATAAACTATTTAACGGCTAAGCCAATTACTAGAACACGTTCCCTATCACCCTCGGTGTTTACAAAAACAGTGGATAGTGACTCATTAAAAAAACTACAACTAGATTTGGTGACAAGTGTTGCCAGGCCAGCAAGTATTGCCGTGACGTCAAAAACAAATTTAGTGGGAAATGAAACCATGAACTTAAACACAAATGCAATGGAAAACCCCCCTGTAAAAAGCTGCCAAAAGCCTACAATACAAGTTGGTATGGACAGGTACATAACAGTGCTTAAACGGGGACGCAGCCCTACCTCTGCAGCAGTTGCTTCGGCCTCAAAAGTACCATCTTTTGATAAAATAAATACACAAAATCGTTTTGCGATTCTGGAGGATGAATCCTCTGAAGCACCAAACGTCATTAAATCGTCTAAGCCACCCCCGATATACCTTAGAGAGCAAAACTCTAATGAGTTAATAAAAAGTTTAATTTCGGTGATAGGTGAAAATTCCTTTTATGTAGCTGCAATAAAGCGCGGTATCATTAACGAGACTAAAATACAGGTGAATCACGAGGATGATTTTCGAAAGGTAATTACAGTATTTGAGACTCTGAATAAAAACTTTTATACTTATCAACTGAAGAGCAGTAAAGGTCTTCAGGTAGTAATCAAGGGCATTGACTCATGTGTGGACCCAGAAGAGGTTAAAACATTCTTAGAAGAAAAAGGCTTCAAGGTAAAACATGTAGTAAATATTAAAAATAGAGAAAAAATTCCCCAACCACTTTTTCGAGTGGAGTTTGAACCCGGCGACGTAAAACTTAAAAAAAACGAAACACATCCTATTTACAATTTAAAATATATTCTCTACAGAAGAATAACTATAGAAGAGCCGCACAAAAAAAATGGACCTGTTCAGTGCTTAAACTTCCAAGAATTTGGCCATACCAAGGCATACTGCTACTTACCCCCTGTCTGCGTAGTATGTGGTGAACTACACGGTACAGTTTCTTGCGATAAGTCTAAAACCGACCCCAACGTAAAAAAATGTAGCAACTGTGGCGGTAATCACACTGCCAATTATAGAGGATGCCCAGTATATAATATTGTCAAGCAGACGGTTGGACCGAAAACAAATACCCCTCAAATGCAGGTTGCAAATCAGGTAAACACAAATGCAATTCAAGCCCCCCAGCCTAGTAATAACAGAACCTCTTACGCTAACGTCCTAAAATCAAACCATCAGCCAATGCAAGGTGCTTCGCCAAGTAATGATGAAACTCCGGTTTCTAATTTAAGTCGCTTAGAAAAAACCATGGAAACATTAGTGCAAACGGTAAATAATTTTACGAACACAATGGGTAATATGATGCAGGAAATGCTTAGAATGCAATCGATGTTATTGCAAGCTGTACTTAATAAACCATGAACTGTTTAAAAATTTGTTTTTGGAACGCAAACGGCATCCGCCAACATAAAAATGAATTAGAATACTTTCTTAAAAATAAACAAATTGATGTCATGATGATTTCTGAAACTCATTTGACCTCAAGAAATACGTTTAAAATAAATGGTTATATACTATATGATACCAAGGACCCTCGAGATAGAGCTTGTGGAGGTTCTGCCATTTTAATAAAAACCCGAGTGAAACACTACCTAATGTGTGATCATCGTGAAGATTATCTCCAAGCAACGAACATTTGCGTTGAGGAATTAAATAGAAACCTAGTAATTTCATCGTTATACTCTCCACCTAGATTTTCAATATCAGAAAGCCAATATTGTAAATATTTTAAATCATTAGGACCGTGTTTCCTAGCCGCTGGCGATTATAATGCTAAACATACCTTCTGGGGGTCGCGACTTATAACACCAAAGGGTCGTGTTTTATTTAACACAATTTCTAAAATGGATTTAAATGTGGTAGCGAGCGGACAACCAACATATTGGCCCACTGATCATCAAAAAATTCCAGATGTCATCGATTTCGGCGTGGTTAAAAACATTCCCATAGAAACGATTCATGTTGAAGCCTCCCTAGATTTATCTTCCGACCACACACCTACAATTGTTACTATAATGAACCCCAATAGAATTGTACCTCCGACGACAGCTACGCAAATTAATTGGTTAAAATATAAAAAATATCTCAGTACCCATTGCACAGAAAATATTCCGCTCAGTACACCGGATTATGTAGATCGCTCTATTGACAATTTTGACAGTTTTCTGAAACTAGCTGTTCAACATTCCAATATTGTCCCCAAAAAAACAAAAACTATTAAAATATATTCCACAGATGTCGAGCATCTTTTGTCTGAAAAAAGGAGGGCTCGAAGAGATTGGCAATTGCACAGATCCCCTCAACTTAAGAACTTACTTAAAGAGTGTACAAAAAGACTTAGAAAGTTACTGCAGACTAAGAAAACGGCTTCTCTGGAAAAATATCTTGAGGAACTTGATGCAACCCCACAATCAAACTACTCATTATGGCGCGCAGCTAGAAATCTCAAAAGGCCAGTTGTCTCTAAACCACCATTAAGAAACTTGAATGGAAGTTGGGCAAGAAATGATGTTGAAAAAGGAAATCTGTATGTCAATCATTTAAAAAACGTATTTACCCCAAATATATCTCACGATATTGCGGTCGAGTTACCACCTGTTGCTGCTAGAGCAGCTGTTCCGCTAAGATTTGAGATAAGAGAAATCGAAAAGGCTATTTGTGATTTAAACCCCAAGAAGGCTCCTGGTTTTGATAAGATCAGCAACAAAATGCTTTTGGAGCTACCCAGCATAGCAAAGAAAATTATTCTTTTAATTTTTAATGCTATTTTACGCCTTGAATACTATCCTCAAAAGTGGAAGGTCTCCTTAGTCACCATGATACCTAAACCTGGAAAGGATCACACAAAAGTTGAGTCATATAGGCCTATAAGCTTACTTTCTAATATATCAAAGCTGTTTGAGAAGCTGTTAGCGTCAAAATTAACCCCAAGTTTAAATGAAAATAGATGTATTCCTAACCACCAATTCGGCTTTAGAAGAGAACACAGCACAATTGAGCAAACCCATCGTATAGTAAACGCAATAAGAAAAGCCTTTGAAGAAAAAAAATATTGCTCCGCTCTCTTCATCGATGTTTCTCAAGCTTTTGATAAAGTCTGGCATGAAGGCTTATTACATAAATTGAAGCTCAACTTACCAGTAAACACACACAAGCTGTTAGAAAGCTACTTAGTCGGTCGAAAATTTATTATTAAAGAAGGTGATTATTTAAGCTCTCCTCAGCAAATTGACGCTGGAGTCCCTCAGGGAAGCATCCTGGGCCCACTTTTATACTTAATATATACCTCGGACATGCCAACAAACAACTACACACAAACTTCAACATTTGCTGATGATACAGCTTTTTTGAGCGTGCACGAAAACCGTCAAGAAGCATCTCGATACCTACAGGATCATATATTTCAACTCGAACTATGGTTAAAGCAATGGAGGATAGAGGTCAATGAGCAAAAATGCGTACATATAACATTCACCTTGCGTCGGGAATCATGCCCCCCTATTAAAATCAATAATCAAATAATACCTCAAAATTCGCATGTAAAATACCTCGGTATTCATCTAGATCGCCGTTTAACGTGGAAAAGCCATATAGAGGCAAAATTAACTCAAATGAAACTAAAAGCCATCCAAATTCATTGGCTTATTGGAAGAAACTCTGTCCTTAGTCTCGACTGCAAACTTCTTCTTTACAACTCCATCTTAAAGCCAATCTGGTGCTATGGTATTCAGTTATGGGGCACTGCCTCGGCCTCTAATATCGAAAAAATTCAAAGGCGCCAAAATAAACTACTTCGAATAATCACAGCTGCCCCTTGGTATGTTAAAAACTCAAATATTCACAAGGATCTTAATGTTCCATTAGTTAAAACTATGATTACGAAATATGCAGTAAAATACTTAAAAAGGCTCGAATCGCACCCAAACCCACTAGCACGAAATATTTTAAATGATAGCGGCCACACTCGCTTAAGAAGAAGAGACACTGCAGCACTTATCCAATTAGATGAGCGATAAACACTATAAAAGTGAACAGAACCCGCGATGAAGAAAATTTTTGTCTGGCACTGGCAGGACAAAAAATAACGTATTAGGTTAAGATTTGATTAATTATTGTTAGTTCATATTTAATATATGAAGATTCAATAAATAAATAATGAGGAAAAAAAAAAAAAAAAAACTTAACAGTTTTGTTTGTATAATATCTTTAGGTTTTCTTAAATCTTTGGATCAAGTTTCCTGATGATCTGGCCTAAGCAGCCAGTAACATGCGCAAAGGAATAGCTTATCCCATCCACAATAAATTTCAGTGTATTTATCAAGAATAAAAATTGGGAATAAAGCACGGCAAACTAAATCTTGTTAATTAAGCGCTTGTTGAAATAATGTTTTTGTTTGATATGGTTGAAGTTTTGTTATTTTTGTTTGAATCACGAAATTTGTGTTGATTGTAGCGGCCTGTTTTTACACATTTCTACTTAATTACCAAAAACGCTTTTTTTGTCTTTATTAATTCAAAATTATGTTTTACAATTTACATATATAACGGTCTCAGCGCCATTAAGGTTTTTTTCTGTCCTTTTCTTCGAAAGCTGCCTTAACAACTGATTTTCACACGTCACTTTTTTCATCCCTGTGGTACTCTGTGAACAAAAGATGTCACAAACTGTTCGGCAGCAGGGTCTCGATGAAATAGGCTCCTTTTATTATCATGGGAGCATCATCACAAAGTATGGCGATTTTAAAGAAGATATTTTAAACTGTATCAACAGGGCCAGACAAGCCTTTGGCCAACTCAGCATGGAAATCTAGCTACCTCTCCATATGTACAAAATGCAGAATATTTAATTGCTGTGTAGAATCTGCGCAGTAATATAGATATTAGCCCTGGCTACGTAGCATGCAAAAAGTCTTCTGGCCAAATACCATCAGCAACAACCGTAACAATCCATACTCCTATAGATATTGAAATCTTATTGCGTGAATGGTGGTGGATTGGTCATAAATTGTCATAAGCCACAATACGACATTACCAATTAACGCAATAGTGAGAGGTTATTATTCGTTTGTGCTGATATTTACTGAACCTAAAGCTATTGGTCCTTGATCTAACTTTAAGTATACCGTATTCAGAATCACTTTCAGAGTTGTGTAGTGTGTTTGACAAGTCGTCGTTACCATTCCTTCTGTATGTAACACGAGCTTCAAACTTTGTGTAAGCAAAAATGTCCACACACATCAAACCCATCAGTGAGAATTTGCAACGATGCATATTCTCACTGATTTAACAAATAAAATTATGTAGAATAAGCAAAATAGTTTTCAGTAAAATAAGTTGTTAGTTGTTAGGTGGGAACAAAAGAAATAATCACAATTGTATACTTAAAGCGGACAGTCGCACAAGCGGCTGTCCCGCATTTAATATAAAGAAAATAAATAAATAAAGATCTTAAAACCAGAACAGTCGCACAAGCGGCTGTTCGAATAAAGAAAAAGAGTGTTTTATTTTAAAGTAAATTTAATAAATTTTACAGTTGATCTAGCGTTGTCCCTCCATCCATATGGCTGGCTGGCTGTCCGTGTAAACCTCGTCGCAGTTAAGAGATAATGAAATGGGGGAGATCGGTCCAGAGTTTCACAGAGTGCCCTTACAAGCATCCTAACATACACCATCTTATTATGTTGGTATTGAGATAATATTTGGTCCAACTTTTGTATTGCAATCTAAATCATCTTACCAAATTTAATTGGAATTGGTCCATTTTTTACCGTAGCTCTCATACATATACTACTCCCGACTACATATTTAACAACAAAATATTGTGCTGGCTGGTCCAGAATTTACTATTGGTCCAATTTAAACCCCCATCCTAAAACTACTTAAAGGCAAAAAAAAATCTCATAAAGATGAAGATATCTGAAAAATTCTCTGCAAAAAATAAACTTGTACACGAACCTTAACCTCATAACTTAATTTTGTTCTGGGTGCTCATGATGGTTGTCCATGGGTAACAGACAAAGTCGGGCTCGACTAACTTTACTTTCTTACTTGTATTTTTTCATTCTTTTTTTTCTAAAATGTTAAATATACTTTTTTACAACAATTTTATAGAAATAGCAAATAATTCAAGAACCAGGTAGCAGTAAATACTTGCAGAAAGTTAATTCTTCTTTAAATATATAATCAAGACTTCCATATTCTTAAGCTTCTTTGCTGTTGTTTAGGCCGCAATTCGAATCTATTTCAACTTTCATTTCGAAATACTTGGTCCTGATCACTGTTCTAAATCGAGAAGGTTTAAAAGTAAGTTCAATCATTTATAAAGGTACAAATAAAATCAAGAATATATTTTTGTAACAGACCAAGCAAGGCGAAGTAATTTTTGCGGTGGCGTTAAAAGCACAGCTGTGCTACTTTTTTCTTATTAAGAGAGAGTAATGTCACAATTTGCTTTTGTTTTTGACATATCGACCAACAAAAGCAACAAATAAAATACAATTTGCGTTTTTTTTTTTTGTTATACTTGTTGTAGTATCACCACCACCGCCTAAATGAATTCGCCTTGCGATCAACTTTTTTTTAACTTAAAAAAAACCACAAATTTTTTTTTTTTTTTTTTTTTTTGTGGAATCAGCGATTTTCCTAGGCTTAAGCCTAAGATGGTCCTAATACCGAATAAAAATAATGAATACAACAAGCAACTGTGTCCAAACTTACATCCACAAAAAATAAACAGGGTTTTTTGTAGAGCAACAGCACACAGGCATTATTCTGCAGTCTTTACTTTTCCCAGGTTACGAACAAAATCATACCCAAAGATAGCAATTGCAATATTTTTCTATTTCATCTTTCAATTTTTGAAAAGACAGCTCCTGTTTTCCCTATTTTACATTCTGCCACTAATAGTCAAAATGACTGATGCTCAAGTTCTATGATGGCGTGAAAATTGGGAAAAGAAAAATGTAAATTTCTGATGAGTAACACTAGGCAACAGCCATTTTGTTATTTGGTTCTAGCATACTTTTTCTCATGGATTTGGACCTACTGAACACGAAAATGAATTTTAAAAATTTTTCTGTCGATTGGTTTGCGAGATACAAATTTTTTAATTTTTTTTTTTTAATTTTTGGAGGTACACTTACTATTTTGAGCATATCTTTAGTCTTCTTTGACCTATTTTATCCTACTACTACTCAAATTAAAGACAATTGAGCCGTCTACAACTTATTTTCAGAAAATTTTCAAATCGGGTTAGTAGTTTTGATGTTGGCGGCTTAAAAAGGTTAAAAAACTGGGTTTTTTTAGTAAAAATGTGGCTGAAAAATTCATATAAAAATTCATATAAAATATAAAACGCGATGTTAACAGCGATTTTAATTTTTTTACGTATAGCTGACACTTTTCCAAAGAAAATAAGCCCTTACTTAACAAAATCTGATGACAAATGGCCGACTTATTATTTTTTTGGTAAACGACCGAAATTCCTCTATTTCACGATTTTTTGATTTTCATTATTTGCACAGCTTACCTACCCAACGCAAACGAATAAATACATTTGAACTTAATTTAAAATAAACAAATTAGTCTTCGTATATTATTTTTTAATTTATTTACAGCACTACATGCTCATACATATTTAAACATAAGGAGACACGGTTATCAATTGCATTTCAAAACTGTCTGTGAAAGTGTAAAGAAGTTAATATTTAGAAAACGCAAGGAAGACAATGAGTAAAAGACTACGTGTGTTCGAGTGTTTGAACGATCCAGACAATTTCTGCAATGTTTGTGGCCAGTTTATAAAAAAAAATCACGCACACAAGTTTACTCCAGCAGTACAATTGCACTATTTGAATTATTTTGGTATTTCACCAAATATCACAGAACCATGGACACCTAAGTCGCTGTGTGATCTTTGCTATATAATCTTAACCAACTGGGCAGCTGGCGGAAGGTAAGAATTTTTATTTAAACACATTATACATAGCGAATATAGTAATTTATTTTAATTTTAGCCGCCATATGAAATTCGATACACCAATGATGTGGAAAAAGCCGCTATGCCATTCCACAGACTGTTATTTTTGCCTCACCACAAACAGTGGGGTAGGAAGATTTTTTAAATGGAACTACGCTCAAGTGGGATCGTTTGCGCTTCCAGTACCACATTCGCATGATGTGCCATATCCAGTGTGCCCTGGTGCATCTCTTCAAAAAGCAGAATCGTCAGAAGAAGAGTCCGAGTCAAATGCAAGCGAATTTGAGCCGGGTGCAAAGCGAAAATTACTGTCACAGGCCGAACTAAACGATTGGGTGCGCGATTTTGGTCTCACTAAGGAGAAATCCGAACTTTTTGCGTCTCGGATGATAGAGTGTGGATTTGCGGCTTCAGAAGTGAAAGTATCAACGTACAGAAACCGTCACAAGGAGTATGCAAAATTTTATACAAAGAAAGACCAAATATGTTTTTGCAGCGACATTTCAGGCTTGTTCCAAGAGCTTCACCAAATTCACAACCCCAACGAATGGAGGTTGTTTATTGACAGCAACAAAGAGAGCTTGAAGGCAGTTCTCTTACATAATGGGAATGAAAAGCCATCTGTTCCTATTGCTCATGCGGTTCATTCAAAGGAGAACTATGAAACTATGGACATTTTGCTGAAATGCATAGAGTATAGGAAATACAATTGGAAAATATGCGCCGACCTTAAAGTTGTGGCCATTCTGTGTGGACTCCAAGGAGGCTATACGCGACATTGCTGTTTTCTGTGCCTTTGGAATAGCCGCGCTGATGATCAGCATTATATAAAAAAAAAATGGTCGGTACGAACGAAACCTGTAGTTGGAGAAGCGAATGTTCAGCGCAAACCACTAATAGAGAACCGTGAAAATATAATACTTCCGCCGCTGCACATAAAATTGGGTTTGATTAAAAATTTTGCCAAAAAATTAGACAAAGAAGGTGAAGCTTTTGCCTATTTACGGTCAATTTTCCCTTACCTTTCGCTGGCAAAAATTAAAGAAGGAGTCTTCGCAGGACCCGAGATAAAAAAAATTTTGAAAGATGAAAAATTCCCAAAGCTGTTATCACCCATCGAAGCCGCAGCATGGAATTCCTTCAGGCTTGTTGTGGAAAACTTTTTAGGAAACAACAAAAGCCCGAATTATAAGGACATAGTTGAGGATCTGGTAAAGAACTATGAAGCCATGGGAGTGCACATGTCACTTAAAATACACTTTCTGCATTCTCATTTGGATTTTTTCCCTGAGAATTTAGGAGACGTGAGCGACGAACACGGCGAGCGCTTTCATCAGGAATTGAAGGCTATGGAACGACGCTATCAGGGCATGTATGACACGGCTATGATGGGTGACTATATTTGGACCCTAATACGTGAGACCGATTGCAGCGAATACAAAAAACAAAGAAGAAGTCAGCAGTTTTTCCACATGGCATAAAATGTACACTTATATCTTTGTTTTTACTAATTTTTTTTGTGCGTTGATTTGCTTAATTTAATTAGTTAGTTTAATTTCGTTAGTTTAGCTAATTGTGCGATACATTGAGCATGTAGTGCTGTAAATAAATTAAAAAATAATATACGAAGACTAATTTGTTTATTTTAAATTAAGTTCAAATGTATTTATTCGTTTGCGTTGGGTAGGTAAGCTGTGCAAATAATGAAAATCAAAAAATCGTGAAATAGAGGAATTTCGGTCGTTTACCAAAAAAATAATAAGTCGGCCATTTGTCATCAGATTTTGTTAAGTAAGGGCTTATTTTCTTTGGAAAAGTGTCAGCTATACGTAAAAAAATTAAAATCGCTGTTAACATCGCGTTTTATATTTTATATGAATTTTTATATGAATTTTTCAGCCACATTTTTACTAAAAAAACCCAGTTTTTTAACCTTTTTAAGCCGCCAACATCAAAACTACTAACCCGATTTGAAAATTTTCTGAAAATAAGTTGTAGACGGCTCAATTGTCTTTAATTTGAGTAGTAGTAGGATAAAATAGGTCAAAGAAGACTAAAGATATGCTCAAAATAGTAAGTGTACCTCCAAAAATTAAAAAAAAAAAATTAAAAAATTTGTATCTCGCAAACCAATCGACAGAAAAATTTTTAAAATTCATTTTCGTGTTCAGTAGGTCCAAATCCATGAGAAAAAGTATGCTAGAAACAAATAACAGACAAAAGTTTGTTATTTGTGACCTAGTGTAATCTGCCATGAATTGATAAGTGTGCTTTTGTGTAGTAGACATTATTTCTCTACTCTCTGTCGGATGTTGATTTTAACAAGTCATACAGAAATGTATCTAACATTCACATGCATACATGCACACAATTACTAATACATAACACGTATGTGTCACAACAATTATATAAATACAATTCAAATGTATTTATATCCATATATTTGATTTGTCTTTGGCAGAAAAAAATATAAAAAAAAAAATTTTAAAAAATCTTAAATGTGATAAAAAGCTATAAAAATTTATTTTATTTATTTCTGTATGTGTGTTTGTATGATTGTTGTTTTACCACACACATAACATGCCACATATATTTAAACATTTTCTTGTGGCATGTGATACGAGTTGTATGTACATACATATATTGTTGTGTAGGTCGTTTGCTTTTTATTTCCATTTGAACCTTTTTTTTTTATTTTTAACATGCTTTGGGGCAATTGTATGTAAAGTGTGCATTTCCTGTTGCTGTTATACAACTTCGTATACTATTTCCTTCCTTCCTAGTGGAAAAGTCAGTTATATTTACATCTGTGTGTGTAGTTGTATGCCCATAATGTATGCAAGTGTCTGCAATCATATGTATGTATGTGTTTCACTACAGAAAGAGTATATTTTTATACGCTTCACCGAAGGTAAAAGGGTTGACATTTATAAGTTTGTCATACCGTTTGTAATTTCTGTAAAATTGTTCTTAGACAATATAAAGAATATATATTCTGGGTCCTTATGATTAGCGAAGTTTATTTGACGATGTCTGTCTGCCCGTCTGTATGTTGAAGACCCCAGGAATTATTGGGATTTAATACTAAGATTTAACATATGCTCTGCTAAAGTTTGACATTAAAATTCAGCCTCCTTGGTACATAAATGACTGAGATGTGAGCAAAAAACCACGACTGCCTCTAGTTTTACCCATATATCCCTTGTTGTTGTTAGTTTTTTTTATATATCTGCAGGACCGCAAGAGCCAAAGTATCCAAATTAGGTACAAGCATCTTGGTTTTCAATACACACCCTTTCTAAATTGGGGGGATAAAAGAAGAGGGCGTGGAACATCCCATACAAACACGTAATAAATTTCTTTATATGTGGAGAATGGAAAGAGACAAAGTTTCTTAATTAGGTAAAAACATCTTGGGAATCGACATTCAAAGACCCACAAAAAGGGGGCGGGACCAGAGAAGTGGGTGGTATTGGAGAATTCGGCAGGATTAAAAAGTGGGCGGGATTGGAGAAACAGGCGGGATTAAAAAAAGGAGTCGAGGAACAAATAAGTTTTTTATTTGTTTATATTATAGGCAGACAACTATAGAGAACGGTAAGGGAAATATGGTCCAAATTTGGAACACATAGCTGGGCTATTAATAGCACAATCTCTCTTAAAATTGGGCGGAATAAGAGAAGTGGGCATGGCGTCTTTATAAGGAAGACGTTATCGATTTGTTCATTAGATTATTTTATAGCATTTCAAGAGCCAAAACTCTCAAATAAGGTACAAGAATTTTGATTATCAATTCACAGCATCCGACAAAATGTGGGCGGGATTGAAAAAGTGACATAAAAGAAATCTATTTCTATCTATAGATATAGATTTTCCTTTCTGTTCTTATCGCACCATAGTGAAGGGTATATAATATTCTTCATAGCCGAATACAGCACTCTAACTTGTTTTATTTTTTGTTGCAACTGCAGACAACAGATATTTACACATTTTATTTAAGTAAAAAAAACTCACAATTTATTTGTTTCTTTTTCTCTTGTTGTCATTTTGTCTATTTTATGCAGTGCATTCACTTGCATATCTATTGAGGCCTGTGCCTCCGTCAGTGTCTACGGCCATGTGATTGTCTGTTTGATGCTTCTTAATATGCCCAACAAATGCAAGTGTCGGAGTTTGGTGCACTAACAAGTGCCCTTGTTCAATAGACCAAAGTGTTAAAATTGCTTTAAGTGTTTTTAAATGCAAGTAACTTGTTTTCAAATAGATTCTATTTCTGTGATTTCCACTACAATTTTTTACATATGGCTTGTCACTGAAATGAAGATTTCTTCTTTGCATTTTACTAAAATGGGAAATTATTACCACTTGGGTTTGTAAAGGATTGAATATAACGATAAGTGTGGTTACAGCGTTAACAAGTAAGCATTTTAATAAATATAGTCTTTAACTTTTAATAAATTTACACATCATTAAAATCTTTGGCATTTTATGAAAAAAACAGGAATAATATATTTGCCTTTATATAATTTCCTGAAATGACTTAGCTTTTATATGTATGTAATAATATAAATGACAATTCAGTGGGTTAAATGAAGTTCATTAGAATTTTAGTGAGCAACAAAAACAGAAACTAAAAGGCATGAACATAAAAACAATACAAACAGTCAAGCAAGTCCAGATTTAACCCTACATAACCTCTAAATAAATCCTAACTGCTTTGTGTTTTACTAGGCTTTTACCAAAGCTGGAAGTGAAATTTTTAGCCCATAGTGCTTTCTGAATATCTAATGCGGGTTTAAAAATAGTTCTTTAATATAACGTTGCATTTTAGCTTTTTTTCTTATATTGTACAATTTATTTAATTATTCAATACCAAGTGATTAGAGCATACATAAAGATAAATTTGATAACAAATATTTTGTATTTTTTCTAAGTTGTCTTGACCGCTTGGATTAAATGATTTTTTTAAACTAAAATCTTAATAAACGTATATTGAAAAGTCGTACAATGCTCTATTTGTTCTCTAGGGGCTAATTCTGGCGGTCGTTATCGCATATTTTTTCGATTGAAGGCAATTTTATTTCTAATTCTTTCAATCTATACTAAACGAATCGAAAACATTTTTTCAATGTTCGGAAAATTTAAATAAATGCTTTACAACACTGAAAAAATAGTTTCAATTCGAAAAAGTTTGCGATCACAACTGCCAGAATTAGCACACTCGCTTGACGAATTAAATATCTTCAAAACTGAAGATCGTGTGTTACTGATTCAAGCTATTTTTGCTTTGTGTGTGGTGAATATTTGGTTGGAAATAAAGGATTTGCAATATCAGAATCATGAAAATATGCATATTAACATTATTTTGGTTTAACAGTGAGAAACTTAGACAAACCATGGACACCGACAATGTTTTGCATATTCTTCATTCGCATTAAGATTTTTTTTCCAAAAAAAAAATGGGGTTAGTGAGCGCGAACAAGGGGAGCATGCTCACCATTAAACATTGAAAGAATTTATTAAGAGTTTTGAGACAAAAGCATGCTGGGAGACTTTTCCTGCACTCTAATACGTGAAACCGAACCAACAAAATACAAATGACGCCCAAATAACCATTCACTTTTGAAAATTCATTGATTTTTAAATACATTATACAATTAGGATTTGGGTTTCCTAATAAGAGTGTCGTTGTCCTGCCATGGGTACTGTCCAGCGCCAATTGTTTGTCTTCACATTCAAACTTTTAGCAAAAGTTTAAACTTTACTAAGTTAACTGCATTCAGGTGTGTCTCGACAGCTTCAATAACTCCTTGGTGGCTGAGAATCAATATTATCACCAGAATAACGCATTTATGATAAGATTTAATCACCTCTTTGATTTTCTTTACGGTCTGAGATTATTCTGGCTAAAAAAGTTTGCATGGATATGTTCTAAGATAAAACAAACATCACACTGGTTTCTTTAAGGAGGGTCATCTCAAATTGCAAATTTTCTTATTTTTTTTTAATTTAAACGATGGTCACATCTAGCCACTGTAAATTTTACGGCATTGTCTCTACTCTTTCGCTGAAAAATACATCTGTTTTGCTCTTTTTGATATAAGAGTCCATACGAATGAGAGAACAGTAATTTGGCTTTAATAAAACCGCACGGGTTTCTCTTAAGGGGGATATGCCCCAAAGAACACATTTAGTATTTTTTCATAATTTTGTTCCGTTAAAACAACTCACAGCAAACATTTCGAAAATGATGTAACCAACAAAAATAAAATTTTACAGGAGCGTGTTTTTTTATTTTATTTCATATAA
Organism: Pollenia angustigena; assembly: GCA_930367215.1. Taxonomy (NCBI): domain Eukaryota; kingdom Metazoa; phylum Arthropoda; class Insecta; order Diptera; family Polleniidae; genus Pollenia; species Pollenia angustigena. Next base: position 96,559,194 of record OV884059.1, on the reverse strand, counting down.
ATTTTGTATGAAATTTGTCGGTTACCTCAAAATTGTTCTTGCTATAAAATCGTAACGGTGCCTTATGTGACCACGGAATTTTAGGAGATGATGCAAGTGTTGCCAATAAAGTTATTTATTAAAAAAACTATAATTGAAAATGATGTCGCTTACATCATTTTTGCTATTAGGGCTCGATTTATTCTAATTAATTTTTGTCATTTCAACATTTTTGTTTAAACAAAACACCCGTTATTGCATAATATTACATAATTTTTGCGAGGTATAAATACGTGACTGTAACTAAAAGTTAAAAAGGTTTTCTAACGAGCTTTAAAGTATTTTCCTCTTCAAAAAATCTAAGTTTTAAAAATACCCGGTCATTTAGGGAAACACAAGTACAGAGAAATAGATAATACTCGAATATTAAAAGATATTTTATTTTATAATTTACTGAAGATAAATATATAGCTCAACCATTTAGTTGCTAAAAACTCTCTTCACATTAATATTATTTACAAAAGGTAGACTGCAAATATTCGCTAATTCTTCCTCTAAATTTATACTATAATATTTAGAAATAATTCATAAAACACCTTTATTTTCTTTTAAATTAATTTACTTTACTTTTCTGTTCAACAGTAAATAAGTTTTCATTACTTAAGAAAATACTTTAACAATTAATTTTACTTTTTCAACTGCTTAGCACTGTGTCACTCAGTTAGAAAATTCTAAACAACTAGAGAAACATTTAATTTAATTTTCTTTACATTATTAATCCTTTTTAAGAGACAATTATCTAAGAGTGTATAAATTGTTACTCTTACATTTAAGTTAACTATATAATCGTAATACTGAAATAGTTTAGAAATGGCAGTTACGTAAGAAAATTAAATTTTAATTTACAAAACTTGTGTATAGACGCTAAAGTTTAATTTGTTCAGTTCGTTAGAATTGTTGTATAATAAATGAGAAAGAAGAAAAAAAAAAAAATAGTTGCAACACAAAACATTTGACGTTTTATTTTCCTTTTTTTTTTTTTTTTGCTTAAGAATTCTGTTCAAATATGGCTGAAAGTACGTGACATAATTTTTGCTAAAGCAAGGAGGAAGAGGATACAATACGCTGTAATAAGGCGGATATTGATTTTGAAATAATTAAAATTAAATAAAATTAAAATAATCATTGAAGACCCCTCGTGAAACTAAAAAGCAATCTACCTTTGAGTGTTTATCTGACTGTCGACTGCTTGAAGCGATCAAATTCGGTAATAAAAGTCGGCAAAAATATTTCTTTGCTAAAATATCAGTTTGCTTATGCCTATAAAACCGGCTTAAAAAGGGCAAAAACAAAAACAGGAAACATTAGTCCATAAAATTCGTAATTTGGCTCCATAAACAGTACCCCAAAATAATGGTTAAATGCGAAAAAAGCCACACTGTATGATGGTATGACTTTTGTTTAGTACTAAATTTTTAGCGAAACTATAATTTTACATATTAAACCCTGCAGTTAGGTTTGGACCATTCTGGTGAGCTTTGACTTCAAAACGATTCAACATGTTAACTTAAAAAATCAACTTAAGGGGTACTTTTATATTTTATAACTTCTACGAAATTATCAATCATCTTTTATATAAAAGAAGATTAAAACATGAATACAGGTATAGCCCTTACCGGCCCTAACTAAAGATACTTAAACAAATAAAACTGTTAAGCGTATAAGACTTATAAGCAACAGTTCTACTTGTAGCAATATCAAAGTTTAAACAAAACACATCAACAATAAACAGTGGGTTTATCCCATCAACAATAAATTTCAAGGCAAGTGCACGGCCTAAAAAAGCACTTAATTGACAACATGCTTTTGTAAGTTGTTGTTGTTTCTATATTTTTTTTCTTAATCTACTTACAACTACAATTAATGTTGAGAGAATTTCAACTAATTGTAGTGGGGAATGTAAGATGAGATGAACCCACTGTTTATTGTTGATGTGTCTTGTTTAAACTTTGATATTGTTGCAAGTAGAACTGTTGCATAACAGTCTTATACGTTTAACAGTATTTTTTGGTTTAATATCTTTGGTTTTTCTAAAATCTTTATGGATGAAGTTTCCTGATGATCTGGCCTAAGCAACCAGTGAAATGCGCATAGGAATAGCTTATCCCATCCACAATAATTAAATTATCAATAAAAAAACTGGTAATTAAGCACGAATAACAAAATCTTTTGAAATTAAATCAAAATATTTACAATCGTGAGCAATAAACTGGAATAAACACGTTTTCAAAGTGTCGAAAGAGGCATTCAAGTGTTTAGGTTTTTTAAAACGGTGCAAGAATTACTTCACTTCCTCCGATCTCCTTACTATCTATACCACCTATATCCGACCGAAGATGGAATGCAACTCCCATATATGGGCAGGGGCTTCAAAGTCTATTTTGAACCTTCTGGACCGTGTACAGAGGAGGGCGGTGAAGCTCATCAATGACAGTAGGGTATCCAACTCTATTGACTCATTGGGGCATCGTCGGAATGTGGGTTGTGTGACACTTTTCTATCGATATTACCATGGGAGGTGTTCCACTGAGATAAGTGAACTTATTCCACCCGCCCGAGTATTTCTTCGTAATACGCGCTCATCCAGTGGATCACATCCGTTTGTAGTCGATTGTCCTGTGTTTCGCACAACGCATTATAGAAAAAATTCGTTTTTCAGAGGTCTTTCCCGGTACTTATAATTTATTAAGATTCAAGTCAAATGTCCACAAACACTATTCCCTCTTTCCTCCTTCCCAAACCTTATTTTCCTGATCAACACAATGCACTGCATATATAGGGGGCATCCCCTGAGTGTTGGTTTATCGTTAAAAAAAAAAAAAAAAAAAAAAAAAAAAAAAATTACCTTTAATTTAAGTACCCTTATATAGATATAGCTGAAGTGGCACTTTTTTCTGTCCAAGAGGTCTCCAAAAGTTCCGCCCTCTCTAAATGTTTGTTTCTTGTAAAATTCCTTTCGTTCAAGTACCTATACATAACACTAAGTGGGCGGGCCGGTTTTTGGATTCAGGGGGCCCACGGTCCTCAGCCCCCTTAAATTTTAATTTTAATTTTGTTTTGTTTTTTTTTTATCCACAGGTGTTCTAATTTTTTTTCGTGTGCCCTATAAACTACACTTTTGCCAAAAAACTGCTTATATTTTGTCTAAGAGAAATCCCAAAGTACACATATGTGTATGTCCTGTTTCGAAGGACACGGGCTTTGTATGTACTTTAAAAGTTCATTTTTACGTTATCTTAGGACGAACTATCATAAACTGGGAATTTCACTGAAATCTACAACCTTTGAAATTGCTTGGCTCGTAAAGGGATAGGACCATTTCGATTTGTCCATACACTCAAAAGAAAAATAAGATTGATTTAAGTGAAACTAAGATTAAATCAATCTTAGAATGCACTTGATTTAAGAATTATAAAGTTGATGTAATCCCAAATTCGTACTTATCATAATCCGAAAAGAAGATTGATGTAAGTAAAACTAAGATTTACCAATCTCAAAATGCGCTTCATTCAAGTATTATAAAGATGATTCAATCCCGAAATCGTACTTGAAATAAACCAAAAGTGAAATTAGAATGAGAATTTTATAATGATTGATTAGCTTATCCCTTTCACACCTTGCAAAGTTTAACTTTTACTTTAAAAACTTAATGAACATATTTAACTGAAAATATAAACTAAATGAGAACAAGAGTTCTCAATTTTACTTTTTAATAATTAAAATAATGTGTTTTAGTATTGTTCTGTTGTTTTTGTTGTTTCTACACACAACATGAAAATCGTTTTTAGATTAAGTTAAAGTTAAATCTTTTTTTACTTAAGAATTTTGTGCTTATTATAAACTCCGGGATTGATTTTTGAAAGTAATCCCATTTAAGATTGTTATAAGAACATTTTAGTGTTATTCGTACTTGAATTCTTAGGTACGACTCGTAGTTAAAGTAAGTATAAGAAACATAATTTATCCCGACATTGTACTTTCGGTATATAAAATATAGATATAGAATCCTTGATCTTTTGACTTTCCAAGGTATGGTTGCACTTTTCATGCTTATCCTGATTCAGAATCGACAGCCAGCCAACGTTTAAGGCTATAGCAAATAGGTGGTAAGAGATATATATCCTAACATAAAACAAGATAAAGGCTCCAATTAGACTTCGAAAAAGCATCAAATAGTTAGATTATCGTGACAATTGTAAAATATTGAAAGTCTTATATCCCATCGATCACACAATTCATGGATGTGTGCTAACTTATCATAACTGTCTTCGGGTCATAGTGTTGTCAAAGTGAACAGCACTTTCAGTCATGTGGACATAATCTTCGAAAAAAACCGAGCAAAGAGTGATTCAAATTTTTTTTGTGGTAAACACCTGAAAGAGTGAGTAAAAAAAAGTTTTTTAATTTTCCCCCTTTTTTTTTTATCGAATTTAAGTCTACCATAATTGTTGGTATTTAAATTTAAGTTATTTTAATTTAAAAGTTACTTTTATTCCAATTATTTTAAAACCATATTAAAAATTGGTAAATTACGTTTCAGACTAAAGGCCCCAGTATGATAAACATGAGCTTCAGCTTCTGCCAAAAATTAACGAAAGCCTCTCAATTGCATTTAAAAAACAGAATCAAAAAATATCTGATTCCGTAATTTAGGTGCGATGGGATATTACGACTTTGTCTTTTTTAAAAATTCCGGGCGTTATTCGGCATCTGGGCGCTTTAAACGATTTTTTTTTTAAACGCTGAAGGTCTTTTGAAAAGGTCTGGGCCAATTTCAGCGCCTCGAGTGGATGAAATCGATCTGGTAGCACTGCTATCAGAGCACCTTGAAGCAATGGATATAGAAAATCGTCTTTAACCTTTGCCTAGCCCATACCCACACCGGTAACGATTTCGGTTTTATTTCTTAAAAAGCTTATTTAAATTTGCTTCAACTAAAAGAAATTTTATTCACTGGACAAACTGCTGTTCAACTGTTGATTGTCTAGGTATAATCAGACATATGTGCAGTACCACCACTGTTGTGTGTTGTCAAACAATATACATACAAATCTTAGGTAACGTTAAGGTTAAATGTCCCTTCGCTTAAACTAGTGTGATATCTAACTTTCTTTCTTAAACTTTCTTAACTTTTAGTTTTCAATGTTAAAAATTGCTGCTTGAGTAAATATCATATGAATTTACTGCTTTAGTTTGATAATAATATTCATGAAGTACCTAATTTAATATCTTTGTCTAGTTTGTGCTCTCTTGGTATGCCGTGTCAAAATCATCGCTTATTAACAGGTGTGGGCACCACTTCATTGAAAGCTTTGCATGTGTGGCGTTGTATTGGTTTGTTTACGTTTGCATTTGTTGGTTTTATGCTCTTTTGATCTTTGTTTTTTGTGTATGTATACACATCGTTCGCACTTTTTGAATTTTCATTTTGAATTTGCCCATAGCTGCTTATTAACCGCGCAAATAATCTCTCGAGCTTTTCAGTAGATGATGCATTTTTCGCATAAGCTTCTATAACTAATCGATGTGCTTCAGTTGCGTATTATTATAGAAGTTTCGACGATGAGTTAGAATCGCTCGTCGTAATGGGTAAGTGGTGGAGTTTCTCTTCTCCTTAAGCGATTGTGGCCACTATCATTTAAAATATTTCAAAATTGTAGGTTCGGATACGACTCGAGCCTTTTTAAGTATTGTGCTGCATATTTGGTAATCGTAGTTTTAACTAATAGCACACGGAGATCCTTGTGAGTATTTGAGTTTTTAACATGCCAAGGGACAGCTGTGATTATTCGAAAAAGTTTATTTGGTGCCTTTGAATTTTTTCGGTATTAGAGGCCGAGGTAGCGCCCCATAGTTGAATACCGTTGCACCAGATTGGCAGTAAGATGGAGTTGTAAAGTAGCAGTTTGCAATCGAGGCTATAGACAGAGTTTCTTCCAATTAGCTAATGAATTTGGATGGCTTTTAGTTTCATTTGAGTTCATTTTGGCTTTTACACGTTAAACGGCGATCTGGATGTATACCGAGATATTTGACATGCGAATTTTGATGTATTATTTGATAATTGATTTTAAAAGGGGGGAATTATTCCCGGCGCAGGGTGAATGTTATTTGTAAGCATTTTTGCTCATTGACTATTATCCTCCATTGTTTTAACCATATTTCTAGTTGAAAAATATGATGCTGTAAGTAACGAGATGCTTCATAACGGTTTTCGTGCACGCTAAAACAAGCTATATTATCAGCAAATGTTGAAGTTTGGGTGAAGTTGTTTGTTGGCATAACCGAGGTATATATTAAGTTTAAAAATGGACCCACGATGCTTCCCTGAGGGACAAATGGATACTGAATGAGAAATTACTCACACGGATCCATCTGAGTCTACTCATCGAGGTGCTCCTAACTTTGTAAACTTTGGAACATCGTCGCCGCTCATTCGAAATTTGGATATGGGGATTGGTAAGGTTCCTTAGGAATCCACCGAGAAGACAGCTTGGGCCCCTCAGTGGCCCCTTTGTGATACCCAGCGCTATTGCTCATCCCACAGAGCATTTACTCAATTGGTGTCACTGCAGAATTCAACCGATTCATTTTCCTAATGAAGAGAAGGAGCAGCTTTAGTTCTGTCTTACGTAAATAACACAAATAGGCAAACACCGGCTTTACCAGTTATCTCTCGCTAATGCCTCGAATTCCAGAATATTGATACAGAAAATTTAACACAGTTTTCTTAACCTTCACGTCATAACAATTTCTGCAGTAAACATGACATTTCAGAGCAATTCTTACTGCATGGGTCCCCACCAGTCAGTGCTTAGTTATTACTGAGAAAACTGTTCTTATCTGATCTCTATAACACCTAAGTTAAGAGCTGGCTTCCCGTTCATTATAGCCGGGCCACAACTCCCTGTATAAGGAAAAGTTTGATTGGAGAGCCCACTAAAACTGTGCAATTCTATAAGACTCGTGTTGATAAGTGAGTTACAGTGAGCCATTGGAAGGCAAACGAATTGATCAATAAATGTGTTATCCATGCAACCACTCCGTTTTGCAGGCCATCTGCCATCTGGTTGCCCGGCAGTCCACATGCCTGGTACCTACATAAGCATTACTTTAGAATGGTTTTCAATCTCATTTGAAAACATCCGACATGCTCCAGTTGAACTACATTTCGTATATATACCCACTAAGTATGCAATGCCAGCCTTACTATCAGTTAATATACAAAACTATCGCACTTGATCATAAAAAGGGTATTAACTCGTAATTTGAAAAACTTTCAGTGGAAGAAAAGCAATTTTAAATTTAGTATTAAAGGCATGTGAAAAAGAAATGTTAAACCAACCGTTTAAATGGACAAAGTAGAACGATATTTTTACAGCAGATAGATATAAATGATATGTGTAAATTTCTTCCAACAAGTGTGAAAAGCGCTGTTTGTGATCAAGTGTGATATATCTATTTATATGTGATAATACACCAGCCAGTTAGCTGCCGCCTCATAGCAGAGATTTCCGCATGCAGGACACTACAACTAGCAAGTTTAAAAAGTTAACTTATATATCCAGTTCCTCTATGAAGAAACCCTACTCTACTTCCATTCCTCATACAATCAGTATAGAACCTTGAGGTCGGTCCACGGAGAGGTTTTCCACATAAAACGAAATTGGCTCAAGAATTATTTCCTACGGGCGCATCAAAATGACTATAAAATATCTGTCGGACAGCCGAAGTTGGGTCACCCTGTCTAAAGTCCACATAAATTTTTCTTCGTCAGTTTTAAACTCAATAATGTGAATTTTTTCCTTTCAATTCTTTTTAAACATAAAATTTTTAGAATTTAACACAAAAAAACATAATTGTAGAATTTTTTTAAGCAGGATTATTTTTGTTTTTGTTGCTGCTGGTGTCTTCAAAATTGTTATAAAACTGTTAAAAGACTTTTTTCCCCTAAACTTTGTCATAAACTTTTATCGGTTTTATAATTTTTTTTTTTATTTCCTTTATATTCCCCCGTTGTTGTTTCGTAGAATGTCGAAAGTTTTATAGTTTTATTTATACCAGCTTGTTCTCTTTTGTTTTCGGATTTCGTTGGATTTTTGTTTTGCTTGTTTTATGAATTATTAATTTTGCTATTGACTACGACTTGTTTTAGTAAAGATGTACTTTTTTAACTCCAGATTGTAAAACAATAGTTTTATTTGCTGCTTTTGTTTAACAATTTAATATTGTGTTCAACTAGTAATTTATGCTTGTTTTTTCAAGTTAATTAAATGGTTTTTAATACAATTTTTGTAGTTAAAAAAGTAAACTTTTCAAACTAAAAATTAATTATTGCGTATTTTTAAAGGTAAATAGTAGTGATCAGTCTAAGGAGGGCATAAAATTGGTAGAACTAAAAGTTTTGTATTCGTTTTTTTATTAAAAAAAAAATTACTTTTCATAGAAAAGAACAAGACGTGCCTGTTAAAAATAAAATCAATAAGCGATTGACCCCATCCCATAAATTATTTAAATGTAATGCTCTCTACAGGATACTTAACGTTTTATAAAACTGCACGTTCTTTCAAAAGGTTCAGGAATTAATTTTTTTGAAGAAAACTAAAATCCATTTCACAATACTAAAAGTCAATTACATTTCTTAGTAAAACAATTTAGACAACAACTCAAGAATAAGAAAGAAAAAAATAACGTAAATTATTTCAATGTAGTAGTTAGTGCTTTTCTAATTTTGTTTTAATTGAAAAATTCTACCGAAAGATAAAACAAATGATAATGATGATTTGATGTTGCCAAATTAGGAAAAACAAACTAAAGAGATTTCTTGCCATTAGAAAAATTGACTTTTGGCTGCTTATAAAGAAAACAAGTTCTTGAGAAAAGATTTGCTTTTCATTACATTTTCATTTTTAAATAAAAGCAATTTTGCTTTTTTAATGCTTCTTTTTTCCTTCTTCCTTTTTTTTTTTGTAAATTTTGGCAAAATGCTAAAAGCGCTTTTGTTCATTTCCAACTAGTTGGCTTTAAATAAACAAGTAACTTTATCTAAGTGTTGCTAAAATAAGCGCAGTGTTCTTGACTTAAAATTATTTATAAAACAGTACAACGTAAACCAGACAGCGGCAACGCAATTTTAATTTGTTAAAAACTCTCACGCCCGTACAATTTGTATGTATCAAATTTTAATCGGCTTCCAACTGTTAATCTGGATGACATTCGACTTGTATAAGTAGATAAAGTTAAGTACCTCGGTTTTCACATTAACTCCTACCTATCGTGAAATTATCCTCTTTATAATATGGTACGCAGCGTGTACCTGTCACTACGTAACATACTAATAAGCTTAAGTTACACACCAACTGAAATCAAGAAACGTCTTGCTCTACTCCTACTTTCACCTCTTATTACTAGTTGTGTGGAGGTGTGTGGTAAAATAGACTCGTGCACTCCATAAGAAATAAGTCTCGCTTAACAATACTATGCACTATTAATATGTTGCGACATAGTGGACAGCCTCCGCATCATAGAACTGCAAAATCACTATTTTTCTTGATTTATTCACACATTCTTATACTTTTGCATTCAAGTAGTCATTGTCCACTCGATGAGACGCTTTGTTAACATTAACAACAATAAACCACTCGATGAGACGCTTTGTTAAAATTAACAACAATAACAAGGATACATTGTTCATACAGAACTACTGTACTTTTTTAGATGATAAAAAAAGTATTCTGTTTCTATGGAAATTGTTTGTACCTACATCAGTATGTGCGTTTAGTTTAATTTCAATTTTGTTTTCTTGTACTACATAGCAACTGTTGAATGAATACATAAGTAATGATTGGCTTTTTTGTTTGTATTTTTTTTTCTTTACCAAAACAATCATTTTCGCACCGAAAAACGAAGCTAGCGATAGTATAAATTACAAAGCACGATGTGCATTATTTGAACGACTGCACCAGCAGCGAATATTTGTGGTTGCGCAAGTTTGATTGTATGACCGCAAGTGAGTGAATTTGTTACTGTTCATTTAATGCGATTTTGTTGCAATTGCACAAAGCCGTTCTCTGCTCCGCATACGAAATCTGCTAACACAAATCAAAGAAACGGAATATTCTATTAGTTTTATAGGCCTAAATATAAACGAATTTAATGTGTTTATATTAAATCAGAAAACAATATAGGAAAAATTGCAACACTCTCGAACTCGATGCAGATTAGGACACCAGTGTCCTTAGCATGAAATCTCGTATTGTGGATACATAAAAATTTTGTTTCAAAGCAAGAACTACTTTAATCACAAGCTCTGATTATCATTCCAAGAAAATCAATTAATATTATAAAAAACCTTCTAAATTACCAAGAACAAAGTTGAATTATTTATTGTACTTTTAGTGATCAGGTACCAGGCTTTAAACAAAAAATAGTTTCGTTTTTAAATATTCGGTTAGTATTGCCATTGATTACAAAAATTTGTTAAATACAAGCAAGTAAGAGTGCTATATTCGGCTGTGCCGAATCTTATATACCCTTCCCCATTGTGCGAGCAGAATACAGAGCAACTAGACAAAAACTAAATAAAACTGGGACATATGGCAGCCCTAAAATTTAAATTTTTATAAAAATTTTGACTTTTTTTAGCCCATTTTTGGAGTATTTTGCTCATAAATTATCCATTGTCTAACCGATTTGATATTTTTATATACCGACGTGTTAAGGAAGAATTTAACCATTTACTTAAGTTATATTTATATATAAACATTTATATATACTTGTAAAAAATAAAAAAGAGTAATTTTTGGAGATTCAGTATTTCGGTTGTAACTCTGCCATTTTTTAACCAATTTGACAGATTTATATACCGACGTGTTTAAGAAGAAATTTGCCATTTATTTGAGTTATAAAGCTTGGACTCCGGCTGATCTATGTTCCCGAAAGTGGGTATTTAAAAAAAAAATTTATTTTGGTCATAACTTTTTTGTAACTGAACCGATTTTTCCGAGTTTTTTTTATAAAATATGTACTAAAGTACTATCAGTCATATCCATAGGACATATGGCAGCCCTAAAATTTAGGTTTTTATACAATTTTTAATTTTTTTGTACGGGAGGTACCACGCCCACTTCTCCAATCCCGCCCACATTTTGTAGGATGGTGTGTATTGGCAACCTAAATGTGTATACCTAATTTGGAAACTTTGGCTTTTGCCGTTCCCCAGATATGCAGCAAAAAGTAATAAAAATACAACAACCACAAGGGATTTTTGGAAAAAATTAGAGGTAGTCGTAGTTTTTTGCTCATATCTCAGCCATTTGTGGACCGATCTTGCTGAATTTCAATAGCAAACAATTTCGGACCATATGTGACATAAATGTATAATAACCTTGCCCCCATCATATATGGGGTCTTCGGAAAATCCATTTCAGCAGCCAGATGGACATGGTTAAATCCACTTCGCTCCTCATAAGGACCCAGAATATATATACTTTATAGCATCTTAGATCAATATTGAAGAAATTACAAACGGAATGACAAACTTATATATATAACCTTTTTACCTTCGGTGAAGGGTATAAAAATATCCTTGCTAAACAGTTGGGACACCGAAGTACATATGCGTCGAAGGGTAAAAGAGTTAGATTAGACCAAATTTTAATGCAGTAATACAATTTGCTAGCACTTTTTGCTATTTTAAGTGCTTTCTGGATGGCCGTCTTATATAGTAACTTCTACAAATTATAGACCAATCATCACAAAATTCCATGCTGACATTTCTAGGCACAAAGTGATAAACGGTCTTAGACGTTTTCTGAGAGTAGAGTTTATACTAGACCTATATCAATTTATGAACCCATCTACACAAAATTAGGTAGAACAATTGCCAGTCAGTCCACATTTGGTTTCATTACACTTTTCCACTGAACCTATTGTGCTGAATTTCCCTTACTACTTATGAAAAACAAAATGGTTTTTTTCGGTTAAGTCGCTTAAAAATTACCTGATTTCCACCAGACATTTCCAGGACAGACAGGCGGACATGGCTTAATCGACTGCAAATCACTCGAGGAAACAGAATATATAAGTGCATATTATGTGGTCTTAGGTAAATGTTAAAAAAAGTCTTACGCGGAATGATAAAATAGATTTCGGTGTAATGTAAATGGATTATTACGTTTTGGCCTTACGTTTTTGTTGAACTGTAACAACAATTCAACTATGGGATGATCCGGAATAGATTCCGCAATACCCTTAACCGATTCCGGATGAATATAACGGATTGCAGGGTATCTAGGGCATTAAAGCCCGGATTGGATGTAAAAGAAATCAACGTTCTATTAGGATTGGAAAGGAATGGTTGCAGGACTCGTATAGGGTTTTTGGCGGGACATTGTTCTGTTAGGATTATTACGAGTAAATTGAGCAATACCAAAACGGACATCTGCAAATTATGCAAGGATGCTGAGGAGCTAAATAAAATTGAGCATAAACAGTGCCACTGTCCTAGGATGAAAAGTCTCAGGCATAATTGGCTAGTAGATAGCTTTCGATCTACTGGGGTTTTTTTAAGGGAAATATGCCGGTTATTTCTTATGAGGGGACTGTAAAGAGAGTACTGTTCTCTACTATTTATCTTTACTCTACCTATCAATTCTTTTCTTCTTCTCTTCTTTCTTTCTTCATCCTCCATATAGAAATGCGGTCCACGCATTGGTTTTCGAGTGGAGGTGTTAACTTGGGCGCATAACCCTTCTTTAACCAGCTACTTTAAAATAAATCTGGCGATTTTTCGACTGTTTTATATTTAAAAGTGGATTTTATAATGACATGACATAACATTGCCGTTCTTTTTCACGTATGTCAATTTGGCATAAACGCTTTAAGGCAAAAACGCAACGCTCTTTTTTGGTTGCTCTATCAATAACTTCTTAATTATATTTTATTTTCATTAAATTAAATTACTATTCAATCTACACTTTCTAGTTTTTCTTTACTCCTAAATTAGTCTTCACTTTACAACTACATAATTACCATCAGTATGCATGCTAATAAAATTCTCAAAATCGCCTAATATTTACATATGGGTAATTCCATACGGTTGAACGTGACAGTCGTACGCATCAAAAATGCAAAAACATTTTAAACAAACGTTCTTGTAACCCTTAAATTATAGCACTAAGAAAGCCCTTTTATCTATGCTAACGTTTATGGAGGGCGCGATTCTAGGTACGTGAAGTGAAAAAAATAGAAGTAGTTTTTGTGGCCATGTATAAAAAGGCGTAATTTAGCGAAACCTGCACAATTTTTTAGTCCAACTAATTTTAGAATTTTACGTAGCAATGTAACGTTAAGATGTCTTTGGTTTGATTCAAAAATCTTCTCTATTTTTTTAAGCAAAAATCTGTGTCGATACGTGACATTGCGAACGTGAAATTTTTTTCATAATAATTTAACTTAATAATGATTAAAACAAAATAAAATTTTACCGTTAATCCGAATAACATATTTCTCTTGGAACTCTTGTTTAGATACATACCATGTAAGAAAATTTTTTTGGAAAAATGTTTATCAAATATCAACTCATTTAAGGAAGATAATATTAAAGAAAACATACAATTAAACATTCTCACAAATACGACATTACGTTTGCACAGCTTTGCATTCTGCTTGTTCGTCTAAGTGAACGAATTTATGGAGGAACTTATGCAATTAGTAAAATCTAAATATTTCTCTATAATAAAATCATAAAAATTATGCTTTTAATAACTTTTAAATTATCGGTCACGGTGGACCTTTAGAAAGAAATGCCCATATGTGTTATTTTTATAAAATATTTGTTTAACTCTAATGAGTTTTTTTTTCAAACTAAATTGATTGAATTAACGTAATATTGCACTATTTTAATTGATTACTCCTCTCCTTATTGCCAGCACCATTTACGTTTGTACCTTTGTGCTACATTTTGTTTTTGCTTTTCCTCGAATCGCCTGATAGACATGCATATTTCAAATGTTTGCATTGAAAAATATGTTTTGAATAAATAATTGTTTTATTGGAAACAACTTTATAACATACAAAACATGACACAGTTAATTAAACAACTGCAGTGAAATAAATTCTGAAAAATTATATTCCAATTAAAATGTTCAGCAAATGTTTTGCATTAATTTTATGATGCAGAGTTATAAATACATACACTCTACATTTAAATTTAATTATTTATGATTTTCAATTGCTTTCAAACGTTTAAAGCAATTCTTATTTGCAAAATCAAAGTAATTTTTGGAAATACAAAATTTTTAATTAACAAGATTTTGTTTGTCGTGCTTAATTTTTATTTTTATTGCTGATAAAAAAACAGTTAGTTGTTGTTGTTTTTGTATAAGCTTTGATATTGTTACAAGTAAAACAAGTGCTTATAATTCTTATTTGCTTTACAGTTTTATTTGTAAGATATCTTTAGTTTTTTAAAATCTTTGGATGAAGTTTCCTGATGATCTGGCCTAAGCAACCTGTGTAATGCGTAGAATAAAAATTGAGATTAAAGCACGACAAACAAAATCATCTTAAATTATATTTAAAAATATGGGAAAAATTTTCTGAATTTTACGAAACTAGTTTTTGATAAATATTTTTAATAGCTGTGTGTCGGTTTTCTTGAAGAATAAATATTTTTTTATATTGAGAAAATTAACCTTGGGAAAATATATGAACAGCTGATTAAGTATTTTTGCAAAGCCTTTTTACTATAATTTTCTATCGTAGAACATCGCCTCAAAATTTTTGTATTTAGGTGTTGATTTGATATTTGTTTATGGGAATATCATCTTAATGCTGAATTTATTTGACTTTTTTTCTGAAAAATAAATTTTCCCAAAGTGCAATAAATCTAGTGTTCACCAGAGAATTGCAAAATCACTATTTTTCTTGATTTATTCATACGCTCAAATTTACATTCACTCTTTGCTTGCAAAACAAAGTTCAACGTTGGTAATTTTTACATCGTTTCGTACACATTTGATTTTTGCATGTATTCGTTTTTTATTGAAAGTGCTTTGTTTGCATTTTTGTTGCAAACGCAATATAACACAACTGTGTAAATTCAAAAGGAACACATTCTTATACTTTTGCATTCAAGTAGTCATTTTCCACTCGATGAGACGCTTTGTTAACATTAACAACAATAAACCACTCGATGAGACGCTTTGTTAAAACTAACAACAATAACAAGAATACATTGTGCATACAGAACTACTGTACTTTTTAAGATGATAAGAAAAAGTATTCTGTTTCTATGGAAATTGTTTGTACCTACATCAGTATGTGCGTTTAGTTTCATTTCAATTTTTTTCTTTCTTGTACTACATAGCAACTGCTGAATGAATACATGAGTAATGATTGCTTGATTTCTGGCTTTTTTGTTTGTATTTTTTTTTTCTGTGCCAAAACAATCATTGTCGCACCGAACACACAAACATCTTTATTAAAAAACGAAGCTAACGATGGTATAAATAACAAAGCACGATGTGCATTATTTGAATGACTGCAAACCAGCAGCGAATGTTTGCGGTTGCGCAAGTTTGATTATATGACCGCAAGCAAGTGTATTTGTTGCTGTTCATTTAATGCGATTTTTTTGCAGTTGCACAAAGCCGTTCTCTGGTGTCCACTGTGAACCGAATATTCCTTAATTTAGTAAACATATTAGTAAACATTAGGGAAGCCAATCGGGATTGATTTTAGAAAATCAAGGGATTCGGGATTTTGAAGTCCCGGAATTTCGGGATTTTTCGGGATTTTTTTAAATAAACAACACTTTTTCTTATTTATTTATCAATTTTCAAAAGGTATTATATATAAAACATATATTTTTAAAAAGAAAAATAAGAATTATAAAAATAAAAAATACAACTTAAATATAATTTTTTTTTGTGTAGAGTATAAAAATTCAATAGAAACGTGCAGTTTTGTACACAAAACTTGATAAATTAAAAATCCCGGGATAAAAAAAAATAAATCCCGGTATTTCGGGATTTGGGATTTCCCGTTTGGCATCCCTAGTATACATATTAGTGATAGTCTTATACAAAACTTGATCGGAGGCAACTACAATATAAAAAGGTTTGGATTTATTACAAAGAAACGAATTAAAACGAGTAAGAGAGCCATATTCGGCTGTGCCGAATCTTGGTTACACTCCACCGATATTTAGAATATTTCAGGCGTGGGCCCAATATGGCATCGTTATGCAAACAGATGGCAGTATTAAAATTGGTTGCGATTTGACCTATGTAACATAATTGACCGACAACACTATGCAAAAAGCAAAAATTTCCTGAATAACCACTAAATTCTTTTCATCATCATTATTTAAAGTTCTATGGTAAGGTTTAAAAAAAAAAAAATTCTAAAATTTTAGATTTTTGAAGAGGCTGCTCCATACATCTTGTCGTAACTTTGGAGCGACGCCCTCGTGAAGCTTCGTTCACATAGAGCAACAATTTCTTTTGCAACCGCACACATTTTGCATTAAGAAACAGTTTGCAAATTTTAGCCTCAACAATTTTATGCATTTATTTTTATTTTTTACAACATTATGCTAAAATGTTCATTCAAAACTAAATAAAATTATTTTAAACGTCAGAAACAATTTCAAACAAATTGTTGCTGAATTAAAGAAGACTCAACTTTAGTTAAATTTTTAAAAAAATGTTAGTTACATTTTTGAAAGGAAAATATATGAAATACTTTGGGAAGAAAAAAGATAGAAGAACAAACGAAATTGTTGCTCTGATTGTGAACAAAGCATAATGCTAGTATTAACGTACAGAAATACACTCTGAAATATTATATTTGATCAGGAAATATAATTTATTATTGCAACTACTAAAAATGTGTTACTCTAACTGATTTTTAATACTCTTGATTATTAAAACGTTATTCTAACTGAAATATGATTCCTTCAATTCTGAATATTGGTTATTACAATCAATAATTTGCTTATTCATATATTGCAGCTAATTATTGATTGTTAGTATGGTTTCAATTTGTGAACAACAAATGAAAATATAATTATTTGGTATTCACAACCAAAAAAAAAAAAGCTATATGTCCCAATTGTTATAATTATTACTAATTATAAACTGAATTTTCTGTCAAAAGTAAAAAACAAATTTGTTAGACAGAGAAACTTTTATTTAAAAAAATAAGTTTTAATATCATGTTAAAAAATATTTGGTCCAAATCAACAACGTACATGTGGGCTTACTCTTTAGCACGCTGTATAGACTCTAATGGATCACTAGTCCCGTCAAACACTATATTCCACCTTCTGAGTTTATCCATCAAATCCATTTTGGATTCGGTGACTGTAGATGCTATCAAGGGGTGAGTCTTCTTTGCACTCCTCTACCTGTGATTTTACCACTAAATTCAGCTTCAGGTTCACTAGGAATTTGGGCGAGGATAGGCCACCAATTGCTTCCTGCTTCGTTTGGATTTCTAAAAGGCACTGTGTTTAAAGCTCGTCATGTTCGCCACTTATGAGTTAAGCCCAAGTTCACGTGCTTTTTAATATATTACCAAAAGTTCGCCAAACACGAAAAGTGGGTATAAATAAACGGTGCGCAAAATATCTTAATAAATATACTAACAAAAAATGGAGGTTATTGGAATTATTTTGATTTTCTATCTAATAAATCGGGAAAATGGTTAATGCAACCGTTGCACGGTGTTCGATTCTTTAATCTGCCTGGCCAAAAACCCAAAAATGAGTTTTAAAAAGGAACAAATTGGACAACAATATTTAAATAAGAACATACCAACTAAGATACATATTTCTCATGAATTTTTGCTGGAATTTAAATTGTACGACTATAACGGTACTACGAATATCATGTAAAATGAAGAAAAAAAATTTTGTTTATTTCGCTGGAAAAATTGCTTATGTTTTGAGGTCAATTACAAGTTGTCTGTGCAATTTAGGTAATTAGTTCTTTTTTTACTGAGACTGGTATTATCATTAGAGTAAACGCGGTGTATTTTTCAGTTATCAGAATAGAGGACGTAGCTTTTATTAGCAGTTATATCAGAAAGGTTGTAAGTAACATTTTTTAAAACGAAAATAAAACTTTGAAGACAAATATTTTTTTCTTCTATATACTTCCATGATCTTATTACTTGTTTAATAAAATTTGGACTTTGGACTTATAGAAAATAAAAAAAATTTTTGCCCGAAAGCGCCCTTGCCGAACAAAATTTTTCAAAAACGACATGGAGTCTACAAAAATTTCTCGCAAAGATCTTTTTCAAATATGGTTATCCAATGTCAAAAAAGACAAAGTTGATCGTATGGTTGACTTCATTTTAAAAAAATTTTGTCAGCAGCTCATTCACAACAATCGAATTTAGTAAACTGAAAAGTTTTTGTTTTACGATATGAAATAAATTTCGGGACAGATGCGAAAAGGTTCGTAGAACAAAGTTGCGTTTTCTGCACGATAATAACGACTGGCTAGCCGTTTTATTAGATCTTTCGCATTTTACAAAAAATTCTACGAAGCAAAAGAAGGAAAATTAAACAGTTGACTAATGTCGTAGGTTAGGTTAGGTTAGGTTAAGAAGGGTTGTGCGCCCACAGGCACACCTCCACTCGGAGACCGAATACGATCCATTGTGATTCCCTTTAATGAAAATATGAAGTATGAGATAGAGATAAGAGGAAGTGAAAAGTAGAGAAAAGGAAGTATGATATAGACAGAAAATTAGAAGGTAGTACCAATACCCCCCTTACAGTCCCCTCAACAGAAACAGCCGCGTTATTTCCCTGACAAACCCCAGTAGATTGGCCGGATTACATCCAGCTATGCACCCCAGTTCGTCGTGAAACCTATCTCCTAGCCACTTCAGTCTGAGACCCTGCATCCTAGGACAATGGCACAGTACATGCTCGATCGTCTCTAGCTCCTCCGAATCCTCGCATAGCCTGCAGAAGTCCGGTATGGCGTTGTCCCATCTGCCCGAAAAAGCCCTGACAGGACAATGCCCCGTCAAGAACCCTATAAGTGTTCTGAGACTACCCCTATCCAATCCCAGTAGAACCCTGGTTGCCCCCGCGTCCAAATTGGGCCATAGCGCCCTAGACACCCTGCAATCCATTCTGCCCCTCCAGGATCGGTCAACGGCATCACGGAATTTCTCCCGTATCACCCCATAGTAGTAGCATAGGGGGGTTTTACCCCCCTGTCCCCCACCACTAAGTCGAGACCCGAACCTCCTCTCGCGAGTTCGTCCGCCACCTCATTCCCATCAACCATGCAGTGTCCTGGTACCCAACACAGCCTCACGTTGAATGCCCCCATGAGTTCCCTAAGAGCGTTCCTACACCGCGCAACCAGGCATGATCGCACCGTATGGCTCTTCAATGCCCGAAGCGCCGCCTGACTATCGAAGTAAACTGTCACCTCAGTTCCACCCACGATGTGATCCAGTATCACCTCCGTCGCCCTCCAGATCGCTAGGATCTCAGCCTGGAAGACACTGCACTCATCAGGGAGTCTGAAAGATCTTTTTACCTCGGTGTCCGCGATATAAACACCGGCACCAGTGCCGGTTTCCATCTTAGATCCATCCGTAAATACTGCCCACCCCTCAAACAGTCCATTGGATCCACTCCAAATGACTAATGTCGTAAGTGATAATCAATTAATAATGGCAGTTGAAACACAGATGTGATCGTCTGGAAAACGCGATTCAGTCAGACTGGTAAAGGAATTGACGCTAGCTTCATCACAAAGAGGAACATATATAAAAAAGATTAGGTCAAAAGCCGATCTGGAAATCGGTCTCTCAGCAGATAAAGCCCTTGCTATGATTTTGGATTTAGATCTGTCAATTAATAAAAAATATTTCAAGTTTTTTGATTTTTTGATTGAATCCTATTCTACACATTGAAATCTATATTATCTTTATTATAAAGCATTCCAAAACTCAATGACTACACTACAATTCAATATCAAATATAATGGTGTAGAGCAAAATGCAATAATTATTGATAGCTCTTAGATAACTGTTAAACGTAAGGTATTTTTGTTTAGTTAATACCTTTTGCTTTTGTTAAGTTGATTGTGAATAATATTTTCATACATTTCAAAGCAAAATGAAATAAATACTATGGATTCGGACCAAAACGCAATAATTCCAAATTTGTTATCTTAATAAATTTAAAACAAACTATCAGGTAATAAAAATAATTAATTTGTGATTAATGTTATTTTTTGTAGACACCACAAATGTTGGTGTGTCTGTAGGCAGAGCAATTAATATTAATGCAATAGTTAGTTTTAAGTAATATGTTTCCATAAGTAATATGTTTCGTATATGCCTCTTATATCCAAAAAAATGCTTTAAAAATATCGTATTTTACATAAGAAAAGTGGGCGTGTCTGTAGGCGGATTAATCCCTATTTCTGCAGTTGTTTTAAATAGAGAATTTAAAGTTTGTGTGCAAAAGATTAACTTTCTACACGTTTTATTCCAAAAGTTATTAATTTTGGCCAGCTAGTTGCAAACTAGCTCTTGACGAGTACGGACGTGTATCAGTGAGTAACAAAAATACAAAAAAAAAAAAAAAATAATATAATAAAAAAAAAAAAAAGTGAAAAAATACTTACCGTAGGTGAAAAAAAAATATTTGTAATAGGATAAGGAGAGTAGGCCCAGCACAAATAGCAGAAATGCGTATATTGTGGTAAGCTCCCCGAGCGTGAGCAATGAAAACATTCGATACCCTGAATTAAACAAACATCTTTTAAGTGCAAAAATTGCCAGCGCAACTGGTTTTCCATACAGAAATTTAAGTTCAAGTGTGCCCAACCTGAGCAAGTGTGTTGATCCGACCGTAAATGTGGTTCAAAGTGTGAAGCCGTCTGACCAGAGGAATAATAACGAAAAACCTGGAACATCACGATTTGCATTAACAAATACAGGAGCTGTACCAAAAAGTACTAAAGTGCAAACAGGCATGGACAGATATATAACAATAACTAAGAGAAAGGCTAGCCCTAGGTCCACCCAACAGGAACGCGTGGCCAAACAATACAAAGGCTCTAACGTAGTCTCTTTGCCAACAAATGGTAACAGATTCTCTGTACTATCCATACCTGACGATGAAGAAGCAGAATTAGCTAATGGGACAGCCACTAAAGAAGTTAAACCGCCACCTATCTATCTGCGGGAGCAAACATCAAATAGCATAGTCAACATGTTGACTCAACTTGTAGGTAAGAACAATTTCTACGTCGTTTCTATACGACGCGGACAAATTCAAGAGACCAAAATTCAAGCCAGTACAGAAACGAACTTTCGTATTATATCAAGACACCTGGACGCAGAAAATAAAAGTTACTATACATACCAATTAAAAAGTGCTAAGGGATTGATTATTGTCATAAAAGGCATAGATAGTTCCGTTCCTACAGATGAAATAAAATCTGCCGTAGAGCAAGAGGGGTACGAGGTAAAATCGGTTCATAACATTTTGAACAGGAACAAAGTTCCCCAACCACTGCACCGCATTGAGATATCGTTTGATTCATCGGTTCTCAAAACCAAAAATTCAGTTCATCCCATATACAACTTGCGATACCTACTCAACAGAAGAATAACTGTTGAGGAGCCAATAAAACGAAAGGGTCCCTCCCAATGCACAAACTGTCAGGAATATGGGCATACAAAATCATATTGTAAATTGCCTCACGTATGTGTGGTTTGTGGCGACGCTCATAAAACCGCCGAATGTAATCGTTCTAAAGTTGACAAAAATTTCAAGAAATGCAGCAACTGTGGCGAAAATCACACGGCAAACTATAGGGGTTGTAAAGTCTTCTTGCATTTAAAAAAACCAGCTTTAGTTCAAAAATATACTCACTCCCAATATGGTCCATCACATACGCCCAGCCAAGCCGCTGGCTCTATTGCTAGTACTACACAAACAAACAAACAAAACCAATCATATGCCCAAGTCCTAAAAGGAAACCCTAATGCGAAAAATCCCCCGAGTACTTCCAACGCAAAGCAACCTCCATACGCTAATGTTCCTAGGGAAGGTCTACAAATGCCTACCTCAATTGAAAATTTAATTCAAACTATGAATAACTTCATGGCCACTATGCAGAGCATGTTTCAGGAAATGATGCGAAACCAGAACATGCTCCTGCAAGTTCTACTCAACAAAAAATGAACCAGTTAAAAATATGTTTCTGGAATGCAAACGGGTTATCCCAACATAAACACGAAGTTGCAAACTTTCTTCATAGGCATGAAATCGACGTACTTCTTGTCTCTGAAACACACTTTACTCATAAAAACTGCTTTAGGGTAAATGGTTACCTTACGTATGACACAAAACATCCCAGCGGACGAGCTTGTGGTGGCACAGCCATAATTGTGCACAAACACATCAGACACTTACCATTGCCAGAGTTCGAAGAAGATTGTATCCAGGCCACATCTATAAATCTGACTGATTTCAAACTAACGTTAACATCCGTTAATTGTCCCCCGAGGCACAAAATTCTACACGATAAATTTCTCAACTTCTTCTCCACATTGGGCCAGAAATTCATTGCTGCTGGCGACTACAACGCTAAACATACATATTGGGGCTCCAGACTTATTAGTCCTAGAGGTAATCAGCTATATAATACCGTAACTGCAAATAACTTTGATGTGGTATCGAGTGGTGAGCCTACCTATTGGCCAACCGACTTCAACAAGCTACCAGACCTTATTGACTTTGCTGTAATCAAAAACATCAAGCGCGATCAGGTACTAGTTAGTTCCTCCTATGATCTTTCGTCTGATCATTCACCTTCAATCCTCATTTTAAAATGTAACTCTGACGCCGCAGCTGCAAACTGGTTTTCCTATCCAAACAGAAACACAAATTGGTTAAAGTATAAAATGTATGTGAGCTCTCACCTATCACAGTGCATTCCCCTAAAAAATTCATCTGACATCCAAATAGCTGTCGACCGATTTACAGAAGTCTTGGATGCTGCAGCAAGAAATGCAACCCCAATCAAGCGGACAATTAAACGTGCTCCTTACAATACATCGACGGATATAGAGACCCTTATCAGAGAAAAAAGGAAGTTAAGAAGACAATGGCAAAACAGTCGTTCCCCAACCACTAAGGCCCAACTACAATTATGCCTGAGAACTCTTCGCAACAAATTGAGACAGAACCACGAGTCTGCAATAGAAGGCTATCTAAACAGCCTAGATGCCACAAAAAACTCCAATTATAGCTTATGGAAGGCTGTACGGCATATGAAATGCCCTATAACCCAAGAATCTCCATTAAGACTGGAAAACCGCACTTGGGCGAAAAACACAGATGAAAAATTAAACGCTTTCGCGGGCCATCTTGAGAAAGTTTTCACGCCACATGATACACATACTTGTTCCTGTCGTCCAACCATTCCTGATAAGGTAAACCATCCATTAAAATTTAACATTACTCAAGTAAAATCTGCAATAGAAAAAGTGAATATTAGAAAATCTCCCGGACTTGACCGTATCACAGGGTCAATGATAAGAAACTTACCTTCGTCTGCTTCCAGAATTTTGCTGTTCATTTTTAACGCTATATTAAGAGTCGGATACTTCCCATCCTCATGGAAGAAGTCTATAATTGTTATGATTCCCAAGCCAGGAAAAGATGCTAGCCAGGTTGCGTCGTACAGACCGATAAGCTTATTATCAATCCTATCAAAGCTTTTCGAAAAAATATTCATTTTAAGTATAACTCCTCATCTAAATGAACACGACATCATCCCGGATCACCAGTTCGGATTCAGAGCGAAACATGGTACAATAGAGCAAGTGCATAGAATTGTCACCCTTATTAGATCGGCGTTTGAGAAAAAGCAATACTGCTCAGCCCTGTTTATAGACATTTCCCAAGCATTTGACAAAGTTTGGCATGATGGGCTACTCATCAAAATAACACGAATGCTTCCTCAAAACACTCACAAGCTTCTGGAGAGCTATCTAACAGGCAGAACATTCATAGTAAGGTCGCAAGATAAATACTCCCCACTCAAGAAAATTACTGCTGGTGTTCCCCAAGGCAGCATATTAGGACCGCTTCTATATATAATATACACAGCGGATATGCCAACAAACCTGAGCACGCATACCTCTACATTTGCAGACGACACAGCATTTATTAGCGTTAACCATGACCCAAAAGTCGCATCGCAAAATCTGCAGTCCCACATCAATGAACTAGAGGCATGGCTAGAAAAATGGAGAATAAAGGTTAACCCGGCTAAATGTGCTCACTTAACTTTCACGCTCAGAAGACAAACGTGCCCAGCAGTAAAAATAAATAACATCACTGTTCCGGTAGAAAACCATGTAAAGTACTTGGGAGTTCATATAGATAGACGTTTGACCTGGTCTCGTCATATCGAAGCGAAAATAACGGCTATGAAACTTAAAGCAGCTCAACTACATTGGCTTCTCGGTAGAAACTCAAACTTGTCTTTAGACAACAAAGTTCTTCTATACAAGTCCATCATAAAACCAATATGGACATATGGCATCCAATTATGGGGTACTGCATGCGCATCTAACATCCAAAAGCTTCAAAGAAGACAGTCTAGAATATTACGACAAATTGTCTGCGCCCCATGGTATATACGTAATGATATTATCCACAGAGATCTCAACGTCCCCACTATCCAGGAGGAAATTAAAAAATATTCAATAAGCTACATCGATAAACTAATGGTTCACCCTAACTACCTCGCTCGGGGTTTGCTTCAGTTCGAAGGTCACCAGAGGCTAAAAAGAACCGATACTTTGAGCCTTACTAGAAGACAGTCTTAAAAATTTGAATACAGCAGTTAGTGGTTACACAGGTAACAACTAATAAACAACAAGTAGAATTAAGATTTGAATACATATTGTAAATTTCGATAAGAAAGATTCAATAATAAAAATAAATTATTAAAAAAAAAAAAAAAAAAAAAAAAAAAGATTCAAGAATCGAACACTGTGATGTGTTAGGAAAAATATATTAGTTAAGTACTTTCAAATGAATCATTATGAATCGCTTATAAATCTTGTAACAAAGAAAGTCTTAAAATGTGTAACCACAAGTCAATCAAATCTTTTGTGATATATATGTATATTCCCCTCGATCCTATAAGGAGCATAGGGCCTCAAATCTTTTGTTATGAACACCAATTATGTTTTAATTCGGGTATAACATATTTTTTTTTTATAAACACAATACTTAAAACTAACAATATATGTGGTTTTAAATGAAAGTGTACTAAAATTCCAATGTTGTTGCTATCAAAAATATTATTCTAAGAAACGAAATTTTCAGTTATTGTAACCGAATTGTGTGATAGTACATGCAACCGAGCAAAATTCGATTGGGGACAAATTCGGTTGTGCTCGCGAATATGTTTTCTCTGTGTGTGTAAAAGCTTCATGTGAAAAAAGCTTTATAGCTCTTGAACGTGTATGTTATCGTAATGAAATAATTATTTTTAATAATTTTGCAGGATATATTTTCTGAAAAAAAAAAAAAAATAATTTTTGACAAAAAATACACCTTTAACAGAGTGACAGGATACCCGGGTACCACATACAATAAGATTTATATTAAATAACAACATATATATGTAAATTAATTTTACGAAATCTAAAATATAAGTTTTTGCAATGTCTAACATAAACAAGAATCTGGATAGTTCCCTCTGGCTATGTGGTTGATCGACAAATTCATCTACTTGTTACTGCTTTCATACATGAATACGTTCAGTAAGAGAGAAAAACGTAAAGTGTAATTAAATGGATTCTTCTTATGAAAATTACGCTTAAATTCCATCGATAAAAATGAGGTATTAAACGAAAGTTAACATATTCTAAATATTTGCGATATAATATCAGAAGCATCCGATGCAGGGCATATGGGTCATATAGAGGATAACAAGGATTCATATTATTCTGACGAGAGTGAAGACACAACTGAAGTACATGGAAAGGATGATACGCATTGGCGTCTTGATCCCTATCCGGAATACCAATATATCAACAGAAATGTTTTACGGTAACGTAGAGGTCTTGCTTCTAAGAACACCTAAGGATATTTTTAAAACTTTAATATCCAAGGAGATGTGCGATATAATTTTGCGTGAAAGTAATAGTATTACCAGGGTTGCCGGCAGTTGCCTTATTTTCAAAATTTATAAACAAACATAGAAAAACTCGGAGGCGTGCGCAATTTATAAGGAACATTCAATTAACTGTCGTCTATGTGAACCCTGTTTCGAAGGACCTCAGCACACTATTTTTTTTTTGTTTTTCTGACTTCTTCTATGTATGATGAAGTGTACATACATATGTTATATCTATTTTTTGTGCTTTTTTCAATACTTTTGTTTGAATAAACAAACAAACAAAAACGAAATATACAAAATAACTAACACTGTCTTTTTATTTTTAAATTTTTCTTTTTCATACATGTCAAAAGTAAGAAATTATTCCAGTTTATTCAAACCAATATGCTTTTAAACTGATTTGCATTACAATAAATTAAATAATACTACAAAATAAATGTTATTTTAAATATTTTCGTTATCCTGGGTATCCTGTCACTCCGTTAAGGGTGCAAAATATAAATTGACCTACATCACCCACTCGGCGCCGATATTTTTTTTGGAAAAAGTGTAATTTTTTGTTTGTTTTATATTGAAAATGTATCGCTGATTAACCTTTATGTCAACAGATGAAAAATTATACTTACGTCAACAGTTAGCATACCCGGGTATACACACATATTTTATATGGGATTTTTTTGTTATATACTGTTTTGCGTTGGCGATTTTTAGTTTAAATATTAAAAAAGGTGGTTATTAGTTTGGTTTTTACTTTTGTGGTTTTGTGAGTTAAAATATTTGGAAAATGGGTTTTTTTAACTAACACAAGTTTTGCCGTTGTTTTCAAACTTAATTTTTGGTAGAATGTTATAACGCCAGGTAATTAAGAGCAAGATAAAAATTGCAGATGATGAAAGACTCACTCCAAGGCAAATAAGTGCACTTGATTATGAGAAACAACAAGAGCATATTTGTCAAAGATTTATTAGTGTCCGAAGGATTTATGGACGGAACCGACGCTGGTGTATCTCCAAATTACTCCGATGTGGAGAAAATCCAGTTATCAAAATACAATATAGATTATGAAACTGAAGACAGTGACGAATTTTATGATATACGGTGTCAAAGTGGACACAGCTTTACGCAAAGATGGAATAATTTTGTTTGCTGCACCTCCACAAACTGTCAGGTTCCGTTTCCACAACATACTAAAGTCTGCAAACTATGAACCAGTAAGAAGTACACAAGGGGTTTCTATTATGGAAACATTCAGGTTGATAATGTCCGATGAAATTTGCGACTTAATTATTCTTGAGACAGCAAAATAATGATATGACAGTGAGGATATAAAAACCCATACACGACAACATTGTATATGGAAAGCTCTAACAAAAAGCGAGTTTGATTCGTATTTTGGTATTTTCTTACTGAGTGGCGTAACACGTTTCGAAAACAACCGCACATCCGCTATATCGCGGTGCGATAAGTGTACGGCGCTTCTAGGCAGAACACTTCATACGTTTTGATAATGGGAATACACGCGAGTAATGTAACCGAAAAAGTGGCAGCAATAAGTGTTATATTTTTGATGCTGAATAAAAACCTCGTCAAACAATGAAGGTCTGCACATTATGCAATAGACCCGTATTTGCAGTTCATTCTACCGATATGTCGCAATGCAATAATTTTAGTTAAAAATGTTTAATTATTTACAACTGGTTAATTTTCATCTTTAATTATAATATTAGATTTGTGCAGTTTTAACTTGAAAATTAATTTTACTTATTAGCTTTATGCAATAAGCATGTAAAATAAATTTTATTTGTATACGTTTGTCTATGCATACCCAGGTATGCAGCTGTTGACGTAATGGGTACAAATTGAAAATTCTCCTTCCCTTTGCCCCAACTTCACCAATTTCACCCAGGTGTA
This sequence comes from Pollenia angustigena, assembly GCA_930367215.1. Classification (NCBI taxonomy): domain Eukaryota; kingdom Metazoa; phylum Arthropoda; class Insecta; order Diptera; family Polleniidae; genus Pollenia; species Pollenia angustigena. The sequence goes on along the minus strand of OV884059.1, from coordinate 96,531,043 downwards.
GGTATATGGTATAGAACACTTTTATTATGGATATCATGAAATTTCACGTCGATCCGATGATTACTTTTCATGATATAGCGGTTTTAAAAGGCAAAACATACCCGGGTATGTAGCTGTTGACATAAAGGTTAAAGTTTGTTTCTGAGTTTTCTTCGAGTTTTTCACCGTTTCCCCGAAAAATGCTGTTCTTTTAAAAGGACGGTTGCAAAATAAACTACCATTGGTTATTTTTAATTGATTTTATTAACACAACTCATATTACTTCAAATCATAACAAAAACTTTATGAATGTATTATATGCATAAATAAAAAAAATATATATGTATGTATGGATTTCAAAATTAATTTTTGGTGTGATATAACATAAAGCAATCTTTTGGGTGCAATGTAACATTACATTTTAAACAAGAAAAATTTGCTTTTTTGTGACATTCAATGCAACGAGTTTGCCGTTCTTTACATATAATTAAATGATCTCTCCCATCAAGTCGGGAGTGCGAATGAAAGGTTGTGCCATGTCTGAGTGCAGCTGTTGATGATGACTTTTTTAATGTTTCTACAGACCTGTTGCGATTTGTCGTCGAAAAGCTAGACCATTCAGTTTGCCGCCACTATTACGGTAGATATAGGGACTAAAGTTGCATGTTCAGAAGGACGGCCCTAGTGGTATACCTTCAACATACAACAAAAGCCTATGTATTACCTCCTCGCGGTGGTTCCTGTCAACATCTCTTTGAGATGGCTGAAATATAAGGCTCTAGCCGAGGCTGGCTAGGAATGGCGGAGCGAATTTCCAAAAGTCTAGCGTCCTTGAATTTATTCAATGAAGTGAAGTATTGACCGTAGTACTTACGGTAATATGGTTTCCTCGGGGATCAGTGGCCCGCAAGTGTTTAGCACCACCTGTGCTGATCATTGGTGAGGAATCATTTTTACCTACCATTTGCAATGGAGACTCTTGTAATGTCAAGGGATCTGTGACAGAAAGCCGACATTTTTGCCAAGTAACACTATTGTGGAGGAAGAGGATGTGGAAGGATGTGAAGGATGTTGTTGGATGTTGATGGATGTTGATGGATGTTTGGACTGACTCGGTATTGCTGGGTTAGATGTTCAAGAAGTGTGAGATGATTTGCAGTGCACGACCATAGTGAGTTGATAAGTAAGCCTTCTCAGGCCAGCGATCGAGGGTCTGCTTGTCTTCTAGCTTTGGAAGTGCACTGCACATGTGGAGTGCATCATATGTATGGACCAGTAGCAGGTCTCTTGAAAGAGCTCGTTCACTTTTGTGTTCAGGTAGAGGGTGTGAAAATTCATACAATTGGTTGTACTCTGCATGGGTATAAACCTGTAAGATCTTGGTTTGTAGCGAGCTTCCTCATAAATAATTAGTGTTACCGAACAAAGACTAGGCTTTCTGGCTCAGAATGCTTTTCTTACAAAGATGTCGGTAAACTTGATTACACGAGAAGGCTGATGGTGATACCCAAACTAACGCGGGTAGATGTTTTCCAAATTGCAATTGGAACTAGTGAAGTGGTTCGGTTGCGAGGAGGAGACATCTGTGTCCTGTAACTATTTAACAGGAGCTGTTGACAGAAAACACGCAGCAAGAGATTAGATAGCTCAAACTTCCTAGCAAGGAGTTTGAATGTTTTCAGTTCCGCTAACTGTTAACATATTGCAAGATATGCGAGACTATGTCAAATCTCTGTACTATCGACATTTAGAGTAAAATATAAAAAACTATGTGGCTAAAACCCACCATGCAATTAAGTCATAGTGCAGATATGCATGTAAAACATGGACATATTACGGTAGATATGCCAACCATTTTTCCTTGGTATGGCTCGAACCATTCTATATATCCTAGTCGGCTCGTCGCCATCCATATTTTATAGACCCATCTAATTGGCTTTCCTCGGATGAATTGCTTGGTGTTCATCCACGCAATGATATTCCTCAATTTCCGTGAATTCAATAAAGTTTCTTCCAAGTATGTCGAAATGGGGACGAAGTTTTGCAAACTTGTCGTTTTGCTGTAAGTTTTGATTGTCACAGCAATGTATGATTTGCATTAGAAAACGGAAACGGCTTCTTGTCATGGCGCTTGAAACGAGTTCATGGTGAACATCTGGTGAACTTTCCCAATACATTTCCCGCCGGGGAACAATAACGTAGCCACTCAACAACAAAATTCCAAAGAAACAACGCATCTCATCACCATGAATATTCCCTTCACGGTTATGATATGTAGCGTATTTATTTGTGTATTTCACAAACAGCGCTATAATTTCATCGTTGAAGAAGCACGAAAAAGCTTCCATTGGAGAGAGCTCAATTTTACAGCCTGAAACTTCCTTCCAAATCGGCAAAGATGGTTCTATATCTTTCTTTTCCCAAGTATACTTCTTTAGTTGTGATGCCTTGATATTGCGGCTGGTTGTTTTTATTCGTTTTCGAAAGTCCGCTAAGCATATGTCATTGTCGCTATCAAAGTCTTCAGCGGAAACACTTTTCACAGCAGCTTCGGAAAGCAATTGTGAACCTGGCAAGTTGTATAAATCCACATTATTTTCTTCACCACTATCTTCATCTGTACCGTCGTTATTGCAATTTTCTGGTGGTAATATACAAATTTCGCCTGGCTGATCTTCGCTGCTCAAATTTTCAACCTCTTGCAATATTTGGTTCAGAGTTAACGGTTTGCGCATATATCTGTTTAACATAAAAAGTGAATGTTATTGGTAGGGTATTTTGCCACTGTCCTTTATAAAGAACATAAAATTTTACTAAATAAAAAGCAAACAAAAGCAATGCTTTGCATTTCATTGCACAAGTTTTAAAGATTATAAAGCAAACAACCTAAAAATAAAGTAACAAAATGTATTTTCATGTTTGCTTTGTTTTTTTTACCGTTCGCTTTCCATCGTTGCCAAAATTATATTTTTTTTCCAAAATGTATGGTTTTCTTATCGCAAATTACAACTGACCGCACTATTGGAACTCTCACACTCAACTGTTACATGTTCTGTTTGTATTCTGTAAAAAAGCAGATCAATAGATCAAGTGTTGGTAAAGAAACAGTAGAAAAAAACGGGACCTTTTAAAACGACGGTGGCGCCAACTGGGTTAAATTAAAACTAAGCTAATGTTTATTTAAATATATTTAAAACACGATAATAAGTGTTCTCAAGAGGTTCCACACCCTTTAGAAACTTTAAACAAAAAAAAAAAAAAAAACAATTAAAGTTTAAAAAGTTACCAGGGTACCCTGTCACTCACATAAGGTTAAAATCCTAGTACTCTGTTCAAATTTGAAAAATGTTGAACAACATTTATTATTTCACACGAAAATATTGACATGTATCAATGTTACCTATCTTGTGAGTTTGTACAATTTGACGTTTTTATTCTTGAAAAGTATGCGACATTGTTTTGCGTATGTAAACAAAGCCCACATGTATTTTACTAAAATTTGGATAGAAAACTGTTACCGGTTGTGTTATATTAATTTTTTATTTCTTATTCAATAACTAGTACATAATTTTTTTGGTTTTTTGCTTAAAATTCCACGTGAAATAAGTGCAGCTTACATTTTTTCGCAGTTGTAAAAAAATGTTGCCAGAAACATTTCGGAACATTTTCACAAAATAAACAGAGTACAACTCCATCAACATTATTTCATAGATATCCCGCACACGTTTTTTCATATGCGTTTTGACAGCATTTCACGTGAAATATTGAACGGATTACCAGACTTAAAATATTAATAATAAAAAAATTGTGTAAATTGAGGAAATTTCCAAATCTCTCGATGTAAACGATAACCAAAAACATCCTGCAAAAAAATATCGCATAAATCGAGAAACTGGTATATGTACAATAACCGTTTAAAATGCAAACTATTCCTATGTAGATTGCATAGGTTTCATATTATCATATTTTAAAATACAAATAAATTTATTATTAAATAATGATTACCATTGTCTTTTCGTTTGTTTAACAAAAAAATTAAATTTATATAATCACATAAATCTAAAACTTGTTTTTAAATTAAAAAATTATTATACGAAATGTTATAATGGAAATTGCTATGAAAAATAATTAATTTAAAATTAAATTATGTGGCTTAAATATTTGCTTTATTTTACAATGCAAGTTAGTTTGAAACAAGTTTTAAAACTATATGATATACATACATATAAAGAATTTTTAGATCATAAAATTTAAAAAAAAGCAGATTTTCATTTAATTTTCTACTAAAATTTTAAATTTAATTTTGTAATAATAATGAAAACTTTAACAAAACCTTTTCATTACAAACCACTTCCTTTATTTTTATATAATTATTAAATTTGTTTTATGCCAAGCAAAGCCATTTTCAATTTTTCTTTTTTTTAGTCAGAGAATTTTTGAAAGTTTATTTGCTCAAAATTTATTTACCTTGGAAAAACACAAAAAGAAATCAAAGCAATTTAGTGCTAAAGAATTATCAGCATCATCGGTATCGCCACCAGCATCATCAGCTTTCATGTAGTCCGCATTCTCTTGGTTTTCTTCGTCGCCGTCTTTAGCCCCAATGTCATTATAGGGGGGCATTAAGGCATGCCTCAAAACGGCTCTAAATGGCTAGTCAAGCATAAATGGCCTAAAACTATGAACAAGAAATTGTTGCTACAAAGTAAGTGTAACTGGTACACTTCTGCACACTGTTGGCCAAAAATTAAGGCAGCAATATAAGGAAGAATGGGTGAGTACAAATGGATTAAAATACACTGGCAAAAAATTGCTTAAAACTGGGGAATGCAACGGAAATTTATTTTATTTATTTATTTATTTATCTATTATTTATGTTATAACAATACAACAAGAACAAGTGTTATATTAACCCTTATGTGAGTGACAGGGTACCCGGGTAACTTTTTAAACTTTTATTGCATTTTTTGTTTGTTTAAAGTTTCTAAACGGAGTGGAACCTCTTGAGAACTCTTATAATTGTGTTTTAAATATATTTAAATAAACATTAGCTTAGTTTCTTAATTTGAGAGGGTTCTGTGCGTCAATTTTTATTTTGCACCCTTAACGGGGTGACAGGGTACCCGGGTACCTGAACGAAAATATTAAAAATAACATCTATTTTTTAGTATTTTTTAATTTATTGTAATGAAAATCAGCTTAAAAGCATGTTGAATTGAATAAGCTGGAATATTTTTTACTTTTGACATGAATGAAAGTTTAAAATTTAAAAATAAAAAGACTGTTAGTTATTTTGTATATTTCGTTTATTTTGTTTATTCAAACAAAAGACTGAAGAAAGCACAAAAAAAATTTAATTTATATACACTTCACTATATAACAAATCAGAATAACAAAAAAAAAAAAAAAAAAAAAATAGTGTACTGAGATCCTTGGAAGAAGGATTCACACAGCGGACGGTGAATTGAATGTTCGTTACAACTTGCGCACGCCTTCCGAGTTTTTCTATTTTTTTTTTGCACATAGAGCAACTGCCGACAACTCTGAAATAACTATTACTTTCACGCAAAATTGCTTACTGGATAATAAAGTTTTGAATATGTCCTTAGGTGTTCCGATATGTCTGCGATGTCTTAATTTCTGTTGATGTATTGGAACTCCGGATAGGGATCAAGACGCCAATGCGGACTATCCTAGCCATGGACTTCAGTTGTTTCTTCACTCTCGCCAGAATGATATGAATCCTCATTGTCCTCTATTTATCTCATATGTTCTGCATAGTTAGCTTCTGATATTATATCGCAAATGTTCAGGATATGTTCACATTCGTTTTACATCTCATTTGCGTCGGTTGAATCTAAGCGTGCTTGTTTAGAACAAGAAGCCAATTACACTTTCTTCATCTTATTGCGCTCACCGAACTTATTCATGTATGAACTTAGCAATGTATGAAACCAGTAGCAAGTAGATGAATTTGTCGATCAATCACAAAGCCAAATGGAAATCCCCCGATTCGTGTTTATGTTAGACATTGCAAAAACTTATATTTTACATTTTGTTAAATGAATTTTCTTATATATATTGTAATATAATGTAAAATTTTCATATTTATTGTTTGTGGTACCCGGGTACCCTGTCACTCTGTTAAAGGTGTTTTTTTTTGTCACTCACATAAGGGTTAAAGTATTGCTTAATTATTTGGCATATTTATAGATATGTAAATATTATCGTAGATTTAAACAATAATAATATTTATAAAACAATTGTAATTTATTTATAATTATCATTAAAAAAACAGACAAAAATTAAGGTAAAAGTGCTTATTTAGAAGGTAAAATAATTACGTAAAGTGCCTTAATATGGCAGATTTGAATTAGCTTGCATTGCTAATAATTTGTATTTGAGGGGGTAATTGGCTCCAAAGACGAATAGACTTAATGAAAAACTGATGCTCAGATATAGCTTTTGTATACTTAATGCTATTTATCTTGTTACCTCTGTTCGACCTTGATAATGTAATTTTTTCATAGAGATATGGTGGTTGTCGGTTGTATATTATTTTATGCAAGAAGATAAGAGTTCGGCACTTTAATAAATTATCAAAGGTGACATTATAAATTTTATTTGCAAATCGTGAAATGCTTTCGTATCTTCTAACACCAAAAATACATCTTGCAATATTGTTATATGTTACATTCAGCCTTCGTCTACATTCAGAATTACAACTAGCAAATAGTTCGCAACCATACATTAGAGTTGGCAGTAAATACGTTTTGGCAAGTAGCATTCGGATGTGTGTCGGTGTAAAATGTTGCGACATCCATAGGTTTCTTAACATAGAAAAAGTTTTTCCACAGTTTATTTTAATATGATCTGACCAATTAAGTTCATTATTAAAAGTTACACCAAGATTTTTTGCAGTGTCTACATAATTTATAGTTGTGTTATTAATCTGTATTGGCAGAAGATACGTTGTAAGGTGTCTTGACGATTTAATCACTAAAGCAACAGATTTCCATGGGTTTAAACTCAAGCCATTTGCAGATGCCCATAGATAAATTTGATGTAGATCTTGGTTTATTAGTTGTACACAATAAGATGCGTCTGATACATTACAACTTATATACAGTTGTACATGCAAAGGTAGATCATTAGCGTATATAGAGTATAACAGTGGCCCAAATATCGATCCCTGGGGTACTCCTCTTGGCATCATACAACTTTTGGAGACAGTTTTTTTGTAGTATACGCTTTGAGTTCTATCACTTAGGTATGAGGATATGAGTTTTAATGCTGTTGACGCGAAATTGCACATTTGTTTTAGCTTAAGGCAAAGAATGGAATGGTGCACAGTATCAAATGCTTTCGAATGGTCAAGCAAAACAAGAAATGACATCATTTGGCGTTTATCAATATGACACCTTATTTCTTCAGACACGTCAATTAGTGAGGTAAGACAGCTATGTTTTGGCCTAAATTGGTGTTGAAGATTTTCGTTTAAAATATGAAAAGAAATTTGCCTTTTTAAAATCTTTAAAATTTGTTCAAACATACTAGAGCGGATCAATAGTTCCGTCTTTAATTTTCCCAACTCTTAGCTGAAGGGACAACAGTGATCCTGTCAGTTTTATTCCTTTTAACATCTTAGTAAGCTTCATCATTTAGCTTGTGTTAAAAAGCAATGGAAAGCAGTTTACCATTCGATTTGAGATAAAAATCGAATTTCAGAAAAGGATTTGACTCAAACTCTGCAATTTTTTTAAAAAGGGATATTCAATTTAGGAAATTTTTGACAAATTATATAGAACTTAGAGGAGACTACTTTGAAAAAAAATAATATTTTGATCCAAAAACTAAATGTATAAGTTAAAAATGCACACATGACCCGCTCTCGTATTAAAGAAACAGAAATTTTTTATTCGCTTTTAATGACCCAAAAACTCGCAAAAAGACAATAATGACTTGCCCCTCTTACAGAGAAAAAATTATTGCCGAAATATTTTCAAACAAACTTTTGTTCGAAATTTTTTTGATTTCTACAAATATTTTTACTGTTTCAATTAATATTTTTG